>OZ014522.1:439310650-440640650 GCA_963966055.1 Lathyrus aphaca | reverse complement strand
AGATACCTTAAAAGAAAAGTATGTCAAAGGTCAGAGAAGCATGACAATTACATGCAAAAGAGAAAAATATAAATAGCTAAATAAGTATTAAATTTCAATGAACCAAATTCCATAAAATTGGTTCAACGTTTATTACCTATGCGTACGTTACGCGTTGGAGTGATTTAATGGATTAAGATAACTTTGCACTAAGGAAAAGTTCTATTTAATTTTGACCCAAAAAAAGTACTATTTAATTTATTTAGAAATAGAGATGTTCGCATGTCGGTTTGGTTCGGTTTCGAGAGAATCCGATATCCAAAATAAATGGATTAGTTTGAATTGAATTTCTCTAATTTTTGTAATAAAGTCCAAACCAAACCGATCTGAAAAATAATTGATTGGTTTTGATTGAATTAATCGGATATATTAAAAATAAATATATAAAAATATATTTTTTAAATTATTTGTTTACACGCTAAAATATGAAAAATAAAGAAACTTTCTTTGTTCTCGCCGGTAGCCGATAAAGAAGACACTTTATTGTGGTTGAAGGAGGGGGACTCTCGTTATTCTGTAAGATCCTTTTACACTATGGCTTTTGCCTCTCGCATTTCGTTTGGTCTTCCGGAACATCACGACATTGTGTTTAAGTTGTTATGGAATTCTAAGGCGCCGATGAATGTCAAGGCTTTCGGTTGGAGATGTTTCTTGAATATCCTCCCTACTAGAGATCGTCTTCTTCACCGAGGTATCCTTAATTCCTCCTCCGAAGTCACTTGTGTTTTTTGCAATTCATGTGTGGAGTCTTCAAAGCATTTGTTTTGAAATTGTCTGGTCACTAAGTTGATTTGGCAAGATGTCGTTGTCTGGCTTGGGGGATCTTTTGTTGGAGGGTCGGATGTTAAGGAAAATTATCTGGATTGGTTTTGTTTTTCCAAATCGTTTGGTATTAAGGTGGGCCGTCAAGATTTCGTGTGGTTGGAAACCACCTGGATCATTTGGTCATTTAGGAACAATTTTATCTTTAGAAACATCAAGTGGAATATGTCGCTCCCAAAGATTTGCATCCCGGTACAAGCGTGAACGGTCGACGAAAGGAGGAAAATGAAATGAAGTGAATAGAGTCGCCAGCTAGGCATTTTTATCCCGAAGGAAAGGTAATGCTGCATAAACCTAAGAAAATAATGGATAAGACGGTTGCGAACCAGAGAAACTGAGGATGGGGGTTGGTTATAACCTAGGAAGGTATTAGCACCCAGATTGTCTGCCGTACTCGACGGGATCCACGCTTACAAGATTGTGTTTAAAAGGGGTAGGTATATGTGTTATCTATGTGCAAAAGCTGGAAAAGAATATACAAGTGTCAGTGCAAAAGGTGAATTGCTCAGGAACTGAGGCTTAGAAAAGAATACTGGAAGAGGGGGGAGACACAGAGACTTTTGTTCGATAACTGTTAAGTTATGCCTACGTATCCTCGCATGCAATGAGGAAGTCAGAACACCGTAGTTCGACTCAAAGAGACTGAAAGATAAATTGACTGGTGAACTGCTTACTTGTCTATGCTCAAGTGTGTGACTCGTCTGGCTCGAGTGCTAACTGTCTTGCATTAGACGGATGAAGCAAATTCTCGTTTATGAATGAGGATGATGAGAAAAGAATCCCGAAGGAGACGATTATTGTTTTTTTTTTTTTTGTGTTTTCAGCTTTGTTATTGTTTTTGGTGTTTTGCATAAGTTAATGAGCTTAAGTCTAAATCAAAGGTTGTAAACTCATTATATCCTCCCTGATTAGGGATAATGAGAATACTTAAGTATGAGATAAGCATCTCAACTTAATTGCCATGATGATGTAGGATTAAGATCATTAACCTACTTGTGATTATTTAGATGTTTTTGGGTTTTGTTTAGTGTTAAGTAATGAGTTTAATCTCTAATCATAGATTAGTGGTCTCATTACACCATCCTAATAGAAGGATAATAGATGAGAACACTTAAGCTGAGGAGGATACCTCAACTTAATCCATGGTTAGGGATTAAATTCATTATATAACAAGCCTTTATTAAGTGGATTTTAATTAAGGGATGAGATTAAGAAGTGGATTTTATGGTTTGTAAGACAACTTGAGGGGGACTTGTCCATTAAACACTAGGGTTAGTCCCTCTTAACCAAAAGGAAGAGTTAGAACCCTAATGTAAGGCCCAAGTTACAAGATAAAGTCTTGATGATTATTAAGTGATTTGATTAAGAGGTTTAAACAAATTAAAGGTTTAACACTTAGGATTAAAGTTATACACTCCATCCTAAGAGAAGGATACAGGCATAACCCTAATTCCAAAGTCCTAAAGCTTTAAGAGTTTAGTCTCTGATTATTGAGATGAGAAGAGAGACTCAAGGAGACTCAAAGGTAAAATCTAAGGGGGACTAATCACAACCCTAGTTATTATCATGCTTGGATATCCTATGGTTTTTGAGGCTTGAGAAGGATCTTCAAGGAAACCACCAATGGAAGAAGCAGATGAAAGGAGGATGAGAAAGAAGAATAAGTTACTTACTTCAATGAAGAAGATAAGTAACTTAAAAGAGAGAAAGTAAGAAGGAGGGAGCATAAGTGAAACAAGTTCACTTCAAAGACATGTAAATATGTGTATGAAAAAGGTAAGAAGATGTGAGAGGTGAAGGCAAATTCACCTCCCAAAATAACTTACCAAAACCTGAAAAGTTAGCATGAATGCATAAAGTATAAAACATGAAGAAATGAATTGAAATGAGATGCAATGATCAAAGTCAGAAGTGTTTATGCAATGCAAATGTCATGTAAGATGATGCAAAGGCATACAAAATGCATATGTGTGATCATACAAAGATGAGATGCAAATGGAAGCATGCTTTGAAGTTTGAAAACACATGAAAGTTTATGAAATGAAATGAATGCAACACATGGAAAATGGATGAAGAAATGATCAAGCAAGATTCTAACATGTCCTAAGATGTCTAAGATTACATATGAATGCAAGAAATGTCATGGCAAGTTCATGTAAGGATGCATATGCAAGATGAATGCAAATGAACACATAAAATTAGGGTTTTATGGACAGGCAAGATTCAAATGAATAAAACAGAAGCATATGAAATGATAAAAAATTGCAAACAAACTCAAATAAACCCTAATCCTATACTAGGTTGTACCCCAAAGGAGAAGGTCAGAAGCCTAACCAATCAAAAGTTTTGATTTTCCTAAGTTTCTAGGGGTTTTGGGTGGTTCAAAGGGAAAAATGCAAATCAAATTGAAAATGCAAGATAAATTCATGAATACAAAGACCTATAAACTACATGCAATATGAAAAACAATTCAAAAAGAATCAACTTCAAACTCTTCTTTGTTAGGCAGAAATGATTTTTTAAAGTTAAGGTTCAAAAATGTGATTTTAATGACCCTTTATTCAAAGAAAATTGGCAAACTATGATCAAACCTAAAAATAAATTTGTGTGAAGAGTTTGAAAATGTTTCTAAATGCATTGGGATGATTCATGATTTTCTTGGTGATATTTAGAAACCTAAATGTATTTTTAATTAATTAAAATACTTTAATTAATTAAAAATAACATTTAAATATTTTAAAAATACTTTTTTAATGCAAAAAATAAAATAAAAATCATTTTTGGAATGAGAAAAATATTTAAAGTCAGAATGCAAAAGAAAATATTTTTGTGATGCTTTTTGGTATTTTAAATAAATT
This sequence comes from Lathyrus aphaca, assembly GCA_963966055.1. Lineage (NCBI taxonomy): Eukaryota > Viridiplantae > Streptophyta > Magnoliopsida > Fabales > Fabaceae > Lathyrus > Lathyrus aphaca. The sequence goes on along the minus strand of OZ014522.1, from coordinate 440,636,931 downwards.
ATGCAAGAAAATGCAATAAAAAATGAAATAAAAATGATTTAAATGGATGGTATGCTGATCTAAGGGTTCAAATTCAAATCCAAGGGGAAATGTTTGACTGCGCGTGTGAAACAAGGGCCCAGATCACTCCTGACTAATTAATCCTATTTAAATTAATTAATCATATTTAGGGTTTAATGACCTAATCCTAGCCGTACACACGCTAACCCTAATCTTAATCCAAAGGCCAAGATTTAAACTGGGGATTTAAACAGGATTAGCCCTAATTAATCTCAGGTGACCGGAGCTAAGCTCCGGTCATCTTCTCCGGCCACACCTTCATGCCATCTCACTCAATATGCCACCAAAATGCATCAAACTCTCCAGAAATGATCAATAAACAACAACAAACAAGAATCCAGGCACGAAATTCATTTATATTACATCAACAACAAGAATCGAAGCAATCAAGTTTTACGGGCAAAATTTCAGAGAATCAATACATGGCCACTTCTCAATCATTTTCAAAATAAATCATATCAGTGTGATCAGGGGAGCACAAGGAATCATTTAGAAACTTAAAATAAGAGTTCTGGAAAAAAAGTTCATCATAGCTACCTGAGTTAAAGCTTTGTGTTCTTGAGCTTTCTTACCCTTTCTTTTGTGCAAACCAACTCCTTTGATCCCTCTGAGTCTACTGTGATGCTTGGAATGAGTTTATTTGGCCTCCTTTGTGAGCTTCAGTTCTGAGGTTGCAAAAATCGTGTTTGAGTTTGGGGGTGTTTCAGGCTATGGTGATGGGTGGGAAATGATCCTTAGGTCATGTGGAGATGATTGGTGGAAGAGTTTGTGATTTTCGTTGGCTGTGTTATGAAATTCGATTAAGGGAAGGTTTCTTGAGGTTTTTTTTTATTCTGAGTGTGTGTGGATTCAGGCCTCAATGTAGTATTCTTTTGAGTCCTTAGGGTTCACGTAATGTATGTTGATTGGCCAGAGAGTTGTTGTGGCACAAGCTGATTGGTATGGGGTGATTTGCAAAAAAAAGTCAATATTTGTGTAATTGAGATATGGGCCATGGCATGTCTGATTTCTTGGGGTGTTTGGCCTCAGCAAGTTTCATGGATAGCCATAGAATGGTTTTGATGCAGCTGACACAAGTGGATGGAGAGTTTTGGCCCTTTTGTGATTTCTTGAAGTTCAAGTCATGAAAACCCTAGGTTTGATGCACAATTCTGATGTTTAGAGGCTCAATTGACATATTGTGAAGTGTTTGTGTACATTTGAAGTCATTAGAATGCTTGAACATGCCAAATTGCAAAATCCCTCTTTGACATGAAACTTGAAATTATAGGATTTTTGCCAACTTTGAAAGGCCATATCTTGAGTTCTATGATGAATCAAGACATGTTCTTGTACTTTTTGAAAAGGGAAAGACCTAATCTACAACTTTCATGACCAAGAATTTTTCATTTGAAGCATTTTTGGTTGAGAAAGAGGGGGTTGAAGAACTTTCCTAAAATGGAAGGTTTTCATTACAAGTCATTTCCATTTTTGGCAACTTTTGGTTTAGCTCAAATTTCTTAAATTTTGTGAACTTCCAAGCACTTCAATGATCAAATAAAGATCATATAACTTCAATTTGATGAAAATACCCCTTTGGTTCCATTGTTGGGGGCCTCAGATGTCCTGATTTTGACTTAACTTGCTCAAGAAGTTACCCAGTGAACAGATGACTTCCATAATGAGTTTCTTCATAAAACTTGGTATACATGATCCTTATGACATATTAAGAACATTAGAAACAAGAATGGCCCAAAAATTTGGAGTTAAGGCCTCTGAAACTAAAACCCTAATTTTGGTCATCTGTGCAGTGAAACCCTAGCTCTGCTGCCATGCCTTTGTCAATTCTTGTGATCTATTGACTTCCATGAACCTTGAGGGGAATAAGATGATGATAGAACACACATGGACCCTATTGGAAAGCTTTGAGGCGTTTGGGATGGATCAGATGGATTCTTGGATTGTTTAGATCACAAACGCTAGATGCCGATGAATTTGAACTGTGCAGATGAAACAAAAATGCAATATGAGGTGCAATGCTTATGTTTATGCAAAAATGAAAGATCACAAGACATGGTGTGATAAAGAGTGAGGGAAAATTTGGGGTGTTTACATCTGCCCCTATTCAAACATGAGTTAGTTGTGTAGGATGGAAGCGCTTGGCTTAACAGACAAACAAGATAACTTGTGGTTGAATACCAAAGACAGTCCAAAATTTGCACTCGCTGGATAGAAGAAGAAAAGGGATATAAATTGTAAAAGGTAGTAAAGTATGATTATCAAATGAAGACGATGGAGGATGACCATCGAGCAGAGGACGACTGCTGGGGATAAATTGGTAAGTAAAGAAATGACGGGGACGGCCGACAAGCTGGGGAAATAAAGAGACAATAACGGGGACGGCCATCCGGTAAGGAAGCAAGATTCTCTGGGGATTGAAGTAAGGCAATGATGGGGACGGACATCAAGCTTGAAAAGTAAAGTAAACAATGATGGGGACGACCATCGGGTTAAAGAATACATGAAATATTGATGATGGACAATCATCAAAGGTGAAGGACAATCACCTAGCAGGGGACAACTATTCTTTATCATGACATAGGACAAATGTCTGATAGAAAAGGTTGACAGTGGGGACGGCCATCAGATAAGCATGATGAAGGACGATCATCAAGAGGTGAAAGACGATCACCTAGCATGGTGCGGCTGCTCTCGGGGTTTATCACAACATAGGACGAATGCCGGATAACACAATCAACGATGGGGACGACCATCGGATAAATGATGAGGGGCGGTCATCAAAAGGTGGAGGACGATCACCTAGCAGGGGACGGCTACTCTTTATCACAACATAGGACGAATGTCGGACAAAAAAGGGTTCCAATAATGGAGACTCCGCTGGGGAAAGGATGAGGGACGGTCAACCAAAGGTGAAGGACGATCACCTGGAAGGGGATGGCTGCCGGAAGTATCACGACATAGGACGAATGTCGGATAGAGGAAGGTTGTTCTGTCGAGGAATGGTAAACACGGACGAGTGCTCACGCTTAAAAGGTATAAGCGTTTTGATGTTGTGTATAGATTAAAGATGCAGACGAGCATCCTTAAGACCATGATACGGACGAGTATCGGTAGGAAAAAAACGCTGACGCGTGTTCAGAGATGATGATACAGATGAGTACCAACTAGTTAACAAAGAACACGGACGAGTGTCGAATCTGTGGGGAATAATAATATATATACAAGATACGGAAGAGTATCAGAGACTTCTGTATAAGTATGAGTGAGTATTGTTGGTGAAGTATGAGCAAGACACGGACGAGTGTTCAATCTTGCTGAGGAAAGTATGACACGGACGAGTGTCAAATATGTATAAGTTATGAACAAATATTTGTATGTGAGAGTGTAAAAGGTGTTCTAGAAACTTGTGGGGATAGGATGACACGAACGAGCATCGAAAAGAATGTGTTATGAACAAAAACTTCGTTTGCACCACGTGTTTTGGCATCTGTGCTGGGGAAAGGTGACACAGACGAGTGTCAAAAGGGTATGTATAGGTTTCTGAATGCAAAGAGGATGTCTTTGCTTATATCTGCGGGGGATGATATGACACGGACGAGTGTCGAAAAGAGTATATATGAACAGGTATTTGTGTTGAAGAGTGCGAAGGGGACGCTCTAGCTTTTATTTGCAGGGGACGTGAGCTTTTATATAGTGTTGATGAAATACTTATGGTATATGTAGGTGACTGGCTCGGACCTGACTTGTGATCATGAAAATGTTTGATTTTTTCCGTAACGCTCCATGTTAGACGGAATGCTACGCTCTGCGGGAAAAAATGATGCAAATGCTATGATTATGCAAAGGGAAACCGATCCGGGATTTGGATCCCACTGAAGATTGGATCTCTGACTGATCTGCTTGGAGGGATATCCCAGCTGGGGGAGATCATTGGTCGATCTGTTAGGATATATAGCTCTGCTTGGGGAAATAGATCATTGATAGACCTATCCTATAAGGAGAAACCCAGCTGGGGAGAAGGAAACTTCCGTCACTTTGTTGTGTGAGAGTTTCAGGCATTGCTCTTCTGGGGAGAATCTGGAGACTCTATGGGGAGATTGGCTGGGGATGCTCCTGTTGAGTAGACTTGTGGTAGGGATGAGGAGGCTTTGACAACTTCGCTGGGAAAAAGCATTCCAGATATTTCTTGGGGAGGAGGTATGCTGGGGAAGTGTTCTTGGCATGCCCCGTGTTGCGTATTGAATACCTGCAATCTGTTAAGACAAGAGAAATGCACGAGTATCTCGAGGTATCCCTTACCGGATTCCTTCATAGGAATTAGATATTCCTAAAAGTAAATATATTTCCCGCAAGCATTTATTAAATATGGCTCATTTGTTTTATGTAAGTACTTATTATGAATATTGGACATTTTGCAAATGAAACAAAAATGTACAAAAAGATATGTGACTGGAAATTCTGATTTTATTAATTTGGGTGCCCTGAATTGGCAAATACAGTCAAAGAAAAAAATCCCCTAGAATGAGGAGATTGCTACAAATTGAGAAAAGTAAAAGTTTTGGAAATGTTGGCGATGCTCCGATGAACTTCCTTCGCTATGACATTGTCGTACCCTAAATTTTGACCACCTTCCATATGTTTTCTAATGCCCATTTACTTCAAATAATTAAAATGGTACAATCGGTAAGAGAGCATGTATAAGCCTTATAAGCATAAGGTCCCGGGTTCGAATCTTATCTTTCTCGTTTTTGACGTTTACTTATTTCTAACTTTATTCTCAATTTTTATCAAAAAAGGATTATAAAATTGTATTTTTTTATTATTTAAATTTAATTTTCGTTTTTCTATTTTAAGCATTTTTTAAATAATCATTTTTAAATTATTTCATGTATTTTTTTATCAAAAAGAGTCAAAAATTACAAAAAATATATATATAGTAATTTTTTATATTATTTTAGTCAAAGTCAATCAAATTGAATTTTTGATCTGATTCATTCTATTTCTAGTAAGAATCAATAAATTGTTTTTATTTTTTATTTTAAATAGTTTTGATCATGAAATTTTATTTCCAAATTTGTTGACCTAATTTTAAGATTATAAATAAGACTTGATTCTCTCCTATTTTTGCACCCACTATTCACACATTCAAAAATGTAAGTTTTGTTCCTCACATTGAAGAACGACAACAATTAAACCCTAAAATTCAGCAAATATTCTATCAAGGGTAAAGGGGAAATAGTGGGTCAAAGAATCAATATCGGGTCAGGAATTGAAGGATAAGAATCTACCGCGTACAATTTTGTTCACCGGGATAAACCTCGATCCCGTAGGTTGGTTCTCTATGACTCTCTTAATATTTATTTGATATTCTTTTTTAACTGATCTGTTTGTTGGATTATATTGATATGGCATGATCTGTTTGTATGATTATTTTCCATGTTGTGTCTAAAATAATTTCCTTTAATTTGATTTTCAACCACGCGTTTTGCTTATTCTTCAATATTGTTTTTCTAGTTATTTTGATAGGAAAATGAGTAAAGTTTTGTTTTAAGAAAAAATATATGATAAGTAATTACACTGTTACTATTCAAAATTAACAACATATTTTATATCTGAACCAAACCAATGCCTTAAGAAAATTTGAAACAGTATCCGTGAAACTTTGCAACACTACCTACTTGAAACAATACTGTGTCAAGAAATCAAATCCAAACCCGAAATAAAATCGAAAGCTAACGCACAACTCAAAATAAAAATTCAGAATCGACCAATATTCACAACTATTAAAACTCAACATTAAAACCTTCACCCATAACAACAATTCAACAATATCATCTGGAAAAAAAATGAAATCCAACTATAGCCATTAACACAAACAGATCCAAATCCACAATAGAAAATAGGAAGATGAAGTAGGAAAACAAGTTGTAGCTTCGAAACTGATTCGATAATAAATGAAAACCCAATACAACCGCCGAACGACCGCCACACAGCCACCGCGAAAATCCTTCGCTCCCATACAAACCGCGTCAGATCTTTCCTCCCGATCGCACACCACCGTCACCACTCACATCGTAGTCGTGACCGATTTGAGAGAAGGAATTCAGAAAGGGATATCTGAGTTTGTTAAATGGGTTGTTGTTGTGTTTTCTTTTTTCTTTTTAAAAAAAAGAGATTGATGGTGAAGAGAGATGAACAAAAGAAATTGGAAAGAAGAAGAGGGATTAAGAATTAAGAGAAGAGGGGAAATTCACGGAAAAAAGAGGAGGGGTTACTATAGGTTCCAATTTTGACCATTTTCTATTTTGACTTTTATTTCATTATATTTAAAAAAAAATTAGATTAATCTTATTTCTACTAACTGGTAGTATTTTTCAATGCTTCATGGGGGTACAATATTATTTCAATAATTTATCAATCTTATATTTTCACAAGATATTTGGGTTTATTCTTTTAATTAGTAATTACTTAGAGTTATTCATTTTAATTAAACTTTAATTAGCTAAATTAATACAATTAACAGTTTTATATTTTAATTAATATTTTTGTTAAAAAAACAATTGAATTTATTTAATAAAAAGGATTCAAATTTTAATTATAGTCTAATTATTTTTCTAATTGAATTAATTAGTTATAACTAGGAATTTTAAATATAAAAAGGGGTTTTATCTTAGGGTTTAGGGGTAGTAAATGGATTAGGATTAGGGGTAAGGGAATGGAACTACGATGCTCTGATCCCTCTTGTGAGGGTACGTAGGCATAGAGTTTTTGAACAAAGACCCTAGCGAGTAGAATAGGGGTTTAAATTAGGGTTTTGGAATTATTTAAGTCGGATTTATTTGGATTAAAAAACAAACAAAGCATACCCTAGAAACCTAGAAAGGATCCTATTAAGTATAATAGAAGTGAGGGGTGCCTAACACCTTCCTCCCACTTAACTGACTTCCGGACCTTAGGATTTAGGTTTATCCTTATTTCCCTTAAAAATAGGATGGCGACTCTTAGAATTTTAAGCCGGTCACGATAGCTGGCGACTCTGCTGGGGATTATTTAAGTCGGATTTATTTGGATTAAAAAACAAACAAAGCATACCCTAGAAACCTAGAAAGGATCCTATTAAGTATAATAGAAGTGAGGGGTGCCTAACACCTTCCTCCCACTTAACTGACTTCCGAACCTTAGGATTTAGGTTTATCCTTATTTCCCTTAAAAATAGGATGGCGACTCTTAGAATTTTAAGCCGGTCGCGATAGCTGGCGACTCTGCTGGGGATAGGGTAGTCAATCCTACTTCTAGGTCGTGAAGGGTTTTTTTTTGGGATTTTTGTATTTTATATTTATTTTAAGTTTTATGGTTTTCATTTTTATTTGATTTGGATTATTTTTTATATGCTTGGATTATTTATTATTTTATTGTTGTTCTCTCATACATTTTTGAAGGGATATTCTTGGAGGGAAAGCCAAAACCAAGGCTCGAGAAAAAACAATAAGTATTAAGTAGGGGATCGTCCTGTCTTGGCCGACATGGATTTCCATCCGTGGGGTCTTTGATGACGATACCCGACTAGAGTAGATCAATTCAAAGAGCCGATCATGAGTGGGCTAGCCCCATTTCATGGTAAGGACTTTGACTTTGGTCAGTGACTCTAGTGGCCTTTAGAACCCCCACCAACCTATGGTAACCTTGTGTACCTACCCCCATAGGGGTCGTTACCAGGTTCCCGCCTAAGTTGGACTTATCCCAAAATAATACCGTAGGAAGGCTTGCTTCTTCTCATGGTAATACCAGGGTATAGTCCTAGACTTAATGGCTTATCCAAACTTTATGTCCTACATGTGAGGGGAATGGGTAGATAAACAATAGAATCAATCCATTATAGGAAGCCTACCTGGTTAAGGTCATACTTGCATATACCTTAAACTCGTTTGGGTTCCCCATGTCGGTCATTATCCCTATATATAAGGAGATTTCTTGAACAAGGTGTCTTTGTATTCGGCATTATCCTTAACCAATATATAGGATTTACATTCATAACTATCCTAAATATGTAAGGGTTTCCTCCTATCTGTCGTTATCCTAATATGACACTTGCATTGCATCCCAATTTTTTATAGCATACCTTAAAAATAAAGGAATAAATATTTTTGCATACCCATGCATTTACATACATATCCATACACTTGCATACCCATGCATTTACATACATATCCATACGCTTACATATCCATACACTTGCATATCCTTTCTCGATACTCACAAGTAAACTCAAGGGATATCTCAAGAAGCCATGAAAGAACTCAAGAGGGACAAGTACCATTGAAAAAAGAGGGTAACCTTTTGCCATGACACTCACAGGTTTATTCAGATACAACAACTTCATGCTCTTCATTAATCACTACAAAAGGGAGTTTGGAAGGGAACTGGATCCTACGCCAATGTCTCATGACTCACACAGAAGTGTCATAATAAAGTAAGGAATTAAATGATCATATTTAGATCCTACAAGCGATGAATACAAAATCTAAGACCTGATCGACAACAAACAGTTGACTTTCAAAGGAGGAGTCTCATGAGTTAAAAGTCGTCCTTATATTTACAAGTGGAAGGTGTAAACACCCCAAATTTGCCCTCACCCATTCACCATGGCTTGTGATCATTTCATATGCATAAACACAGTCATACCCTCTCATATTACATTTTTGATTCACTGCATAGGTTTTAAGTCATCTGTACCTAGGGTTTGTGATCTGAGCAATCCAAGAGCTTCTTGAGCCACTCCAAAGATCACCAATCACTTCAAAGGGGTCCATGTGTGTTCTTATATCATATTACATCCTCTCAAAGTCAAAAATGCCAAAGAATCACAAGAACTGGGGTTTGTATGGAAGCAGAGCCAGGTTTAACTGCACAGATAACCTAAAATTAGGGTTTTGGTTTCAGAGGCCATAACTCCAAATTTTTTGGTCATTCTTGTTTCTATTGGTCTCTATATGGTATAAGGAGTATGCATATCAATTTTCATGAAGAAATTCCATGGGGAAGTCATCTGATCAAGAGTTGACTTTCTGGACAAGTCAGTGCAAAATCAGGGCATCTGAGGCCCCCAATGACCCAACCAAGGGGTGATCTTCATCATTTTGAGTGTATTTGATCTTTATTTGATCATGGAAGAAGGTTTCAGTTCACAAAATTCAAGAATTACAAGTTTTTGCAAAGTTGACTTTTTAGGGCATGGTTGACTTTTCATGAAATGTCATTTTATGCCACTTTTTCAACCCTTGCTTTTTGATCCAAAAATGCTTCAAATGGAAAAACTTTGGTCATGAAAGTTTTAGATTAGATCTTTCCCTTTTCAAAAAGTACAAGAACATGATCTAATTCATTTTGGATCAAAAGTTATGGTGTGTCAAAATTGGCAAAAATCACTAATTTTCAAGATATGCCTCAAATAAGAAACTTGCAAAAACTTTGTACCAAGGCATTTGTAACTTCTAATTCATGTCTAACCATTACACAAACATCACATGTGACCTAAAAATCAGATTTGAACCAAAATTTCTCATGTTTCATGGTTTGTATAGCAAGATCTTTTCACATGAACCAAAAGTGATCAAGTTGCAAAATCATCATCACACTTCCATCCACTTGTTGCCTTGGCTGCTGAACCAACCATAGCCTTTCCCCTCACCATGTTGCACCAGCCCACACCTTTGTACTAGCCTAGAACACAACCCATGCCTCTCTTACAAAAAGGTTGACAATTTGCAAAAGTTAACTTACCTATCACAGCAGGCCAGGTCACATCATCTGACCAATGAGATTATTTTATGCAAACCAAATGCTAGCCATTTCACTTAACAAGCAAGGCTGAAACACACAAGAGCACAACATTCCCAAAAACACTCCATCAAGCAAAACTCTTCGAATCTCTCTCCACAGCTCACAAACACAAGAACCAATTCCACTGACCAACTCACCTTGCTTCACTGAACCAAAACCAGCAAGACACAGGCCTGAACTAAGCATGAACTGAGCTTCACCATTTTTCATCCTCAAAGCCAGAACTTTCGAATCTCACTTTCCAGACATCAAACCCCCCATTTCTCTTCACCAACAAGTCAAGCACACCCAAAGGAGCAAGAATCCACCATTGGAGTGGCCTGAAACCTCACATTTCCTGACTGTGAAACCTGCTGCACCAGAACTGGACTTCTCAAATTAGCTTGTTTAAGCTCATTCCAAGCCTACCATTAGCATCAGGGGGGTCAGTGGAGCAAGCCTGCATCAAAGAATAGCTCTGAAAGCCCAGAAACAGGAGTCTCCATCTCAGGTATGGCCATGAACATTTTTTCTCAGAGCTTGCATTTTGAGTTATAAATTGGTTGCTTATGTCTTGCTTGTCATGGGGATACTCTTAGAATCAAAAATGAGTAAGAGATGAGTTTGTATTGTCACTCTGAAATTTCACCCGTGAAATTTGTTTCTTTCGATTTGCTTGTTTCTTGATGTTTAAATGATGTTTGAAGGTGGATTCGTGACCTAGGTTGTTAGAGGATCACTTGGTTGTGTTTAATTTGTTGTTTAGAAGCCTGAATCAGGATCTAGGGTTTTGTTGTCGCCGGAGAAGATGACCGGAGCTTCCCTCCGGTCACCTGAATGTCATTTGCCCTAATCCCAGTCATTAACTCTCATTTGAATCTCATGCGTCAGATTGCTTGACTTTGTTGACTTCCCGCGTGCATGTATGGCCCAGATCTGTTCATTTGCCCTAATCCCTTTAGTTAGTTTTAATTAATCATAATTAAACTAATTTAATCAGATGCAATCCAGGCCCTTTAAAAACGCGCGCGGTCAACCATTTCAAACCCAGGATCCATCCCAGCCCTCCATTCAGTTGACTTTTCTATTTTCTTTGTTTTAATTCATTTATTTCATATTTGTTTTATCCAATTTATTTAAAATAGTAAAAATGTTTTAAAAATTATGAAACTTTTTGTCAAGAGTTTCATTAATTTTTAAAACACAAAAATATTTTTATTTTCATTTTTAGCATTAAAAAAGTATTTTTAAATATTTAAAAGTTTATTTTTATTTGATTAATGAAAATTAATTTATTAAAAATACTTTTAGGTATTTAAAAATCACCAAAAAATTCATGAAATGTTCTAAGACATTTAGAAACATTGTCCAACCTTCAAACCAAATTTATTTTTTGATCTTGATGCATCTTGAGAATTTTTCATTGAATTAAAATCATTTTTGTGCATTATTTTGATCCAAACTTCAAAAAATCATTTCTGCCTAACCATGAAGAGTTGGACCTTGGTTCTTTTTGCATTGCATTGTGTTTAGCATGTAGTTTGTGAGATTAAATGGTCATGATTTGATCTTTCATTTTCCATTTGTTTGGTAATTTTCTTGTTTGGAAACCCTAAAACCCTAGAAATCTTAAGAAAACCATAACTTGAATTTGGTTAGGAGTTGAAACCTCTCCTTTGGGCATTGGGTTAGTATAGGATTAGGGGTCCTTTGAGTGCATTTTCAAATTTTTTATAATGTTGTTTGCTTCTGGTTTTGGTTTTTGTTTGTTGCATTGATCATAAACCCTAATTTGGGCTTCCATATGCATCCATCTTGCATTCTCTTGCATAACATGACTTTCCATGACATTCCATGCTTCCATTTGATTCATTTAACATCATAAAACATATTGAAAGCATGTTTGATCATTGCATCTTGCATTTGCCATGTTGTATGCCATATGCATCTCATAACTTTTCATGTATGTTCAAATGTCTTAACTTGCTTCATTTGCATTCATAAGCTTGTATGATCATCCACATGTGTTGTTTCTGGTTTGTAGCACCTCATAGCATCATTAACATCATGTATGTGCTTCTGGTTTTGTTTCTCATCATGTCATTTCATCACATTTTGCATTGCATTGCATTTCTTTTCTAACCTTTCAGGTGGTAAGTGACATTGAGAAGTGAATTTGCCTTCACTTCTCATAACTTCTCTTCATCTCTTTTCATGCATCCCTGCTGCATTTTGATATGTGTTTGAGATTGATCTTGATCATTCTTCTCCTTCTTACTTTCTTTCTTCAAGTGACTTGACTTCTTGAATGAAGCAAGTTGCTTTGCTTCTCTTGATCCTTTCATCTGCTTCCTGGTGGTTCCATTGAAGATTGCTCTTGAAAACCTCACAAACCTTAGGAACAACCAAGCATGACAATGATTAGGGTTTTGATTAGTCTCCCCATTTAGTTTACCTTTGTGCCTTCTTTGAGTCTTCTCTTCTCATCTCATAATCAGGGACTAAACCCTAAAGGCTTTAAGGCTTTGTGATTAAGTTTATGCCTGCATCCTTCTATTAGGATGGAGTGTATAACTTTAATCCTAAGTGTTAAACCCTTAATGTGTTTAAATCCTTTAATCAATTCACCTAATAATCATCAAGACATCACACTTGTAACTTGGGCCTTGCATTAGGGTTCTAATTCTTCCTTAACTGGTTAAGAAGGACTAACCCTAGTGTTAATGGACAAGTCCCCCTCAAGTTGTCTTACAAACCATAAAATTCACTTCATCATCATATCATTAAATAAAATCCACTTAATCAAAGGCTTGTTTTGTCATGAGTTTAATCCCTAATCATGGATTAAGTTGAGGAGCTTTCCTCAGCTTAGACATTCTCATCTATTATCCTTCTATTAGGATGGTGTAATGAGTCTGTTTAATCCCTGATTATGGCTTAACCTCATTACTCAACACTAAACAAAAACACCAAAAACATTTAAATAATCACAAGTAGGTTAATGATCTTAATCCTATGCCAAAGGTGATTAAGTGTGAGAATCTGACTTCACACTTAAGGTAATCTCATTACCCCTAATCAGAGGGAAGATGTGATGAGTTTACTAAATCCATTGGTTTGGGCTTAAGCTCATTAACTTATGACAAACTTTCAAAAGCAATAAAAGACTGAAAACTCAAAAACAAACAATAATCGTCTCCTTAGGGATTCTTTTCTCACCATCTTCACTCACAAACGAGAACTTGCTTCTTCCGTCTAATGCAAGACAGTTTGCATCTGTGCCAGACAGATCATACACTTGAGCATAGACAGCTAGCAGTTCACAAGTCAACTCATCTTTCAGTCTCTTTGGGTCGAACTACGGTGTTCTGACTTCCTCATTGCACGAGAGGATACGTAGGCATAACTTAACAGTTATCGAACAAAAGTCTCTGTATATTCCCCCTCTTTCCAGCATCTTTCTCTTAGCCTCATTATCATGAGCAATTCATTCTCATTCTTACACTGACACATCATTATACACTTCACTTCACTTTACACTAACACCTGTACATCCTTTTCCAGCTCATTTATACACAAATTGCACTGACACTACCCCTTTTAAAACACAAATCTTTTAAGCGTGGATCCCGTCGAGTACGGCGGACAATCTGGGTGCTAATACCTTCCCAGGTTGTAACCAACCCCCTTTCTCAGTCTCTCTGGTTCGCAACCGTCTTATCCATATCTTTCTAGGTCTATGCAGCATTGCCTTTCCTCCGGGATAAAAATGCCTAGCTGGCGACTCTATTCATCTCCAGTGAGTTCACGGCTGTGTGTTCTCATTGTCCCTCTCGCCGACCGTTCGCGTCTGTACCTTTATTTGGGCCATTCCCCATCTATCGGGAGCGACAGCTTGGCGACTCTGCTGGGGATCCTTATACTGTAACCAGGGCTTCTGGTTCTTTTTTGTGGGTTCCTCCTAGCGCTTGTTTGATTTGTGTTTATTGGGGTGTTATGTGCTATTTGTGTTTGTATATTTGTTTTTATTTATTGCTTTATGTACAGTTGCTTTACTGCTTTCTTTACAGTTTTTCATATATCATGCTGTCATACTGTGCTGCTGGCTGGATCTGTTGTTTGCTTTGGTGGGTGGGTGTTCCATTGAGAGTTGAGGTCCTATACTTGGGACCTGAGTGACACCTAGGCTAGAGTGGTTCATATTCTTTCCCATTCCATCTCGGTCTGGTGCGGGAATATGAAACACGGTTCAGATATGGGTTTCTTCTTGAGAACTCTGTGTTGCAGATTTCCTGCAGTACTAGGGCTATCTGGGAAGCCTGCTAAGTCTGGATGACCTTTTAGTATTGACCTTCAGAAACTGAGGTGAATTAGAGGAGGAACTTTTATGGTTATTATAAACACTGTACCTCCGGGTTAGAAGTGTTTACACTTCTCATAACTGATCCAAGTCTGAAGATCCTTGTTTTAGAACACCGCCTGTGAGGGGGTTGGGCTGTTTACAGGTTTTGCAGGTACCTTGACCTCAGAATACCCTGTTACTTTGATTTGATTAAGAATACTCCATGTTGGAACAGTTCTTGTGATTCTAAACCCTGGACATGTGGTTCTTTATTTGAGCCCCCCACCTTGGTTACTGGACTTATAGACCTCCATCTGGATTTCTTGCACACATGGACTTATATCAGAGCACTTGATCAGATCCAGCTCAGTCACAAACCCTTGCATATCATTTGCATACATAATCATTGCATCATATTGACATTTGCTTATTTGTGTTTCAGGGTATCCATCTTCATTTGGTTTTGGTTTTGACCCCATCTTCAGTATTGACCTGTCTTCATCAGCACCTGCTTCAGCTATCAGCTATTTACTTCAGTCACCTGCTCCAGCCAATCAGTGGCCCATTCTTCAGTATCATCATCAGCACTTGTCTCTACTCAGTCTCAACATCATGGCACCTAAAAAGAGCAACATCACCTACCACTTCTTCCAGCCAGAGTTAGCTGACATCAGGAGGATTCAGACCCTGATCACTCCAGACCATATACCACTGTTCAGGGAACACCATGGAGATATACTTGATATGGTTATGGATCTGGACCCCTCACAGAGAAGCCTGATCCACACTTGCCTTCAGTTTTATGATCCCCCACTGAGGTGTTTCACTTTTCAGGACTTTCAGCTGGGCCCCTTATTGGAAGAATACTCATCATTAGTTGGTATACCTATCAGGGGTGGAGTCCCTTTCAACCCTGAAATGGTCTTTCCTGGTAATGAAGAGGTGGAAAAAGCATTGTATCTGGAACCAGTCCTGATTGGGCAGCATATGACTTCTAAGGCTGGAATCCCTGGCCTGCATCTGGATTTCTTGATCTCTCAAGCTACCCTGAAAGCTTCTTTAGGAGAGTGGAAAGCAGTCTGTGCTTTATTGGCCTTGAGCATATATGGGATCATACTATTTGCAGATGAGCCTCGATTTGTTAGCAAGAATGCAATCCATCTGTTCATTCTAAAGAACCCAGTGCCAACTTTATTGGGGGATCTCTACTATTCAGTGCATCAGAGGAATGAAAAGCAGAGGGGAAGATTAGTAAGATGCTGTGCTCCTTTGTTCCATACTTGGCTTCTCAGGCATTTTCCCAGGACAAATGCATTTTTGAACCCTCATCAACAGAAAAACTGGGTTGGAAGACTTACTACTCTAACTTCAGCTGATATCAGGTGGTGCACCCAAAGCACAAAAGGCAGGGATATCATCACCAGCTGTGGGCATTTTCCCAATGTGCCCCTAGTAGGAGTTAAGGGTAGTATTAATTACAACCCTCTGCTGTTCAAAAGACAACTGGGCTATGCACTGGTCCACACTCCTAAGGCACAAGACTTGGTTGAGACTCTTTATTGTGAGAACAAGCTTAATTTGGCTATTGTTAGGCAGGCAGCCTGGGCCTGGGACAATGTGCAGACTAAGGGGGTAACCATCCTGGGGAAGTGTAACAATGTGGCATCAGCACAATACTATGATTGGTCCCATGCCAGGGCTCAATTCTCTGGGATGCCCTTTACTATAGAAGATATGCCTGGGCCTTCCACAATACCACCTCCAGCAACTGTCAGCTTAGAGGAGTTTGAGAAGTTGAAAGAGAGGAATGAGAAGCTGACTCAAGCTCTACATAAGACCCTCTGGGAGAGGAGTGATGGTAGATTGGATATTGAGAGGTTAGAAAAGTTGAAAGTGGAACATCTGGCTAGAATCGAGAAGTCTGAAGATTACATTAAGAAGTCTAGGGTTGGAGAGCAGATCTTGAAGAATGCTTGCAAGGAAGCTCAGTTCCAGAAAGTCACGACTGATTTGTATCTGAAGGAGAGTCAGGCTAGGTGGGTCAGGATCACCGAAGCTCGTACTCAAGAGGACAAAAGGACTCAGGATAAGATGGAACAGATGGAAGCTAGTGCAAAAGAGCAACAAGAAGCCCTGGCAGCAGCCCAGAGGGAGATATCAGAGCTAAAGATCAGAGCTGGAGTGAAGAGGTCGAAGGACCAAAGTCAGCACAGGAAGCTAACTGCAGCTGTTACTACAAGGAATCTCCTCATCAGGAACCTTACGGAGCGTCCGGCTGATCCTGTGACTGAAGCACTTCTCAAGGAAGTTCGGGAGGATGAGTTTGGTCTTGGTGTTTGACTTCTGTTGTCATTGCTTTCATTCTATGTACTTTTATTTTCTTATGATGTATTTTGACCCCTCAGAGGGCTTGTATTTGTAAAACAAACTATGTACCGTTTGCCTTTTGTAATATATGTATTAGTTTGTTCCACTTCGAAAGCAGCATCAACAGCATCTTCAAGGGTCTGGAAGGGTCAAAACTGAATGCCAGGTCGGATACCTTGAGAACAAATAAGCATACTGCATTGCATGCTAACCCTTTGCTTGTTTTGTAGGTGTTTGTTTTATTGTTGCTAACTCTGTTGTGATGTTCAGGAATTATTGCTCGACGACGAGGGTTTCCACTCAACCGAACACACAGGTACCCCACCCGTAACAATCTTCCGGGCATACAGATGGATCAGATGCAGCAGGACCTTACCGAGGTCAGGAACCAAATGACCAACGAAAGGTTGGAAATGAGGACTCAAATGACACAATTTATGGAGGTAATAAACAACATGGCTCAAAGCCAGGAGAGGCTCAGAGCACTGGTGGAAGGGAGAAATCAGGAAGATCATCAACCAGGGACTGCTGGGACTAGCAACAATGAAAGAGTCCAACCACATGTTAATCCCCCAGTCTTTGGACCCCACCTCCATCCAGAGGCCAACATCCCTGTCAATATACAAGGGACTGCCACAGCAGGGAGGGTACTGCAAGAAGACCCCCAGGAGGACCAGTTCACAGTAATGGGAGCTGGGGAGGAGGCTTATGATAGAAGGTTGGATGAGATAGCCGAGAAGTTAAGATCCTTGGAGTCTCAAAACTCTTTGGGTTTTGATGTTATGGATATGGGCTTGGTAGACGGGGTCAGGATTCCCCACAAGTTTAAGCCACCATGCTTTGAGAAGTATAATGGGACTTCCTGCCCCCGGACCCATCTACAATCTTTTCTCGGGAGGCTAAAGGCCTATACCATGGACGAGAAGCTGTGGATGTTCTATTTTGAGGATAGCTTGACTGGAGCTTCGAGGGAATGGTATTCCCATCTGACAAGAGCAACTATTAGATGCTGGAAGGACCTGGCAGAGGCCTTCATCAGACAGTATCAGTATAATCTGGATATGGCACCCAACAGGACCCTCCTAATGGGAATGTCACAGTCATCTAGAGAGAGCTTCCGAGAGTATGCTCAAAGATGGAGACAGCTTGCTGCTGCTGTCCAGCCACCTATGTCAGAAAGGGAGATGGCCGATATGTTCATGAACACCCTTCAGGGGACTTACATTGATAGGCTAGCTGCCTTCTCATCTACCAGCTTTGCAGATGTAGTCATAGCTGGGGAGAGAATTGAAAGCCTATTGAAGATGGGTAAGATCTCAGACAACGGCGCAAGGTCATCCAGTAATGCAAGAAAGCCTTTTGCGGGCCCAAGAAGGACTGGTGAGACCAATGCCATCCACACCAACAGGGGCAGGCCCCAATATGTTCATAGATCTGTGGCAGCAGTCACCATTCCCGCTCCAGCTCATCCACAACCAGCCTATCAACCTCCGCAGCAAAACTATCAGCAACAACCTCAGTACCATCAACAAAATCAGTATCCTCCGAGAAATTACAACAACAACAACACCAACAACGATAACCAGCAGAGGCCATTCCAGCAGAGGCCATCTCAAGCCAACAGGGTGATCGATCCGATCCCTATGCCATATGCTACATTGCTGCCACAACTCCTGAAACTCAACCTAGTTGAGCTAAGGACATTGGCACCCCCAGATCCCAACAGTCTACCCAGGAATTATGACTCCAACGCCAGATGTGCTTTTCATTCAAATGCACCTGGCCACAGTACAGAAAAGTGCAGAGCCTTGCACATGAAGGTACAAGACCTGGTAGACTCTAAGGCCTTGAATTTTGCACCACCACCCAATGTCAATAAGAACCCCATGCCAAACCACGGTGGTCCCAGAATCAACGCTATTGAAGAAGACGAGCCGTCTTATTTAATAACCAGTGTGGGTCAGATTCGGACACCGTTGGTAGAGATTAAGGCTCAGCTCCTCGAATGTCAAATGTTCCCGGGGTGTGAGTTAGGGTGTGCTTACTGTAATATTTCAGTAAATGGGTGCGATAACCTGAGGAATGGCATAGATGGTCTCATTCAGAGTGGCCAGCTTCAAATCACCACATCATTTCCAACAAATCCAGCAATCTCATCAGCGGCAATTCCTGTATCTCCTACAACTGCAACAACCATTGTTCCCGACAACTCTTCGGCTTCATCCACAAGTACTTCATCTATCATCTCAACTGATCAGCTATCGACAAATTTTCCTTCTACAACTTCAGCATCACTCCAATTTGGATCTCCTACAACAACAACGCCCATCCTTCCAACAATATCTCCTACAACATCAGCAACAAATCATGAAGATGTATCAACTGTCACAATATTTTATGATCCTGAAAACAACTCTGCCTACAACTCAGAAAGTGCTGCTCCCATCAGAGCACCAGTCACAATTTATTATGATCCACAAACTATCATAATCCCTTCTGCAGCTGTCATCAGTCCAGTCACTGTCACAGTGCCTGGACCAGTACCTTATGAAAGCAATAGGGCCATCCCTTGGCACTACGGCTCTGACATATACTGCGAAGGAAAGAAGATCACTCTTGAACCATCAACACCTGCACCACAAATAGATAATGTGGGAGGAGGCGGAGGCTTCACTCGAAGCGGACGTCTCTTTGCTCCACAATTTCAAAGACCCACTGCCGAAGCAGAAGCTGCTGCCAAGGCAAAAGGAAAGAGCCCGGTGCAGGAAGATCAAGCTGTTAAGGAAGCTTTGAAAACACCATTCGATCAAGAAGTTGATGAGTTCATGAGAATCATCAAAAAGAGTGACTACAAAATAGTGGATCAGCTTCACCAGACGCCATCCAAGATCTCTATCCTATCACTGCTTATGTGTTCCGAAGCCCATCGGAATGCACTACTCAAAGTTTTGCACGCAGCTTACGTGCCTGAAGAGATCACCGTCAATCAGTTGGAAACCGTGGTTGGAAATGTTACTGCTAGCAATGGGCTAGGGTTCACCAATACTGACTTGACAACGGAAGGCCGCAACCATAACAAAGCCTTGCACATCACCATGGAATGTAAAGGTGCAGTCCTTTCCCATGTGCTGGTAGACACAGGATCATCCCTTAATGTCTTACCGAAAAAGGCCCTGGTGAAGCTAGAGTATGAAGGATTAGCATTGCGTCCCAGTAACCTGGTAGTAAGAGTCTTTGATGGTTCTAAGAGATCGGTTCTGGGAGAAATTGAGCTGCCTGTGACGATTGGCCCACAAACCTTTAAAACGATCTTCTACGTGATGGACATTCAGCCTGCCTACAGCTGTTTGTTGGGTAGACCATGGATTCATGCCGCTGGCGCAGTAACGTCTACCCTTCACCAGAAGTTAAAATTTGAGTGGGAAGGCCAAGTTGTTACTATCTGTGGGGAGGAGGATATATTTGTTAGCCATCTGGCTACTTATAAGTATATTGAGATGGATGGGGAGATCCATGAAACAATGAGCCAAGGGTTTGAGGCCCTGAATGTTAATGAAGCATCTGCTGTATCTGGAATCTCCATGTCATCTTATCAACAAGCCCGGAAGGTTGTTGAAGAAGGAACTGCCCAAGGTTGGGGCAAAGTTTTATCTTTGGAAGAGAAGAAGGACAAATTTGGGTTGGGTTACAGACCAACTCAACAAAGTCAAGCAGAGGCTGCTGAGAAGCCCGGTTTTGTCAGTGGGGGGATGCTCACCCCTGATGCTATCAACAATCTGGAAGACGAGCTGGAAGAAGAACGCAATCTGGAAAGCTGGATTCGTTCAAAGATCCCGGGGAGCAGTATCTCAAACTGGTCTTCCCAGGAAATTATAAGAGTTACTCATGCAGAGTAATTATTATTTCCTGTATATTTTATAGCATGCATCAAAGTCTTGCATCTTGCCCAAGATGACAAGACTCATTTTGTAATCGGGCCATCTGTACTTTTTGTGCAACAAGATTAATCAATGAAATATCAGACATCTTTTTGCAAACGAATCTTTTCCTTTTCCGCTCACTGTTTTTCCATTTTTCTTTTTGTACAAAAAATAAATGGCGATGTTTTCAAAATGACAACTTTATTTCACTTTTTTCTAAACAAGATTAAAATCAATCACTAAAATGAACAAACTGAACCCTTGCAGAGAGTGCCTTCCAGACAGCACCGACAACAACACGACTATGACTCCGTATGACTTTGACAATCCAATCAATCAAGCTGATGAAGGGGTTGAAGATGAATATGAGCTTCCTGAAGAGCTAGCCAGGTTGTTGAGACAAGAGGAAAAGGTTATTACTCCTCACCAGGAGGAAGTTGAAGTGATTAATCTTGGTACAGTTGAAGATGTGAAAGAGGTTAAAATCGGGGCCGGTTTACAAGACTCTGTGAAGAGACAACTGATTGATCTGCTTCAAGAATATGTAGATGTGTTTGCTTGGTCCTATCAGGATATGCCAGGGTTGGACACCGACATTGTTATGCACAAGCTGCCTTTAAGAGAAGAATGCCCACCGGTTAAACAGAAGCTGCGCCGTACTCGTCCAGACATGGCAATGAAAATCAAAGAAGAGGTACAAAAGCAATGGGACGCCGGGTTCCTTGCTGTAACTAGCTACCCGCCGTGGGTTGCTAATATAGTACCTGTGCCTAAGAAAGACGGAAAAGTAAGAATGTGTGTTGACTACCGGGATCTGAACAGAGCCAGCCCGAAGGATGATTTCCCATTACCTCACATTGATGTATTGGTGGATAACACGGCTCAGTTCTCGGTATTCTCCTTCATGGACGGATTTTCAGGATACAATCAGATCAAAATGTCACCTGAAGACATGGAGAAGACAACCTTCATCACACCCTGGGGCACGTTCTGTTACAAAGTGATGCCGTTCGGACTGAAGAATGCTGGCGCAACATATCAACGGGCTATGGTAACATTATTCCACGATATGATCCATAAAGAAATCGAGTGTTACGTGGATGACATGATTGCCAAGTCCCTCACAGAAGAAGACCACTTGGTAAATCTGCTGAAGTTATTCAAGCGTCTGAGGAAGTACCAACTGAAGCTGAACCCCAACAAGTGCACATTCGGGGTGCGATCTGGTAAGCTGCTGGGTTTTATTGTAAGCGAGAAAGGGATTGAAGTAGACCCTGATAAAGTCAAAGCCATTCAAGAGATGCCTGCACCGAAAACTGAGAAAGAAGTTCGAGGTTTCTTAGGTCGATTGAACTACATCTCAAGGTTCATATCTCACCTTACGGCAACCTGTGAACCCTTGTTCAAGCTGTTAAGAAAGGAACAGACGGTCAGATGGAATGAAGACTGCCAGAGGGCTTTTGACAAGATCAAGGAATACTTGCAAGAACCGCCAATCCTTATGCCTCCAGTTGAAGGAAGACCTCTGATAATGTACTTAACAGTATTAGAAGAGTCAATGGGGTGTGTGCTGGGCCAGCATGACGAGTCTGGTCGAAAAGAGTATGCAATTTACTACCTAAGCAAAAAGTTTACCGACTGTGAACAGCGTTATTCACTGCTCGAGAAAACTTGTTGTGCTTTAGCGTGGGCTGCTCGCCAACTGAGACAGTATATGTTGGCCCACACTACTTTGTTAATCTCAAAGATGGACCCAGTTAAGTACATTTTCGAGAAGCCAGCTCTTACCGGACGGGTTGCAAGATGGCAGATGATCCTTACAGAGTATGACATCCAATACACATCTCAGAAAGCCATCAAGGGCAGTGTATTGTCTGAATATCTTGCTGAGCAACCTATTGATGACTACCAGCCTATGAGATTTGACTTCCCTGATGAAGACATCTTGTCCATTAAAACAAAAGATCATGAAGAGCCTGTTCACACTGAAGGGCCTGACCCGGAAGAAGAATGGACTATGATGTTTGATGGGGCTGTTAATATGAATGGTCGTGGTGTTGGTGCAGTACTCATTACACCCAAAGGAGTTCACATGCCTTTCTCGGCAAAACTCACCTTCAACTGCACTAACAACGAAGCTGAATACGAAGCTTGCATTATGGGTCTTGAGGAAGCCATTGACCTCAGGATCAAGACTTTGACCGTATTCGGAGATTCAGCTCTGGTAGTTAATCAAACCAACAGAAAATGGTACACCCATCAGGATCATCTGATACCTTACAGGGATTATACAAGGAGGTTATTGACTTTCTTCACAACAGTCAAGCTTGAGTATATCCCTCGGGACGAGAATCAGTTTGCAGATGCTCTTGCTACCATTTCATCCATGATCAAAGTTCAAGCTGCCAATTTTGTACCTCAGATTTCAGTGTCCAGACTTGATAGACCAGCATATGTGTTCGCAGCAGAAGTTGTCAAAGATGATAAGCCTTGGTTCCATGACATTAAATGCTTCTTGGAGGATCAAGCATACCCACCTGGGGCATCTTCCAATGATAAGAAGACTTTGAGAAGGTTTGCTGGTAGTTTCTTTCTGAACACTGATGGGTCTTTATACAAAAGGAACTTTGATATGGTACTCCTCAGATGTGTTGATAAGACAGAAGCAGACTTGTTGATGCACGAGGTGCACGAAGGATCCTTTGGTACCCATACTGGAGGACATGCCATGGCTAAGAAGTTGTTAAGATCGGGTTATTACTGGATCACAATGGATGCCGACTGTTGTGCCTACGCCAGAAAATGCCACAAATGCCAGATCTACGCAGATAAGGTGCATGTGCCTCCCAGTCCTTTGAACATCATGTCTTCACCATGGCCCTTCGCCATGTGGGGCATTGACATGATTGGCAAGATTGAACCGACTGCTTCGAATGGCCACAGATTCATCCTGGTCGCCATTGATTATTTCACCAAGTGGGTTGAAGCAGCTTCCTATGCAAATGTTACAAGACAAGTGGTAGCCAGATTTCTGAAGAGAGATATCATCTGTCGATATGGGGTTCCCGAGCGAGTCATTACTGATAATGGTTCCAATCTAAACAACAAAATGATGGCTGAGTTATGCCGGGACTTCAAGATCCAACACCACAATTCTTCTCCTTACAGGCCAAAGATGAACGGCGCTGTTGAGGCAGCAAATAAGAATATCAAGAAGATTGTGCAGAAGATGGTAGTCACTTACAAAGACTGGCATGAAATGCTACCGTTTGCCTTGCATGGGTACCGTACGTCAATAAGGACATCCACTGGGGCAACACCGTATCAGCTTGTGTATGGTATGGAAGCAGTCCTACCTGTTGAAGTTGAATTACCCTCCCTACGAGTACTAATGGATGTTAAGCTGAACGAAGCAGAGTGGGTCCGGTCCCGATACGAACAACTGAGTCTGATTGAAGAGAAAAGACTGGCTGCAATCTGTCATGGGCAGTTGTATCAGAGAAGAATGAAGAAAGCCTTCGATCAGAAAGTCAGGCACCGAGAGTACCAAGTAGGAGATCTTGTTTTGAAAAGAATCCTCCCTCCTCATACAGACCACAGGGGCAAGTGGACTCCAAATTATGAAGGACCATTCGTGGTAAAGAAAGTTTTCTCTGGTGGAGCACTGATGCTCAGCACCATGGATGGTGAAGACTTCCCGTCCCCTGTGAATTCAGATGCAGTTAAAAAATACTTCGCATAAAAATGACCCGCTGGACATAAAAAACAGAATGTAAGTCCAGGCAAAAACAGGGCATCCCGGCGAGTCAAAAACAGAATAAAAGACTCGGGCAAAAATAAGGGAAAATAAAAAAATGCGTACACCCGCTGAGTTGAAAAGCCGCATTGGACAACTCAGGCAAAAATGGGTATCCCGATGGATTGAAAACCCGAAAGGGCGATCCATGCAAAATAAGGGAATAAGCGAACAACTGCATTCTGAATTCGTCTGTATTATCCGCAACTTGGTAAGCCTCCAAAGGATCCAACTTCAATCAGAATCAACCTTCTCTAGAACGCAAGATGAGAAGAACGTCAAAAGTCATACGAGTCATAGCAGAAAAGGGAGCTCCATTGAAAGCGTCATCAACATCGCCAGCACTTTGTTTCTCAATTTGTAATAATCTCCTCATTTCAGGAGATATGTTTCCTTGACTATATCTTGCCAATTCAGGGCACATGAATTAATAAAATTAGATTTTTCAGTCATGTCTTGTCTTATACATTTTTATTTGCAAATGATGTCTGATGTCTCTAAAAAACTAATTGCATGAGTACAGATGTTTTTCTCTAAGAAAATAAAAACGCGTGCTTACAGGGAACATACTTACTCTCTAAAGTGCTTAACTCCTATGACGGAATCCAGTAAAGGATACCTCGGGACCATTTGTGCGTTTCCTTATCTTTGCAGGATTGCAGGTATCCAGAACACGACTTGGGGCATGCAAGCTTCACCCCAGCAAGCTGGCAAATCAATACTCATTCTTGGCACCAGAGGTAACTTCCTCCCCAGCTGAGTTGCCACTGGTCAATTTCCCCAGCCAAGGTGCCAATCATTCTTTCTCAGCAAAATGCAAAAGTCAGGGAACCATTTCCCCACAGAATTTCAGCCTCTATCCAGAAGAGCAACGCATGAAGGAGTCACAACAGAGTACGGAAAGCTTCTACAAACCCCAGTTGGGTCCCATATTACAAGGATATGTCGATCAGTGACCTAGATCCCCAAGCAAATACACCTCACCAGATCTATCAATGATCTCATCCCCAGCTGGGAGGTCCATTTCAAAAAGATCAGCCAGAGATCTTCACAGCAACAGGATCTGAATCCTGGACCGTTATCCTTGCATAATCATAGCATTCGCATCATATTCACCCCACAAAGCGTAGCATTCCGTCTAATACGGAGCATTACAGCAAAAATCAAACACATAGCATAATCATAAGCCATGTTGTGAATCAGACCCTTGTGAATAATAACCATTCATCAGAATGCAGAATACTTTCCCCAAAATCCTCACCAGAGTCCCCGGCAAAAGCAGCTGCCTCACAAATCACAAAACACCATCATATACTCCTTTTGACGCCCGTCCGTGTCATCTTTCCCCAATAAAGCCACCTGAACACTCTTTACAAACAGAACCACCCGTATTACAGATACTTCCTGACACCCGTCCGTGTCATATCCCCAGCAGAAAGCCAAAGACATCATCTTCGCACTCACCTATACTTGTATATACGTTTTCTTGACACTCGTCCGTGTCATTTCCCCAGCGCAGTCGCCTACACTTTCACAACTCATATACTTGTTGATATTATTATACTTTTCTCTCTTGACACACGTCCGTGTCACCCTCCCCAGCAGATAAACATTCATCTATACATCACTCATACTACTCATGTTACACTTATATAGATACTCGCCCGTATCTTGTATAAACCATTCATATCCCCACAGATTCAACATTGGTCCGTGTTCTTTGTTAACTAGTTGGTACTCGTCCGTACCATCATCTCAGAATATGCGTCAAGTGTTTGTTTCTACCTGATACTCGTCCGTATCATAGTCTTAAGGATGCTCGTCCGCATCTTTAATCCATACACCGTGTTGTCGCTCCCGATAAATGAAGCTATGCCCCAGTTAAAGGTACAGACGCGAACGGTCGGCGAGAGGGACAATGAGAACACACAGCCGTGAACTCACTGGAGATGAATAGAGTCGCCAGCTAGGCATTTTTATCCCGGGGGGAAAGGCAATGCTGCATAGACCTAGAAAAAGATGGATAAGACGGTTGCGAACCAGAGAGACTGAGAAAGGGGGTTGGTTACAACCTGGGAAGGTATTAGCACCCAGATTGTCCGTCGTACTCGACGGGATCCACGCTTAAAAGATTTGTGTTTTAAAGGAGTAGTGTCAGTGCAATCTGTGTATGGAAAGCTGGAAAAGGATGTACAGGTGTCAGTGTAAAGGAAGTGAAGTGTATAATGATGTGTCAGTGTAAGAATGAGAATGAATTGCTCAAGACGATGAGGCTTAAAGAATAATGCTAGAAGGAGGGGGAATGTACAGAGACTTTTGTTCGATAACTGTTAAGTTATGCCTACGTATCCTCTCGTACAATGAGGAAGTCAGAACACCGTAGTTCGACCCAAAGAGACTGAAAGATAAATTGACTTGTGAACTGCTTACTTGCCTATGCTCAAGTGCATGATCTGTCTGGCACAGATGCTAACTGTCTTGCATTAGACGGAAGAAGCAAGTTCTCGTTTGTGAGTGAGTGAGGTGAGAAAAGAATCCCAGAGGAGACGATTATTGTTTGTTTTTGAGTTTTCAATCTTTTATTGCTTTTGAAAGTTTGTCATGAGTTAATGAGCTTTAGCCTAAACCAATGGATTTAGTAAACTCATCACATCTTCCCTCTGATTAGGGGTAATGAGAATACCTTAAGTGTGAAGTCAGCTTCTCACACTTAATCACCTTTGGTGTAGGATTAAGATCATTAACCTACTTGTGATTATTGAGGTGTTTTTGGTGTTTTTGTTTAGTGTTAAGTAATGAGGTTAAGCCATAATCAAGGATTAAACAGACTCATTACACCATCCTAATAGAAGGATAATAGATGAGAATGTTTAAGTTGAGGAAAGCTCCTCAACTTAATCCATGATTAGGGATTAAACTCATGACAAAACAAGCCTTTGATTAAGTGGATTTTAATTAATGATAAGATGGTGAAGTGAATTTTAGGGTTTGTAAGACAACTTGAGGGGGACTTGTCCATTAACACTAGGGTTAGTCCTTCTTAACCAATTAAGGAAGAAATAGAACCCTAATGCAAGGCCCAAGTTACAAGTGTGATGTCTTGATGATTATTAAGTGAATTGATTGAAAGATTTAAACACATTAAGGGTTTAACACTTAGGATTAAAGTTATACACTCCGTCCTAATAGAAGGATGCAGGCATAAGCTTAATCACAAAGCCTTAAAGCCTTTAGGGTTTAGTCCCTGATTATGAGATGAGAAGAGAAGACTCAAAAGAGACACAAAGGTAAAACTAAATGGGGGGGGGGGGGGCTAATCAAAACCCTAATCATTGTCATGCTTGGTTGTTCCTAGGGTTTGTGAGGTTTGCAAGAGGAATCTTCAAAGGAACCACCAGGAAGCAGATGAAAGGATCAGGAGAAGCAAAGTAACTTGCTTCATTTAAGAAGGCAAGTCACTTGAAGAAAGAAAGTGGGAAGAAGAAGAATGAGCAAGCTCAAACTCAAACACATATCAAAATGCAGCATGGATACAAAAGGGAGATGAAGAGAAGTTATGAGAAGTGAAGGCAAATTCACTTCTCAAAATCACTTACCACCTGAAAGGTTAGAAAAGTAAATGCAATGCAATGCAAAATGAAATGAAATGGTATGAAGTAAATCAAAACCAGAAGCATGTTTATGATGATAATGATGCTATGAAGTGATACAAACATGAGGCAACAAATGGTGATGATCATACAAGCTCATGAATGCAAATGAAGCAAGTTAAGAATCAAGAACATACATGAAAAGCTATGAGATGTACATGACATACAATATGACAAATGCAAGGTGCAATGATCAAACATGCTTTCAATATGTCTTATGATGTTCAATGAATCAAATGGAGGCATGGAATGTCATGGCAAGTCATGTTATGCAAGAGAATGCAAGATGGATGCACATGGAAGCCCAAATTAGGGTTTATGGACAATGCATCAAACAAAAAACCAAAATCAGAAGCAAACCTCAACATAAAAAATTGAAAATGCACTCAAAGGACCCCTAATCCTATACTAACCCAATGCCAAAAGGAGAGGTTTCAACTCTTAACCAAATTCAAGTTATGGTTTTCACAAATTTGCTAGGGTTTTAGGGTTCCTAGACAAGAAAATTACCAAACAAATTGAAAATGAAAAAAATCAAATCAAGACCATTTAATCTCACAAACTACATGCTAAACACAATGCAATGCAAAAAGAATCAAGGTCCAACTCTTCATGGATAGGCAGAAATGATTTTTGGAACTTTGGATCAAAATAATGCATAAAAATGATTTTTATTCAATGAAAAATTCTCAAAATGCATCAAGATCAAAAAATAAATTTGGTTTGAAGGTTGGACAATGTTTCTAAATGTCTTAAAACATTTCATGAATTTTTTGGTGATTTTTAAATACCTAGAAGTATTTTTAATAAATTAATTTTCATTAATCAATTAAAAATAAACTCTTAAATATTTAAAAATACTTTTTTAATGCAAAAAATTAAAATAAAAATATTTTTGTGTTTTAAAAATTAATGAAACTCTTGACAAAAAGTTTCATAATTTTTAAAACATTTTTACTATTTTAAATAAATTGTATAAAACAAATGAGAAAAATATGAAAATATAATGAAATAAACTGAAGTCAACTGAATGGAGGGCTAGGATTTGCTCTGGGTTTGAAAATGTTGACTGCGCGCCAGATCTAGTGGCCTAGGTTGGTTCTGATTAAATTAATTTAATTATGATTAATTAAACTAACTAAAGTGGATTAGGGCAAATGAACGAATCTGGGCCATTCGTGCACGCGGGAAGTCAACAAAGTCAGCTGATCCAACGCTCAAGATTTAAACCTCATTTAATTACAGGATTAGGGTTAAACAAAATCAGGTGACCGGAGGGGAGCTCCGGTCATCTTCTCCGGCGACAACAAAACCCTAGATCATGGTTTAGGCTTCTAAACATCAAATTAAACACAGCCAAGTGATCCTCTAACATCCTAGGGCACGAATCCACTCTCAAACATCATTTAAACATCCAGAATCAAGCAAATCGAAAGAAACAAATTTCACGGGTGAAATTTCAGAGTGACAATACAAACTCATTTCTCATCTATTTTTGATTCTAAAAGCATCCCCATGACCAGCAAGACATAAGCAATTAATTTATGACTTAAAATGTAAGCTCTGAGAAAAAGAATCCATGGTCATACCTGAGCTGGAAAGCTTCAAAACTGAGCTTTCAGAGCCCCCTTTGTGTGCAAATGAACTTCTTTGACTCCCTTGAACTCAAAGAGAAGCTTCAAAGTTCTTGTGGATGGCTGGTTTGAAGAGAAATGTTCTGGTGCAGCAGGTTTCACAGTCAGGAATTGGGAGGTTTCAGGCCACTCCAATGGTGGATTCTTGCTCCTTTGGGTGTGCTTGACTTGTTGGTGAAGAGAAATGGGGTGTTTGATGGTTGGAAAGTGAGATTCGAAAGTTCTGGCTTTGAGGATGAAAAATGGTGAAGCTCAGTTCTTGCTTAGTTCAGGCCTGAGTCTTGCTGGTTTTGGCTCAGTGAAGCAAGGTGATTTGATCAATGGACTTGGTTTTTGTGTTTGTGAGCTGTGTAGAGAAAATCGAAGAGAAAATGCTTGAGGGATTGTTTTTGTGAATGGTGTGTTGTGATCTGTTTCAGCCTTGCTTGTTAAGTGAAATGGCTAGCATTTGGTTTGCATAAAATAATCTCATTGGTCAGATGATGTGACCTGGCCTGCTGTGATAGGTAAGTTAACTTTTGCAAATTGTCAACCTTTATGTAAGAGAGGCATGGGTTGTGTTCTAGGCTAGTACAAAGGTGTGGGCTGGTGCAGCATGGTGAGGGGAAAGGCTATGGCTAGTTCAGCAGCCAAGGCAACAAGTGGAGGGAAGTGTGATGATGATTTTGCAACTTGATCACTTTTGGTTCACATGAAACTTTCTTGCTTTGCAAACCATGAACATGTGATCTTTTTGGTTCAAATATGATTTTTAGAACTTGTATGATGCTTTCATAGTGGTTAGACATGAATTAGAAGTCACAAATGCCTTGGTACAAAGTTCTTGCAAGTTTCTCATTTGGGGCATATCTTGAAAATTAGTGATTTTTGCCAACTTTGACACATCATAACTTTTGATCCAAAATGAATTAGGTCATGTTCTTGTACTTTTTGAAAAGGGAAAGATCTATTCTACAACTTTCATGACCAAAGTTTTTTCATTTGAAGCATTTTTGGATCAAAAAGTAAGGTTTGAAAAGTGGCATAAAATGACATATTCTTCAAAAGTCAAACTTGCCCTAAAAAGTCAACTTTGCAAAAACTTGTAATTATTGAATTTTGTGAACTTCAACCTTCTTCCATGATCAAATAAAGATCATATACACTCAAAATGATGAAGATCACCCATTGGTTGGGTCATTGGGGGCCTCAGATGCCCTGATTTTGCACTGACTTGTCCAAAAAGTCAACCTTTGATCAGATGACTTTCCCATGGAATTTCTTCATGAAAATTGATGTGCATACTCCCTATACCATATAGAGACCAATAGAAACAAAAATTACCAGAAAATTTGGAGTTATGGCCTCTGAAACCAAAACCCTAATTTCAAGTCATCTGTGCAGTCAAGCCTGGCTCTGCTTCCATACCAATCCCAGTTCTTGTGACTCTTTGGCATTTTTGACTTTGGGAGGATGTAATATGATATAAGAACACACATAGACCCCTTTGAAATGATTGGTGGCCTTTGGAGTGGCTCAAAAGGCTCTTGGATTGCTCAGATCACAAACCCTAGGTACAGATGACTTAGAACCTATGCAGTGAATAAAAAATGAGATATGAGATGTTATGATTGTGTTTATGCATATGAGAATGATCACAAGCCATGGTGTGAATGGGTGAGGGCAAATTTGGGGTGTTTACAGCTGCCCCTTTTCAAGCATGAGTTAGCTGTGCAGGTTGTAAGCGACGGCTTAACAGGCAAACAAGATAACTTGTGGTTGAATACCAAAGACAGTCCAAAATTTGCACTCACAGAAATGAAGAAGAAAAGGGATATAGATTGTAAAAAGAAAATAAAGTATATTGTAAAGTGTGAGCGACGGAGGACGACCGTCGAGCAGAGGACGACTGCTGGGTAAAGAGCAATGACGGGGACGGCCGACATGCTGGGAAAAGTGTGTGAAGTAAAGCAATGACGGGGACGACCGACATGCTGGGGATAAAAGGTGAAGCAAATACGGGGACGGCCGACTAGCTGGGAAAAATGAGGTATTATGATGGGGACGGCCATCAAGTAAAGCTGTAAGATTCTCTGGGAATTAATGAAACATGACGGGGACGGCCATCAAATTCATAAAGCAAAGTAACCGACGATGGGGACGGCCATCGGGCTAAAAAGAAAAGGGACCACGACGGGGATGGCCATCGGGTTAAAGAATAAATGAAATAAACAGATGATGAGGTACGGTCATCAAAGGTGAAGGACGATCACCTAGCAGGGGACGGCTGCTCTGTTGGGGTTAAGATGAGGGACGGTCATCTAAGGTGAAGGACGATCACCTGGCAGGGTACGGCTGCCGAAAATATCGCGACATAGGACGAATGCCGGATAGAAAAGGTCAACGATGGGGACGGCCATCGGACGAGCATGATGGAGGACGACCATCAAGAGGTGGAGGACGACCACCTAGCAGGGGACGGCTGCTCTCAAGGTTTGTCATGACATAGGACGAATGTCAGATAACCAAAAATCAACAATGGGGACGACCATTGGATAAAGTGATGAAGGATGATCATCAAAAGGTGGAGGACGACCACCTAGCAGGGGACGGCTGCCAAATATCAACGATGGGGACGGCCATCGGATGAGCATGATGGAGGACGACCATCAAGAGGTGGAGGACGACCACCTAGCAGGGTACGGCTGCTCTCAGGGTTTATCATGACACAGGACGAGTGTCAGATAAGAAGGAAAATTGCTTTGCTGGGGATAGTAAACACGGACGAGTGTTTATATCCAAGAGCAAAGGGTATAAGAGTTTAGATGCTGTGTATAGGTTAAAGATGCGGACGAGCATCCTTAAGACTATGATACGGACGAGTATCAGGTAGAAACAAAAACTGACACGTGTTCAGAGATGATGATACAGACGAGTATCAACTGGTTAACAAGGAACACGGACGAGCATTGAATCTGAAGGGACTCTTCTGGGGAACGGTAGACACAGACGAGTATCTATATTCAAGAAGACACAGTGTATGGATTAAAGATGCGGACGAGCATCCTTAAGACTATGATACGGACGAGTATCATGTAGAAACAAACACTTGACGCATATTCTGAGATGATGGTACGGACGAGTACCAACTGGTTAACAAAGAACATGGACCAATGCCGAATCTGTGGGGATATAAGTGGTATATACAAGATACGGACGAGTATCTGTATAGGAGTAACATGAGTAGTATATAGATGAGTGTTTAACTGCTGGGGAGAGTGACACGGACGAGTGTCAAAAGGGAGAACAGTATAGTATCAACAAGTATATGGGTTGTAAAAGTGTAAGCGACTGCGCTGGGGATATGACACGGACGGGTGTCAAGAAAATGTATATACTGGTGTTTGTGAATTGTAAGGCAATTGCTTTTGCTGGGGACTCTGGGGGATTTTCTGTATATTGATGAACGGTTATTATTCACAAGTGTTTGATTCACAACATGACTTATGATTATGCTATGTGTTTGATTTTTGCCGTAATGCTCCGTATTAAACGGAATGCTACGCTTTGTGGGTGAATATGATGCAAATGCCATGATTATGCGAGGGTACAGATCCGGGATTCGGATCCCGTTGCTGTGAAGATCTTTGGTCGATCTGCTTGAAATAGATATCCAGCTGGGGATGAGATCATTGATAGATCTGATGAGATGCATCTGCTTGGGGAAACAGGTCACTGATTGACATATCCTTGTAATATAGGACCCAGCTGGGGTTTGCAATAGCCTTCATCACTCTGTTGTGACTCCTTCATGCGTTGCTCT
Organism: Lathyrus aphaca; assembly: GCA_963966055.1. Taxonomy (NCBI): domain Eukaryota; kingdom Viridiplantae; phylum Streptophyta; class Magnoliopsida; order Fabales; family Fabaceae; genus Lathyrus; species Lathyrus aphaca. The sequence continues at coordinate 440,603,541 of OZ014522.1, read as the reverse complement.
TCTGAATAGGGGCCGAGGATTCTGTGGGGAGATGGTTCCCTGACTTCTGCATTCTACTGAGGAAGAATGATTGGCAACGGCTGGGGAAATTGACAAGTGGCAACTTAGCTGGGGGAAGTTATCGGTGGCAACTCGGCTGGGGAGGAAGCACCTCTGGTGCTAAGGATGAGTGTTGATTTGCCAGCTTGCTGGGATGTAGCTTGCATGCCCCAAGTTGCGTTCTGGATACCTGCAATCCTGCAAAGATAGAGAAACGTACAAGTGATCCCGAGGTATCCTTCACTGGATTCCGTCATAGGAGTCTAGACACTTCTGAGAGTAAGTATATTCCCTGCAAGCACGTGTTTTATTTTTTTAGAGAAAAGCATCTGTACTCATGCAATTGGTTTTTTTAGAGACATCAGACATTCTTTGCAAATAAAAATGTATAAGACGAGACATGACTGAAAAATCTGGTTTTATTAATTCATGTGCCCTGAATTGGCAAGATACAGTCAAGGAAACATATCTCCTGAAATGAGGAGATTGCTACAAATTGAGAAACAAAGTGCTGGCGATGTTGATGACGCTTTTAAAGGGGCTTCCTCTTTCGCTATGACTCGTATGACTTTTGACGTTCTTCTCGTCTTGCTTTCTGAAGAAGGTTGATTCCAATTGAAGCTTGATCCTTTTGAAGCTTTCCAAGTTGTAAGTGATACAGACGAATTCAGCATGCAGTTGTTCGCTTATTCCCTTATTTTGCATGGATCGCCCTTTCGGGTTTTCAATCCATCGGGATACCCATTTTTGCCTGAGTTGTCCAATACGGCTTTTCAACTCAGCGGGTGTACATTTTTTGTTTATTTTCCCTTATTTTGCCCGAGTCTTTTATTCTGTTTTTGACTCGCCGGGATGCCCTGTTTTTGCCTGGACTTACATTCTGTTTTTATGTCCAGCGGGTCATTTTTTTATGCGAAGTATTTTTTAACTGCATCTGAATTCACAGGGGACGGGAAGTCTTCACCATCCATAGTGCTGAGCATCAGTGCTCCACCAGAGAAAACTTTCTTTACCACGAATGGTCCTTCATAATTCGGAGTCCACTTGCCCCTGTGGTCTGTATGAGGAGGGAGGATTCCTTTCAGCACAAGGTCTCCTACTTGGTACTCTCGGTGCCGGACTTTCTGATCGAAGGCTCTCTTCATCCTTTTCTGATATAGATGCCCATGACAAATTGCATCCAATCTTTTCTCTTCGATCAGACTCAGTTGTTCGTATCGGGACCGAACCCATTCTGCTTCGTTCAGCTTAACATCCATCAATACCCGGAGGGAGGGTAATTCAACTTCAACAGGTAGGACTGCTTCCATACCATACACAAGCTGATACGGTGTTGCCCCAGTGGATGTTCTGATTGACGTGCGGTACCCATGTAAGGCAAACGGTAGCATTTCAAGCCAGTCTTTGTAAGTGACTACCATCTTCTGCACAATCTTCTTGATATTTTTATTTGCTGCCTCAACAGCGCCATTCATCTTTGGCCTGTAAGGAGAAGAATTGTGATGTTGGATCTTGAAGTCCCGGCACAGCTCTGCCATCATTTTGTTGTTCAAGTTGGAACCATTATCAGTAATTATTCGCTCGGGAACTCCATATCGACAAATGATATCTCTCTTCAGAAATCTGGCTACCACTTGTCTTGTGACATTTGCATATGAGGCTGCTTCGACCCACTTGGTGAAATAATCAATGGCAACCAGGATGAATCTGTGGCCGTTCGAAGCAGTTGGCTCAATCTTGCCAATCATATCAATGCCCCACATGGCAAAGGGCCATGGTGAAGACATGATGTTCAAAGGATTGGGAGGCACATGCACCTTATCTGCATAGATCTGGCATTTATGGCACTTCCTGGCATAAGCACAACAGTCTGCATCCATTGTGATCCAGTAATAACCTGATCTTAGCAATTTCTTGGCCATGGCATGCCCTCCGGCATGGGTACCAAAAGATCCTTCATGCACTTCATGCATCAACAAATCTGCTTCCGTCTTGTCAACACATCTGAGGAGTACCATATCAAAATTCCTTTTGTATAAAGACCCATCAGTGTTCAGAAAGAAACTACCAGCAAGCCTTCTCAAAGTCTTCTTATCATTGGAAGATGCCCCAGGTGGGTATGTTTGATCCTCCAAGAAGCACTTAATGTCATGGAACCAAGGCTTATCATGTTTGACAACATCTACTGCAAATACATATGCTGGTCTGTCGAGTCTAGACACTGAAATCTGAGGTACGAGGTTGGCCGCTTGAACTTTGATCATGGATGAAATGGTGGCCAGAGCATCTGCAAACTGATTCTCGTCCCGAGGGATATACTCAAGTTTGACTGTTGTAAAGAAAGTCAGTAGCCTCCTTGTATAATCCCTGTAAGGTATCAGATGGTCCTGGTGGGTGTGCCATCTTCCGTTGGTTTGGTTAACTACCAAAGTTGAATCTCCGAATACGGTCAATGTCTTGATCCTGAGGTCAATGGCTTCCTCAAGACCCATAATGCAAGCTTCATATTCAGCTTCGTTGTTAGTGCAGTTGAAAGTGAGTTTTGCCGAGAAAGGCATGTGAACTCCTTTAGGTGTAATGAGTACTGCACCAACACCACGACCATTCATATTAACAGCCCCATCAAACATCATAGTCCACTCTTCTTCCGGGTCAGGCCCTTCAGTGTGAATAGGCTCTTCATGATCTTTTGATTTTATGAACATGATGTCTTCATCAGGGAAGTCAAATCTCATAGGCTGGTAGTCATCAATGGGTTGCTCAGCAAGATATTCAGATAGTACACTGCCCTTGATAGCTTTCTGGGAGGTGTACTGAATGTCATATTCCGTGAGAATCATTTGCCATCTTGCAACCCGTCCGGTAAGTGCTGGCTTCTCGAAAATGTACTTAACTGGGTCCATCTTTGAGATCAATAAAGTAGTGTGGGTCAACATATACTGTCTCAGTCGGCGAGCAGCCCACGCTAAAGCACAGCAAGTTTTCTCGAGCAGTGAATAACGCTGTTCACAGTCGGTAAACTTTTTGCTTAGGTAGTAAATTGCATACTCTTTTCGACCAGACTCGTCATGCTGGCCCAGCACACACCCCATTGACTCTTCTAATACTGTCAAGTACATTATTAGAGGTCTTCCTTCAACTGGAGGCATAAGGATTGGAGGTTCTTGCAGGTATTCTTTGATCTTGTCAAAAGCCTTCTGGCAGTCTTCGCTCCACCTGACCGTCTGTTCTTTTCTTAACAGTTTGAACAAAGGCTCACAAGTTGCTGTAAGGTGAGATATGAACCGCGAAATGTAGTTCAATCGTCCTAAGAACCCTCGAACTTCTTTCTCTGTTTTCGGTGCAGGCATCTCTTGAATAGCTTTGACTTTATCAGGGTCAACTTCAATCCCCTTCTCACTTACAATAAAGCCCAGCAGCTTACCAGATCGCACCCCGAATGTGCATTTATTGGGGTTCAGCTTCAGTTGGTACTTCCTCAGACGCTTGAATAGCTTCAGCAGATTCACCAGGTGATCTTCTTCAGTGAGGGACTTGGCGATCATGTCATCCACATAACATTCTATTTCTTTATGGATCATATCGTGGAATAACGTCACCATAGCCCGTTGATATGTTGCACCAGCATTTTTCAATCCGAATGGCATCACCTTGTAACAGAACGTGCCCCAAGGTGTAATGAAGGTTGTCTTCTCCATGTCTTCAGGTGACATCTTGATCTGATTGTATCATGAAAATCCGTCCATGAAGGAGAATACCGAGAACTGAGCTGTATTATCCACCAATACATCAATGTGAGGTAATGGGAAGTCGTCTTTTGGGCTGGCTCTGTTCAGATCCCGGTAGTCAACACACATCCTTACTTTTCCGTCTTTCTTAGGCACAGGTACTATATTAGCAACCCACGGCGGATAGCTAGTTACAGCAAGGAACCCGGCGTCCCACTGCTTTTGTACCTCTTCTTTGATCTTCATTGCCATGTCCGGGCGGGTGCGGCGCAGTTTCTGTTTGACCGGTGGGCATTCTTCCCTCAAAGGCAGCTTGTGCACAACAATGTCGGTGTCCAACCCGGGCATATCTTGATACGACCAAGCGAAAACATCCACATATTCTTGAAGCAGATCAATCATCTGTCTCTTCACCGAGTCTTGTAAGCAGGCCCCGATTTTAACCTCTTTCACGTCTTCATCCGTACCAAGATTAATCGTTTCAACCTCCTCCTGATGAGGAGTGATAACCTTCTCCTCTTGCCTCAATAACCTGGCTAGCTCTTCGGGAAGCTCATATTCTTCTTCAACCCCTTCATCAGCTTGATTGATTAGATTGTCAAAGTCATACGAAGTCATAGCCGTGCTTCTGTCGGTGCTGTCTGGAAGGCACTCTCTGCAAGGGTTCAGTTTGTTCATTTTAGTGATTGATTTTAATCTTGTTTAAAAAAAGTGAAATAAAGTTATCATTTTGAAAACATCGCCATTTATTTTTTGTACAAAAAGAAAAATGGAAAAACAGTGAACGAAAAGGAAAAAGACTCATTTGCAAAAAGATGTCTGATATTTCATTGATTAATCTTGTTTGCACAAAAAGTACAGATGGCCCGATTACAAAATGAGTCTTGCCATCTTGGGCAAGATGCAAGACTTTGATGCATGCTATAAAAATACAGGAAATAATAATTACTCTGCATGAGTAACTCTTATAATTTCCTAGGAAGACCAGTTTGAGATATCGCTCCCCGGGATCTTTGGACGAATCCAATTCTCCAGATTGCGTTCTTCTTCCAGCTCGTCTTCCAAATTGTTGATAGCATCAGGGGTGAGCATCCCCCCACTGACAAAACCGGGCTTCTCAGCAGCCTCTGCTTGATTTTGTTGAGTTGGTCTGTAACCCAACCCAAATTTGTCTTTCTTCTCCTCCACAGATAAAACCTTGCCCCAGCCTTGGGCAGTTCCTTCCTCAACAACCTTCCGGGCTTGTTGATAAGATGACATGGAGATTCCAGATACAGCAGATGCTTCATTAACATTCAGGGCCTCAAACCCTTGGCTCATTGTTTCATGGATCTCCCCATCCATCTCAATATACTTATAAGTAGCCAGATGGCTAACAAACATATCCTCCTCCCCACAGATAGTAACGATTTGGCCTTCCCACTCAAATTTCAACTTCTGGTGAAGGGTAGACGTTATTGCACCAGCGGCATGAATCCAGGGTCTACCCAACAAACAGTTGTAGGCAGGCTGAATGTCCATCACGTAGAAGATTGTTTTAAAAGTTTGTGGGCCAATTGTTACAGGTAGCTCAATTTCTCCCAGAACCGATCTCTTAGAACCATCAAAGGCTCTTACTACCAGGTTGCTGGGACGCAACGCCAATCCTTCATACTCTAGCTTCACCAGGGCCTTTTTGGGTAAGACGTTAAGGGATGATCCTGTGTCTACCAGCACATGGGAAAGGACTGCACCTTTACATTCCATGGTGATGTGCAAGGCTTTGTTATGGTTGCGGCCTTCCGTTGTCAAGTCAGTATTGGTGAACCCTAGCCCATTGCTAGCAGTAACATTTCCAACCACGGTTTCCAACTGATTGACGGTGATCTCTTCAGGCACGTAAGCTGCGTGCAAGACTTTGAGTAGTGCATTCCGATGGGCTTCGGAGCACATAAGTAATGATAGTATAGAGATCTTGGATGGCGTCTGGTGAAGCTGATCCACTATTTTGTAATCACTCTTTTTGATGATTCTCATGAACTCATCAACTTCTTGATCGAATGGTGTTTTCAAAGTTTCCTTAACAGCTTGATCTTCCTGCACCGGGCTCTTTCCTTTTGCCTTGGTAGCAGCTTCTGCTTCGGCAGTGGGTCTTTGAAATTGTGGAGCAAAGAGACGTCCGCTTCGAGTGAAGCCTCCGCCTCCTCCCACATTATCTATTTGTGTTGCAGGTGTTGATGGTTCAAGGGTGATTTTCTTTCCTTCGCAGTATACGTCAGAGCCGTAGTGCCAAGGGATGGCCCTATTGCTTTCATAAGGTACTGGTCCAGGCACTGTGACAGTGACTGGACTGATGACAGCTGCAGAAGGAACTGTGATAGTTTGTGGATCATAATAAATTGTGACTGGTGCTCTGATGGGAGCAGCACTTTCTGAGTTGTAGGCAGAGTTGTTTTCAGGATCATAAAATATTGTGACAGTTGAGACATCTTCATGATTTGTTGTTGATGTTGTAGGAGATATTGTCGGAAGGATGGACGTTGTTGTTGTAGGAGATTCAAAATGGAGTGATGCTGAAGTTGTAGAAGGAAAATTTGTCGATAGCTGATCAGTTGAGATGACAGATGAAGTACTTGTTGATGAAGCTGAAAAGTTGTCGGGAACAATAGTTGTTGCAGTTGTAGGAGATACCGGAACTGTTGCTGATGAGATTGCTGGATTTGTTGGAAATGATGTGGTAATTTGAAGTTGGCCACTCTGAATGAGACCATCTATGCCATTCCTCAAGTTATCGCACCCATTTACTGAAATATTGCAGTAAGCGCACCCTAACTCACACCCCGGGAACATTTGACATTCGAGGAGTTGAGCCTTAATCTCCACCAACGGTGTCCGAATCTGACCCACATTGGTTATTAAATAAGACGGTTTGTCTTCTTCAATAGCGTTGATTCTGGGACCTCCGTGGTGTGGCATAGGATTTTTGTTGACATTGGGTGGTGGTGCGAAATTCAAGGCCTTAGAGTCTACCAGGTCTTGTACCTTCATGTGCAAGGCTCTGCACTTTTCTGTACTGTGGCCAGGTGCGTTTGAATGGAAGGCACATCTGGCGCTGGAGTCATAATTCCTGGGTAGACTGTTGGGATCTGGAGGTGCCAACGTCCTTAGCTCAACTAGGTTGAGTTTCAGGAGTTGTGGCAGCAATGTAGCATATGGCATAGGGATCGGATCGATCACCCTGTTGGCTTGAGATGGCCTCTGCTGGAATGGCCTTTGCTGATTATTGTTGTTGGTGTTGCTGTTGTTGTAGTTTCTTGGAGGATACTGAGCTTGTTGATGGTACTGAGGCTGTTGCTGATAGTTTTGCTGCGGAGGTTGATAGGCTGGTTGTGGATGAGCTGGAGCGGGAATGGTGACTGCTGCCACAGATCTATGAACATATTGGGGCCTTCCCCTGTTGGTGTGGATGGCATTGGTCTCACCAGTCCTTCTTGGGCCCGCAAAAGGCTTTCTTGCATTACTGGATGAGCTTGCACCGTTGTCTGAGATCTTACCCATCTTCAATAGGCTTTCAATTCTCTCCCCGGCTATGACTACATCTGCAAAGCTGGTAGATGAGAAGGCAGCTAGCCTATCAATGTAAGTCCCCTGAAGGGTATTCATGAACATATCAGCCATCTCCCTTTCTGACATAGGTGGCTGGACAGCAGCAGCAAGCTGTCTCCATCTTTGAGCATACTCTCGGAAGCTCTCTCTAGATGACTGTGACATTCCCATTAGGAGGGTCCTGTTGGGTGCCATATCCAGATTATACTGATACTGTCTGATGAAGGCCTCTGCCAGGTCCTTCCAGCATCTAATAGTTGCTCTTGTCAGATGGGAATACCATTCCCTCGAAGCTCCAGTCAAGCTATCCTCAAAATAGAACATCCATAGCTTCTCGTCCATGGTATAGGCTTTTAGCCTCCCGAGGAAAGATTGTAAATGGGTCCGGGGGCAGGAAGTCCCATTATACTTTTCAAAGCATGGTGGCTTAAACTTGTGGGGAATCCTGACCCCGTCTACCAAGCCCATATCCATAACATCAATACCCAAAGAGTTTTGAGACTCTAAGGATCTTAATTTCTCAGCTATCTCATACAACCTTCTATCATAAGCTTCTTCCCCAGCTCCCATTACTGTGAACTGATCTTCCTGGGGGTCTTCTTGCAGTACCCTCCCTACTGTGGCAGTCCCTTGAATATTGACAGGGATGTTGGCCTCTGGATGGAGGTGGGGTCCAAAGACTGGGGGATTGGCATGAGGTTGGACTCTTTCATTGTTGCTAGTTCCAGCAGTCCCTGGCTGATGATCTTCCTGATTTCTCCCTTCCACCAGTGCTCTGAGCCTCTCCTGGCTTTGAGCCATGTTGTTCATTACTTCCATAAACTGTGTCATTTGGTTCCTCATTTCCAACCTCTCGTTGGTCATTTGGTTCCTGACCTCTGTAAGGTCCTGCTGCATCTGATCCATCTGTATGCCCGAAAGGTTACTGCGGGTGGGGTACCTGTGTGGTCGGTTGAGTGGAAACCCTCGTCGTCGAGCAATAATTCCTGAATATCACAACAGAGTTAGCAACAATAAAACAAATACCTACAAAACAAACAAAGGGTTAGCATGCAATGCAGTATGCTTATTTGTCTTCAAGGTATCCGGCTCGGTGTTCAGTTTTGACCCTTCCAGACCCTTGAAGATGCTGTTGATGTTGCTTTCGAAGTAAACTCGGATGGAACAAACTAATACATATATTACAAAAGGCCAATGGTACACAGTTTGTTTTACAAATACAAGCCCTCTGAGGGGTCAAAATACATTACAAGAAAATAAAAAGTACATGGAATGAAAACAACAACAAGCAAATGGTCAAACACCAAGACCAAACTCATCCTCCCGAACTTCCTTGAGAAGTGCTTCGGTCACTGGATCAGCTGGACGCTCCGTGAGATTCCTGATAAGGAGGTTCCGGGTAGTTACAGCTGCAGTTAGCTTCTTGTGTTGACTTTGGTCCTTTGACCTCTTCACTCCAGCTCTGATCTTCAGCTCTGATATTTCCCTCTGGGCTGCTGCCAGGACTTCTTGTTGCTCTTTTGCACTAGCTTCCAGTTGCTCTATCTTGTCTTGGACCCTCTTGTCCTCCAGAGTACGAGCCTCGGTGATCCTGACCCACCTAGCCTGACTCTCCTTCAGATACAAGTCTGTCCTGGCTTTCTGGAACTGAGCTTCCTTGCAGGCATTCTTCAAGATCTGCTCTCCAGCCCTAGACTTCTTAATGTAATCCTCAGACTTCTCAATTCTAGCCAAATGCTCCACTTTCAACTTCTCCAATCTTTCAATATCCAACCTACCATCACTCCTCTCCCAGAGGGTCTTCTGCAGAGCTTGAGTCAGCTTCTCATTTCTCTCTTTCAACTTCTCAAACTGCTCTAAGCTGACAGTTGCTGGAGGTGGTGTTGTGGAAGGCCCAGGCATATCTTCTATAGTAAAGGGCAACCCAGAGAATTGAGCCCTGGCATGGGACCAATCATAGTATTGTGCTGATGCCACATTGTTACACTTCCCCAGGATGGTTACCCCCTTAGTCTGCACATTGTCCCAGGCCCAGGCTGCCTGCCTAACAATAGCCAGATTAAGCTTGTTTTCACAATAAAGAGTCTCAACCAAGTCCTGTGCCTTAGGAGTGTGGACCAGTGCATAGCCCAGTTGTCTTTTGAATAGCAGAGGGTTGTAATTAATACTACCCTTAACTCCTATTAGGGGCACATTGGGAAAATGCCCACAGCTGGTGATGATATCCCTGCCTTTTGTGCTTTGGGTGCACCACCTGATATCAGCTGAAGTTAGGGTAGTAAGTCTTCCAGCCCAGTTTCTCTGCTGATGAGGGTTCAAAAATGCATCTGTCCTGGGTAGATGCCTGAGAAGCCAAGTATGGAACAAAGGAGCACAACACCTCACTAATCTTCCCCTCTGCTTTTCATTCCTTTGATGCACTGAATAGTAGAGATCCCCCAATAAAGTTGGCACTGGGTTCTTCAGGATGAAAAGATGGATTGCATTCTTGCTAACAAATCAAGGCTCATCTGCAAATAATATGATCCCATATATGCTCAAGGCCAATAAAGCACAGACTGCTTTCCACTCTCCTAAAGAAGCTTTCAGGGTAGCTTGAGAGATCAAGAAATCCAGATGCAGGCCAGGGATTCCAGCCTTAGAAGTCATATGCTGCCCAATCAGGACTGGTTCCAGATGCAATGCTTTTGCCACCTCTTCATTACCAGGAAAAACCATCTCAGGGTTGAAAGGGACTCCACCCCTGATAGGTATACCAACTAATGATGAGTATTCTTCCAATAAGGGGCCCAGCTGAAAGTCCTGAAAAGTGAAACATCTCAGTGGGGGATCATAAAACTGAAGGCAAGTGTGGATCAGGCTTCTCTGTGAGGGGTCCAGATCCATAACCACATCAAGTATATCTCCATGGTGTTCCCTGAACAGTGGTATATGGTCTGGAGTGATCAGGGTCTGAATCCTCCTGATGTCAACTAACTCTGGCTGGAAGAAGTGGTAGGTGATGTTGCTCTTTTTAGGTGCCATGATGTTGAGACTGAGTAGAGACAAGTGCTGATGATAATACTGAAGAATGGGCCACTGATTGGCTGGTGCGGGTGACTGAAGTAGATAGCTGATAGCTGAAGCAGGTGCTGATGAAGATAGGTCAATACTGAAGATGGGGTCAAAACCAAAACCAAATGAAGATGGATACCCTGAATCACAAATAAGCAAATGTCAATATGATGCAATGATTATGTATGCAAATGATATGCAAGGGTTTGTGACTGAGCTGGATCTGATCAAGTGCTCTGATATAAATCCATGTGTGTAAGAAATCCAGATGGAGGTCTATAAGTCCAGTAACCAAGGTGGGGGGCTCAAATAAAGAGCCACATGTACAGGGTTTAGAATCACAAGAATTGTCCCAACATGGAGTATTCTTAATCAAATCAAAGTAACAGGGTATTCTGAGGTCAAGGTACCTGCACACCTGTAAACAGCCCAACCCCCTCACAGGTGGTGTTCTAAAACAAGGATCCTCAGACTTGGATCAGTTATGAGAAGTGTAAACACTTCTAACCCGGAGGTACAGTGTTTACAATAACCATAAGAGTTCCTCCTCTAATTCACCTCAGTTTCTGAAGGTCAACACTAAAAGGTCATCCAGACTTAGCAGGCTTCCCAGATAGCCCTAGCATTGCAGGAAATCTGCAACACAGAGTTCTCAAGAAGAAACCCATATCTGAACCGTGTTTCATATTCCCACACCAGACCGAGATGGAATGGGAAAGAATACGAACCACTCTAGCCTAGGTGTCACTCAGGTCCCAGGTATAGGACCTTAACTCTCAATGGAACACCCACCCACCAAAGCAAACAAACAGATCCAGCCAGCAGCACAGTATGACAATATGATATAATGCAAAGCTGTAAAGAAAGTAATAAAACAACTGTACATAAAGCAAAAATAAATACAAATATACAAACACAAATAAGCACATAACACCCCAGTAAACACAAATCAATCAAGCGCTAGGAGGAACCCACAAAAAGAACCAGAAGCCCGGTTGCAGTATAAGGGTCCCCAGCAGAGTCGCCAAGCTGTCGCTCCCGATAAATGAAGCTATGCCCCAGTTAAAGGTACAGACGCGAACGGTCGGCGAGAGGGACAATGAGAACACACAGCCGTGAACTCACTGGAGATGAATAGAGTCGCCAGCTAGGCATTTTTATCCCGAGGGGAAAGGCAATGCTGCATAGACCTAGAAAAAGATGGATAAGACGGTTGCGAACCAGAGAGACTGAGAAAGGGGGTTGGTTACAACCTGGGAAGGTATTAGCACCCAGATTGTTCGTCGTACTCGACGGGATCCACGCTTAAAAGATTTGTGTTTTAAAGGGGTAGTGTCAGTGCAATCTGTGTATGGAAAGCTGGAAAAGGATGTACAGGTGTCAGTGTAAAGGAAGTGAAGTGTATAATGATGTGTCAGTGTAAGAATGAGAATGAATTGCTCAAGACCATGAGGCTTAAAGAATAATGCTAGAAGGAGGGGGAATGTACAGAGACTTTTGTTCGATAACTGTTAAGTTATGCCTACGTATCCTCTCGTGCAATGAGGAAGTCAGAACACCGTAGTTCGACCCAAAGAGACTGAAAGATAAATTGACTTGTGAACTGCTTACTTGCCTATGCTCAAGTGCATGATCTGTCTGGCACAGATGCTAACTGTCTTGCATTAGACGGAAGAAGCAAGTTCTCGTTTGTGAGTGAGTGAGGTGAGAAAAGAATCCCGGAGGAGACGATTATTGTTTGTTTTTGAGTTTTCAATCTTTTATTGCTTTTGAAAGTTTGTCATGAGTTAATGAGCTTAAGCCTAAACCAATGGATTTAGTAAACTCATCACATCTTCCCTCTGATTAGGGGTAATGAGAATACCTTAAGTGTGAAGTCAGCTTCTCACACTTAATCACCTTTGGTGTAGGATTAAGATCATTAACCTACTTGTGATTATTGAGGTGTTTTTGGTGTTTTTGTTTAGTGTTAAGTAATGAGGTTAAGCCATAATCAAGGATTAAACAGACTCATTACACCATCCTAATAGAAGGATAATAGATGAGAATGTTTAAGTTGAGGAAAGCTCCTCAACTTAATCCATGATTAGGGATTAAACTCATGACAAAACAAGCCTTTGATTAAGTGGATTTTAATTAATGATAAGATGGTGAAGTGAATTTTAGGGTTTGTAAGACAACTTGAGGGGGACTTGTCCATTAACACTAGGGTTAGTCCTTCTTAACCAATTAAGGAAGAAATAGAACCCTAATGCAAGGCCCAAGTTACAAGTGTGATGTCTTGATGATTATTAAGTGAATTGATTGAAAGATTTAAACACATTAAGGGTTTAACACTTAGGATTAAAGTTATACACTCCGTCCTAATAGAAGGATGCAGGCATAAGCTTAATCATAAAGCCTTAAAGCCTTTAGGGTTTAGTCCCTGATTATGAGATGAGAAGAGAAGACTCAAAAGAGACACAAAGGTAAAACTAAATGGGGGGGGGGCTAATCAAAACCCTAATCATTGTCATGCTTGGTTGTTCCTAGGGTTTGTGAGGTTTGCAAGAGGAATCTTCAAAGGAACCACCAGGAAGCAGATGAAAGGATCAGGAGAAGCAAAGTAACTTGCTTCATTTAAGAAGGCAAGTCACTTGAAGAAAGAAAGTGGGAAGAAGAAGAATGAGCAAGCTCAAACTCAAACACATATCAAAATGCAGCATGGATACAAAAGGGAGACGAAGAGAAGTTATGAGAAGTGAAGGCAAATTCACTTCTCAAAATCACTTACCACCTGAAAGGTTAGAAAAGTAAATGCAATGCAATGCAAAATGAAATGAAATGGTATGAAGTAAATCAAAACCAGAAGCATGTTTATGATGATAATGATGCTATGAAGTGATACAAACATGAGGCAACAAATGGTGATGATCATACAAGCTCATGAATGCAAATGAAGCAAGTTAAGAATCAAGAACATACATGAAAAGCTATGAGATGTACATGACATACAATATGACAAATGCAAGGTGCAATGATCAAACATGCTTTCAATATGTCTTATGATGTTCAATGAATCAAATGGAGGCATGGAATGTCATGGCAAGTCATGTTATGCAAGAGAATGCAAGATGGATGCACATGGAAGCCCAAATTAGGGTTTATGGACAATGCATCAAACAAAAAACCAAAATCAGAAGCAAACATCAACATAAAAAATTGAAAATGCACTCAAAGGACCCCTAATCCTATACTAACCCAATGCCCAAAGGAGAGGTTTCAACTCTTAACCAAATTCAAGTTATGGTTTTCACAAATTTGCTAGGGTTTTAGGGTTCCTAGACAAGAAAATTACCAAACAAATTGAAAATGAAAAAAATCAAATCAAGACCATTTAATCTCACAAACTACATGCTAAACACAATGCAATGCAAAAAGAATCAAGGTCCAACTCTTCATGGATAGGCAGAAATGATTTTTGGAACTTTGGATCAAAATAATGCATAAAAATGATTTTTATTCAATGAAAAATTCTCAAAATGCATCAAGATCAAAAAATAAATTTGGTTTGAAGGTTGGAAAATGTTTCTAAATGTCTTAAAACATTTCATGAATTTTTTGGTGATTTTTAAATACCTAGAAGTATTTTTAATAAATTAATTTTCATTAATCAATTAAAAATAAACTCTTAAATATTTAAAAATACTTTTTTAATGAAAAAAATTAAAATAAAAATATTTTTGTGTTTTAAAAATTAATGAAACTCTTGACAAAAAGTTTCATAATTTTTAAAACAATTTTACTATTTTAAATAAATTGTATAAAACAAATGAGAAAAATATGAAAATATAATGAAATAAACTGAAGTCAACTGAATGGAGGGCTAGGATTTGCTCTGGGTTTGAAAATGTTGACTGCGCGCCAGATCTAGTGGCCTAGGTTGGTTCTGATTAAATTAATTTAATTATGATTAATTAAACTAACTAAAGTGGATTAGGGCAAATGAACGAATCTGGGCCATTCGTGCACGCGGGAAGTCAACAAAGTCAGCTGATCCAACGCTCAAGATTTAAACCTCATTTAATTACAGGATTAGGGTTAAACAAAATCAGGTGACCGGAGGGGAGCTCCGGTCATCTTCTCCGGCGACAACAAAACCCTAGATCATGGTTTAGGCTTCTAAACATCAAATTAAACACAGCCAAGTGATCCTCTAACATCCTAGGGCACGAATCCACTCTCAAACATCATTTAAACATCCAGAATCAAGCAAATCGAAAGAAACAAATTTCACGGGTGAAATTTCAGAGTGACAATACAAACTCATTTCTCATCTATTTTTGATTCTAAAAGCATCCCCATGACCAGCAAGACATAAGCAATTAATTTATGACTTAAAATGTAAGCTCTGAGAAAAAGAATCCATGGTCATACCTGAGCTGGAAAGCTTCAAAACTGAGCTTTCAGAGCCCCCTTTGTGTGCAAATGAACTTCTTTGACTCCCTTGAACTCAAAGAGAAGCTTCAAAGTTCTTGTGGATGGCTGGTTTGAAGAGAAATGTTCTGGTGCAGCAGGTTTCACAGTCAGGAATTGGGAGGTTTCAGGCCACTCCAATGGTGGATTCTTGCTCCTTTGGGTGTGCTTGACTTGTTGGTGAAGAGAAATAGGGTGTTTGATGGTTGGAAAGTGAGATTCGAAAGTTCTGGCTTTGAGGATGAAAAATGGTGAAGCTCAGTTCTTGCTTAGTTCAGGCCTGAGTCTTGCTGGTTTTGGCTCAGTGAAGCAAGGTGATTTGATCAATGGACTTGGTTTTTGTGTTTGTGAGCTGTGTAGAGAAAATCGAAGAGAAAATGCTTGAGGGAGTGTTTTTGTGAATGGTGTGTTGTGATCTGTTTCAGCCTTGCTTGTTAAGTGAAATGGCTAGCATTTGGTTTGCATAAAATAATCTCATTGGTCAGATGATGTGACCTGGCCTGCTGTGATAGGTAAGTTAACTTTTGCAAATTGTCAACCTTTATGTAAGAGAGGCATGGGTTGTGTTCTAGGCTAGTACAAAGGTGTGGGCTGGTGCAGCATGGTGAGGGGAAAGGCTATGGCTAGTTCAGCAGCCAAGGCAACAAGTGGAGGGAAGTGTGATGATGATTTTGCAACTTGATCACTTTTGGTTCACATGAAACTTTCTTGCTTTGCAAACCATGAACATGTGATCTTTTTGGTTCAAATATGCTTTTTAGAACTTGTATGATGCTTGCATAGTGGTTAGACATGAATTAGAAGTCACAAATGCCTTGGTACAAAGTTCTTGCAAGTTTCTCATTTGGGGCATATCTTGAAAATTAGTGATTTTTGCCAACTTTGACACATCATAACTTTTGATCCAAAATGAATTAGGTCATGTTCTTGTACTTTTTGAAAAGGGAAAGATCTATTCTACAACTTTCATGACCAAAGTTTTTTCATTTGAAGCATTTTTGGATCAAAAAGTAAGGTTTGAAAAGTGGCATAAAATGACATATTCTTCAAAAGTCAAACTTGCCCTAAAAAGTCAACTTTGCAAAAACTTGTAATTCTTGAATTTTGTGAACTTTAACCTTCTTCCATGATCAAATAAAGATCATATACACTCAAAATGATGAAGATCACCCATTGGTTGGGTCATTGGGGGCCTCAGATGCCCTGATTTTGCACTAACTTGTCCAGAAAGTCAACCTTTGATCAGATGACTTCCCCATGGAATTTCTTCATGAAAATTGATGTGCATACTCCCTATACCATATAGAGACCAATAGAAACAAAAATTACCAGAAAATTTGGAGTTATGGCCTCTGAAACCAAAACCCTAATTTCAAGTCATCTGTGCAGTCAAGCCTGGCTCTGCTTCCATACCAATCCCAGTTCTTGTGACTCTTTGGCATTTTTGACTTTGGGAGGATGTAATATGATATAAGAACACACATAGACCCCTTTGAAATGATTGGTGGCCTTTGGAGTGGCTCAAAAGGCTCTTGGATTGCTCAGATCACAAACCCTAGGTACAGATGACTTAGAACCTATGCAGTGAATAAAAAATGAGATATGAGATGTTATGATTGTGTTTATGCATATGAGAATGATCACAAGCCATGGTGTTAATGGGTGAGGGCAAATTTGGGGTGTTTACACGTGTCAAACACTTTTGTCCTCTTGAATATAGATACTCGTCTGTGTCTATTATTCCCCAGAAGAGTCCCCTCAGATTCAACACTCGTCCGTGTTCTTTGTTAACCAGTTGATACTCGTCCGTATCATCATTTCTGAACACGTGTCAGTATTTGTTTCTACCCGATACTCGTCCGTATCATAGTCTTAGGGATGCTCGTCCGCATCTTTAATCTATACACAACATCTAAACACTTATACTTTCTTTTCTTGGTTGTAAACACTCGTCCGTGTTCACTATATCCCCAGTAGATCGCCCCGTAAGCAAATCTTCCTTCTTATCTGGCACTCGTCCTGTGTCATGATAAGCCTTGAGAGCAGCCGTACCCTGCTAGGTGGTCGTCCTCCACCTCTTGATGGTCGTCCTCCATCATGCTCATCCGATGGCCGTCCCCATCGTTGATTTTTAGCAGCAGTCCCCTGCTAGGTGGTCGTCCTCCACCCTTTGATGATTCTCCTTCATCATTTTATCCAATGGCCGTCCCCATTGTTGATTTTTGGTTATCTGACATTCGTCCTATGTCATGACAAACCTTGAGAGCAGCCGTCCCCTGCTAGGTGGTCGTCCTCCACCTCTTGATGGTCGTCCTCCATCATGCTCATCCGATGGCCGTCCCCATCGTTGACCTTCTATCCGGCATTCGTCCTATGTCGCGATATTTTCAGCAGCCGTACCCTGCCTGGTGGTCGTCCTCCACCTTAGATGACCGTCCCTCATCTTAACCCCGACAGAGCAGCCGTCCCCTGCTAGGTGATCGTCCTTCACCTTTGATGACCGTACCTCATCATCTGTTTATTTCATTTATTCTTTAACCCGATGGCCGTCCCCGTCGTGGTCCCTTTTCTTTTTAGCCTGATGGCCGTCCCCATCATCGGTTACTTTACTTTATAAACTTGATGGCCGTCCCCGTCATGTTTCATTCGATCCCAGAGAATTTTGCAGCTTTACTTGATGGCCGTCACCATCATAATATCTTTTTCCCAGCTAGTCGGCCGTCCCCGTCTTTGCTTTACCTTTTATCCCCAGCATGTCGGCCGTCCCCGTCATCGCTTTATTTTCCGCACTTTCCCCAGCATGTCGGCCGTCCCCGTCATTGCTCTTTCCCCAGCAGTCGTCCTCTGCTCGACGGTCGTCCTCCGTCGCCCACACTTTACAATATACTTTATTTTCCTTTGCAATCTATATCCCTTTTCTTCTTCATTCTGTGAGTGCAAATTTTGGATTGTCTTTGGTATTCAACCACAAGTTATCTTGTTTGCCTGTTAAGCCGTTGCTTACATCCTGCACAGCTAACTCATGTTTGAATAGGGGCATCTGTAAACACCCCAAATTTGCCCTCACCCATTCACCATGGCTTGTGATCATTTCATATGCATAAACACAATCATACCCTCTCATATTACATTTTTGATTCACTGCATAGGTTTTAAGTCATCTGTACCTAGGGTTTGTGATCTGAGCAATCCAAGAGCTTCTTGAGCCACTCCAAAGATCACCAATCACTTAAAAGGGGTCCATGTGTGTTCTTATATCATATTACATCCTCTCAAAGTCAAAAATGCCAAAGAATCACAAGAACTGGGGTTTGTATGGAAGCAGAGCCAGGTTTAACTGCACAGATAACCTAAAATTAGGGTTTTGGTTTCAGAGGCCATAACTCCAAATTTTTTGGTCATTCTTGTTTCTATTGGTCTCTATATGGTATAAGGAGTATGCATATCAATTTTCATGAAGAAATTCCATGGGGAAGTCATCTGATCAAGAGTTGACTTTCTGGACAAGTCAGTGCAAAATCAGGGCATCTGAGGCCCCCAATAACCCAACCAAGGGGTGATCTTCATCATTTTGAGTGTATTTGATCTTTATTTGATCATGGAAGAAGGTTGAAGTTCACAAAATTCAAGAATTACAAGTTTTTGCAAAGTTGACTTTTTAGGGCATGGTTGACTTTTCATGAAATGTCATTTTATGCCACTTTTTCAACCCTTGCTTTTTGATCCAAAAATGCTTCAAATGGAAAAACTTTGGTCATGAAAGTTGTAGATTAGATCTTTCCCTTTTCAAAAAGTACAAGAACATGATCTAATTCATTTTGGATCAAAAGTTATGGTGTGTCAAAATTGGCAAAAATCACTAATTTTCAAGATATGCCTCAAATAAGAAACTTGCAAAAACTTTGTACCAAGGCATTTGTAACTTCTAATTCATGTCTAACCATTACACAAACATCACATGTGACCTAAAAATCAGATTTGAACCAAAATTTCTCATGTTTCATGGTTTGTATAGCAAGATCTTTTCACATGAACCAAAAGTGATCAAGTTGCAAAATCATCATCACACTTCCATCCACTTGTTGCCTTGGCTGCTGAACCAACCATAGCCTTTCCCCTCACCATGTTGCACCAGCCCACACCTTTGTACTAGCCTAGAACACAACCCATGCCTCTCTTACAAAAAGGTTGACAATTTGCAAAAGTTAACTTACCTATCACAGCAGGCCAGGTCACATCATCTGACCAATGAGATTATTTTATGCAAACCAAATGCTAGCCATTTCACTTAACAAGCAAGGCTGAAACACACAAGAGCACAACATTCCCAAAAACACTCCATCAAGCAAAACTCTTTGAATCTCTCTCCACAGCTCACAAACACAAGAACCAATTCCACTGACCAACTCACCTTGCTTCACTGAACCAAAACCAGCAAGACTCAGGCCTGAACTAAGCATGAACTGAGCTTCACCATTTTTCATCCTCAAAGCCAGAACTTTCGAATCTCACTTTCCAGCCATCAAACCCCCCATTTCTCTTCACCAACAAGTCAAGCACACCCAAAGGAGCAAGAATCCACCATTGGATTAGCCTGAAACCTCACATTTCCTGACTGTGAAACCTGCTGCACCAGAACTGGACTTCTCAAATTAGCTTGTTTAAGCTCATTCCAAGCCTACCATTAGCATCAGGGGGGTCAGTGGAGCAAGCCTGCATCAAAGAATAGCTCTGAAAGCCCAGAAACAGGAGTCTCCATCTCAGGTATGGCCATGAACATTTTTTCTCAGAGCTTGCATTTTGAGTTATAAATTGGTTGCTTATGTCTTGCTGGTCATGGGGATACTCTTAGAATCAAAAATGAGTAAGAGATGAGTTTGTCTTGTCACTCTGAAATTTCACCCGTGAAATTTGTTTCTTTCGATTTGCTTGTTTCTTGATGTTTAAATGATGTTTGAAGGTGGATTCGTGACCTAGGTTGTTAGAGGATCACTTGGCTGTGTTTAATTTGTTGTTTAGAAGCCTGAATCAGGATCTAGGGTTTTGTTGTCGCCGGAGAAGATGACCGGAGCTTCCCTCCGGTCACCTGAATGTCATTTGCCCTAATCCCAGTCATTAACTCTCATTTGAATCTCATGCGTCAGGTTGCTTGACTTTGTTGACTTCCCGCGTGCATGTATGGCCCAGATCTGTTCATTTGCCCTAATCCCTTTAGTTAGTTTTAATTAATCATAATTAAACTAATTTAATCAGATGCAATCCAGGCCCTTTAAAAACGCGCGCGGTCAACCATTTCAAACCCAGGATCCATCCCAGCCCTCCATTCAGTTGACTTTTCTATTTTCTTTGTTTTAATTCATTTATTTCATATTTGTTTTATCCAATTTATTTAAAATAGTAAAAATGTTTTAAAAATTATGAAACTTTTTGTCAAGAGTTTCATTAATTTTTAAAACACAAAAATATTTTTATTTTCATTTTTAGCATTAAAAAAGTATTTTTAAATATTTAAAAGTTTATTTTTATTTGATTAATGAAAATTAATTTATTAAAAATACTTTTAGGTATTTAAAAATCACCAAAAAATTCATGAAATGTTCTAAGACATTTAGAAACATTGTCCAACCTTCAAACCAAATTTATTTTTTGATCTTGATGCATCTTGAGAATTTTTCATTGAATTAAAATCATTTTTGTGCATTATTTTGATCCAAACTGCATTATTTTGATCTTTCATTTTCCATTTGTTTGGTAATTTTCTTGTTTGGAAACCCTAAAACCCTAGAAATCTTAAGAAAACCATAACTTGAATTTGGTTAGGAGTTGAAACCTCTCCTTTGGGCATTGGGTTAGTATAGGATTAGGGGTCCTTTGAGTGCATTTTCAAATTTTTTATAATGTTGTTTGCTTCTGGTTTTGGTTTTTGTTTGTTGCATTGATCATAAACCCTAATTTGGGCTTCCATATGCATCCATCTTGCATTCTCTTGCATAACATGACTTGCCATGACATTCCATGCTTCCATTTGATTCATTTAACATCATAAAACATATTGAAAGCATGTTTGATCATTGCATCTTGCATTTTCCATGTTGTATGACTTATGCATCTCATAACTTTTCATGTATGTTCAAATGTCTTAACTTGCTTCATTTGCATTCATAAGCTTGTATGATCATCCACATGTGTTGTTTCTGGTTTGTAGCACCTCATAGCATCATTAACATCATGTATGTGCTTCTGGTTTTGTTTCTCATCATGTCATTTCATCACATTTTGCATTGCATTGCATTTCTTTTCTAACCTTTCAGGTGGTAAGTGACATTGAGAAGTGAATTTGCCTTCACTTCTCATAACTTCTCTTCATCTCTTTTCATGCATCCCTGCTGCATTTTGATATGTGTTTGAGATTGAGCTTGATCATTCTTCTCCTTCTTACTTTCTTTCTTCAAGTGACTTGACTTCTTGAATGAAGCAAGTTGTTTTGCTTCTCTTGATCCTTTCATCTGCTTCCTGGTGGTTCCATTGAAGATTGCTCTTGAAAACCTCACAAACCTTAGGAACAACCAAGCATGACAATGATTAGGGTTTTGATTAGTCTCCCCATTTAGTTTACCTTTGTGCCTTCTTTGAGTCTTCTCTTCTCATCTCATAATCAGGGACTAAACCCTAAAGGCTTTAAGGCTTTGTGATTAAGTTTATGCCTGCATCCTTCTATTAGGATGGAGTGTATAACTTTAATCCTAAGTGTTAAACCCTTAATGTGTTTAAATCCTTTAATCAATTCACCTAATAATCATCAAGACATCACACTTGTAACTTGGGCCTTGCATTAGGGTTCTAATTCTTCCTTAACTGGTTAAGAAGGACTAACCCTAGTGTTAATGGACAAGTCCCCCTCAAGTTGTCTTACAAACCATAAAATTCACTTCATCATCATATCATTAAATAAAATCCACTTAATCAAAGGCTTGTTTTGTCATGAGTTTAATCCCTAATCATGGATTAAGTTGAGGAGCTTTCCTCAGCTTAGACATTCTCATCTATTATCCTTCTATTAGGATGGTGTAATGAGTCTGTTTAATCCATTATTATGGCTTAACCTCATTACTCAACACTAAACAAAAACACCAAAAACATTTAAATAATCACAAGTAGGTTAATGATCTTAATCCTATGCCAAAGGTGATTAAGTGTGAGAATCTGACTTCACACTTAAGGTAATCTCATTACCCCTAATCAGAGGGAAGATGTGATGAGTTTACTAAATCTATTGGTTTGGGCTTAAGCTCATTAACTTATGACAAACTTTCAAAAGCAATAAAAGACTGAAAACTCAAAAACAAACAATAATCGTCTCCTTCAGGATTCTTTTCTCACCATCTTCACTCACAAACGAGAACTTGCTTCTTCCGTCTAATGCAAGACAGTTTGCATCTGTGCCAGACAGATCATACACTTGAGCATAGACAGCTAGCAGTTCACAAGTCAACTCATCTTTCAGTCTCTTTGGGTCGAACTACGGTGTTCTGACTTCCTCATTGCACGAGAGGATATGTAGGCATAACTTAACAATTATCGAACAAAAGTCTCTATATATTCCCCCTCTTTCCAGCATCTTTCTCTTAGCCTCATTATCATGAGCAATTCATTCTCATTCTTACACTGACACATCATTATACACTTCACTTCACTTTACACTAACACCTGTACATCCTTTTCCAGCTCATTTATACACAAATTGCACTGACACTACCCCTTTAAACACAAATCTTTTAAGCGTGGATCCCGTCGAGTACGGCGGACAATCTGGGTGCTAATACCTTCCCAGGTTGTAACCAACCCCCTTTCTCAGTCTCTCTGGTTCGCAACCGTCTTATCCATATCTTTCTAGGTCTATGCAGCATTGCCTTTCCTCCGGGATAAAAATGCCTAGCTGGCGACTCTATTCATCTCCAGTGAGTTCACGACTGTGTGTTCTCATTGTCCCTCTCGCCGACCGTTCGCGTCTGTACCTTTATTTGGGCCATTCCCCATCTATCGGGAGCGACAGAAGGACGTCAAGGAACATCCCTTAAAGACATGGATTAACAAGGAAGCTCTTTTCTAGGATCTTTGGGCCTTTATCATTTCCAATTGTAATTTTTTTTTGCTAAGTGTTGCTTGTATTTATAAGGTGTACCTTTTAGGAAATAATTTTAATAAAATGAGAATGCATGTTTTCGGAATTTGTCTATTCGTTTTCACTCATTCTTATGCCATCATGTAAATGGAAATAAAAATAAATCACCTTTTCTTTTCACTTCTCCCCTATTTACAAACTTAGGAGGAGAATGAGGTATATTAAAACAATCGAATTTGTTGATGTATGCTTTAATAGTAAGACCTGGCTGACGATGTAAGGCATTATTTCACTTCCTAAACACTGGAGAAATAAGGAGATAATTCGTAGTCAACCCCCTTGAGCCAGAAGTCGGTGTTCTTTCTAAAAAAAAACCTTAATCTTAACCAGGGGCAGGGTAGATTTCAACTAATCCAGCAGTGCGTCCTAATGCAAGGGAGTCAATATCAATAACAAGGATAAAGGTTTAAGCACATCTTCTTCCTCGCATCATTAAAAGTCGGGGAAGTAATGAAGATAAAGCTCACCACATATTCTTCCTCACACCATTAAACATTGAGGAAGCAATCAAGGGTAACATGGCATTCACGTCTTTCGGAAATCAAAGGCAAAGTCAATCAGGAATTGTTCAAAAAAAATCCCGCTAAGTCAAAGAGTAAAAACGCTTAAAAAAATTAACTTTGAATTAGGCAAAAATTAGGGTATATTGATGGACCATAAATTCAAAAGGATCGGTCCATGCAAAAAAGGGATTAAAAGCAAAGTAAAAAAAGGATTGAACAATCTTATAAATGGAAGTGAGGGATTGCCATCTCAAAGATCTCATCAAGGGTTTAAACCATTGTCACCATGACTAAAGAAATTCTCTAGCAAGATGAACGCATTTGTTGGGTTAATTGGATTTAGGAATGGAGAACATCAAGGAGAATGGGGAGGGTTAAATTTTAAATTTTGAGCCTTATATCTTTTGTTTCATACACCGTGAACCAGACCACGTTATAACATACAAAAGTCCTAATTGAAGCTAGGGGCACTATTAAAGCATACTCGGCAAAGTCGTTGTTAAACTGACTCAAAATTCAAAGGTTTGTTAAATCATTATTTTCTCATCTTAATGTGTGCCAACCTCATGGCCATGTATCCTCATATTTGTTTCCACACCTATTTTCAATTTCGAAAACTTGCATGAACATGACCTTTTAATTACTTTTCAAAAGGAATAATTTTACATGCAAATCAATACTTAGCATTGAAGGAATGTCAACAAGGGTTTAATAAAGGGCATATTGATTCAAGACAATTCTAACAAGGGGAAAATTATCAAGGAATCATTCTAATTGAAGGGTAAATCCTTATGATCTTATGGGCATATCATATGAAGATCAAACTCACTAGGGGCAAAACATTACAAGATTTGATGCACCTATGTCAAGAAACGATTCCATGACTCTAATGATAAGAGTTAGATATTTTCAAGAGGCTCATACTGGGGCATACCAACTCAAGGGTGTAGTGAGGCCAATCACTCCAAATGTCATATAATCAGGGACATATTATTCAATATTCAAATACTGGGGCAAATCATATAAAGGTCATATTGCAACATTGTGGGATCCAAGTCCTTTTCATGCAATTCCTCTAGACCTCAAGGATCAGGGGCATACCTTTCAAGGATTCAAACAATAGGACATACTTTTCAAGATGTAAATATTGGGGACAATTCATATAAAAGTCATATTACATTATGGTGGGATCCAAGTTCCTCTTCTAACAATACCTCCCTGACAAATGGAAGACCATTCAAAAATACCATATTGGGGAAGAATACCTTAACGACGTGGTGAAACTGATCATTCCAAGGGTTAATCAAATCAGAGGCATACTTTTCAAGACTCAAATACTGGGGCAATTCATCTCAAGGTCATATCAAGTCATGGTGGGATCAAAGTTCCTTTCCAGGCATACCTTTCAAACCTCAATCAATCAAATCCAATACCCTCCGAAGCACAATCAATATGGGATAGACTACTGAAAGGATTAATCAAAGGAAACCGCTTCATAAAACGGTTTGTCTGGGGCACTTATGGAGACATTCAAATTATTGTCATGCATTAATTATGTCGCTACGCTCTAGTACCTAATCATGCACATATAACATAACATCACATGCATACATGAACATGCATACATAACATATGATTTATGAACACTCATAGAAGTCAAATACCCAGCTATACCAGTACAATTCCTAACTAGGAATGCTTTTTGGCCCTCCCCAGGGTTACATTAAGGGCTTTTATCAAAAGTTTCCATTAGGTGTTCTCATCAAATTTTTATCAGAGGAATTCCACTAAGATTTCACATAAGGGTTTTATTTAAAGGATTCGTCTAATTATTTGATTTAAATGATTCATATAAGGGTTTTAAGTAAATGGTTCATTTAAGGGTTTGATTTAAAGGATTCATCCCAGAGTTTTGTTTAAAGGCTTCATCTAAGGGATTTTTATCAATGGCTCCATTAGGAATTTTCAACAGGGATTTCATTAAAGGTTTTTTTTTCAAGGGTTTATCAAGGAATTAAATCAAGGAATTTTATCAAGGGAATATTATCTATGGGGGTTCGACTAAGGAATTTTTATCGAGGAGGTATCATCGATATGGTTCAATTAAGGAATTTTATCAAGGGCATTTTACCAAGGGGGTTCTATCAAAGAGTTTTTATCGAAACATCATCTACATGGTCCAACCAAGGGTTCATTAGGATTTTACCAAGAAGTTACAACAAAGTGGTATTAAGGGGTATCATCAGGGATTTGTCAAAGGGTTCACCAGAATTTCTCATCAAAGAGCTTTATCAAGGGAGTTTTTCAAAAGGGTTTATCGGGATTGTCATCAAAGGATTCTATCAAGGGGTTTCACCATATTTCATCAATAGGTTTTATCAAAAGGGATTATCGGGATTTTCATCAATGGATTCTATCATAAGGATTCTATCAAAAGGGATTTTATCGAGGAATTTTACCCATGGGAGTTTATCAATGGTATTTGTCAAATATGGTTTCTTTAGGGGGTTTATCAAGGGTTTGCCAAAGGTTTTGTCAAGGAATTCAACCAAAGAAGGTTTTATCAAGGGGGTTTCATCAAAGAATGTTATTAAGGGGTTTCACCAAGGTTTTATAACCAAGGGCTTTAATCAAAGGGATTTTATCATGAGTCTCATCAGGGGATTCATTAAGGGATTCTACAAAAAAAAATATTGTCTAGGGGTTTTACCGGATTTTTATCCAAATAAGGGATTCTATCCAGGAATTTTCACTAAGGGGATTTCATCAAAATTATATCAAGAGGTTTCCGGAATTTTATCCAAGGGATTTATTAAGGGTTTTTAATAAGGAATTTTAAGGGATTCTACTAGATTATATCTTTCAGGGGTTCTACCAGGATGTTATTAAAAGGTTTCACCAATGTCTTATCATGGAAATTCATTTGGGTTTCATCAAAGGGTTTTATCAAAAGGTTTCACCAGGGTCTTATTTAGGGGTTTTCTATCAAGGGATTTTGTCGAAAGGATTTTTTCCAAAGTTTCATCCAAGGGGTTCCATCAAAGCGTTATACCAAAATTTTATTAAGGGATTTTTATCGGAGATCCCATCAAGGGATTTCATTAAGAGGTTTATCTAAAGGATTGCCTCAAGTTTTTTAAGGGTTTGATTTGGGAATTATCAAAACATGATTTCATCAGGGATTTACCAAAGGGGTTTTACCAAGGGATTTACCAAAGGAGTTTCATTAGGGATTTTATCAAAGGACTATCACAAGTTTTCATCTAATGGGGTCTATAGACATTTTCTCAAAGGGGATTTCTGCCAGATTTTTGTCAAAGGGGTTTTACCAAGGGATTTTTATTCAAAAATGGTTCTATCGATTTTTTTTCAAGGGTTTTTTTACCAGAGTTTTATCCAAGGGGTTCTATCAAGGGATTTTTACCATAATTATATCAAGGGATTATCATCTAAGGATGTTATTTAGGGGTTACACCGGATTCCACCAACGGAAACTGTCAAAAGGATTCTATAAGGTTTTAAAATAGGGATTTACCAAAAGGGATTTCATCAAAGGTTTTATCAAAGACTCGTTCATGGTTTGTCAAGTTCCATCAAAGAATTTTAAGGGATCTTCATCAACAAGGGTTCTATTAGAATTTTCTCAAGGGATTGCATTGTGTTCCATCAAAGGAATTTGTCAAAGGGATATACCAAAAGAATTTTACTAAGGGGTTTTTACTAAGAGATTGTTTTTATAAAAAAAGTTCTACTATAATATTACTAAAAAGGGGTTATGTTAGGGGTTATATCAAGGGTTCAAGAAGATTTTTATCGGATTTATTATCTAATGGGTTATATTGGGTTCTACCGGATACTCATCCAAAGGGGTTATATGAAAGGGATTTATGGGGTTCTACAAGAAGGGGTTATATCTAATATTTGTCAAAGAGGTTATACATGGGGTTCTAATCGGGAGTGAAGGGATTCTATTCAAGGGTTTGTATCCAAGGTTATCAAGGTATCACTAAAGTCCTATTTGATTCCAACAACATGATTAGTAGATCATATGAATCATAGGCGATGTTAACCAAGAAGGGATGAAAGAGATTAAGGGGTTCTATAAGAGACTGATAAGGGGTTGAAAAGGGGTTATATAAGATAAAGGGTTATATCGATTTTTTATCCAAAGGTTATATCAGAATTTTATACTATAAAGTTTTACCAAAGGGGTCCTAAAATATGTCTATTCAAAAGAGTTATATCAAGGGTTTTATCAACAAATTTGAAGGAAATTTTATCGGATTTTTATCTGAGGGATTTTATACGGTCCTGCAAGAAGGGGTTCCATCTAATATTTGTCAAAAGGATTATCCATTGGCATTCTAATCGGGATTGAAGACGTTCTATTCAGTGGTTCGTGTCCAAGTTATTAAGGTATCACTAATATCCCGTTCCAACAGCATGGATCATAGGAATCATAGACAATATTCACCCAGAAGGGTTGAAAAGGGATTGATTAGGGGTTCTATCAGAGATTGATAAGGGGTTCTATCAGATATTGATAAAGAGTTCTATTAGGGGTTAATAAGGGGTTCCATCAGGGTTTATATTCAGTTAAGATTTGACGTCAAGGGGTTCCATCGGGGTTTTATCAAGTAATTCTATCGGGAAATGTGAACAGGGGTTCCACCAAGGAGTATCACGTGGTTCTATCGATTTAAAAGTTCATTAGGGGTCCATCGGGGTTTCAACCAAACAGAATTAGGGATATTATACACAGAGATATTGGGATATTAATAAAGCACTAGGATTTGTTTTGCTCTAAGCCTACCGATTCCACGATCAAAATTAGGGGTCCTCTTATATTTAATTGTCTCCTCTTCAGAAGGATGATGGCTCGTCGACATCATCATTCTAATTCGAATGCCAATTCCATATGTTTTCTAATGCCAATTTACTTCAAATAATTAAAATGGTACAATTGGTAAGAGAGCATGTATAAGCCTTATAAGCATAAGGTCCTGGGTTCGAATCTTATCTTTCTCGTTTTTGACATTTATTTATTTCTAACTTTATTCTCAATTTTTATCAAAAAGGGATTATAAAATTGTATTTTTTTATTATTTAAATTTAATTTTTCGTTTTTCTATTTTAGGCATTTTTTAAATAATCATTTTAAAATTATTTCATGTATTTTTTTTATCAAAAAGAGTCAAAAATTACAAAAAATATATATATAGTAATTTTTTATATTATTTTAGTCAAAGTCAATCAAATTGAATTTTTGATCTGATTCATTCTATTTCTAGTAAGAATCAATAAATTGTTTTTTTTATTTTAAATAGTTTTGATCATGAAATTTTATTTCCAAATTTGTTGACCTAATTTTAAGATTATAAATAAGACTTGATTCTCTCCTATTTTTGCACTCACTATTCACACATTCAAAAATGTAAGTTTTGTTCCTCACATTGAAGAACGACAACAATTAAACCCTAAAATTCAGCAAATATTCTATCAAGGGTAAAGGGGAAATAGTGGGTCAAAGAATCAATATCGGGTCAGGAATTGAAGGATAAGAATCTACCGCGTACAATTTTGCTCACCGGGATAAACCTCGATCCCGTAGGTTGGTTCTCTATGACTCTCTTAATATTTATTTGATATTCTTTTTTAACTGATCTGTTTGTTGGATTATATTGATATGGCATGATCTGTTTGTATGATTATTTTCCATGTTGTGTCTAAAATAATTTCCTTTAATTTGATTTTCAACCACGCGTTTTGCTTATTCTTCAATATTGTTTTTCTAGTTATTTTGATAGGAAAATGAGTAAAGTTTTGTTTTAAGAAAAAATATATGATAAGTAATTACACTGTTACTATTCAAAATTAACAACATATTTTATATCTGAACCAAACCAATGCCTTAAGAAAATTTGAAACAGTATCCGTGAAAATTTGCAACACTACCTACTTGAAACAATACTATGTCAAGAAATTAAATCCAAACCCGAAATCAAATCGAAAGCTAACGCACAACTCAAAATAAAAATTCAGAATCGACCAATATTCACAACTATTAAAACTCAACATTAAAACCTTCACCCATAACAACGATTCAACAATATCATCTGGAAAAAAAATGAAATCCAACTATAGCCATTAACACAAACAGATCCAAATCCACAATAGAAAATAGGAAGATGAAGTAGGAAAACAAGTTGTAGCTTCGAAACTGATTCGATAATAAATGAAAACCCAATACAACCGCCGAACGACCGCCACACAGCCACCGCGAAAATCCTTCGCTCCCATACAAACCGCGTCAGATCTTTCCTCCCGATCGCACACCAACGTCACCACTCACATCGCAGTCGTGACCGATTTGAGAGAAGGAATTCAGAAAGGGATATTTGAGTTTGTTAAATGGGTTGTTGTTGTGTTTTCTTTTTTCTTTTTAAAAAAAGGAGATTGATGGTGAAGAGAGATGAACAAAAGAAATTGGAAAGAAGAAGAGGGATTAAGAATTAAGAGAAGAGGGGAAATTCATGGAAAAAAGAGGAGGGGTTACTCTAGGTTCCAATTTTGACCATTTTCTATTTTGACTTTTATTTCATTATATTTAAAAAAAATAGATTAATCTTTGTTCTACTAACTGGTAGTATTTTTCAATGCTTCATGGGAGTATAATATTATTTCAATAATTTATCAATCTTATATTTTCACAAGATATTTGGGTTTATTCTTTTAATTAGTAATTACTTAGAGTTATTCATTTTAATTAAACTTTAATTAGCTAAATTAATACAATTAACAGTTTTATATTTTAATTAATTTTTTTGTTAAAAAACAATTGAATTTATTTAATAAAAAGGATTCAAATTTTAATTATAGTCTAATTATTTTTCTAATTGAATTAATTAGTTATAACTAGGAATTTTAAATATAAAAAGGGGTTTTATCTTAGGGTTTAGGGGTAGTAAATGGATTAGGATTAGGGGTAGGGGAATGGAACTACGATGCTCTGATCTCTCTTGTGAGGGTACGTAGGCATAGGGTTTTTGAACAAAGACCCTAGCGAGTACAATAGGGGTTTAAATTAGGGTTTTGGAATTATTTAAGTCGGATTTATTTGGATTAAAAAACAAACAAAGCATACCCTAGAAACCTAGAAAGGATCCTATTAAGTATAATAGAAGTGAGGGGTGCCTAACACCTTCCTCCCACTTAACTGACTTCCGGACCTTAGGATTTAGGTTTATCCTTATTTCCCTTAAAAATAGGATGGAGACTCTTAGAATTTTAAGCCGGTCGCGACAGACATGTATGACCTTGACGTTCTTCTCATCTTGCTTTCTGAAGAAGGTTGATTCTGACAGATGCTTTATCCTTTCGAAGCTTGCCGTGTTGTGAGTGATACGAACGAATTCAGAATGCAGTTGTTCGCTTATTCCCTAATTTTGCGTGAATCGCCCTTTCGGGTTTTCGATCCACTGGGATACCCATTTTTGCCTGAGCTGTCCAATGCGGCTTTTCAACTCAGCGGGTGTACATTTTTTTGATTTTTCCCTTATTTTTGCCTGAGTTTTTTATTCTGTTTTTGACTCGCCGGGATGCCCTATTTTTGCCTGGACTTACATTCTATTTTTATGTCCAGTGGGTCATTTTATGCGAAGTATTTTTTAACTGCATCTGAATTCACAGGGGATAAGAATTCTTCACCATCCATAGTAGTGAGCATCAGTGCTCCACCGGAGAAAACTTTCTTTACTATGAACGGACCGTCGTAATTTGGAGTCCACTTGCCCATGTGGTCTGTATGAGGAGGAAGGAGTCTTTTCAGCACAAGATCTCCCACATGGTATTCCCGAAGCCTGACTTTATGATCGAAGGCTTTCTTCATCCTTTTCTGATATAGCTGCCGATGACAAATTGCAGCTAATCTCTTTTCTTCGATCAGATTCAACTGATTGTATCGAGATTAGACCCATTCTGCTTCATTCAGCTTTACATCCATCAGTAACCGTAAGGAGGGTAATTCAACTTCAACAGGTAGGACAACTTCCATACCATATACCAGCTGATAAGGTGTTTCCCCAGTGGACGTTCTGATTGAGGTTCGATATCCATGCAAGGCAAATGGTAGCATTTCATGCCAGTCTTTGTAAGTAACCACCATCTTTTGCACAATCTTCTTAATGTTTTTATTAGCTGCCTCAACAACGCCATTCATCTTTGGCCTGTAAGGAGAAGAGTTGTGATGTTGAATTTTGAAGTCCCGATCAGTTCTGCCATCATTTTGTTGTTCAAATTGGAACCATTATCAGTAATGATTCGCTCGGGTACTCCATATCAACAAATGATGTCTCTTTTCAGGAATCTGGCTACCACTTGTCTGGTGACGTTCGCATACGAAGCTGCTTCGACCCATTTGGTGAAGTAATCAATGGCTACCAGGATGAATTTGTGGCCATTTGAAGCAGTCGGTTCAATCTTTCCAATCATGTCAATGCCCCACATGGAAAAGGGCCAAGGTGAAGACATTACGTTCAAAGGATTTGGAGGCACATGCACTTTATCTGCATAGATCTGGCATTTGTGGCACTTTCTGGCATAGGCACAACAATATGCATCCATTGGGATCCAGTAGTAACCTGATCGTAATAATTTCTTAGCCATTGCATATCCTCCAGCATGGGTACCGAAAGATCCTTCATGCACCTCGTGCATCAGCAAGTCTGCTTCTTTCTTATCAACACATCTGAGTAGAACCATGTCAAAGTTTCTCTTGTATAATGAACCATCAGCATTAAGGAAGAAACTACCGGTCAGTCTTCTTAATGTCTTCTTATCATTGGATGATGCCCCAGGTGGGTATGTTTGATCCTCTAAGAAGCATTTGATGTCATGGAACCAAGGCTTGTCATCTTTAACAATGTCCACGGAGAAAACATATGTTGGTCAGTCTAGTCTTGATACCAAAATTCGGGGTACATAATTTGCAGTTTGAACCTTGATCAAGGAGGAAATGGTAGCCAGAGGGTCTGCGAACTGATTTTCGTCCCGAGGGATATACTCAAGTTTGACCGTTGTGAAGAAAGTCAATAATCTCCTCGTGTAGTCACGGTATGGAATCAAATGCTCTTGGTGGGTGTACCATTTGTCGTTGGTCTGATTGATTACCAAAGCTGAATCTCCGAATACATTCAATGTCTTAATCCTGAGGTCAATGGCTTCCTCAAGACCCATGATACAAGCTTCGTATTCAGCTTCGTTGTTAGTGCATGCAAAGGTGAGTTTTGCTGAGAAAGGCATATGAACTCCTTTAGGTGTAATGAGCATTGCACCAACTCCACAACCATTCAAATTGACAGCCCCATCAAACATCATTGTCCATTCTTCTTCTAGGTCAGGCCATTCAGTGTGAACAGGCTCTTCATGATCTTTTGCTTTTAGAAACATGATGTCTTCATCAGGGAAGTCAAATCTCATGGGATAGTAATCATCAATGGGTTGCTCAGCCAGATAGTTAGGCAGTACACTGCCCTTGATGGCCTTTTGAGATGTGTACTGAATGTCATACTCTGTCAAAATCATTTGCCATCTTGCAACCCTTCCGGTAAGTGTTGGCTTCTCAAATATGTACTTGACGGGGTCCATCTTTAAGATCAACAAGGTAGTGTGAGTCAACATATACTGCCTCAGTCGGCGAGCAACCCACGCTAAAGCACAACAAGTTTTCTCGAGCAGTGAATAACGTTGTTCACAGTCGGTAAACTTTTTGCTTAGGTAGTATATTGCATACTCTTTTCGACCAGACTCGTCATGCAGGCCCAACACACACCCCATTGATCCTTCTAATACTGTCAGATACATTATTAGAGGTCTTCCGTCAACTGGAGGCATAAGAATTGGAGGTTCTTGTAGGTACTCCTTGATCTTGTCAAAAGCCTTCTGACAATCTTCATTCCACCTGACCGTTTGTTCCTTTCTAAACAATTTGAAAAGGGGCTCACAAGTTGCAGTAAGGTGAGATATGAACCTTGATATGTAGTTCAATCTACCCAAGAACCCTCAAACTTCTTTTTCAGTCCTAGGTGCAGGCATCTCCTGAATGGCTTTGACTTTATACGGATCAACTTCAATTCCCTTTTCACTTATGATGAATCCCATCAATTTACCGGACCGTACCCCGAACGTGCATTTGTTGGGGTTTAACTTCAGCTGATACTTTCTTAGATGCTTGAACAACTTCAGCAGATTTACCAGATGACCTTCTTCAGTGAGGGACTTGGCAATCATGTCATCTACGTAGCATTCAATTTCCTTGTGAATCATGTCGTGGAATAATGTTACCATAGCCCGTTGGTAAGTGGCACCGGGATTCATCAGTCCAAAAGGCATTACCTTGTAACAAAATGTTCCCCAAGGTGTGATGAAGGTAGTTTTCTCCATGTCTTCGGGTGACATCCTGATCTGATTATACCCTGAAAAACCATCCATGAAGGAAAACACCGAGAACTGAGCTGTGTTGTCGACCAATACATCAATGTGAGGTAATGGGAAGTCATCCTTCGGGCTAGCTCTATTTAGGTCCCAGTAATCCACACACATACATACTTTGCCATCCTTCTTAGGCACTGGTACAATGTTAGCGACCCACAGTGGGTAACTAGTTACAGCAAGGAAACCAGCGTCCCACTATTTTTGTACCTCTTCCTTAATCTTCATGGCCAGGTCTGGGCGAGTACGACATAGATTTTGTTTCATTGGAGGGCAATCTTCTTTCAAAGGCAGCTTATGCATAACAATATCCGTATCTAGACCTGGCATGTCTTGGTAGGACCAAGCAAAGACGTCGATGTATTCTCGAAGCATGTCAATAAGCTGTTTTTTTACTGAAGCCTGCAGACCGGCCCCAATCTTCACTTCTTTCAAGTCCTCTTCGGTACCAAGATTAACTGTTTCAACCTCCTCCTGATGAGGAGTAATCACTTTCTCTTCTTGCCTCAACAACCTGGCTAACTCTTCCGGTAACTCATAGTCTTCTTCAACCCCTTCATCGGCTTGATTAATTGGATTGTCGAAGTCATACAAGGTCATAACAGTGTTGTTGTCGGTGCAATCTGGAGGTAATCTCTGCAAGGGTTGAGATTTGTTCGTTTTAGTGATCAATTTTAATCTTGTTTAGAAAAAGTGAAAATAAAGTTATTTATTTTGAAAACATTGTCATTTTATTGTTTTGTACAAAAGTGAAAAATGAAAAGAAAGTGAGCGAAAAAGAGACTTGTTTGCAAAAGATGTCTGATATTCATTGATAATTCATTTGCACAAAATTACAATATGGCCCTATTACAAAATGAGTCCTGACACCTTGGGCAAGATGCAGGACTTGATGCATGCTAAAAGAGACAGGAAATAATAATTACTCTGCAGGAGTAACCCTTATAATTTCCTGGGAAGACCAGTTAGGGACTTGATTCCCCGGGATCCTTAGACGTATCCAGCTCTCCAGGTTGAGGTCTCTTTCCGCCTCGTCTTCCAGGTTGTTAACAGCATCTGGGGTGAGAATCCCCCCACTGATGAACTTGGGCTCTTTTGCAGCCTCTGATTGATCTTGTCGGAATGGTTTGTAACCCAAACCGAATCTGTCCTCATTTTTCTCCACCAACATCAACTTTCCCCAGCCTTGGGCATTACCATCTTCAACAACCTTACGGGCTTGCTGATATGAGACAATTGAAGTACCCATCCTGTCTTCCTGGGATGCAACAAATACTTCAGTTGTCGCCTCATTGACATTCAGGGCCTCGTACCCTTGACTCATAGTTTCATGGATTTCACCATCTATCTCAATATACTTGTATGTATCTAGATGGCTAACAAATATGTCCCCTTCACAACAAATGGTGATAATCTGTCCTTCCCACTCATATTTCAATTTCTGGTGAAGGGCCGACATTACGGCGCCTGCGGCGTGAATCCATGGTCGACCTAACAGACAGTTGTAGGTTGGCTGAATGTCCATCACATAGAAAGTAGTCTTAAAGACCTGCGGACCGATTATCACTGGCAGCTCCACCTCTCCAAGAACAGACCTCTTGGAGCCATCAAAAGCTCTGACCACAAGGTTACTTGGCCGAAGAGCTATTCTATCATATTCAAGCTTGACAAGAGCTTTCTTGGGTAAGACATTGAGTGAGGACCCAATGTCTACAAGAACATGAGATAGTACAACTCCTTTGCACTCCAGGGTTATGTGCAAAGCTTTGTTGTGGTGACGTCCTTCTGTGGTCAAATCAGCATCAGTAAAACCTAGCCCATGGCTAGAATTGACATTAGACACCATTGTTTCAAGCTGATTCACCGTGATCTCTTCTGGCACATAGGCAGCGTGCAGAACTTTGAGTAGTGCATCCCGATGAGCCTCGGAACACAACAACAGGGATAATATAGAGATCTTAGAAGGAGTTTGGTGGAGCTGCTCCACAAATTTATAGTCACTTCTTTTAATTATCCTCATAAACTCATCCACATCCTGATCAAAGGATGACTTATGAGTCTCCTTTGGTAATAGATTCTTCAGGCATCACACCTTTTCCTTTGGCTTTGGCAGCAGCCTCTGCCTCAGTATTAATTCTGGGAGCTTGTGATGCTAAGAGACGTCCGCTTCGGGTGAAGCCTCCGCCTCCCCCGACATTGTCCACTTGTGGGGTAGGAAATGAAGAATCAAGAAGGACTTTTTCTCCATTGCAGTAAAGGTCAGCACCATAATGCCATGGTACAACACTGTCTTTATCATATGGAATTGGCCCTGGCATCGTGATGGTGACTGGGCTTACTGCAGCAGAGGTTGGAACCGTTATTGTCCGTGGATCATAGAAGATAGTGACAGGACTTCTTGTGGATGTTGGAGGTGATGAACTGAAGCTTGTTTGTTGCTGAAACTATTGCTGAGATGGTTGTTGAAAGTTGTTGGAGTCTGGGACCGTTGTCGGGTCATAATAAATAGTGATAGTGGAGACGTCATTGTTGGTGTTTGCTGGAGTTGTAGAAGGAGATGAAATGGAACTGTTGTTTGTTGAAGTGAAGGAAGAAATGGTTGTTGAAGTTGTAGATGAATCAGTAGGAACAATGGTTGTTGAAGTTGTAGAAGAATCACTTGTTGTTGACAAAAGAGTTGTTGGTGTTGTAGAAGCTGTTGTTGCTACTTGCAGAATGCCTTCTTTGATCAAGCCATTGATTCCATTCCTCAAGCTTGCACACCTATTATTGGAAAGTTTGCATGATTCACAACAGGCCTCACAACCTGGAAACACTTGGCATTTCAAAAGCTGGGCTTTAACCTCTGCCATAGGTGTCTGAATATTTGCAATATCTTCTATTAAACTTATGGGTGAGCCTTCCTCTATATCATTAATCCTTAGCCCACTATGGCTTGGCATAGGATTTTTCATGACATTGGGAGGTGGTGCAAAGTTCAGGGCCTTTGAATCTACCAGATCCTGGACCTTCATATGCAGAGCTCTACATTTTTCCGCGGAGTGACCAGGTGCATTAGAATGAAAATCACACCTAGCATTGACATCGTAGTTTCTCGGAAGGTTCTGAGGATCAGGTGGAGCCAATGTCCATAACTCAACAAGATTGAGCTTTAGGAGTTGTGGCAGCAGTGTAGCATATGGCATTGGAATAGGGTCAATCACCCTGTTGATCTGAGATGGCCGCTGTTGAAAAGGGTGTTGTTGTTGATTGTTGTTATTGTTGTTGTATGATCTCTGTTGAGGAAAATGTGGTTGTTGCGGAAAGTGTTTTGATTGTTGAGTATATTGAGGAGGTGGAGTAGGGATAGTAACAGCAGCAACTGATCTGGGCAGATATTGGGGTCTCCCTCTTCCCGTATGTACAGAGTTTGTTTCACCAGATCTACGGGGCCCAGCAAATGGCTTCCTTGCACTGCTTGAACTGGCACCGTTGTCGGATATCTTTCCCATCTTTAGTAGGCTCTCTATTCTTTCCCCAGCTATCACCACATCTACAAAGCTGGTGGAAGAAAATGCAGCCAATCTGTCAATATAGGTACCCTGAAGAGTATTCATGAACATATCTGCCATCTCCCTCTCTGACATCGGGGGTTGAACAGCAGCAGCTAGTTGCCTCCACCTTTGGGCATACTCTCTAAAGCTTTCACGGGAAGATTGAGACATTCCCATTAAAAAGGTCCTGTTTGGAGCCATGTCCAAATTATATTGGTACTGACGGATAAAAGCTTCAGCCAAATATTTCTAGTTTCTTAATGTAGCTCTGGTCAAGTGGGAATACCATTCTCGGGATGACCCTGTCAAGCTATCCTCGAAGTAAAACATCCACTGCTTCGTGTCCATGCTGTAAGCTTTCAATCTTCCCAGGAAAGACTGAAGGTGTGTGTGTGGGAAGGATGTGCCATTATATCTTTCAAAACACGGAGGTTTAAACTTGTGAGGAATTCTCACCCCTTCCACCAATCCCATGTCCATGACATCAAAACCTAGAGAGTTTTGGGATTCAAGAGACCTTAGCTTCTCTGCAATTTCATCTAACCGACGGTCGTAAACTTCGTCTCCAACCCCGACCACAATAAACTGCTCTTCTTGAGGATCCTCCTGCAAGACCCTTCCTCCAGTAGTGTTACCCTGGGTGTTTCTTATGGCATTGATGTCTGGCTTCAGATGAGGTCCAAACTCTGGTGGATCAGTGCGAGGCTGCATGTGATTGTTGTTACTAGTACCCCATGTACCTGGATGATGTTCCTTGGGAGTTTGTCGCTCAACCAACTCCCTCAGTCTTTCCTGGCTCTGAGCTAAACCAATCATTATTGTCATAAATTGAT
This sequence comes from Lathyrus aphaca, assembly GCA_963966055.1. NCBI lineage: Eukaryota > Viridiplantae > Streptophyta > Magnoliopsida > Fabales > Fabaceae > Lathyrus > Lathyrus aphaca. Next base: position 440,565,141 of record OZ014522.1, on the reverse strand, counting down.
TCATTTGATTTCTCATTTCAACCCTTTCATTGGCCATCTGGGCCCTCACTTCAGTCAAGTCTTGTTGAACCTGATCCATCTGTAGTCCCGGAAGGTTGTTTCTTATCGGGTACCGGTGTATTCTGTTGACAGGGAACACTCTTCTGCGAGCAATGTTTCCTGAAACCACAACAAAGTGAGAAACAACAATAAAATAAAATCCTATAAAACAAAGAAAATGTTAGTATGCAATGCAGGATGCCTATTTGTTTTCCAAGGGTATCCGGTTTGGTTCTTTGGTTTTGACCTTTCCAGACCTCGAGGAAATGCTGATGATGTTGTAGAGAGAGATAAAGCCCACCAAAAATAATTCAAACCATATATATTGCAAAGAGTGAAAATACATAGTTTGATTAAAATAACATTCCCCTGGCGGGTCAAAATACATCAACAAAAAGAAAATACAATCAAACGAAAGTACAAACAAAAAAGTCAAACATCCAATCCAAAGTCATCTTCTCTGACTTCCTTCAGGAGGGCCTCAGTCACTGGACCAACCGGGTGCTATGTGATAGTCCTGATGAGGAGGTTCCTGGTAGCAATGGCACTGGTCAACTTCTTATACTTATCCTGGTCCTTTGACCTCTTCAACCCCGCTCAGAGTTTCAACTCAGAGATCTCCTTCTGCGCTGCTAACAAAGCTTCCTGATTCTTCTTCTCACTAGCCTCCAGCTGCTCTATCTTAGCTTGAGTTCTTTGATCTTCTTTTGCACGGGCCTCGGTGATCCTGATCCACCTAGCCTGACTCTCCTCTAAGTAATGCTCAGCTCTGGCCTTCTGAGTCCTTGCCTCCTTGCAAGCATTCTTCAGTACTAACTCCCCTACTCTAGCCTTTCTGATGTAGTCGTCCGTCTTCTCAATCTTGGTTAAGTGCTCAATCTGGAGCTTCTCTAACCTCTCATTATCTAGACGGCTGTCATTCCTCTCCTAGAGGGTCTTCTTCAAGGCTTCAGAGAGCTGAGTATTCCTTTCTTTCAGTTTCTCAAACTCTTCCAAACTGACAGTAGTTGCAGGTTACACTGTTGAAGGTCAAGGTACATCTTCTAAGGTGAACGGCATCTGGGTGATCTGTCCCCTGACACGAGACCAATCAAGATACTGTGTTGAAGCTATATTGTTGCATTTTCCAAGGATAAATGTACCCTTAGTCTGAATGTTGTCCCAGGCCCAGGCTGCCTGTCTGACAATAGCAGAGTTGTGCTGGATGTCACAATAGAGGGTATTTGTCAAGTCTTACCCTCTTGGAGGATGAACCAAAGCATACCTTAATTGTCTCTTGAAAAGTAAAGGGTTGTAATTGATGCAACCTTTTACTCCAATCAAAGGCACATTAGGATATTGCCCACAGCTAGTAATGATGTCTTTTCCCTTGGTGCTCTGAGTGCACCATCTGATGTCTTCTGATGTAAGGGCAATCAATCTCTTAGCCCAGTTCCTTGGCTGATGAGGGTTCAGGAAAGTATCTGACTTCGGCATGTGTCTTAACAACCAACAGTAATAAAGGGGAGCACAACATCTGACCAGTCTTCCTCTTTGCTTCTCATTCCTTTGGTGCACTGAATAATAGAAGTCTCCAAGCAAGGTAGGAACTGGGTTTCTCAGTAAGAACAGGTGAATAGCATTCTTGCTTACAAACTTTGGCTCATCTGCAAACAAGATAACTCCATATATGTTGAGGGCTATGAGTGCACAAACAACATCCCATTTCCCAGCTGCAGCATGCAGGGTGGCCTGGGAGATCAAGAAATCCAAGTGAAGGCCTAGAACCCCCAGGCTTGGTGGTCATGCTCTAATCAATGAGGGCAGGCTCCAAATGAAATGCCTTAGCTATGTCTTCATTCTTGGGAGCAACCATCTCAGGGTTGAAAGGAATCCCTCTCCTGATAGGGACTCCTAACAACATGGAAAATTCTTCTAGCAGAGGTCCCAACTGAAAATCAGGGAATGTGAAGCATCTGAGAGGAGGATCATAAAACTACAAGCAAGTATGGATCATGCTCCTCTGGGATGCATCCAGGTCCATGATCATGTCCAATATGCCTCCATAATGTTCTCTGAATAATGGGACATGATCAGGAGTAATGAGAGACGGGATCTGTCTGATGCCTGTCAGGGTGGGCTCAAAGAAGTTGTATGTGATGTTGCTCTTCCTAGAAGTGTCCATGCTGATAACGGATGCTGGTGAAGAAACTAAGGAGAAACTACTGATAAAGGTCACTGAAGAAGATGTTGAAGAAGTGTCTCTGATGAAGACAGCTGATGGAGAGAACTGGGAAGAGTCTCTGGTGAAAATACTGGTGAAGGGTCTCTGATGAAGACAGACTAAGGAAGGTGCTGGAGAAGGAACAATGATGAAGATGTTGGTGTAGATAACTGAAGAAGTTTGAGCAGCAGAACAGGTCAAAATCAAACCAAAGATAATAAGGTGGATACCCTGGAAAACAAATAGGAAAATGTTAAATGATGCAAAAATGATTTATGCAGAATGATATGCAAAGGGTTTGTGATCAAGTGCTGGATCTGTTATCTGCCTTGATAGGGTCCATGTGTTCAAAAGTCCGGATGAAGGCTTAGGAAACCAGTAACCAGGTGGGGGACTCAAATAAAGAGTCATAAATCCAGGGTTTCACAAGAACTGTCCAAAGTGGTGCATTCTTAAATAAAACTGGTAACAGGGTATGATGAGGCCAAGGGTTCCTGCAAACCTGTAAACATCCCAACCCCCTCACATGTATTGTTCTAGAACAAAGATCCTCAGACTTGGATCAGTTATGAGAAGTGTAAACACTTATAACCCGAAGGTACAGTGTTTACACTAACCATAAAAGATCCTCCTCTAATTCACCTCAGATTCTGAAGGTCATAAAAGGTCATCCAGACTTAGCAGGCTTCCCAGATAGCCCTAGTACTACAGGAAATTCGTAGCACAGAGTTCCCAAGAAGAAACCCATGTCTGAACCGTGTTTCATATTCCTACACTAGACCGAAATGGAATGGGAAAGAATATGAAGCCACTCTAGCCTATGTGTCACTTAGGTCCCCGGTATGGAACCTTAATCACTCAAAGATCCCCCACCCACCAAGGAAACAGCAGATCCAGCACAAATGATAATGACAGTATGAAATGCATAAAAACTGTAAATGAAGACAATAAATAAAGCTATACAGAAAGCAATAAATAAAGAAATAAATAAGCACAAGTAGCACATAACACCCCCGTAAAAACAAATCAAACAATCGCTAGGAGGAACGCACAAAAATAACCAGAAGCCTTGGTTGCAATATGAGGGTACAAGCGCGAACGGTCGGCGAAAGGAGGAAAATGAAATGAAGTGAATAGAGTCGCAAGCTAGGCATTTTTATCCCGAAGGAAAGGTAATGCTATATAAACCTAAGAAAATAATGGATAAGACGGTTGCGAACCAGAGAAACTGAGGAAGGGGGTTGGTTACAACCTAGGAAGGTATTAGCACCCAGATTGTCCGCCGTACTCGACGGGATCCATGCTTACAAGATTGTGTTTAAAAGGGGTAGGTATATGTGTTATCTGTGTGCAAAAGCTGGAAAAGAATATACAAGTGTCAGTGCAAAAGGTGAATTGCTCAGGAACTGAGGCTTAGAAAAGAATGCTGGAAGAGGGGGAGACACATAGACTTTTGTTCGATAACTGTTAAGTTATGCCTACGTATCCTCGCGTGCAATGAGGAAGTCAGAACACCGTAGTTCGACTCAAAAAGACTGAAAGATAAATTGACTGGTGAACTGCTTACTTGTCTATGCTCAAGTGTATGACTCGTCTGGCTCGAAAGAAGCAAGTTCTCGTTTATGAATGAGGGTGATGAGAAAAGAATCCCAAAGGAGACGATTATTGTTTGTTTTTTTGTGTGTTTTAAGCTTTGTTATTGTTTTTGGTGTTTTACATAAGTTAATGAGCTTAAGTCTAAATCAGAGGTTGTAAACTCATTATATCCTCCCTGATTAGGGATAATGAGAATACTTAAGTATGAGATAAGCATCTCAACTTAATTTCCATGATGATGTAGGATTAAGATCATTAACCTACTTGTGATTATTTAGATGTTTTTGGGTTTTGTTTAGTTTTAAGTAATGAGTTTAATCTCTAATCACAGATTAGTGGGCTCATTACACCATCCTAATAGAAGGATAATAGATGAGAACACTTAAGCTGAGGAAAATACCTCAACTTAATCCATGGTTAGGGATTAAATTCATTATATAACAAGCCTTTATTAAGTGGATTTTAATTAAGGTATGAGATTAAGAAGTGGATTTTATGGTTTGTAAGACAACTTGAGGGGGACTTGTCCATTAAACACTAGGGTTAGTCCCTCTTAACCAAAAGGAAGAGTTAGAACCCTAATGTAAGGAACAAGTTACAAGATAAATTCTTGCTGATTATTAAGTGATTTGATTAAGATGTTTAAACAAATTAAAGGTTTAACACTTAGGATTAAAGTTATACACTCCATCCTAAGAGAAGGATACAGGCATAACCCTAATTCCAAAGTCCTAAAGCTTTAAGAGTTTAGTCTCTGATTATTGAGATGAGAAGAGAGACTCAAGGAGACTCAAAGGTAAAAGCTAATGGGGACTAATCACAACCCTAGTTATTATAATGCTTGGATATCCTATGGTTTGTGAGGCTTGAGAAGGATCTTCAAGGAAGCCACCAATGGAAGAAGCAGATGAAAGGAGGATGAGAAAGAAGAATAAGTTACTTACTTCAATTAAGAAGATAAGTAAATTAAAAGAGAGAAAGTAAGAAGTAGGTGTCGCTCCCGACAAATGAAACTGGATCATATGAAGGTACAGACGCGAACGGTCGGCGAAAGGGACAATGAGAACACACAGCCGTGAACTCACTGGAGATGAATAGAGTCGCCAGCTAGGCATTTTTATCCCGGAGGAAAGGCAATGCTGCATAGACCTAGGAAAAGATGGATAAGACGGTTGCGAACCAGAGAGACTGAGAAAGGGGGTTGGTTACAACCTGGGAAGGTATTAGCACCCAGATTGTCCGTCGTACTCGACGGGATCCACGCTTAAAAGATTTGTGTTTTAAAGGGGTAGTGTCAGTGCAATCTGTGTATAAAGAGCTGGAAATATGATGTACAGGTGTCAGTGTAAAGTGTATAAGTGATGTGAAGTATGGAAGTGTCAGTGTAAGGAATAAGAATGAACTGCTCAAGATAATGAGGCTTAAAGAATGAAGCTGGAAAGAGGGGGAATATACAGAGACTTTTGTTCGATAACTGTTAAGTTATGCCTACGTATCCTCTCGTGCAATGAGGAAGTCAGAACACCGTAGTTCGACCCAAAGAGACTAAAAGATGAATTGACTTGTGAACTGCTTGCTAGCCTATGCTCAAGTGTATGATCTGTCTGGCACAGATGCAAACTGTCTTGCATTAGACGGAAGAAGCAAGTTCTCGTTTGTGAGTGAGTGAGATGAGAAAAGAATCCCGGAGGAGACGATTATTGTTTGTTTTTGAGTTTTCAGTCTTTTATTGCTTTTGAGAATTTGTCATAAGTTAATGAGCTTAAGCCTAAACCAATGGATTTAATAAACTCATCACATCTTCCCTCTGATTAGGGGTAATGAGAATACCTTAAGTGTGAAGTCAGATTCTCACACTTAATCACCTTTGATGTAGGATTAAGATCATTAACCTACTTGTGATTATTTAGATGTTTTTGGTGTTTTTGTTTAGTGTTGAGTAATGAGATTAAGCCATAATCAGGGATTAAACAGACTCATTACACCATCCTAATAGAAGGATAATAGATGAGAATGTTTAAGCTGAGGAAAGCTCCTCAACTTAATCCATGATTAGGGATTAAACTCATGACAAAACAAGCCTTTGATTAAGTGGATTTTATTCAATGGTATGATGATGAAGTGAGTTTTAGGGTTTGTAAGACAACTTGAGGGGGACTTGTCCATTAACACTAGGGTTAGTCCTTCTTAACCAATTAAGGAAGAATTAGAACCCTAATGCAAGGCCCAAGTTACAAGTGTGATGTCTTGATGATTATTAAGTGAATTGATTAAGAGATTTAAACACATTAAGGGTTTAACACTTAGGATTAAAGTTATACACTCCATCCTAAGAGAAGGATGCAGGCATAAGCTTAATCACAAAGCCTTAAAGCCTTTAGGGTTTAGTCCCTGATTATGAGATGAGAAGAGAGGACTCAAAGAGACACAAAGGTAAAACTAAGTGGGGAGACTAATCAAAACCCTAATCATTGTCATGCTTGGTTGTTCCTAAGGTTTGTGAGGTTTACAAGAACAATCTTCAAAGGCCACCAGGAAGCAGATGAACAAGATCAAGAGAAGCAAAGTGACTTGCTTCATTCAAGAAGTCAAGTCACTTGAAGAAAGAAAGTGGGAGGAACAAGAATGAGCAAACTCAATCTCAAACACATACATAAATGCAGCAATGGATGCAAGAGAGATGAAAAGAAAGTATGAGAGGTGAAGGCAAATTCACTTCTCAAGTTTACTTACCACCTGAAAAGTTAGAAAGAAATGCAATGCAATGCAAAATGGGATGGAATGGTATGATGCTAAACAAAACCAGAAGCATGTTGATGATGATAATGATGCTATGGAATGCTACAAACATGAGGCAAGGCATGGATATGCTCATACAAGATCATGGATGCAAATGATGCAAGTTAAGGAGCATGAACAAGCATGGAAAGTTATGAAGCAAACAAGGCAAATGACATAGCAAATATGTGATGCAATGATCAAACATGCTTCCTATGTGTCTTAAGATGTCAAATGAATCACAAGAATGCTTGAAATGCTAAGACAAGTCATGTTATGCAAGAGGATGCAAGAGGTATGCAAATGAAAGCTCAAATTAGGGTTTATGGACAATGCATCAAACAAAAACCCAAAACAGAAGCAAACCCTAAGATAAAAAATGGAAAATGCCACCCAAAGAAACCCTAAACCTATACTAAACCAAGGTCCAAAGGGGAGGTCTCAACTCCTAACCAATCTCAAGATATGATTTTTCTAAGTTATTAGGGTTTTTTAGGGTTCTTAACAAAAGAAATGCCAAACAATTTGAAATTGAAGGATCAAATCAAGACCATTTTATCCTAGAAACTAAATGCTAAACACAAAACAAATCAAAAAGAATCAATGTCCAAACCTTCTTAGATAGGCAGAAATGAATTTTTGAACTTATGATCAAAACAATGCACAAAATATGATTTAATTCAATGAAAAATTCTTAAAATGCATCAAGATGAAAAAAGAAATTTGGTTTGAAGGTTGGACAATGTTTCTAAATACCTTAGAACATCTCATGAATTTTTTTGTAATTTTTAAATACCTAAAAGTATTTTTAATTAATTAATTCCCATTAATCAATTAAAAATAATCTTTTAAATACTTAAAAATACTTTTTTAATGATAAAAAATAAAATAAAAATATTTTTGTGTCATGAAAATTAATAAAACTCTAAGGAAAAAGTTTCATAATTTTTAGGAATTTTTTGCTATTTTAAAATAATTGTGCAAGTTAATTGAAAATAAAAGGGAATAAAAATAAATAAAAATGAAAGTCAAAGGAATGGACGGATGAGATACAAACTGGGCTGGGGGTCATTGACTACGCGCCAGATCCTGTGGCCCACGTTTAAACTGGCTTAAACCCAATTAATTAAATGAATAATGAAGATTAGGGCTTAATGACAAATCTGGACCGTTTACACGCGCGGCAAGTCAAACATTTCAACGCATCCAACGCTCCTCATTCAAACTGGCATTAATGACCTGAGATTAGGGCTAATCACTCAGGCGGCCGGAGAAGACTTCCGGTCGTCTTCTCCGGCCAGCAACTCACCTGGAAATCTCCAAACTCCCTCAAATCGTATCAAAAATGAAAACTAAAAAATGGGAAATGTTCTCCAACCCCTCACGAATCAAACCCCTCTCTCAAAACAAATTTCTTTTTCCTAACTAAGCTGAATTGAAGAAGATAAAAACTAGGGCACGCAAGTTTCAGAGAGAAATTAAATGCTCATTTCAAAGCCATTTTCGAAACCAATGACATCAGGATGATCAGTGAAGCACATAGAACAAGTTTATAACATGAAAAATGATTTCTGGAAAAATATTTTTCAAGCTACCTGAGATTCGAAGCTTTCAACTTGATGACTTTCTGGCCACCTCCTTCAGTGCAAACCACTCCACTTGGTCCCTAGATGATGTTTGAATGCTCAAGAAGAGTTTATGATGGCTGGATAATGAGTTTGACCAGTTTCTGCTTCAGCTCAGTTGGAAATGGCTATGGTGAAATAGGCAGCTTCAGGCCATTGTGAGGGGTGGTTTTGACTCCTTGTGGTATGCTTGACTTGTTGGTGAAGAAAGATGAGGTGTTTGATGGCTGGATGAAGGGATTCGATGAGTTCTGGTTTGGAAGGTGAGGAATGGTGAAGCTCAGGTCAGGCTTGTTTCAGGCTTGAGCTTTGGTGGTTTTAGGTCTATGAAGTATGGTGAGTTGAATGGTGAAGATGGTTTTTGTGTTTGCAAGCTGTGTAGGCAGATTCGAAGCAACTTGCAAGATGAGGTGATTTTGTGAATGTCATTGTATGAGATGTTTCAGCCTTGCCTTGTACATGAAATGGCTTGCACTTTGTCCACATAACTCTCTCTCATTGGTCAGATGATTGGACATGTGCTTTATTGATTGGTAAGTCACCTTTTGCAAAAAGTCAAAAATTGTGTAAGGAAGGTATGGCTCATGATCTAGGCTAGTACAAGGCTGGTTCTGGTGCAGCATGGTGTGTGTGTGAAACTAGCTTGGTTCAGCAGCCAATGCATCAAGTGGTAGAAGTGTCATGAGTGTTTTTGCAAGTTGTTGCCTTTTTGTACTTCATGAAAGAAAGCCTTGTTACATGAACCATGAACATGTGATTTTGGTTCAATTCTGATTTTCATGACTTAGAGAATGTTTGTGTGCTGGTTTGAAATGAATTGGAAGTTACAAAATGCATTGGTTCATGATTTTGCAAAATTTCCATTTGAGGCATGCCTTGAAAATCAATGATTTTGGCCAACTTTGCCACACCATAACTTTTGATCCAAGAAGAGTTTGATCATGTTCTTGTACTTTTTGAAAAGGGAAAGATGAGATCTACAACTTTCATGACCAAAGTTTTTCCATTTGAAGCATTTTTGGATCAATAATCAAAGCTTGAAAAATGACCTAAAATGAAGCATTCTCGAAAAGTCAACTATGCCCAAAAAGTCAACATTTGCAAAAACCCTAAATTCTTGATTTTTATGAACTTCAACCTTCTTCCATGATCAAATAAAGATCATATACACTCAAAATGATGAAGATCACCCATTGGTTGGGTCATTGGGGGCCTCAGATGCCCTGATTTTACACTGACTTGTCTGAAAAGTCAACCCTTGATCAGATGACTTCCCCATGGAATTTGTTCATGAAAATTGATATGCATACTCCCTATACCATATAGAGACCAATGGAAACAAGAATGACCAAAAAATTTGGGGTTATGGCCTCTGAAACCAAAACCCTAATTTTAGGTCAACTGTGCAGTCAATCCTGACTCTGCATCCACTCAAACCCTAGTTCTTGTGATTCTTTTGCATTTTTGACTTTGAGAGGGTGTACTATGATGCTTGAACACATATGGATCCCTTTGAAGTGATTGGTTGCCTTTGGAGTGGCTCAAGAAGCCCTGAGATTGCTCAGATCACAAACCCTAGGTGCAGATGACTTATAAACTATGCAGTGAATCAAAAATGAGATGTGAGATGATATGATTGTGCTTATGCATATGAGAATGATCACAAGCCATGGTGAAATGGGTGAGGGCAAATTTGGGGTGTTTACAGCTGCCCCTATTCAAACATGAGTTAGCTGTGCAGGATGTAAGCGACGGCTTATTAGGCAAACAAGATAACTTGTGGTTGAATACCAAAGACAGTCCAAAATTTGCACTCACAGAATGAAGAAGAAAAGGGATATAGATTGTAAAAGGAAAATAAAGTATATTGTAAAGTGTGGGCGACGGAGGACGACCGTCGAGCAGAGGACGACTGCTGGGTAAATAGCAATGACGGGGACGACCGACATGCTGGGGATAAAAGGTAAAGCCAAGACGGGGACGGCCGACTAGCTGGGAAAAATAAAATCGTGATGGGGACGGCCATCAAGATAAAGCTGTAAAATTTTCTGGGGGATTGATGAAACATGACGGGGACGGCCATCAAGTTCACAAAGGTAAAGTAACCAACGATGGGGACGGCCATCGGGCTAAAAGGAAAAGGGACCACGACGGGGACGGCCATCGGGTTAAAGAATAAATGAAATAAACAGATGATGGGGGTACGGCCATCAAAGGTGAAGGACGATCACCTAGCAGGGGACGGCTGCTCTGTTGGGGATAAAAGAAATATGATGGGGATGGCCATCAAAGGTGGAGGACGACCACCTGGCAGGGTACGACTGCCGAAAATATCAACGATGGGGACGGCCATCGGATAGAAAAGGTCAACGATGGGGACGGCCATCGGACGAGCATGATGGAGGACGACCATCAAGAAGTGGAGGACGACCACTCAGCAGGGGACGGCTGCTCTCAGGGTTTATCATAACACAGGACGAGCGTCAGATAACCAAAAATCAACAATGGGGACGGCCATTGGATAAAGTGATGAAGGACGATCATCAAAAGGTGGAGGACGACCACCTAGCAGGGGACGGCTGCTAGAAAGATCAACGATGGGGACGGCCATCGGATGAGCATGATGGAGGACGACCATCAAGAAGTGGAGGACGACCACTCAGCAGGGGACGGCTGCTCTCGGGGTATCATAACACAGGACGAGTGTTAGATAAAGGAAAAAAAGCTTACTTGGCGATCTACTGGGGGTATAGTAAACACGGACGAGCGTTTACAACCAAGAAAGGAAAGTATAAGTGTTTGGTATTATGTATAGATTAATGATGCGGACGAGCATCCTTAAGACTATGATACGGACGAGTATCATGTAGAAACAAACATTAGACGCAATGTTCTGAGATGATGATACGGACGAGTACCAACTGGTTAACAAAGAACAAGGACTATTGTTGAATCTGAAGGGACTCTTCTGGGGAATAGTAGACACAGACGAGTATCTATATTCAAGAAGACACAAGTGTTTGACACAGTGTATGGATTAAAGATGCGGACGAGCATCCTTAAGACTTATGACACGGACGAGCATCATGTAGAAACAAACATTAGACGCAATGTTCTGAGATGATGATACGGACGAGTACCAACTGGTTAACAAAGAACAAGGACTATTGTTGAATCTGTGGGGTTATGAACAAGTAAAGGGGACGTCTGCTATACAAAGTCTAGGCGACTGCGCCGGGGATATGACACGGACGGGTGTCAGGAGAGTGTATACATAGGTATGTGTGGGTGCAAAGGGGACGTCTTTGGCTTTCTGCTGGTAATATGACACGGACGGGTGTCATGAAGTATCCGTGATACGGGTAATCTTGTTATAAAGAGTGTTCCAGCGATTTTACTGGGGAGTGATGATACGGATGGGTATCAAAGGGTGTACATGGTGGTATTTGTGAATATGAGGCAACTGTTTTTGCTGGGACTCTGGTGAGGATTTCTGTACAATGATGATGAACGGTTATTATTCACAAGCGTTAATCCAGAACATGGCTTATGATTATGCTATGCGTTTGATTTTTTTGCCGTAATGCTCCGTATTAGACGGAATGCTACGCTCTGAGGGGATAGTATGATGCGAATGCTATGATTATGCAAAAATATCAAACCGGGATTCGGATCCCGTTGCCGTGAAGATCTCTGGTTGATCTGTTTGAGGTGAACCTCCCAGCTGGGGATGAGATCATTGGTAGATCCGGAGAGGTGTATCCACTTGGGGATATAGGTCACTGACTGACATAACCTTATAATACGGGACCCAGCTGGGGTTTGTAGAAGCTTTCTTCATTCTGTGGTGATCCTTTCCTGCGTTGCTCTTCTGGATAGAGGCCGGGGATTCTGTGGGGAGATGGTTCCCTGACTTTTGCACTCAGCTGAGGATGAAATGGCAACTCGGCTGGGGAATTGTGAGAGGCAACTCAGCCGGGGATGGCAACAAGAGGCAACTCGGCTGGGGATAGAGCATTCCAGATGCTGAGATTGAGTGTATGTTGATTTGGCAACTTTGCTGGGGAAGCGGGCACCTTCCAGCGCCACGTGGAAGATAGACCGAGTTGATAATGATTCGCCAGCTTGCTGAGACGTAACTTGCATGCCCCAGGTTGCGTTCTGGATACCCGCAATCCTGCAAAGATAAGGAAACGCACAAATGGTCCCGAGGTATCCTTTACTGGATCCCGTCATAGGAGTTAAGTACTTTCGAGAGTAAGTATATTCCCTGTAAGCATGTGTTTTATTATTATTATTTTTGGGAGAAAAGCATCTGTACTTATGCAGTTGATTTTTTAGAGACACCAGACATCCTTTGCAAATAAAAATATACAAAACGAAACATGACTGAAAAATCTGATTTTATTAATTCATGTGCCCTGAATTGGCAAGATACAGTCAAAGAAACATATCTCCTGAAATGAGGAGACTGTTACAAATTGAGAAACAAGGTGCTGGCAGTGTTGACAATGCTTTCAAAGGAGCTTCCTCTTCCGCTATGACTCGTATGACTTTTGACTTTCTTCTCGTCTTGCTTTCTGGAGAAAGTTGATTCTGATTGAAGCTTGATTCTGTCGAAGCTTTCCAAGTTGTAAGTGATACAGACGAATTCAGAGTGCAGTTGTTCGCTTATTCCCTTATTTTGCATGGATCGCCCTTTCGGGTTTTCAATCCATCGGGATACCCATTTTTGCCTGAGCTGTCCAATGCGGCTTTTCAACTCAGCGGGTGTACATTTTTTTTATTTATTTTCCCTTATTTTTGCCCGAGTCTTTTATTCTATTTTTTGACTCGCCGGGATGCCCTATTTTTGCCTGGACTTACATTCTGTTTTTATGTCCAGCGGGTCATTTTATGCGAAGTATTTTTTAACTGCATCTGAATTCACAGGGGACGGGAAATCTTCACCATCCATGGTGCTGAGCATCAGTGCTCCACCAGAGAAAACTTTCTTAACCACAAATGGTCCTTCGTAATTTGGAGTCCATTTGCCCCTGTGGTCTGTATGAGGAGGGAGGATTCTCTTCAGCACAAGATCTCCTACTTGGTACCCTCGGTGCCTGACTTTCTGATCGAAGGCTTTCTTCATTCTTTTCTGATACAACTGCCCATGACAGATTGCAGCCAATCTCTTCTCTTCTCTTCACCTAGCTTAACATCCATTAATACCCGTAGGGAGGGTAATTCAACTTCAACAGGTAGGACTGCTTCCATACCATACACAAGTTGATACGGTGTTGCCCCAGTGGATGTTCTGATTGACGTGCGGTACCCATGCAAGGCGAATGGTAGCATTTCATGCCAGTCTTTGTAGGTGACTACCATCTTCTGCACAATCTTCTTGATATTCTTATTTGCCGCCTCAACAGCGCCATTCATCTTTGGCCTGTAAGGAGAAGAATTGTGATGTTGAATCTTGAAGTCCCGGCACAGCTCTGCCATCATTTTGTTATTTAAGTTAGAACCATTATCAGTAATGATTCGCTCGGGCACTCCATATCGACAGATGATATCTCTTTTCAGAAATCGGGCTACCACTTGCCTTGTAACATTTGCATATGAGGCTGCTTCAACCCACTTAGTGAAATAGTCAATGGCGACCAGGATGAATCTGTGACCATTTGAAGCAGTTGGCTCAATCTTGCCAATCATGTCGATGCCCCACATGGCAAAGGGCCATGGTGAAGACATGATGTTCAAAGGATTCGGAGGTACATGCACTTTATCTGCGTAGATCTGGCATTTGTGGCATTTCCTGGCATAGGCACAACAGTCTGCATCCATTGTGATCCAATAATAGCCTGATCTTAACAACTTCTTAGCCATTGCATGTCCTCCAGCATGGGTACCAAAAGAGCCTTCATGCACTTCATGCATCAACAAGTCTGCTTCTGTTCTATCAACGCATCTGAGGAGTACCATATCAAAGTTCCTCTTGTATAAAGACCCATCAGTGTTCAGAAAGAAACTTCCAGCAAGCCTTCTTAAGGTCTTCTTATCATTGGAAGATGCCCCAGGTGGGTATGTTTGATCCTCCAAGAAGCACTTAATATCATGGAACCAAGGCTTATCCTCTTTGACAACATCTGCTGCGAATACATATGCTGGTCTATCAAGTCTCGATACTGAAATCTGAGGTATAAAGTTAGCAGCTTGAACTTTGATCATGGACGAAATGGTAGCAAGAGCATCTGCAAACTGATTCTCGTCCCGAGGGATATACTCAAGCTTGACTGTTGTGAAGAAAGTCAATAACCTTCTTGTATAATCCCTGTAAGGTATCAGATGATCCTGGTGGGTGTACCATTTTCCGTTGGTCTGATTGACTACCAAAGCTGAATCTCCGAATATGGTCAATGTCTTGATCCTGAGGTCAATGGCTTCCTCAAGACCCATAATGCAAGCTTCGTATTCAGCTTCGTTGTTAGTGCAGTTGAAAGTGAGTTTTGCCGAGAAAGGCATGTGAACTCCCTTTGGTGAAATGAGGACTGCACCAACACCACGGCCATTCATGTTAACAGCCCCATCGAACATCATAATCCATTCTTCCTCCGGGTCAGGCCCTTCAGTGTGAATAGGCTCTTCATGATCTTTTGATTTAATGAACATGATGTCTTCATCAGGGAAGTCAAACCTCATAGGCTGGTAATCATCGATGGGTTGCTCAGCAAGATATTCAGACAATATACTGCCTTTGATGGCTTTCTGAGATGTGTATTGGATGTCATACTCTGTAAGGATCATTTGCCATCTTGCAACCCGTCCGGTAAGCGCTGGCTTCTCAAAAATGTACTTGACTGGGTCCATCTTCGAGATTAATAAAGTAGTGTGGGTCAACATATACTGTCTCAGTCGGCGAGCAGCCCACGCTAAAGCACAGCAAGTTTTCTCGAGCAGTGAATAACGTTGTTCACAGTCGGTAAACTTTTTGCTTAGGTAGTATATTGCATACTCTTTTCGACCAGCCTCGTCATGTTGGCCCAGCACACACCCCATTGATTCTTCTAATACTTTCAAGTACATTATCAGAGGTCTTCCTTCAACTGGCGGCATGAGGATTGGAGGTTCTTGCAGATATTCCTTGATCTTGTCAAAAGCCTTCTGGCAATCTTCGTTCCATCTGACCGTTTGTTCTTTTCTTAACAGCTTGAACAAAGGTTCACAGGTTGCTGTAAGGTGAGATATGAACCTTGAAATGTAGTTCAATCGACCTAAGAACCCTCGAACTTCTTTCTCAGTTTTCGGTGCAGGCATCTCTTGAATAGCTTTGACTTTATCAGGGTCCACTTCAATCCCTTTCTCGCTTACAATAAAGCTCAGCAGCTTACCAGACCGCACCCCGAATGTGCATTTGTTGGGGTTCAACTTCAGCTGGTACTTCCTCAGACGCTTGAACAACTTGAGCAGATTCACCAGATGATCTTCTTCAGTAAGGGACTTGGCAATCATGTCATCCACATAACACTCTATTTCTTTATGGATCATATCGTGGAATAATGTTACCATAGCCCGTTGATACGTTGCACCAGCATTCTTGAGCCCAAATGGCATTACCTTGTAGCAGAACGTGCCCCAGGGTGTGATGAAGGTTGTCTTCTCCATGTCTTCAGGTGACATTTTGATCTGGTTGTATCCTAAAAAACCATCCATGAAGGAGAATACCGAGAACTGAGCCGTGTTATCAACCAATACATCAATGTGAGGTAGAGGGAAATCATCTTTCGGGCTGGCTCTGTTCAGATCCCGGTAATCAACACACATTCTTACCTTACCGTCTTTCTTAGGCACAGGTACTATGTTAGCAACCCACGGCGGGTAGCTAGTCACAGCAAGGAACCCGGCGTCCCATTGCTTCTGTACCTCTTCTTTGATTTTCATAGCCATGTCTGGGCGAGTACGGCGCAACTTCTGTTTGACTGGAGGGCATTCTTCTCTCAAAGGCAGCTTGTGCACCACAATGTCGGTATCCAACCCTGGCATGTCTTGATACGACCAAGCAAACACATCCACATACTCTTGAAGTAGATCAACCAGTTGCTTCTTCACTGAGTCTTGCAGGCAGGCCCCGATTTTAACCTCTTTCACGTCTTCCTCCGTACCAAGATTAATCACTTCAACCTCCTCCTGGTGAGGGGTAATAACCTTTTCCTCTTGTCTTAACAACCTGGCTAGCTCTTCAGGAAGCTCATATTCTTCTTCAACCCCTTCATCAGCTTGATTGATCGGATTGTCAAAGTCATACGATGTCATAGCCGTGCTGTTGTCGGTGCTGTCAGGAAGGCACTCTCTGCAAGGGTTAAGTTGTTCGTTTTAGTGATCTGATTTTAATCTTATTTAGAAAAGTGAAATGAAGTTGTCATTTTGAAAACACTGCCATTTATTTTTGTACAAAAAAGAAAAATGGAAAAACAGTGAACGAAAAGAAAAAAGACGCGTTTGCAAAAAGATGTCTGATATTTCATTAATTGATCTTGTTTGCACAAAAAGTACAGATGGCCCGATTACAAAATGAGTCTTGTCATCTTGGGCAAGATGCAAGACTTTGATGCATGCTTATAAAAATACAGGAAATAATAATTACTCTGATCGAGTAACTCTTATAATTTCCTGGGAAGACCAGTTCGAGACACTGCTCCCCGGGATCTTTGGACGAATCCAATTCTCCAGATTGCGCTCCTCTTCCAGCTCGTCTTCCAAACAGTTGATAGCATCGGGGGTAAGCATCCCTCCACTGACAAAACCAGGCTCTTCAGCAGCCTTTGCTTGATGTTGAGTTGGTCTGTAACCCAACCCAAACTTGTCTTCTTTTTTCTCCACCGATAGCAGTTTGCCCCAGCCCTGGGCAGTTCCTTCCTCAACAACCTTCCGGGCTTGTTGATATGATGACATTGGAGTACCAGATACAGCAGATGCCTCATTCACATTCAAAGCTTCAAACCCCTGGCTCATTGTTTCATGGATCTCCCCATCCATTTCAATGTACTTATAGGTTGCCAGGTGGCTGACAAAAATGTCCTCCTCTCCACAGATTGTGACAACTTGGCCTTCCCACTCAAATTTTAACTTTTGGTGAAGGGTAGACGTTATTGCGCCGGCGGCGTGAATCCAGGGTCTACCCAACAAACAGCTGTAGGCGGGCTGAATGTCCATCACATAAAAGATAGTTTTAAAGGTCTGTGGGCCAATTGTCACAGGTAGCTCAATCTCTCCCAGAACCGATCTCTTAGAGCCATCAAAGGCTCGTACCACCAGGTTGCTGGGTCTCAATGCCAAACCATCATATTCTAACTTCACCAGAGCCTTCTTTGGTAAGACATTAAGGGACGACCCTGTGTCTACCAGCACATGAGAAAGGACAGCTCCTTTGCATTCCATGGTTATGTGCAAGGCTTTGTTGTGGTTGTGGCCGTCCGTTGTCAAGTCAGTATTGGTGAACCCTAGCCCATTGCTAGCAGTAACATTTCCAACCACGGTTTCCAACTGGTTGACAGTAATCTCTTCAGGCACGTAAGCTGCGTGCAAGACCTTGAGTAGTGCATTCCGATGGGCTTCGGAGCACATAAGCAGTGAGAGGATAGAGATTTTGGATGGCGTCTGGTGAAGTTGATCCACAATTTTGTAGTCACTCTTTTTGATGATTCTCATAAACTCATCAACTTCTTGATCGAACGGTGTTTTCAGGGTTTCTTTGGCAGCTTGATCTTCCTGCACCGGGCTCTTTCCTTTTGCTTTGGCAGCAGCTTCTGCTTCGGCAGTAGGTCTTTGAATTGGTGGAGCGAAGAGACGTCCGCTTCGGGTGAAGCCTCCGCCTCCCCCCACATTATCTACTTGTGGTGCAGGTGTTGATGTTTCAAGAGTGATTCTTTTTCCTTCGCAATACACGTCAGAGCCATAGTGCCAAGGGATGGCCCTGTTGCTCTCATATGGTACTGGTCCAGGCACCGTGACAGTGACTGGACTGATTGCTGCTGTTGAAGGGACTGTAATCGTTTGTGGATCATAAAAGATTGTAACTGGTGCTCTGATGGGAGCAGCACCTTCTGAATGGTAGGCAGAGTTGTTCTCAGGATCATAAAATATGGTGACAGTAGAGACGTCTTCATGATTTGTTGCTGGAGTTGTAGGAGACATTGTCGGAAGAAATGATGTTGTCGTTGTAGGAGTCTCGAAGTGGAGTGAAGCTGAAGTTGTAGCAGGAAGATTTGTTGTAAACTGATCAGTTGAGATGATGGATGACGTACTTGTTGATGAAACTGAAGAATTGTCAGGAACAATAGTTGCTGCAGTTGTAGGAGGTTCTGAAACCGTTGCTGACGATATTGCTGGATTTGTTGGAAATGATGTGGTGATCTGAAGTTGGCCACTCCGAATAAGGCCATCTATGCCATTCCTCAAATTACCGCACCCATTTACCGAGATATTGCAGTAAGCACAGCCTAACTCACACCCCGGGAACATTTGACATTCCAAGAGCTGAGCTTTGATTTCTACCAATGGTGTCCTGATCTGTCCCACACTGGTTATTAAATAAGACGGCTTGTCTTCTTCAATAGCGTTAATCCGGGGACCACCATGGTTTGGCATCGGGTTTTTATTGACATTGGGTGGTGGTGCGAAATTCAGAGCCTTTGAGTCTACCAGGTCTTGTACCTTCATATGCAGAGCCCTGCATTTTTCTGTGCTGTGGCCAGGTGCGTTTGAATGAAAGGCACACCTAGCATTGGAGTCATAATTCCTTGGTAGACTGTTGGGATCCGGAGGTGCCAACGTTCTTAGCTCAACCAGGTTGAGTTTCAGAAGTTGTGGCAGCAAAGTAGCATATGGCATTGGGATCGGATCGATCACTCTGTTAGCTTGAGATGGCCTCTGTTGGAATGGCCTTTGTTGACTGTTGTTGTTGGTGTTGCTGTTGTTGTAATTCCTTGGAGGATACTGATTTTGCTGATGGTACTGAGGTTGTTGTTGATAGCTTTGCTGAGGAGGTTGATAGACAGGTTGAGGATGAGCTGGAGCAGGGATGGTGACTGCTGCTATGGACCTCTGAGCATATTGGGGCCTACCCCTGTTTGAATGGATGGCATTGGTCTCGCCAGTTCTTCTCGGGCCTGCAAAAGGCTTTCTTGTACTACTGGACGAGCTTGCACCGTTGTCTGAGATCTTTCCCATTTTTAACAAGCTTTCAATTCTCTCCCCGGCTATGACAACATCTGCAAAGCTAGTGGAAGAGAAAGCTGCCAACCTGTCAATATATGTTCCCTGAAGGGTGTTCATGAACATATCCGCCATTTCCCGTTCAGACATAGGTGGTTGAACAGCAGCAGCCAGTTGCCTCCATCTCTGGGCGTATTCTCGAAAACTCTCCCTTGAAGACTGTGACATTCCCATTAGAAGGGTCCTGTTGGGTGCCATGTCTAGATTATACTGATACTGTCTGATGAAGGCCTCTGCCAGGTCCTTCCAGCACCTAATAGTTGCCCTTGTCAAGTGAGAGTACCATTCTCTCGACGCTCCAGTCAAGCTATCTTCAAAATAGAACATCCACAATTTCTCATCCATTGTATAGGCCTTCAGCCTTCCCAGAAATGATTGTAGATGAGTCCGGGGGCATGAAGTCCCATTATACTTTTCGAAACAAGGAGGCTTGAACTTATGGGGGATCCTGACCCCGTCTACCAAACCCATGTCCATAACGTCGAAGCCCAAAGAGTTTTGAGATTCTAAGGACCTCAACTTCTCAGCTATTTCATCCAATCTTTTATCATAAGCCTCTTCCCCAACACCCATTACTGTGAACTGGTCTTCTTGAGGGTCTTCCTGTAGTATCCTCCCTGCTGTGGCAGTCCCTTGTATATTGACAGGGATGTTGGCCTCTGGATGGAGATGGGGTCCAAAAACTGGGGGATTGACATGAGGTTGGACCCTCTCGTTGTTACTTGTGCCAGCAGTTCCCACATGGGGTTCCTCTTGATTCCTCCCTTCTACCAAAGCTCTGAGCCTCTCCTGGCTTTGAGCTAAGTTGTTCATTACTTCCATGAACTGTGTTATCTGAGTTCTCATCTCCAACCTTTCGTTGGCCATCTGGTTTCTGACCTCCGTAAGGTCCTGCTGCATCTGGTCCATCTGGATGCCCGGAAGATTGTTTCTAGTTGGGTACCTGTGTGGCCTGTTGAGGGGAAATACCCGGCGGCGAGCAATAATTCCTGAGATTCACAACAGAGGTTAGTAACAACAAAACAAAAACCTACAAAACAAACAAAAGGGTTAGTATGCAATGCAGTTATGCTTATTTGCTCTCAAGGTATCCGGTTTGGCCTTCAGTTTTGACCCTTCCAGACCCTTGAAGATGCTGCTGTTGAAGTTGCTTTCGAAGTAAACTAACATGAATATATTACATAAGGTGAAATAATACAATTTGTTCGTTTTACAACACAAGCCCACTAAGGGGTCAAAATACAGTACAAAAATAAAAGTACATGGAAAGAAAGCAACAACAAACAAATGGTCAAACACCAAGACCAAACTCATCCTCACGAACTTCCTTGAGAAGTGCTTCGGTCACAGGATCAGCCGGACGCTCCGTGAGATTCCTGATGAGGAGATTCCGGGTCGTAACAGCTGCTGTTAGCTTTTTGTGCTGAGTTTGGTCCTTGGACCTCTTCACCCCTGCTTTGATCTTCAATTCTGATATTTCCCTCTGGGCTGCTGCCAGGGCTTCTTGCTGTTCTTTTGCACTAGCTTCCAGTTGCTCCATCTTGTCTTGAACTCTCTTGTCTTCCAGGGTACGAGCCTCGGTGATCCTGACCCACCGGGCTTGACTCTCCTTCAAGTACAAGTCTGTCCTCGCTCTCTGGAACTGGGCTTCTTTGCAAGCATTCTTCAGAATTTGTTCACCAGCCTTAGACTTTTTGATATAATCCCCAGACTTTTCAATCTTAGTCAAATGCTCCACTCTCAACTTCTCCAATCTCTCAATCTCCCTCATACCTTCACTCCTCTCCCGGAGGGTCTTCTGCAAAGCCTGGGTTAGCTTCTCATTTCTTTCCTTCAAGCTCTCAAACTCCTCCAAACTGATGGTGGCAGGGGGTGGTGCTGAAGATGACTCAGGCATGTCTTCTATGGTAAAGGGCATTCCAGAGAATTGGGCCCTGGCACGGGACCACTCATAATATTGTGCTGATGCCACATTATTACACTTCCCCAGAATGGTGACTCCCTTGGTTTGAACATTATCCCAGGCCCAGGCAGCCTGCCTAACAACAGCCAAACTAATCTTGTTCTCACAATAAAGAGTCTCAACCAAGTCCTGTGCCCTAGGAGTGTGGACCAGTGCATAGCCCAGTTGCCTTCTGAACAGCAGAGGATTGTAATTGATGCTACCCTTAACTCCTATTAAAGGCACATTGGGAAAATGTCCACAGCTGGTGGTGATATCCCTGCCCTTGGTGCTTTGAGTGCACCATCTGATATCTGCTGAAGTTAGAACAGTGAGTCTCTTAGCCCAGTTGCTCTGCTGATGAGGGTTTAGGAATGCATCTGTCCTGGGTAGATGCCTGAGAAGCCAAGTGTGAAACAATGGAGCACAAAACCTCACTAACCTCCCCCTCTGCTTTTCATTCCTCTGATGCACTGAATAATAAAGATCCCCCAATAAAGTTGGCACTGGGTTCTTCAAGATGAACAGATGGATTGCATTCTTGCTAATGAATCGAGGCTCATCCGCAAACAATACAATCCCATATATACTCAAGGCCAGTAAGGCACAAACAGCTTTCCACTCTCCTAGAGAAGCTTTCAGGATAGCTTGAGAAATTAAGAAGTCCAGATGAAAGCCAGGGATTCCAGCTTTAGAGGTCATATGCTGCTCAACCAAAACAGGTTCCAGATGCAAAGCTTTTGCTACTTCTCCATTAGCAGGAAAGACCATCTCAGGGTTGAAAGGAATTTCTCTCCTGATAGGCATACCAACTAATGAGGAGTACTCTTCCAATAAGGGGCCCAACTGAAAGTCTTGAAAAGTAAAACATCTCAATGGAGGATCATAAAACTGAATGCAGGTGTGGATGAGGCTCCTCTGTGAGGGGTCCAGATCCATAACCATGTCAAGTATATCTCCATAACTCTCCCTGAACAAAGGTATGTGATCTGGAGTGATCAGGGTCTGAATCCTCCTGATGTCTGATAGCTCTGGCTGGAAGAAGTGATGTTGCTTTTCTTTGGAGCCATGATGACAAATATTGATGAAGATACTGAAGAGGAGGGCCACTGATTGGCTGGAATAGATAGCTGGTAGCAAGTGCTGATGAAGGCAGGTCAAAACTAAAGATGGGGTCAAAATCAAAACCAGATGAAGATGGATACCCTGAAACACAAATAAGCAAATGTTAATATGATGCAATGATTATGTATGCAAATGATATGCAAGGGTTTGTGACTGAGCTGGATCTGATCAAAACTCTGATATAGGTCCAAATGTGTTCAAGAATTCCAGATGGAGGTCTATAAATCCGGTAACCAGGGTGGGGGACTCAAATAAAGAGTCACATGTCCAGGGTTTTAGAATCACAAGAACTGTCCAACATGGGGTATTCTTAATCAAAACAAAGTAACAGGGCATTCTGAGGTCAAGGTACCTGCAAACCTGTAAACAGCCCAACCCCCTCACAGGTGGTGTTCTAAAACAAGGATCCTCAGACTTGGATCAGTTATGAGAAGTGTAAACACTTCTAACCCGGAGGCACAGTGTTTACAATAACCATAACAATTCCTCCTCTAATTCACCTCAGTTTCTGAAGGTCAAAACTAAAGGTCATCCAGACTTAGCAGGCTTCCCAGATAGCCCTAGCATTGCAGGAAATCTGCAACACAGAGTTCTCAAGAAGAAACCCATATCTGAACCGTGTTTCATATTCCCGCACCAGACCGAAATGGAATGGGAAAGAATATGATTCACTCTAGCCTAGGTGTCACTCAGGTCCCAGGTATAGGACCTTAACTCTCAATAGAACCCCACCCACCAAAGCAAACAACAGATCCAGCCAGCAACATGACAATATGATATATACAAATGCACTAAAGAAAAGCAGTAAAGCAAACTGTACATAAAGCAAAAATAAATACAAATATACAAACACAAATAAACACATAACACCCCAGTAAACACAAATCAAACAAGCGCTAGGAGGAACCCACAAAAAGAACCAGAAGCCCTGGTTGCAGTATAAGGTATCCCCAGCAGAGTCGCCAAGCTGTCGCTCCCGACAAATGAAACTGGATCATATGAAGGTACAGACGCGAACGGTCGGCGAAAGGGACAATGAGAACACACAGCCGTGAACTCACTGGAGATGAATAGAGTCGCCAGCTAGGCATTTTTATCCCGGAGGAAAGGCAATGCTGCATAGACCTAGGAAAAGATGGATAAGACGGTTGCGAACCAGATAGACTGAGAAAGGGGGTTGGTTACAACCTGGGAAGGTATTAGCACCCAGATTGTCCGTCGTACTCGACGGGATCCACGCTTAAAAGATTTGTGTTTTAAAGGGGTAGTGTCAGTGCAATCTGTGTATAAAGAGCTGGAAAGATGATGTACAGGTGTCAGTGTAAAGTGTATAAGTGATGTGAAGTATGGAAGTGTCAGTGTAAGGAATAAGAATGAACTGCTCAAGATAATGAGGCTTAAAGAATGAAGCTGGAAAGAGGGGGAATATACAGAGACTTTTGTTCGATAACTGTTAAGTTATGCCTACGTATCCTCTCGTGCAATGAGGAAGTCAGAACACCGTAGTTCGACCCAAAGAGACTGAAAGATGAATTGACTTGTGAACTGCTTGCTAGCCTATGCTCAAGTGTATGATCTGTCTGGCACAGATGCAAACTGTCTTGCATTAGACGGAAGAAGCAAGTTCTCGTTTGTGAGTGAGTGAGATGAGAAAAGAATCCCGGAGGAGACGATTATTGTTTGTTTTTGAGTTTTCAGTCTTTTATTGCTTTTGAGAATTTGTCATAAGTTAATGAGCTTAAGCCTAAACCAATGGATTTAATAAACTCATCACATCTTCCCTCTGATTAGGGGTAATGAGAATACCTTAAGTGTGAAGTCAGATTCTCACACTTAATCACCTTTGATGTAGGATTAAGATCATTAACCTACTTGTGATTATTTAGATGTTTTTGGTGTTTTTGTTTAGTGTTGAGTAATGAGATTAAGCCATAATCAGGGATTAAACAGACTCATTACACCATCCTAATAGAAGGATAATAGATGAGAATGTTTAAGCTGAGGAAAGCTCCTCAACTTAATCCATGATTAGGGATTAAACTCATGACAAAACAAGCCTTTGATTAAGTGGATTTTATTCAATGGTATGATGATGAAGTGAGTTTTAGGGTTTGTAAGACAACTTGAGGGGGACTTGTCCATTAACACTAGGGTTAGTCCTTCTTAACCAATTAAGGAAGAATTAGAACCCTAATGCAAGGCCCAAGTTACAAGTGTGATGTCTTGATGATTATTAAGTGAATTGATTAAGAGATTTAAACACATTAAGGGTTTAACACTTAGGATTAAAGTTATACACTCCATCCTAAGAGAAGGATGCAGGCATAAGCTTAATCACAAAGCCTTAAAGCCTTTAGGGTTTAGTCCCTGATTATGAGATGAGAAGAGAGGACTCAAAGAGACACAAAGGTAAAACTAAGTGGGGAGACTAATCAAAACCCTAATCATTGTCATGCTTGGTTGTTCCTAAGGTTTGTGAGGTTTACAAGAACAATCTTCAAAGGCCACCAGGAAGCAGATGAACAGGATCAAGAGAAGCAAAGTGACTTGCTTCATTCAAGAAGTCAAGTCACTTGAAGAAAGAAAGTGGGAGGAACAAGAATGAGCAAACTCAATCTCAAACACATACATAAATGCAGCAATGGATGCAAGAGAGATGAAAAGAAAGTATGAGAGGTGAAGGCAAATTCACTTCTCAAGTTTACTTACCACCTGAAAAGTTAGAAAGAAATGCAATGCAATGCAAAATGGGATGGAATGGTATGATGCTAAACAAAACCAGAAGCATGTTGATGATGATAATGATGCTATGGAATGCTACAAACATGAGGCAAGGCATGGATATGCTCATACAAGATCATGGATGCAAATGATGCAAGTTAAGGAGCATGAACAAGCATGGAAAGTTATGAAGCAAACAAGGCAAATGACATAGCAAATATGTGATGCAATGATCAAACATGCTTCCTATGTGTCTTAAGATGTCAAATGAATCACAAGAATGCTTGAAATGCTAAGACAAGTCATGTTATGCAAGAGGATGCAAGAGGTATGCAAATGAAAGCTCAAATTAGGGTTTATGGACAATGCATCAAACAAAAACCCAAAACAGAAGCAAACCCTAAGATAAAAAATGGAAAATGCCACCCAAAGAAACCCTAAACCTATACTAAACCAAGGTCCAAAGGGGAGGTCTCAACTCCTAACCAATCTCAAGATATGATTTTTCTAATTATTAGGGTTTTTTAGGGTTCTTAACAAAAGAAATGCCAAACAATTTGAAATTGAAGGATCAAATCAAGACCATTTTATCCTAGAAACTACATGCTAAACACAAAACAAAGCAAAAAGAATCAATGTCCAAACCTTCTTAGATAGGCAGAAATGAATTTTTGAACTTATGATCAAAACAATGCACAAAATATGATTTAATTCAATGAAAAATTCTTAAAATGCATCAAGATCAAAAAAGAAATTTGGTTTGAAGGTTGGACAATGTTTCTAAATACCTTAGAACATCTCATGAATTTTTTTGTAATTTTTAAATACCTAAAAGTATTTTTAATTAATTAATTCCCATTAATCAATTAAAAATAATCTTTTAAATACTTAAAAATACTTTTTTAATGATAAAAAATAAAATAAAAATATTTTTGTGTCATGAAAATTAATAAAACTCTAAGGAAAAAGTTTCATAATTTTTAGGAATTTTTTGCTATTTTAAAATAATTGTGCAAGTTAATTGAAAATAAAAGGGAATAAAAATAAATAAAAATGAAAGTCAAAGGAATGGACGGATGAGATACAAACTGGGCTGGGGGTCATTGACTACGCGCCAGATCCTGTGGCCCACGTTTAAACTGGCTTAAACCCAATTAATTAAATGAATAATGAAGATTAGGGCTTAATGACAAATCTGGACCGTTTACACGCGCGGCAAGTCAAACATTTCAACGCATCCAACGCTCCTCATTCAAACTGGCATTAATGACCTGAGATTAGGGCTAATCACTCAGGCGGCCGGAGAAGACTTCCGGTCGTCTTCTCCGGCCAGCAACTCACCTGGAAATCTCCAAACTCCCTCAAATCGTATCAAAAATGAAAACTAAAAAATGGGAAATGTTCTCCAACCCCTCACGAATCAAACCCCTCTCTCAAAACAAATTTCTTTTTCCTAACTAAGCTGAATTGAAGAAGATAAAAACTAGGGCACGCAAGTTTCAGAGAGAAATTAAATGCTCATTTCAAAGCCATTTTCGAAACCAATGACATCAAGATGATCAGTGAAGCACATAGAACAAGTTTATAACATGAAAAATGATTTCTGGAAAAATATTTTTCAAGCTACCTGAGATTCGAAGCTTTCAACTTGATGACTTTCTGGCCACCTCCTTCAGTGCAAACCACTCCACTTGGTCCCTAGATGATGTTTGAATGCTCAAGAAGAGTTTATGATGGCTGGATAATGAGTTTGACCAGTTTCTGCTTCAGCTCAGTTGGAAATGGCTATGGTGAAATAGGCAGCTTCAGGCCATTGTGAGGGGTGGTTTTGACTCCTTGTGGTATGCTTGACTTGTTGGTGAAGAAAGATGAGGTGTTTGATGGCTGGATGAAGGGATTCGATGAGTTCTGGTTTGGAAGGTGAGGAATGGTGAAGCTCAGGTCAGGCTTGTTTCAGGCTTGAGCTTTGGTGGTTTTAGGTCTATGAAGTATGGTGAGTTGAATGGTGAAGATGGTTTTTGTGTTTGCAAGCTGTGTAGGCAGATTCGAAGCAACTTGCAAGATGAGGTGATTTTGTGAATGTCATTGTATGAGATGTTTCAGCCTTGCCTTGTACATGAAATGGCTTGCACTTTGTCCACATAACTCTCTCTCATTGGTCAGATGATTGGACATGTGCTTTATTGATTGGTAAGTCACCTTTTGCAAAAAGTCAAAAATTGTGTAAGGAAGGTATGGCTCATGATCTAGGCTAGTACAAGGCTGGTTCTGGTGCAGCATGGTGTGTGTGTGAAACTAGCTTGGTTCAGCAGCCAATGCATCAAGTGGTAGAAGTGTCATGAGTGTTTTTGCAAGTTGTTGCCTTTTTGTACTTCATGAAAGAAAGCCTTGTTACATGAACCATGAACATGTGATTTTGGTTCAATTCTGATTTTCATGACTTAGAGAATGTTTGTGTGCTGGTTTGAAATGAATTGGAAGTTACAAAATGCATTGGTTCATGATTTTGCAAAATTTCCATTTGAGGCATGCCTTGAAAATCAATGATTTTGGCCAACTTTGCCACACCATAACTTTTGATCCAAGAAGAGTTTGATCATGTTCTTGTACTTTTTGAAAAGGGAAAGATGAGATCTACAACTTTCATGACCAAAGTTTTTCCATTTGAAGCATTTTTGGATCAATAATCAAAGCTTGAAAAATGACCTAAAATGAAGCATTCTTGAAAAGTCAACTATGCCCAAAAAGTCAACATTTGCAAAAACCCTAAATTCTTGATTTTTATGAACTTCAACCTTCTTCCATGATCAAATAAAGATCATATACACTCAAAATGATGAAGATCACCCATTGGTTGGGTCATTGGGGGCCTCAGATGCCCTGATTTTACACTGACTTGTCTGAAAAGTCAACCCTTGATCAGATGACTTCCCCATGGAATTTGTTCATGAAAATTGATATGCATACTCCCTATACCATATAGAGACCAATGGAAACAAGAATGACCAAAAAATTTGGGGTTATGGCCTCTGAAACCAAAACCCTAATTTTAGGTCAACTGTGCAGTCAATCCTGGCTCTGCATCCACTCAAACCCTAGTTCTTGTGATTCTTTTGCATTTTTGACTTTGAGAGGGTGTAATATGATGCTTGAACACATATGGATCCCTTTGAAGTGATTGGTTTCCTTTGGAGTGGCTCAAGAAGCCCTGAGATTGCTCAGATCACAAACCCTAGGTGCAGATGACTTATAAACTAAGCAGTGAATCAAAAATGAGATGTGAGATGATATGATTGTGCTTATGCATATGAGAATGATCACAAGCCATGGTGAAATGGGTGAGGGCAAATTTGGGGTGTTTACAGTAGGGAGCATAAGTGAAACAAGTTCACTTCAAAGACATGTAAATATGTGTATGAAAGAGGTAAGAAGATGTGAGAGGTGAAGGCAAATTCACCTCCCAAAATAACTTACCAAAACCTGAAAAGTTAGCATGAATGCATAAAGTATAAAACATGAAGAAATGAATTGAAATGAGATGCAATGATCAAAGTCAGAAGTGTTTATGCAATTCAAATGTCATGTAAGATGAAGAAAAGGCATACAAAATGCATATGTGTGATCATACAAAGATGAGATGCAAATGGAATGAATGCAACACATGGCAAATGGATGAAGAAATGATCAAGAAAGATTCTAACATGTCCTAAGATGTCTAAGATGACATATGAATGCAAGAAATGTCATGGCAAGTTCATGTAAGGATGCATATGCAAGATGAATGCAAATGAACACATAAAATTAGGGTTTTATGGACAAGAAAGATGCAAATGAATAAAACAGAAGCATATGACATGATAAAAACTTCCAAACAAACTCAAATAAACCCTAATCCCATACTAGGTTGTACGCCAAAGGAGAAGGTCAGAAGCCTAACCAATCAAAAGTCATGATTTTCCTAAGTTTCTAGGGTTTTTGGGTGGTTCAAAGGGAAAAATGCAAATCAAATTGAAAATGCAAGATAAATTCATGAGGGCAAAGACCTATAAACTACATGCAATATGAAAAACAATGCAAAAAGAATCAACTTCAAACACTTCATTGTTAGGCAGAAATTATTTTTTAAAGTTAGGGTTCAAAAATGTGATTTTAATGACCCTTTATTCAAAGAAAATTGGCAAACTATGATCAAACCTAAAAAGAAATTTGTGTGAAGAGTTTGAAAATGTTTCTAAATGCATTGGGATGATTCATGATTTTTTTGGTGATTTTTAGAAACCTAAATGTATTTTTAATTAATTAAAATACTTTAATTAATTAAAAATAACATTTAAATATTTTAAAAATACTTTTTTAATGCAAAAAATAAAATAAAAATCATTTTTGGAATGAGAAAAATATTTAAAGTCAGAATGCAAAAGAAAATAGTTTTGTGATGCTGTTTGGTATTTTAAATAGTTTTGTAATCCTGTTTAAACTAGGGATTTAAACAGGATTAGCCCTAATTAATCTCAGGTGACCGGAGCTAAGCTTCGGTCATCTTCTCCGGCCACACCTTCATGCCATATCACTCAATACGCCACCAAAATGCATCAAACTCTCCATAAATGATCAATGAACAACAACAAACAAGAATCCAGGCATGAAATTCATTTATATTACATCAACAACAAGAATCTAAGCAATCAAGTTTTACGGGCAAAATTTCAGAGAGTCAATACATGGCCATTTCTTAATCATTTTCAAAACAAATCATATCAGTGTGATCAAGGGAGCACAAGGAATCATTTAAAACTTAAAACAAGAGTTCTGGAAAAAAAGTTCATCATAGCTACCTGAGTTGAGGCTTTGTGTTCTTGAGCTTTCTGACCCTTTCTTTTGTGCAAACCAACTCCTTTGATCCCTCTGAGTCTACTGTGATGCTTGGAATGAGTTTATTTGGCCTCCTTTGTGAGCTTCAGTTCTGAGGTTGCAGAAATCGTGTTTGAGTTTGGGGGTGTTTCAGGCTATGGTGATGGGTGGGAAATGATCCTTAGGTCATGTGGAGATGATTGGTGGAAGAGTTTGTGATTTGTGTTGGTTGTGTTATGAAATTCGATTAAGGGAAGGTTTCTTGAGGTTTTTGTGATTCTGAGTGTGTGTGGATTCATGCCTCAATGTTGTGTTCTTTTGAGTCCTTAGGGTTCACATAATGTATGCTGATTGGCCAGAGAGTTGTTGTGGCACAGGCTGATTGGTATGGGGTGATTTGCAAAAAAAGTCAATATTTGTGTACTTGAGGTATGGGCCATGGCAGGTCTGATTTCTTGGGGTGTCTTGCCTCAGCAAGTTTCATGGAGAGCCATAGAATGGTTTTGATGCAGCTGACACAAGTGGATGAGAGGATCCAATGCATTTTGCAATTTTGGAGAGTTTTGGCCCTTTTGTGATTTTTTGAAGTTCAAGTCATGAAAACCCTTGGTTTGATGCACAATTCTAATGTTTATAGGCTCAACTGACATATTTTGTGAAGTGTTTGCGTACATTTGAAGTCATTAGAATGCTTGAACATGCCAAATTGCAAAATCCCTCTTTCACATGAAACTTGAAATTATAGGATTTTTGCCAACTTTGAAAGGCCATATCTTGAGTTC
Source organism: Lathyrus aphaca (assembly GCA_963966055.1). Lineage (NCBI taxonomy): Eukaryota > Viridiplantae > Streptophyta > Magnoliopsida > Fabales > Fabaceae > Lathyrus > Lathyrus aphaca. Next base: position 440,534,226 of record OZ014522.1, on the reverse strand, counting down.
TATGATGAATCAAGACATGTTCTTGTACTCTTTGAAAAGGGAAAGACCTAATCTACAACTTTCATGACCAAGAATTTTTCATTTGAAGCATTTTTGGTTGAGAAAGAGGAGGTTGAAGAACTTTCCCAAAATGGAAGGTTTCCATTACAAGTCATTTCCATTTTTGGAAACTTTTGGTTTAGCTCAAATTTCTTCAATTTTGTGAACTCCCAAGCACTTCAATTATCAAATAAAGATCATATAACTTCAATTTGATGAAAATACCCCTTTGGTTCCATTGTTGGGGGCCTCAGATGCCCTGATTTTGACTCAACTTGCTCTAGAAGTTACCCAGTGAACAGATGACTTCCACAATGCGTTTCTTCATCAAACTTGGTATACATGATCCTTATGACATATTAAGAACATTAGAAACAAGAATAGCCCAAAAATTTGGAGTTAAGGCCTCTGAAACCAAAACCCTAATTTTGGTCATCTGTGTAGTGAAACCCTAGCTCTGCTTCCATGCCTTTGCCAGTTCTTGTGATCTCTTGACTTCCATGAACCTTGAGGGGCATAAGATGATGATAGAACACACATGGACCCTCTTGGAAAGCTTTGAGGCCTTTGGGATGGCTCAGATGGATTCTTGGATTGTTCAGATCACAAACCCTAGATGCAAATGAATTTGAATTGTGCAGATGAAACAAAAATGAAATATGAGGTACAATGCTTATGCTTATGCAAAAATGAAAGATCACAAGACATGGTGTGATAAAGAGTGAGGGCAAATTTGGGGTGTTTACAGAATATAGTTGATATGGTTTGGAAGATTAAACTTCTTTTATGGAGGTGGTTGCTCATAGGGGAAATTTCCTACACCAAATGTAGCTTATATGATTTCAACAAAAATCCTAGGTTGTATTTGATTTAGGCGTATTTGGTAGGAAATTTTCATACTTTTTTTCGAGAATAACCTCTTTTCTTTTGTAATCAGGCCGAGTGCTTTGATACTTTCATCAATATACTTCTTGCTTACAAAAAAAAATATTGAACACATGACACACACATATTTTTAAATATATTATGACCACCATTAGGGGTGTGAATAGGCTAGGCCGAGCTAGGCTTTGTCAAGCCTGAGTCTGACCTGCTAAACAATTCTAAGCCTAAGTCTGGCCTGTAGCATATTAAAGGCTTATGTTTTGGCCTGAATCTGGCATTTTCGAATGCCTGATTGGCCTATTAGCCTACTTAAAAAGTCTATATCATTTAAATATGTGTAAATAAGAAATTATACAAATGTTTAAATAAACTAGATAATCAAAAATATAATGAGAATAAATGTTTGTTTCCATTCACTTATCTGAGTTTACCTAGTAGCATAAATTTGTGAGATGGTTTGTTTAAGAGAACTTATGAAAACACCTTATAACATTATTCATAGGATTCCTTTAAACTTATTTTCATAAGTTCTTAAATGTAACTCAGTTTTACTCTTATATTTTAGTATCAAGAATAAAATACAATATAAAAACAATAAATTCATTCATATTTAATAAATAGGCTGGCCTGATAGGCTTATAAGGTTTTTTTATGGTCTGTGACCTAGCCTATTTAACTAAGTATGCTTATAAAAAATCCCAGACCTTTTCTGTTTAAAAAAAAGTCTAGTCTGGCCTTGGCCTTGGCCTATGTAGGCTAGGCCTTAGGCCCTGTTAGTTGGTCTGGCCTATTCCCACCCCTAACCACCATAGTCATATAATTGTTGTATTTCACTTAAATATTGTAGATGTCTAGAATTGGCAGAATTTTTGACCAACAAGAAATATTGAATTCAGTTCAGAATGTCCTATCAAATGTTGGGACATTATCAAACAGAGTATAAGGACTTATTTCAGGATGTCACACCAGATGTTGGGACATTGTGTAAATGACTTAAGTTCAGTTTTTCAGGATGAGTTATCTGGAATTAATTATGGATGGATAAAAACAGAACAAGGCGCATCTGTAGGGAGTTTTATTATGAGAATTCAGTTTAAACAGAAGAACTAAATCACCTAGAATCTAGGAAGTAACAAACCCTAATTCTAGGTGGAAGCTGCTGTGTTTTAGGACTGGATTAACCTACAGAAAGCCCAAATTACAAACACCTATTTTTAATCAACAGAAACTCACAGAATTGAGTACGAATTCCACAAGACCAAATAGGGTGTTTATTGTTTTAATAGCAGGTTGTTTTTATTGTACCACTTTATGAGCTTTTAAGCAAAAGTGCATTTGTGACTTGATTGAAACTGTGAAGTAAGATCAAGCTGTTTTGTTTGAAGAATGTCTTCAATTTTATTAAACTTGTAAACAAGATCACTGTGTGATTGAGGGGGAGTGAGTTGGTACTCATATCTAAATTGTGTCTTAGGTAGAAATTGCATTGGGTAGATATTAAGTGAAAGATTAAACTGGGTTGTTTAAGTCTAGAATTAATATTACTTATAGTGGATTTCCTCCTGGCTTGGTAGCCTCCAGATGTAAGTGTGGTTATACACTGAACTGGGTTAACAAAATTCTGTGTTGTTTAATTTTCTTGCACTTTAAGTTTTTGTTAAATCTGTCAAGTGTTGGGACATCTCATAGGACATCTCATACCTGATCACAGAATTTCAATTGGCATCAGAGCAGGCACCCTGCCTGTTTATACTGGGTGAGATCTAGGGAATACAAATTCTGGAAACATGGACAGAGATATAGGATCAGTAAATAGACCACCTATACTGGATGGATCTAATTATGACTACTGGAAACCAAGAATGATTGCATTCTTAAGATCACTTGACAACAGGGCCTGGAGAGCAGTCAACATTGGATGGGAACATCCTATCCAAGACACCAAAGATGGATCAAAAGTGTTGAAACCTGAAGAAGAATGGAGTAAGGAGGAAGAAGATTCAGCACTAGGCAACTCTAAGGCCTTAAATGCTTTATTCAATGGCATTGATAGGAACATCTTTAGACTTGTGCATCACTGTGAGCTGGCCAAAGATGTGTGGGACACTCTCAAAACAACTCATGAAGGAACATCAAAGGTAAAGATGTCAAGACTTCAACTTCTCACCACCAAGTTTGAAAACTTGAGAATGAAGGAAGATGAGACAGTTCATGAATTCTACATGAACATCCTAGAAATAGCCAACACTTCTGGAGCTTTGGGAGAAAAGATGACTGATGAAAAGCTTGTAAGGAAGATTCTCAGATCTTTGCCAAAAAGATTTGACATGAAAGTCACAGAAATAGAAGAAGCTCAAGACATATGCACAATGAAAGTTGAAGAGCTCATTGGTTCCCTTCAAACATTTGAGATGGGAATGAATGACACAAATGTAAAGAAGAACAAAAGCATAGCCTTAGTGACAAATACTGATGAAGAAGAAGATGATGAACCAGAAACTGGTAAAAGCTTATCAGACAACATTGCTATGCTTGGAAGACAATTCAAAAAGATTCTCAGAGGAATGGAAGGCCAATCCAAACCCAGTGGAAGATACACAAACTCTTCTGAGAGTAAAAGACCTTATGATGCTAACAGAAGGTCAAATTATGATGAAAAAACCAGTCAAGATAAAGTAAGCAAATGCCATGGATGTGAAGGGTATGGACATATCAGGAATGAATGTCCTACCTACTTAAAAAGGCAAAAGAAAGGACTTTTTGTAACCTGGTCTGATGAAGACTCAGGAGGTGATTCAGAAGAAGAATCAGCTAAGCATATCACTGCTCTAGCTGGATTATATGAATCTGAAAGTGAATCCAGTGATGAGGAGCTTACTTTTGAAGGACTTGAGCAAGCATACAAAGATCTATACAAAAGAAGCACTGAAATATGCAGTGATGTTATAAAGCTAAAGAAGCAGAATGAGGCACTAAAAGATGAAAAAGCAAATGATCAAGAGATCATTGACACCTTGAAAAGTGAAGTAAGTCTTCTCAATTCTAAGTTGGAACACATGTCCAAATCTGTGAGAATGCTGAACAGTAGCTCAAGTACACTGGATGTTATTCTCAACAACAATAAGCATTCAGGGGATAAAAGTGGACTGGGATTCAACAAAGTTCATAAGGATGAAGCTAGCTCTAGCAAAACTACTCCAAAGTCCATACAGTCAAACAACATGTCCCAACAGATGTCTCAACATCATAAGAACACAAAGTCAAACATAATGTTCCAACAGATGTCTCAACATTCTGAAAAGAACAAAATGAAGAAGAAGTATCAAAGATGGAGATGTCATCATTGTGGAAGATTTGGACATATCAAACCTCATTGCTATAAGCTACATGGATATCCAAATCAGATGTATCAGCAACCTCTTAAGCAAAAGGTAGAAGTTACCAAGAAAGTTCTGCAGAGACATCAAATAGGTCAGCAACCTCCTAAGCAGAAAACAGAGGTTTTCAAGAAGATATGGAGACCAAAAGCTAGTCTTCATGCTGATCAAAGCTACATACCCAAGAACAAGATCAACAAGCAACCTTGGAACTCTACTAATGAACAATACACAGGGCAGAGGTATCAAAAGAAATCTCAACTCAAATGGTCAAAGAAAGGTGTTGCATATATAGCACATACATCACTAAGAGTATCAGCCAAAGAAGACTGGTACTTTGACAGTGGATGTTCAAGACACATGACTGGATTGAAGAATCTGCTAGTAGACTTAAAGTCACATTCATCTAGATATGTAACCTTTGGAGATGGAGCTAAAGGAGAAATCAAGGGAGTTGGGACCTTGGACTGTCAAGATGTACCAAGGCTAAATGATGTGCTACTGGTTAAAGGTTTAACTGCTAACCTGATCAGCATAAGTCAATTATGTGATCAAGGGTACAGTGTAAACTTTACCAAAACTGACTGTATAGTGTCTAACAAAGAACAAGAAGTTGTTATGAGAGGAGCCAGATCTAAAGACAACTGTTACATGTGGGAACCTCAAGACTTCAGTCTCACTTCAACTTGTTCATTAGCTAAAGAAGAAGAAGTGAAACTATGGCACCAAAGACTAGGTCATCTTCATTTCAGAGGCATAAAGAAGATTATATCTATGGATGCTGTAAGAGGTATTCCTAAACTGAAGATTGATGATGGCAAAATATGTGGTGAGTGTCAAATAGGCAAGCAAACCAAGATGTCCCATCCAAAGCTCCAACATCTGACAACTTCCAAAGTTTTGGAACTATTGCATATGGATCTTATGGGACCTATGCAGGTTGAAAGCCTTGGTGGTAAGAGGTATGCCTATGTGGTGGTTGATGACTTTTCAAGGTATACATGGATAAATTTTATCAAAGAAAAGTCGGATGTATTTGATGTATTCAAAGACTTATGCCAAAGAATACAAAGGGAAAAAGCCAGCTGTGTGATCAGAATAAGAAGTGATCATGGAAAAGAATTTGAGAACCAAAAATTCTTAGATTTTTGTTCTTCAGAAGGAATCAATCATGAATATTCTTCACCAATCACTCCTCAACAGAATGGGATTGTTGAGAGGAAGAATAGAACTATTCAAGAATCAGCAAGAGCTATGATCCATGCTAAAAAGTTACCTTTGTACTTCTGGGCTGAAGCTATGAACACAGCTTGTTACATCCATAACAGAGTTACTCTAAGGAAAGGAACTTTGTCTACAATCTATGAAGTCTGGAAGGGCAGAAAACCCACAGTTAAGTACTTCCATGTGTTTGGAAGTAACTGTTATATTCTGGCTGATAGGGAGCAAAGAAGAAAAATGGATCCTAAAAGTGATGAAGGGATTTTTCTTGGATACTCTATAAACAGCAGAGCATATAGAGTATTTAATTCCAGAACCAAGGTTATCATGGAGTCCATAAATGTGATAATTGATGATGCTTCTACAGATGTCCCAGAAGATGTTGGAACATCTGCAGATATCAAGATTGAAGCTGAAGACAAGAGTGATCATTATGACTTCACTCAAACTGATGAAAGAACAGAACAATCCAGCAAACCTCCCTCCATCAGAATCCAGAAGGATCATCCCAAAGACTTGATAATTGGTGATCCCAACAGAGGTGTAAGCACTAGACCAAGAGAAGTGATTTCAGGGTCCTGTTTTGTTTCTAAAATAGAACCTAAAAACATCAAGGAAGCTCTTACTGATGAATACTGGATTTGTGCTATGCAAGAGGAATTAGGTCAATTCACAAGGAATGAAGTGTGGAACCTTGTTCCTAGACCTGATGACATAAATGTGATTGGAACTAAATGGGTGTATAAGAACAAGTCTAATGAACAAGGAGTTGTTACAAAGAACAAAGCTAGACTTGTAGCTCAAGGATACACACAAATTGAAGGAGTAGACTTTGGTGAAACATTTGCACCTGTAGCAAGGCTTGAATCAATCAGACTACTTTTGGGAATTGCTTGTATCTTAAAGTTCAAGCTATTTCAAATGGATGTGAAAAGTGCCTTTTTAAATGGTTATCTTAATGAAGAAGTATATGTAGAACAACCTAAAGGATTTGTTGATCCAAGCTGTCCAAATCATGTATACAAACTAAAGAAGGCTCTTTATGGTCTGAAGCAAGCTCCAAGGGCATGGTATGAAAGATTGACTACTTTTCTTATCAAGCAAGGGTACAGGAAAGGTGGAATTGACAAAACCTTGTTTGTTAAAGATGAAGAAGGAAATGTCATGATTGCTCAAATATATGTAGATGACATTGTCTTTGGTGGGATGTCTGACAGGATGGTCAAACATTTTGTCAACCAGATGGAATCTGAATTTGAAATGAGCCTAGTAGGAGAGTTAACCTACTTTCTTGGTCTGCAAATAAAGCAAATGGAAGATTCCATGTTCATTTCCCAAAGCAAGTATACCAAGAACATAGTCAAGAAATTTGGAATGGAAAATGCTACTCATAAGAGAACTCCTGCCCCCACACATTTAAAGCTGACTAAAGATGAAAAGGGTGAGAATGTAGATCAAAGCATATACAGAAGCATGATTGGAAGCTTGTTATATTTGACTGCTAGCAGACCAGACATAGCATTTGCAGTAGGTGTATGTGCAAGATATCAAGCTGATCCAAAAGTCAGTCATCTCAATCAAGTCAAGAGAATTCTTAAATATGTTAATGGTACTTGTGACTATGGTATAATGTACTTTCATGGATGCAAACCAATTCTCACTGGCTTCTGTGATGTTGATTGGGCAGGAAGTGCTGATGACAGAAAAAGCACTTCAGGAGGATGCTTCTTTCTAGGAAACAATTTGATTTCTTGGTTCAGTAAGAAACAAAATTGTGTGTCTCTATCTACAGCTGAAGCTGAATATATAGCAGTTGGAAGCAGTTGTTCTCAGTTGGTTTGGATGAAGCAAATGCTCACTGAGTACAATGTCCCACAGGATGTCATGACATTGTACTGTGACAACTTAAGTGCAATCAACATATCAAAGAATCCTATCCAACATAGCACGACCAAGCATATTGATATCAGACATCATTTCATCAGAGATCTTGTAGAAGAAAAAGTGATTTCATTGGAACATGTAGCTACAAATCTGCAGTTGGCTGATATCTTCACCAAAGCATTGGATGCTACACAATTTGAGAACTTAAGGGGCAAATTGGGAATCTGCTTATGTGAGTTTTAGCAGTTATGAAGATGTGCCAACATGTCATATGACATTGTGTGGCATAAGCACCAGATGGCAACACTAGTCTGGTCAAGAACCTTGTGTATTCCATTCCTAATAATTTGCAATGTAACGGCTACTTATAAAATAACAGCTTATAATCAGCTATCCATAATCTCATCATACTATCAAAAGCGAATCACATTATCTAGCCGTTCTTCAGAAATCATCAACCCTAAAACTCTTCATCCATCTTCTTTGACAATGTCTCAAAACCCTAACATTCCTGAAGAAATTCTCAACAAAGAAGACGTGGTTCATGCAACCCCTATTTCTGTGGTACCCATGGAGTCAACCCCATTGGACGAAATAAGAGGAAGTGTTCCTCATGCTAAAAAGCCAAGAACTCCAAAAAGAGCAAAAGATCAAGTCTGCAGCAAAGCCAAAGGCATTCCTTCACCAGCAAACATGCCTAAAAAATCTTCTGAATATGTGGATGCTTCAATAAAGGAATTGGTTACCAAGATCCTATCTGAACAAAGAGTGGTTAGTGGGATTTCTATTCCTCTGAACACCATGCCTGCCCCTCAAGAAGAACAAACTCAAGCTGCAAAGGACACTCCTGCTCAACAGGATGTCCCAATAGATGTTGGAACATCTGAGGATGAGAAAAAGACCTCATCTGATGCTGATATTGAACCAACTGAGGACCAGAAAAAGGCCTCAAATGAAAGTGATGAAGAAGAATCTGAGGATCAGACCAAAGCCTCAACTGAAGATCATATCTCTGCTGATCAACCAGCTGAAGAGGAGACTGCTCAATCTCCTCCTGTGGTGAACCTGGAGCAGGATTCTGATACAGAGATCATTGCCTCTGTAAGACCTAGCATAACCAAAAGGCTCAGGACTAGGAAAGGAAAGATGCAAGCAGGACATGCAGTTCCTGAGAAGAAGAAAACAACCCCAAAGAAAGACAAGGCCAAAACTGTCTTTGGTCCTACAAAGCAATGGAGCAAAGTCCAAACACAAAAGAGGAAAGCTGTCACCCCATCAGACTCAGATGTTGAATCAGATGTCCCAACATCTCCTCCAAAGAAGAAACCAGCACCCTCTAGGGCTTCAACTGCTGTTCCAGAAGCTCCCTTGGACAACATCTCATTTCATCATGTTTCAAGTGTAAACAGATGGAAGTTTGTGTACCAAAGAAGGGTAGCCCTTGAAAGAGAGCTGAGCAGTAATGCACTTGAGTGCACTGAACTGATTGATCTCATCTCTGCTGCAGGCCTCTTCAAAACAGTCTCCAATCTCTCTCCCTGCTATGAGCTTCTTGTCAAAGAATTCATAGTCAATCTTCAGGAAGATTGTGCCAATGGTAAGTCTTCTGAATTTAGAAAAGTTTTTGTTAGAGGCAGGTGTGTAGAGTTCTCTCCTCAGATCATCAACCAATACCTTGGAAGAGAGTCTGATGGACCAAATGAGCTAGGAAAGACTGATAACCAAGTCTGCAAGGTTATCACTGCAAACCAGGTCAAGGCATGGCCAGTTAAAGGAAAGCTCTCAGTGAGCATGCTGACAAGAAAATATGCCATGCTGAACAGGATTGGTACAGCAAACTGGGTGCCTACCAATCACACATCTTCAATATCCACTGGCTTGGGCAGGTTTATTTATGTTGTGGGGACTCAGACTAAGCTGGATTATGGTGCCTACATATTTGATCAGACCTTGAAGCATGCTAGCTCTTCTGCAACAAAGCTGCCAATAGCTTTTCCCTCCTTGCTGTGTGGTATAGTGCTAAGTCAATACCCTAAGATCCTCACTGAGAAGGACACAGTCTGCAAAAGAGAAAGCCCTCTGGCTTTTCACTACAAATTGTTCCTAAGTCATCATGCAGAAGATGTTGAAGCACCCTCTGGGACATCTGCAGGTCCTTCAACTGCCAAGACTCCAATCTCCAAGGCTGCATTGATTGCTGAACTGAAGAGCACTTGCAAAGAACTTGAAGCAAGGAAGCTGAAGCTTGAAGAAATCATCCAAAGGCTGGAAAGTGAAGGTGATCAGAAAGCTGCTTCTGATGAAGAAACTGAAGATGATGAAGAAACTGAATGTGAGGAGTCTGAGTGATTATCTGTATGTGAGGCAAATGTAATGACAGCACTGCATTGTATTTCTGGATTAGTGTCTTTGGCCCCAAAATTTGTGTCTAACAAGGGGGAGAACAACAACAACAAAAAAATGTAATGCTGTTTAATTATGAATGAAAAATCTGTTTGTTTGTTTCTGAACTGAATGAGTGTGTTTTGATAAATATTTCTGTTGCAACAAGACTGGATACATGTATGTTTGAGGGGGAGTAATCTCAAATATGATTCAACAGAAAAGTAATGCTATACTCTGATAAAAGATCTTCTGCTGCTCCCTGATAACCAGAAAAGATGTTAGCCAAAAATTAGCCAAAGGGGGAGTTTGTAGATGTCTAGAATTGGCAGAATTTTTGACCAACAAGAAATATTGAATTCAGTTCAGAATGTCCTATCAAATGTTGGGACATTATCAAACAGAGTATAAGGACTTATTTCAGGATGTCACACCAGATGTTGGGACATTGTGTAAATGACTTAAGTTCAGTTTTTCAGGATGTCCCAACAGATGTTGAGACATCTCAAACCTGCTACCAGAATTAATTAATGACTAACTGATCTGAGATATTTAAGGAGAGTTATCTGGAATTAATTATGGATGGATAAAAACAGAACAAGGCGCATCTGTAGGGAGTTTTATTATGAGAATTCAGTTTAAACAGAAGAACTAAATCACCTAGAATCTAGGAAGTAACAAACCCTAATTCTAGGTGGAAGCTGCTGTGTTTTAGGACTGGATTAACCTACAGAAAGCCCAAATTACAAACACCTATTTTTAATCAACAGAAACTCACAGAATTGAGTACGAATTCCACAAGACCAAATAGGGTGTTTATTGTTTTAATAGCAGGTTGTTTTTATTGTACCACTTTATGAGCTTTTAAGCAAAAGTGCATTTGTGACTTGATTGAAACTGTGAAGTAAGATCAAGCTGTTTTGTTTGAAGAATGTCTTCAATTTTATTAAACTTGTAAACAAGATCACTGTGTGATTGAGGGGGAGTGAGTTGGTACTCATATCTAAGTTGTGTCTTAGGTAGAAATTGCATTGGTTAGATATTAAGTGAAAGATTAAACTGGGTTGTTTAAGTCTAGAATTAATATTACTTATAGTGGATTTCCTCCTGGCTTGGTAGCCTTCAGATGTAAGTGTGGTTATACACTGAACTGGGTTAACAAACTTCTGTGTTGTTTAATTTTCTTGCACTTTAAGTTTTGGTTAAATCTGTCAAGTGTTGGGACATCTCATAGGACATCTCATACCTGATCACAGAATTTCAAATATTTAGGACCTGTTTGATTCCCTTTTTAAAAACAGTTTTTTTGTTTTTAAAAACTAAACAATTAAAAACTTATTTGACATACTATTTTTAAAATATAATTTTATTGCATACTCATACTCCATTCTATAACATAAAATTGAAGGTTTGTAATTTGTAGATACTTGTGATTTGAAGTTTTACGATTTGGGAAGAAACTTGTGGTTTGTAGATACTTGTAGTTTGCAATTTGTGAGTTTGATTTATAATGATTGTGATTTGTAATGTTTCATTTCTCTATATTTCATCATTGGTTGATATGTTTGTGATAATTTAAAAGATGTTTTTTCGTTTTTCATTGGAAATGTATAGAGACTATGTCTCTTTATTTCTTTCATTATGATTTGTATTTGATAATTGCTATAATAATTATTCTCTTCATTTAAATAAATAAGTAATAACTCAATTAAAATTAAAATTTTATTATATGAATTACTTATGCTTATTGTTATTGGTTTGGTTCGGTTTTTGCCTGAACTAGAAAAATATCTAACCCAAAATATTAGTTTGGTTTGGATTCCAATTTAATTCGGATTTTCCTGAAACAATGAACACTCCTATCTAAAAATAATAAGAACAAATACAAATTTTAATATCCCGAAAAATTGGGTGTGGGTTTTCGGCCATAAAATATTTCAAATATTACCATGGCAAAATTCAAGCCATGTGTATTATTAATTTGGAGGTAATCATAAATTGGGTGTGTTATTGGTTCACAAAAATATTTCACCATATTACCATTGCAAGATTGTAGCCATCTGTATTATTAATTTGGAGGTGATTATAAATGGGGTGTATTAGTGGTTTACAAATCTCTCTCTCTCTCTCTCTCTCTCTCTCTCTCTCTCTATATATATATATATATATATATATATATATATATATATATATATATATATATATATATATATATTGTGTGCACAAGCGTGTGCGTGGGTGTTAACACATAATTATTAACTTTATTTCAGAAAGTTAATAGATTTATATGGTGTATGAAAACTAAGTGGTTGAATTTCTACAATTCGCTGATAGAATTCTTCCTAACCAAAATGCAATTGTTTATTTTTCTTATTTTTTGTGTGGAAATAATAAAAAAACACGGAAAATATAATATTAAATAATTTTTGTTGTGACCACGAGTGCTCGCACACTTGAGATGATAAGAGATTTGCCACTGAACTTTATATATTCCAAAAGAAAATGGAAAATATCATTAAATCCTTAAAGAAAAAGAAAATGATCGTTGCAATCAAATTTGAGTTCGTGATTCGATTATGTGAGGGGAAGGTAATAACACCCCTCACATCCGTTGTACTCAAAGGGAACCATTTAGTTAGATCTGCGAGTAGAAAGTTAATTTTTGTTACTTGCTTTCTTCTAATTATTAAGAGTCTGAGAAAAAAAATAAAGGGACTAAAATCTTTTATTTATTACAATGCCTGACGAGACGTTGAATCTCGCTTTTATGTATCTGCATGGGAGATGGAGAACTCAAGGTTACGTAGTTCTGGGTAGGAAATGTTTGTTTGGTTATTAATTTACCGAAATCCATTTAGTCACAATCAAAAGAAAAATATTGCTGACTACCCAAAACAGTAGAGAAAGGGAACATTTGCATCACAGTAGAATAGATAAACATATCAATATTCGCGGGAAAACATCGCTAGCTTACTCACACATATAAGGATGAAGCATTGTTTTGAATCGTCTTGAGACGAAACATCTTTGGTTTATAAAAAGAGTTTTAACATCGCACCGATGCAAAAAGAGATTTGATTGATTGAGTTTAATTTTGGGTGAATTACGAGTATTTGTACAAAAACTAATTATCATTAGCACTCAAATAGTCGTGGAAGAGAAAATATATTACGTCCGCCCAATCTTTTTTCATCCATGTTAATTATGACATTTGTGAGGTGAATCATTGTTTGTTAACACATAGTACTCAAACTATATGACTTGACACAAGGAGAAGGAAGAACTACAATAAATAATAATAATAAAGTTTTCACTTGGCACCTTTCACTTTTTAAATTTTGATGTTCAACTGCATTTACTCCAATCTCAGCTTCCATCAAAACCGTTTTTCCTGTGCTACTACTACCTGCAGTGTGCTCTTTATACACCAACTCCTTTCTATCAGTAGGGTGTGATTGATTATTTAGTCCATTCTTGTGACTAATTTTCCTACAATTGCTCACATTGTGGCCAATTATCTTACAATGATCGCATAAATCCAGGATGTTTTCATAATGGACATCCATAAAAAAGCAAAGTTCTTTCTTTCCACTAGAATTGAGTTTCTAATATGCCCTGTGAGATCCAAATCAACTAGAATCCTAGCAAAGTTCCCAAAAGACATATCAAACATTGATTTAGTGGTGGTGTCATCCATACATATAGGGCTCCCCACCGCACTAGCAATAACAAACATAATGTTTTGCCGCCAATACTATTGCGAAAGGCCAGAGATGCGAATCTAAACCTGAGTAGAGCTTTGATGTTGAGTGAATGGATTGAAACCCTTTGTCCAGGCAAACAACATCAGCACACCAGGGTTTAAATTCCAAGAACTAGTAGACCGAACCCTTTGAAGATCCTACATACTAGTGAATGAAAATTCAAAGTACCCTTTCCCAAGAGAGATTAATCCTCATTTTCCCAGTGATTTCCAATAATCAACAAACTTGTGTTTCAGAACATCAACTTTGAGCGGCTGAACTCCTTTAGGCCAAATGATTCTTCCGTGTAAATTGAGTTTGCAAGACGCAAGTCCGGCGACATATTCCTCTTTTGGAATGGTTATTGAAATCATGTCACCTTTGACAACTGATTGGGGAAGCTGACTAATTGGTATTTCACAAATGTTGTTGACCGCCTCCGCAAATGATTTATTTTGAGCAGTGGGGGCTTTGGTGCTATCATTTAAATAATTGGGGGTTGTTTGAAGGCAGACCCAGGATACGATAACAGGTATTGAATCCAGGAAAGAGGGTTGAGTGAGCTTAGACGTCGGTGGAAACGAAGGGGGTTGAAGGACGAAGAAAACCCATGGACGAGGTTTGAATAGTTGGGTGACAGTTAATAGGTAATGTATTACCTATTCTCTCAACCGATAAAAAAATCTAACCGAATATTATTTCTACAAAAAAAAAGTCTTAAGAACAAAAAAAATATATTTTCATTTCTTCTTTGAAACCGAATTAACCCTAAATTCAATTTTCATCTTTGCCAAACATCACTTTTTCCAGTGTCGGTCCTATGCATGTGCAAATAGTGCTATAACACATGGCCTCAATATTTAATGAGCCTCAAACAAATTAATGCATCCTTTTAATTAATTCAAGGTGTTATGGGTAATATATTGTATAATTAGAGGTGTTCAAATATAAATTGATTCAAATAAAAGTCAAATTAATTCAAATTAAATTACATGAAATTGATCAAGGTTTGATTTTTTAATTAATTATTCAAAATCAAATTGAACCATAAGTAAATTTATTTATGGATAACATGTGTTTATATTTCATAATTGATCCAAACCGCGCCGCAAATATTCTTATCCGGCCCATTTTTTTAAATTTGAACAGCGTATCTAGATTGATTGGGCCAACCCTGATCTCTTTCATAATGAGTTTCTAAACTTCATCTCTACCACGAACGTGTTTGAAAGTTTATCTTCACCTCTCGGACTCCATTAAATCCATTGAAGATATCTTGAATGAAACACAAAACTAAGGAAAGGCAATGAAACTCGAAAGCATCAAGGAAAGGAAATAAAACTTAAAATGAAACTTCCTTCACCCCTATCTTTGTGTTATTCATCACGCTTCCTATATGTAAATCACTTTATTCATGCATGTAACTTAAAAATGTTAGTTTTTGTAGCTGTAAAAAATATATAATGTTAGTTTTTGAAGATTTAACTATATTGGTAATATATGTTGTTCTTATCCTTGCCCTATCCATATTTAATATTTTTCTTCATCATATTATGTTGAATCTTGATGTATTAATCAAGTATGGCCTACCTCCTTGTAATTTGTTTCTTTGCAACACCAATTATGTCTCCCATGATTAACACTTTCACTAATTATCTTTGTAATGTATGTTGGTGTTGAAAAAAGCTTAATATTGTTGTTATTTGTTGCTCAAGAACCTTTGTTTAGTGATAATTTTGTCATAATATTAATTTGTTAAATAAGTTAGAAAGTGCCCAAATGTTTTATTTTGTGTGAGTGCGTGCGTGTGTGGGTGTGCGTGTGTGCAAGCATGCGCGCGTGTGTGTATATGAGAATTAAAATCTTCCTAACAAAAATGCAATTTTTTATTTTACTCATTTTTGTGTGAGAATAATAGAAAAACATGGAAAAAAATAAATGTTGAATCATTTATGTGGGGGTCTGTCGCGGTGTGAAAAATAACCACGAGCGCTCACATGCTCGAGATGATAACAGATTCACCACAAAACTTTATATATTCTAAAAGGAAATGAAAGATATTAATAAAACCCTTAAAGTAAAAGAAAATGATCGCCGCAACCATATTCAAGTTCGGGTGTCGATTATGTGACGGGAAGATATTAGCACCCCTCATATACGTTGTACTCAATGTGAACCATGTAGTTAAATTTCTGAATGGAATTTTAGCTTTTATTATTTTTCTTTCTTGTAATTATTAAGAGTTTGAGAGAAAAAAGAAAAGGACTAAAAAATATTTTTTTTGATAGGGTGCCTTAGAAGACGTTGAATATTCCTTCTACGTATCTCCTGGTGCGATGGAGAACTCAAGGTTATTTGTTTGTTGATCAATTTTTAGCGAAATCTATTTAGTCAAAATCGAATGGAAAACATTGCTTACTATCCAAAACATTAGGAAAAAGGGAACATTTGCATCACAATAGAATAAATAGACATATAAATACTCGCGAGAAAACGTCGCTAGCATACTCACACATATAACGACAGAGCATTGTTTGCATCGTCTCAAGATGAAATATCTTTTGTTTATGAAAAAGGTTTTAATATCTCATTAAAGAGGAACGATATTTGATTAGTTAGGTTTATTTTTGGGTGGATGACGAGTATTTGTACAAGAGCTAATTATAGTTGTCACTCAAATATTCGAGAAAGAGAGAAGATATTTTATCCACCCTAATCCTTTTCATCCACATTATTTATGAAATTTGTGAGGCGAATCAAGTCGTCAGCTTTTACCCGAAGACGAGTATTCAAACAAAAGGTAAGTACGACTGGCACTCGAATACTCAGGGAAAAGAGAAGATATTACATCCTCCCTAATCCTTTTTTAACCAATTTTATTAAGAAAAGTTTTTTGAGCACTTCTGATAAGTAGAAAAGAAAATCGATGTTGAGCGAGTATTTATT
The DNA here is from genome assembly GCA_963966055.1 of Lathyrus aphaca. Taxonomy (NCBI): domain Eukaryota; kingdom Viridiplantae; phylum Streptophyta; class Magnoliopsida; order Fabales; family Fabaceae; genus Lathyrus; species Lathyrus aphaca. The sequence continues at coordinate 440,517,749 of OZ014522.1, read as the reverse complement.
CCTATTAGTATGAAAATGGTTTGTAAAATAATTTGAAATTGAATAGAGAATATTTTTGAAATTATGGAACATTAGTGAAATATTTATTTGAAAAATGCTTGGTTTTGACCAAGCTCTTGACTTTTGTTTTTAAAAGGATTAACTTTATATTTTAAATTAATTAATTAATTAATTAAACAAAATATAAACAAGAGGTGCAATATGCACATGGGATAATAAATGGAATGATGCAAGATTAGGCCCAAGGCTCAAAAGGAAAAATCCATAATAATAATAATAATAATAATAATCAAAATAAAAATAAATAAATAAGAAAAAAACAAGTGAAAACAAAAATAAATAAATAAATAAGTGGAAATAAAAATGAATAAATAAAAAAGAAGTGAAAATAAAATAAAATAAAATAAAAACGATGGGTGAAAAAGAGAAAAAAAGGGTGCGCCCTAATTCTTATGCTTGGGCCTATAGACCAAGGCCCTTTAATAAACCATGCATGTGCTGAGAGTCAAACGTTTGACTCAACCATGCACGTAGAATTAAGGCCAAATATGATCAAAGGGAGGAATTCGATGGTCCATGTCTGTCTGAATGCTGAACAACAGTTCAGATACTCTAGATGAGATTCTACAGGTTGGAAAGCTAAATGGAGATGTGACTGGTAGAGGATTTATTAGAGGAGAAGAACCTATCTCAAATCATGTTCACTCTGAGATCAAACCCAAGATGTTAAATCAAATGCCTCAACATCATGACAGATGACAAGGAAACTACAAAAGGAAAAAAAATTCGGAGATGGAGATGTCATTACTGTGGGCGCTTTGGTCATATAAAGCCCTTATGTTACAGATTATATGGATTCCCTAAGTCTGTTCCCCAAACTAGGTCAAATCAACCCCATGAACAAAAAGAAATGGATTCCCAGGGTTGATGCTACTAGTTTAATAGCTCATACTTCTCTCAAAACTACAGTTAAGGAGGCATGGTATTTTAATAGTGTTTGCTCTAGACACATGACTGGGATAGAAAATGTATTGGTAGACTTGAAGTCCCCTCCCCTTAACCATGTGATATTTGGTAATGGAGCAAAGAGAGAGATCAAAGGGGTTGGAAAGATGAAATATTCAGAAGTCCTAAGTCTTAATAAAGTACTGTTAGTCAAAGGTTTAACTGCAAACCTAATTAGTATCAGTCAACTATGTTATCAAGGGTTAAATGTCAAATTCACCAAATCTGAATGTTTAGTTACTAATGAGAAGAATGAATTCATTATGAAAGGAGTCAGATCTAAGGACAACTGTTATGTGTGGATTTCTAAAAATTTCAGCCAGTCCACCACATGTATTCTAGCTAAGGAAGAAGGAAGAGCATATAGTGAATGCAAGATTGGAGAGAAAATCAAGATGTCACATCAAAAGATTGAACATCACACTACTCCAAAAGTGGTGAAACTTGTTCATGGAGACTTGATGGAACCTATACAGATGATAAGTCTTGCTGATATTAGTACCAGGACTGAGGATAGGAAGAGCAAATCAGAAGTTTTCTTATGCGTAAGGAACAACAATATAGCTTGGTTTAATAAAATACATAATGGTGTTTGTTTGTCCACAACTAAAGGTGAGCACGTAGCAACTAGAGGTAGCTGCTCACCATAACACCCTATTTCTACCCTTTAAATATAATTAAAAGTCAGAGTTTACAAAAACTTTCCACATAAACGGGATATCACATTTCAACTTCCATAAACTTCAACTTAAAGGATAACTTGTTCACTACATAGCACTATCATAAGCCAATAGCATAATACTTAAATAATTAAACTTTATAAAACATCACGCAGCGGATTCATAAAACAACTTGTAGCATCTTTATCCAACATAAAACAACCTCAAAATAACCAACAAAAATTCTAAAGTACTTCAATTAAAATAAAATTCAGCATGCAACAAAATAAACACAACAGGCACACGTCATCCCCCCGAGTGCTACGTATCAGAGCGACAGACCACCGACTCAACTAAATGTAACCGGATACTCCTCTTGATTACCTGCATGTTGCCAACATAAAGACACCATTCAAACAAAAGGGGTGAGTTATTATAATTATAAGCAATATATGAAAAACAATACATAGATAAGGATTACAAATAATTCACCGCTTCACAACATCAACCAGCACAACAACACGACAACAACTAAAAAACAATGCAACTTTAATGCAACTTAACTAATTATGTATGTGGTACCATTTGGAGTAAAAGTCTCAACTTAAATTATTGCCAAGTTATTGAGGCATCAAGGCATATGCCTTCAACTTTCAACTTAATTTTCCAATCCAGGCCAACATGGTGTGAGCAACGGCTCCGACATAAACATGCATATGATCTACATGGCATACACCCATTTACGACCCAAACAACATAATAACACGAGCAACATAACAACTTATAAGACATAGGCGACTTAAAATCGACTGTCTTATAAAGCCTTCAACATAGCAACTTTGAGATTTTCCATAAACTGGAATCATATATCAACTCAACTGTACCTGAAAATCGACTATACAGCAAATTTTTAACAAAACAACGCAACAAAAATCAACTCTTAAATTACCTGACTTACCCCGACAAATTTCGTTAAATTCCGGGAAACTACATTTTTCGCCTAATTCGGCTAAACCGACTAAACCGACACTGATCTTATTCTTCTGCGATTATTACGAGTATTTACAAAAATATGCCAATTATCATGTTTTTGATAAATCTGTCTATCATGAGAATATAGGCTACTATATGTTCTGGTAAATTCTTAAACTTGTTGCTTTCTGTCAAAGGTATATAACACAATATCATTTATCAAAACTGTTTCGTTCTCAGTACAATTATTCTGAATACTAATTAGTTTCTACTTCTTATTAAAAATTGCCACTTCTTAAAATTAGATTAGCTATAGTTATAATTAATCAAATAAATATTTATTAAACTAACTACATAATCTTTCTAATAACTTAATAGATTATTATTAAATAATTGGCACATTGAAAACTAGGTCCCCCCCACTTTACAGGGTGGCTTGCGCCACCCTTCACTATGTCAACTAGAGGCTTGCGCCACTTTTCATTATGGCCACCAAAAAATGTGGCTCTTTCCATATTATGAAGTGGCTTGCGCCACTTGTAGCCCCTCACCCACAAAATTTTGTGGCACCCGCCACCCGAGGTCATGGCTTGCGCCATGTGTCTCTAGGGAGTAAACGCTTTCGTCGGTCTTCTACTACCGGTCTATGTTATCGTCTCCAACCAACATTTTTCTGGAAATTCATGCAACAAAGTAATATCAACAACACTTCAACACAACCAGAACAACTTTTAATTAAAAAAATCAACAATCGGACAATAAATTTCACACAACAATCAAGGCAATAACAAGATACAGATTTTCATACAGAGTATCAATATCAACAAAATACACAGCAACCTAACTACCCAATCACAATATCGATTTTTATACTCGATTATAAGAATTGAACCCACCCTTACCTTAATCGATGGCCGCTCGAATCTCCGATCGACTTTCCGATTTGACTTTCCCGGCGACAACTTCTTGTAACCGTGTGTCGCTCCCGATAAATGGGGAATGGCCCAGATAAAGGTACAGACGCGAACGGTCGGCGAAAGGAGGAAGTGAGAACACACAGGAGTGAACTCACAGGGAATGAATAGAGTCGCCAGCTAGGCATTTTTTATCCCGGAGGAAAGGTAATGCTGCAAAAACCTAAGAAAAGATATGGATAAGACGGTTGCGAACCAGAGAGACTGAGAAAGGGGGTTGGTTACAACCTGGGAAGGTATTAGCACCCAGATTGTCCGCCGTACTCGACGGGATTCACGCTTAAAAGATTTGTGTTTCAAAGGGGTAGTGTCAGTGCAATTTGTGTATAAAGAAAGCTGGAAAAAGATGTACGGGTGTCTGTGTAAAAGAAGTGTAAAGTGTAATATATACAGTGCCAGTGCGAGGACAAGAGTGAAATGCTCATGATTATGAGGCTAAAAGGATGATGCTGGAAAGAGGGGGAATATACAGAGACTTTTGTTCGATAACTGTTAAGTTATGCCTACGTATCCTCTCGTGCAATGAGGAAGTCAGAACACCGTAGTTCGACCCAAAGAGACTGAAAGGTGAATTGACTTGTGAACTGCTTACTTGTCTAAGCTCAAGTGTATGACCTGTCTGGCTCAGGTGCTAACTGTCTTGCATTAGAAGAAGCAAGTTCTCGTTTGTGAGTGAATGAGATGAGAAAAGAATCCCGGAGGAGACGATTATTGTTTGTTTTTGTGTTTTCAGTCTTTTATTGCTTTTGAAAGTTTGTCATAAGTTAATGAGCTTAAGCCTAAACCAATGGGTTTAGTAAACTCATCACATCATCCCTCTGATTAGGGGTAATGAGAATACCTTAAGTGTGAAGTCAGCTTCTCACACTTAATCACCTTTGATGCAGGATTAAGATCATTAACCTACTTGTGATTATTTAGATGTTTTTGGTGTTTTTGTTTAGTGTTGAGTAATGAGATTAAGCCATAATCAGGGATTAAACAGACTCATTACACCATCCCAATAGAAGGATAATAGATGAGAATGTTTAAGCTGAGGAAGACTCCTCAACTTAATCCATGATTAGGGATTAACCTCATGACAAAACAAGCCTTTGGTTAAGTGGATTTTATTTAATGATATGATGATGAAGTGAATTTTATGGTTTGTAAGACAACTTGAGGGGGACTTGTCCATTAACACTAGGGTTAGTCCTTCTTACCCAATTAAGGAAGAATTAGAACCCTAATGCAAGGCCCAAGTTACAAGTATGATGTCTTGATGATTTATTATGTGAATTGGTTAAAGGAGTTAAACACATTAAGGGTTTAACACTTAGGATTAAAGTTATACACTCCATCCTAATAGAAGGATGCATGCATAAGCTTAATCACAAAGCCTTAAAACCTTTAGGGTTTAGTCCTTGATTATGAGGTGAGAAGAGAAGACTCAAAAGATGACACAAAGGTAAAACTAAGTGGGGGACTAATCAAAACCCTAATCATTGTCATGCTTGGTTGCTCCTAAGGTTTGTGAGGTTTACAAAAGAAGTCTTCAATGGAACCACCAGGAAGCAGATGAAAGGATCAGGAGAAGCAAAGTAACTTGCTTCATTCAAGAAGTCAAGTCACTTGAGGAAAGAAAGTAAGAAGAAAAAGAATGAGCAAGCTCAATCTCAAACACATAACAAAATGCAGCAAGGATACATAAAAGAGATGAAAAGAAGTTGTGAGAAGTGAAGGCAAATTCACTTCTCAAAGTAACTTACCACCTGAAAAGTTAGTGAAAGAAATGCAATGCAATGCAAAATGAAATGAAATGGCGTGATGCAAACCAAAACCAGAAGCACACTCATGATGATAATGATGCTATGGGATGATGCAAACATAGAATAAGGCATGGGGATGATCATACAAACTTATGAATGCAAATGAAACAAGTTAAGAACCATGAACATACATGAAAAGTTATGAAATGCATATGGCATACAACATGGCAAATGCAAGATGCAATGATCAAACATGCTTCTAATATGTCTTAAGATGTTCAATGAACCAAATGGATGCACAAAATGCTATGGCAAGTCAAGGTATGAATGCAAATGCAAGATGGATGCATATGGAAGCTCAAATTAGGGTTTATGATCAATGCATCAAACAAAAACCAAAATCAGAAGCAAACATCAAGATAAAAAATTGAAAATGCATTCAAAAGAACCCTAAACCTATACTAACTCACTGCCCAAAGGAGAGGTTCCAACTCTTAACCTAACTAGGGTTATGAATTTCCTAAAATTTCTAGGGTTTTAAGGTACCTTAACAAGAAAAATGTCAAACAAATTGAAAATGAAAGATCAAATCATGCCAATTTAATCCCACAAACTACATGATATGCACAACACAATGCAAAAAGAATCAAAGCCCAACTCTCAAAGACTAGGCAGAAATGATTTTTTGAACTTTGGATCAAAATAATGCTTTGAAAATGAATTAATTCCATGGAAAATTATCAAAATGCATCAAGATCAAAAAATAAATTTGGTTTGAGGGTTGGACAATGTTTCTAAATGGTTTTAAATGTTTCATGAATTTTTTGGTGATTTTTAAATACCTAAAAGTATTTTTAATTAATCAATTCTCATTAATTAATTAAAAATAAACTTTTAAATGATTTAAAAATATTTTTGAATGCAAAAAATAAAAATAAAAATGTTTTTGGTTTCTGAAAATTAATAAAAGTGTGTATAAGAAATTTCAGAATTTTTAAGATTGTTTTGCTATTTTAAATAAAATGGAGAAAATAAATGAAATAAAAGGAAAATAAAATTGAATTAATGAGAAGTCAAACAGATCAATGGTCAGCATTCAAATGAAACACGCGCGCGTTTGACTTGGCGCCACATCCAAGGGCTGAGATTCAAACTTCCATAATTATGATTAGCCCTAATTAATTATGCCCTAATGACTTTCAGGCGACCGGAACACTGTTCCGGTCGTCTTCTCCGGCCATCCCAAATCTCAAACTCTCTCTACACGCATCCAAAACAAAATCTAACTACCCAGAATTCATCCCCACTTAAAAACGAATCAAAACCCTCAATCAAACAACATTTCTCAATCATTAATCAGCCAAATCGAATCAAAACATTTTTTAGGGCAAAAGTTTCAGACAGTGCATACATCCTGGTTTCTCAACTATTTTCAAAAGTAAGCACACATTCATGATCAGGGGAGTGCCTAGAAGCTATTAAGAACTTAAAAACATGTTTCTGGAAAAAAGTTTTGAGACGACTACCTGAACTGAAGCTTTTGATTCATAAGCTTTCTGGTTGTTTCCTTGGCTCAAACCCACTCCAATGATCCTCCTAAGAAGCTTGCAATGTTTGTTTGAAGTTTGCAATGGCTGGTTTGAGAGGTAGCAAGAGTTCTGTTCAATGGCAGGTGGTGATCTTGTTTTTGATTCTTTGAGTTTCAGGCCATGGTGAAGGGTGTTTTGTGATCAGGAAGGTGTATGGAGTTGATTTGTGAAGTTAGTTTGTATGTTTGTGGCCTGTGTGATGAGTTTCGAAGGCTCTTGCAAAATGAGGTGAAAATGAGAATGCTGTCCTATGGAGTGTTTCAGGCTTGTGTTCTTGTTGCTTTGGCTTGCTTTTGGCTTGTATAGATAACTGTGGTTGGTCAGAAGAAGTGATGTGTGCTTTATTGATTGGTATGGGTCTTTTTGCCAAAATGTCAAAGTTGGTGTAAGAGAAGTATGGGCTACTTCTAGCCAAGTACAAAGAGTGTGTCCTGCGCAACATGATGTGGGGAAAGGCCTAGGATGGTTCATCAAGCTAGCAAGCAAGTGGATGGGAAACTATGATGAGTTTTGCAACTTGCCTTGCTTTTGAGCTTTATGAAATATCTTGATCCCATAAGCCATAAAACATGTGATTCTTTGGGTGAAATCTGACTTTTAGGACTTGTGTGATCATGTGGTGAAGTTTAGAAATGCATTTGATGACTTGATTTGCCTTGAGAAGTGAATTTGCAACTTTGCCTCTTTGGTGGAAACTTTGAAATTTTCTGATTTTTGCCAACTTTGACAAACCATAACTTTTGATCCAAAATGAATTAGGTCATGTTCTTGTACTTTTTGAAAAGGGAATGATCCATTCTACAACTTTCATGACCAAAGTTTTTCCATTTGAAGCTTTTTTGAATCAAAAAGTGAGGGTTGAAAAAGTTGCCTAAAATGGCATTTTCATTAAAAGTCAAACTTTCCCAAAAAGTCAACTTTGCAAAAGACTTGAAATTCTTCAATTTTGTGAACTTCCAACATCTTCCATGATCAAATAAAGATCATATACAATCAAAATGATGAAGAACACCCTTTGGTTGGGTCATTGGGGGCCTCAGATGCCCTGATTTTGCACTGACTTGCTTGAAAAGTCAACTCTTGATCAGATGACTTCCCCATGGAATTTCTTCATGAAAATTGATATGCATACTCCCTATACCATATAGAGACCAATAGAAACAAGAATGACCAAAAAATTTGAAGTTATGGCCTCTGAAACCAAAACCCTAATTTTAGGTCATCTGTGCAGTCAAGCCTGGCTCTGCTTCCATACCATTCTCAGTTCTTGTGATTTTTGACATTCTTGACTTTGAGAGGATATAATATGATGCTTGAACATACATGGACCCCTTTGAAGTGATTGATGGCCTTTGGAGTGGCTCAGGAAGCTCTTGGATTGCTCAGATCACAAACCCTAGATGCAGATGACTTAGAATCTATGAAGTGAATCAAAAAATGTGATATGAGATGCTATGATTGAGTTTATGCATATGAAAATGATCACAAGCCATGGTGTGAATGGGTGAGGGCAAATTTGGGGTGTTTATAGCTGCCCCTATTCAATCATGAGTTAGCTGTGCAGGATGTAAGCAAAGGCTTAACAGGCAAACAAGATAACTTGTGGTTGAATACCAAAGACAGTCCAAAATTTGCACTCACAGAATGAAGAAGAAAAGGGATATAGATTGTAAAAGAAAATAAAGTATATTGTAAAGTGTGGACGACGGAGGACGACCGTCGAGCAGAGGACGACTGCTGGGTAAAGAGCAATGACGGGGACGGCCGACATGCTGGGAAAAGTGCGGGAAATAAAGCAATGACGGGGACGGCCGACATGCTGGGGATAAAAGGGGTTATGATGGGGACGACCATCAAGCAAAGCTGTAAGATTCTCTGGGGATAAATGAAAAATGATGGGGACGGCCATCAAGTTCATAAAACAAAGTAACCAACGATGGGGACGGCCATCGGGCTAAAAAGAAAAGGGACCACGACGGGGACGGCCATCGGGTTAAAGAATAAATGAAATAAACAGATGATGAGGTACGGTCATCAAAGGTGAAGGACGATCACCTATCAGGGGACGGCTGCTCTGTTGGGGATAAGATGAAGGACGGTCATCTAAGGCGGAGGACGACCACCTGGCAGGGTACGGCTGCCGAAAATATCGCGACATAGGACAAATGCCGGATAAAAGGTCAACGATGGGGACGGCCATCGGACGAGCATGATGGAGGACGACCATCAAGAGGTGGAGGACGACCACCTAGCAGGGGACGGCTGCTCTCAACGTTTGTCATGACATAGGACGAATGTCAGATAACCAAAATCAACAATGGGGACGGCCATTGGATAAAATGATGAAAGACGATCATCAAAAGGTGAAGGACAATCACCTAGCAGGGGACGGCTGCTAAATATCACGACATAGGATGAATGTCGGATAGAAAAAGTCAACGATGGGGACGGCCATCGGACGAGCATGACGGAGGACGACCATCAAGAGGTGGAGGACGACCACCTAGCAGGGTACGGCTGCTCTCAAGGTTTATCATGACATAGGACGAATGTCAGATAAGAAGAAAATTGTTTTACTGGGGAATAGTAAACACGGACGAGTATTTACAATCCAAGAAATAAAAGGTATAAGTGTTTAGATGTTTGTGTATTTAAAGATGCGGACGAACATCCTTAAGACTATGATACGGACGAGTATCAGGTAGAAACAAATACCGACACGTGTTCAGAGATGATGATACGGACGAGTATCAACTGGTTAACAAGGAACACGGACGAGTGTTGAATCTGAGGGGACTCCTCTGGGGAATAGTAGACACAGACGAGCATCTATATTCAAGAAGACACAGTGTATAGATTAAAGATGCGGACGAGCATCCTTAAGACTATGATACGGACGAGTATCAAGTAGAAACAAACGCTTGACGCATGCTCTGAGATGATGGTACGGACGAGTACCAACTGGTTAACAAAGAACACGGACGAGTGTCGAATCTGCGGGGATGTAAATGGTGTATATAAGATACGGACGAGTATCTGTATAAGTGAAATGAGAGTGAAAAGTATGAGTAATATATATTTGAGTGTTCAACCTGCTGGAGAGAGTGACAGAGAGGAGTGTCAAAAGGAGAGGAGTATAGTATAAACAAGTATATGGTATACAAAGTGTTTGAGAGAATATGCTGGGAAAAGTGACACGGACGGGTGTCAAGAAAGTTATATATATATATCTGTATCTGTGAGTGCAAAGGGGATACTTTGGCTTTCTGCTGGGGATATGACACGGACGGGTGTCGAGAAGTATCTGTAATATATAAGTGTTTGTTTGTAAAAAAAAAAAAAAAGCTCGTGCGGCTTTACTAGGGAATGATGACACGGACGGGTGCCACAAGGAGTGTGTATTTGTATTGGTGAATGTGAGGCAACTGCTTTTGCTGGGGAATCTGGCGGGGTATTCGGTATATTGTTGATGGGTTGATAATGTTCACAGGTGCTTGATTCAGACCATGACTTATGATTATGCAACATGTTTGATTTTTGCCGTAATGCTCCGCATTAAGACGGAATGCTACGCTTTGTTGGGTGGATATGATGCGAATGCCATGATTATGCAAAAGCTACCAATCCGGGATTCGGATCCCATTGTTGTGAAGATCTCTGGTCGATCTGTTGAAGTGAACATCCCAGCTGGGGACGAGATCGTTGGTAGATCTGATGAAATGATTCTGCTTGGGGAAATGGGTCGATGATAGACCTATTCCTGTACATGAGGGACCCAACTGGGGTTTATAGAAGCTTTCTTCACTCTGTTGTGATTCCCTCGTGCGTTGCTCTTCTGGATAGAGGCTGATATTCTGTGGGGAGATGGTTCCCTGGCTTTTGCACTCGGCTGGGGAAGTAACAAGTGGCCACTCAGCTGGGGAGAAACAAAAAAAAAGTGGCAACTCAGCTGGGGAGAAAGCACTTAGGTGTTAAGACGGAGTGAGTGATTTTCCAGCTTGCTGGGGTGAAGCTTTCATGCCCCATGCCGCGTTTTTGAACACCTGCAATCCTGTAAAGGCAGAGAAATGCACAAGTAATCCCGAGGCATCCCTTACCGGATTCCGTCATAGGAGTCAGACACTCCCGGGAATAAGTATATTTCCTGCAAGCATGTAGTTTTTATTTTTGAAGATAAACATTTGTATTCGTGCAATCAGTTTTCTTTAAGACATCAGACATTTTTGCAAATAAAATATACGAGACATTGTGTGACTGAAAAATCTGTTTTTATTAATTCATATGCCCCGAATCGGCAAGATACAGTCAAAGAAACATATCTCCTGAAATGAGGAGATTGTTACAAAACGAGAAACAAAATGCTGGCAATGTTATCGACGCTTCAAGGAGCTTCCCTTTTGCTATGACTCGTATGACTTTTGACGTTCTTCTCGTCTTGCTTTCTGAAGAAGGCTGATTCTGACAAAAGCTTGATCCTTTTGAAGCTTACCAAGCTGTAGGCGATACAGACAAATTCAGAGTGCAGTTGTTCGCTTATTCCCTTATTTTGCATGGATCGCCCTTTCGGGTTTTCAATCCATCGGGATACCCTTTTTTGCCTGAGCTGTCCAATGCGGCTTTTCAGCTCAGCGGGTGTACATTTTTTATTTATTTCCCTTATTTTTGCCCGAGTCTTTTATTCTGTTTTTGACTCGCCAGGATGCCCTATTTTTGCCTGGACTTACATTCTGTTTTTATGTCCAGCGGGTCATTTTTACGCGAAGTATTTTTTAACTGCATCTGAATTCACAGGGGACGGGAAATCTTCACCATCCATAGTGCTGAGCATCAGTGCTCCACCGGAGAAAACTTTCTTTACCACGAATGGTCCTTCATAGTTTGGAGTCCATTTGCCCCTGTGGTCTGTATGCGGAGGGAGGATTCTTTTCAGCACAAGATCTCCTACTTGGTACTCTCGGTGCCTGACTTTCTGATCGAAGGCTCTTTTCATCCTTTTCTGATACAACTGCCCATGACAGATTGCAGCCAATCTTTTCTCTTCAATCAGACTCAGTTGTTCGTATCGGGACCGGACCCATTCTGCTTCGTTCATCTTAACATCCATCAATACCCGTAGGGAGGGTAATTCAACTTCAACAGGTAGGACTGCTTCCATACCATACACAAGCTGATACGGTGTTGCCCCAGTGGATGTCCTGATTGACGTGCGGTACCCATGTAAGGCAAATGGTAGCATTTCATGCCAGTCCTTGTAGGTGACTACCATCTTTTGCACAATCTTCTTGATATTCTTATTAGCTGCCTCAACAGCGCCGTTCATCTTTGGCCTGTAAGGAGAAGAATTGTGGTGTTGGATCTTGAAGTCCCGGCATAGCTCTGCCATCATTTTGTTGTTCAAGTTGGAACCATTATCAGTAATGATTCGCTCGGGAACTCCGTATCGACAGATGATGTCCTTTTTCAGAAATCGGGCTACCACTTGTCTTGTAACATTGGCATAGGAAGCTGCTTCGACCCACTTGGTGAAATAGTCAATGGCGACCAGGATGAATCTGTGGCCATTCGAAGCAGTCGGTTCAATCTTGCCAATCATATCAATGCCCCACATGGCAAAGGGCCAGGGTGAAGACATTATATTCAAAGGATTGGGAGGCACATGCACCTTATCTACGTAGATCTGGCATTTATGGCATTTTCTGGCATAGGCACAACAGTCAGCATCCATTGTGATCCAGTAATAACCTGATCTTAGCAATTTCTTAGCCATGGCATGCCCTCCTGCATGGGTACCAAAGGATCCTTCGTGCACTTCATGCATCAACAAGTCTGCTTCTGTTTTATCAACACATCTGAGGAGTACCATATCAAAGTTTCTCTTGTACAGGGAACCATCAGTGTTCAGAAAGAAACTACCAGCAAGCCTTCTCAAAGTCTTCTTATCATTGGAAGATGCCCCAGGTGGGTATGTTTGATCCTCCAAGAAGCACTTAATGTCATGGAACCAAGGCTTATCATCTCTGATGACATCTGCTGCGAACACATATGCCGGTCTGTCAAGTCTGGACACTGAAATCTGCAGTACAAAGTTGGCAGCTTGAACTTTGATCATTGACGAAATGGCAGCCAGAGCATCTGCAAACTGATTCTCGTCCCGAGGGATATACTCAAGCTTGACCGTTGTAAAGAAAGTCAATAACTTCCTTGTATAATCCCTGTAAGGTATCAGATGATCCTGGTGGATGTACCATTTGTCGTTGGTTTGATTAACTACCAGAGCTGAATCTCCGAATACAGTCAATGTCTTGATCCTGAGGTCGATGGCTTCCTCAAGACCCATAATGCAAGCTTCGTATTCAGCTTCGTTGTTAGTGCAGTTAAAGGTGAGTTTTGCCGAGAAAGGCAGGTGAACTCCTTTAGGTGTAATGAGTACTGCACCAACACCACGACCATTCATATTAACAGCCCCATCAAACATCATAGTCCATTCTTCTTCCGGGTCAGGCCCTTCAGTGTGAACAGGCTCTTCATGATCTTTTACTTTTATGAACATGATGTCTTCATCAGGGAAGTCAAATCTCATAGGCTGGTAGTCATCAATGGGTTGCTCAGCAAGATATTCAGATAGTACACTGCCCTTGATGGCTTTCTGAGAGGTGTACTGGATGTCATATTCTGTGAGAATCATTTGCCATCTTGCAACCCGTCCGGTAAGAGCTGGCTTCTCGAAAATGTACTTAACTGGGTCCATTTTGGATATCAACAAAGTAGTGTGGGTCAACATATACTGTCTCAGTCGGCGAGCAGCCCACGCTAAAGCACAACAAGTTTTCTCGAGCAGTGAATAACGTTGTTCACAGTCGGTAAACTTTTTGCTCAGGTAGTATATTGCATACTCTTTTCGACCAGACTCGTCATGCTGGCCCAACACACACCCCATTGACTCTTCTAATACTGTCAAGTACATTATCAGAGGTCTTCCTTCAACTGGAGGCATAAGGATTGGTGGTTCTTGCAAGTATTCCTTGATCTTGTCAAAAGCCCTCTGGCAGTCTTCGTTCCACCTGACCGTTTGTTCTTTTCTTAACAGTTTGAACAAAGGTTCACAGGTTGCTGTAAGGTGAGATATGAACCGTGAGATGTAGTTCAATCTACCTAGAAACCCTCGAACTTCTTTTTCAGACTTTGGTGCAGGCATTTCTTGAATGGCTTTGACTTTATCAGGGTCAACCTCAATCCCTTTCTCGCTTACAATGAAACCCAGCAGCTTACCAGATCGCACCCCGAATGTGCACTTGTTGGGATTTAGCTTTAGTTGGTACTTCCTCAGACGCTTGAATAACTTCAGCAGATTTACCAGGCGGTCTTCTTCTGTGAGGGACTTGGCAATCATGTCATCCACATAACACTCGATTTCTTTATGGATCATATCGTGGAATAATGTTACCATAGCCCGTTGATATGTTGCTCCAGCATTCTTCAATCCGAATGGCATCACCTTGTAACAGAACGTGCCCCAGGGTGTGATGAAGGTTGTCTTCTCCATGTCTTCAGGTGACATTTTGATCTGATTGTATCCTGAAAATCCGTCCATGAAGGAGAATACCGAGAACTGAGCCGTATTATCCACCAATACATCAATGTGAGGTAATGGGAAATCATCTTTCGGGCTGGCTCTGTTCAGGTCCCGGTAGTCAACACACATCCTTACCTTGCCATCTTTCTTTGGAACAGGCACAATGTTAGCAACCCATGGTGGATAGCTAGTTACAGCAAGGAACCCGGCGTCCCACTGCTTTTGTACCTCCTCCTTGATCTTCATTGCCATGTCTGGGCAAGTACGGCGCAGTTTCTGTTTAACCGGTGGACAATCTTCTCTTAAAGGCAGCTTATGCATGACGATATCGGTGTCCAACCCTGGCATGTCTTGGTAAGACCAAGCAAACACATCCACATATTCTTGAAGCAGGTCAATCAATTGTTTCTTCACTGAGTCTTGTAAGCAGGCCCCGATTTTAACTTCTTTCACATCTTCACCTGTACCGAGATTAATCGTTTCGACCTCCTCCTGATGAGGAGTGATAACCTTCTCCTCTTGTCTCAACAATCTGGCTATCTCTTCAGGAAGCTCGTAAACTTCTTCAATCACTTCATCAGCTTGATTGATCGGATTGTCAAAGTCATACGAAGTCATAGCCGTGCTGTTGTCGGTGCGGTCTGGAAGGCACTCTCTGCAAGGGTTCAGTTTGTTCATTTTAGTGATTGATTTTAGTCTTGTTTAAAAAAGTGAAATAAAGTTGTCATTTTGAAAACATTGCCACTTATTTTTTTGTACAAAAAGAAAAATGGAAAAACAGTGAGCGGAAAAGAAAAAAGACTCATTTGCAAAAGATGTATGATACTTCATTGATTAATCTTGTTGCACAAAAATTACAGATGGCCCGATTACAAAATGAGTCTTGTCATCTTGGGCAAGATGCAAGACTTGATGCATGCTTAAAATATACAGGAAATAATAATTACTCTGCAGGAGTAACTCTTATAATTTCCTGGGAAGACCAGTTTGAGATACGGCTCCCTGGGATCCTTGGACGAATCCAGCTTTCCAGGTTGCGTTCATCTTCCGACTCATCTTCCAAGTTGTTGACAGCATCGGGGGTGAGCATCCCCCCACTAACAAAGTTGGGCTTCTTAGCAGCCTCTGCTTGATCTTGTTGAGTTGGTTTGTAACCCAACCCAAATCTATCTTCTTTCTTCTCCACAGGCAACAGTTTGCCCCAGCCTTGAGCGTTTCCTTCTTCCACAACCTTCCGGGCTTGCTGGTAGGATGTCATGGAAGTCCCAAGTACAGCAGAGGTTTCATTAATATTCAGGGCCTCAAACCCCTGACTCATCGTTTCGTGGATCTCCCCATCCATCTCAATGTATTTGTATGTAGCCAGATGGCTAACAAAAATATCCTCCTCTCCACAAATAGTAACGACCTGGCCCTCCCACTCGAATTTTAACTTCTGGTGAAGGGTAGACGTAACTGCGCCAGCGGCATGAATCCATGGTCTACCCAACAAACAGCTGTAGGCAGGCTGAATGTCCATCACGTAGAAGGTCGTTTTGAAAGTTTGTGGGCCAATCGTTACAGGCAACTCAATTTCTCCCAGAACTGATCTCTTAGAGCCGTCAAAGGCTCTCACTACTAAGTTACTGGGACGTAATGCCAATCCTTCATATTCCAGCTTTACAAGGGCCTTTTTAGGTAAGACATTGAGGGATGATCCTGTGTCTACCAGCACATGGGAAAGAACTGCACCCTTACATTCCATGGTAATGTGCAAAGCCTTGTTATGATTGCGGCCTTCTGAAGTCAAATCAGTGTTGGTGAACCCTAGTCCATTACTAGCATTAACATTTCCAACCACAGCTTCCAACTGATTGACGGTGATCTCTTCTGGCACATAAGCTGCGTGCAAGACTTTTAGTAATGCATTCCGATGAGCCTCGGAGCACATAAGCAATGATAGAATGGAGATCTTAGAAGGCGTCTGGTGAAGCTGGTCCACTATCTTGTAATCGCTTTTCTTGATGATTCTCATGAATTCATCAACCTCTTGATCAAAAGGTGTTTTCAAAGCTTCTTTAACAATTTGCTCTTCTTGCACCATGCTCTTCCCTTTAGCTTTGGCAGCAGCTTCTGCTTCAGCAGTGGGTCTTTGCGGGGCAAAGAGACGTCCGCTTCGGGTGAAGCCTCCGCCTCCCCCCACATTGTCTATTTGTGGTGAAGAAGTTGATGATTCAAAAGTGATTTTCTATCCTTCGCAGTATAGGTCGGAGCCGTAATGCCAAGGGATGGCATTACTGCTTTCATAAGGTACTGGCCCAGGCACTGTGATAGTGACTGGACTGATGGCAGCTGCAGAAGGGACCATGATAGTCTGTGGATCATAGTATATTGTGACTGGTGCTCTGGTAGGAGTGGCATTTTGTGAGTTGTAGGCGGAATCATTTGCAGGATCATAATAAATTGTAACTGTTGAGACACTTGCATTGTTTGTTGCTGATGTTGTAGGAGACATTGTTGGAAAGATGGGTGTTGTGGTTGTAGGAGACTCTGAATGAAGGGGTGCTGAAGTTGTAGAAGGGATGTTTGTTGATATCTGATCCGTTGAAGTAACAGATGAAGCATTTGTTGATGAGATTGAAGAGTTGTTTGGAACAATGGCTGTTGCAGTTGTAGCAGATTCTGGAACTGTTGTTAAGGAGATTGTTGGATGGGTAGGTATTGATGTTGTGATTTGAAGCAGGCCACTCTGGATGAGACCATCTATGCCATCCCTTAAGTTATCACAACCATTCACGGAAATGTTGCAATAAGCACACCCTAACTCACATCCCGGGAACATTTGACATTCAAGGAGTTGAGCTTTAATCTCCACCAAGGGTGTCCGAATCTGACCCACACTGGTTATCAAGTAAGACGGCTTGTCTTCTTCAATAGCATTGATTCTGGGACCACCATGGTGTGGCATAGGGTTCTTGTTAACATTTGGTGGTGGTGCAAAGTTTAGAGCTTTGGAATCTACCAAGTCCTGTACTTTCATGTGCAAAGCTCTGCACTTCTCTGTACTGTGGCCAGGTGCATTTGAGTGAAAAGCACATCTGGCGCTGGCGTCGTAATTTCTGGGCAGACTGGCAGGATCTGGAGGTGCCAATGTCCTTAGCTCAACCAGGTTGAGTTTTAGGAGTTGTGGCAATAATGTGGCATAGGGATCGGATCGATCACCCTATTGGCCTGAGAAGGTCTCTGTTGAAATGGTCTTTGCTGATTGTTGTTGTTGGTGTTGTTGTTGTTATAATTTCTCTGAGGAGGATACTGAGTTTGTTGCTGGTAATTCTGTTGCTGAGGTTGATAAGCTGGTTGAGGATGAATTGGAGCAGGAATGGTGACTGCTGCCACAGACCTATGAGCATATTGGGGTCTGCCCCTGCTGGTATGGATAGCATTGGTCTCACCAGTTCTTCTTGGGCCTACAAAAGGCTTTCTTGGGTTGCTGGACGAGCTTGCACTGTTGTCAGAAATTTTGCCCATCTTTAATAGGCTTTCAATTCTTTCCCCGGCTATGACCACGTCAGCAAAGCTAGTGGAAGAAAAGGCAGCTAGCCTGTCAATGTATGTCCCTTGGAGGGTGTTCATAAACATATCAGCCATCTCCCTCTCTGACATGGGTGGCTGGACAGCAGCAGCAAGTTGTCTCCACCTTTGAGCGTACTCCCGGAAGCTTTCCCTGGATGATTGAGACATTCCCATCAGGAGGGTCCTGTTGGGAGCCATATCCAAGTTGTACTGATATTGTCTGATGAAGGCCTCAGCCAGGTCCTTCCAGCATCTAATGGTTGCTCTAGTCAGGTGAGAGTACCATTCCCTTGAAGCTCCTATTAAGCTATCCTCAAAATAAAACATCCATAGCTTTTCGTCCATGGTATATGCCTTCAGCCTCCCCAGAAAGGATTGTAAATGGGTCCGAGGGCAGGAAGTCCCGTTGTATCTCTCAAAACATGGAGGTTTAAATTTGTGGGGAATCCTGACCCCGTCCACTAGGCCCATGTCCATAACATCAAAGCCCAAAGAATTTTGGGACTCCAGGGACCTCAGTTTCTCAGCAATCTCATCTAGCCTTCTGTCATAGGCTTCCTCCCCAGCTCCCATCACTGTGAACTGATCTTCCTGGGGGTCTTCTTGCAGCACTCTACCTGCAGTGGCAGTCACTTGCACATTAACAGGGATGTTGATCTCTGGATGAAGGTGGGGTCCATAGACTGGGGGATTAACATGAGGTAGGACTCTCTCATTGTTGCTGGTCCCAGCAGTCCCTGGATGAGGGTCTTCCTGATTCCTCCCCTCTACCAGTGCTCTTAACCTCTCCTGGCTTTGAGCCATATTATCCATCACCTCCATAAACTGTGTCATCTGATTCCTCATTTCTAGCCTCTCATTGGCCATTTGAGTCCTGACCTCTGTAAGGTCCTGCTGTACTTGGTCCATTTGTATACCCGGAAGGTTGTTGCGGGTTGGATATCTGTGTGGACGGTTGAGTGGAAACACCCGACGTCGAGCAATAGTTCCTGAAGTCACAACAGAGTTAGTAATAATAAAACAAAAACCTACAAAACAAAACAAAAGGTTAGTATGCAATGCGGTATGCTTATTTGTATCCAAGGTATCCGGCTTGGCACTTGGTTTTGACCTTTCCAGACCCCTGAGGAAGATGCTTGTGATGTTGCTTGAAGAATTCAGATAAAAAAAACCAACACATATATTACAAAAAGTAAATGATACATAGTTTGTTTTTTGCAATACATGCCCTCTGAGGGGTCAAAAATACAACATAAAGAAAAGTACATGAAATGAAAGCAACAACAAGCAAAAATCAGACACCAAGACCAAACTCATCCTCCTGAACTTCCTTGAGGAGTGCTTCAGTCACAGGATCAGCTGGACGCTCTGTAAGATTCCTAATAAGGAGATTCCTTGTAGTAACAGCTGCAGTTAGCTTCTTGTGTTGACTCTGGTCCTTTGACCTCTTCACACCAACTCTAATCTTCAATTCTGAGATCTCTCTCTGGGCTGCTGCCAGGGCTTCCTGTTGCTCTTTTGTACTAGCCTCCAGCTGCTCAATCTTATCCTGAGTCCTTTTATCCTCCTGAGTACGGGCTTCGGTGATCCTGACCCACCTAGCCTGACTCTCCTTCAGATACAAATCAGTCCTAGCTCTCTGGAATTGGGCCTCTTTGCAGGCATTCTTCAAGATCTGCTCTCCAGCCCTAGACTTCTTGATATAGTCCTCTGACTTTTCAATTTTGGCCAGATGCTCCATCTTTAGCTTTTCTAGCCTTTCAATGTCCAAGCGACCATCACTCCTCTCCCAGAGTGTCTTCTGTAGAGCCTGAGTCAGATTCTCATTTCTCTCTTTCAATTTCTCAAACTCCTCTAAGCTGACAGTTGCTGGAGGTGGTGCTGTGGAAGGCCCAGGCACATCTTCAACAGTGAAGGGCATTCCAGTAATTTGAGCCCGGGCATGAGACCACTCATAGTACTGAGCTGAGGCCACATTATTGCATCTCCCAAGAATGGTTACCCCTTTAGTCTGCATATTGTCCCAGGCCCAGGATGCCTGTCTGACAATAGCCAGATTAGGCTTGTTCTCACAATAAAGGGTCTCTGCCAGATCCTGTACCTTAGGAGGATGGACTAATGCATAGCCTAGTTGTCTTTTGAATAGCAGAGGGTTGTAGTTGATGCAACCCTTCACTCCTATAAGAGGCACATTGGGAAATTGCCCACAACTAGTGATGATGTCTCTGCCCTTGGTGCTCTGAGTGCACCACCTGATATCATCTGAGGTTAGAGCAACAAGCCTCCTAGCCCAGTTCTTCTGCTGGTGAGGGTTCAAGAATGCATCAGTCTTTGGCAAATGTTTGAGCAGCCAAGTATGGAACAAAGGAGCACAACATCTCACTAATCTTCCCCTTTGCTTTTCATTCCTTTGATGAACAGAGTAGTAAAGATCTCCCAGTAAGGTGGGTACTGGGTTCCTTAGGATGAAAAGATGGATTGCGTTATTGCTAACAAACTTAGGCTCATCTGCAAAAAGTATAACCCCATATATGCTAAGGGCCAACAAAGCACAGACTGCCTTCCACTCTCCCAGAGAAGCCTTCAGGATAGCCTGAGAGGTCAAGAAATCCAGATGAAGACCTGAGACTCCAGCTTTTGCTGTCATGTTCTGCCCAATCAGAACTGGTTTCAGATACAATGCCTTTGCCACCTCTTCATTTCTAGGGAAAGCCATCTCAG
The DNA here is from genome assembly GCA_963966055.1 of Lathyrus aphaca. Lineage (NCBI taxonomy): Eukaryota > Viridiplantae > Streptophyta > Magnoliopsida > Fabales > Fabaceae > Lathyrus > Lathyrus aphaca. The sequence continues at coordinate 440,496,956 of OZ014522.1, read as the reverse complement.
GGTTGAAGGGGACTTCACTCCTGATAGGTACACCAATCAGTGATGAATACTCTTCCAACAATGGTCCCAACTGAAAATTCTGGAAGGTGAAGCACCTCAGAGGGGGATCATAGAACTGCAAGCAAGTATGAATCAAGCTCCTCTGTGAAGGGTCCAAATCCATAACCACATCAAGGATTCCTCCATAATGTTCTCTGAAAAGTGGTATATGGTCTGGAGTAATCAGGGTCTGAATCTTCCTGATGGTAGCCAACTCTGGCTCAAAGAAATGATAGGAGATGTTACTCTTCTTAGGTGCCATGCTGCTGAAGGAGAACTGAGACAGATGCTGAGAATAACACTGAAGATGGGCCACTGTCAGGCTGAGACTGGTGACTGAAGCAGGTAGCTGATAGCTGAAGTAAGCACTGATGAAAATAGGTCTAAGCTGAAGAAGGGGTCAAAACCAAGCCAAAATGTATGATGGATACCCTGAAAAACAAATAAACACATGTTAAAATGATGCAATGAGGATGTATGCAAATGATATGCAAGGGTTTGTGACTGAGCTGGATCTGATCAAATGCCTTGATATAGATCCATGTATGTTCAAGAAATCCAGATGGAGGTTCATAAGTCCAGTAACCAAGGTGGGGGACTCAAATAAAAAGTCACATGTCCAGGGTTAAAAATCACAAGAACTGTTCCAAAATGGAGTACTCTTAATCAAAACAAAGTGACAGGGTATGCTGAGGTCAAGGGTACCTGCAAACCTGTAAACAACCCAACCCCCCTCACAGGTGATGTTCTAAAACAAGGATCCTCAGACTTGGATCAGTTATGAGAAGTGTAAACACTTCTAACCCGGAGGTACAGTTTTTACAATAACCATAAAAGATCCTCCTCTAATTCACCTCAGTTTCTGAAGGTCAATACTAAAGGTCATCCAGACTTAGCAGGCTTCCCAGATAGCCCTAGCACTACAGGAAATCTGTAGCACAGAGTTCTCAAGAAGAAACCCATATATGAACCGTGTTTCATATTCCCGCACCAGACCGAAATGGAATGGGAAAGAACATGAACCACTCTAGCCTAGGTGTCACTCAGGCCCCAGGTATAGGACCTCAACTCTCAGTAGAACACCCACCCACCAAAACAACAAAACAGATCCAGCCAACCCAGTATGACAGTATGATATATGTAAAGCTATAAAGAAAGCAATAAAACAACTGTACATAAAGCAAAAATAAATACAAATACAAGCACAAATAGCACATAACACCCCAGTAAACACAAATCAAACAAGCGCTAGGAGGAACCCACAAAAAGAACCAGACGCCCTGGTTGCAGTATAAGGGTCCCCAGCAGAGTCGCCAAGCTGTCGCTCCCGATAAATGGGGAATGGCCCAGATAAAGGTACAGACGCGAACGGTCGGCGAAAGGAGGATGTGAGAACACACAGGAGTGAACTCACAGGGAATGAATAGAGTCGCCAGCTAGGCATTTTTTATCCCGGAGGAAAGGTAATGCTGCAAAAACCTAAGAAAGGATATGGATAAGACGGTTGTGAACCAAAGAGACTGAGAAAGGGGGTTGGTTACAACCTGGGAAGGTATTAGCACCCAGATTGTCCATCGTACTCGACGGGATCCACGCTTAAAAGATTTGTGTTTCAAAGGGGTAGTGTCAGTGCAATTTGTGTATAAAGAAAGCTGGAAAAAGATGTACGGGTGTCTGTGTAAAAGAAGTGTAAAGTGTAATATATACAGTGCCAGTGCGAGGACAAGAGTGAAATGCTCATGATTATGAGGCTAAAAGGATGATGATGGAAAGAGGGGGAATATACAGAGACTTTTGTTCGATAACTGTTAAGTTATGCCTACGTATCCTCTCGTGCAATGAGGAAGTCAGAACACCGTAGTTCGACCCAAAGAGACTGAAAGGTGAATTGACTTGTGAACTGCTTACTTGTCTAAGCTCAAGTGTATGACCTGTCTGGCTCAGGTGCTAACTGTCTTGCATTAGAAGAAGCAAGTTCTCGTTTGTGAGTGAATGAGATGAGAAAAGAATCCCGGAGGAGACGATTATTGTTTGTTTTTGTGTTTTCAGTCTTTTATTGCTTTTGAAAGTTTGTCATAAGTTAATGAGCTTAATCCTAAACCAATGGGTTTAGTAAACTCATCACATCATCCCTCTGATTAGGGGTAATGAGAATACCTTAAGTGTGAAGTCAGCTTCTCACACTTAATCACCTTTGATGCAGGATTAAGATCATTAACCTACTTGTGATTATTTAGATGTTTTTGGTGTTTTTGTTTAGTGTTGAGTAATGAGATTAAGCCATAATCAGGGATTAAACAGACTCATTACACCATCCCAATAGAAGGATAATAGATGAAAATGTTTAAGCTGAGGAAGACTCCTCAACTTAATCCATGATTAGGGATTAACCTCATGACAAAACAAGCCTTTGGTTAAGTGGATTTTATTTAATGATATGATGATGAAGTGAATTTTATGGTTTGTAAGACAACTTGAGGGGGACTTGTCCATTAACACTAGGGTTAGTCCTTCTTAACCAATTAAGGAAGAATTAGAACCCTAATGCAAGGCCCAAGTTACAAGTATGATGTCTTGATGATTTATTATGTGAATTGGTTAAAGGAGTTAAACACATTAAGGGTTTAACACTTAGGATTAAAGTTATATACTCCATCCTAATAGAAGGATGCAGGCATAAGCTTAATCACAAAGCCTTAAAACCTTTAGGGTTTAGTCCTTGATTATGAGGTGAGAAGAGAAGACTAAAAAGATGACACAAAGGTAAAACTAAGTGGGGGACTAATCAAAACCCTAATCATTGTCATGCTTGGTTGCTCCTAAGGTTTGTGAGGTTTACAAGAGAAGTCTTCAATGGAACCACCAGGAAGCAGATGAAAGGATCAGGAGAAGCAAAGTAACTTGCTTCATTCAAGAAGTCAAGTCACTTGAGGAAAGAAAGTAAGAAGAAAAAGAATGAGCAATATCAATCTCAAACACATAACAAAATGCAGCAAGGATACATAAAAGAGATGAAAAGAAGTTGTGAGAAGTGAAGGCAAATTCACTTCTCAAAGTAACTTACCACTTGAAAAGTTAGTGAAAGAAATGAAATGCAATGCAAAATGAAATGAAATGGCGTGATGCAAACCAAAACCAGAAGCACACTCATGATGATAATGATGCTATGGGATGATGCAAACATAGAACAAGGCATGGGGATGATCATACAAACTTATGAATGCAAATGAAACAAGTTAAGAACCATGAACATACATGAAAAGTTATGAAATGCATATGGCATACAACATTGCAAATGCAAGATGCAATGATCAAACATGCTTCTAATATGTCTTAAGATGTTCAATGAACCAAATGGATGCACAAAATGCTATGGCAAGTCAAGGTATGAATGCAAATGCAAGATGGATGCATATGGAAGCTCAAATTAGGGTTTATGATCAATGCATCAAACAAAAACCAAAATCAGAAGCAAACATCAAGATAAAAAATTGAAAATGCATTCAAAAGAACCCTAAACCTATACTAACTCACTGCCCAAAGGAGAGGTTCCAACTCTTAACCTAACTAGGGTTATGAATTTCCTAAAATTTCTAGGGTTTTAAGGTACCTTAACAAGAAAAATGTCAAACAAATTGAAAATGAAAGATCAAATCATGCCAATTTAATCCCACAAACTACATGATATGCACAACACAATGCAAAAAGAATCAAAGCCCAACTCTCAAAGACTAGGCAGAAATGATTTTTTGAACTTTGGATCAAAATAATGCTTTGAAAATGAATTGATTCCATGGAAAATTATCAAAATGCATCAAGATCAAAAAAGAAATTTGGTTTGAGGGTTGGACAATGTTTCTAAATGGTTTTAAATGTTTCATGAATTTTTTGGTGATTTTTAAATACCTAAAAGTATTTTTAATTAATCAATTCTCATTAATTAATTAAAAATAAACTTTTAAATGATTTAAAAATATTTTTGAATGCAAAAAATAAAAATAAAAATGTTTTTGGTTTCTGAAAATTAATAAAAGTGTGTATAAGAAATTTCAGAATTTTTAAGATTGTTTTGCTATTTTAAATAAAATGGAGAAAATAAATGAAATAAAAGGAAAATAAAATTGAATTAATGAGAAGTCAAACAGATCAATGGTCAGCATTCAAATGAAACACGCGCGCGTTTGACTTGGCGCCACATCCAAGGGCTGAGATTCAAACTTCCATAATTATGATTAGCCCTAATTAATTATGCCCTAATGACTTTCAGGCGACCGGAACACTGTTCCGGTCGTCTTCTCCGGCCATCCCAAATCTCAAACTCTCTCTACACGCATCCAAAACAAAATCTAACTACCCAGAATTCATCCCCACTTAAAAACGAATCAAAACCCTCAATCAAACAACATTTCTCAATCATTAATCAGCCAAATCGAATCAAAACATTTTTTAGGGCAAAAGTTTCAGACAGTGCATACATCCTGGTTTCTCAACTATTTTCAAAAGTAAGCACACATTCATGATCAGGGGAGTGCATAGAAGCTATTAAGAACTTAAAAACATGTTTCTGGAAAAAAGTTTTGAGACGACTACCTGAACTGAAGCTTTTGATTCATAAGCTTTCTGGCTGTTTCCTTGGCTCAAACCCACTCCAATGATCCTCCTAAGAAGCTTGCAATGTTTGTTTGAAGTTTGCAATGGCTGGTTTGAGAGGTAGCAGGAGTTCTGTTCAATGGCAGGTGGTGATCGTGTTTTTGATTCTTTGAGTTTCAGGCCATGGTGAAGGGTGTTTTGTGATCAGGAAGGTGTATGGAGTTGATTTGTGAAGTTAGTTTGTATGTTTGTGGCCTGTGTGATGAGTTTCGAAGGCTCTTGCAAAATGAGGTGAAAATGAGAATGCTGTCCTATGGAGTGTTTCAGGCTTGTGTTCTTGTTGCTTTGGCTTGCTTTTGGCTTGTATAGATAACTGTGGTTGGTCAGAAGAAGTGATGTGTGCTTTATTGATTGGTATGGGTATTTTTGCCAAAATGTCAAAGTTGGTGTAAGAGAAGTATGGGCTACTTGTAGCCAAGTACAAAGAGTGTGTCCTGCGCAGAATGATGTGGGGAAAGGCCTAGGATGGTTCAGCAAGCTAGCATGCAAGTGGATGGGAAACTATGATGAGTTTTGCAACTTGCCTTGCTTTTGAGCTTTATGAAATATCTTGATCCCATAAGCCATAAAACATGTGATTCTTTGGGTGCAATATGACTTTTAGGACTTGTGTGATCATGTGGTGAAGTTTATAAATGCATTTGATGACTTGATTTGCCTTGAGAAGTGAATTTGCAACTTTGCCTCTTTGGTGGAAACTTTGAAATTTTCTGATTTTTGCCAACTTTGACAAACCATAACTTTTGATCCAAAATGAATTAGGTCATGTTCTTGTACTTTTTGAAAAGTGAATGATCCATTCTACAACTTTCATGACCAAAGTTTTTCCATTTGAAGCTTTTTTGAATCAAAAAGTGAGGGTTGAAAAAGTTGCCTAAAATGGCATTTTCATTAAAAGTCAAACTTTCCCAAAAAGTCAACTTTGCAAAAGACTTGAAATTATTCAATTTTGTGAACTTCCAACATCTTCCATGATCAAATAAAGATCATATACAATCAAAATGATGAAGAACACCCTTTGGTTGGGTCATTGGGGGCCTCAGATGCCCTGATTTTGCACTGACTTGCTTGAAAAGTCAACTCTTGATCAGATGACTTCCCCATGGAATTTCTTCATGAAAATTGATATGCATACTCCCTATACCATATAGAGACCAATAGAAACAAGAATGACCAAAAAATTTGAAGTTATGGCCTCTAAAACCAAAACCCTAATTTTAGGTCATCTGTGCAGTCAAGCCTGGCTCTGCTTCCATACCATTCTCAGTTCTTGTGATTTTTGACATTCTTGACTTTGAGAGGATATAATATGATGCTTGAACATACATGGACCCCTTTGAAGTGATTGATGGCCTTTGGAGTGGCTCAGGAAGCTCTTGGATTGCTCATATCACAAACCCTAGATGCAGATGACTTAGAATCTATGCAGTGAATCAAAAAATGTGATATGAGATGCTATGATTGAGTTTATGCATATGAAAATGATCACAAGCCATGGTGTGAATGGGCTAGGGCAAATTTGGGGTGTTTACACCGTGTTCTCCCAATTTTCCTCGTTCTACCTTTTCCATGTTCCACATCCTCCTCTTACTGATATTTTTTATTTTCTTTTTGACTAATTCTTATTTTTTTATTAAAATATTAATAATCCATTTTAACAACCAATGGGCCTAAGTCATACACCCCCTTAATTGCTAATTCCGACACAACCCAAGTCCATTAACCAACATGCTCCAATAATCAATAATATCACTGATAATATTATTTCATCGAATTTCCGACTTAATATTCTGATTTAGCGACTTAATTCTTTGCAACATAAAATCAATCGAATAATAATTCACAACCAACTACTCACTCTCAACTTAATAGATTAGCTTCCAATTATCAACCAAATGGTCCAACGGTCCAAATCCACATATTCGACAATAAATAAAAAATACTTCATATCGTCTTTTACAACTTATATCGACTTAAATAATTAAATGCAACTTAAACCAACTTATAACCATCAACATAATATTCTGATAAATTTGGCCATCAACACAAATCGACACAATTCCACACAAAGCAATGCAAATCAACAAAGATACTCAAATCAACGTGAATTACTATAACATACCACAATTATATTTAATTAAATACTTAATAAAATAAACGGGCGTTACAACTCTCTCCCACTTAGAATATTTTCGTCCTCAAAAATTTATCCGATTCAACTATTCCAACTACTTATTCCATCTGACTAATCAACTCTCATTTCCAAAGGAAACCCACGTATACCACGAACAATAATACACAACTTTGATGGCAACAACAACACGAAGAGCCCTCAAGAAATACGCTTAACAACTATCAAATCAACACAACGAGCAACCAACTTACGAATTCACCGGTTTAAGAACTCGAACACAATTAACATAGAAACAAACAACTTAAACACAACGTTAATATGACCAAACTACCAACATCATTGTCATTCATACATGAACAACTACACTACACCACACGTTCGTTGCGCACTCTGATTACTTGCAAAATATCAAGCCTATCGAGTTTAACTTCAACTTCCAATCATCAGAATCGACATATCAACAAAGCCTCCGACTTAATCCTTTGGAATTTCGTTCCAATAGGTATTCTAACTCTTGTAGTTACCGAATAGTTCCAACTTAGATCCATAAGATAACACCTCTGAACGTTAAACACAATTACAATTGCAACTACTTCCAAATCTTGGATAAGATATACTTATACTTCCCAATTATCCTCAACACAACTACAACTTTACTATCTTTTAACAACACGTCCTTTGAAAATCATCTTAAACACGCAACATCAATACAACAACATATGGTACACGGGTCTAACGAATTCCCACAAGATAACTCATATTCTTCTCTTCTAACTAATTCAACATACTGAATCCTCGATTCGTACTCATACCGACATAACCCTTCATAAATTCTTATATGAATCCACACAACCAAACAACTCTTCTTATTCCAACTAAAAACCGCACTTTAATAAACCAATTTATATTTTCACTCCTCCTAATACTTGCAACTCAACTTTACCAACATTCCTGTCAAACCATGGTCTTACATTTCCATATACTTTCCTCTTGAATTATTTCAAGAAAACTTCAAGTCTCATGCCACTTAATTCATCACCAAAACAACACTCAATTATCCAGAGTCCACCTATGAGTTTCCTCAATACTATTTAATCCAAGCGCAACTTCATGCTATCATCTTTAAATCCAACTAATACTCTCATATAATAACCTGCATCGACAAAAAAAACAATACTCAAGCACCCAACTTGACTTCAACCAATTCAACGTACATACTATACTAGTTGGCATGACACATCTATCCATCAATTATGATTTCGTCTACTATCAACAATAGATTAAGGGTGATCAGTTCCTCAATTTTTCAATAGACATCCGGCAACCATAACGGTGGCATAAATCATTATTACTCAACATAATAGCGTACTTCAACTTGTACCCAAAGTCCGTAAGCATAACGCTCCACCAACTCTCTAAGGCTTACCCATATCTTCTTAGTCTTCTTAGTTTCCTTAATTCTGACTTCGTCAATTATACCAACATCAAAAATCCGATACACAATCTTTTATACATGCTCGTAGCACAACACAACTTTATATATCCTTCTAACACCAGAGTCGCCATAACATCAAGCATAACCCAATTTTGTTCGCTTCCAGTTACAACTGTCATCCAAGTTAAAAATTCTTAACAACACTCATCAAACATCCATCTTCCTCTCAACATTACCATCATCTAACAACGACACTTAAATCATCTCCATTCGACATAAATAATTCCTCTATGCATTCTCCGATACCTTCGTATTCCTTCTAATACCAACATTTTATTCTTTTCTAACATTTTTTTTGTCCTTTCAAATTTTCAGCAATAAATGCTCAACTTCGAACACAATTATATCTTCCAATAAAGACCTCCAAATTACAAAGTTATATTCCAAAATAAAGATAATGTCGTTCAAATTCTAGAACTTCAAGAATCTCTTGAATCCGACTCATGAGTGAAACGTTATCCTCCTTGCAATGGGACTGGTTCAAAATTCTCGAATGCAGAATTTTCCAAAAATCAGCAGCAGACCCAACTATTAAAACACACTTATATTCCTCATCACAAACCTCCTGAATGCAAACCTTTTATGAAAATTGTAGGGAATTTCGTAAGCTTTCCAAAAAGTCTAGAACCGTCTCAATCCGAATTACAAGTAAAACATTATGCCTCTTTTACTGACAGCCACTCCAATAATTACAAAAATAGAATTTGAAATTGAAGAACATAAGTTTTATCTCTCTCCCTCTTGCTACCAAGATCTACAAAATATCTTCGTCCCCCATCCAACTACGAAAAATTACTCGTCTTTAATACAACTATACTTAAGGTGTAGCATTCTACTGACTTGATCCATCAACTTACCTTTTTCCTTTGGGATAAATCCTCCTTCTCAAACAATTCTCATCCAAAAATATACGCATTTCTCAAACTCGACTGATACAAATTCAGGAGTCTAAACTCTCGCCGGTCCGCAACAACATCGCTTCAATCAACATTTCACTCTTGCAATCAACATCAACTTTGAACCAACTTCTATGTTCCAACAATAGTCCGAGAGCAAGCCTCTCCCCCACTTAATTCCAAACCAACACCTGCAGACAACAACTAGATACTAGCAAACAGTACCGACAATGTTTCACACACATGTCGCACACTAAGGAATAAACGACATTAAATAACATTGGCCGAACGGACCGACCTTCTCTGATACCACTAATGTAATACCCCATTTCTACCCTTTAAATATTATTAAAAGTCATAGTTTACAAATAATTTCCACATAAACGGGATATCACATTTCAACTTCCATAAACTATAACTTAAAGGATAACTTGTTCACTACATAGCACTTTTCAGAAATAATCATAAGCCAATATCATAATACTTAAATAATTCAACTTTATAAAACATCACACAGCGGATTCATAAAACAACTTGTAGTATCTTTATCCAACATAAAACAACCTCAAAATAACCAACAAATATTCTAAAGTACTTCAATTAAATTAAAATTCAGCATGCAACAAAATCAACAAAATAAACACATGTCATCCCCCCGAGTGCTACGTATCAGAGCGACAGATCACCGACTCGACTAAAGGTAATCGACTACTCCTATTGATTACCTTCACGTTGCCAACATAAGGACAACATTCAAACAGAAGGGGTGAGTTACGATAATTATAAGTAGTATATGAAAAACAATACATATATAAGGATTACAAATAATTCACCGCTTCACAACATCAACCAACACACAACACGACAACAACTCAAAAACAATGTAAATTCAATGTAACTCAACTAATTATGCATGTGGTACCATTCAGAGTAAAACTCCTAACTTAAATTATTGCCAGGTTATTGAGGAATCAAGGCATAAACCTTCAACTTTCAACTTAATTTGCCAATCCAGGCCAACATGGTGTGAGCAACAGCTCCGACATAAACATGCATATGATCTACATATCATACACGACTTTATGACACAAACAACATAACAACACGAGCAACATAACAACTTATACGACATAGTCAACTTAAAATCGACTTTGGCTTATAAAGCCTTCAACATAACAACTTTGAGATATTCCGTAAATCGGAATCATATATCAACTCAATTGTACCTGCAAATCGACTATACAACATATTTTCAACAAAACAATGCAACAAAAATCAATACTTAAATTACTCGACTTACCCCGACAAATTTCGTTAAATTCTGGGAAACTATGTTTTTCGCCTAAACCGACTAAACCGAAATTTATCTTATTCTTCTGTGATTATTACGAGTTTTTACAAAAATATGCCAATTATCATGTTTTTGATAAACCTGTCTGTCATGAGAATATAGGCTAATATTTGTTATGCTAAATTCTTAAACTTGTTGTTTTCTGTCAAAGGTATACAACACAATATTATTTATCAAAAATGTTTCGTTCTTAGTACAATTATTCTGAATACTAACTAGTTTCTGCTTCTTATTAAAAATTGTCACTTCTTAAAATTAGATTAGCTATAGTTATAATTAATCAAATAAATATTTCTTAAACTAACTACATGATCTTTCTAATAACTTAATGGATTATTATTAAATAATTGGCACATTGAAAACTAGGTCCTCCTCTCCCACTTTACAGGGTGGCTTGCACCACCCTTCACTATGTCCCCTAGTGTCTTGCACCAATTTTCATTATGGCTCTTGCCACATTATGAAGTGGCTTCCGCCACTTTTATCCCCCCACCCACAAAATATTGTGGCACCTGCCACCCAAGACCATGGCTTGCGCCATGTTCTTCTAAGGAGTAAGTGCTCACGTCGGTCTTCTACTACTGGTCTCTGTTATCGTCCCCAACCAACATTTTTCCGGAAACTAATTCAACACAATAATATCAACAACACTTCAACACAACTAGAACAACTTTTAATCAACAAAAATCAACAATTGGACAACAAATTTCACACAACAATCAAGGTAATAACAAGATACAGATTTTCATACAAAGTATCAATATCAACAAAATACACAGCAACCTAACTCCCAATTTTCCACGTTCCACTTCCTTCTCTTACTGATATTTTTTATTTTTCTTTTTGACTAATTCTTATTTTTTATTAAAATATTAATAATCCATTATAACAACCAATGGGCCTAAGTCATACACTCCCTTAATTGCTAATTCCGACACAATCCAAACCCATTAACCAACATGCTCCAATAATCAATAATATCACTGATAATATTATTTCATCGACTTTCTGACTTAATATCAGACTTAACGACTTAATTCTTCGCAACATAAAATCAACCGAATAATAATTCACAACCAACTACTTACTCCCAACTTAATAGATTAACTTCCGATTATCAACCAAATGGTCCAACGGTCCAAATCCACATATTCGACAATAAACAGAAAATACTTCATATCATCTTCTACAACTTATATCGACTTAAATAATAAAATTCGACTTAAACCAACTTATAACCATCAATATAATATTCTGATAAATTCGGCCATCAACATAAATCGACACAATTCCACACATAACAACGCAAATCGACAAAGATACTCAAATCAACGCAAATTACCACAACATACCACAATTATATTTAATTAAATAATTAATTAAATAAATGGGCGTTACTCACACAACTGATAAAACAAACTTTGGCCAATTGTAATGTCAAACACGATGTCATAACACCATTTGGTGACAATTTGATTGGTATAAACATCTTCAACCAACACAACAAGTCCACATATATTGATGTTTGTCACCAGGTTTTGAGGAAGTTCACTAAAGACAAGATGATTGTATTAGAACATGAGACTCTTAAGGAGAAACTGTCACATTGTGATACTAAAGCTACAGTTGATAATCACCCTGAAAATATGTGGTGTGAATCAGAAATCTGTTTCACTGAAGGCTTAAAACAATTAATTACATATGGGAACATCATTAAGGGCATATTATGGTTTCAAGATTTAAATTGTCAATTAATGATTTCTGGGAATACTTTTTCCTTTTCCAATTTTATCAATCAAATTAATTTCCCTCTTCTAGTAAAATATTTTCAAAATAACCTTACACGCTACCTTGTTTCTCTTCTCACTCTTAACTACTCCTTCATCTTCCATACTATGCAGAGAAAACACTGTATCTCTATTCTATCTACTACTAACCGTGTCAAAATGTTGCAACAACATGGTTTATATTCCTCTAAGAAGCCTTCTGCTACTGACTCTGCATCTGATTATAGGGTTGAACCGATACATATTACCTGGGAAGAGGGCATAGAGATCATTCCTCTTTCGGTGATACCCTATGGCGGTGATGGTTCGAAGAAAACTAGAACTACTCCTATCAAAGATTTAGTTTAATCTACTCAAGGTAACTATTCTGATATTTCCCCCAATCCTTCTATTGATTTCAACTACAAAGAAGAAAGCAAAGATGCATATAGAGCCATTAGACGTTTTGTTTCTAGGATTTTAAATGAGGGACAAAATGTTGCTGGAATTTCTTCACCCCTCTCCATAGTTGCATGTCCTCCTCCTGAGGTTGTTGTTGATCCTACTCACTATGAGAAGGATTTAAATGCTGAAAACCTTCACAAGTTGGCTACCTCTGCGATTGTGGATGCTGCAACAAATACTGAAACATCTCATAATAGAAAGAATGTTGTTTTTGATGACATTATCAACCTTGATAACATTCCTTCTAACAATGATATTTTCGTAATTGCTAGCCCTAGTGTGGCCAAAATATTGAAGAAAAGAAAAGTTAAATTTATTGTTGAGATCTCTCCTGTTAAAGGGATAAAAAAGCAGATTGCTAAGATCTACTATGGCAGTCCCCCTAGGTATGGAAACAAGGATGCCACCAAGAAAAGGAAGGTTGATGTGTCTGATTCTGGATCAGGGCACAACGTTGAAGATGATCAAAAAGAGGAAGACAAGAACTGAATTTGCCTCTGAAGATGATGTTGAAGATAATGTCCAAGACACCACTCCTATTAAAAAATATGTTGTAAAGAAAACTGTGGTAAGGGTTCCTGATGCTCCTCTGGATAATATATCCTTTCACTATGCTGCTAGTGTGAATAAATGGAAGTATGTCTACCAACAAAGGCTAGATCTTCATAGAGAACTTGGAGTTGATGCTTTGGAATACAAGGAAATAGTAAAATTGGTATCCTTTGCTGGTCTTCTAAAAATTGTTACTTGATTTTCCAAATTCTATGAGACTCTGGTGAAATAATTTATTGTCAATATTTCATAATATTATGTTGATAGAAAGTGTAAGGACTTCCAAGAGTCTATGTTAGAGGTAAATGAGTTAGTTTTTCTCCTACTGTGATTAACCACTATTTGGGTAGAAATAGTGATGCTCAACCTGAGTTCGAATTCACTGATAATCAGGTCTGTAAAGAAATAACTGCTAATCAAGTAAAAACTTGGCCTATGAAGAATAAAATTTCTGTTGGATTGCTAAGTGTGAAGTATGCAATGTTACATAGAATTGGTGTTGCCAATTGGGTACCTACCAACCACACCTCTACCATTGTAATTGGATTGGGAAGATTCATTTATGATGTTGGAACTAAGGCCAAATTTGATTTTGGATCATATATCTTTGATCAGACTATGAAACATGCAAGTACCTTGGCTATAAAGTTGCCCATAGCCTTTCTCTCTCTTATATATGGAATCTTCTTAAATTAGTATCCTGGGATTCTCATTGACACTGGATCTGTTTGCAAAAGAGAATCTGCTATGTCCTTCCATTATAAGCTGTTTATAGGAACACATGTCCCAGATATTGATGTGACATCTACTGGAACATATTCTAACAGTAAGTCTGTCAACAAGTCAATTATTCTCTCTGAGCTTAAGGATGCTTGCAAAGAACTGGAAGCTAAGAAACAAAAGTTTGAAAGGTTGATCAAATTGCTTGATCAGACTAAAGATGCAGGTGATGGGAAAAATGAATTTGATGTTAATCCTAATGGTGAAGAAAATGTTAATAGTGCAGGCTCTGCTGAGAGTAACTCTAGTTCTGATGCTGATACTAATGCTGAAGATTCAAGTTCTGATGAAGACAAGTGATTTGACTAGTTAATTGTGTTTCTATTGGTTGTGTTGTTTTATTTCCTTTGACAATGGTTCTGTTTATTTTGGCTCTGTAAGAGCATGGCTTTGTGAAACTCCTGACTTGGTTTTTGCACTCTTTTCCTGGTTTTCTCTCTGAATGAATGAATGTTTTATGGTTTCTCTTTTAGCTGCTTGTATGGTTTTCTCTTTTCTTAATTTGTCTAATTATTGCTAAAAAGGGGGAGATTAATGTAGTATTAGTGTAGTGGTTCCTAGTGTACTAAGTGATTTTTTCTCTCTCTTGGAGTTATGGCTTGAGGTTGTTGTTTGAGGTTGATGTTTTTTTTCTTCTGCTGGTTTTCTCTTATAATGTGTTATCTTGGTGAATTCTTATCCAATTATGTTTTAGCCAAAATTTGTCAAAGGGGGAGATTGTTAGTTCTTTGAATTGGAAGAAATTTTGGTAAAACAAGATTCTTCATTATGATATTGTGTATGATATCTTGACATGCATATCATGTTTTCTGTAGGTGTGATTTCTTGTTTGGCAGAATATTGTTCCTAATGTCAAACCAGATGTTATGACATATGTGGACAAAACATTGTCCAAATTGATTGTTTATTAATTATGATATGTCTTTGCGTATGAATGATAAGTAATTATCTGCGCTTTTGTTGGAGGTTTTGTTAGAGGTGTATTTCTCTTGATTGGAAGAATCTGATCTTTCCCTTTTGGTTGCTATTTACGTTGAAGATCCTTTGAAGATTATTCAGCCTTTATGAAATAATCTAATCTATATGTTTTCAGCATCCAAGCCCAAAAACAAGTTGTGTATTATTTATTCTGGTGTAACCCTATTTTTTGGGTGACGAAGATTAAGGATTATTGAGTAAACTGCGCTTCAAGTGTTAGGGTTGGGATTGTCTTGTAATTTGTAAGCCATTCATACATAACCTAGATTTTTGAATTGGATTGATCTTTGAGTTATAATTTTGTCCACTCTAAGCTTTTAAGCATGAGTGTTTGTTCTTGATGAAAGCTTTTAAGCAAGACCAAGGTGTTGTGTTTTGGAAGAGTGATCTTTTGTTTCTCTTTAGTTTGATTATTTTATCATAGTGTGTGATTGAGGGGGAGTGAGATGGTGATTTCTCATATCTAGATGTTGATTTCTAGGTAGAAGTTACACTGGGTAGGTTCAAGTGAGAAGTTGTAAACTAGGACTATTTAGGCTTTGAATTATTCTACTAATAGTGGATTTCCTTCCTGGCTTGATAGCCCCCATAGTAGGTGTGTTTGCACCGAATTGGATTAACATTCCTTGAGATTTTACTGCTATTCCTTTTACTACTTTTATCTTGTTAATACTCAGATAGTAATGTCGTGACATTGCCTTTGACATCACATATCTGATACTAGAATTTCAATCTGTTTTTGCAAAACAGCTTGAGATGCTCACCTTGATCCATGATTTCTTCATGTACAAGATGCAAATTGGTTCTTTAAATTGTTGGAAACATTTGCAACAACATTGGTGTTTTGAAAAGGATCTGAATCAGCTTGGAACTTGGTGAAAATCCATCCAAGTTTTGATGTTTTGCTGATTTTACACTTAGGCGGATTTTTCTAAGTGTTGAAAATCAATATTTTTCTTGATTTTGATCCATCTTCAACTTGAAATCCATAATGAATTGAAGTTTCTACAAGTTGAATCATTTGTAGTTTGTAGAAATATCTTTCATTTGAGCTTTGTTTCACCAAAATTTGATGCTTGGTCACAAGTTATGATGCTTGGAAGTAGGGTACTTGAACACTTTTTCCATAACTTGGAAATTTTTTCTAAGTTTCAAAGGTTGCCCCTCTTACAAGTTATCTTCAAAATTCTTATTTTTTTATGATCAAATGCATTCATGGACCATATATTCTTGAAATATAGGTTATGAGGATCATTTTGGGTGAAAAAAAAATCAAACTTTGACTTTTTGGTCCAGATGGAAATTACACTAGATACCCCTGGATTTCTGATTTTTTGATTGGACATCCTCTGAGGTATTTTGACCTTATGAATGGACTTATATGATGTACATGAGCTATTGAAATCATTATCTATGGTATAGGCTCTTGTCCATATGAACATTTTGAGTTTTGGTTCCCCGATTAGTTAGAAACCCTAATTTGGGCACTATGAAACCCCAATCTTGCAATCCTTGATATCTGCACCTTTTGTACTTGTAAATGGCTTGCCATGGTCATGTAAACATTATTGATGATAAGTGGAGGCCTTGGCTCCTTTTCCCATGAAAAATTTCATCTGGAGGGCTCAGTTGATTGAAACCCTAATTGGTAATTGTGATGGCTCGGGGCCCAGACCACTGAGACATATGTACAATCTTTGAAAGATTTCTCATCATTTGAGATTTACTAACCCTTTGATTGGTTCTTTTCCTGAATCCTCCGAGGGACTCAGGAATCCTGATCCATTACGGGGATACTGTTCAAATCAGTGTGGAACAATCCTTTGGTTAGTGGATTTCTTCTTATGATGTACATATCTTAGGGTCAAAATTTAGGGGATGACACGGTGGAAGATGACAAGCCATGGTTTCATGACTTCAAATGCTTATTGAAGAGACAAGAGTACCCAGTGGGGGCATCTACCAAGGATAAAAAGGCTCTGAGGAGATTTTCTGGAAGCGTTTTATTAAATCAAGATGATGTGCTTTACAAAAGGAACTTTGGCATGGTCCTGCTCAAGTGCGTGGATAGACACGAAGCAAAATGTTAATGCAAGAAGTTCAAGAAGGCTCTTTCGGTACCCATGCTAGAGGACATCCTATGGCAAAGAAATTGTTAAGGTCGGGGAATTATTGGCTAACAATGGAGTCAGATTGTTGTAAGTACGCCTGCAAATGTCACAAGTGTCAGATTTATGCAGATAAGGTGCATGTGCCTCTGAATCCGTTGAGTGTCATGTCTTCTCCTTGGCCATTTGCAATATGGGGCATCGACATGATTTAAAAGATTGAACCTACTACTTCCAACGACCATCGCTTCATCTTGGTCGCGATTGATTATTTCACGAAATGGGTTGAAGCAGCATCTTATGCCAACATCACTAAGCTGGTGGTAGCCTGATTTATGAAGAGAGACATCATTTTTTGTTATGGAGTGCTCGAAATAATCATTACTGATAATGGTTCTAATCTTAATAACAAGCTGATGTCTGAGGTGTGTCGGGACTTCAAAATTGAACATCATAATTCTTCTCCATATCTCCCGAAGATTAATGGCGCCATTGAAGTGGCCAACAAGAATATCAAGAGGATTTTGCAGAAGATGGTTGTCACGTACAAA
This sequence comes from Lathyrus aphaca, assembly GCA_963966055.1. Taxonomy (NCBI): domain Eukaryota; kingdom Viridiplantae; phylum Streptophyta; class Magnoliopsida; order Fabales; family Fabaceae; genus Lathyrus; species Lathyrus aphaca. The sequence continues at coordinate 440,479,191 of OZ014522.1, read as the reverse complement.
GATTGGCATGAGATGCGGCCATTTTCCTTGCATGGGTACTAGAAGTCAGTAATCACATCTACTGGGCAACACCTTTCTAACCTATTATTGTATGGAGGTAGTCCTACCAGTTGAAGTTGAGCTTCCTTCTTTGAGGATAATAATGGATGTCAAACTTGATGAAGCCGAATGGGTTTGTGCTAGGTTTAACTAGTTGAGCCTCATTGAAGAGAAACATTTTGAATATGTATGTCATGGGAAATTGTATCAACATAGGATGAAGTGGGAATTTGATCAAAAAATGTGTCCTCCGGTTTACCAAGTCGGAGATGTGGTACTCAAAAGGATCCTTCCTCCTAACACAGATCATAGGGGTAAATGAACTCCCAATTATGAAGGTCCATTCGTGGTTAAGAAGGTCTTCTTGCGCGGAGCCTTATTGCTTACAACCATGGATGGCGAAGAATTTCCATCCCCTGTCAACTCAGACGCGGTCAAAATATAGTTTGCATAAAGAGACTCGTTGGACAGAAAAAAGAAAGTCCAGGCAAAAAAAGGCATCCTCAGGAACCATAAAAAAGGAATAAAAGGTTCGGAAAAAAATTAGAGATATAAACAAAAAAGAATTGTACACCTAGTAAGTTGAAAACCTGAAAGGGAAACTTAGGCAAAAATGGGTATCCCGGTGGATTGAAAACCCGAAAGGTCGATCCAGGAAAAAGAGGGATTAAAGAGAAAGACTACGATCTGAGTTATCTGCAGTCTTATGAGCGATCTGAGAATGTCGAGTCTTCTATAAAATCCTCTTGAGATGGTTTCCTCATATTAGTCTTATAGTCTGGGGAAAAGTGATATTGTGACTCTCCTAAGCACGAGACACCTTGAAACTTTTCTTCTCGGCATGATTTGTTTCAATCTCACTATCGTTAGCTGGGTCAGATGGAACTTATTTCTAGCATGGGGCCTCATGTACCCCTTTTCCTCAGCAGGTTTTCTTGATGTTGTTTTCCAATAGATCGCCATGGATCTTGTTTCCCCAACAGATCTTAGAGGGTTCCCCTTCTCCGAAAAATCTCGGTGGATTTCCTTTCTCCTGAAAAGCAAAGAAGATTGATAATCCCCAAGCAGAGAGTCATCCTCCAGGGGTGAGGTATTTTACAAGGATCTGGGTATTCTTAATAGCCAGTTGAGTGTTTTCTTTCTCCATAGAGATTTGGAAAATCATATTAGCATAATCTTTTCCTCAGCAAGGTCTTGACTAGATACTTCCACATTCAGGTTGAAAGTTTGTCAAATCCCCAACGGAGTTTTATGATCGAGATCCATCCCTGAAAAGTTGATATATACCCCAGCAAAATCATCATATTTAAGCCTAATTTATTTTTGGCAACTGTGATAATTTGAAGCAGACATATCATTCACAATCTTCCCCAATATAGATGTTATCCCCACAAGGATTTCTGAGATCAAATCCGTGATCATTTTTTTTCCTCAGTAGAGTCAGTAGGGACACTCATTACCTACTCACCAGGAGATCCCCTTTTGCATTAGCATTAAGAAATCACCATTTCATTTGCATCCTCAAACGCGTAACATTTCCATTAACATGAAGCATTACGCCATGAAATTCAAACATATGCATACAAAGCATAATCTAGTTTTGGTACCTTGCACGAAATCCCAAAACTATGTTCTTCGATCTTGACTGAAGAACCCATAAAGACAGTTCTAAAGTCCAAATTTTCAATTGGTAGTCGGTAGTCGTCCGACTTCACTTCAAAAGACATTGTTAAATCCAACTTGCAACTAGTTGTCAGTAGTCGTCTGGCGTCACTTTAAAAGACAGTTTTCAAGTCCAAATTTTGATTTGGCAGTCGGTAGTCTTCCGGATTCACTTTAAAAGACATTGTTAAATCCAGCTAGCAACTAGTTTCAGTAGTCGTCTGACATCACTTCAAAAGAAAATTTTCAAGTCCAATTTTTCATTTGGTAGTCGGTAGTTGTCTGACTTTACTTCAAAAGACATTGTTAAATCCAGCTTGCAACTGGTTGTCAATAGTCATCTGGCGTCACTTCAAAAGACAATTTTCAAGCCCAAATTTCCATTTGGTAGTCGGTATTCGTCCAATCTCACTTCAAAAGACATTGTTAAATCCAGCTTGCAACTGGTTGTCAGTAGTCATCTGGCATCACTTCAAAAGATAGTTTTCAAGTCCAAACTTTCATTTGGTAGTCGGTAGTCGTCCGACTTCACTTCAAAATACATTGTTAAATCCAACTTGCAACTGATTGTCAGTAGTCGTCTGGCGTCACCTCAAAAGATAGTTTTCAAGTCCAAACTTTCATTTGGTAGTCAGTAGTCGTCCGACTTCACTTCAAAAGACATTATTAAATCCAACTTGCAAATGGTTGTCAATAGTCATCTAGCGTCACTTCAAAACACATTTTTCAAGTCCAAATTTTCATTTGGTAGTCGGTAGTCGTCCGGTTTCACTTCAAAAGACATTGTCAAACCCAGCTTGCAACTAGTTGTCAATAGTCGTCTGGCATCACTTCAAAAGACAATTTTCAAGTCCAAATTTTCATTTAGTAGTCGGTAGTCGTCCGACTTCACTTCAAAAGACATTGTTAATTCCAGCTAGCAACTGGTTGTCATTAGTCATCTAGCGTCACTTCAAAAGACAAATTTCAAGTCCAAATTTTCATTCGGTAGTTGGTAGTTGTCCGACTTCACTTCAAAAGACATTATTAAATTCAGCATGCAACTAGTTGTCAGTTGTCGTCTGACGTCACTTCAAAAGACAATTTTCAAGTGCAAATTTTCATTTGGTAGTCGGTAGTCGTCCAACTTCACTTCAAAATACATTGTTAAATCCATCTTGCAACTGGTTGTCAGTAGTAATCTGGCGTCACTTCAAAAGATATTTTTCAAACCCAAAAGATGTTTGGTTGTTAGTAGTCTTCTGGTGTCACTCAAAAGACAACCCCTATTTTGTTATTGGTCCCATCAGAGTGATATACAATCAGAGTTGTCATTTTATTGGATTTATATCACTTTTATTATTCTCCATGGAGTGCAAATCTTCTGGTTATTTTTGGTATTCAATCCCTCCATACCTTGAATGTCTGAAAGCAACCGCTATCATCCATTCAGTTCTGCAGTTGATTGAGTAGGGGCACTTGTAATAACACAAAATTTTCCCTCTCATTTCATACATCATTTAGCTCATACTTTCATGCATTGCATTGCATTCAAGTCATACAAAAGAATAAAACATACATCATTGGTTGTGCATAGGGCATGTGATCAGGTGATTTCCAAAGTATGGATCATCCAAAGCAAGAGAACAAGAGACAAGTGTCTTCAAACAATCCTCAAGGGTCTCTTACATCCTATATCATCTCATTTAATCCCTCAAGTCATTGGAAGATGAGAATTCATCAAGAAGTTGAGACATTTGATCACATCCTAACAAAAATAATCAAAATTAGGGTTTTGAGTTTAAAGGAGTCTTCTTGTGAGATTTTGGTTTAAACTTGGTATCAAGAGTTTCTATATTCTATCAAGTGTGTAAGTATGGAAGATTGCCCATTAGTTAATTTCAGAATGGTTTCAATTGATCAGTTGCTTGAGAATCAAGAAATTGGGGAAAAGTCAACTATGAAGAGGAAAAAGTCAACTTCTGACTTTTTAAGGTCAAATTCATGATCCACAAGTCAAATATGTTCAACGGTGAAGATTTGATTAAGAAAAGTCAAGATATTCATCAAAAATCAATAAAATCAAGAAACTGCCAAAAAATAGAAACTTAAGGTTTTTAAAATGGAAGGTTTTGACCAATTGAGGGCCTATCTTCAAAGCATTCTTTCTTCATGATAAAAGCTTCAAACTTAATGGTTATAGAGGCCTATCAAAATTTCACATCCTAAGCTTCAAATCCATAACAAGAACATTTCCATTGGATTATAATTGAAGAATTTATGATCAATCAAAGTGGATAAAATAAAAGGAAAATTGGTTGGGCAAGCAAGTCATGGGCGAGCCAGATGCGCCATCATTTCATCAAACACCTTGCAGGCATGTTGTGCCCAACTTCCAAGCCAAATAACTTAATGATTCAAGCTCAAAATAAAAAATTATTGAACATCAAAGTTGTTAATTTTGATCTCCTCTACAACTTATGTGTTGGGAGATTTTTCATTTGATCAACATACAAATAGTTATGGTTGCATCAAGTGAGGTTTTCAAACTGGATTTCCCATTGGCCTATGAGCCATACATGCCCATCAGGTTGCCTTTCCCAAAACCAGTCATGACCAAAGCTTTTCTATTTCACTTTTAAGTATGTTAGAGGCCTCTAATCATCTTGAAACAAACTCCAACTTTGTTCTACTTCATGTTTTCATTCCATAGACCTCAAATTCATATCATTTCATGAACTATACATGGAGAATTTCATGTTTCAACATCATCATTTTCACTATATGTTTGCTATCCAATATGATAAGCATGAGGCATTATTCTTTTGGTTCATTTCATATACATCCTCACCTTTCATCCATAACCTCATTTGAACATACAAATTCTTAATCATGCACGTACCACATGATACCATGCATGAATGAGGGAACTTTTTTAAAACAACATACTTATATAACAAGTTTCTATGTTGTAGCATACATACACACTTCCATCATCACATCAACATCATTCATCCTTCTCCTCACCATAGCATATCATGATGCTCTCCAGACATGAACAACAATAACACCATACACAATTTTCTTCAATTGGATCAATTGCTCCAATCACCTTCCTTTGCTCTTTATACCACTAACTTAACCATAGTTCTAACTACCAACTGAGGTAGTTAGAAGCTAAGCAAGGGTATATAAGATATCCTAACATAATTTCAAGGAGAGATTCATCATTTGTTCACATTTTCATAAAACACTCTAAAAAATCTCTCACATTTCTCTCTCTGACACCTTGATTCTTGAAGCTTGTTGGAAATTACCCTTCTTAAATCTTCATCATCACACATCCATGGAAGCTTGAGTCTGTTGCACAATTTCTTCCTCAACTTCAGTTTGTCTGCATTTTAGATTTCTCAAGCATTTTGAAAACTCTCAAGCCTTTATTTGGATCCATTAAAGCTAAAGAATTAAAGGAGCATCTCTGGTTTTCTTTCACTTCAAGATTATTCATTTTGAGGTTCAAACTTCCTCAACTCTTTTTGCAACGTATTCGATTGTTTAGCTTTGTTTTTGCTTGATTTGAAGCTCAATAGGAGTTGCGGCACCTTTGGCTAGTTGATAGGCTTCTTATAAGCATAGATCCAATATTTAGAGCAACTTGAATTCGTTCGAATCTCTTCATGTGTGTATGATGTGTGAATTTTGATACTAGATCTTTGTTCTCCTTAGCTTCCTGATCATTTTGATATAAGGCATGTGTATTTTTGTTGACCTATAACTTGGTCTGACCGAAGAGTGGTCAGAGAGGCCAGAGAAGATGACCAGAGTCTTCTCTGCCCGATGAGATTTATGAAACCCTAGCTGAGCCATCTTTAAGTCATGAATGTTTGATTGTTTGAATCCAACTCTTGAAACCTTGCCAACGCATTAATGAGGATGCACTCCATCACGTGCCTCTGACCTTCATGAATGTTGACCTTGACCTAGCATGTATGTGCGCGTCCATCATAGTTGGCATGTGTGTGTATTTTGATCCATTGGATGTGTTTACTTTCATGACAATCTCATATTGACTGAATCGTATGGCTGATATTGAGTCAACATTTGACTATGCTCCACCATAATTGTCATGATCAAGTGCTTGTATCTGGACTGGACTTTTAAATGCTTTTCACACCCCACATCTTGAAGCCTAATCAATTTTGAATTATGCTTTTACTTTCGCCACATCCCTCCCCCTTTTTCTTTGTTTTTTTTTCTTTCTTTTATACACTTTTGGTTTTTTTAAACTAACAAAACACTTATAAAAATTCACTTGACTTCATAACACATTTAAATATTTTTTGATGTTTTTAAATTCTGATTTTGGTTTATTTTGACCTTATTTTCATAATTTTCTTTGAATTTCTTTTTAAAGCCTTTTCTCCATGATACTTGATTCATTTTCATTTTTATTGACATAGTTGTTTTATGAATTTTTACATGAGCTTTGGTAAGTGATCATAGGAAACCTTAATGCATCCCATTCATATTTTTGTTAATTTTTAGGAGCATTCTAGATTAGATTTTTAGAGCCATCTTTGTGCATCATTGTGAATTGCTTTGAGTGAAGTCGTGACCTCTAAATTGAGCATGTTCTCTAATTTTCCTTGACCTATAACTTTGTGACATGTTTTCATTCTATTCACACATCAAATGACTTGAATTCATTCATTTTTCCTCATCCCTTTGATATTGTTTTCCATTTACTTTTGAGACACCAATGATTGTGTGAATTTCACTAACTTCTAAACCCTAGTTTTAGGTAGGCATTCATGCCATCCGATTAGGACTTGTTTATTCATTTTATAGGTCATCTCTTGAACATAATAGGTTACTTTGTTTGTGTTATAAGTCATGTGTGAGTCACTTTTACTGGGTTTGTGTTTGTGTTTTCAAAATGCATCCTTAGTTGAACATGTTTGACTTAAAATTGTCCCTCTTCTTTCTTAATTGTTAGCTTTATTTATGTGTGAATCATAAATTCCTATCCATGCATTCTAATTTCATTTCATACCTTGTATTCTCTTGACCTATAACCATTATCATGCATATTCATATGTCATTCATCTTCAACTTGCATCATTGTTGATCTTATGTGATACTTGTTTCATTTTTTTTAACTTCTTCTTCTTGATTAATATACTTGAACCACTTCATTAATAACTTATATATTCATTCATCAACATTCACTTCTGACCTTGGATGTTCATTCATATTTGCATGTCATATGCATTCATACTTCACCTTTGATTCATAACTTGAACTTTTGTGATCTTGTGGTGCTCTTCTTGACCTAGTTTGATCTTATTAGGAACCATAACCTTAGTGGACACCTTTAGGACATACCTAATGAATTTAGAAGTCCTTTAACACTTAGGGACTTTTCTCTTTAGGTTGAGGCTTTGTTTGATTCCTAGTTTAACTTTATAGGATTTTTGGCTTACTTGTTCTTTTATCTTTCACTTGTGCTTTCATACTCCATTATTTAGCTAATCTTTTAATGTAGGGGATAATGGTAAGTTGAGTGTATGAATGTGCTTCCTCATATATCTCTTCTCTCATCTCTTTAATGCTTTCTCTTGTGTGTTTGTGATAAGCCTTTCAATTCTTCTTTGACAATTCACTTCTTTCTTCCCTTTAGGTTCATAATTCATCTTCCATCTTAGAAGTGAGTTATGTTACCCCTTTCTTTTATTCTTCTTCTTTTATACTTAAGCTTCATATACCACACTTAAACATTAGGAACATATATGTATGATAACATTAGGGTAAGGTCTTAGTCCCCCTCATTAGATTTTTCCTTTCTCTCCTTTGAGTCTTCTCTTCTCATCTCATAACACATTCAAAACATCTAATAAAGGTTGTATACATCTTCATGTGCCAATAGCCTTATACAATGGGGTGCTTGTAAACATTCCATCTTATAATGTGTTATAAGTTGCCTAGCATGTTGAACAAGTCTTTATCATGGAGTTATATCACAAAGAAAACTCAAAAACACTTATTCATTCAAAAAAACAAAAACACTTAATGAAGGAAGTAAGTTAATGTGCTTAAGCCTTATGTATTGGGAATAAGTGTAAGGGTCTTCCTCATACTTAGTGTTCTTCATTATCATTCCATCTTGGAGTGATGTATGTAGTACACACTCCATTGTCAGAGGCTTTAGTACGCACGCTTACGCAAAACACTTCAAATAAAAAACTCTTAAAACACTTCAAAACAAAGACACATCTCCTTTATAAATTCTTTTCTCATCTCACTTATTCACATCGTAAGAACGTGCCTCTTCATGTTCTCGTGCAATACGATAACGCACTCTATTCTGCGAGCCTGTAACACCTGAGCTAGAACATTGGTTGTTCCATTAAAAAACAAAAACAAGCCAGTTTCATCCCTAGTTAGGGGAACTACATCGCTCTTATTCTCATTCTCGATGAGACACGTAGGTAGTGGAGTACGGCCCATTCAATCACAATTCTTTCTTATCCTACATTGTCTCTCGTTCTCTTTCTGTTCCCGTTCTTTCTCCAGTTCCAATTTAGCAGCAGATGAAGCAGATCATAACACCCTTTGAGTAGTACAAGCAAGCATGGATCCCGTTGAGTACGACGGAAGTGAAGGGGTTCTAATACCTTCCCTTCATGTTACTGACTCCCTTACCCGTTCTCTCTGGTTCGCAAGACCTCGTTCTTTCTTTTTCCTTAGGTTTGTGCAACATTACCTTTCCCTTTCCTTGGGATAAAAAAGCATGGTTGGCGACTTTTCTTCTTTTTCTGTGCCGCTTTCGCGTTTGTACTAGGATGAAAATCTCGGGAGCGACATGCGTCATTATGTCATTCCCAACCATTTTTAAATTGGTTTTTCGTAGCAGTGGTGATCGAACTAGGTTAACAATTATTGTGTTATTTATCATTCTGCAATTATACAACTATGTTATTGTGCTTGGTGTTTGAACATGTCGAAATAGATGTTGGAACTTATTACATGTTCATGTGTTGATATTTTTGAATATCCGTTTGCACTTACTTGCCCTTGTTTAATATGTTGCAGAGATCAATATCCTGACATGTGGTTAGGACATATGTGATCTGCCTACCAGAATTTCAATGGTATCAGAGAAGGCATCTTGTCTGTTTCTGGGTGAGATCTTAGGAAGATAATTTTTGGTTTTTAAATAAGTAGTAGTTAATATGAGTTTCAGATCATTCATTCTGATATACTTAAGGGTATTGATGGATGGGATGAGTGTTCTAAGTCAAGGGGAAAAACTACTGATGGTTGTTTAATGCTTCTGTGATTTTTTTCTACTATTGCTGGTGGTTTTTGATGATGTACTATAAGATGTTTTGATATATTTAATGAAGGATATTGAAGATAGTTCTTGATGTTTCGTTGTTTATGCCTCTGATTAGAATAATTCTTTTTGTCTTCTATTTCTGGAGTTGATGGTGAAGAAAGATCTATTCGTGGGAATAGATTGAGTTGATCACTGTTCAGAAAGGATAGATGGTGGAATCTATTCCTGATCTTACTTGTATTCTTGAAGATATCAACATCATAAAGCCCTAATCATTCCAAAGTTGGGAGAAATGGAATAAAGAGGGTTGTTGGTTACTGGTTATGATATCTTGATGCTTTGAAGGTTGATTTCGTCAGGTATCCTGAAGTCAAATTGGAGGAAGATGATTTGAGTTCTTATTGGTCAATTCTTGGTCTATGACTTTGATAAAAAACATGATCATGAATAAAGTTGCCAAAGATACTTGATACTTCTCGCAAGTCCACTCATAAAGTCATTTATAATCATGATCAGAGGTATACGGTCTTGGTCTGTTATTCATTCTTAAGATGGTTCTCTGAAGGCTTTTGTATTTGTGAGGGTATTTGGTATTTTTAATAATGTCAAAACTTGTATGGTTAAGGAAGATATATGGGATCACAAGATGCTGGCATAAAAATTCATCAGAAAGTGTTTTTGTGATGGTTCAATTTGAATGAGTCGACTCATCAACCTCAATAGGTCGACTCATTCAGTTGAGAAAAATTGAGTTGACTCAACTGTTGATTTAGGTCGACTCAAATGAAGGCCATAAAACTTTAGAACTCACGGGTCCCAATAGGATAACTGAGGGAATTATTTAGGTCGACTCAAAGCTTTAAGAAGGTCAACTCAAAGCATCTTTTAGGTCAACGCATTCCTAAGTTCTCAACAGGTCGACTCAAAGACTCATGTAGGTCGACGTATTCCTATAGTGAGGCACCTATCATATTTCTCTCTCTCTCTCTCTCTTGTTTATTTTAAGTTTTTCCATTATGTTTGCTTTCAAGTATAAATAGTTGCAGATATTATTTTAGTGACTAATAAGAAAAGTGAAATAGATGCACAAGTGCTCTCTTCATCTTCTCCTTCTCTAGCATTCATCAACAACTACACACAATAATTTTTATTGATCAAAATGTAAGATTCAAGGTGATAACGTTCAAACGGTGAAATTGCGATTTCAGTTTGGGTTGAGAGATTTGAGGGTTTTTCTTGAATAAACATTGAGGGTTTGTCCTCCAAGATCATTGTGATTTAGGGGGTTTTTACACATCATTCGTTCGTAGATTCAGTCGAGTGAAGAGGTTTGAAGATCAAGGTGATTGTTCAACCATATCACGGTAACCGTAGGATTGCGAAGAACGGTGTCGGTTAAGAAGTATCGAAACAAAGCGCTTGTGCTCAAAGTTTGGAGAATCGTGGGTTCTTGTAAGAAGGGAGTAATTAATCGGAGGTTTGTTTGACACGTGTGAAGGACTTGATTCAACTAGAATCAATGGGAAAATAGAAACATAGCTACAACTACAATTAGGATTGGTTTGTCGTTCCTATTTTCTATTTGTATAAACATTGAAATTTTAATAAAAGGTCCCAATTCGGTTTGTGAATTGGGGGCAAAGGTACCCTTAGTGAGGATGGTAGGGGAACTGCCTAAATAAATTCTTGTACCTTCCGCATTTTTCATTCGGTAAATTTTCTACACAAGTTAAAATAATTGAATTTTGAAAATTTTGTTTTGTATAGTTTAGTGCACACTAAGTGTTTGTGAAATTGTTGCTATTACCATTACATAGCAACCTTAGAGAAAATTTTGCACTAGATTATTAGGCAAAACACATTAAGTGTGTTGTGCACACCAAGTGTTCGACAAAATTTCAAAACACATTATTTCTTGTTAGTTGTGCTTATTGCTTCTCTATATACATTGTTAGAAGTAGTTTAATCAATTGCTTCAAATTAAGTGATTAATTTGCTTGGTATTGATTTTTTTATTCATCTTTATCGTCCCATTTGGTTTGTTAACGCATATCCGATCATCGGTGACTTAAAATAATTTAGACGTGATTTTTTCGGGGAACTTCTGCAAAATATTTTTCAATTAATTTTTGAAAAGTAAAATTTTAAAAAGGGATCTATTCAACCCCCCTTCCCCCATCTAGATCCGCTCCATCGTCTAACAAGTGGTATCACGAGCAGCTGTTCATCTAGTGCTTCGCATATAACTTCTTAGAAAATGGATAACGATCCAACGAGGGCGTATAATAGAGCGCCCGTTTTCACCGAAAAAAACTATAGTCACTGGAAGGATTGTATGCGCATTCATATCAAATCTGTTGATAGAAAGATATGGAAGGTTATTCAGGATGGTCCTATGCAAATAACTATGACCGACGTGAATAATGTTGAAGTACCTAAACCCGAAGCACAATATGATGGAAAAGATGAAAAACACTATAGTTATGATTGGAAGGCTAGAAATACGATCATTGCCTCTTTGGCAGCTGATGAATATTTTAGAGTCTCATATCATACCACATCTAAAGCTATGCGGGAAGCGTTACAAATTGCATATGAGGGAACTAATAATGTGAAACTAGCTAGAATCAATACATTGTAACAAGAGTTTGATTGCTTTCACATGAACCAAGGGGAAACCATTGGTTATTTGGGAAAGAGATTTTCTCATTTATTAAATCGCTTAAATTCTCTTGATAAACGCACTTCCAACGATGTAGCTACTAACAAAATTCTAAGATGTCTTACTAGGGAATGGTTACCCAAAATCACGGTAATCAAGGAAGCCAATGATGTAAGAACCTTGGATTTGACTAAGTTAATAGGCAAGCTACAAGAACATAAACAAGAGCTATTGAACTTAAATGAGTATGAAGAAATTTAAAAGAAAGAAAAAAAATGAGAAATTCAAAGACAACGAGAAGAAGAAGAAGTCTATTGCATTGAAGGCTTCTACTTCCAAACCATCCACCAACAATAAGTGTGATAGTGAGTCTAGTGATGAATATGATGAATCAAATGAGGATATGGGGATGTTTGTAAGAAGATACAATAGGTACCTTATGTAAGCACCCCAAATTTGCCCTCACCCATTCACACCATGGCTTGTGATCATTTCATATGCATAAACACAAGCATACCATCTCATGTTACATTTTGGATTCACTGCATAGATTCAAAGTCATCTGCACCTAGGGTTTGTGATCTGAGCAATCCAAGAGCTTCTTGAGCCACTCCAAAGGTCATCAATCACTTCAGAGAGATCCATGTGTGTTCTTATATCATATTACATCCTCCCAAAGTCAAGAATGCCAAAGAATCACAAGAACTGGGATTGGTATGGAAGCAGAGCCAGGCTTGACTGCACAGATGACCTAAAATTAGGGTTTTGGTTTCAGAGGCCATAACTCCAAATTTTTTGGTCATTCTTGTTTCCATTGGTCTCTATATGGTATAGGGAGTATGCATATCAATTTTCATGAAGAAATTCCATGGGGAAGTCATCTGATCAAGAGTTGACTTTCTGAACAAGTCAGTGCAAAATCAGGGCATCTGAGGCCCCCAATGACCCAACCAAGGGGTGATCTTCATCATTTTGAGTGTATATGATCTTTATTTGATCATGGAAGAAGTTAGAAGTTCACAAAATTCAAGAATTACAGGTTTTTGCAAAGTTGACTTTTTAGGGCAAGGTTGACTTTTAAAGAATATGTCATTTTATGCCACTTTTCAAACCTTACTTTTTGATCCAAAAATGCTTCAAATGGAAAAACTTTGGTCATGAAAGTTGTAGATTAGATCTTTCCCTTTTCAAAAAGTACAAGAACATGACCTAATTCATTTTGGATCAAAAGTTATGGTCTGTCAAAGTTGGCAAAAATCACTAATTTTCAAGATATGCCTCAAATAAGAAACTTGCAAAAAACTTTGTACCAAGGCATTTGTAACTTCTAATTCATGTCTAACCATTACACAAACATCACATGTGACCTAAAAATCAGATTTGAACCAAAATTTCTCATGTTTCATGGTTTGTATAGCAAGAAAGTTTCATGTGAACCAAAAGTGATCAAGTTGCAAAATCATCATCACACTTCCTTCCACTTGTTGCCTTGGCTGCTGAACCAACCATAGCCTTTCTCCTCACCATGCTGCACCAGCCCACGCCTTTGTACTAGCCTAGAACACAACCCATGCCTCTCTTACATAAAGGTTGACAATTTGCAAAAGTTAACTTACCTATCACAGCAGGCCAGGTCACATCATCTGACCAATGAGATTATTTTATGCAAACCAAATGCTAGCCATTTCACTTATCAAGCAAGGCTGAAACACACAAGAGCATAACATTCCCAAAAACACTCCATCAAGCAAAACTCTTCGAATCTCTCTCCACAGCTCACAAACACAAAAACCAAATCCACTGATCAACTCACCTGGCTTCACTGAGCCAAAACCAGCAAGACTCAGGCCTGAACTAAGCAAGAACTGAGCTTCACCATTTTTCATCCTCAAAGCCAGAACTTTCGAATCTCACTTTCCAGCCATCAAACACCCCATTTCTCTTCACCAACAAGTCAAACACACCCAAAGGAGCAAGAATCCACCATTGGATTAGCCTGAAACCTCACATTTCCTGACTGTGAAACCTGCTACACCAGAACTGGACTTCTCAAATTAGCTTGTTTAAGCTCATTCCAAGCCTACCATTAGCATCAGGGGGGTCAGTGGAGCAAGCCTGCATCAAAGAATAGCTCTGAAAGCCCAGAAACAGGAGTCTCCATCTCAGGTATGGCCATGAACATTTTTTCTCAGAGCTTGCATTTTGAGTTATAAATTGGTTGCTTATGTCTTGCTGGTCATGGGGATACTCTTAGAATCAAAAATGAGTAAGAGATGAGTTTGTATTGCTGCTCTGAAATTTCACCCGTGAAATTTGTTTCTTTCGATTTGCTTGATTCTTGATGTTTAAATGATGTTTGAAGATGGATTCGTGACCTAGGTTGTCAGAGGATCACTTGGCTGTGTTTAATTTGTTGTTTAGAAGCCTGAATCAGGATCTAGGGTTTTGATGCTGCCGGAGAAGATGACCGGAGCTTCCCTCCGGTCACCTGAATTTGTTTAACCCTAATCCTGTAATTAAATGAGGTTTAAATCTTGAGCGTTGGATCAGCTGACTTTGTTGACTTCCCGCGTGCACGAATGGCCCAGATTCGTTCATTTGCCCTAATCCACTTTAGTTAGTTTAATTAATCATAATTAAATTAATTTAATCAGAACCAACCTAGGCCACTAGATCTGGCGCGCAGTCAACATTTTCAAATCCAGAGTGAATCCTGGCCTTCCATCCTGCATACTTCAGTCTATTTTTATTTTTATTTCATTTTTTTTCATTTAACTTCCATAATTTATTTAAAATAGTAAAAATTGTTTAAAAATTATGAAACTTTTTGTCAAGAGTTTCATTAATTTTTAAAACACAAAAATATTTTTATTTTCATTTTTAGCATTAGAAAAGTATTTTTAAATATTTAAAAGTTTATTTTTATTTGATTAATGAAAATTAATTTATTAAAAATACTTTTAGGTATTTAAAAATCACCAAAAAATTCATGAAATGTTCTAAGACATTTAGGAACATTGTCCAACCTTCAAACCAAATTTCATTTTTGATCTTGATGCATTTTGAGAATTTTTCATTGAATTAAAATCATTTTTGTGCATTATTTTGATCCAAACTTCAAAAAATCATTTCTGCCTAACCATGAAGAGTTGGACCTTGGTTCTTTTTGCATTGCATTGTGTTTAGCATGTAGTTTGTGAGATTAAATGGTAATGATTTGATCTTTCATTTTCCATTTGTTTGGTAATTTTCTTGTTTGGAAACCCTAAAACCCTAGAAATCTTAAGAAAACCATAACTTGAATTTGGTTAGGAGTTGAAACCTCTCCTTTGGGCATTGGGTTAGTATAGGATTAGGGGTCCTTTGAGTGCATTTTCAATTTTTTATAATGTTGTTTGCTTCTGGTTTTGGTTTTTGTTTGTTGCATTGATCATAAACCCTAATTTGGGCTTCCATATGCATCCATCTTGCATTCTCTTGCATAACATGACTTGCCATGACATTCCATGCTTCCATTTGATTCATTTAACATCATAAGACATATTGAAAGCATGTTTGATCATTGCATCATGTATTTGCCTTGTTGTATGCCATGTGCACTTCATAACTTTTCATGTATGTTCATGGTTCTTAGCTTGCTTCATTTGCATTCATGAGCTTGTATGATCATTTCCATGTGCTGCCTCATGTTTATAGCATCTCATAGCATCATTATCATCTCATATGTGCTTCTGGTTTTGATTTACACCATGCCATTTCATTTCATTCTGCATTGCATTGCATTTTCTTTTCTAACTTTTCAGGTGGTAAGTGGCTTTGAGAAGTGAATTTGCCTTCATTTCTCATAACTTCTCTTCCTCTCTTTTCATACATCCTTGCTGCATTTATGTTTGTGTTTGAGATTGAGCTTGCTCATTCTTCTTCTTCTTACTTTCTTTCTTCAAGTGACTTGACTTCTTGAATGAAGCAAGTTACTTTGCTTCTCTTGATCCTTTCATCTGCTTCCTGGTGGTTCCTTTGAAGATTGTTCTTGTAAACCTCACAAACCTTAGGAACAACCAAGCATGACAATGATTAGGGTTTTGATTAGTCTCCCCTCTTAGTTTTACCTTTGTGTCTCTTTTGAGTCTTCTCTTCTCATCTCATAATCAGGGACTAAACCCTAAAGGCTTTAAGGCTTTGTGATTAAGTTTATGCCTGCATCCTTCTATTAGGATGGAGTGTATAACTTTAATCCTAAGTGTTAAACCCTTAATGTGTTTAAATCCTTTAATCAATTCACCTAATAATCATCAAGACATCACACTTGTAACTTGGGCCTTGCATTAGGGTTCTAATTCTTCCTTAACTGGTTAAGAAGGACTAACCCTAGTGTTAATGGACAAGTCCCCCTCAAGTTGTATTACAAACCATAAAATTCACTTCATCATCATATCATTAAATAAAATCCACTTAATCAAAGGCTTGTTTTGTCATGAGTTTAATCCCTAATCATGGATTAAGTTGAGGAGCTTTCCTCAGCTTAAACATTCTCATCTATTATCCTTCTATTAGGATGGTGTAATGAGTCTGTTTAATCCCTGATTATGGCTTAACCTCATTACTCAACACTAAACAAAAACACCAAAAACATTTAAATAATCACAAGTAGGTTAATGATCTTAATCCTATGCCAAAGGTGATTAAGTGTGAGAATCTGACTTCACACTTAAGGTAATCTCATTACCCCTAATCAGAGGGAAGATGTGATGAGTTTACTAAATCCATTGGTTTAGGCTTAAGCTCATTAACTTATGACAAACTTTCAAAAGCAATAAAAGACTGAAAACTTAAAAACAAACAATAATCGTCTCCTTCGGGATTCTTTTCTCACCATCTTCACTCACAAACGAGAACTTGCTTCTTCCGTCTAATGCAAGACAGTTTGCATCTGTGCCAGACAGATCATACACTTGAGCATAGACAGCAAGCAGTTCATCAGTCAATTCATCTTTCAGTCTCTTTGGGTCGAACTACGGTGTTCTGACTTCCTCATTGCACAAGAGGATACGTAGGCATAACTTAACAGTTATCGAACAAAAGTCTCTGTATATTCCCCCTCTTTCCAGCTTCATTCTTTTAGCCTCATTATCTTGAGCATATTCTCATTCCTGCACTGACACTTTCATATTTCACTTCACTTTTCCCTTGCACTGACACCTGTACATTCTTTTCCAGTTACTTTATACACAAATTGCACTGACACTACCCCTTTAAAACACAAATCTTTTAAGCGTGGATCCCGTCGAGTACGACGGACAATCTGGGTGCTAATACCTTCCCAGGTTGTAACCAACCCCCTTTCTCAGTCTCTCTGGTTCGCAACCGTCTTATCCATATCTTTCCAGGTCTATGCAGCATTGCCTTTCCTCCGGGATAAAAATGCCTAGCTGGCGACTCTATTCATCTCCAGTGAGTTCACTGCTGTGTGTTCTAATTGTCCCTCTCGCCGACCGTTCGCGTCTGTACCTTTATTTGGGCCATTCCCCATCTATCGGGAGCGACACCTTAGAAAGAATGAAATTTCTCATTCAGATAAACGTCTCATCAATTATATAAGACAATCAAATCCCTCCAAGCAAGATCAAATCAAGAATAATAAGTCAAAAGGGTCATGCTACAATTGCGGAAAACCCGGCCATTATAAATTAGAATGTCCTATGTTGAAGAAAGACAGAGGTAAAGATAAATATCAAAAGAAGGGTAACAAAGCTAGGAGAGCTTATATCGCATGGAAAGCGATAGTGAAGTCTCTAGAAACGATAACTTAAGTGATGAAGAAGAGAAAGTGAATCTTTGTCTTATGGCTCATAAAAAGGGAAAAAAGCAGGTAAGTCATGCTAATATGATAACTTTGAAAAATTGTCTTATTCTGATTTACTTACTACTTTTAGATTTCTCTACCATCAAGATAAAGAAGCTTTTAAACGCTTAGCCTCCAATAAGCATATTTTTACACATTTGGAGAAAAAGTTTTCCGACTCTCAAAAAGAGTTACAAACTCTTAAGTGTTCCATGGTAGAGCCAATTAAGGAAGACAAGAAAGGATGGTTTAATTACCATAGTTGTGAAACTTGTTGTATTTGGAAAAAAGAGGTCAAAACTTTTTAAACCAAACTAGATAAAGTATCGCAACCAAAAATGAAATTTGCTATAGATTGTTCTAATTTTAGAAATCTATGAATAATCCATATCAAAACAAGCAAATGGGACATTAAACCAACTTTAACTTGTCTCTATTTTTGCAAGAGGGGACATACTCTAAGAATGATGACTCTTGGCTTTGGCATAGACGCTTAGCGTATATTAACTTTGACTTGCTAAACAAGATCGTTTCAAAAGATTTAGTATTTGGTCTACCCAAAATAAAATTTACTAAAGTCTACCTTTGTGATGCATGCCAAATGGGTAAGCAAACAAATATCTCTTTTAAATCCAAAAATGTTGTTTCAACGACTAAACCTCTTGAACTTCTTCATATGGATCTATTTGGTCCATCTAGAATTAAAAGTCTAGGAGGAAACTATTATGGTTTTGTTATTGTAGATGACTACTCAAGATTTTGTAGGACAATTTTTTTTAGCAAGTAAAAGTGACACCTTCTCGGAATTTGAAACATTTGCCAAGTTGTCTTAAAATAAACTGGACACTAGATTTGTTACAATTCGAAGTGATCATAGAGGTGAATTTTAAAATCATATTTTTGAAGCGTTTTGTGAAACACATGGAATTGAACATAATTTCTCCGCTCCTAGAACTCCGCAACAAAATGGTGTTGTGGAGCGTAAAAACCATGTTCTAAAGAAGTTAGGAAGAAGTATGATCAATGACAGTGGTCTTCCTAAATATTTTTGGGCTGACGCCATAAGTACGGTGTGTTATGTGTTGAATAGGGTGATAATTCTTCCTGTTCTCAATAAAACGCCATATGAACTCTTAAAAGGTAGGAACCCAAATGTATTTCATCTTTATGTCTTTGATTGTAAATGTTATGTGTTAAATAATGGTAAAGAAAATCTTGGCAAATTTGACTCAAAGGCATATGAAGGTATCTTTCTCGGATACTCTAATTCAAGTAAAGCTTATAGATTATATAAAAAATAGATTACTTATCATTGAAGAATCAATGCATGTTTCCTTTGATGAATCTTATCCGAAAGTTGTCGGAAAAGGTAGTTATGTTGTTGGTGCAGGTGTTTCTTAGGAGGACATTCTTAAAGATCAAGAAGCTTCATGTGTTGAACCCATTCCAGATAGAGCTGAGGAGGAGCCAAATAAAGGATCTGAAATCAAAGAGGAGGATCATTCATCAAATCAAGACGATCTCCCTTTAGAATGGAAAACCTCAAAGGATCATCCCATTGACAATATTCTTGGAGATATATCAAAGGGAGACACTACAAGATCATTGATAAGTATTTTTTGCTATCATTATGCTTTCGTCTCTCAAATTGCGACTAAAAACTCCAAATATTCTTTACTCGATGAAATTGGTTTTTGGCTATGCAAGAGGAACTTGATCAGTTCAAAAGAAATAAGGTTTGGGACCTTGTCCCTCTTCTGCGAGGTCATCAAGTAATTGGCACCAAATGGGTGTTTAGGAACAAGGTGGACGAAAATGGTATTATCATTTGCAACAAGGCCTGTCTTGTTGCTCAAGGGTATAACCAAGAGGGGGTATTGACTATGAGGAGACTTATGCTTCGGTTTCTCGCCTTGAGGCTATATGCCTTTTTCTTGCCTTTGCATGCTCACAAAACTTTAATTTATATCAAATGGATGTTAAGAGGGCTTTTCTTAACGGATACATAAATGAAGAAGTGTATGTTTGTCAACCTATTGGTTTTGAAAGCCATAAAAATCCTAACTATGTGCACAAGCTTAAACGTGCTTTGTATGGCCTCAGACAAGCTCCTAGAGCTTGGTATGAACGCCTTAGAAATTTTTTATTAAATCAAGTTTTTTCAAGAGGAAAGGTTGATACTACCCTCTTCATTAAAAGAGAAGGAAAACATTCAATTTTAGTTCAAGTGTACGCAGATGATATCATTTTTGGATCTACTAATATGAAATTAGTCAAAGAATTCTCAAGTTCAATGCAAGGTGAATTTGAGATGAATATGATGGGGGAGCTAAACTACTTTCTCATACTTCAAATTAGACAACTTGAGGAAGGCACATTCATAAGTCAAACAAAATATTGTAATGAGCTTCTCAAGCGATTTGATATGACAAATTCAAAAGCTATTGATACATCAATGCCTACCATAGCAAGTTTAGATCGAGATGAGAATGGTAAGGAGGTGGACATAAAAAGGTATAGAGGTATAATCGGTTCTCTTATTTACCTTACCGCATCTCATTCGAATACCATGTTTAGTGTGTGTATGTGTTCTAGATTTCAATCTTGCCCTAAGGAATCACATTTAAAATCAGTTAAACGTATTCTTAGATACCTTTGTGGTACTCATAAGTTTGGACTTTGGTATCCTAAGGATAGTGGTTGTTCTTTGGTAGGTTATTCCGATTCCGACTTTGTGGGTTGCAAAGTGGATAGGAAGAGTACTAGTGGCATATGTCATTTCTTCTCAAATAATATAGTAAGTTGGCATAGCAAAAAGCAAGTTTCCGTTGCTTTGTCAACTACGGAGGTGGAATACGTTGCAGCCAAAAATTGTTGTGCCCAAATCTTATGGCTCAAACAAAAATTGCTCGAATTCGATGTCAATCTTAAAAATATTCCCATTTTATGTGACAACACTAGCGCAATAAACCTTACCAAAAATCCAATTTTACACTCACGCACTAAGCACATTAAAATCAGTCATCACTTCCTTAGAGATCATGTAGAGAAAGGCGACGTGGTATATAAACATGTTGAAAATTCAAATCAACTTTCCGATATTCTTACAAAACCACTTGCCACATAACCTTTCTTTCACATCCGTAGGGAACTTGGCGTTCTTGATATTTCGGATCGTTCTTAACGCATGGCATGTGTTTATCTTATATTATCACTTGAATTATTATATCTTGTCACTAACGAATAGCCTTTTTTAGGAATATTAAATTGGTTTCCTTCATTATACTTCATAAGAGAGAGATAATATTGTTCTTTTTCTATGTTACTCAAAAAATTTATTCTCATCCTTGATATAAAATAATTTTTGTTGTTGTGATCATGTGTTTGGTTGTTATATATCTCTTTTTTAAGTCAATATGTCATAAAATTAGAATATATGACACTAGAAAGCATTTTCAGCATGTTATATGAAGTATTTGAATGAAATCCTTAAAAAAAATTATGTTATATTTGCTGGCATTCTCGGGTTCCAACAGGTCGACACCTTGCGTCGACTAAAGGACCCATTGCATCGACTCATTGACATGTTTGCGTCGACTCAATTTAAATTTTGAAATGAGTCGACTCATTTATTGATTTAGGTCGATGCATTACTGTTTCACGTTGACCAACACGTGTTGAAAAACTCATTTTTCAGTCTTTGTAGCTTTCCTAGGTTGGTGTAGCCCACTCTTTTGTGCCATAATATTGCTTTTAATGTCCTTTTAAGTCTCCCAAACATTTTATAAATCATTCTTTATGTCATCATTGCATTTCATTCTCACAATTTCTCTCAAGAACTCTCAAACTTTTCTCTAAAACCCTAAAAACTCTATATCCTTTCAAGAACATCACTCATGGCTTCAAGAGTTATTAGAAAGAGAACTTTAAGGGGCTCTTCTTCTCAATCTACTCTTCTGGTAAGTGATTTGTCTCTTGTTCCTTATTACCTTAAGGAGATTTATGATAAGAGGTTCAAGAATATAAATGTTATCAATCAATATGTTTACTACATGCGAAATGCTTCTCAGATGAACATTCCACATATTGTTGAACTGATTGATTTTCAAGAAATTAATCCCTTTTTTTGCTTGTGAAGTTGAGTATAATGAGGACACGGTCCGTATGTTCTCTGCTGGTCCGGTTGGTAAGTTTAGGGGATTTGAGTTTCATTTTAGAATGGGCGAAAAAATGTATGTTGCCAATGCTCGGATTTGGAAGGATTTGTTCAGAATTGATCGTGCATCTCTTGTTATTTTGATGTCTGATTTCGATTAGGTTGATGGGTATGAATTTCGTAGGGAATTGAATGGTATGCTCAAAGAGCCATTCATTGAGTCGGTTGTCAATACTGAATTGTTTCCGACTTCCACCACCATAGGCAAAGTTAATCCCACCGATCACATTCTTCACTAGATTGTCTCCCACAACCTCCATCCAAAGAAAAGGGGTTTCTCTTGGATTGATATTTCAGAAGCTCAACTCATCTATATTCTTCGGAACAAGGTAAAAGTGAACTAGTCTCATTACTTTGTAAGTCGCATTTTTGCTCTCAAGGAGAAGAAGGAAATTGCTCTAACTTATCCATCTTTTTTTCAAGAAATGATCAACAAAGCCAAAATTGTTATTGAAGGTATTCCCTTTACTTTTATCTCCGATAATAATCTTTTTTAGCAGAAGACTCTTAGCTTGATGGGTCATTTGTGGGATCCTAAAGAGAAGCATTATCGGTATATTACTCGAGCCGTTTATGGTGATGATCATGATGATGAAGATGTTGTTGAAGGTAATCAAAATAAAGAAGAGGTTTCGGGTCCTGAAATTTATCCAAATGTTGCACAAATGGATACTAATGAAGTACAATTGGATAATGAAGATTGGCATCGAGTTGCTTCAGATGATTTTGATCTATATGAAAACCAAGGATGAAGTGAATAGCAACATACTGGGTGGACTTATAATGCAACATATTTTTCTCCTCCGTCTCCACCTCCTTCACCACCTTATCAAGACAACAATGTCAGTATCATGGAAATGCTTCAAAACATGCACTTAGAACAATAAATCTTTTATGAGGCTCAATACGAACGATATTCTGCATTGGAGCAGCGAATTAGGGAGCAAGAAATGCTTTTTCCTCTTATATGGTCTTTCAAGATGAGTGTTATACTGCTTTGCAAGCACAACTAAAAACACAAAGTGAGAATTGTGATGCTTTTGCATCCAATTCCTTGGCACGGATCAATGAGATCCATGGTTCCCATATGGCACTTGCAAACTCCTTAAATACCCTCGACACAAATTCCATCCACTTCACCAACTAATATGAGCAAGATCGTCAACAAGATATGTATCATCATCGTCATCCTTCATAACAGAGTCCACGACATTGAGAGCATTTGCATTTCATTTCATCATATCTTCATATGCATATGATGTGTTTGTTTTATTAAATTTTCTAAGTGACAATGCTTTTGGTATTTTTTCTTAAATATATACTGGCTTACTAAGATTTAGTTTCTTTTGTTTATTTGTCTCCTTTTGTTCTTTCATCTCTTATTGTGTGTATGTTGATGATTGGATGTAATTGCAATGTATGTAAAATATATCTTTTTCGCTATTTGAATTTCACCTCTTATCTGTTTCTCCCTTTTTGATGTTGTCAAAAAGGGAGATGTGATTATGTAAGGAAAAATTCTTGTGTGGCATATATTCAGGGGGAGCTTTTGTATGTGATAATCAGGTGATTGTAATAATTTTTGCCATCATTAAAAAAGGGGAGTTTGTGAGGGTATTTGGTATTTTGAATGATGTCAAAACTTGTATGGTTCATGAAGATATATGATATCATAAGACGCATGCATAAAAATCATCAGAAAGTGTTTTTGTGATGGTTCAAGATGAATGAGTCGACTAATCAACCTCAACAGGTCGACTCATTCAGTTGAGAAAATTTGAGTTGACTCAACTGATGATTTAGGTCGACTCAAATGAAGGCCATAACAATTTGGAACTCACAGGTCCCAACAGGCTGACTGAGGGCATTGATTAGGTCGACTCAAAGCATCTTTTAGGTCGACGCATTCCTAAGTTCTCAATAGGTCGACTCAAAGACTCATGTAGGTCGACGTATTCCTGTAGTGAGGCGCCTATCAGATTTCTCTCTCTCTCTCTCTCTCTCTCTTGTTTATTTTAAGTTTTTCCATTATGTTTGCCTTTTCAAGTATAAATAGATGCAGATATTGTTTTAGTGACTAACAAGAAAAGTGAAAAAGATGCACAAGTACTCTCTTCATCTTCTCCTTCTGTAGCATTCATCAACAACTACACACAATAATTTTTGTTGATCAAAGTTCAAGATTCAAGGTGATAACGTTCAAACGGTGAAATTTCGATTTCAGTTTGGGTTGAGAGATTTGTGGGTTTCCCCTCCAAGATCATTGTAATTTTGGGGTTCTGCACACATCATTCGTTTGTAGATTCAACCGATTGAAGAGGTTTAAAGATCAAGGTGATTGTTCAACCATATCACTGTAACCGGAGGATTGCAAAGAATGGTGTAGGTTCACGAGTATCGAATCAAAGCGGTCGTGCTCAAAGTTTGGAGAATCGTGGATTCTTGCAAGAAGGGAGCAATTAATCAGAGGTTAGTTTGACACGCGTGAAGGACTTAATTCAACTAGAATCAATGGGCAAAGAGAAACATAGCTACAACTACAATTAGGATTGATTTGTCATTCCTATTTTCTCTTTGTATAAACATTGCAATTTTTATAAAAGATATCAATTCAGTTTGTGAATTGGGGGCAGAGGTACCCTTAGCGAGGACGGTATGGGAACTTCCTAAACAAATTCTTGTGTCTTCCGCATTTTTCATTCGGTAAATTTTCTGCACAAGTTGAAATAATTGACTTTTGAAATTTCTGTTTTGCATAGTTTAGTGCACACCAAGTGTTTTTGAAATTGTAGCTATTACAATTACATAGAAACCTTATAGTAATTTTTTCACTAGACTATTTGGCAAAACACACTAAGTGTGTTGTGCACACCAAGTGTTTGACAAAATTTCAAAACACATTATTTCTTGTTGGTTGTGCTTATTTCTTCTCTCTATACATTGTTGGAAGTAGTTTAATCAATTGCTTCAAATTTAAGTGATTAATTTGCTTGGTATTGATTTTTTATTCATCTTTATCATCCCATTTGGTTTGTTAACGCATATCCGATCACCGGTGACTTAAAATAATTTAGACGTGATTTTTTCGGGGAACTTCTGCAAAATATTTTTCAATTAATTTTTGAAAAGTAAAATTTAAAAAGGGATCTATTCAACACCCTCTTCTAGATCCACTCCATCTTCTAACAACTTTTAGTTCTCTATGTGCAAAGGGTGAAAATCACCAACCTGAAGAAAGTGGATGTGATTTATTTTCACCATCCATGACTTGCAAGGAAGTGTCTGTCGCTCAAATCGAAAGGATTCTAATCTGCAAGGAGACTTCAATTTATGAAGGGGATTCTCATTGAAGAAAGAAGACAAGATAATCAGCTGAAAGCAAGTTCAGTCAAGGATGTTTGTCTCAACATTAGATATGATTCAAAATATCTACCACTAAAGGATATTGAATAAGGATTTAAGATCAATTGCTACTTGTGAAAGTCACAAGTATTTAATTGATTATCCTTGTTCATGGTAGCTGAAGACTAGATGAATCATCAGGAGGTACAACATCTCTAGTTACAACCTAGAGGATGAGTATATTCAAGATTATCTTGGAAGACTTCAAAGGGACAAGTGTTCAATTAGATGTTGAAACATCTCTTCAAGCTAATATGTGCAAACTACTAGTGGCTCAAGGAGTAAGTCTTCAGAAGAATGGAAGAGTTTTGCATATACTCAGGAAACCAAACCACAGGGTATTGACCTAAGGTGTTGGTAATCTTCTTCAGACAGAAACTACAAAGGATTGTGATCTACTTAGAATGTTCTATTCTAGAAACTAGTCTAGATTATTGAGGCTCTTGGAGAAGAAGTTCAAATAATCATCCACTTGAATCAGTTTATTTATAATCTAAGTTGGATTTCAGTGTCGTGCAGCAAAGCAGGATAGAGATTTTCTACTCAAACTTGAAAGTGTTATCAAGTATATGAGAGTATGAAACTCTTGTTCTGTTAGGGTTGAAAAGTTGTCAAAGTGGCATGATAACTTGAAACCTGTCAAGGCGGAAACTAAGAGGAGTTGGATTATCAGTTGAATGTCATATCAAATGTTTTAAAATCAACCTGGATAATTTCTATGAGGGAGTTAGCTTCTTGAGGTTAACTAATCGTCTCAGAAATGGAAGTTGTTGATACTTCAAAAAGATCTGTCTCATGTAGATTGCAAAAGTTGCAAGAGTGGTAACAATAACTCACTGAGTAAGTGACCGGCAGGAATTCCAAGACTTTCTTGCCCGAACACTTCAATCTAATCATATATCGTGATCAAGAGACATATGTACATCTTGGAACACTTTAAACC
Organism: Lathyrus aphaca; assembly: GCA_963966055.1. Lineage (NCBI taxonomy): Eukaryota > Viridiplantae > Streptophyta > Magnoliopsida > Fabales > Fabaceae > Lathyrus > Lathyrus aphaca. The sequence goes on along the minus strand of OZ014522.1, from coordinate 440,453,107 downwards.
TTGAAATGAATTAAATATAGTACGATTGATTGAATAATTTTCTATTCATTTATTAAATTAAAGAAGCATGTTATTGTGCAATTCAATTATATGTAGTTAGAAGTTATTAATAGTTAAGTAGAAGCATAAATTAACTATACTAGTTGCCTTGTAATCCAAACAGTTGATCAAAGCAAGACTATGCTATGCTATGAAACAGTACATGCATCTAACCTTGTATGAACCACTTATTCATAATAATACAACATACATTCCATCACAAATCATTTCTTTTTTATCCGTTTTTGAAGTGCAAGATACCTCTTGCACTAACACTTTTGAGAAGTGTGCACGGAAGAAAGGGTGTATAAGTGCATTGAAGGAAGTCTCAAATAATATTTTTTATTTACTTTATTGTCCATGATATTTCTTACCAAATATTGGAGACTAATATCTCTGACTTTTTTTTTTCATCATCGATATCCGGTTCAGCTGACCAATTAATTCAATTTAAGAGTCTGTTCTGATATCAAATCGTATCAACTCCTCTCAATCGCATTTGTATAGAGTACCATTTAAGAGTCTAAATTTTTATATATAAATTTGTTTAAAAGACATATGCTAGTGGTGTTCCATCATATATACACCATAAGACTTCTTAAACATTAATGGAAAATCTTGGTCTCTAGCTCTGATACGCAATTAAATGTATCACAAATGCATTGATACCAATTATTTCTTAATACAAGTCAAACATAAAGTCTATACTACTAGTAGAATCATTCTCCTTCTTTATATTTGAACCTATGGCTGCGCAATCATGCAACCCATTTTGAAATTTACCAATTATAAACAAAGATTTATAATGTGTACTATTTGGATACAACAAATGTAAAGAATTCCTATAGACAGATGTGTTTCACTTGAGTTTGTCGACCAAATTAAAATAAGACTTGTGAGATTGAACGAAGGCCATTCACTTGTTCCAATATCTTTTTCTGCATGTATCCATTTTGATATTGTGCGCAAGTCGTTCAACTATTTTTATTCATTTTTTTTCGTAACTCTTTAAATCGTACATGTAACAAAAGCATAAGAAATAAACAAGTGATAGAGACAAGATTTCACGTTCTACGGAGGATATGTCCAGGGCGGCTGAGGAAAAGAGGAGGGGGTGAGGACTTCATGGATTTATTGATGATTGGAGAAAAAAATAATATGGACATTTTTCTCATAAGATTTTATCTTGGTATATTTGCAAAAGATTTATAAAAGGAGACGTGAGGTTATCAAGAGAAGGCGATGTAACATGTCGCCAACACATGCCTCCCGGCCACCGGTTTACTAGAGCGAGCATCCGTTTTTAAGTTTTTTCGTTCATTTCTTAGATTATACGCCTTTTCGTGGGAATGTGAAGTTCCCAATCCTCGATGACACAAAAGAGGGAGTCGAAAATGGAGATCATGTCCTCAATAATAGGGGAGTTGATTGCCCACGCATAGAAGTCGTTGCTACTTTCTGGGAACCTGAGGTCCAGAATTTCCATTATTATAAATAATATATTTTATAATAAAAATTTTACTTCAACAAACAAACAACCGATGTGTAAACTATAGACATGTCATATTTTATTTATTTTTTAAATACTACTTATTCTCTCGATTGAGATTTCAATCAGGGAAGAAAATATTCAAGGGACACACCAACAAATCTCAGCAATTGAAGTTTAGCAACTTATATTTTTGTTTATGACTTATTACCTAGGATGATAAGACAACTAAGGGGAAAAGTGTTTAAGGAACACACCTTCAAATCATATCAACTGCATTTTAGAACCTCTTATTTTATTTTTATTTTTGTTTATGGCATATTGCATTAGTTGAGTTGACAATGAGGGCAAAAGTATTCGGAAGACATGCATTCGAATTTCAACAACTTCATGGATTTTATTTTTGTTTATGACCTATTATCTTGGTAGAACTATGAACCAAGTGAAAAAATACTGGTCAACTCCCTTCCGAATTCCAACAACTGTATTTTAATGCATTTTTTATTATTTATATTTTTTATTTATGATCTATTACCTTGGTTGAGCTAACAACCGAGGGGAAAACTTTTGTCCAATTTGAAAAGAAAAAAAATGAAGTGACCAATATTTGTCATCCATTTATAAAGTAACTTTCAGCAATTAATCAAAACGTGAATGCCACAACGATCCATCTTAGATGCAAAGTGTTGAAATGCAAACTTAACGTAATAAAAATAATGATAATGAAAGCAGTTGCATGAAGTACAACATCATTCTCAAAGATGGATTGCAAGAGAAGAAAAATGTATCAATATTGGTTCCTTGATGTAATCTCATCTTTTATAATTGCTTGTTAAAAATATTTAATGTTAGTCATGAATGCATGGATCTAACTTAGCAATTTTAGTTGTTGTAGTTTTAACAAGTAAAACACGTGATGTTTTTTATTGTTAACATTTAATATTTAACAATTTTATTAGTGTTGTTATTGTTGTTATTGTTGTTGAGATTGAATGTTTAATAGTTATATTTATTTTGATGTTGATGTTGTTGTTATTGTTATTGTTGAGATATAATGCTTGATGATTCTATTGATTTTATTTTTGTTATTGTTGCTTTGTTGATGATGATGATGACGACGACGATGTTGTTGATGATGATGATAATGATGATGTCGATGATGATAATGACGACGATGAGGAGGAGGAGGAGGAAGATTTAGAATTTGTCAACATATCTAATGCTTTGTAGTTTGAAATGCTAAAAATAGGTTAAAACAAAAATGATGTATATAGAGTATTTCACTTTGGGTATTATTCCAATCGAGGAAAAAACTTAGTTTTCACCTCGAATATTAATTCTAACCAAGGGGAAGAGTGACGCAGTTTATCTAAAGCGATCAAAATTTTGTTTGGTTCAGTGCAAATTGAAATAAGATTTAACTGAATAAAACATGACACGAGGTTATGATCATCTATCAAGACTCACCCTATTGATAATCCAAATTTGAACACTATAATATCTAAGAAATTTATATAAAAGTAGATAAATGTGTATGACACCCACTTTCGTGGTGTGTGTATCAAGATGTGTTTTTGACATGGCTAAGTGGATTTCTCAATCGAGATTGAGTCACCTTGTCACGGAGGGTGCCTCACTATTCTACTGTTTAGCAATCTACGGTTCAATATCGATTCATATCCTTCCAAACTACAATTGTATCTGGGTTGTCTTTGCTTTCACTATGCCAAACAAGGGCTACGATAATGCTTTTTGGCATTTAATAGCGCCTTAAAAGCATTGTCTAAGGTAGAGTTGTTTTAGGTAAAGACAGTTTTTAAAAGCATTTTCTAAAGTAGGCCTTTAGCAGTGCTCTCTAAAGTGGGCCTTTAGACAGTGCTTTTAGAAGCGTTGTCTAATGTATACGCATAAAATTTTAATGAATTTTTTATATATCTTTAGAGAGCGTTTTTTGAGTAAAAAAACGTTTTCTTTTTCCTCCTTTAGATAGTGCTTTTTAAAGTTCTCTCTAATGTATACCAATAATTTTATGAATTTTTTTCTATATCTTTAGATAGCGCTTTTTAGAAGAAGTACTTTCTTTTGTGGACTACGGGCATCACTTTTTCTAAAAAGCGTTGTCTTTTCTACGTAATTTTAATGAAATTTTTAAAAATCTCATTTTAACCATTTTTTATGCAGAAACCTGTATAATTCAAGTCATTTCAATAAACCTGCATAATTCACATTTCTATTAACAGTATGACTCATTAAACATTTCCACTAATCCCATAAATCACATAAACCTCGAGTCATTTACATCTCAAATAATGCCATTTCATTAATACCACTAATACCATTTCAATCCAAACACTATACAATTCAAGTCATTTATGTAACGCCATGATTTTGTGATTTGATTTTGTAGCTTGTTGTTGTCTATTATTTGGTGTTGGTCGAATATTGTTGTGTTGATGATGAGATCATTTGAAATTATTTTAGTAAATAATAATATTAAGGATAATCATTTTAGATTATTCAGATTATTATTATTTAATTAAAATAAAAGAATTAGAGGTCTTGGGGATATGATGGTAAATTGTGGAGACTAAGTTGAGGGCAAAGTTGGAAAAGAGTATTTGGGGTCCTAAGGGTAATTTTGACAAAAGGAGTTGAGGATTTGGGATACGATCAATTTACGATCGCTTTTGGGAGAAGAGGAGAAAATAGGACTGAAGAATGAAGAAGAGGAACGAAGGTTTGAAGAGGTTTACGAAGATTTTTGGTGAAGACCGTGGAAAAGCTTCACTCTAAGGTATGAGGAGTATCACTTTTCAATGTATTTTGATGTAGAGTTTAGATAATGGGGAGAATTGGGGTTTTAGAGAGAATCTAGGATTTTGGTGAATGGAATTGAGGAATAGTGATGAATTATGGTGTATTTTATGTTGTATATGATGTATGTGTGTTTTTTATATGTTCTGTTGTTGAGTTGGTGGTAAAAATTATGGAAAAACTGTGTTTTTAAGGTGAAATATCGTAGTTGTGTTTGCTGTAATCGCATGCTGGAATTTCTAATATTCGTCCAGCTTGCTTATCGAGTAATGAAAAATAGATTTATCCCCAACCCGAGAGGAGGCCGCTTAGCGAGCGATGAGGTCGCTTAGCAAGCCCTAGAATTGAAAATACGTCTTTTAATTTTAGAAAATTGTCTAATGAGGTGAAGATAAGATGTATTGATGTTGTGATGTATTATACTTGTTGCCATGATTTATGTTGATGTTTTAGTGAGAAATTTGTGATAGAAGTGAAGTAAGATATAAGTTGATTGCATGATGATTTATGTGATGATTTCTTATGATGGCATGAGTTATGCGAACAATGATATTATAATGATGCTATGACAGAGTAAATAAATGTTGTGAATATTTTGATGTTTATACTTATTACGTGACGAACACGTCAATCAAATGAATTATGATGATTAGGTGTAAAATGGAGTTGTGATGCTACAATATGATGTTATGATTTCTATGTGATGATGAGTATATGATGTGTTGCTATATGATGAATGTTGCTTGATTATCTTTACTTTATATTATTCTATATTGATTCGTGATTACTCACCTTGCCTGCCTTTGCTAATGGTCTATTATGCCATCCTGCAGATACTTAAGAAATAAGATTGGTGTGTGGATGTAGCTGGAAGTATTTTTTTTTGTCGCTTATTTAGTGATATGATGTCTTGATGATCTGATAGATGTACATCGAGTGGGACATGCTTAAGTGAATATTATGTTGTCTATTAGGATGATTTTTATGAGTTACTAGATGCTGATTTGTAGTTATTGATGATAGTTGACTTTGACATGTGGTCTTAATATTTTGATGAAATAAGAGATGTTTTATGAAGTTATGATTCCGCTGTAAAGTTTAGTTTTTATTATTGGTTTACAGAAGAAATTAATAATTAAAATGTTATGAAAACCCATGTTACGGAGTAAAAATGTTGTTAAGACGTTTTATGAAGAAAATGTGGCACCTTTTTGAGATGTACTCTAATTTATTTAAGTATTAACGTGTTATTTTCTGTAGGGTTAGAAGGGTGTTACATTAGTGGTATCATAGCATGTCAGTCCATTCGGCCATGTTGTCTAATGATATTTGTTCCTTAGTACACGACATATGTGTGAAACATTGTCGATTCTTGCTTGTTTTCCAACCATTTGTCTCCAAGTGTTGGTTTGAAACAAGTGGTGGAGAAGATATTGCTTCTCTGAGATGTGTTGGCTGTGGAGTGTTGACTCAGTGTGTATTGGATTGCAGGAGTGCAAATCTTATTAGGACAGTGTTTTTCTCGATTTCGGAGGGAATGCGAAGATAAGGCTTGAGTCAACTAAGGAATTGCACATGAGGTGACTGAGTTCACAAGGTTACCAAGAATGCTATTGGAGTTTGGGGGCATGGTTTATGCCCCATCATGATTTTCGACTATCTATTGACAAATTGAGGAACTGATCACCCTTAATCTCTTGTTGATAGTAGATTGAATCGTGTTGGATGGAATAGACATGTCTTGCCAACTTAAATGGTGTGTACAGTGAAGTAGAATGGAGTTAAGTCGAGTGCTTACAGATGGTTTTGATGAGTTGATGCAGATTATTATATTGGATGATGAAGAAAGTTCGAGTATCGTGTCTGTCGGTCAAGTTGGAAGGTCTTGAGGGAGAATGATCAGGTATTGTTGATGTTTGCTTCTCGGGGCAGAGAGAGAGAGAGAGCAATGTGACGGCTAGTGATATGCTAGTGGTGTGTAATTCCTTATATTTTCCTAAAGATATTTGTGACTTGTGTCTGGAGTGTGAATCTACGTTTGATGAAGGTGGAAAGTTGTTTGTTCCGTTAAGCAAGTGGTTAAGTTTATGAAAGATGGTGTAAAAGTGTTTACGACGTGAGTTCCTTTGAAGGCATAGGTAAATGCAATGGTTGGTGATTTATTTAAGGTGTGTTACTTTTGGATGTGTTCTCATGTGATATCAATGATTTTCTACTGAAATTGTAGAGTACGCTTAGCGCGGGTTATAGGATTGAGAAACGTGTTTTAATTGATGAAATTGAGTAGAACCATGCATGTATATGCTTTGTAGTGATGTGATGTTGTTGTGACTGGTGCCAGGTGTTAACGTGTGAATGACGGCTAGTTAGTGATGTAAGTGATGAACTACCTTATGGTTGAGTTATATGAGTGTTTTGATAAACATGATGTTGATTATGAAGTCCTATTGTAGTGATTTGTTAATAATGTTGTTGTGACATAAATGAGTTGATTATACATGATAATGGGATAGTCTATTTGGTGATAAAATGAGGAATTAAGGATATTCTGAAGAAGGTTATCAGGACAAGGTACAGTCACAATGAGGACACTATGATGTCGTTTGGTGTATCCAATGTACCTGGCGTGTTTGTGGAGTACATGAATCAGATTTTTCATGAGTATTAGAGGGTAATTTTGTGGGGTCTTTGTTGGTGATACTTTGATATATTCTAAGTTTGAAGAAGAACACACAACACCTTTGCAGATTGTGTTGCAAGTATTTAGAGAAAGGAAGTTGCATGCCACATTGTCGAGTTGTGAGTTCTGGTTGTAAGCAGTAAGTTTATGTGGTCAGGTGATTTCGATTGGTTCAATAATTGTTGATCTTTCTAAACATGATGTTGTGATGCATTAAAAGACTCTGAAGTATGTCATTGAGCTAAGAATCTTATGGGATTATTAAGTTTTTATTTCATGTTTATTAAAGTTTTTTCCTAAGTTGGTATTGTCGTTGACTTAAGTTGACACGGGAGAGTCAGGCATATGTGTAGGATGTTGCATTGTGAGGAAAGTTTAGTGGGAATCAGGAAGGGGTTAATGACTACTTCGATATTGATTTTTCCTAATCTGAGTGAGTCATTGTGGTTTGTTGTGAGGCGTCAAATATGGGACTTGAAGGCTTTTGGTACAGAATAGTGAAGTGGTTGCTAATGCTTCCAAACAATTAAGAGTTCATGAATGGATTGTCCTAACCATAAATTAGAATTGGCAGCCATGTTGTATGTGTTGAATATTTGGCGACATTATCTTTTTGGGATCTAGAAATGAGGTGTTCATCGATCATAAGAATATGAAGCACTTGTTGAGTAGAAAGAGTCTAATGTGAGACGGAGGAGACTGAAGGAATTTTTGAAGGATTTCGATTTGATTTGTGTTACCATCCAGGTAAAGCAAATGTGGTTGAAGATGCCTTGAGTAAGAAGACATTGCATATGTTGATGCTTATGGCGAGAAAACTTGAAATGATTGAACAGTTCGGAGACATGAGTTTTTTGTGTGAGACTACTTCCGATAGTGTGAAGTTAAGAAGGTTGAAATTGACTAGTGATATTATGGAGAGGATCCGAGTAGGACAACAATATGATTTGTAGTTGTTTGATCAGTTGACTTTGATTACCCAGGATAACAGATGTGAATTCCGAATTGATGAGAAGGATATGATGAGGTTTTGTGATAGGGTATGTATTCCAGATGTATCGGAAATTAAGAAGAATATTTTAGAGAGAGGAAGTCGAAGTAGATTGAGCATTCATCCCAGTTCTACTAAGATGTATCAGAATTTGTACAAGTTACTTGGTGGCCGATTATGAGGAAGGATATTGTTGAGTTTGTGTATGCGTGTTTGATTTGACAAAGATCGAAGATGGAACATAAGATGTCTTTGAGTCTGAACCGACTATTGAATATTCCATGATGGAAATAGGATAATATTTCTATGGATTTTGGGTCAGGTTGTCGAAGACGGTGACGAGGAATGATTCCATTAGGGTGATCGTAGATGGATTGACTAAGTCATGTCATTTATTGTCGATGAAGATTAGTCATTCTATGCAGGAATTAGCAGAGATCTACATTGAGGAAATTGTAAAGTTGCATAGGGATACCATTGATTATTGCGTAGGATAGAGATTTGCGGTTTATGTCGAGGTTTTGGATGATTTGTTAGATGATTTGGGTACTAAGTTGAGGTTAAGTTCTGCTTATCATCCGCAAACGGATGGTAAGACGTAGAGGAGTATCTAATTTTGAAGGATTTGTTGATGTCTTGTGTATTGGACTTCGGGGCATGAGGATTAGATGAGGGAGTCGTATCCGACTTTGTTTTCTTCGAGAAAGTTTTTAGGGCAAAAATTCCTTAAGTGGGAGAGAGTTGTAACACCCTGATTTTGTGATTTAATTTTGTAGCTTGTTATTGTCGATTATTTGGTGTTGGTCGAATATGGTTGTGTTGATGATGAGATCATTTGAAATTATTTTAGTAAATAGTAATATTAAGGATAATTATTTTAGATTATTCAGATTATTATTATTTAATTAAAATAAAAGAATTAGAAGTCTTGAGAATATGATGGTAAATTATGGAGACTAAGTTGAGGGCAAAGTTGGAAAAGAGTATTTGGGGTCCTAAGGGTAATTTTGACAAAAGGAGTTGAGGTTTTGGGATACGATTAGTTTACGATCGCTTTTGGGAGAAGAGGAGAGAAGAGGTCTGAAGAACGAAGGTTTGAAGAGGTTTCTAGAGATTTTTGGTGAAGACCGTGGAAAAGCTTCACTATAAGGTATGTGGAGTATCGCTTTTTCAATGTATTTTGATGTAGAGTTTAAGTAATGAGGAGAATTGGGGTTTTAGAGAGAACCTAGGATTTTGGTGAATAGAATTGAGGAATAGTGATGAATTGTGGTGTATTTTATGTTGTATATGATGTATGTGTGCTTGCTATATGTTCTGTTGTTGAGTTGGTGGTTAAAATGATGGAAAACTGTGTTTTTAGGGTGAAATATCGTAGTTGCGTTTGTTGTAATCGTACACTGAAATTTCTGAAATTCGTCTAGCTCGCTTAACGAGCAATGAAAAATAGATTTTTCCCCAACCCGAGAGGGAGCCGCTTAGCGAGTGATGAGGTCTCTTATTAAGCCCTATAAGTGGAAAATACGTGTTTTAATTTTAGAAAATTGTCTAATGAGGTGTAGATATGATGTATTGATGTTGTGATGTATTATACTTGTTGCCATGATTTATCTTGACGTTTTAGTGAGAAATTTGTGATAGAAATGAAGTAAGATGTAGGTTGATTATATGATGATTTATGTGTTGATTTCTTATGATGGTATAATTTATGTGAACGGTGATATTATAATGATGCTATGACAGAGTAAATAGATGTTGTGAATATTTTGATGTTTATACTTGCTACGTGACGAACATGTTGATCAAATGAATTATGATGATTAGGTGTAAAATGGAGTTGTGATGCTACAATATTATGTTATGATTGCTATGTGATGATGAGTGTATGTTGATAGATTATATGACTGGTGTATAGATGTCTTATGAAGAGTATGATGAATAGTTACATGAATGTTGATTATGTGTATGTTGTTGCATCGTTGCATTCATGGCATACTTATGATGATGGAGGATTCAATCCCATTTTTTATATTGGGGTGTTGTTGTTTATGTTGTGCTCCCTTGTGGAGGGTAGATGACCCAGTGTCCATCACATATTAAAATCGGTACCACGTGCATTTAAGAAGTTGCATTCATTCTTGGTGACATAGCATGATGCATATGTGTTGAGTAGATGTTTGATGAGTTTTATGATGTGATGGGAGAGGATTATGATGTGTTTATATATGATGAATTTTGCTTGATTATCTTTACTTTATGTCATTTTATATTGATTTGTGATTACTCGCCTTGTCTGCCTTTGGGGATGGTCTATTATGTCATCCTGCAGATACTCAAGAAATAAGCTTGGTGCGTGGATGTAGCTGGAAATATTGTTTTTGAGTCGCTTATTTAGTGATATGGTGTCTTGCTCTAATAGATGTAACAACGGGTGAGACACACTTAAGTGAATATTATGTTGTCTGTTAGGATGATTTTTATGAGTTACTAGATGTTAATTTGTAGTTATTAATGATAGTTATTAATGACCTGTGGTCTTAATATTTTGATGAAATAAAAGAAGTTATATGAAGTTATGATTCAGTTGTAAAGTTTAGTTTGATTATTAGTTTATAGAAGAAATGAATAATCGAAATGTTTTGAAAACCCGAGTTACGGAGAAAAAATGTTGTTAAGACGTTTTAAGAAGAAAACGTGGCACCTTTCTGAGATGTACTCTGATTTAGTTAAGTTATTAACGTGTTTATTTCCGTGGGGTTAGAAGGGTGTTACAATTTACATAAACGGAAATTCATTTACATAAACCACAAGTCAATGACATTAATCCCATAATCCTATACCTCAAACGATTTTTTTTTCAATAAGGTATTCGCACAATTCCTCCGTAATTTCTTTCAATTTGTAGGACGTGTAATGAGAACACACGTATTCATCAAATTACTACATAACAAAAAAAAATATGCATTAGTTAGTTTAAAATAATAAATTATGACATATCCGATAAATATTAAAATAAATCCTAAGTAATAAATCCATGCATACCTGAATAGGAATCTCTAATCGATCCATTTGAAGGATTTCTCTCATAAACCTCAAAATGTAATACCCGCAGTCTATGCCATTTTTCTGTTGAGGACACTACATAAAGACAAACAAATAAGAGTTAATATATAGTTGTTTTGTGTTATCAATTAGCATCACTAATAAGCAACATTGTGAAAATTAATATACTTCCACTTGGACCCATGTAATAGTGTTTTCTTTAGCCCGTGCTACTCAAGCATCTCTTTATGCTCAGTATACTAGTATAGCTCTATAAAAGAAAAACGTAAATTTAGAACAATCTCACAGAAATAATTAAATATACAAATGCACATGCATATTTCGAACAATCTCACTTATGCATTAACCACTTCCTTCATACTTGGATATGTTGACCAATCATGCTCCAATGAATTCATATAATAGACCACTTATTTTGTAGGATTAATAGCAACTAACAACCAGTGTGCACTGTAAAATATAACAAAAGTTTAGATGGTTAATTTCTACGCAAATGATACAAAGATTAGAATGAAAATCTTACCCGTGTCCAGTATTATACGGTAAAAAAACAAATAGCCACTTCAAACACATAGCCAAGTTCATATAAATCAATCCATTTTCATCTTTAAGATAAACTAAATCAAGAACCATCACAAACTAATATCAAAACTGAATTTTTAATTGTACCAAGTTGTATGACACTTTAGGATGGGATACAAGTTATGGCAATCAAAGTGAAACAAAACATGAATGTTACAACATTGTCAACAAATCTAAAGATATATTTTGTCCTATAATTAATCCTATTTCAAAATGAAACATTTTATAGAAATATATATAATAAGAAACCAATTCATTATCATAGCTTAATCATTTAGGGAATTTTCTTGAATGGATTTATAAGCAAACTAGCAAAAGACACTTAGATCAAACATAAGCAAACTAGAAAAGTCTTATGTTTTAATATGTTCTAACACAAAAGAAACTATATGTACCAGTCCCAAAACACAATTGATAAATAGAACACGTGTAGCAAATGACTACAACTTTTTCATGTAAAAAACTCTATAAACAAACTGCAAAAACATTTAACACTCCTTAACTTCACAATATAGGGGCAAATAACGTTGAGACATTGCCACAATAATAGATATGATAAAACAATTTTCAAGGATGGTGTGCTACACTGCATTGCATCAAAAACAACCAAAACAAATAACAACGCCTTAGGAAGCTTTTAGATTAATGAACAACAAAATTAAAAATTTATGATCAAGTTAATCATCTCCAACACTCATGCAATCAAAACAAATGGAATAACTAGAAAATCCTGATTTCAATAAGAAATAATTATAACATAACATAATATCACAATAGACAAAATAAGCCTAACAATGTATAAACCAAAACACCAACAAACCAAAACACCAAAAAACCAGTTTGGTCAATCCATTACCAGAACACCAAAAAACCATAACAATAACAAAAATGGAAAGAACAACAACAATGTACCTTAACAACAACAACATCCGCAAGAACAACAACTACAACACCCTCAAAGTCGATTTTAATTTGATTGATGTGTTTTCTTGTGAATTATGATGTTTATGATGTTATTTGATGTTTTGAGGAATTTTGGAGATAACTTAATATATTATTAAGACTAGAAATATTAAGTTAGTGGGTTTATTTTATTATTTGAGATTAACTAAAATAAATAAGAGGAATTAGAGGATAAGGGTAATATGGTCATTTGATTGAGGATTAGTGAGGGTGTAGTGGGTAATGTCTATTGAGGTCTTAGGGGCAAGAGTGACATAAAGAGTAAAAGAGGGTTTTGTGAACGATCAATTGGAAACGATCGCATTTTTTGGAGAGAAGGAGAAAAGTTCTGAAGAAAAGGTGAAACTAGGACTTGAAGGTTGGAAGGATTTTCGAAGAGATTATCGAAAAGCTTACGGGAATTAAGGTATGGAGATTATTTTCATTTTGATATTATAATGTGGGAATAGAATTGGGGTTTTGAGGTATAGGTTTTAGGGCATGAGATTTTGTGAATAATTGATTTGTTGATGATAATTTTGTGTGAATTGTGATGTTTTTAATGGTGTGTATGCTATTATAAAGAGGAATATTGAGGTTGATGGTGTTTTTCTACTAATATGCTGTCAAATGTGGGTTTTTACTGAGTTTATCGCAGAAGAAGAAGACCGGGAATCGCAGAAAAATTCTGCAGAATCGCGAAGCTCACTTAACGAGCTACAACTCCCTTAGTGAGCACAAACATGGAGTTAGGAGCTTAGCGAGCGAGATGCCTCGCTTAGCGAGCCCTGGGATGTTTTGAAAAATAATTTTGTTGTTCCAAAAACTGTTTTCTTGAGGTGGTTTAGGTCTTAGGATGTCAGGATGTCGTAGAGTGGTCGTATGACATGTTTTATAAAGTATATGAGGTAGGATTATCGATTATATGATGTATGAGGATTTTCTTGATTTTATGAGATATGGGAATTTGAAGTATGAATAGGATTAATTACTAAATGATGTATAATATATTAAATTTATTTACTTGAATTAAGAGGTATAATCACATGATGTAGAGGTATGATGATATGAGTGAGTATGACAATTATGATTAATGATGAATGCAGATGCAATGTTTATGATGTTTTGAGGATAATATATGCATATTGCGTCCTGCATTCATGGTATTGAATTATGATGGGACTTCGGTCCATTGGTAGCTTCAATCCTATTGTGTGGATTGAATTGATATGATGTAATGATGTGCTCCTTTAGGGGAGGATTGATGGCCTAGTGTCCATCCATGAGGATGTTTCGGTACCACATGCATTATAAGAGGTTGCATATCATTCTAAATGACATAGCATGATTTGCATTGATTTGGTGTGATAATGGGATTTACTTGATGATATGTATAAATGAGTTATAGTTGAATTATTGTTGTCGTTGATGTTTTAAATTCTCAATTTCTATATTATTTTATTGAATTTGAATTTACTCACCCTGCCTACCTTCTGGTGATGGTCTATTATGCCATCCTGCAGATAATCAAGGTTAGCTCAGTGCGTGCTTAACTCGGAGATAGTGAGTTGTCGAGTTAGTTAGAAGTGATGTCCTGCTCTGTGTCCAGTAACATCGGGGTTGGGTTTCATTTGAGTTATTTTATTAAATGAATTAAGATGTTGTTTTTTAAATACTTTTGATGATTATTGATGTTGGATTAAGTACTTGAAGTTCTTTTTATAAAACATGAATTATGATATTTGTTTTTTTTTCGCTGCGTAGTTATTGAAAAACGTTTTTGAAATTATATATATGATTTATAAACCATGTTACATGACAAGACTCATTGTGACGTTTTGACTTTTGAATTTAAGAAGTAAATGTGATGCCTTTTTTATGAGTTTTACTCTGATATTTGATGTAAATTGCTTTATTTGTGATGGGGTAGATAGGGTGTTACATTAGTGGTATTAGAGCAGGTCGGTCTGTCCGGTCGTGTTGTGTCGTTGTTAGTCGTTTCGGTTTTTGCGTTTGAGTGTATCGAGGTTGAGTTGTTTTCTGATGTTGTTTGTGTTTTTTATAATGGCTTCAAAGCGTGCTCTTGCGGATGCGGTAGCTGCACTTGCTCAAGCTACGATGCAGAACAACGTTCGGGATGAGTTTTATGCCTTTGGGTTTTTCAGAGGAATCATCTGCCTAAGTTCGAGGATTCCCATGAATCGGATAACGCGCATAAGTGGCTGAAGGCAATTGAGAAGATTTTCAGGACTATGGCATGCTCCGATGCTCAGAAGGTGCAGTTTGGCACCCAAATGCTGGATGAAGAGGTAGAGAATTGGTGGGATAACACCCGTTAGAGATTGGAAGGAGTTGGGGCTGTGATAACTTGGAATGTATTCAGGAGATAATTTTTGAGCAAGTACTTTCCTGAAGACGCTTGTGGCAAGAAAGAGGTCAAGTTCTTAGAGTTGAAACAGGGAAACATGACAGTGGCAGAGTATGCTTCCTAGTTTGAGCGGTTAATGAAGTTTTGTCCTCACTACAACCATGATGATGTTGAGTTGTCCAAGTGTTTGAAGTTTGAGAATGGGCTGAGACCAGAGATCAAGCAAGCAATTGGGTGTCAGCAGATCCACATGTATGCTGAGCTTGTGGATAAGAGTAGGATATATGATGATAGCCGAGCTCGATCTGCTCACTATAAACAGGTGAGTGAGAAGAAAGATAAGGGTCAGTTTTGAGGGAAGCCTTATGCTGCTCCAAATGACAAGGGAAAGCCGAAGGGTAATGATGGGAAGAAGCCAAGTGGGGAGCGGGTTCCACTCCTCTCAAGTGCTATAAGTGTGGTGAAGCAGGTCACAAATCTGATGTGTGCACTACTATTCTGATAAGATGATATAGATGTGGCAAGAAGGGCCATATGAAGAATGAGTGTACGAATGCTGAACCAACTTGTTTTAATTGCGGCGAAGAGGGACATATTAGTACTCAGTGCCAGAAACTGAAGAAGTTTGCTACTGTAGCTTAAACTACTGGTAGAGTGTTCCTCTTGAGTGGCTTAGATGCTCAGAAGAAAGATAATTTGATTTGAGGTAATTGTTTTATTAATGATGTTGAATTGGTTGCTATAATTGATACTGGTGTTACTCATTCGTTTATTTAGATTGAGTGCTTGACCAGGTTGAATTTGCCTTTGACTGTTATAAATGGTAATATGTTGATTGAGATGCTTGCTGACGGTTCAGTTACGACTAACCGTGTGTGTTTGAAATGTCATCTAACCTTTTATGGTAAGGATTTCTTGATAGATTTAGTGTGTTTGCCTTTGCTCCATATGGATGTTGTACTGGGAATGAATTGGTTAGAATTTAACTTCGTGCATATCAACGTCTATGCAAAGACAATAGAGTTTCCAAAGTTTGGTGATGGTGGGAAAATGATGTTTCTATCTGCGAAGAAAGTGGATGAACGTCTAGCAAATGAAGCACACATGTTTGGTTTGTTTGCGGCATTACAAGTGAACCGTGAAGAAGTGGGTGTTGAGTTACCTGTTGTCCCAGAATTTCTCGATGTGTTTTCAGACGACATCAGTGATTTACCTCTGGAGCATGAACTAGAGTTTATTGTGGATCTGGTACCGGGTACTAGTCCAGTGTCGATGGCTCCTTATAGGATGTCAGCTTCTGAATTGAGTGAGTTGAAGAAACAACTTGAAGAACTTCTTGAGAAGAAATTTATTTGTCCGAGTGTTTCTCTGTGGGGTGCTCCTGTGTTGTTATTTAATAATAAGGATGGTAGTATGAGGTTGTACATCGATTATCGACAATTGAATAAGGTGACTATTAAGAATAAATATCCACTTCCGAGGATTGATGATTTGATGGATCAGTTAGTGGGAGCTTGCATTTTTAGCAAGATTGATTTGAGGTCGGGTTATCATCAGATTCGATTTAAATCGGATGATATTCCGGAGACATTGTTCAGAATGAGGTATGGTCACTATGAGTACATTGTGATGCCTTTTGGTGTATCCAATGCACCTGGTGTATTTATGGAATATATGAATCGGACTTTTCATGAGTATTTGGATAAGTTCGTGGTGCTTTTTATCGATGATATCCTAATCTATTTGAAGTCAGAGGAAGAACATGAGGGACATCTGAGGATTGTATTACAAGTGTTAAGAGAGAAGAAACTTTATGCTAAATTGTCTAAGTGTGAGTTCTGGTTGAAGGAAGTAAGTTTCCTTGGTCATGTGATTTCTAGTGGTAGAATTTCAGTGGATCCTTCGAATATTGATGTTGTATTGAATTGGGAAACTACAAAGTCTTCTACAGAGATCAAAAGTTTTCTTGGTTTGGCCGGTTATTACCGAAAGTTTATAGAGAGTTTCTCTAAGTTGGCATTGCCTCTGATGAAGTTGACTCGAAAGGGTCAGGCTTATGTATGGGATGTTGCTTGCGAGAAGAGTTTTGTTGAGTTGAAGAAGAGGTTAACTATTGCTTCAGTTTTAATTTTACCAAATCCGAATGAATCTTTTGTGGTGTACTGTGATGCTTCAAAGGTTGGTCTTGGTAGTGTTTTGATGCAGAATGGTCAAGTAGTTGCATATGCTTCTATACATATATATGTTCATTAGAGGAACTATCCTACCCATGACTTAAAATTAGTAGTTGTGGTTTTTGTGTTAAAGATTTGGAGACACTACCTATTTGGATCGAGGTTTGAAGTGTTCATCGATCATAAGAGTTTGAAATACTTGTTTGATCAGAAAGAGCTCAACATGAGGTAGAGAAGATGGCTAGAGATGTTGAAGGATTTTGATTTTGATTTGAGTTACCACCCTGGTAAAGCTAATGTGGTTGCAGACGCATTGAGCAGAAAGATTTTGCATATGTCGATGTTGATGGTAAAAGAACTTGAGATGATTAAGCAGTTCAGAGACACAAGTTTGTTGTGTGAAACTAAATTTGAGTGTGTGAAGTTGGATATGCTGAAATTGACGAATGATATTATGGAAGAGATCCGTCTAGGACAACAATCAGATTTGAGGTTGGTTTATCATATGACTTTGATTAACCAAGGTAACGGGGGAGAGTTTTGTATTGATGAAAATGGTATGATGAGGTTTCGGGATCGTGTGTGTGTTCCTGACATTCCAGAGTTAAAGAAAAGTAGTATAGAAAAAGGACACTGAAGTAGATTAAGTATTCACCCTGGCGCAACTAAGATGTATCATGACTTGCAGAAGCTATTTTGGTGGTCGGTTATGAAGAGAAATGTTGCGGAGTTTGTGTATGCTTGTTTGGTTTGTCAGAAATCAAAGGTTGGACATCAAAAGCCTTTAGGAATGATGTAACCATTGAGTATTCCGGAATGGAAATGGGATAGCATTTATATGGATTTTGTGATAGGTTTGCCAAAGACGATGAAGGGAAATGACTCCATTTGGGTGATTGTTGACCGATTAACTAAGTTGGTGCATTTCTTGCCGATGAAGATTAATTTTTCCATGTCGAAGTTAGAAGAGATGTATATTGATGAGATTGTGGAGTTGCATAGGATACCGTCGAGTATTGCGTAGGATAGAGATTCACGGTTTACATCGAGATTTTGGAAGAGTTTGCAAGATGCTTTAGGAACCAAATTGAGGATTAGTTCTGCTTATCATCCACAGACGGACGGTCAGACATAACGGACTATCCAATCTTTAGAGGATTTGCTGAGGGCTTGTGTGTTAGATCATGGAGGTGTGTGAGATAGTCATTTACCATTCATTGGGTTTACTTATAATAACAGTTTTCATGTGAGCATTGGTATGGCTCCGTATGAAGCATTATATGGAAGGCGGTGTAGAACTCCATTGTGTTGGTATGATTCAGGCGAAGGCGCTGTACTCGGACCTGAGATTGTGCAAGAGATGACAAAAAAGATTAAGATGATTCAAGATAGAATGAAGACTTCATAGAGTCGTCAAAAGAGTTACCATGATAAGAGGAAGAAAGCACTTGAATTTCAAGAAGGATGTCGCGTGTTCTTGAGGGTTACTCTAGTGACTGGTGTCGGGCGAGCTCTGAAGTCCAGAAAGCTCACTTCACGTTTCATTGGATCGTATCAGATTTTGCAAAGGGTCAGAGAGGTGGCATACATATTGCATTACCACCATAAATTGTAAATTTGCATGATGTGTTTCACGTGTCCTGGCTGAGGAAATATATTGAAGATCTGTCGCATGTGATTCAGATGGATGATGTTTAAGTAAGTGATAATTTGACTGTAGAGGTTTCACCAGTATGAATAGACGGTAGAGAAATGAAGCGATTAAGAGGTAAAGAGATTGCCTTAGTGAAGGTATTGTGGGGTGGAATAGCTGGTGATAGTTGGACTTGGGAACGAGAGGATCTGATGAAAGAGTCGTATCCGATGTTGTTTCCTTCAGGTAAATTTTCGAGGATGAAAATTCTTAAGTGGGGGAGCCCAAAGTCGATTTTAATTTAATTGATGTGTTTTCTTGTGAATTATGATGTTAATGATGTTATTTGATGTTTTGAGGAATTTTGGAGATAACTTAATATATTATTAAGACTAGAAATATTAAGTTAGTGGATTTATTTTATTATTTGAGATTAACTTAAATAAATAAGAGGAATTAGAGGATAAGGGAAGTGTGGTCATTTGATTGAGGATTAGTGAGGGTATAGTGGGTAATGTCTATTGAGGTCTTAGGGGCAAGAGTGACATAAAGAGTAAAAGAGGGTTTTATGAACGATCAATTGGAAACGATCACATTTTTTTGGAGAGAAAGAGAAAAGCTCTGAAGAAAAGGAGAAACTAGGACTTGAAGGTTAGAAGGATTTTTGAAGAGATTATCGAAAAGCTTACGGTATGGGGAGTTTTTTTCCTTTTGATATTATAATGTGGGAATAGAATTGGGGTTTTGAGGTATAGGTTTTAGGGCATGAGATTTTGTGATGAATTGATTTGTTGATGATGATTTTGTGTGAATTGTGATGTTTTTAATGATGTGTATGATGTTATAAAGAATAATATTGAGGTTGATGATGTTTTTTTGCTATGCTGCTGTCAAATGTGGGTTTTTACTGAGTTTATCGCAGAAGAGAAGGCTGGGAATCACAAAAAAAATCTGCAGAATCGCGAAGCTTGCTTTGTGAGCACAAATAGGGAGTTGGGCGCTTAGCGAGTGAGATGCCTCACTTAGCAAGCCCTGGGAAGTTTTGAAAAATAATTATGTTGTTCCAAAAACTGTTTTCTTGAGGTGGTTTAGGTATTAGGATGTGAGGATGTCGTAGAATGGTCGTATGACATGTTTTATGAAGTATATGAGGTAGGATTAGCGATTATATGATGTATGAGGATTTTCTTGATTTTATGAGATATGAGAATTTGAAGTATGAGTAGGATTAATAACTAAATGATGTATAATAGATTAAATTGATTTCCTTGTATTAAGAGGTATAATTACATGATGTAGAGGTATGATGATATGAGTAAGTATGAGAATTATGATTAATGATGAATGCGAATGCAATTTTTATGATGTTTTGAGGATGATATATGTATACTACATCTTACATTCATGGCATTAAATTATGAGGGGACTTCGGTCCATTGGTAGCTTAAATCCCATTGCGTGGATTGAAGTGATATGATGTTATGATGTGCTCCCTTAGGGGATGGTTGATGGTCCAGTGTCCATCCATGAGGATGTTTCGGTACCACAAGCATTATAAGAGGTTGCATATCATTCTAAATGACACAGCATGATTTGCATTGATTTGGTGAGATAATGAGATTTACTTGATGATATGTATAAATGAGTTATAGTTGAATTTTTATTGTTGTTGATGTTTTAATTTCTCAATTTCTATATTATTTTATTGAATATGAATTTACTCACCATGTCTGCCTTCTGGTGATGGTCTATTATGTCATCCTGCAGATAATCAAGGTTAGCTCGGTGTGTGCTTAACTCAGAGATAGTGAGTCGTCGAGTTAGTTAGAAGCGAAGTCCTTCTCTATGTCCAATAACATCGGGGTTGGGTTTCGTTTGAGTTATTTTATTAAATGAATTAAGTTGTTTTTTTAATACTTTTGATGATTATTGATGTTGGATTAAGTACTTGAAGTTCTTTTGATAAAACATGAATTATGATATTTGTTTTTTTCCCGCTACGTAGTTATTGAAAAGTGTTTTTGAAATTATATATATGATTTATAAACCGTGTTACGAGACATGACTCATTGTGACGTTTTGACTTTTGAATTTAAGAAGTAAATGTGATGTCCTTTTTATGAGTTTTACTCTGATATTTGATGTAAATTGCTTAATTTGTGATGGGGTAGATATGGTGTTACAACAACAACAATGTATAACAACAAGCAACGAAAACAAAACGATGTACCTCTTTTTCTTCGTCACGTAAAGAAAATAGAACGAAACAAAATTTCTTCTTCTTCTTCTTCACGCAACTTCACGAAACGAAAATAGAACGAAACGAAAGCAACAATGTAATGTATAATAGGGTTTCTGAAAGCTTGAACTCAATCACGAAAGCTTGAATGAAATGCAATAGAAATAGTCGGAAAAGCAAGAGAAGAACGCAAGAAAATGATTAAAAATGAATAATAGGGTTTCTAAAAGTTTTATATTTTAATTAATAATTGACCTTAGAGAGCGTTTTTTCTAAAGCACTTTCTTGAGGGCTACCTATAAGAACGTTTTGCTTAGAAAGCAATCCTTGAGATAGGGAAAGACATTGTACAAGCACATTAACCACTGGGATGGTGATACGTCCATTAATTAAAATACAAAGATAAATATATATAGGGTACCTGAAAAGAATATTATTATTTTTAATATTTTTTTATATAATTTTTCAATTAATTATTTAAACACTCAAAATAAATAATTTTCGAATAATTTCTTGCACATAATTCATTCATACATTCAAAATATTATTTTAACCAAAATAACAAAAAAAAATATTATTTGATTAATTTTAAATATTTTAAATAATTTCTTTAAAATATTTAAAATTAATCAAATAATAATATTTTTATTGTTATTTTTTGTGAAAATAATATTTTGAATGTATAAATGAAAAGTCGTATGTTATTTGTATGATGATGTGAAAATTTCTTTGTTTGAAGAAATTGATGAAAATGATTTATTTAAAATATTTTGAAACAAAATAAAAAGAATTTATTAAAAATATTTAAAATTAATCAAATAATAATATTTTTGGTTGTTTTGAAAATAATATTTTGAATGTATGAATGAAAAGTCATATGTTATTTGCATGATGATGTGAAAATTTCTTTGTTTGAAGAAATTGATGAAAACAATTCATTTAAAATGTTTTGAAACAAAATAAAAAGAATTTCTTTAAAATATTTAAAATTAATCAAATAATATTATTTTTTGGTTATTTTTGTGAAAATAATATTTTGAATGTATGAATGAAAAGTAATATGTTATTCGTATGATGATGTGAAAATTTCTTTGTTTGAAGAAATTGATGAAAATAATTTATTTAAAACGTTTTGAAACAAAATAAAAATAAATTCTTTAAACTATTTAAAATTAATCAAATAATAATATTTTTTTTTGTGAAAATAATACTTTGAATATATGAATGAATTATGTGCAAAATATTATTCAAAGATGTTTTATTTTGAGTGTTTAAATAATTAATTAAAAAATAATATTAAAAATATTAAAAATAATAATATTATTTTCTGTTACCTCATATATATTTATCTTTGTATTTCGATTGGTGGATGTATCACCACCCAAGTGGTTAATGCGCTTGTACAATGCCTTTCCTTACCTCAATGGCGTGGGTTCGGCCCCCCCCTTTTTCCATTTTTGTGATTCTGAAAGTTTTATATATTTTAATTAATAATTGACCTTAGAGAGCACTTTTTCTAAAGCATTTTCTTAAGGGCTACCTAGAGCACTTTTAGAAAGCGCTTTCTAAGGTGGGTCATTTAGCAGCGCTTTCTAGAAAGCACTTTCAAAGATGAGGCAAACTTAAGGTCTTTAGCAGTGCTTTCTAAGGAGACCCTTTAAAAGCACTTTTTTTTAGTGAAATTTTTTAAAAAATATAAGAGTGCTTTTTCCTAAAAGCGTTGTCTTTGTTGCGGTGCGAAAAGCTATTTTTGGCATAGTGTTTCACAACCGACACAAATATTCTTAAGAAAACGAACTCTAAATTAAAAGTACATATTCTCGTAGTTCATATTCGAATAAATCAATCGAGGATCATAATGAGATAGTCTATCACGTCCCTTTGTCCTTATAAAACTACTCACTCATGGTGAGGTCAACAACAATTAAACGGGTAAAATACATAGCAAGAAAAGTAATTAAAGTAAAATAACTTCATGTAAAGAACCTGAATAAAATGAATTTTGATTTAAATAAAGAAAATTAGAGAAAATACTGAAATGTTGCAGAGAACGTGGCCAAGAACATTATTTGTACTAAAAATACCCATCAATCACTCATAATAACTAATAACTTTGTGCTAAATTATTAAAATCCACTAGCATTAAGTCTTGGGAGGTTTCAGGTGTCCAAAAGTCATAAAATGCCTAAAAACCAATTGAATTCGTAATTGTCGATTGGTGTAACACGGGTGTATCACCTAACCGTGTTAGGTAACATATCATGTGTTAGAGAACACGACCAACCCGTGTTATCCTCGGTTCTCTTGTATGGGCACAACAGCTTTGGCCAACACGATATATTTTTAAAATTCCCTAGAGTGGCAACGAGGGAGACGGGAGAAACATTTCCTTATCTTAGAGCCCTCTAAGTTGCCCTATTATTAGATTGAACACCTATTTATCAGATGTGTCGCCTCTTTATTGAATGAGTTGCTCAACTCTAGAATAACCCGCCTAATGTGGGAAATGGAAAAGTGACATGTCTACTATCCATTTTGTTTTGAAATGAGTCATGGGGAAGTTAACCATGCTCCCTAGATATCAAAAGATCAACTGGTTATTCCCCATCTTCTTAAACGCTATAACTACTTCAAAGAAGCCTAAAATTTAGGTCAAAGACAATTATAAATACCTCAACATTGAAGTTGAGGGGGGTATCTCAATCTTAGAGAGAAAATCACATATACAAATCTTGTCACTACCTACATATGTTAGTTATCAACACCTTAACATACCTTAAAACCTATGACGATTCTTAATCACTAGGGGTTGTCATGTATTTTACTTGTTATCAAGTATAATTGACGCCCAATGTAGGGCCCCTGTAAAACTGACCTTCTATGATTCTAAGTGAAATGATTGTAAAGATTTGTTTGCAGAATTTAAATGGATGCAAAAGTGATTAATGATAATGAAAGTATTAGAGATATGAGCTTACCGGGAGTAAATTTCGTTAACCTATTATGTATGTATCTTTTTGATTAGTTATATAGAGCCAAATTATTAATCAATATTATCATGTATCATTCACCGACATTGTTTATGTATAAATTATGTTGGTAACTTAACCATATTCTTTAATTGACGGTCTCTAAGCCTATTAATCAATACTATAACATTGAGGATTGATACCAGAGTGACACTCAGAAAAACATGATCACCCTCTTGGAACTCAAGATCCTTCACCCTTTGATCATTGAAACTCTTCTACCTACTCTAGGATGCCTTCATGTTCTCCTAGATCATCTTTACCTTCTCAGTGGTTTGTTGAAAAATCTCTAGACCAAGTACAACACTCTCTCCAAACTCATACCAACATAGAGGTGTCCTTGACAACAAATACTTTAAGAATAACGTCCTTATGTTTAGTGAATTCTCATAATTAAGTCACACTTAATGTATTATTAAACAGACTAATTATTCTAAGGACTTTATTATGTCATATACAAATAACACAATAAATACAATGTCTGATAACAATGTATATCAAGATACAAAAGCATATTAAGCCAATATTGATTGGCTATTAGAGCTTACTCCAACAGTTATAACATCCTTAGAATCCAAAACAAATTGATACCATTCAACTTCTGTTGCAGCAGAACCATGTGAGTTATTAAATTACTAAAATATCCCTTAAATACCAAAATCAATAAAAAACACACAAATCGCCAAAATCAAACCAAACAACACACCAACAAATTCCTAATATTCAAATGAAATATTAAAATTAAAATATGGGTGTTACAATATATCTTTCAACGATCGAAGCTTTCAGACAATGATAATTCTTCATATACCCTTTAAATATCTTCATGTATCCCTTTACCAGATACATCCTTCTTAAATAAATTGCATCATAAAATATAATCTCCCTTACAAGATGAACATTAAAGTGAACCATAATGTCGAAAAATGATGGATGGAAATACATCTCAAATTGACACAAGATAATTGTAGCCTCATACTTCAACTCATCTAAAATTCCAGGTTCAATGACTTTAATACATATAGAATTGAAGAATAAGTACAATCTAGTTATAGTTACCCTTAAACATATTGGTAAAGTGCCACATATAGCTATTCGTAGAAGTTGCATTAAGACATGACAATCATGAGATTTTGAAACAACTAATTTGAAATCTTCCATTAACACAAATTTCTTCACATTTAATGAGTACCATTTCATAACTTTGATACCCTGTAAACAATCGCAAAACTTTTTTTTTCTTTTTTAGACAGAGTGTGACATATTGGGGACAAAAATGTTCAATTTACTATTTCTTTTGGAGCTAACTCTTGTCGTATAACCATCACACCATATCTAGACGAGAATTATTACTATCTTTTGTTTTGATTTTAATGTTGAGAAATGTTCAAATCACATTATCACCAACATTTTTCATCATATCAAGATAATGTCTTACATTAAGGTTAAACCAATATGGAAGATCAAAGAACACCGACCTCTTTTTTCAAATATATTTATCCATTGAGCTTTTTTGGTTATTTCCATAGACAACATTAATGTGTTATTGTCTTTTATAAACTTCCTCCCTGGTTAAGGACTTTGGAGCAATATCAAATTCCTTCTCTTCATTAAAAGCCTTATGGGATATATGGTGTGGATGATTGGATTTTAAAATTTTCTAATGCCATAGGTAAACAATATTTCTTCCATTTTGTAGTTGGTGGGAGCATGTATCATATCCACATATAGGACACACTTTATGTCACTTAATGTTGTATCCAAACAAATTACTGTATGTAGAAAAGTCATTGATTGTGTAAAACAATATAGCACACATCTTAAAATTATCACTCATATACACATCATTAACGTCAACTCCTTCATTCTTTCTTTATTTTGTTTGACTTGGTGAAGATGAAGAATGATATTTCGTTATACAAGGGCGTAAAAAGCTTATGAGAAATGCAAAAATCAATGAGACTAACATTCTAATATTGGAATAAAATATTGTTTAGAGTTCATATATCTCAGTTGGTAGTTAACATTGTGAAAAAATACTATTTATATTGCAATTAAAAAACTAAATAGAATAAGGATGGCATTTTGATTTTAAATAAAACATGAAATTATAGGATCTGAGAATCAAAGCTCAAACTCGGAATCTCATTCCCTTTCGGTTGTACCAAAACCCGAAGTAATAAATAATTTTTATTGTAATTAAAATATTAAATAAAATAAGGGTGTCATTTTGGTTTTAAATAAAGTACGAAATTGTATGAGTTAGGAATTGAAACACAAACTCTAAAATTTATTTTCCGTTGTTTTAACCAAAATATTGAGGGAATAAATTTTATTTTTTAAAATAATAATTAAAAGATCACACTAAAAAATGTTTAATCTCAATTTTTAATCAGCTTAAGTGAAAGTTTTGTTCTAAAATATATAAATAGTATTTTCATTTAAAAAAAGAAGGCGTTCAATTTTATATATTTCTCATCGGGTTTTTATACAATCAAGATAAGAATCTTGTTAAAAAATGTATATTTTATTGCAGTGATTGCTGCTAATAAATCTTTTACGACTTGAAAATTTTTTTTTTTTTTGAGGGAAACATCCAAGGTGCAATAAAATATAATTAAAAAAATTGAGCTTATTAATTAAATATTCTAAAAATACCATTTGTAAAGTGAATGCATAGTTAATCTTGACTATGGAAAAAAATATAACTTTTTATTAATATAAACAATAAATTTTGCACTAACTTTCTGGATGCAACTTCTGCTGCGTAATAAATTTAAATGCGTGAATGCATTAAAAAATGAATGCAAGCAATCCAGTTCGGTTAATATTATCAATATTCTTGTAACATGGGCTCTTGGAGTGATGCATTTTGAAAGAATGACACTATTCAAATTCATCAAACCACTAATTGGTTCTTAAATCCAAATGATGTTCATAATTTACATACCTTGACAAACTTCAGGAACAACATAAATAAGAAATATTTTTCTGAAGTTGTTTCAATGAGAGTTGTAAAAATGGTTATTACGTATAGTTCGGTCTGTTAGGTCAAAAAAAAAATTTCATAATTTGAGTTTTAAAATTAAAGTTTATATTATTTTAAAGTTTTTTTAGCACTATACTGAAAAAGTATACTATCCATTAGGTCAGTCAATATGGGTCCTGGATACTCTATTAAATTTGCATGGTTATAAATTATAAAAAAAATTAATATTTATATTGTCTTATTCTAAAATAATATATTAATTTTTACATATTATTAAAGTTTTTTTATTTATTTTTTTAAAATCCTATACAATAATATAATTAATACTTTTTTTTATATTCTATTAATTTCTCTTATGTTAAATATTCGAGTATTATTTTATATAATTTATATTTGTATAAGACAATATAGTATATAAAAATTTATAAGACAATATATAATAAATATTTTGAGATTTATTTCTTTATTTTTTATTAAAAAAATCCAGTTTATAATAAATATTTTGAGATTTATTTCTTAATTTTTTATTAAAAAAATCCAGTTTAAGGTAGGTTAGTCCAAAATCAAATGCCAGATTCGAGTAGTAATTTTTTAATTCATATTACAATAAAGTTTTCTTGTTTTAGCAAAAAAAATCCAAAGTTCTTCCGGATCGGCCTGTTTAGAATCATTGTTTAGAATCATATAATCCAATTTTAATTTTCAAACAGAAAAATTAATACTCCCTCCATCTCATAATAGATGTTCTTTTTCCTATTTTTATGTCTCAAATTACTTGTCCTTTTAGAATACTAATATGATAATTATTATTTATTTCCACTAACTTACCCTTATTTATTGTATTTTAATTTATATAACAACTCCATTGCCTATTATTAATAAGGTTATTTTAGTAAATGATTCATGTTTTATCATTGAAATCAACATAATTAATCATTATTTTAAAAAATATGAAAATCTCAAAGAAGACACCTATTATCAGACGGAGAAAATAATAAATTCAAAATCATTTGATTGATAATTGTTGCTCTCAAAAATCGAACCATGTATCAACAAACACTCTATCCTCATTTAACACAATTAGTAGATATAAACAAAGATTCTCTTTTTTTATGCACAAGAACAATGTTGTTGTCCATCTAATTAAAGTTGTTTGAATATAAAAGACCCACATTTGAAAAATATGTGCACCACATAATTAGTCAAATCAAATGACATTATTAGCATTTAGAATCTTTGATAAAGCATTTCCAATGCCATACTCAACAAGATTATAAATACCCTAGGATCCTATAATATCACATACCATCTATTGCATTTTCCTATTACCATAATAACAACTTCTTCTCTTACATATCCTTTTATTTTCTGTAGTTAATAATGGCTCAATTTCTGGCTATGCAAAAATATTTTGTCATTTTTCTTGTATTAGTGACTTCCCATATTTTCCTTCCAACACAAGCTAGAAAAATAAAACCTACCATCCCAGCATTTAAAACCAATGTTAATATTATTTCTCCCTCATTAGAGAGTAAAGTTGATTCCTCATTGATGCCAAATCATGTTTTTGCAAGTATTCAAGATTCGACTGGAGACACCGATGCTTTTCGACCTACAACACCAGGAAACAGTCCTGGTGTTGGTCACCGAAAATTTGGAGAAGATAAAGATACGAAGGTTGTTGAGAGTCCAAATGTGTAAGTTTCTGTGATTGCTGATGGATAAAAAAATAATCTTAAACAATACACAAATGGTCAACTAAATTAGTAATTTAATAAATAATTTCTTTTAAATAGGTTACAAAATTATGTGCAAGTACAGTATTGTCCTCATGATTTCATTATACATCACACATTTTAGTAATTATGTACTAAGTAAGTCTTGCATGGCAAACTATATGCATGTGCCGTAGGTTTGGCAGTTTAGGATATATAACTAGTTATTTATACCATTTAAGATTATGTGAGCATTTGCTACACTTAGATGTAATTGCTGGTTTTATGTATAATAATGCAAATTGTTATTAAATAAAATATGTTATTTGTAATATAATCTATGTTTTAAGTTTTTTCTTTATTGAATCATTGCATATTATGAAACAGTTTTTGAAGTTGAAAGTATACGGAAATATTGATTTAATAGTTCTCTCTCTTTTTTTTTTAAGTAAGTGATTCTACTAAATGAGAACGAATGGTTCTCGAATTTGAATACAAAAGAATCGAGCCAAAACATGACCCGGGCAAAAAGAAAGATTGCTATCCAATTGGTCCTATGAAATAAAAAACAACGGGTTTTTACAAAAATCATAGAATTTACAATTAGATTTAGCAATATTTTCTAACAAAGACCACTTCTAAGCCGTGATTTTAATATTCCAAACAATGTCGAACACATTCCAAGTATGATTCTCAAAGATGATCTCATTCCTAATTATCCAAATATTTCACATAGTTGCCAACCAAAAAAATACTAGCTTTCCCTTTCTTTGCTCCTTGAGATTTGTAAAAACGATAACACTCTCGAAACTTACTTTACACCAATCCACTATGTCTACCATATTATCTACAAAACCAATACACTCCCTAATCTCCCTCCAAATTAACTTAATCACCAAACAACTCGAAAACAAATGCAAGGAATTCTTAGTATGGGACGAACAAAACACACATAGAGAATTATCCTCAGAAATATTAATACCTCTTCGAATAAGATTTTCCTTGGTTGGTAATCTATCACAAAAAAGACGCCAACCAAAAGCTTTCATCCGCATTGGAATCTCCGACTTCCAAAGATTAGACCAAACATTAAAATTCACATTCATCCTCCCGCCTCCCAGATTAACCTCCCTAATGACAACTCTTTATGTATTCTCAACGTCCACCGCTGCTACACAAAAAAATGGAGAAACCTCCGTAACATTTGTAGCCATTGTTGCTGCAGGATCAACTGAAGGATCCAAGCGAAACAATACCTGTTGCAGCGTAGAAAATATACCTGCCGAAGAAACAAAACCTGCTGCCTCGGTGAAAACAGGCCCTTCAATTCGAACCTCTCTACCCAAAAAAGAATTTCGGACCAGATTTGATAAACTCCAGAATAATTTTCCGACTCCAAAATTGATACCAAGTTGCTGACCAATGCAGAAGGGCTTAAAGAAACAGGAAAATACACCACACCAGGAACAACATCTGCATAAAATGGCAGCAGGCCCTACTGGACACCTGTACCAGCGCTAGCAGATGAGACTACTGTAACACCCACTTTTCCCAATTTTAAAATAACTATTTTCTCAATAAAAATCAGAGTTTTAACAAAAGTGGAATGCTACTTTTTCAACAGAAACACAAATATAGTTCTTCATTAAAAACATCGGAAATGAATGGTTCATCATAATTCATGCTCAACATCATCAATAATACAATTCAAAGTATGTCTTTGGTTTAATACATAGATACGTAACAAAACAATTTCCTAAAAATAGAATAAAACAAAACAACAATAGTTTCTCATTCCCGTGTTACGAATCAGAGTGTCATATGACTCGAACAAGCACACAACTCCAAAGCATTCTCAATTACCTGACTTATATGTACTTCCAAAGAAGTACAGACACAACAACAATAACAAAGGGGTGAGAAAACAATTCAATATATTAACGGTGTATATAACATCTTACAGGGTAATATCACCTTCATTCATCAACATACATCATATATCATTCAATCATATCAAATGTCTCACACAATTCATCAACACATATCATAGATCATTCATTCAATCATATGCAAAGTAACTACATGACACAATACAAATGCGGTACCGACTCAACATTGGTTCATCAATTCGAACCCCGGATGCATCGCTTACGCTCCTACTGAGACATGATCATCCATGCACAATTGATTCATCATGAATCCGGATAATCACTTTCATTTCATTCGAGACAAGATTATCCCACCCACCATACATGGATATGCAACACTCGATTATGCATACCAAAAATATGTGCATGAGCATAATCATACACAACACAATCCTCCTGATCCTCATAATTTACCACACACTCCATCACATGGGTCACATAAAAATCATAAAATAGCCAATACACATTATCAA
This sequence comes from Lathyrus aphaca, assembly GCA_963966055.1. Classification (NCBI taxonomy): domain Eukaryota; kingdom Viridiplantae; phylum Streptophyta; class Magnoliopsida; order Fabales; family Fabaceae; genus Lathyrus; species Lathyrus aphaca. The sequence goes on along the minus strand of OZ014522.1, from coordinate 440,421,959 downwards.
TACGATCTACATGATTAATCATCAAAATCTACACAAATTAACACAAACACATATATCTTACACACTAGTTACCGGTTATCATATCCTATGAACTCTTCATTAATTTCATCCTCAACTATTCCTCATATATTTTCCCAACATAACACGATCCTTCCGATCCTCATAATTTATCAAACATTTCATCATGTGGTTTACACAAAGCATACAATCAATAATGTCCCTAAACAACACGATCCAATTGATCCATTACAAAATCATACAAACCAACACAAGCATATAGAACTTAAACACTAATTATTGGTTATCCTATCATATAAACTATTCATTAATACTATCTTCAACACCTCAGACTAATGGGACGAACATTGATCAAGAATTTGGGACAAAACATCATAGAATATGAGAAATTTTCCAAAAATAGAGGCCTGACACGGCCCCCGTGTCCCCTGACACGGCCCCCGTGTCCCCTGACACGGCCCGTGTCACACGGCCTGAACACTCCCCTCTAAAACCAAAATTCACACAAATACAGAAGGCTGACACAACCCCCGTATCAGCTGACACGGTCCTCGTGTCAGGCCACCTGTAACCCAAAATCAAGAAATCACAACATAATTATTCAAACCAGAAGCCTGACACTGCCCCCGTGTCAGATGACACTGCCCGTGTCAGGCCACCTGTGCCCAAAAATCAGCTTTTTCAAAAATCACTTTTTCTTTCCCAATTTCATACCAAATCGAATTCAATCACTTATATCTCACTATCATCACCCAAAATAGTCCAAATATTGTTTTTATACTCATCTTATACCTTTAATTCTACATTACCTTCTCAACCTAAGATCACTAATCAAATTAGGAAATTCTAGGTTTTACTTCATCTTCTCAATTTACATCATCACCAATAATACTCATATAACAATTTTCATATCAATCATATTTTACAATCCAATAACAATTATCTCGCATAGAAACAATTCACAAGGTTAATTCATACACATACCACAATTTCACCAAAACAAACCAAAATCATACAATTCCTAAGAGAGTAAGGAACTCCCAACTACCCTTTCATGTTAGATCGCCAATATAGAACCCTTTCTCCCCCTTACCTCAGATTCAATGGATTCCTTGCAAAACCTTGATCTTGGGGCTTTAGGTCTCTTGCACTTCTTCTCCCTTTCCTCTTTCTCCAGAGTCATTTTTCCCCTCCTTCCACAAAAACACAATGAAATGAAAAATGACTCCTTTTCTCTTCTCATAAAACAATACAAATTTATCACCTTGCCCCTTAGACCTTCAATTCTTATTATTTTATTTATTTAATAATAATATTCTAATAATGCAACATTATTATCATATTATTCTTTAAATAAAATAATTCTTTACTTACAATTTCAAAAATACCACCCATATTCATAATTATTATTTTATTAAATAATTTATGAAATCGGGGTGTTACAACTACCCTTGCTGAAACGGTGGACACTAGCCCCTCTAAGGTAGTAGAACCCGAGCCTAAATCATTATCCGAGCCAGCCTCCCCAACAAATAAAACACCAACCGAACCAGAACCAATATTAGAAAGACCATGACCATTTTCCTCCTTTACAGGAGTTCCGATGTTACTAACCAAGACGACATTTCCAACTAGCTAACCGATTCTTAATCTTAGCAACCAAACTTCTTCACATAGAAATTCTCCTTGGGTTTGCTCCTATAGGAATGCCAAGGAAAATAAAATCATTTTCCTCCCTCATGCAAGCAAGGAAAATAAAATTACTCTCCTCCTCGGATTTGCTCCTAACAGATTTGTATTCATACCAATTAATTTACTCTTATGGTAGTTAATTCTCAATCACGAAACAATCTTGAAACTCTTAAGCACCGCCTTTATAGCCCACATTTACTTTCAACTACTCCCTCCTATCAAAAGGGTGACATCCACAAATTGAATAATATCTACCATACATCTCCTGTTAACAATAACACCTTCATACTCCCCGATATCCACTACTTTTTTAACTAACCCTGAAAGAGCTTCCGCTACTATAACAAAGAGAAAAGGAGAAAGCGGATCTCGTTGCCTCAACCCTCTCTCCCCCTTGAATTTTTTATAGGGCTACCATTAAATAAAACTGACATTTTGCTATTAAACACTAAAACTCCATCCATCTCAACCAAATAGGCCCAAACCCCATTCTCCTCATCATATATCTAAGGAAGTTTCAGCTAACTTTCTCATACACTTTTTTAAAATCCACCTTGAAAAGAGTACACACCTTCCCTTCTTTATTACAAAAATCTACCAACTCATTCGCAACAAGAACGCCATCTAAGAGATTTCTATTGGGTATAAAAGCACTTTGGCAAGGCGAGATGATAAAGTGTAAGATTGACTTCAGTCTTCCCACGCTAACAGTTTAAAAAGAATTTTGTATAAACTTCCCACAAAACAAATAGGTCTATACTCATCTAAACCCAACGGATTCTGAGCCTTTGGGATAAGGGTCAAGAAAGAGGAGGTAATCTTATTCGAAAGCACCATTCCCGAATGAAAGCCATTGATGAAAACCAAAAAGTCCTCTTTTACAATATGCCAACATTTACAAAAGAACAATAAATTATACCCATTGGGCCCCGAACTCTTCGAGCCATCACACCCCCAAATCGCCTCTTTTATTTCCCTCCAAAAAAGGAGATTCAAGATACGCACTCTCGTGAACGGTAATCTTCTTAAAGGAAATACCGTCAAGGAACGATTTCTCTACATCTTCTTCAAGGAATTTACTAGCAAAGTGGTCCCACTATGCCAAAAAGGACATTTAACAACACACCTTAGATATCTCTTTATTAAGAAAGCACTGTTATAAGTAAAAAATAAAAGAAAACACGAAAACTGTTCAAGAAAAATAATAAAAGCGTTGTTAAAAGTAATACCTTAGACAATGCTTTTAGAAAAGCGCTGTCTAAGATAGACTTTAGACAACGCTTTCAGAAAGCGCTTTTAAAGGTATCTTAGACAGCGCTTTTGAGGAAAGCGTTGTCTAAGGTCTTTTAATTTTAAAATAAAATAAAATCAAAAGTGTTGTCTAAGGTTGACCTTAGACAACGCTTTTCAAAAGCGCTTTTAAGGGCTACTTTAGACAGCGCTTTTGAGGAAAGCGCTGTCTAAGGTCTAATTAAATGAAAATATTAGAAAGCACAATTTCTATTTTCATATCTTTTCTTTCCCTCTCCTGCATCAGAGACGACTGCGAACGACGAAAAAGCGACTGTAACTGTGCGAACTACCGCGCTACTTCCTCCACCGTCATTGTCGTCGTACTCCTTCTTCCACCACTATCTCTGTTTCGGTAAGATCATCTGTTTCTATTAGGGTAAAATTTTCTTCTTTTTCTCTTAACCCGCAAAAGTTTCTTCTTTTTCTGTTTTGATTGAGTTTTCTATTAGTGTACAAATGTTAGAGCAAGTATCTTGTTATCACATTGTTGGAATATTTTGGTTTGGCACATTGTTGTGACATAGGAGAAAATAATAAATCATTGACAATGTAATAACATAATAATGCATTAGGAAATGATGAGTCATAAACACAAAAACTACTACAACCAAAGAAATTTCAAAGTTATTCTTATTGTGTTTAATCGGCCTTTAAAAGGAAATACATACTAGAAGGAGTTGCATACCTAGATTAAGAATATGATTCAATTTTTTACTAAGGCATTTTTTCGGTTCATATTGATTGTGTTTATGATTCAGTTTTTTACTGAGGCATTTTGTTGTATATGTCTAATTAAGAGATTGTATGTTATTGACAAATACTTTATCTCTCAAGTTTATGCATGAAACAAAAACATATGCACATTATCATATATCACGCCAAAATTTTTATTATTCACTCATTACACTAACATAAACATATCTAAGAATTAATTGATAGATATGATGACCTACACATGGAATGAGTATCTAGTTTGGTTGCAAATACGTGAAGTCTGGTAAAAGATAAATACGGTATATTCTAAGTTTTTCATAAGTTGAAGAAATAATAATCACATTTGTGGGCTTGAATACTTAAGGTGCATAAATAGATAAGTTATAGGAAATTTAAAGGAGTGGTGCCAATATATAAGCTTAAACATTTAAGACCTTGTATAATTAATGTAAGCTTAATATAAGTTAGATACAATGCTTAATACTGAATGCTTAGGTAAAGTTTGGTTAATTTATGAGAAAGTTTGGTTAATAACGTGCGATAGTAGAATAACATATCGGTTGTATGGTTTGTTAATGACATTCTAAGGTATTTTATTTTGTTTTCCTTAATAAATAGGAAACCCATGGATAAAAAAGGGATATTTGTCGATCGATTGACCAAAGAGTACGAGAATAGGGTTGCGGAATTCGTTAAGTTTGTTGTTCAAAATGTTAAAGACCCCAATCGAATGAAATGTCCTTGCTTGGGTTGTTGTTATATTGGTAAGGTTGACGCAGATGGATTGAAATCACACTTACTGAGGAATGGAATTGATCGAAGTTATCAGTGTTGGAAATTTCATGGTGAGAAAATTAACGAGAATGTTGAAGCGAGTGGGAAAAGTAATACGACCCATGCTTCAGACGACAAAGACACGGAAACATACGATTGTGATCGAGTTGAAGAGATTGCAGAAGCACTTGAAGAAGATCTTCATGATTGTCCTGAAATATTTGAGAGGTTGGTAACTGATGTAGAGAAACCGTTGTATAAAGATTGCACTAAATTCTCAAGAGTGTTTGCAGTATATATATACACACACACTACACCACATGTTTAATATGATTGTGGTGTTATGTAGTGCACTTCCTAGTTTCTCACAACGATCATAAGTCAGTGGTGGAAAGTAACATACTTACTACCACATTGTACCTTATCATGGTTCTTACATCGTGATTGTATCCTTTTTTCCAACCATGGTGAAACATCATTTTTGTATATCTCTCATGTTGTTGGTGTTGTTAGTTGATTTCTCTCTAATCCTAGAAAAGACAATTGGCAAGAAGTGAAGTTAATTTGTAGATATCTTAGAGGTACTTCTAGAACGTACTAAAGCCTTTGGAGGGTTGAATATATATTAAATGGATACACATATGTAGATATGACTAGTTATACTAGTAAATTTACATCTAGATACATGATAATTTTGAACGGGAGTAATGTAACGAAAATCAAGATAACAAAAGTGTGTTGTTTTATCGATTATTGATTCTGAGAATATTGCAGCGCCTAAAGTATCTAAAGATTTATTGTGGATGATTGAATTCCAACACAATTTAAGTATTAATAATAAAAGTTTGTTTTGTTCTCACTACTAGAAAACATTGTTTTAGCCTCAGCATAAAATGGATGCTAAACGTTGGAATTAGGACGCTAACAACAATTTAGCATCAATTTAGCGTCCAATTTATTGACGACAATAAAATCCTTGAAGCTAAACATTAGCATCCTGCTGAAGCTAATTAGAATTTACATTAATGGATTCTAAAACGGAAGCTAAATAATGATCTAATTGTAGATGCTAATTAGTGTTTGTAATTTGTATTAATGGTTTTCGCCAATTTTTTAATCTCCAGGCGTGGTACCCTGTAACACTTTCCATGGGCAAGCCATCATTTAATGGGCCTGAGTGTATAAAGGAGGTATGAAAATTGAACTTTCCCTTATTGTTGCTTCTCATCATCCTCTAGCCTTTTTCTTAGTTTATTTACTCCAACTTATTACTCTGACAAAGATATCACATTTTTCATCTGAACCTGCAAGGCTATCTGCTTATATCTTAGAAAAATGAATGGCAACAAGCTAACAATTTGACAAGTGTTGCACTCAAAAGTTCTTCTTGACAATGGTTTATGCTTTTTTGGCTTCTAAGGGATGCCATATTGGGCATAAGAGAAAAAAAGAAACCACACTCTTAACAAAATTACAGCCCCTATTGGGCCTATAGGAGATTTTTAATTTGAGTGATTCAGAGGTTATTGGTTGCATTTGTATTTATTTTTATTATTCGTTTTTGGTAAGATCTTATGATCCGTCTTACGATTGTAACATGCCATGTTTGACAGATTCAAGTAAAGACAAAAGGAAACACTCCAATATCTAAGTTCTTCTCTAGAAAGGTAGCTAAAGATGAAGACACAAAGCCAAAGCCTAAAATATCAAGTCATGAACCTATCAATACCGAACAAACAAAATGCCTCATTGAAGAAGCTAAAACATAGGGTGAAAGTGACTTAAAATCCGGTGGTTCCCCCCTTCTCAAAATGTAACAAAGTTCTCAATAATTACAATTCATAGTTTAGTTCCAGGGATCACACTTTATAGTTATCCATGACCAATTACAACTTTATTTTCTGTCATTTTACATGATTGATTACAAATCAGGAGGGTTCTTTCTCAAAGCAGATTAATAAAACATGGATAGTTCTGATTATAACTTACACACTCCATTACAGATTGCAAAATATGAATAAGTTTTTTCAGTAACTAAATGTGATTAAAGTAACCTCAAACTTCAAAACAAAATCTCATTCAAATTCCAAGCAATTAAAATCAAACTGACTCAACATTCATAGAGTTAACACAACACAACAAACAACAAAATTTAACTAAAAAATCAAAATAAAAACAACAAATATCAACAAATTCATTCATAAACCAAAAACTGAAAAATCCTAACTAGCTCAAATTACACAATAATTTCTCAAAATCCCAATAAGCTCAAACTACAAACAGCTTCTCAAAGTTCATATTAAGTAGGAATATCAGAAGAAAACACACATCCCAAATGATCAAAATACTCAAAGATTTTCACAAATAACAAACCCTAAAATATGAAGAAGAAATAAAAAAAAACCCAAAATATAAATACAAGAAATTATAGAAGAGAAGAAAAACAATAGAGTTTAGAGAAAAATAGAAAGCTTTTGGTGAACGGGAGAGTGGATAACATTGGTAAATGAAAGAAGAAATAAGAAAAGGAAAATGGAGGAGTTTGATTACTTTTACCTCTTCGTCGAAGAAGATCACTGAACAAATGGTCATCGAAATTTGTTGGTGAACGGAACGGCGACCGTGAATGGAGGTCGTCTGAAACTGTTGAACGACGGTAGTGAAGGTAATGCGAGAACAAAAAGAGAGGATGTGAAAAATGAAATAGATAACGTGTTAGAGATATTTTTTCTTAAAAAAAAGAAGGGAAAAGTAAAAACAAAAGTGGGAATTTTTTTTGGTATATTTTGTTTTAGCTTCAGAACTAGTAAATACTAATTATAAAATTAAAATATTTTAATACATTAATATCAAAAATTGTTGATGCTATTTTAAATTTAAATTATAAAATAATTAGCGTTAACAAATATATTATATAACGTCTAATTCTACCGACTCAAATTTATATTAAAAAATTAATTAAAAAAAACATTTGCATTTGAATATTTGGATGCTAAATAGACGCTATTAGCATAAAAAAAATGGTTGATGCTAAATATTTTGAAGCTAAATCACAATTTTCTTGTAGTGTCTCTGACAGTCAAAATGCAATTCATTTTGATAAATAGCTAATATTTTATTCTAGATTAAAGAAAATTGATTTTCAATACCATTTATATTTAAGAGGTCTTTGAGACAAAATTGTTATAACTTAGAAGATTCATACCGACGAAAATGATTTAGATATGATGACAAAAACCTTATTTGTCACAAAGATGATCAACTCCAAAAAAAAGACGGGTATGGAGAAACAACATCATCAAAGATGATCAACTCCAAAAAAAAGACGGGTATGGAGGAACAACATCATCCCGTTTGAGCGTGAGGAAGATGTTTGTTAGGTCATCTCTCTCCCAAAATGATATCCACCATTTATTTAGAAAAAAAAAGAAAAAAGGTGTGTTGATAGCATATGGGCTTAGTTCTTTTTTTTTACCCATGTCCATGGAAAATCACAAAGAAATTTTAAATCCCTAGTAGAAGAAGGAACAATAAAGAAAAAACCAGGGAACAAAATAAAAATAGAGCAAAACAGTAGCAACATCACAGCTTCACTAAGATGATTTTTTTATTCCAAGTGGTACATGAGTTTATAACAATTTTTTAATATTTTATTTTGGCTACAATTCTGAATGTTGTTTCAATCAATTTATTAATTATTTTAGTGTATTTCTTAAAACATTCTCTTGAAATTGTTTAATAGAAGTGTAATTTGTTGTTTAGATTTTTTATTACCCAGATACCTATTATTTTAGATATTAAGATGTTTTATTAAACTAAGTTCCGATATTTTAATTTATTTATTTTGAGAAAAATATTCTATTAAAAATTTATTGTCTTTATTATTTAACTTTTTTATTATCATTATTGTACTCTAGAATAAAATTTGACTATACTTTATTTAATTAAATATTTATATAAAAAAAATCTAATTTAAAGAGACTAAGTTATTTTCTAATTTCCCACTCCGCTAACATATTTGAAAAAACAAAAGATTATTCTCTTTTTTAACCTAAAATCTTTGTCTTAAAATAAGTGTCGTTTTAATTTTTCAATTATCAATTTTATCCTTAACTAATATTATGTGTACTATTCTGAATGCATTGAATCACACTCTATATTTATGATTATGCATGTGTAACCAATAAAAATTAAAGATATTTTTATAAAATTATTATATTTCTTAATCTGTGTAACCATGTTAAACGACTTTCATTTAAATATATAACTTGGACAAGCCGCAAATCTGCAAAGAATCCTTGAGGATCCCATATTTTGTAGTCTACTCCAAAGGTTTAAGCCAGAATATTCCCTATTGATCAGTTTAAATATTGAACTGAAAGTGATGATTAGTTAATTTATTAAAATTAGTGTAGGTTTTAGTATATAGTTGTATCTAACTACATAAAGCGTCACGTTCAAAAGACAAAAGGAATCAAAACAAGTTAGGACAGCATGAGTCAAATCCCATGCCATGTGAATCTCTGTTGTTTCGTCAGTCTTTGCGGTTGAAGCATCGTCTGCACTCTGTAGTCTGTACCATGTTCATGTACAAACACAGTGATTATATTTCATTGATAGTCTAATGCACGTGTTAAATTTGTTTACCTTTTCAAGTTTGTCATTTTGGAATAGACTCCTGATGTGTGGATGATTATAATTTTTTAAGTTTTCTAGAGTTTTAGGTAAGTTTGTTTTTGAGAATTATATAAGTGATGAATATTTATATACATAGCTTTAGATTAAGATATGAGGTCTAATTACACTTATTTGGTTGTTCAAATTCCAATGTGATTATCGTTAAATTCCTTCCTGATTTTATTGCGGTATGAGAGAATGAATGCATGAGGCAAACCTCAATTGTCTAATCGATAAGAACCTTCATCTAAGCGATTAGAATATGAGTAATGTTTCCTAATCAATTAGATAGCCTTGTTTATTGAATAAGTGATATATATAATTAAGATTTCCTATTCTGACTTAATTCCTAATCGATTAGGAAGCACCAAAGATCATGAATTGTTTCCATTTTGAGCTATTATTTTTTCCTTTACAAAGTATTGTTTTCCTCACTTCTCAACACACCAATTTTCTGAATAATCATCTATTTATATCTTATATTCTCCTTATTTTGTTTATTTTATTCACTAGTCTTTAGCTTAGTGTTAAGAGAGTGAAAAACTTTATCTGAAAATTGTGGTGTTCTATTGATGTGATGAATTTGTTTATTTAAGAGTTTAGTTCTTTTATGATCTTATAATAGATTTGATGGTGTCACAACGGAAAATTTTTTAAGACGTTCTTAACATCATTGAAGTCGCTAATTTTTATTTTTTAATATTGATAAAAAAATACCTTTTAAAAATCATTGAACCAAATTTAGGGGGGGTCAATTATGCATATAGGGGATATTAACACCCAACGACAACCATTTTAAGAAAATAGTTACCTCTAATTAATTTTGCAAAAGTTTTGTTAACCTTAGTATATTGAGTTTCTCCTAATCCATGAACAAGAAATATAAAATATTTTCAAGCAAAAGGAAAAAAATATTTTTTATTGTGTTTGACAAGATTTAATTCTTGCATACGTATCTCTCGATGTCATAGAGAATTTCAAAGTTACAATTTTTTTGGTAGAATAATCTTGTGTATTAGTTGATTTTAATAAAAAAAGGTTTGGTCGCATAAAAGCATAAAAATATTATTTATTGAATTGTTGTGATTGTTTTTAGGAGGAAGACAAGTATTAGAACAAACAAGTGGTATGACTTGTGTCCGAAATATGTGTACTTAGAGTTAATCCCTTTTTAATCCAATCTTATTTGTAAGGGAAGTGACTTAAAATAATCAACTTGTAATCTTTTAAAGGAAGGAAAACATAAGAGCAAGCAAGTAGTATGACTTGTATCTGAACACTTGAGAATAAAAAGGGTGTATATCCATTTAATCTTTTTTTCATTCCAATAAAAGAATGAACTCAAAACTATCAAGTTCTTGTTTTTTTAGAAAGAAAGACAAACGTTAGAACAATCAAGTAGTATGACTTGTGTCTAAACTCATGAGGATAAAAATGAAGTACATCTAGTTATTCCCTTTTAAATCAAATCTTATTTATAAGGGAAATGACTTAAAATGAAACGAGTTGTAATATTTTATTGAAAGACAAGCATAAGAACAAGCAAGTTTTACGAGTCGTGTCCAAACACTTAAGGATAAAAGAGATGTACATCCCATAACACCCAAAATATTCCCCACAAAATTTCGATTTAAAATCAGAGTAATTAAAATATAAAAATCATTTCGAGTGTTACATTCACTTCAAAAACACGGCTCAATTGATACGTAATACAAAATTATACTTGCAGCGGTAATCTCAAAAGAAAACATAAAATAAAGTTCAGTATCAACATGTCTTTAAAAAAATAAACAAGGAATAACAATCGTTGTCCCCGACACCCCAAAGTACGTATCAGAGTCGACTCCTCTAACGTGAAGTGCATCAACTTCACCTATCATAGACTCTACTATTCATGATCACCTGCACGTTACTAACATAGGGGTAACATTAAAATAAAAGGGGTGAGATACTTACAAAAAAAAAGGGAAAAATAATACAAATAAAAGCAAGTATCATAAAGTATTCACCATTTCTCATCAATCAACAAGTAAACAATCACACCGAAACACATAATAGTATTATGCACACAACAACAATCAATTCAAATGAGACTCCACCAGACTCAATGCATGTGGTACGATTTATCGATCCCTGTTTCATGATCCAGTTCCCTTAGGAACTCTCGACCCATATTTCATGGTCCAGTATGATCCTTCTTTCATGATCACACCCACGACCCCTATTTCATGGTCACGTACGATACTTATTTCATGACCACACCAACAACACAATGATTCCCTTTGGAATTCAGATGGATATTTTCACGCTACCGTGGTACACCATCCCCAACTATGCACATGCCATGCATCATCAAAGACAATATGCAATGTCTACCACAACTACCTCATGCAACAACATCATCAACAACAACAACAACATAACAACTACAACAACACATAACAACATGAATAACATGTATCACCAACTACAACAATATATAACAACATCAACAACATGTATCAACAACTACAACAACATATAACAACATCAACAACATCTATCAACAACTACAACCATATATAACAACATCAATAACTTGTTTTTATAATGTTATTTTCAACATTTTTCAAAACAAGTACGTAACCCCTCAATACATGCCCCAAGCTTCACTACAACAATCCCAAACCATTAGTGTATTAAATAAAGAATTTTTCAGAACAAAATAAAATATTTTTTACTTTAGGTCTCGCAAAGCGACTTCCTTCTCACTAAGTGAGCGACTCTCTGCCTAGAAGGGTCCAAATTTTTCAAATGCTCGCTAGGCGAGAAACGCGAAATCTGCAGATTTGCCTCTGCGAACTCAACCCGATTCTGCTACTTTTTTCCATTCTAAAACCCTTCTTAAGGCCATAAAACACATAAATTCAACTATTCTTCCTACAATTAATCACCTAATTCAAACAATTCCAATAATTCCTAAGTATTCTAACATACTTTTCATAAAAAAAACTCCTTCATCCTCATGGATTCCCACTAAAAAATCCTATGCATATTACTCATATTATAATACCCTTAGGAGACGAAATAAATCCCACCCTTACCTCAATTTGACGGACGATTTCTCTCCCTTGCCGGAATTCGCCTATTCTAGCTCTTGCCTTAGCTCATTCTTCTTCCTCTGTTCACGCTTTCTCAATCCACTATCAGTTTTCACGAACTGACTTCCCTTTTTCCTGAATTTCAAATATAACCCTTAGACCCCAACTAATGATTTCCCACCTTTCCCTCACTATTCAATCGCCTAATTACCATTCAATCCTTTCTCTTCATATTTCCAATATTTATTCAATATAATATAAATTATTTAAATTTATAAAATATTAAAATATAATTCTTCCACCAACACACTACCAACCTCACACAACATACAATACACGAAAATTTCCAATTATTTCAATTAAATAATTAAATAAATAACCGGGGCGTTACAACTCTTCCCCATTTAGAATGTTTTTGTCCTCGAAAACTTACCTTATGCGATTAAACTCGGATAAGACTCTCGCATCTTGCTCTCTAATTCCCAAACCATGTTCCCACCAGAAGCTCCTCTCCAAACCACATTTACGAGAACAATTTATTTGCCTCTCAACTGCTTTACCTTGTGATCATCGATACGTTATGGTAGTGCTTCAACCGTGAGATTATCTCATACCTCAACTTCATTCATCGGTATCACATGTGACGGATCCGGAACGATACTTCTGAAGCTTTAAAACATGGAATACATCATGAAAATTTGATAATTGCGGTGGCAATGCCACTCTATAAGCAACAGGACTAACTCTTGCAGAAATTTAGTATGGACCAATAAATCGAGGAGTAAACTTTCTCGACTTCAAAGCTCGCCCAACACTGGTCACCGAAGTAACCCTAAAAAACACATGATATCCTTCTTGAAATTCAAGATCCTTCCCCCTCTTTTCGTGATAAATCTTCGGTCTGCTTTGTGAAGTTCTCATCTTATCTCGAATCAACTTCACCATCTCAATAGTCTATTGCACAATATTAGGTCCAAGTACAACACTTTCGCCGGACTCATGCCAACATAAAGGTTTTCGACATCTTCGACCATAAAGTGCTTCAAAAGGCGTCATTCCAATACTAGAATGATAATTATTATTATAAGTAATCTCGATCAACGACAAGTGATTATCCTAAGCACCTCCTTGTTCAAGCATACAAGCCCTCAACAAATCTTCCAAAGATTGTATAATCCTCTATGTCTGCCCATCAGTATGTGGATGATAAGTTTAACTCAATTTCAAATTCAAACCCAATGCTTATTGCAAGCTCTCCCAAAATCTAGAAGTAAATCTCATATCTCTATTTGACACAATACTCAAAGGAATCCCATGTAACTTCACAATCATATTGACATATATATCCTCCAATTTCTTCAAGGAAAACCAAACATAATGAAATGTATTGACTTCGTCAATCTATCAATAATTACCCAAATAGCATCATGCCCTCTCGGAGTTTTAGGTAACCCCGTAAAGAAATCCATTGAGATGCTATCCCATTTCCACTCTAGAACATCAGACGGTTGCATCAAACCAACATGTTTATGATGTTATACTTTTGACTTCTGAAAAGTCAAACAAGCATAAACAAACTGAGCCACATCACGCTTCATTTTTGTAGCTCCCAGGTGAATACTCATACTACTTCCTCTTCAAGAATCATTCTCTTCAATTCGAGGTCATTAGGAATACAAATATGCTCCCGAAACATTAGTACTCCTTGTTCATCGACTCGAAACTCATTACATCCAGCCCGTTCATCACTAGCCATAAAGTCCACCCATTTTCCGTTCGACTTCTCACTCTCCCATATACAATCAAGAAATTCATTGTTAACGTTCAACATTTCCAACATTACATTGTGAGGTGTCTGCTCGCAACCCAAACTCATATCTCGAAACTGTTCTATCAACTCAAATTCTCTAGCAATCATAATCGACATATGCAATGTCTTTTGACTTAAGGCATCAACCATAACATTGGCTTTACCGGGATGATAATTCAAACTAAAATCATAGTCCTTCAAGAATTTCAATCAATGCCTCAGCCTCATATTTAACTCTTTCTGGTCAAAAAGATACTTCAAACTCTTATGATCACTATATACCTCAAATCTCGAACCATACAGATAATTCCTCAAAATCTTTAATACAAATACCATGGCTGCTAGTTCCAAATCATGGGTAGGATAATTCCTCTCATGAATTCTCAATTGTCATGAAATATACGCCACCACTTGACCATCTTGCATTAACACTCCGCCCAAACCCATCAAAGAAGCTTCGCAATAAACCACAAATGGTTCATCTGGTTTAGGTAAAGTTAAAACTAGAGCGGTAGTCAACCTCTTCTTTAGCTCAATGAAATTTTGTTCACACCGGACGTCCCACAAAAACGCCTTATCCTTATAAGTTAATTGTGTCAATGGAAGTGCCAACTTCAAAAAACCTTCAATGAATCTCCAATAATAACCAACTAACTCCAAAAAGCTTCGAATTTCCGTCACCGACTTCGGAGTCTCCCATAGTAGAACTACATCTACCTTGGATGGATCCACATCAATCCCTTTTCCTGAAATTACATGGCCAAGAAAACTCACTTCCTTCAACCAAAACTCGTACTTCGATAACTTAGTAAATGACTTCTTCTCTTTCAAAACTTGTATCACAATCCGCAGATGTTCAGCGTGCTCTTCTTCTGACTTAGAGTAAATCAAAATATCATCTATAAAGACAATAACAAACTGATCCAAATAGTCATGGAAAATACGATTCATATATTCCATGAATACTCTAGGTTCATTAGTAACTCCAAACGACATCACTACATATTCATAGTGTCCATACCGAGTCTTAAAAGTTGTTTTCTGCACATCTTCTTCTTTTACTCTTATCTGATGGTAACCCGATCATAGATCAATCTTGCTCAACACACAAGCACCAACCAACTGATCCATCAGATCAATTATCCTTGGAAGTGGATACTTGTTCTTAATTGTCACTGTATTCAGCTGCCTATAATCAATACACAATCTCATACTACCATATTTCTTTTTCACTATTAATATCGGAGCTCCCCAAGGCAACACACTCGTCCTCACAAACTTATTTCTAACAGTTCCTTTAACTGTTTCTTTAACTCATACAACTCAAAAGCCGACATACGATATAGTGCCAACAAAATAGGTCTAGTTTCGGGCACAAGATCAATATTGAATTCCACCTCCCTCTCTGGCGGACATCCACAATGTCATCTGGAAACACTTCCGAAAATTCTCTTATCACTAGCAATTCGCCAATTGCTATTTCATTTTCCATCGATAGAGATGCAAACAATGCCAATACTTGAGCTTCTTCATTCAAAAGTTCTTTCAACTCTCTAGCAGATAGATAACCAACCTCTTCTTCCTCTTCATTAGGAGTAAGAAATCGAACAGACTTGCTGAAATAATTAATGTGAACATGATTGAATTCCAACAGTTCATACCCAGAATCACATCTAAACCTCCCAATAGCAAACAAATTAGATCCACACAAAAATCCTCACCATAATTCGATAGAGGACAATTCAAACAAACTAGAGAAGTATTTAACGATCCATCAGCAGGAGTCTTAATAACCATTTCTCTTTTCATAAGGGAAACAACAAGACCTAATCTTCTCACGCAGTCAAAAGAAATAAAACAATACGTAGCGCTTATATCAATCATAGCAATCAAAGGCGTATTATTAATTTAGCAAGTACCTCTGATCAGTCGATCCTCACTGGAAGTCTGTGTTCCTTTCAAAGCAAACACCATTCCTCCAGTCACGAATTTCTTTGGTTTCTAACAATGAGTGTTTATATGAACTTTCTCTCCATAAATTTAGCAAGTCACCAGATAAGTTTTACACTCTACAATCAAATGTCCAGGTTGTCCACATTTGAAACACTTTTTCACGTCACTCGTACATTTACTGATACGATGACCCAGTTCACCACACATGTAACATTTCAAAGAAGTAGGGGCACCTCCCCTACTTGTATTTTTACCCCTAGCATGCTTCTGCTTACCTTTATCAACTAGAGCTGCATAAGGCTTCCCATGATTCATTTGTTGCTTTCCTCTTCTTTTAGCCAAACTCTTAAAGTGATTTGATCGAGCCTTGTTGTCTTCTTCAAAGATTATACAACAATCAACTAAATCCAAGAATCTTATTATCCTTTGATAAACAATTTCCTACTTGATCTTAGGCCTCAAACCATTCTCGAACTTAACACCTTTGAAAACTCAGCAGTTGCTTCACTATAGTGCGGAAAAACTTTTTCCTGTCAGAAAATTTGGCAGCATACTCTGTAACCGACATACTCCCTTGCTTCAATTCCAAGAACTCAATTTATTTATTTCCTCGAACATCTTCAGTAAAGTACTTCCTCAAGAATTCCCTTCTAAACACACTCTAGGTAATTTACTCACTATACACTTCCAAACCCTGACGAGTGCCAACCCACCAGTCATCAGCTTCCCCATCCAACTTGTGAGCACCCAACGACACTTTTCGGCCTTCAGAACATTATATCACTCAGAAGATCCTATCGATCTCCTTGAGCCACTCATGTGCTCCATCCGGGTCATACTTTCCCTTGAACATAGGTGTATCATTCTTCTGAAAATCATCATTCTCACGATCCCCAGCCATTCTAAATCTACCACACAACAACAACCAAAACAGCGATTAAGAAATCTACAACAACGACTCGACGACTCAACTACTTGGTCAGATAGACCGACTTGCTCTAATACCACAATGTAACACCCAAAATATTCCCCACGAGATTTCAATATAAAATCAGAGTAATTAAAATATAAAAATCATTTCGAGTGTTACATTCACTTCAAAAACACGGCTCAATTGATACGTAACACAAAATTATACTTGCAGCGGTAATCTCAAAAGAAAACATAAAATAAGGTTCAGTAGCAACATGTATTTCAAAAAAAATTAACAAGGAATAACAATCGTCGTCCCCGACACCCCAAAGTATGTATCAGAGCTGACTCTTGTAACGTGAAGTGAACCAACTTCACCGACCATGGACTCTACTATTCCGGATCATCTGTGCATTACCAACATAGGGGTAACATTCAAATAGAAGGGGTGAGATACTTACACTAACAAAAGGGAAAATAATACAAATAATGCAAGTATCATCAAGTATTCACCACTTCTCATCAATAAATAAGTAAACAATCACACCGAAACACATAATAGTATTATGCACACAACAACAAACAATGAAAATGAGACTCCACCAGACTCAATGCAGGTGGTACCATTTATCGATCCCTGTTTCATGATCCAGTTCCTGTCGGAACTCTCGATCCCTATTTCATGCTCCAATATGACCCTCTTTCATGATCACACCCACAACCCCTATTTCATGGTCACGTACAATCCCTATTTCATGACCGCACCAACAACATAATGATTTCCTTTGGAATTCGGATGGATATTGTTACCCTACCTTGGTACACCATCCTTAACTATACACATGACATGCACCATCAATGACAATATGCAATTTCTACCACAACTACCTCATGCAACAACATCAACAATAACACATAACAACATCAACAACATGTAACAACAACTACAACAACATATAACAACATCAACAACATGCATCAACAACTACAACAACATATAATAACATTAACAACATGTATCAACAACTATAACAACATATAACAACATCAACAACATGTTTTTATAAAGTTATTTTCAAAATTTTGCAAAACAAGCACATAACCCCTCAATACATGCCCCAAGCTTCAATACATCAATCCCAAACCATTAGTGTATTAAATAAAGAATTTTATAGAATAAAATAAATTATTTTTCAATCCAGGTCTCGCTAAGCGATCTCCTGCTCTCTAAGAGAGAGACTCTTTTCCTGGAAGAGTCCAAATTTTCCAAACGCTCGTCAAGCGAGAAACGCGAATTCTGCAGATTTTCCTTTGCAAACTCAGCCCAATTATGCTACATTTTTTCATTCTAAAACCCTTCTTAAGGCCATAAAACACAAAAATTCAATCATTCTTCCTACAATTAATCACCTAATTCAAACAATTCCCACAATTCCAACAATTCCAAATTATTCTAACATACTTTTCATCAAAACTTCTTCCATCCTCATGGATTCCCACTTAACAATCCTATTCCTATTACTCATATTATAATACTCTTAAAAGATGAAAGAAATCCCACCCTTACCTCAATTCGACGGACGATTTCTCTCCCTTTCCGGAATTCTCCTCTTCTAGCTCTTACCCTAGCTCCTTCTTCTTCCTCTGTTCATGCTTACTCAATTCACGATCAGTTTTCACAAACTGACTTCCCTTTTTCCTAAATTTCAAACATAACCCTTATACTCCAAATAAATATTTCTCATCTTGCCTTCACTATTCCTTCTCCTAATTACCATTCTATCCTTTCTCTACATATTTCCAATATTTATTCAATATAATATAAATTATTTAAATTCATATAATATTAAAATATAATTCTTCCCTCAACACATATTGGAGAATCTGCTTTTAAGAAAACTCATATTTATGATAATTTATGTGATAAGGACACCCCTTTATATAAGGGATGCACAAGTTTTACATGATTATTTGTGGTTTTAAAATTGTTTAATCTGAAAGTGAAAAATTGGTGGTCAGATAAAAGTTTCACGAAATCGATTTATTTGCTAAAACAAATGCTACCAGAAGATAATAATTTGTCTGATCGTTATTATGATTCCAAGAAGATATTATGTCCAATGGGTTTGGAGTAAATCAAAATGCATGCATGCCCTAATGAATGCATATTATATAGGAAAAAGTATGAAAATTTGGATCAATGTCTGAGATGTGGGGTGTCCCATTACAAGATGAAGGACAACAATGGTGATGACAATGACATTAACAATGTTAGTAGGAGGAGGCCTCCTGCTAAGGTGTTATGGTACTTGCCAATAATTTCAAGATTCAAGTGACTTTTTGCTAATGCGAATGACGCAAAGAATATTAGATAAAATGCAGATGAAAGAAAATATGATGGAAACATACACCATGTAGTTGATTCTTTGTAATGGAAGAAAATCAATTCATTATTTCTAGATTTTGGCACTGCTCTAAGAAATCTTAGGCTTTTGCTTGTGACCAATGGAATGAACCCCTTTGGTAATCTGAGTACTACCATTCTTCGTGGCCTATTCTTCTCATGCTTTACAACCAATCTCCTTGGTTGTGCCCAAAGCGTAAAGATATGTTGTTAGGTATGACGATTTTTGGACCCATGACAACACGAAAAATACATAGAAGTTTATCTAAGTCCATTAATTGAATATTTAAGACTTTTGTGGGAGGAAGGCATTGAAGTTGATGATGTATATTTTGGTGAAAGGTTTAAGATGTATGCAATGTTATTTTTCTCAATCAACGACTTTCTTACATATGGTAATTTGGCTAGATATATTGTCAAAGGACACAAATCGTGTCCTATTTGTGAATCTGATAACTATTATTACCAACTTGAGTTTGGAAAAATAGACCGTTTACCTTAGGCATCATAAATTTCTAAAACCCACTCATTCTTATCTTAGATTGCAGAAGGCTTTTAATTGAGAGAAGGAGTTTGATATCGCTCATAAACCTTCAACCGTAGATGAAGTTTATCAACCACAGAAACACATTAATGTTTTCTTTGGAAAGAGAGAAAAAGAAAAAGGGCTAGGCGATAAAAGTATATGAAAAAGAGGTTAGTGTTCTTTGATCTTCCATATTGGTCAAGTCTCAATGTAAGACATTGTCTTGATGTGATGGATGTGGATAAAAATGTGTATGATAGTTTGATTAGAACACTTCTAAACTTTCTTGGAAAGACTAAAGATAGTATGAAATCTCGTCTCCATATGGAAGCGATGAGTATACAAAAACAATTGGCTCCAATAATAAAATGGAAAAGAACATATTTGCCTCCGGCTTGTTACACTCTATGTATAAAGGAAAATAAAAGATTTTACGAGTGTTTACATGGTATCAAAGTTCCCCAAGGTTACTCATAAAACATCAAGAAACTTGTATCAATGAAAGATATCAAGTTAATTAGTTTTAAATCTCATGATTGTCATGTCTTGATGCAACAACGTCTACCATTACGGCTATCTGTGACAACCTACCAAACAATGTGAGAGTAACTATAATCAGATTATGTTTGTTCTTCAATGCCATATATAATAAAGTTCTTAATTTCAAAAAATTAGATGAATTGGAAGATGAAGCTTCCATAATCTTGTTTCAAATGGAGATGTATTTTCCTCCATCATTTTTTGACATTATGATTCACTTACTTGTTCATCTACTTAGAGAAATCAGAATTTATGGTCTAGTTTATTTAAGGTGGATGTATAGCGATAGATAAAGATCTTTAAAGGATATACGAAGAATTAACACTGATCGAAACCCTCAATTGTTGAAAGGTACATCACAAAATAAGTTGTTGAGTTTTGTACAAACTATTTGTCAAAAGCAGAGTGTATAGGAATTCCAAAGTCTCGTCATGCTGACACTGAAGATATAGATATTCAAGGTTTAAATGTTAATTCAGTGGCTCAAGATGTAGTTACTCAAACACATTTCTATATATTGAATAATCTTTAAGAAGTTCAAACTTACGTGGCTACTCACAAAATACTTTTGAAGAAAAGATATCCACGAATGAGTGACAAATTGTTGTTGATCAAATATAACAAGAACTTTCTAGATTGGTTTAATAAAAGGATACCAAAAGATCGTAGTGCATCTGAGACAGTTAAATGGTTGTTGCTTATGCCAAAATTTAATGTGATAACTTGTACTGCATATGACATTAGTCATTATACCTTTTATAAAAATCATAATATGATCGTAGTACAATCCAAAATAATGGAGTTATGGTTAAGGCCGAATCCATGTATTTCTCTAGTTTGAAAGATAAGAATCCAATATTGGCATCTAGTGTGTTCTATACTGTCATTGAGGAGATTTGGGAGATTGATTATATTATCTTCAATATGCTTTTATTTAAATGCAAGTGGGTTTCCAATAATATTAATGGTGTAAAAACTGATGACTTAGGATTCACCCGAGTTGACCTTGGAAAGGAAAATTATATGACTGGACAATTCATCATGGCTTCACACGAAAAACAAGTATTCTATGTGATAGACCCTTCGAAAAAATTGGGGAAATAGTCAATCGTTCTCCAAGGAAAAGACATTCCTAGTAGTGATAAAAGTTTTGATATTCCTTCTACTCCTTCTTACACAACAAAAGTTCCTACCACATATGATGAAGTTGATAGAGATGATGTCCATGCTATTTGTATCGATCATAATGAAGGCATATGGGAAAATCAACAAGTATTTTATTATTTATTCATAATAAAATTTAAGTTATTATTTCTAAGTATATTTATTACTAACAAGTATGATTATTTGATATTGTAGGTGTTTAAAGTCAAGACACCAAGAGACAAGACACTAAAAACAAAGAAACCAAGATAAAATTATGTGATGTTATATAATGGTTGTAGGTTATTTTATGCTATTTTTCTTTTGATGTAATCTATATACAATGTTTGGTTCTTAATCCAACGTATGAATTTGATGTAATATAATACAATTATTTGTTATGATACAATTGTTGTTTCTGTTCTGATACGATTCACAAAAATATAGGTTAAAAATGGAATGTTTTCAAAAAGAAGAAATATTTTTATAAAAAAAGAAGATAATTTAACGACGGTTGTTCAATATCACTGTGGTTATATAGTGGACGCTGTCCAAAATAATATATATACCAAAAAGGCACTGCTGAGAATCGAGCCTGGAACCTTTAATATATTACAATGGTTAGTTAAAGCAACAATGATAATATGTCGCACGCTTTCAGGTTTTCTACAACAGTCATATGGTCGTGATTGTAAGTAACACATATACAACCATACACTACTTAACAACGACCAGTCCTACCTGATAAAATATATTTTCCAAACATTGTTTTATATTTATTCTGTAGTTGTGGTGGTTTCATGTATGAAGTTGATGGTCATAAAATTGACAAGCTTCTTGGTGTTTTGATGAGGACAACGCTGATGACTGTTAAAGTTAGTGGTGTTATCTGTAGCTCGATTTTTGTGGTCTTTAATCACTATCGCATTTTTGTTACTTTCTGATTTCTTATTTTTTTCCTGGTGAAGCTGGTTATGGAAGGGAAAAGATATCTTAAACTCACTTTGCTTTGCATACTGTTATTTAATAGATGCCCACATGGTTTCTTTATATGGGTTTGAGTATGAAATGAGTGTTAATTGATAGGATAATGTTGATGTTTTTGTGTTTTTGTATCCTCATAATTTTATGAAGTTTTTCTTAGGTTTAGAAACCTAATTGTTGTTTTTTGTTTGCTGTGCTCGCAAAGATCTTACAGACTTTTGCCTACGTACCCCCAAAAAGAATATTAAGGGATTAGAGCATCATAGTTCCTCCTAAAAGGCTAGAGCTAAGAGGAAAGGGTTGATTTGTATCCTGGTTAAAGCCCAAGATGTTGATGCTCAAAAGTTTGTATTTGTGTCTTGATCAAAGCCTAAGATTGAAGCTGAAAAGTATATTTTTTTCCTGATCAAAGCCCAGGATTGAAGTAGAAAAACAGTTGTTTGTAACTGGTTGGTGGGTTGTTTTAATTGCACAGCTCAAGGCATAAACTAAATGGTATCTTGATTTTCATAGCTCAAGAAAGGCTGAATGGGTACACTGAATTGCATAGCTCAAGGAGGACTAAATGGTTTGACCTGAATTGCATAGCTCAGGAAATCTGAATGGTTATCTTGATTTGCATAGATCAAGAAAGGCTGAATGTTTAGCTTAGTTAGAGTCCAAGATTATAACTGTGTTGTAGGAATTTAGCTTAGTTAAAGTCCAAGACTATGACTATTGGGAATGAGCTTAGTTAAAGTCCAAGACTATGACTGTATTGATGTTGTTTAGCTTAGTTAAAGTCCAAGACTATGACTAATTTTGAGTGACTGTAAAGTGTTTGACTGTTTGTGCCTTGATTAAAGCCCAAGGTTTAAGCTAAAAGGTGCTCAGTAAAGAGAACTTGTCATATCTAAATAGGGGAAGATTTGATTTATATGTGCATTGATTGAAGCCCAAGGTTGAAACTAAAGTTGAAAACTGACTCTGTTGGGAAAGTTTTATCTGTGTCCTGATTTGGAAGCCCAGGTGTGAAGCTTAGTTGTGAGAGACTGACTCTTGATTTATCTGTATCTTATATGAAGCCTAAGATAGGAGGCTGAAAATTGTTGGTAGACTGACTCAGTATGAAGAGTGTTTTGTCTGTTGGTTTGATAAATGTTTTGAAAGTCATCAGATAGTCCTTTGTCTGGGGAGATTCAATTATACAAAGCCCAAGATGAGGGTAGCTTGGTCATCCATCGGGGAGAGGGAGACTACTGTATGTTTTTTATTCTAAGGTATGTTCCTATGCTTTTAGGAAGCTTGAGAGGGTCCTTGTGTTTAAGCCCAAGAGGAGGCTAGGATACATGTAAGAGGCCCATGGGTCCTTGGATGAAGCCCAAAAGGAGGTTGGGAAAGGCTAAGTAACATATAAGCCAGAGAGACGGCACTTTAGGAGGCCTGAAGGTCCTTGAATGAAGCCCAAGAGGAGGATATGTTTTCCCCTAGTTTTTGTTCTTGTTATTCAGAGGTTAGGTCTGGTGACATTAACCTGATTGATGAGATTATAACAGAGATGCAAGTACAAATAGTAAATATGCATGCAGACAAATAAAAGTGTCAATGAATGTGTGTAACATCTTTTAGTATGTATATTTCTATGGTTTGAGTATTCTTAAGTTGTTTTATTAAGAATGAAGTTAGGGGTTACACTGGGAAACAGAGGCCCAGAATCCCGAGGGAGAAAGATTTCAGATGTATTTTACATTGTATTCTCTTTGTCATTAAGAAGTATTTTATAATCTTTGCTTTAGTATAAGGTGAAGAAAGATAAGTTTGGCAAACAATTCTATTCTAAGCAAGCATAACAGTTTAAGAAAACAGCGAGAAGTTAGAAAGAGAAAAGATGACTTAGAAGCTAATAATAGGGCTTAAACATAAGGATGCCTAAGAATTTTTTTTGTTTATTAATTATCTGATGATTTCATACACAGAGTATGACATGGATGCTGAAAAGCTGCCTACATCCTAGAAAGTAGTTCACTGAAGTGAAGCTCAGTCTAGTTGTTAGTGTATTAGATCTTTAGTCATAAATATGAAAAAGAAAAGGAAATGAGATTTTCAATGAAATGCTCATAATCTTTGTATAAGAGATTGAAAATTGCTTAAGAAACAATTGGTGGATTCAGGACTTATACGGAAGCCTGACAAAGTTTTAAAACAATTCGGAGAAAGTTTAAAACAAAAGAAATGAGTCATAAACACAAAGGATTCCTCATGACACATTTTGACAATTCATATTAGAAAACAAATGGTTATGTGTAAAGATATTCACAGAAAAAGATTCACAGATGAAAACTTAATGCGGTGAAAAAGGCGATCGTGCCATGTTTTTGAAAATGGATCAGATGAACCCTAATGGTTCATTTTTCAAAAGGGTATGAGTCTTACACTCTAATAGAGGCCCATGTGTGTGTGTGACAAAAGTCAATTTGAGGGTATGAAAGTCAAAACCCTAATTTTTTACTATTTTGAATTTATTTGAAATAAAATATTAAATTATTTGATAAATTTCAAACACTAATGAAAAACATGTTGAAACCTTGGATCAATGTTTGAAAAATAATTTTTATCCATGAGACAACTTGAATATCATTTATGTTTGAAAAATCAAGTGAGAGAAATGAATTTTAAAATGTTTAGAAACAAATAAAATTAAATCTTTATGAAAATAATAAATATATTAAAAAATTATATTTTTTTGAGATTTTTTCGTAGAATAAAATATTTAAACATTTTTGAGAATTAATGAAAAAATAATCATTCAAAAACTCAAAATAATCATAAAGTTATTAATTTTTGAATAAATTAACAAAATAATAGAAAATTCAAATATTTGAATTTCTAAAAAGGGTGCCAATAACACCCTCAAGAACACGCGCAAAGGGTGTTCTTGCCCCTGATTTAAAAATCGATGCTATCTCATGGAATAGTCATCCATTGGAGATGAAATAAACATCAATATTTTCCCGTTTTGACCCCACGAACACAATGGTACAAATTAATTTCATTTATTTTAAATGTAGAGTGAAAAATCAGTGATGAACATTGAAGAACCCTAATTTGTCCTGAGCCTCATGAAATTCTACATGATGATGATTTTGTGAAATTGATTGAGGAGAATTACTTAGAATATGATTACGCACATATGGCAAAAAGATAGTGCGAGGAAATATGCATGGATTATGATT
This sequence comes from Lathyrus aphaca, assembly GCA_963966055.1. Taxonomy (NCBI): domain Eukaryota; kingdom Viridiplantae; phylum Streptophyta; class Magnoliopsida; order Fabales; family Fabaceae; genus Lathyrus; species Lathyrus aphaca. Next base: position 440,396,227 of record OZ014522.1, on the reverse strand, counting down.
TAGCCTAGTTTGAGAATTACATGAACCTGAGCTTGCAACTGGAGTTGTGATTTCGAGTTGGAGGTGTTACAGAGATGTTATGATGATCTGGACTTTTTGAGGTTTTGATGAGTGATTCTGGGTTAGAAGTGTTTTAGAGATGATCTAGGTGTTTGAACACCTCATAAACATCATATGTGATGTGTGTGAGTAATTGGTTTGAGCTTGTGCTAGCTCAAACTCAAAAACCAGAAGTGATTGCTCAAAATATTACATTTTAAGTCTTTGAGAGCAAAGAAGAGAAAGCTTAGTGATTAGAGGCTTTGGTGTAATTTTATGATTGTATGAGGACTCTATTTAAATTTTAATATGTTGAACAAACTTGGCCTCCAAGATTTGAAGTGATGAGGTCACAATGGTGAGTAATGGTTTATGAAAAATATCTCTTACATGTGAAATGATGAAATTGTCAAATAGCTCAGCTATGTAGCAGCAATATTCACATTCCCTAGAAGTTTGATGATTGGATTGTGTCCACCTATTGGTTGTTGAACAAGAGATCCATGAATATACCATTTTGGAGCTTTGTGGCTCTTGGATTAAAATGCATAATGTTGAATTCTATGAATTTCATTTTGGTGAATTCCATGGTGCAATCATGAATTTGCAGGTTTGATTAGGCTTTTAATCATTGTTTATATCCTTAAATCCACTTGACATTGTACTTTGATTCAAAAAATCAGATTTCACAAGTTTGTGAAAAATCTATTTTTGCAAAACAACTTGAGATGCTCATTTTGGTCCATGTTTTCTTCATGTACAAACAAGATCTTTTCATGTCAATTGGTTCTTTGAATTATTTGCAACATTAGAAACAACATTGGTGTTTTTAAAAGTATCTATATCAGCTTTGAACTTGGTGAAAAATCCCTCCAAGTTTTGATGTTTTGTTGGTTTTACACTTAGGCAGATTTTTTCTCAGTGTTGAAAATCAATATTTTCTTTATTTTGATCCATCTTAAACTTGAAATCCATAAGGAATTGGAGTTTCTCCTAGTTGAATCATTTGTAGTTTGTGATTATATCTTTCATTTGAGCTTTGGTTCACCAAAATATGATACTTGGATCACAAGTTATGATGCTTGGAAGTAGGCCAATTGAACATTTTTTCCATAACTTAGAAAATTTTCTAAGTTTCAAAGGTTGCCCCTTTCACAAGTTATCTTCAAATTTCTGATTTTGTTTGTGATCAAATGCATTCATGGACCATATATTCTTGAAATATAGGTTATGAGGATCATTTTGGGTGAAAAAGTCAAACTATGACTTTCTGATATTTTGACTGGACATACTCTAAGGTATTTTGACCTTATAAATGGACTTCCATGATGTATATGAGCAATTTAAATCATTCCCCTTGGTATAGGCTCTTGTCCAGATGAAAAGTTTGACTTTTGGTTCCCCGATTAGTCAAAAACCCTAATTTGGGCACTATGAAACCCTAATCTTTTAGTCATTGATCTCTACATCTTTTGTACTTGTAAATGGCTTGTCATGGTCATGTCAACATTCTTGATAATATGTGGAGGCCTTGGCTCCTTTTCCAATGAAAAATTTCATTTGTAGGGTTTCAGTTAACTGAAACCCTAATTGGTGATCGTGATGGCTCGAGGCCTAGATCATTGAGACTTTTGTACAGTCTTTGGAAGATTTCCCATCATTTGAGATGCCTTACCCCTTTGATAGTGATTGAAAGGTTGAAAATATTATGTATTAATGATTGGTCCTTTGCCTGAATCCTTCGGAGGACTCAGGAATCCTGATCAGTTGCGGGGATACTATTTAAACCAGTCTGGTACAGTCCTTGTGTCAGTGGATTTCTTATGATGATGTACATATATTAGGGTCAAAATTTAGGGTATGACAGATGCCCCTATTTAATCTTCTTGGACCCGAAGATGTGAATGGTGAATTCATTGGGATATTCAAGGTACAAGAGGATTAAATACCTTATAATATGCGAATTTTTGATCCTAATATGCCAGGTTATTTATCCCGTCGGTGATCTTGTGGTTGCAAAGGTTTGGTTACAACGTTGTTGTAGAGGTTCAAGTTATCCAAACTTAAAAACTGACATTTTATCCAGGGAAGAACAGAAGAGATGACTTTTTTATCACGTGGGATAAATGCTATATGATTATACGATTGTAAATGAAATCATAATTAAGATTGTATGAATGAATGTGTATGCTAATAAAACAGACATGACATATAAATTGACAAGACAAGACAAAGAATATTGGGCCGATCAGGAGATGGTAATATCATTGTGGCTTGGCTGAATTGCTCATTATAAAGGGGAACTCTGGCTATTGTTGATATCTATAGAGATGGCTCTGCGGCGAGACGCAAGTTCATCCTCGTAAGATATTCCAGAAGTAGGTTGCTTTTGGAGCAATTGAATGATTTCCTTTTACGTTCACAAACCAAGGAAATTGAAAATTTTAACTTTGAAAAATAAAAGTGAAGTAAAAGTCATTTTAATTTCAAGAAAATGACAAATCTTTTTTTTTTGAAAACGACATTTTATAAAGCAGATAAACAAATAAGAGTTTCATGCAAATGGGCAAAGACTCAAATTTTCATATATATGGTGGTAATCAGCCGAAGGCGTAATTCCATAAAGTATTTACAACGTAGAAAATGTTAATTTATTAGGGAAAGGGGATACATTGAAACATAATGATCCTTATCCTTCTACCAATCCTAAGTTCGGAGTCTTCGGAGCTTTTGCTAATGATGACTTCGATGAGTGACTTTCTTCTGATGATCCAATCTGGTTGGATGCAGTTACTTGCCATGAATCCCTAACATTTTGCCTAGATTTCTCTAGATATATATATATATATATATATATATATATATATATATATATATATATATATATATAATATTTTGAATGTCTCTAATATTTCTCTAGATTGGCCTTTTGGGTTTTCAATCCACCAAGACACTCATTTTTGCCTAAGTCGCCCTTTCGGGTTTTCAACTTAGCGAGCTATTTTTTTTACTTTTAGGAGAAGTATTTCTTTCCTGCATCAAAATTTGTAGGATAAGTGAATTCTTCACCGTACATTGTTGTGAGTATCAGGGCGCTACCTGAGAAGGCTTTCTTGACCATATAGGAGTTGTCATAATTCAGAGTCCATTTTCCCCGAGAGTAGATGAGAAATGATTGGATTTTCTTAAGTACAATATTTCCTTCTTTGAAGACACAAGGTCGATCTTTCTTGTTGAACGCTCTTTTTATATATTGTTGGTATAACTGGCCATGACAGAGGGAAGTAATTTTCTTTTCTTCTTTCAGATTGAGCTCGTCGAATCTGATTTGGAACCACTCAGCTTCTGTGAGTTTAGCCTCCATCAATATTCTTAAGGATGGGATATCAACTTCTACGGGAAGCACTACTTCCATTCCATATACTAGTGAGAAAGTGGTTACCCCTGTTGAAGTGCGAACGGAAGTTCGATATCCTTGAAGCGTGTAAGGAAGCATCTTGTGTCAGTCCTTATATGTCACGACCATGTTCTGGACAATTTTATTTGTATTTTTATTGGCACCTTCCACTGTGTCGTTCATTTTTTGTTGATATGGAGAATATTTATGGTGTTCCATTTTGAACTTTGCGCATAATTCCTTCATCATTTTGTTGTTCAAGTTGGACCCATTATCAGTAATGAGTTGACTTAGAATATCGTAGCGACAAATGATATTTTTTTTGATAAACCAGACGACCACTTGTCAGGTTACATTGGCGTATGATGCTGATTCGACCCATTTGGTGAAGTAATCAATAGCTACCAGGATGAATTGATGTTCGTTTGAAGCTTTGGGTTCGATCATCCCAATCATGTCGATTCCCCATATTGAAAATCGCCACAGCGAAGAGAGAGCCTTGAGAAGTGTCGAAGGCGTATGAATTTTAGCAGCATAAATTTGACATTTATGACATCTACTCACATGCTTGCGGCAATCTGCATCCATTGTGATCCAGTAGTATCCTTCTCGGAGAATTTTTCTTGCCATTGTGTGTCCGTTGGTATGAGTATCAAAGGATCCTTCATGAATTTCTTTCATGAGTATTTTTTCTTCGCTTTCGTCTACACATCTGAGTAGAATCGTGTCAAAGTTTCTCTTGTAAAGTACATCTTGGTTAAGGAATAATTTTCCTGCCAGTCTTCAGAGGGTCTTCCTATCTTTTTTTGTCGATCCAAATGGGTATTCCCTTTTTCATAGGAATTGTTGATTGTCGTGATACCAATGTTTGCCATCGGTAGTAGTTTCTATTGCATAAATGTATGCTGGCCTGTCTAGGCGCATAATCTCGGTAAATGGTAGCAATCTCCTTGCGTAATATCGGTAAGGGATCAGTCCGCGTTGTCGTGTCTCCCATTCTCCTTTGATCTAATTGATCACTAAGGCAGAATCTATACACGTGTAAATTCTTGACCCTGAGATCAATTGCTTCTTCGAGACCCATTATGCAAGCTTCATACTCAGCCTTGTTGTTTGTACATTTGAATTTTAATATGGAAGTGAATGGAATGTGGGTTCCGCTTGGAAGGACAATGATTTCCCCAATCCCATTTCCATAAGAATTAACTACTCCGTCGAAGACGAGTCCCCAAAGGTATCCTGGTTCAGGTACTTTGCTTGGTAGTGGTTCGTCACAATTTTTCATCTTAAGACACATGACGTCTTCGTCTAGGAAGTCAAATGTGACTAGATCCTTATTATTGATGGGGTAATGAGCCAAATGATCAGCTAGGATACTTCCTTTGACATATTTTTGTGCGTGATAATCAATGTCATATTCTGATAATAACATTTGCCAACGAGCAATTCGTCCTGTTAATGCAGGCTTTTCGAACACATATTTGATCAGATCCATTTCCGAAATGGGCCAAGTAGTATGACATATCATATATTGGCAAAGACGCTTAGATGCCCAATCTAAGCGTAACATGTTTTCTTGAGCATTGTGTACCGAGTTTCACAATTAGTAAATTTCTTGCTCAGATAATAAATAGCATATTCTTTTCTTTTTGTTTCGTCTTGTTGACCAAGTACACATCCTATGGAGTATTCGAAAATGGTGAGGTACATGATCAATGATCTGCCTTCAACAGGAGGAGACAAAATTGGTGGCTTTAACAAGTATTCTTTAATCTTTTTAAAGGCTTCCTAAAATTCGTTTTTCCAGTCATGACTTTGATTCTTCCAAAGAAGTTTTAATATTGGCGCGCATGTCGCGGTCAGGAGGAATATAAACCTTGAGATATAGTTGAGACGTCCCAGGAATCCTCATACTTGTTTTTCTGTTTTCGGAGCAGGAATTTCTTGAATATCCTTGACTTTGTCAGGATCTACATTGATTCCTTTCTGACTGACGATGAATCCCAGGAGGTTTCCTGATCGGACACCAAAGGTGCACTTGTTAGAATTCAGTCGTAGTTTATATTTTCTCAGACGTTGGAACAATTTATGCGGATGTTCAACGTGTTCCTCTTTGGTCTTTGACATGGAGATCATATTATCGATGTACACTTCGATCTCTTTATGCATCATGTCATGAAAGAGAGTTATCATTTCCCTTTGATAAGTAGAACCCGTGTTCTTTAATCCGAACGACATTACTTTGTAACAGAAGGTGTCCCAGGGTGTAATGAAAGATGTTTTCTCCATGTCTTTGGGTGCCATTTTTATCTAGTTGTAGCCTGAAAATCCATCCATGAAGGAAAATACTTTGTACTTTGCGGTGTTGTTTACCATCATGTCGATATGCGGTAAAGGGAAGTCGTCCTTTGGTCTTGCTTTGTTGATACCCATGTAGTCTACACATATTATGACTTTTCCATCCTTTTTTGGTATTGGCACAATGTTCGCCAACCATTAAGGATAATCTGAAGTGGCAAGAAATCCTGCATTAATTTGCTTATGTACCTCTTCCTTGATTTTAATAGCCATGCCTGGATGAGTTCTTCTCAATCTTTATTTGATTGGGAAGCATTCTAGCTTCAAGGCTAGATGATGTTCCACGATGTTGGTATCCAACCCTGGCATGTCCTGTTAGGACCAAGAAAATACATCAAGAAATTCTTTGAGTAATGAGATCAGACTTTCCTTTCAGCCGACTGAGTAGTGGGCCGATCTTGACTTCCTTTCTTTCTTGTTATAAACCCAAGTTGACCGTTTCCAACGATTATTTGTAATGTTGAATGGAATTCTCCTCGTGTCTGAGTAGTATGGAGATCTCTTTTGGAATTTCTTTGTCATCTTCTTCTTCAACTTCGAATACCGAGAACTCAAAGTTGGGAAAAGGCAATGAATCACGTGTTTCAATGGGGTTTAAAATAGTTAATCTGCACGATGATGATATTGAGAAAACACATTTAGAAATGCAAAAAGAAAGTTTATGCATATTAGTTTTGATAAGCGTTTGTTTTTATTTTTGGTTGTTTTTAGGGATTACCATTTTCGGAAAAAGCGAAAAGAGAAAACAACAACAAAGTGCGGAAATACAAAATGACATTTTATTTATGATTTGTCTATTCATGAAATACACAGCCCTATAAAACAAAGCTCTGTCACTTTGGGCTAAGTAAAAAGGATAATTTACAACAAGTAAGCCCTATAAAACATTCCTTGTTATCTGGGCGAGATGAAAGGTCAAAATAAAACTAAGCAATTACTTTGGAATGTGAACGATGTTTGGGACGTCAACAAAGACCCAATCGTAACAAACTCCGTTGGAGATGCAGAAGTTTGGAACTTGTCTTCCCGGAGTAGCTTTTTTAATGACATTAATTTTCGGTGAAGGAGGATCCGCAGAGTCTTCCTTGCATGCAGCTTGATCGTGCAAGAAATCGTCAGTTGTTTCTTCATCGATGCTCTCAAGAGAGTCTTCCCATCCAATTGATTGGATGTATTTGATATTGATGCAAGAACTTGCGGGAATAGTGTACTTTACAAGATAATCATATTTTCCACTTGGTTGTCCCAAAGTGTACCGCGTTTATGTGGGAGTTGATGAATCATTTTCAGTAATGACATTCACTTCTGGTAGTGCAAAGTTGAGGAAGACTTGTCCTGCAATCGTTGAAAATCCATCGAGATAACATTGTAGGTCTCTCAAATTTCCCTGATAGGATTCCTATATAAGTAGATTGTCCATTAAGTCTTTAAATGTACGATCAAAGTTATCAGTCATTATAGTGTCTTCCAATGAGTTGTGAGGAGTAGCAAGTACTTTAGAGATTTCTCTGTCCTCTGTTTCTGGTATATACTTTGAAATGGAAATTGGCAAGTCAAATGGCTTGCGCGCTTCGTCTTGAAAAATGTATCCTTCCTTGTTAAAGTACGTTTTCCACTCGTCATTGGGATCTTCGGAGCCTTCTGAATTATTTTCCTCGTTGGTATGAACCTCTTGAGAGATTGGGTGAAGGAAGCCTCCACTGTGGAAAATGTTTTTAATAGGACCAAAGTTTCCGTCCTTCGTTGTAGGTTTAGTTGCTTTTGATGAACAACCAATACCTTTTCTTGACTCATTGCTGACGAGAATTACGACTTGACCCTAGCCTCTGATATTGTTGCTTTCCAGGGCTTGGAGAGCATCTTGTAGGAAGTGATTGACATTCCTATTTCCGATTCATCCTTGTTGCTTATAGAGAGAGCTTGGAACTGAGTTCTAACGACAAATTATGGTTAAAAACACGAGAATGAGGATAATTTGCTAACAATCAGGGATCTTTCCCCGAAGAGTGTTACCAATTTGTTATTTTTCACAAACTTCAGATTTTGATGAAGTTTGGAGATCACTGCCCCTGTTTCATGATTCCATGGTCGGCCAAGTAAACAAATGTATGCTGCACGGATGTTCATGACTTGAAATGTAATTTGGAATGTGTGAGGTTAAGTGGTTATGGGAATATCTACTTCATCGATAACTGCTTTTCAAGATCCGTCAAATTCTTTGACTAGGACCTCACTTTTTCTCATAGGAGGACCTTGAATAGTCAGTCTAATTAGAGTGGACCTTGGTATTAAGTTCAGAGATGAATCCATGTCTACGAGTATGCTAGCAAGAGTATCTTCACCACAGTTGATAGTAATATTCAATTCCATATTGTGATTCCTTCCTTCTTCAGGAAGATCATCGTTATTAAATCCCAAATTTTTGAAATTAGTAATGCTGGAGATGATACCTGTAGTGGTAAAAACATGAGTGTTAGCTATTAGTTAACTTAACTCAAAGTAAACAGAGTCGCTGCCGCGCTTTTATTTTATTCCAAATGGAAAAGGAAAAAAGAGCGAATAAATTCTAATGAATCTAAAAGCTAAAAGCTAAAAGAAATAAGCAAAGAAACCATGTAAGGGGATAAGTTACAATATGGGAAGGTTTTACACACCCAAAATGTCCGTGGTACTCCACGGGAGCCATTTGAAAAGTTTATTGCTTTTTGGTTTGAAAATGGTTTGTAAAAAGAGAGTGGAGGGATGAGAGAAGAATTAATTTTTAATATTTTTGTGTTTGGAGAGGTTTACCACCTCATGCCTATGTACCCACAAAGTGCAATGCGAGATCAAAACCCCGTAGTTCATGGTACAAATATTGAAAAGGGTTGGTTATGATTAATTTTATTAAGTGAAGAGAATTTGTCATTTTCAAGTGGATATCCAAACAAATCTACCATGAGAATGAAGTCATGGACACATACATCATTATGGGGAGGGCGCCAACTCGAATAAAATTGGCGAGTATTCCACTAAACCCCCACGAATGACAAGAGACTCAATTACATCAAACTACAACCATGAAGATTGAGAGACTTGCACCCGACTATAGAATAATGACTCATAATCGACACTATTTGACTGAGTTTGATTCTTTTTATTTTTTGAATTAAAGTCAAAATGATTAAATTCATTGGTTTTAAGGAGAAAAAATTAGTAAATATTCACTTAAAAAAAGTCAAGGTTTTATTTATTAAAGAAGTGATAATTTTTTTAAAACAAGAATCCTTTGAAAAAGGAGGGAGATTTTAAAAATTAAAGAAGGGAAGGAGATGAAGAGACTATCCTAAAAAAGAAAATAAAGAGATAAGGGAGGAAAGATCTAACCAAACTTGATGATACTTCCCATTATGAGCATAAGAGTTCTATCCTTATAAGCTAGCAAATGGCCAAATAAAAGCAAAACTACCAACTCCATGAAGATCAAAGCAAAGGGAAAGTGTCTTAAGATCTAAGTCTGAAACTTCATTTTCAATGCAAAGGATAGTAACCAATAGTCTAAGATGTGGAACAATTAAGTTTATTATGGTTTAAGCCTTAATAATATTTTTGTGTTCAAATGGACAAAAGGAAAATCCACACAACAAAATAAGAGCAAGAAATATAAAAATGATAATGGATGATAAAGCATAATAAAAGTAAAAGAAATAAAAGTGCAATAAATAATTAAAATGTTAGTATAATAATAGTATAATAAATATTTACATAATATTTGTATGGTGAACTTAATAATCCACAACCAAAAGAGTAACCAAAACCGAAAGGCAACCGAATCCACTTAGTATCTTACACTATAGTGATCAATCAAGGAAAATAGAACCAAATTCAATGAAATTTGAAAGGAGATTGGGAGACCCAAAGAACCTATGCATCAAAAATTTATAAGTCTTGGTTTTTAATGCAAAATGATCAATAACTTTGGGATTACGCGACCAACAAGAGGTCCGGTCCACGAAAGTGCAAGTATCCAATTGGATTTTTTATTCTGAATTCGGGACACATTTAGGTCTATGTTAAGCAATTTCCGAGTAATTTATGAAGTAATTACCTACAAATGAGGCCGGCCAACACCAATTAAGGTGAAAAATATTTTTGCTAATACATGTTAGAGAAATGATATAATGGATCATTCTCCAAAAACATAACACACTAAAAGAAAAAAGTGGTAACTGTCTAATCTTAATCGAGATTTAACATTGATTTATCAAAAGAAACCTATCACAATTCCAAAGTATGGAGAATGATCCAAATGATCATTCAACCATAGATTTGAAATAATGAAGATTAAACCTCTTTGAAAATCAACAATCTTAGAATCAGAGATATCATCGACCAAAAGAAAAAAAGATGAAGAGAAATATGGATTTAATAATTATAATCCATAAAAGAACTAAAATAGTTTTAAGAACTCTTTTAAACAAAATATTTTCAGAAATTAAAGAAAAATAAAAAAAAAGAGGAAAAACAATTTTTAGAAACAAAATAATGAAAAATCATCTTCTTCTTCATCACGTTAACAGCCGCGGGAAACATCAAGTGCACCACCACCTTCAATTTTGAGTTCCGTCGAATCGGAGCGACAAAGCTCAAACCATATCTTGTTGCGATCGTGAGACGAAGAGGATCAAGAATATGCAGTTAGAATTATCAGAGGATGCAAGAGTAAATAGAAACAGAGCTCCGAATAACCGACGAAAATTTCCAACTACCTTAAAAAATTAAAGCAAGACTCCTCTTCAACTTCTAATCTCTTTCTCTTGTTGTATGGGGAATTTGATGATTGGAAGTGGTTTTTGGTGAAAAATTGATGATGTTAGTGAAGCTTGAAAAATGAGCTTTAATGGAGTTTTTTGTTTTGAAGTGTGTTTTTGCAGGGATTCAAGAGGATCTCAAAGCTTGAAAAATGAAGAAGATTAGAGCTCTATTTATAGAATTGGAGGAGTGAAATTTGAATGAAATTTGCAATTTCGTTTTATCACATTTTCTTGCGTTTTCCATTCATGGTATACGCATGTAACTTGCTGAATTCTTCTGCCACATTTTATTCTTTATCCTTTGCGTTTTGAACAACTTCTAGTGCGTTTTGAACAACTTCTAGTGCGTTTTGTTCACTCTTTGCTGTGTTTTGATACTTTTTGAGTTACTTGTGTTCACTGCGTTTTGCTTCTATCGTTTGGTTGGTGTTTGAAGCGTGTTCTTGCTGAAATTGCATCTTGCGTTTTACGTTTTATTCACTGTGTTTTGTCCCATGAACTTTTCATGCGTTGAAGTGCTATTTGGAGTGAGATGAATTAATGAAGAAAGCATGTCACGAGGCTTTATGTTACACATGTGATGGAAGTATGCGTGGAAAGAAACTGGCTGATGGCATATCACACTTCTTTCTTATTATATTTATTTTTCAATTTTGATATAAAACAAATGACCTATAATGTGGGCTTATGATATTTTCTATTTTTTTGTGTGGTAAGAGAAAAATGTAAAAATGTGTAATAATGAAAATAATGGAATTATAAAATGGTTTTTTTTAATATAATAATTGGAATATTGGCATTATAAAAAAAATGGATAAAAATGTGAATAAAAAAAGGGATATTATGGAAATTATAGAAATGGTAATGTAAGATAATAATTTTTGGTGATTGAATTAAATGAAATGTGGACTAAAATAAAGGTGAATGATAATTTTGGTGAGGTAATAAAAAAAATGGATATTGAGAAATGAATTAAAATATGGAAATTGAAATGATGATGAATATTAAATTGGATATTTGGAAATGGAGAATCGAAATATGGACAATGATTCGAAATAGATGTATAGAAAATAATGATAATGGGAATATGGATAGAAAAATGGTGACAAAAAAATGCATGAATTGAATAATGGACGAAGTGATGATTTTTTATTTTAAGCCCAGAACCAAATTCGAACTTTTCCACACGCCTGATGAATGAAATCAACCCCAAGCCACTGAATAATTGCCACTGAACAACGTCCATCAACTTTTAAATTTTTGAATCTTTTCAAATATATCTGAATCGATCTTTGGAAAATAAATCCATAGACGATCGACCGATGAACTGATGAACACACAATCAAGACCAACAAGACTAAACTTTTCACAAACCATTGCTCGATAAACCAGAGAACTTTCGCCCATAACAAACTTATCATTGAACACGCACTGCCTGAGAAATAAACACTGACACAAATAACTTACAGTTGAAACAATCTACTGATAGTTTGACCAAGATTAGGTCAAACTTCCATTTGAATCAAATCATAACTAAACAACCACATCTGAAATAAAATCACTGCCATGCTTTTGAAACCCTACAACCCCTGGAAAAAAAAGAGAAGAAGAAGAAGCGAACTAAAACATATTTTTGGTATTTTGGTTAGTAGTTAGTAGACATAATCAAATATAAAACAAATAAAACAAAAGCAATGGTGATCCCCTGCGAGGCATATACCTACACCCGAGAAGAACCGAGCAACCAGTGCGATCTCGTTTGTATGCAAGATGTAGATGAAATGCGAAGAAATATTAGGGCAAAAATTAGGGTGTTACAGCTGCCCCTATTTAAGTTTCTTCAATCTGGAGATATGAAGATTGGCATCTTCGTCTCTACAAGATGGGAGAGACTTAAATATATAAAAACCTAATTTTTTCATAAGAGACCATGATATGATATGAATATGATATGATATGCAAACTCAAGATCTCTGTGGGAAAATATGACCACCAGAGGAAAACTAAAGCTTGGGGACACAGAAGAAATTCTCGTTGGGGAAACAACAGACACCAAAAGAGTTTACCAGGAAAATAAATCACTGGATAGCTGACTCAATTTGGAAAATGATTGTGTATGAAAATAAGTCACAACATAATCGGTAACAAGGCTCAACAGAGAAGAATATCACTTCATTGGAGAAAATATCAAATGAACAAAATGTTCGAATCCATAATAAATGGAAAGAAAGATTACCCACTACCAGATAAGTGATAACTTAATTCCAAAGTAATCGATCAAAAGGGGGAGAAATATTACCCACTATCAAACAAGTGATAGCTTAATTCCAAAGTAATATACTCAAGCTGGAGAAAATATTGCCCACTACCAAACATGTGATAGCTTAATTCCAAAGCAATAAGATTCAATAGGAAAGATTACCCACTATCAAACAGTGATAGCTTAATTCCAAAGTAATCAATCAAATAAGAGGGGAGAAATATTACCCATTACCATGCAAGTGATAGCTTAATTCCAAAGTAATAAGACTCAACATGAAAGATTACCCACTATCATACAGTGATAACTTAATTCCATTGTAATCAATCAAATACGAGGGGAGAAATATTACCCACTACCACACAAGTGATAGCTTAATTCCAAAGTAATATACTCAAACTGGAGAAAATATTACCCACTATCAAACAACGATAGCTTAATTTCAAATCAATATTACTCACAAAGGGGACCAAAGTTCAATCCAAGAACAAGTTGGAGAGAAATGGTCAAACAAGACTCATCCCGAGGAGGGAATATCTCAACTGGGAAAATTCCATCCAGATAATAAACTAGGGGGAACCGAATCAAGAATCATCCACGAAGAACAAACTCAGTGAGGAATTTAGAAAGGATAAACACTTTCTGCTTAATGGTCGACACTCTAAAATTGAGAGGAAGACAACACACACTCGTGGGAAAATTTCACACCAATGAGTGGAGAACAATGATAGATCAAAGAGTCCAAGAATGCAAACAAATGATGCTATGAATAAAGCAAATGCATGAATATGAATATGAATATGCTGACAAAACAGACATAAAGATAATCAACAGGTGACATATACACCACAACAACCAGTTACTAGGCTAATACCAAGACAACAAGGCTGGGGAATCCTGCTGGAAATTCAACTTGAAATTCTGCAGGGGAACATCAAAAGCCATCAAAGGAATAAAATCCTACTACAAAGTTTAACTCATAGTGATAAAAAATATGTTAGGGATCCAATCCACAAAGCAATCTTCAATAATCCGTAAAAGGATAACATCATAAATTCCATTCTGAGAGGATAACATGTTGGAGATACATCAATCAAAACCAAATCTTACACACTCTTTAAGGAGAAGAGGGAAGTGTCCCTGTTAAACTATCCAGTGATTTGGAGTCATGGATTTCAATTGCTTGATATGGAAGAAATCAATAACACATAATGATTCAAAAATCACATATATCCTTGTCAATTTGGTCTAACACAAATTTGGAGAGTATCTAATCAGTTTAAATGTTGTGTGAATGCTTCTTGGACAAAGATTTGATCCACAAATTTGGAGGTACATAATAACAATTCTCTAATTGAATTATTAAACTACTAGGTAAAGTCAAATCATAAATTCCAACAGCTAAAGCAGCAACCTTTGCTCCATTGCCCACTCGTAGGTCAACTTCACCTTTTGTGAAATTTCTACTTCTTTTTAGTCCATGCACATTGGTACAAATGTGAGAACCACACCAGTATCTAATACCCATGATGCAGAAGTAGATAAATTAATTTCTATAACAAAAATACCTGAAGTTGAAGTCTCCACTCCATTCTTCTTATCTTCTAGGTACTTTGGGAAGTTTCTCTTCCAATGTCCGATCTTACCAATAGAAACAAGTGCCCTTCTTAGCTATGCCTCCACTAGGCTTCAAAGCAGGTGCAATATGTTTGAGTTTGGCAAATTCCTTGCCTTTCCATTTACCACCCTGCTTGGTTGGCCTTTTTTTCTGTTTCTTTCCATTACTGACCATCAGAATGGATTTTCCTTTTGACTTTAGATTTTTCTCAGCAGTTCTTAACATGCTTAGCAATTCAGGAAGAGATTTTTCCATATCATTCATATTGAAATTAAGGACAAATTGACCGAAATTATCCGGAACCGATTGCAGGATCAAATCAGTTGCAAGCTCCTTCATGAGGGGAAATCCCAATATTTCAAGATTCTCCACATACCCAATCATCTTAAGTACATGGGGACCTACTGGGATTCTCTCAGCTAGCTTGGCTTGGAAAAGGGCTTTCGAAACTTCAAACCTCTCATGCCTTTCCTGCTCTTGATAGAGCATCTTCATATGTTCAATCATATCGAACGCTGCCATGTTTTCATGTTGCTTTTGCAATTCAGAATTCATGGTAGCCAACATGAGGCAAGTAGTTTCATTAGCATCATCGACATGCTTCTTATAAGCATCTTTTTTTAGCTTTAGGAGAAGAACTAGGAGGTTCCTCATCAGGAATAGGTGTCTCTAAGACATACAATTTTTGTCATGTTTGACGATAATCCTCAGATTTCGGTGCCAATCTAGAAAATTTGTCCCAGACAATTTTTCCTTATCCAGGATTGTTCGCAAAATGTTATTAGACGTGTTGTTTGTCATGGTAATCTACATTAAAAGATGGTGGAGATATTAGTATCATTAAACATATTCAATTAGGCCTTTAATTAAATACGCTCCCACTATTTTACTAAAAACAAAGACCCTCATCATTTGATTCGGAAAATCCCGTTGGAATATTTTCTAGTGGATCAAGATCCATATTTCTCTTTATTTTAAGTCAACGTTAAGCTGATTGCACAAAACTCGTCTATTTAGGTAGGAACTCCTTCTAATTTCATCCAATACAAATCTCGAATATTTCAGTTGGGTGAATAACTCCTTATTCCAATCCATCATATGAATCATTCCTAACTCTTGCTTCTAAACGTATATAATCTTATTATATTTTATTTAGTTAAGTTTGACCCATTATTTTTAGAAATTGGATATTACATTTATCCCATAGCACCTTACATATATAGAATATGCACCTCGTGTTAGGCGAAACCTACATAATTCGATATTAGTCTTGATGAGTTCTAAAATTTGGAAAGCAAAAACTTAATATTTAGTTTTGAGGGATTTTTAATTAATTTGATCTCACGGGTTATTTATCATATAAATCGTTCCTCACACATACAATATTTATATCAACATACAAACAAATGAAACAGTTATGGCCCCTAACGCAAATGTTCTCCCAAGCCAATGAGAGAACTAAGCTAAACCTAATAACGATCTTCACTTCACCAAGTAAGATATCCAAGGTTGTCCTTCTTTATTTTGTAGTCTTCTCTTTCTTCATAATAATTCATTACATCAAAGAAACTCGTTTTACATATGAGGGAGTGAGATGAGAAAAGAAATTACATGAAGAGAATAGGAGAGAGGCACGACACGCAGGTCATATTTTTAAAATCCAAAAACAAAACAAAATATAAACCAAGGCCATAACTGATCATCACACACAAAATTAATAAAATAATATTATTATTATTATTATTAATTGAAGTTTGGTTAATAAAACAAATCGAATTAAATTTCAACAAAAAATAATAATAACCCCTTTTAATATTATTACAGAATTTTTCGCAAGCCTTGCGCTGCACGTCACGACAGTTATTCATGTGACAACCATCACACCT
Source organism: Lathyrus aphaca (assembly GCA_963966055.1). Classification (NCBI taxonomy): domain Eukaryota; kingdom Viridiplantae; phylum Streptophyta; class Magnoliopsida; order Fabales; family Fabaceae; genus Lathyrus; species Lathyrus aphaca. The sequence goes on along the minus strand of OZ014522.1, from coordinate 440,379,876 downwards.
TGCATGACGACCGTCACATTATCAAACCTTGTGATGACCGTCACACCTTTCATGACGAGTGTCTCGTTCTCAAACCTTGTGACGACCATCACATTCTCAATGGTGACCGTCACAACGTGTTTTTAATTGCAGACGACGCAACCTTTATGTCGTCACTCTCAAATGAAAAATTTCATACCGTCAACACATCATGATTAACAATTTAATATGATTGATCCGTATGTTATTGCTTCGCCATACTAAAGTCAGATTCCAAAGCATATAACCACAGATCACACAACCGAATGATAATCATTACTCTAATTGAAATGATGAAATAAAAGAGTATATCCAATATACCATCTTTGCATAAAAGTTATTCATATCATATATTAATTAGAGCGATCATATATGTGTAACTTATGGACGATTGATATATCGCTACTTCACCATACTATTGTCGGATATCGAAGCATAGTCAATATCAACCATCCAAATTATACACAATCTGATGCCAAAATTTAATATCCGGATTTGATTTAATTTTTTTTATGTGTTTTAATCCAATTAAAACAAAATTTACAATTTTCGTGTTTTAATCCAATTAAAACAAAAATTGACAGAAAGTAAACAATTACTAGATTCATGGTTTCGAAGTGGCTCTGATACCACTGAAGGGAAATTGCCGATAAAATTGCAGCGAAAAACAAAATTTCCCTTTAGAAATCCTTACGAAAGGGGATGATCTATGATAAAATATTTACCTCTTGTGGCGCTTGAAACCTTTGATTCCGATTTGATCACGAGCATTGTACGACGAACAACGCTTCTACTCAGTCCACACGAACTACTTCCTTCAATCACAGTGCTAGCTGGTTACGAATGAAGGTTTAGAGTGAAAGGAGCGGGGAAAAATAATACGGCCAGGGTTTCAAAACAACAACTTCTGAGCTTCTTCACAAGGGTTCTATTTATAGAACTACTTGTCAATTCTAGTGTACCATACCTTACGGTGTACCTTATTTATTCCACCTTTTCTCTAATTGTCCTTTTGTTTGTGACCCTATAGAATTTTGCGACGTTGAAAATTATATTAAATCATATTTTTAACATAATAAATGGTGAGTGGTATTGTCTCTCCCGGGATTTTCATCCTAGTACACACGCGAAAGTGGCGGAAAAGGTAGAGTCGCCATCCAGGCATTTTTATCCCGAAGGAATGGGAAAGGTAATGCTGCACAAACCTGAGAAAGAAGGAAATGACGAGGCCTTACGAACCAAATATCTGGGTTCGGGAGTCGGTTACGACCTGGGAAGGTATTAGCACCCCAGATCATCCTCCGTACCCGACGGGATCCACGCTTGCTTGTTTGTTTCAAAGGGTGAGAAAATATAACTGCTGCTGAACAAAAGAACTGCTACCTGGGATAGAAGTGAAATGAAAAAGGGAATTGGAAAAGAAAATGGAAGGAAAGAATGGGGAACATGTAGGGAAAATAAAGAATGTGCTCGAACGGGCCCTACCCCGCTGCCTACGTACCTCATCGGGAAAATGAGGATCAGAGTCGACGTAGTTCGCCTAACTAAGGCAGGAACTATTTGTTTGTATTTTTTATGACTGGAACTGCGTATGTCTATGCTCAGGTGTTGCAAGCTCATTTGGTACGAGTGCATTTACCGTCTTGCATGCGAGACAAGTCGTCGCAAGTTCGCGTGAGAATGAATGAGGTGAGAAAAGAAGTTCCCGCAGGAAAGTCGCTTATTGTTTGTTGTTTACTTTTTAAGAGTTTTTTAGAATTTGGCACAAGGAAGTGAATTCAAACTCTTTTCCATGGAATGTGTACTTGCTACTACATTCCAATATGTAATAATAGAACAAGCACACCAAGCAAGGAGAATTCATCCAAGACTTGTTTTCAAGGATTAGGGTCTAAGTTCACTAGCTTGTTGAACTTTATTACATGTTTTTGTAGTCTGTGAAGAAGTATCTTTTAGATTTTTCTTTGTGAAATAACCTCTTGATAAGACTTGTACATCATGCTATACAAGCCCATACCATTCCAAGATGGAATGAATGTAAGTTCCCCATGGAATAAGGCTATACACAAGAGATTCTTTCATGCATTTATTAAGTGTTTTTTATTTTTGTTTGAAGATGAGAGAAGAAGACTCAAAAGGAAAAAGGTCAAAGCTTATGGGGGACTAAGACACAACCCTAAGTTATCTAATTATGTACAAAAGGTGATCCTATGGTTTGTGAGGTATTTAACCCAAGGAAGATAAAAGCAAGCTATAGTTCAACTTACTTCCTAAGGAAGTTAAGTTGAATCTAAAGAACAAAAAGGAGCCTATGAACAAAGCACCAAGTTCTAAGGCAAACACAATTAAAATGCATAAGAGATATGGATGAAGTAATGATTAGCTCAATCTTCCCCCCTACAAAACAAATTTTAGCACGATGAAGTAATTTGAACAATTATAACATGACAAAATTAAATTAAGAAGTCACACTAGCTAATAAGAGCACTAATGAACTTCTAAGCCTAAAAACTAAGCTCTAAAGCATTCTACATGTTATCTAACTTATAAGGACAAGAGCTAAGTCCTATTAAAAGTATATAAATGGATGAAGTGAATCAAATTCAAACTATGCCCTAAAATACTACTAAACCCTTAGGAAATCTAAGGATGAAGTTAAAAGGGAAACCTAAGTGTTTATTAAACCAAAATCTCCTAAAATCAAAGGTAAATGAAAAATCCAGAACTTAACACTATATGGAAGTGAAGGAAATGAATAGATCAAATGGGAAAGAAGAGATTTGAGTTAAAGGTATTCAAATATGAGATTGAAAGGTGGGAGAATGCATATAGAAGCATGGTTCTAAAGATGAAACAAGATGACTTAGAAGAAAATTCAAAATGCCCAAAGGGAATTGACCTCCCCATACAAAAACCAGGGGCTTGACAACAAGTTAATATGGAAATTAGAGTTGGAAAATATTCACAAATGATGGGTTAAGAAGTCTCATAAGACTAGGTATTCAAATTAGGGGTTTTAAAGTCCTTTAGATGACAAGTTAAGTTCAAAAATAAACACAAGGTTCTACAATTGAGATGAACATGTATGGATGATCAGAAAACACTTATAAGACTCAAAACAAAGATAAGATGAAGTTAACTCAAGTGAAAATTGAAATTGAAGTGTTTAACATGGAAGGCGAAGGGAGATTAGGTTAAAATGGGACCTATGTGACTTAAAACTCAAGGCAAACCTAAAAATCAAAGGTGAAGACTCAAGGATTTTACTTAACCCTTAAATAAATACTATAGGACATAAGAGACCCAAAATTAAGACTTAAAAGTAATGGCATGTAGGCCTTATGCTAATGGAACCAAAAGAGGTGAAGTAAATGAACAAAAATATGAATTATGACTCAAGCAAATCGGAAAAATACCAAATGGTCATGAAAAATTATGAAAATTGACACTTGAATACAAAATCCAGAGAGTGAATTGTATACAAATAATCTCATAAAAAATATCATTTTTTAATGGTCAAATGATGCATGGAAATGGATTAGGGTTTATGAGCACATACATGAAAGCAAGGGACTATTACTTGACTTAAGGTGACCTAAAAATCACAACAAAAATATGGTAGGGAAGTTTGATGAGTTTTTTGACTAATGCAAAAAGAATGGACTATTTATGTTTTGTAGTTTGGGAGAAAGAAAATAGAACAAATAATTGGTCAAAAAATGAGAAAATAGAAATTAATTCAATGGGAAATTAATTCTGGTTAAAATATAAAAGAAAAAAATATGAACAAAAATTATATAAAATTAGGGAAAATGCAAAGATCTCTCATGAATTAAATTGGAATTTTTTATGAAGTTTAAGTATTTTTAAAAGTCAGAAACAAAAATGAATAAAAAGATGAAAAAAAGAAATAAAATTGAAATGGATTGATTTGAAGATTGGGCCTTAGGGGTGCATTTAGTAACAAAAACAACTGGTTTGGGCTTGGCTTACACACATGAGGGGTGTGAATAAAACCCTGAAGATTTCCTTCATAAAAAGTCACGTGTGGAACTAGTGTATCATTTATGCGCCGACTAGCTCATGGCCTTAGGATTTAAATGAACTAATCGCTACGTTATGTTCCAACAAATAAAATTAGGGCACTGTTCAGGTCACCGGAAGTGACCTCCGGTCATCTTCTCCAGTGACCCTCAGGCTAGGGCAAACCATAATAACCATGAAAATGAAATCTAAAGCCATGAATCTACTCCTCATACTTCATACATCAATAATCTACCCTTAATTTTCATTTCTCACGCTAGAACAAGCAAGATCGAAGCTCCTAACATTCAACCTGAAAACTGGAACTATGCCTCTAAGAGGCCTATCATCTAGCCAGAGTGAGCAATGCTTCTAGTAAGCTTCAAACACCATAAAGCAAACATAAAATGAACAAAATCGTGCAAGAAGAGATTGACTGAAACCTGTGAATTGCAGATCTTCAAATGCTACAGAAAACAAGAGATGAGATTCCAATGCCTCTTGTTGTTGCTCTTGATCCTCAGATAGTGAAATAAACACTCTGAATCACTTGATTCTGGTCAAAGTGTAGAAAATGCATAAATTCAGTTATGCTTGTTCTTGGAGTTTCCACTTGATTAATCCATGGAAAATGATCAGAAGATGAAGATGATGATGAATTGAGGTGGAATGCAATGCAATTGATGAAGCTCAATGAGAATTCCAACAAAATGCAGAGATTGCAGAAGTGAAATTCTAGCTTGTTCTTGCAGATCTTTGATGAATCAGTCCATGGATGATGATCAGAAGATGATGATGATGATGATGATCTGAAGATGCTTGAGGAATGTAGATGGAGAACAATGCCCACTTGAAAGCAGAATGCAGAGTGGAATCCTAAGAGTGCAGAGAGAAAATTTCAGAGCATTTGAAGTGTGATGTGTGTGATTTCGAGCAAATGGAAAAGTTAGTGTAATTCTATTAGAGACCAGGCTTATATATCCATGGTTGACAGTTATTAACCATAGTTAACATTTAGAACTATGGTTAGTTATAACTGATGGTGAATTGAGCAACTTAGGGTGTGAAGTGCAAGGGTGCAAAACTGATTTTGCTTGGCTCGAAATTAATTGAATATGGTGAGGTTCATGCCTTATGGTGAGGTTTCAATAAGGTGTGATGAATGAGAATAATGCAGCTGGTCTATGAAGGAGGCTTCTCATTCACTTGAACCATCATCATAGTGCATGGCAACTATGATGTATGTTCATACATGGGATGATTTGCACCTTCAATTGGATACCTTGTGATCATAATATAGTGAATGCTGTTTACCAATTGAAATGACTTAGATTCAAGCCTAGATATAATGCCTTAGCATACAAGTAACCGGATGGCATACATTGATCTTCCCTTGGATGTACCTTTATGAACAAGTCATCAAAACATGTGATCCTTGGACTCAAATTGAAGGAGATGTTTCCTATAGTAAGTTTGTAGTTCAAACCAACATGAAATGTGGAGTCTAGACACCTCAAATATCTCCTTGAACATAACACCTTAATAATGCATTATGGGTCTGCGTGGCCTGCCCTTGGCTTGGCAAGATGCCCCTGCAAATTATCAGTTTGAACATCCTCTCTTTGCCCGCCATAGCTCTTAATCCTTTGATCAGATGAAAAATATTTGAACATCAATGTTTTTGGAAACATGGCAATGAACAACTTTGTAGTTCAAAGAAATTTACTTTTAGGCCTATAACATGGAGAAAAATAGCTTGCATTATGACCCACCATCTATTTGATGGAATGCCTTTCCTGGCACGCGCGCAGGAGGCAAGGCCTGCCTTGGTTTTGCCCTAGTTTGCCTTGATTTGCACCAACTTTGAATGATCATATCTTACTCAATTTTGATGATATGAATGAGTTCCACCTATGGATTTGAAGCTTAAGATTCCATCTTTAATTTTCTCAAGGTAGAATTTTGATAGCCCTCATATTTTGGGAGAAGGCTTCTCTTGAAGTTGCTGCAAAAATGGCCAAAACTTACCATTTTTGGAAACCCTAATTTTCCAAAAATGGTAAGTTTTGGTTTTCTTGATTTCTCTTGATTCTTCCATCATTTATTGATCAAATTTGAACCATAGGATCCTTGTAACCCTAATTTCATGATTTTGATCTTAAAAAGCCAGGAGTTGACTTTTTTCTCAGCATGGTTGACTTTCCCCCAATTCCCTGATTTTCAGTCATCTGGCCAATTGAACCTCTTCCAAAGTGTTTCTATGGATGAAATTTGAACCCCAGGCACTTGACATCATATATAAGACAATGGAATCCACTTTGAATCAAAATTTCATTGAGAAGCCCAGTAGAAATGAAACCCTAATTTGGCCCCTTTCATTAGGAGATGTTGCATTGCTTACTTCCTTTGATCATTTCAAATCTTTTCATGACTTGTGGCTTCAAGTGAAGACTTGTGGGATGTTGTGAACCCCTTTCACAAGGTTTAGAAGCTTTGTGGCCCCTTGGTTGGCTTTGTATAGCCTTCAACTGCTCCAATCAGAGATCACATGCCTATGCCTCAGCTATGATACACATGATGCAATGTTTTTTTGTTATTTCATGAATTTGTTTATGCTAAATGCTATGCAAAATGTTTAGGAATGAGAGGGAAAATTTTGAGGTATTAGAGGTATCTAGAAACAGATCACTGCTACCTAAGCTACTCATGTCCCTCAACATGCTTTGTGAAGTACCCATCAACTGTCTTTATGACATCCAGTTACGAACAACATTTGATCAATAATAAAGTACTTGACTCTACATCTAAGGTCCATAGTAATTTCAGGTCGAAGGGTGGTATACACCACTATCACCATGAGAGTAACTTATGACACTTTGCATAACATTCTATGTAGTACTCTCATAGTGGGTCAATCCAGTATAAATATTACTCCTAATATTCATACTTATGTCAAGACTTGATAACTCCTTATCCATCACTACCCCAAAAATGACTTTTAACAGCGCATCTTAGACATCGCTTTTAAAAGAAAGCGCTGTCTAAGGTTAAAATTAAAATAAAACACGGAAAATGTTCCAAAAAAATAATGAAAGCGCTGTCTAAGGGGGGGGGGGTCTTAGACAGCGCTTTTTAGAAAGCGCTGTCTAAGACCCCCCTTAGACAGTGCTTTTAGAAAGCGCTTTTAAATATAGACCTTAGACTGCGCTTTTGAAAAAGCGCTGACTAAAGTCTTTAAATTAAAAAAAAAAATTAAAACCAAAAGCGCTGTCTAAGGGGGGTTTTAGAAAGCGCTTTTGGAAAGCGCTGTCTAGGGCATACCTTAGAAAGCGCTTTCCACAAAAGCGCTGTCTAAGGTCTAATTAAAATAAAATTTCAGACTCCATTTGTATTTTCATTCTCTGTTCTTTTGTTTTCCCTCCCGCGAACGTTGAAACCCTAACAGCGAAAACCATAACAGCGAACACGAATACAGTTCCATTTTTCGGTTTCAATCATTGAACGTGTTTGAAGAATCGTACGTGTCTCGACATTTGGGTGTTGACTTCGTTTTTCGTTTCTACCGTTCTTCATTTCTTGCGGTATGTTCTTCATTTCTTATGGTTTTTATAAGTTGTTATTAATCTTTCTACTGAGTTTAGAAGTAGTTTACTAATGTTGAGAATGTGCATAATCTTGTTGACTGAGTTTAGTGTATTATTCTTGTTGAAGTTGTTTTGATTCATTCTAGCTATTTTTGTAAAAACTGAGTTTAGAAGTTGAGTTTAGAACCCTTATTGTAGAAACTGAGTTTTGACTCATAAGGTACATTGTTGTTGTTATGTTTGATAAGTAATAATGTTGATAATATAAAAATGTTGATAATAGAATAATGTTGATAAGAGAAAAGTTTGATTCTTGTAATAGAAAAAATGAAAGTGATGAGGTAATTAAAGTTGTTATGTTTGATAAGTAATAATGTTGTAATAGAAAAATGTTCTTCCTTGAAAAATGTTGTAATACAAAAATGTTTGGTAATAGAAAAATGTTGTAATAGAAAAATGTTTGATAATAGAAAAATGTTTGATAAGTAATTAACATTAGTTATAGAAAATTTAAAGTTGTAGAAAATTATAGGTATAGTTATAGGTATATTCTAATAGAAAATTAAAGTTAGTTATAGAAAAATTAACGTGTTATAGGTATAGTTATAGGTATATTGTAATAGAATAAGTTTGATTCTTGTAATAGAAAAAATGAAAGTGATGAGGTAATTAAAGTTGGTATATCGGCGTATCGGATACGTTATTGAAGTTTATATTAACATTGTTTATGTATACGTTATTGAATTTTAAAATGAATTGAACTTTAAAATTGTTAGAATATTCAAAGATACTACCTTAGTTATGTATTTTTGTCTGGATTGATTGTTTACCTTAATAAGTAGGAAAACCATGGATAAAACATGGATCTGTGCCGATCGAATAACCAAAGAGTACGAGAGTGGGGTTGTGGAATTCGTTAAGTATGCTGTTCAACACGCTGAAAACCCCAGACGAATGCATTGTCCTTGCTTGCGTTGTTGTTATATTGGTAAGGTTGACGCACATGGATTGAAATCGCATTTGCTGAGGCATGGAATTGATCAAAGTTATCAGTGTTGGATATTTCATGGTGAGAAAATTAACGAGAATGTTGAATCGAGTGGAAAAAGTAATACGACCTATGCTTCATACGACAAAGACACGTAAACATACGATTGTGATCGAGTTGAAGAGATTGTAGAAGCACTGGAAGAAGATATTCATGATTGTCCTGAAATGTTTGAGAGGATGGTAAGTGATGCAGAGAAACCATTGTACAAAGGTTGCACTAAATTCTCAAGACGGTCTGTGGTATTAAAGTTGTACAACTTTAAGGCTGGCAATGGATGGTCGGATAAACGTTTCACAGAGTTGTTGGCCCTTATGAGAGAAATGCTACCGGATGATAATGTTCTTCCTAATCGAACCTATGAGGCAAAAAAAAATGTTGTGCTCTATTGGCATGAGCTATGATAAGATACATGCTTGTCCTAACGATTGCATTTTGTTTCGTAACGAATATGCAACGTTAATTGAGTGCCCTAAATGCGGTTTGTCTCGATATAAGAAAAGATTGTCTCCCGCAAAAGTCTTATGGTATTTTCCGATAATTCCGAGATTTAGGCGCATGTTTCGTAGTGAAACCGATGCAAGACATCTTACTTGGCATGCAGATGAAAGAATTATTGATGGAAAGTATCGGCATCCGGCTGATTCACGACAGTGGTCGAAGATTGATAATGATTATCCTGAGTTTGGATCAGAAGCATGAAACCTTCGATTGGCATTATCTACTGATGGAATGAACCCACATGGTCTTCAAAGTATCTCACATACCACATGGCCTGTGATTCTTATGATTTATAACCTACCTCCGTGGCTATGTATGAAGCATAAGTACATGATGTTATCTATGTTAATCTCTGGGCCTAAACAACTAGGGAATGACATAGACGTATACTTGACACCTTTGATCGAAGATTTAAAGATTTTGTGGGAGAACGGTGTGGAAGTTTATGATGGATATAGGAAAGAAAGTTTCAATTTGAGGGCGATGTTGTTTGGCACAATTAATGATTTTCCAGCATACGGGAATCTATCTGGGTATAGCATTAAAGGTCAACATGCGTGTCCTATTTGTGAAGACGGAACCGATACGATTCGATTGGAACTTTTCCAGAAGAATGTGTTTCTCGGTCATCGTAGATTCTTACATTCTAAACATCACTACCGTGGGTGGAAAAAATCATTCAATGGAGACACCGAACATCGTAGAGCTCCACCCGTATTGTCAGGTGAACAAGGTTTTGAAAAGGTTAAAGATGTGCATACTGAGTTTGGCAAGCCTTTTGCATATAAGGTTGTGAAAGGTGGGTGGAAGAAAAGGTCGATATTTTTTGAATTGCCATATTGGAAGTCTTTGTACGTGATACATTTTCTCGATGTTATGCATATTGAAAAAAACGTATTTGAAAGTATTATCGGTACATTACTTAATATAAAAGGCAAGTCTAAGGATGACCTTAAAGCAAGGGAGGACATGTTAAAAATGGGAATGAGAACTGAATTAGCACCCGTGAAGAAAGGAAGATGAACATATCTACCACCTGCTGCTTTTACTTTATCTAGAAAGGAGAAAAAAATTTGTGTAAGTCTCTGAGTGAAGTTAAGGTTCCAGAAGGATACTCATCAGATATCAGAAGACTTGTTTCTATGAAAGACCTCAAGTTGAAGAATTTTAAGACACATGATTGCCATGTTATAATGGAACATTTTCTACTGATAGGTATACATTCTATTTTGCCAGAAAAAGTAAGAAGTGCCATAACTAAATTGTGTTTTTTCTTTAGGTCAATCTATAGTAAGGTGATCGATCCCGAAATCTTACCAACACTACAAAAAGAGATTGTAATTACCTTTTGTGAGCTTGAAATGTATTTTCCTCCGTCTTTTTTTGACATAACGGTTCATCTTGTTGTTCATCTTGTGAAAGAGACACAGTTATGTGGACTAGCTTATATGAGATGGATGTACCCTGCTGAACGGTATATGAAAATATTAAAAGGGTGGGTGAAATCCCGAAGTCGACCAGAGGGTTGTATTGTTGAACGATACATTGTTGAAGAAGCTGTTGAGTTTTGTACTGAATATTTGTCTAACGTTCAATCGATTGGACTCTCCAGAGCTCAGATTTTCGAAAAAATGGAAGGTAAAAAATTAATTGGGAATAAAATTGTGACAATATCAAGGGATGAACGGGATCAAGTTCATTTGTATGTTCTGCACAATAATAATGAGGTTGAGCCATATGTTGAAATGCACAAGGATGTACTCCGAAGGTTAAATCCGAACAGAAATGAAAATTGGATAGTTATAGAGCACAATCAAAGTTTCATACAATGGTTGAAGGATCATATTTATTCGAAGCGCTCTTCAGATCCTTCTTCGGTAACAGAAAGGTTGAGATGTTTGGCATATGGTCCAAGTTTGCATGTGTTTTCTCATAGCGCATACTCAATTAATGGATACACATTTTATACCAAAGAACAAGATGATAAGAGTACTATGCAAAATAGTGGTGTCACCGTGCTAGCTGAAGCAATGCATATATCAAGTATGAAGGACTTAAACCCCAAATATGCAAATTTGTCATATTTTGGAGTTATTGAGCACATTTGGGTGTTTGATTACGAGAAGTTTCAGATTCCCATCTTTGGTTGCAAGTGGGTGAATAATAGTGGCATACGAATGGATAAGTCTAGATTTTTGCAAGTTGATCTTACTAGGGTGGGGTACAAAGATGAACCTTTTATTCTAGCATCTCAAGCTAAACAAGTGTTCTATGTGAATGACCCGAAGAGTACAAAATGGTCTATAGTGCTTTTCTCTAACAAAGTGACTGATGATAGCGGTGTCGATCAATGTGATATTGATGTTGAGAATGAGTCATGCATTAGACGGAATGAGTTGAATAGAAATGATGAAGTTGAGGATCTTATATCGGATGAGTCATATATAAGAAACGATCATAATGAGGGAATTTGGATCAATTCATCCGTACGCATTGCTAAGAAATAAGTGATTAATATTCCAACAAAGAAAAGAAAGAGATGTTAGTGACTGAGGTAAATTATGCATGGTTTCTTTATTTTTTTGTTTTCAATTGCTTTGATTATAAGTTATATCTGATAATGCATGATTTCGTTATATTTTTGTTTTCAATTGATTTGATTATAAGTTATATTTGATAATGCATGGTTTCTTTATTTTTTTGTTTTCAATTGATTTGATTATAAGTTATATCTGATAATGCATGATTTCGTTATGTTTTTGTTTTCAATTGCTTTGATTATAAGTTATATCTGATAATGCATGATTTCTTTATTTTTTGTTTTTAATTGCTTTGATTATAAGTTATATTTGATATTTGATGGTTTCCTTGGTTTATTACAGGTTAGACATGGCTGATAACCAACATGAGGAAGTTAGTAAAAAAGTATCCGCGGAAGAAGAGATTCGAAGAGGCATTACAGTAATGAGAAGGATGGTCCAAGGAAGATCTCGAGGCATCATACTAGATGTCTATTGTAGCCACCAGGGACAGCTTGTAGAACCTAATGGGCATACCTTAACTAGTTTTATCGGTGCACTAGTAAGGAATGAAATTCCCATTACCTGTGATGATTGGAGAAACAAAGAGCTGAATGACTCCAAAGAAAAACTTTGGAGTGAGATAAAGGTACAATCATTTGGCCCTTAATTATACGGTATCAATTATGTTTTTTCAATTACCAGTACTAACTATCAATCTGTATGTTTTTCTTAGCGATGTTTTAACATCGTAGAAGAAAGAATAGGTTTTTGTATGAAATTGGCCGGAAAGCTTTTAAGAGGGTTTCGAACATTTTTATCATCCAAGTTCCTTAGGGATGCGGATGGTAATTATGTGGATGCAGAGCTTCCTAAAAAATATGAAAGTTTGATATCAGCTGAAGAATGGGAAGCTTTCAAATCCAAACGACAAGACCCGGTTTTTCAAAGAATAAGTGCCACAAATCGGGAAAGAGCATCAAGTCCCGCATATCTGTACCGAAAAGGACGTGTCAGATATGGACGCTTAGAACAATCCATGGTAAGTATTTATAAATTGCGATAACAAATTTGTTCATCATATATTAGTTTTATCTGATCAAATTGTATGACTTAATGTGTAGCTGCAGAAGGAGAAAAGTTCAGAAACATCTTTTCCTTCACATGTTTTGTGGAAGGAAGCCCGTGTGGGAAAATCTGGAGTTCCTCAAGAAGACGTTTTACACGTATACCAGAAATGTGTAAGTATAATATTTTTTCATTAATTGAATAACATTTTTTATACACAAATATTTGACAAGTATACGGTATTCATCTGATTTTTTAGGAGGCGCTATCTCAGTCTTTATCTCCCGATGATACTAGGAGCATACTTAGTCGGGCATTAGATGTCCCTGAGTATTCTGATCGGGTGAGGGGTAAGGGATTTGGAGTCACTCCGACCTCCCTGAGTGTTAAAAAAGGAAAGGCTCCTAGTAATCGGGAGCTTCATGCAAAATTGGAAGCCATGCAAGCTGAGCTTGATGCATTCAGGAGAGAAAGAGAGGCTAGCGCCTCAGCATGTTTCAAAGATGGTTCAGACAAAGACAGTATCAACTGTACCTTTCAGCCGAACATTCCAGAGGTAATTACATATAATTGTCTTAAATTGAACTATTTGCTTAAATTATGTATTTGACATATATACACATTAACAATTTCTTGTTATTATTGGTTTTAGGGCATTTCCCATTGTCAGCTATATTTTTCGTCACCATACTATCGGATGGTTGGCAAGGGAAAAATGCATAACATTAGCGAAGTATTACTCCACACTAGAGAGCTCCTGCTGGATGTTTGAAAGTATCGATTGATATTGCAGTTGAGTCGAATGCATCATTACCATATCCTAACGATAATTCGGATGCAACAACGGTGGACGAAGCAGTAGGTTCGTTTGTTGCATGGCCGACAAACCTCATATGCGTAGGATATGAGGTATGCCTAAAACCTATGTTAACTTTAATGTGTATATTCAAAGTTTTTACGCGCATTTTACGTACATATTTTCCTTGGTTATGTTAAATAGACTCCCACAAAATCCAAATCAAAAGATAATGCTATTCCGCGGCATACCGAGTCCGTGGTTTCAAGAAAACATGTACAATACAATTATATGGCATATATTCATGGAAGTTGTTACATTCTTAATTTGATCTAACTATTTATATGATATTTAGCTTCAAGAAAATGAGGTTAGCAACGCCTCCGCACAACAAAAAAAGGAGGTTAGCAACGCCTCCGCACGGGTAAAAAGTGTTGGTGCTAAGAAGACCGTAGCTAGGAAAAAACCTACCACCAAGTATAGGTCGTGCCTCAAGACATTTCTAGAGATGACCGATATACCGACCAGAGGTGTTCGGCTTGTGCATATGGAGGTAGGTATTTTCGGCTTTGATTACGACCAAATGATTGGTAATCGGCGTCACTGTTGTCAATACATATATCAGGTAAATTCGGTCTACTTTGTTATATTAATTGAACAACTTATTTACTTTATGTTTCAAAAGAGGTGTCTAATGTTAATGATGTTTTTATATAAGGTTTTTGTATGACAAATTGATGCGCCCCAATGGTTTGGACGTGTCATTTGGATTCTTAGCACCCGCGACCGTCAACTTAAGGTCAATCTTAAGTAGACCGGATACCGTGACGGAGTACGTTCTTAGGATCCTCATGGCCAACAAAGATGCGGAGAAGTTGGTCTTTATACCGTTTAATACCGGGTTAGAATTTCATTCTAAATTCATCTATTATAATTTTTTTCCAAGTTGACATCTAACATTTTCTTAATCATTACAGTGGACATTGGTTGTTGCTCGCAATCAATCCTATCAGAGAAATCGTTTATTATCTTGACTCGTTAGGAAATGATTGGACAACATAACCGGATATGAAGGTCATAATTGACACGTAAGTGAGAATGTTCAAAAAAAATTTGTGTGTATTTCTTAGTTTATGTGAATTGTTCTAATTACTTCATTTTTATTTTATTAGCATCCTACAAGCTTTTCGAGCCCAACGAGATATCCGAACATCAAAGAGGGGCGCCAACTCCATTACATGGATTCGAGTGGCGGTATATTTTTAATTATCACATTTTATATTATATTAGTGATGACACTTGATAAAACTTAGGATTTATCCATATTTTTTTTTCATATGTAGTGTCCTAGGCAACGTAATCAAATAGATTGCGGGTATTTCATGTTGAGGTTTATGCGAGATACTCTTGTTTTGGGCCGATTAGAGATTTCCACCGATGTATGTATTTCTAACTTATGAGTTATTTTTATATTTACACATATCTCATATAATTAAATAGTTGAAATTAAATCAAACTATGTTATATTATTATGTAGTACTTTGATGAATTCAAGTGTGCATATTATACAAAAGATCAAGTGGACGGAATCAAAGAGGAATGGTGTCAATTCATTATAGAGCTCAATGTTTTATGTAATGACTATAAATTTGTAGTATATTGTACATGACTTGTAAATTTGTACATAAATTTGTGTAATTATATTGTACATTTGTAGTATATGTAATGACTTGTAAATTTGTACATAAATTTGTATATATTTTGATACATTTAAGCCAAAATTGGTTTGAATTGGTATATATATATATATATATATATATATATATATATATATATATATATATATATATATATATATATATATATATATATTTGTTAGCCAAAAATTGGTAGAAAAAAGGCCAAAATGGTTTGAAATGGCATATATAAAATGTGATATTTGTCTGCCAAAATTTGGTTGAAAACAGGTAGAAATTCTGGTTTATAAACCTGGAAAAAATGTGGTTTAAAACAAAAGCTGCAAAAAATTTCGTATACCTTAGACAGCGCTTTACACAAAAGTGCTGTCTAAGGGGGGGCTTAGAGAGCGCTTTCAGCAAAAGCGCTGTCTAAGGGGGGGGGGGGGGGGCTTAGACAGCGCTTTTGAAAAGCGCTGTCTAAGGTATACCTAAAAAAATTAAAATAGGAGGGGATTAGACAACGCTTTCACCAAAAGCGCTGTCTAAGGTATAGGGGCTTAGAAAGCGCTTTTTCAAAAGCGCTGTCTAAGGTATTCCTAAAAGCGCTGTCTAAGGGTACCTTAGACAGCTCTTAGACAGCGCTTTTAAGATTTAAAAAAGCGCTGTCTAAACCTTTAGCAGCGGAGGTTTAGACAGCGCTTTAAAGCGCTGTCTAAGGCTAAAAAAAGCGCTGTCTAAGGTCTTGTTTGGCATAGTGCATTATCCATGAGATGTGATCATCAGACTATCTACATAATAGTCTAAATGCTTTAAGGCTATCCCATTTCACATTAAAGCTCGACTATGGATGCTTTAAGAATAATGTCTGTATGTTTAATGGAGTCTCATTATTAAGTCACACTTAATATTTCATTAAAAGAACTATGTATTCTAGGGACTTTATCATTTTGTAAAAACAAACATAATAAAGAAATTCCTTTTATTATTAATAAATAATTCGATACAAGTACCAAAAGTATTGGCCTCTAGGGCTTACACCAACATTTAACTTCATATTCATTTAGCAATAACAAGCTAGAAAAAGAAAAAGATGAAAATTGCCCTAGCTAACATAGAAAGATGAAACTTACCGAACAGAGACGATGTACGTTGGAGGAAGGAGTACGACGACAAGTTGTGGTCAGAAGGAGCACGACGGCAAGTCGGTGGAGGAATAAGCATGGTGGTGATAGCAGCTTCTTAGGTCTCAGTCGTTGTTCGCAGTCATCGTTCGCAGAGAGAGAAAGAAAAGATATGAAAATAGAATAATGAGTATTCTAATATTTTCATTTAATTATACCTTAGACAACGCTTTTGAGGAAATCGCTGTATAAGGGAGCCTTTTAAAAACGCTTTTGAAAAGCGCTGGCTAAGGTCAACCTTAGACAACACTTTTGATTTTATTTTTTTTTTAAATTATAAGACCTTAGACAACACTTTTGAGAAAAGCGATTTCTAAGATATTCCTTTAAAAGTGTTTTCAGAAAGGGCTGGGTAATGTCTACCTTAGACATCACTTTTCCAAAAGCGTTGTCTAAGGGAGGACTTCTAGCAGCACTTTTACTATTTTTCTTAAACAGTTTCCGTGTTTTATTTTATTTTTTACTTATAGCAACGCTTTCTTAATAAAACGTTGTCTAAGGTGCGCTATAAAATATCAATTTTGGCATAGTGTAGCTCGCCAAGCGAGCTTCACGATTTCAAGAGAAAACCTGCGATTTCAGAATCACCCTTTTGCGATGAAACTCACAAAAACTCAGCATCTAACAACAGTATAGCAGAAAATCATATACATAGTCATCATCAATGATAATACCATAAAATACATCGTATACCATCATGTTTTATCACTAAATTCATCACAAATCATCATCAAGCATCAATTTCTCAACAAAACCCCATAAACCCTAAGTTCTCCCTCAAAACCCCAATTCCTATTTCTACATTACAATACCGAACGAAAATACTCCCCATATCTTAGGTTCTGTAAATTCTTCGATGACTTCTCGCAAAAACCTTAAGCCTCCCACTCTAGTTCTTCTTCCTCAGAGCTCTTCTTCCTTTCTCCCAAAAGTTTGATCGTTCCAAATGATCGTATAAAATCCAACTTTACTCTCTTAGTCACTCTTGCCCCTAGGACCTCATTAATCTTTTTCCATCTTACCCTCACTAATCCTCTACCAAAAGACCACATTACCCTTGTCCTCTAATTCTTCTTATCTATATTATTTAATCTCAAATAATTAAATCAACCCACTATACTTAATATCCTAATATTATTAAAATATTAAGTCACACTCATTACCCCACAAAACATCAAATCATCCATAAATCATCAAAATTCACAACAAACACATCAATTAAATCAAAATCGACTTTGGGATGTTACATCCATCGTATTGGATGAGGTATCATCCTAATACATTTTTTCATATTATATTCAAAGAGTGAAAATTTGCGCTAGAAACAAATTGAAGAACTAGTTGATCAGTGGCTTGAAGAAAGATTATAAAATGAACGGGTGATTATGGGGGAGAGTGTGGCCCAAGAGGTGATTCAAATAAGTATAAGCTTTGTTTTGGAACTTCCTTTTTTGTTTATATGATTTAAATTTTGTTGTAGGTTGTTGTTGTTTGTGGTCTTGAAATTGTTGTTGTTATTTGTGATATTGAAATTATGCCTTGTGTTGATGTTGTTTTTATGATACAAAGATTAACATTGAATTAGCTAAATTGAAGAAAGAAATAACAGAGAAGAATAATTGAAGTTCTAGAAATAACCACTATGGGTGCTTTTATCTTTATTATGCAGTTTAAATAAAACGGAAACAATAAATGATAAATAAACTAGTAACTTCTAACATGTATCCATTAACAGGTCCACTAATTATTCCTACTAACTTGCTAGCCCACTAATTAATTTGTGAGATAATTAAACACCTCATAACAAACTGAGTAATAAATTCCTAATATCAACTAAAATAAGTTTGACTTAGTTTTCAACCCACCCCTCAATTCAAACTTACATAGAACCAGTTGTTCTGTGAAAATTTGATGCTTGACTTCTCCGAGAGATTTCCTAAATATATCAGCTTCTTGTTCATTTGTGCCACAAAATTTTAGAGCAAATTTTTCTTCAACAACCAACTTTTGAATGAAGTGGTGTTGTACATCAATGTTTTTTGTTCTAGCATGGAAAGTTGGATTCTTCGGCATTGCGATAGTGGATCGATTATCACAGAAGATTCCAGTAGCCTCCTTTTGTTCAAGATCAAGATCAACAAGCAATTTCCTGAACCATAAAGCTTGTCTTACTGTTGTACTTACTGCCACATATTCTGCCTCTGATGATGATAAGAAAATTGTCTCTTGCTTATTTGAACTCCAAGTTATAGCACCTGATCCAAAGATCTGAATTTTCTAGGCAGTGTGCTACTGGAGGAGCCGAATAAGAAGTTGCTAGAAGAGCTTGACGAATTAGGAGATCCTTGTTGACTATGTGTAGAAGGTGATGGACAAGAAGGTTTTCGATTTTCTGATGGTTGAACCTCCATATCTACAGGAGCTTGGACTCAAGTCTCATTAACTGTTGAGTTTCACATCCATGACATTTCTTCATCAAATACTACATTTATGCTAATAGTCACTTCGCCACTAACAGGATTATATAGACGATATGCTTTGGATTGAGAAGAACAACCAATGAATATACACTTCTCATATTTCTCATCATGTTTAGAACGAAGATTAACCAAAGATTTCTCATATGCTATGCAACCAAAGATTTTTAAGTGACTTACCTTAGGCTTCTTATCCCTTCATTCCTCAAAAGGAGTCAAATCACCACTAGAAAAACAGTTATTAGAGTCGGCCATTTGCAGACGCTAAAGGCTGAAAACGGACGCTAACATGTGTTTAGTGTCAGTTTAGCGTCGGTGTTGGGCCTATGATAAAAGAGTCGAAGCTAATGGGTAGCGTCGGCTAAAAACACACCGAGGCTAGATAGAGTCCACTAAACCGAGGCTAATAGGATACTAAATTAATCGATTCTATATAGTTTCAAAAACATTAAAAGTCAACAAGTATATTTACTGTTGGTCTAATAGACACTAAAGTCAATGCATAAAAGTCAATATTTTATAACAGCGTCGGTTAGCCAACATAAAGGTCAACTTATATAAAGTCAATGAAAAACTATGGCGTTGCATTCATCGACAGTAAAGTCAAGAAAAAAAGTCAATATATATTTTTAAAATAGGCCTAGCCGACTCTAATGGAACCAAATAGTGTAGGCCTTTCCAACTCTATAGTCAACAAAAAAATTCAATGTAGCTGTTTAGAATTGGCCTAGCCGACACTAATGGAACCAAATAGTGTAGGTCTATCCAACTATATAGTCAACAAAAAAAGTCAATGTATATATTTAGAATAGGTCTAGCCGACTCTAATGGAACCAAATAGTGTAGGTTTAGCCAACTCTATAGTCAACCGAGAAAAGTCAATAAATACTTTTAGCATCAGTGAATGCGACTTTAAATTCAAAATCAATCACTAAAAGTCAACAGCAACGTGACGTCAACTTCAAAGAAAATCAACCAAAAATTTATATTGTTTTTTTGAATAGGCAAAATTGAAATATATATATATATATATATATATATATATATATATATATATATATATATATATATATATATATATATATATAATCTGAACTAAGCACAAGTTGTGCTTAGGATAGACAACATTAATACAATGGACAGTCATGGTATATTAAGCAATTACCAAAACCAACCAATTGAGATATGCATCCATATTGAAGCAAGAACACCCCTGAAACTAGTTTTTTCCCCAATACCAAAACATAACTATACAAAATAGGTAAAACATACAAAGCACCCCAACCTAACATGATAAAACACTAGTTTCTCCATAAAAATTTGAAGATGCAGTAGTGAAGCAGTGATACTACCATGACAGTCACAACAACCAAATTGATACATTACCCCTCAAGCAAGGCAAGAAAATTTATATTGTTAAATGTCTGCAGCAACCCTTACAATTTCCTAAAAATTTTCATTTTCCTAAGCTCTTCATCTCTTTCGTTATGGTATAGATGATAATAACAATATTTGCAGTACCAAATGCAGTGCGGTTCATATTCAAGAGGCACACATTCTGCAACAGAAAAAAGATTATAAATTTGTTATTCTATAGATCTTTTCTGAATGACAACATAAAATAGACAAAACTTAACCTAAGTGAAAAACTCTTGGGCATCCATCGTGTCGCTCCTGAGATTTTCATCCTAGTACAAACACGAAAGTGGCGCGAAAAAGGTAGAGTCATAAGCCAGACATTTTTATCCCGAATGAATGGGAAAGGTAATGTTTCAAAAACCTAAGGAAAAAGGAATGGACAAGGTCTTGTGAACCTAAGAACTAAATTCTGGAGTCGATTACGAACAGAGAAGGTATTAGCACCCCAGATCATCCTCCGTACCTGACGAGATCCATGCTTGTTAGTCTGTTTCAAAGGGTAAGGAATAAAATTGATGTTGAATAAAAACCGCTATTGGAACTGGAATGAGAGAGGGATCTGGAAAAAGAGAACAGAAAGAAAGGGGGAAAATGTAGGGAAAATAAAGAATATGCTCGAATAGGCCCTACTCCACTGCCTATGTATCTCATGGGAAATGAGAATCAGAGTCGACGTAGTTCGCCTAACTAAGGCGGGAACTTGTTTGTGTTTTTTATGATTGAACTGCTTATGCCTATGCTCAGGTGTTGCAGGATCGTCTGGTACGAGTGCGTTTACCGTCTTGCAAAGAGACATGTCGAAGCAAGTTCTTTCGTTAAGAGTGAATGAGGTGAGAAGAGAGTTCCCGCAGGAAAGACGTGTGTTGTTTGTTTACTGTCTTTTATGAAATTCTGGGATCAGGTATGTGATGTCGAATCAGATGTTTAAACACTTGAAGACTTAAACAAAACTTAAAGTGCAGGTAAATTAAATAATACAGGAAATTGTTAACCCAGTTCAGTGTATCTCCACACTTACATCTAGGGGCTACCAAGCCAGGAAGGAAATCCAATATAAGTAATATTAATTCTGGAATTAAACCAACCAGCTTAATCCTTCACTTAATATCTACCCAAGGAAATTTCTACCTAAGACACAACTTAGATATGAGTACCTACTCACTCCCCCTCAATCACACAGTGATATTTTACAATGTTTAATAAAATTGAAGTCACACTTCAAACACAACAGCTTGATCTTACTTAAAAGTTTCAATCAAGACACAATTCACTTTTTGCTTAAAAGTTCATAAAATGACAAAAAATTAAAACCTGCTATTAAACACAAACACCATTTACAGTCTTCTTAATTTCGTACTCTATTCTGAGAGTTTCTGTTCCTTAAATAGATGCTTGGTTTTTGGGCTTTCTGTAAATTATCCAGTCCTAATAAATCCCACTGTCATCAAGGAGAATTAGGGTTAGTTAGTTTGTTACCTCCTTGATTCAAGGTGTGTTAGTTATTCTGTTTCACTGAAGTCAGATAACTAAGCTCCCTAATGATGCGCCTTGGAGTGTTTATCTATTCACAATTTATTCCAGATAAATTCTCCTGAATTTACTTACTTCTGTTATGCATCATTTAAGTCTGGTAGCAGGTTTACGATGTCACAACATCTGGTGTGACATCCTGATGTCTTGACTTAATTCATTAACTTTTACTCTGTTTGACAATGTCACAACATCTGGTGTAACATCCTGAACTAAGTTCAACACTTCTTGTTTGTCCAAAAATTCTGCCAATTCTTAACATCTACATTTTAGAATAAGTGTTTTGATTTTGTTGTTTCTGAAACACTCTCATGCTAATACTTGTTCATCTTGATAGATGCCTTACACCTCTCCCCAAAAAGGGGTATGTGCAAGTAACCCACGACAAAGTCTCTTGGTGCACGAGAAAGCTCGACCTTTATTAAGTGTTTTGCTTTCTTTGAGATGAGAAAGAGGACTCAACTTGAGAAAGGAAAAAAACTAGAGGAACTAAGACTCACCCTAAATTATTGTTTATTCAAAGTAGATCCTATGATTTGTGAATTTTTCTAATCCTAATGAAGAAGAAGAAAAGGAAACTAGAAAGCAACTTACTTCTCTAAAGAAGTTAAGTTGTTTCTAAAGAGGGATTAACATGAAGTTGTACAAAACAAAGCCTAAAGGGCTAAGACAAACACATCTTGAAAGCATAAAGAGACGAGGAAGAAGTTTTATAAACAAGGCTTACCTCAACCTCCCTACAAAACAAAGATTAGCTTCACATTGTATTGAAAACATATGGAAAGAAAAAGCAAAGTAATAATCAAACAAGTCATAAAGTGACACTAAAGGTCAACTAAGGCTAAGCCATAAACAAAAGGGATCCTAAATGATAAAATACCTCTAAATTCCGTAGCTAAATCCTACTGAGGTACCTTAAGGTTATAAAATCCAAACAACAACAAATTATGCCCTAACGAGGTACTAAACCCTAAGGGAGTTCAATATGAAGTTTGATGGAGAAGTTTGAATGAAAGTGTAAGAGAAACTTGTATTAAACAAAGGTTGAATGTTAAAGTCAAAACCTAACACTAACTAGAAGTGTCTCAAAAGGATGAACAAAAGTGTGAACAAAGAGATTGAATAGAGAAGGAATGAGAAGAAATGAACACATGGTTTCAAAAGGAAACAAATGACTTGTAACAAAAGTCAAACATGAACAAGAAAATATGAAATCCCCATACAAAAACCAGAGGATAGATGCTATGATAAGATGAATATTAGAATAAAAAATTATCCACAAAAGAACAAGTATGAAGTGCATTAGGGTTATGGGACAAAGAAGTTTGAATTAGAAGTTCTTAATGTACAAAAGATAACAAATGAAGTAAAATGGTACTATGATTTGATGAAGTGATATGAGAATGGAGGTGAACATATTATGAAGTGTATAAGAGGAGTATCACATGAATAAAAGACTCACAAAGGGGATTTAGGATGATTGATATGAAAGAAGAATGAGAATTAGATCAAGTAAGACACATATGACAAAAGTGAAACTTAAGAACCAAGCAACCCAAAAATTCAAAGGAAAGACCTATAATTGAACACAAGTGGTTTGTAAACATCAAATGGAACCCTAATAACTTAGGAAAAGGACCTCTAAGGTATGGAATCAATCCTTATTCAAGATGAGGGTAGAAGGTGGGAAAAAGATGAACAAAATATGACTTGAAAAGCAAGGTATCAAAAAATTACTTATGGACATGAAATAATTGTGAAATTTGGTATTCAAGGTCACAAATCTGGGACTAACAAACCTCTAAAAGATCTTACAAAAATCACAAATAAACTCAATCAAATGAAGGTGCAAAGTATATTAGGGTTTCATGGGATAATGTTCAAAGAAATGATTCAAAATGGTTTCAAAGAAGACCTCAAAAGTATTTTTGGTTCGGGAAAAATAAAATTGAGAAGTCAATATGGTCAAAGTGGATAAAATCCAAAACAAAATAAAAGAAATATTAATTTTGGACCAAAAAATAAAGGAAAATGAAATTAAAAAATTTGGAAAATTTTGTAAAATGTTGAAAATGATGTGTGAATTAATTGGTAATTTTTATGGACCATTTGGTATTTTAGAAATTAAAAATTGAAAGTGAAATAAAAAGAAAAAGAAAGAAGAGATAGGGTGCATTCAGAAATAAAATGAAGTTCAAATGCATTAGGCTTTATGAAAGGGGGCGTGGATAGCACAAGACTGAGCCCAATCCAAGGCTACGCTGACCACAATTTTATGGTGGAATTCAGTCAAAGTTTGACTTCACTCTAGACCTTTTGATTCATATAATGCGTGAAAAATTATCAAAACAAATCAATCAAGTGGATGAGACATGGGACACATGACAAGAAGGTGGGAGTCACGAACACCACATCACTCAGGTTCACTTAAATTCCACGTGACTATCACATGTTTCATTTATGCATTGTCAGACTTATGAGCGTTGGATGAAGAAAGATCAATGGTTGTGTTTTAGTCTGGGAGAATAATTAGGTTTACTATTCCAGTCACCAGAGAAGACCTCTAGTCATCTTCTCCGGTGAGTTTCCGTTAGGGCAAAGCTCCAAGTCTCACTAAAATCAAAACTAAGACCATCAAAATGTTCCTTAGGTCACGCACAACAACAATCTAGGCTCAAAATTCACTAATCATACACAAATAATGCAAATCGAAGAAGAGGAGATTTGACCTAAAAAAATGAAACTAAGAACCTAAGGTGCATATCATCTAGCCAGATTCACCAATGCTTCTATTAAGCTTCACACATCATAAAATAAGCAAGAAATGATCAAAATCGTGCAAGTTAAATTGAGTTGAAACATGTGAATGCAAATCTTCAACTGTGGATGAATACTAGAGAGGAGGTTCCAATGATGATCTATAATTGGTATTGATCTTCAAAGAATGGAATAACCACTATGAAACACTTGAATCCTTGATGAATTATGAAAAATGCATAAATGTGTTTGAACTTGTTCTTGGAGATTCACACTGATTAATACATGGAGAATGATCACAAGATGAAGATGATTATGACTAGATGAAGATTTAGGTGTGATTGATGAAGAACAATGAAATTTGAAGCCCAGATGCAGTGAGATTTCTTCAAGAATGCATAGAGAAATCAGAGCAAAAACTTAGTGTAATTCAGTGTGATTCGAGCAAATGAATATGGTGAGTGTAATTCAATTATGATCTTCCTTATACATGCATGGTTAGCCTCTAACTAACCTAGTTAATAGTTAGAAATGTGGTTGAGTTAGTTAGAGGTGATTGAAGCAACTTGAAGGTGTTTGGATCAATGGTAAATGCAGCTTGAGGTTGTTTGGGTGAGTTGCTCGAATATGATCAGATGTGGTGGAGCACATGGCAATTATGGTGAAGCTTGTTGATGTACAAAGAAGTTGATCAAATCAATGCAACATGCTTGTCATGGAAGTTTCTCTTGCTTGAATTTCCAAAGGTGCATGGCAACTGGTGTGTGTATGCAAGCATATGATCATTTGAAACCTTTAATGCAATCTCTTGTGACCAATACATGTTGAATGCTGCAAACAAGTTGAACTGAGTTGAAATTTGATCATGATGTATTCCTTAGAATACAAGAAAAACCATTTGCACACATTGATCTTCAATGGTATGAAACTTCATGCTCAAGTCATGAAGTTCTTGTGCTCAATTTGAAGAACAAACTTCATAGAACAAGATTGATGTTCACACCAAATGAAAATGAAGCCTCTATGTTAATCAAATGTGACATTGAACTTCATGTCATGAGACTGCATACTTGGCCTACAAAGGATGAACTTTCCTAGGGCAAAATGCTTATGACTTGATCAGTGTTGGACCTTGACTTTGAGCCACCATAACTCCATAACCATTGATCATATGAAAAATCTCCAAGCATGAAAAATCTCTTGAACATGGCTGCAAAATGGCCTAAACTTGCTATTTTAAGAAACCCTAATTTTCCAAAAAGGGAAACTTTTGATTTTTTTATTCTTGATGATTCATCAATCATTTCTTGATCAAATTTTGTCCAATGAATCCTTGTAACATCAATTTCATGATTTTGATCTCAAAATTTCAAGAGTTGACCTTTTCCTCTGTATAGTTGACTTTTTTCCAATTTCTTGATTTTCAAGTAACTGACCAATCGAAGACCCTATGAAATGATTCAATGGATGATTTTTCCACCCTAGATACTTGACATCATGTTGAAAACAATGAGATCAAGTTTGAACCAAAATTTCTATGGGAAGCCCCATTAATCAGAAACCTGTAAACACCCCAAATTTGCCCTCACCCATTCACACCATGGCTTGTGATCATTTCATATGCATAAACACAATCATACCATCTCATATCACATTTTTGATTCACTGCATAGGTTCTAAGTCATCTGCATCTAGGGTTTGTGATCTGAGCAATCCAAGGGCCTCTTGAGCCACTCCAAAGGCCATCAATCACTTCAAAGGGGTCTATGTGTGTTCAAGTATCATATTATATCCTCTCAAAGTCAAGAATGTCAAAGAATCACAAAAACTGAAAATGGTTTGGAGGCAGAGCCAGGCTTGACTGCACAGTTGACTTAGAAATTAGGGTTTTGGTTTCAGAGGCCATAACTCCAATTTTTTTGGTCATTCTTGTTTCTATTGGTCTCTATATGGTATAGGGAGTATGCATATAAATTTTCATGAAGAAATTCCATGGGGAAGTCATCTGATCAAAGGTTGACTTTTCAAGCAAGTCAGTACAAAATCAGGGCATCTGAGGCCCCCAATGACCCAACCAAGGGGTGATCTTCATCATTTTGATTATGTATGATCTTTATTTGATCATGGAAGAAGTTGGAAGTGTACAAAATTCAAGAATTTCAAGTTTTTTGCAAAGTTGACTTTTTGGGCAAGTTTGACTTTTCATGAAAATGTCATTTTATGCAACTTTTTCAACCCTTACTTTTTGATTCAAGAAAGCTTCAAATGGAAAAACTTTGGTCATGAAAGTTGTATAATAGATCTTTCCCTTTTCAAAAAGTACAAGAACATGACCTAATTCATCTTGGATCAAAAGTTATGGCTTGTCAAAGTTGGCAAAAATCACTAAATTTTCAAGTCATACACCAAATGGAAAACTTGCAAATTCTTGTACCAAGGCAATTTGTGACTTCAAAATGGTCTCTAACCTTTACACAAACATCACACAAGTCCTAAAAAATCAGAATGGGCCAAGGGATCACATGTGTATGGCTTGTGGAACAAGATCTTTTCATGAGAACCAAAGAGAACCAAGTTGCAAAAGTCATCATATCTCCTCACCCACTTGTTGCCTAGCTTGTTGATCAATCCTAGCCTTTCTCCCTCACCTTGCTGCGCATCCCACTCTCCATGTACTTAGCTAGAAGTTGCCCATGCCCTTCTTACACAAAAGTTGACATTTTGGCAAAAGCAACCATACCTATCACAAAAGGACATGTCACATCTTCTGACCAATAGGATTAGTTTATACAAATCAAATGCAAGTTAAACATCACAAGAGGCCAGCCTAAAACACACAAGAGCACAACATTCTCATTTTCACTCTCAAAAGCAAAAGCCTTCGAAACTCAGAAAACAAGCCACAAACACTTAAACAAACTTCATAGATCAACTCAAATCATCATCCTGGTCACAAAGCACCCCTCATCCTTGCCTTAAACTGCCTGAATCATAAACACGATTCTCACCTGAGCTTGAACAGAAGCTGTTCAAACTCTCAAACCAGCCAACACAAACTCCTTCTAAGCATCCAGACATCATCAAGGGACCAAAAGGAGTGGATTACACAAAGGAAAGAAGTCAGAAAGCTGCAAACTGAAAGCTTCAAAACTCAGGTAGCTCAAGAACTTTTTTTTCCAGAAATGGATTTTTAAGTTCTTAATAGCTTCTACATGCTTCCCTGGTCATGAATATGTTGTTGGTTTTGAAAATGGTGGAGAGATGAGAGTTTAATCGTGTTCTGAAAGTCTTGCCCTAAAATTTGTTTTGTTTCAATTCATGAGATTGATGAAATATAAATGATGTTTGTGTTAGGGTTTTGATTCAGTGAGGTGTGGGAAGGATTTCTGTTTTGTTAGATTTCATTTTAGTTACGTTTTGAAGATTCTAGGAATTTTCAGGTGGGGTTCCCACCGGAGAAGACGACCGGAGGTCTTCTCCGGCCACCTGAAAATAATTAGGGTTTAATCCCTGTAATTATTGAAGTTTGAATTCAGTGCGTTGGATCTGTTGACATGCTTGACTTGGCGCGTGTATGTGTGGTCCAGATGTGTCCATTTTGCCATAATCACCATTAACCTAATTAATCCATTTAATTAATTCATAAAACCTGATTTAAGCCAGAGTCCATCCTGACCCTTGATTCACGCGCCAAGTCAACCTCTGCCCCCCAACTTTGAATCTCATGCGTTGGATTGGATTACTTTTCAATTAATTCAATTTTATTTCATTTCTTTTCTCCAATTTATTTAAAATAGCAAAAAATGTTTAAAAATTATGAAAATTTTTGTCAAGGTTTTCATTATTTTTCAGAATACAAAAATATTTTTATTTTCATTTTTTGCATTTAAAAAGTATTTTTAAATATTTTAAATTTTATTTTTTATTAATTAATGAGAATTAATTAATTAAAAATACTTTTAAGTATTTAAAAATCACCAAAAAATTCATGAAACATTTAAAAACATTTAGAAACATTGTCCAACCCTCAAACCAAATTTATTTTTGATCTTGATGCATTTTGAGAATTTTCCATGGAATTAAAATCATTTTGATGCATTATTTTGATCCAAACTTCCAAAAATCATTTCTGCCTAACCATGATGAGTTGGACTTTGATTCTTTTTGCATTGTGTTTAGCATATCATGTAGTTTATGATATTAAATGGCCATGATTTGATCTTTCATTTTCCATTTGTTTGGCATTTTTCTTGTTAAGGAACCCTAAAACCCTAGAAAACTTAGGAAAATCATAACTTGAATTTGGTTAAGAGTTGAGACTTCTCCTTTGGGAAGTGAGTTAGTATAGGTTTAGGGATCCTTTGAGTGTATTTTTCAATTTTTTGTATTGATGTTTGCTTCTGATTTTGGTTTGTGTTTGATGCTTTGTTCATAAACCCTAATTTGGGCTTCCATATGCATCCATTTTGCATTTGCTTGCATAACATGACTTGCCATAGCATTTTATGCATTCTTATGATCCATTTGACATCATAAGACATGTTGAAAGCATGTTTGATCATTGCATCTTGCATTTCCCATGTTGTATGCCATTTGCATTTCATAACTTTTCATGTGTGTTTATGCTCCTTAACTTGTTTCATTTGCATCCATGAACTTGTATGATCATCCCCATATGTTGTTTCATGTTTGTAACATCTCATAGCATCATGCACCTCATGTATGTGCTTCTGGTCTTGTTCCTCATCATGCCATTTCATTTCATTTTGCATTGCATTGCATTTCTTTTCTAACCTTTCAGGTGGTAAGTAACTTTGAGAAGTGAATTTGCCTTCACTTCTCACATTTTCTTTTCATCTTTATATTATGCACTCATGCTGCATTTTGTTATGTGTTTGAGATTGAGCTTGCTCATTCTTCTTCTTCTCACTTCCTTTCTTCAAGTGACTTGTCTTCTTAAATGAAGCAAGTTACTTTGCTTCTCTTTGTTCCTTTCATCTGCTTCCTGGTGGTTCCTCTGAAGATCTTTCTTGTAAACCTCACAAACCTTAGGAACAACCAAGCATGATAATAATTAGGGTTTTAATTAGTCCCCCATTTAGATTCTACCTTTGTGTCTCCTTGAGTCTTCTATTCTCACCTCATAATCAAGGACTAAACCATAAAGGCTTTAAGGCTTTGTGATTAAGTTTATGCCTGCATCCTTCTATTAGGATGGAGTGTATAACTTTAATCCTAAGTGTTAAACCCTTAATGTGCTTAACTCCTTTAATCAA
Organism: Lathyrus aphaca; assembly: GCA_963966055.1. NCBI lineage: Eukaryota > Viridiplantae > Streptophyta > Magnoliopsida > Fabales > Fabaceae > Lathyrus > Lathyrus aphaca. The sequence continues at coordinate 440,350,000 of OZ014522.1, read as the reverse complement.
ATCACTTAATAATTATCAAGACATCAAGCTTGTAACTTGGGCCTTGCATTAGGGTTCTAATTCTTCCTTAATTGGTTAAGAAGGACTAACCCTAGTGTTAATGGACAAGTCCCCCTCAAGTTGTCTTACAAGCCCTAAAATCCACTTCTTCATCATATCATTAAATAAAATCCATTTAACCAAAGGCTTGTTTTGTCATGAGTTTAATCCCTAATCACGGATTAAGTTGAGGAGCTTTCCTCAGCTTAAACATTCTCATCTATCATCCTTCTATTAGGACGGTGTAATGAGTCTGTTTAATCCCTGATTATGGCTTAATCTCATTACTTAACACTAAACAAAAACAACAAAAACATCTAAATAATCACAAGTAAGATAATGATCTTAATCCTACACCAAATGGTGATTAAGTGTGAGATGCTGACTTCACACTTAAGGTATTCTCATTACCCCTAATCAGAGGGAGGATGTGATGAGTTTACTAACCCATTGGTTTAGGCTTAAGCTCATTAACTTATGACAAACTTTCAAAAGCAATAAAAGACTGAAAACTCAAAAACAAACAATAATCGTCTCCTTCAGGATTCTTTTCTCATCTCATTCACTCATAAACGAGAACTTGCTTCTCCCGTCTGATGCAAGACAGTTTGCACCTGAGCCAGACAGTTCATACACTTGAGCATAGACAAGTGAGCAGTTCACAAGTCAATTCATCTTTCAGTCTCTTTGGGTCGAACTACGGTGTTCTGACTTCCTCATTGCACGAGAGGATACGTAGGCATAACTTAACAGTTATCGAACAAAAGTCTCTGTATATTCCCCCTCCTTCCAGCTTCATTCTTTTTTTAGCCTCATGATCTTGAGCATCTTATTCCTTTTCTTACACTGACACTGTACATTCATATACCACACTTCTTTTACACTGACACCTGTATATTCTTTTCCAGCTATCTTACACACAGATTGCACTGACACTCCCCCTTTAAAACACAAATCTTTTAAGCGTGGATCCCGTCGAGTACGACGGACAATCTGGGTGCTAATACCTTCCCAGGTTGTAACCAACCCCCTTTCTCAATCTCTCTGGTTCGCAACCGTCTTATCCATTCTTTTTTCTAGGCCTATGCAGCATTGCCTTTCCTCCGGGATAAAAATGCCTAGCTGGCGACTCTTTTCATCTCCAGTGAGTTCACTGCTGTGTGTTCTCATTGTCCCTCTCACCGACCGTTCGCGTCTGTACCCTTATTTGGGCCAGTCCCATTTATCGGGAGCGACAGCTTGGCGACTCTGCTGGGGACCCTTATACTGCAACCAGGGCTTCTGGTTCTTTTTGTGGGTTCCTCCTAGCGCTTGATTGATTTGTGTTTACTGGGGTGTTATGTGCTATCTGTGTTTGTATATTTGTATTTATTTTTGCTTTATGTACAGTCGCTTTATTGCTTTCTTTATAGCTTTGCATATATCATACTGTCATGCTGTCTGGCTGGATCTGGTTTTGCTTTGGTGGGTGGGGTTCTATTGAGAGTTGAGGTCCTATACCTGGGACCTGAGTGACACCTAGGCTAGAGTGGTTCATATTCTTTCCCATTCCATCTCGGTCTGGTGCGGAAATATGAAACAAGGTTCAGATATGGGTTTCTTCTTGAGAACTCTGTGTTGCAGATTTCCTGCAATACTAGGGCTATCTGGGAAGCCTGCTAAGTCTGGATGACCTTTAGTTTTGACCTTCAGAAACTGAGGTGAATTAGAGGAGGAACTTTTATGGTTATTGTAAACACTGTACCTCCGGGTTAGAAGTGTTTACACTTCTCATAACTGATCCAAGTCTGAGGATCCTTGTTTTAGAACACCACCTGTGAGGGGGTTGGGCTGTTTACAGGTTTGCAGGTACCCTTGACCTCAGCATACCCTGTTACTTTGATTTGATTAAGAATACTCCATGTTGGAACAGTTCTTGTGATTCTAAACCCTGGACATGTGACTCTTTATTTGAGTCCCCCACCTTGGTTACTGGACTTATAGACCTCCATCTGGATTTCTTGAACATACTTGGACTTATATCAGAGGATTTGATCAGATCCAGCTCAGTCACAAACCCTTTGCATATCATTTGCATACATCATCATTGCATCATTTTAACATTTGCTTATTTGTGTTTCAGGGTATCCATACTTTATTTTTGGCTTGGTTTTGACCCCATCATCAGTATAGACCTATCTTCATCAGCATATACTTCAGCTATCAGCTATCTGCTTCAGTCACCTGCACCAGCCAGTCAGTGGCCCATTTTCAGTGTTATCATCAGCACCTGTCTTAACTCATCCTCAACATCATGGCACCTAAGAAGAGTAATATCTCCTACCACTTCTTTCAGCCTGAGTTAGCTGACATCAGGAGGATTCAAACCCTGATTACTCCATACCATATACCATTTTTCAGAGAACACTATGGAAGCATACTTGATGTGGTTATGGATTTGGACCCTTCACAGAGGAGCTTGATTCACACCTGCCTACAGTTCTATGATCCCCCTCTGAGGTGTTTCACTTTTCAGGATTTCCAGTTGGGACCTTTATTGGAGGAATACTCATCATTGGTTGGTATACCTATCAGGGGTGGAGTCCCCTTCAACCCTGAGATGGCTTTCCCAAGTAATAAGGAGATAGCAAAGGCATTGCATCTGGAACCAGTATTGATTGGGCAGCATATGACTACTAAGGCTGGAATCTCTGGCCTGCATCTGGATTTCTTGATCTCTCAAGCTACCCTGAAAGCTTCTTTGGGAGAGTGGAAAGCAGTCTGTGCTTTATTGGCCCTGAGCATATATGGGATTATATTATTTGCAGATGAGCCTAGATTCGTTAGCAAGAATGCAATCCATCTTTTCATTCTGAGGAACCCAGTGCCCACTTTATTGGGGGATTTCTACTATTCAGTGCACCAGAGGAATGAAAAGCAGAGGGGGAGATTAGTGAGGTGTTGTGCTCCTTTGTTCCATACTTGGCTTTTCAAGCATTTGCCCAAGACCGATGCATTTCTGAATCCTCATCAGCAGAGAAACTGGGCTAGAAGACTCACTGCTTTAACTTCAGCTGATATCAGGTGGTGCACTCAAGGCACCAAGGGTAGGGATATCATTACCAGTTGTGGGCATTTTCCCAATGTACCCCTGATAGGAGTTAAGGGTTGCATTAATTACAACCCTCTGCTGTTCAAAAGACAACTGGGCTATGCATTGGTCCACACTCCTAAGGCGCAAGATTTGGCTGAGACTCTTTACTGTGAGAACAAGCCTAATCTGGCTATTGTCAGGCAAGCAGCCTGGGCCTGGGACAATGTTCAAACTAAAGGAGTAACCATTTTGGGGAAGTGCAACAATGTGGCATCAGCACAATACTATGAGTGGTCCCATGCCAGGGCTCAATTTTCTGGGATGCCCTTCACCATGGAAGATATACCTGGACCATCCTCAGCATCACCTCCTGCCACTGTCAGCTTAGAGGAGTTTGAAAGCTTGAAAGAGAGAAATGAGAAGTTGACTCAGGCTTTACAGAAGACCCTCTGGGAGAGGAGTGATGGTAGGTTGGATATTGAAAGGTTGGAAAAGTTGAGGGTGGAGCATCTGGCTAAAATTGAGAAGTCTGAGGATTACATCAAGAAGTCTAGGGCTGGAGAGCAGATCTTGAAGAATGCTTGCAAGGAAGCCCAGTTCCAGAAAGCCAGGACTGACTTGTATCTGAAGGAGAGTCAAGCTAGGTGGGTCAGGATCACCGAAGCTCGTACTCTGGAAGATAAGAGGACTCAGGACAAGATAGAGTAGCTGGAAGCTAGTGCAAAAGAGCAGCAGGAAGCCCTGGCAGCAGCCCAGAGGGAGATCTCAGAGCTGAAGATCAGAGCTGGAGTGAAGAGGTCAAAGGACCAGAGTCAACACAAGAAGCTAACTGCAGCTGTTACTACCCGGAATCTCCTTATTAGGAATCTCACGGAGCGTCCAGCTGATCCTGTGACTGAAGCACTTCTCAAGGAAGTTCAGGAAGATGAGTTTGGTCTTGGTGTTTGATTTTTGCTTGTTGTTGCTTTCATTTCATGTACTTTTATTTTCTTATGATGTATTTTGACCCCTCTGAGGGCCTGTTTTGTAAAAGAACAAACTATGTACCATTTGCCTTTTGTAATATATGTATCAGTTTGTTCCATCCGAGTTTCCTTCAAAGCAACATCAACAGTTTCTTCAAGGGTCTGGAAGGGTCAAAACCAAGTGCCAAGCCGGATACCTTGGAAACAAATAAGCATACTGCATTGCATGCTAACCCTTTTGTTTTTTTTGTAGGTTTATTTTGTCGTTTTCACTAACTCTGTTGTGATGTTCAGGAACTATTGCTCGACGTCGGGTATTTCCACTCAACCGTCCACACCGATATCCAACCCGTAACAATCTTCCGGGCATACAAATGGATCAGGTACAACAGGACCTTGCAGAGGTCAGGAACCAAATGGCCAACGAAAGATTGGAAATGAGAACTCAGATGATGCATTTTATGGAAGTGATGAACAATATGGCTCAGAGCCAAGAAAGATTGAGAGCAATGGTAGAAAGGCAGAATCAGGAAGATCCCCATATAGGGACTGCTGGGAAAAGCAACAATGAGAGGGTCCAACCTCATGTCAACCCCCCTGTATTTGGACCCCACCTTCATCCAGAGATCAACATTCCTGCAAATGTACAAGGGACTGCCACTGCAGGCAGAGTGCTGCAAGAAGACCCCCAGGAGGATCAGTTCACAGTAATGGGTGCTGGGGAAGAAGCCTATGACAGAAGGCTGGATGAAATTGCTAAAAAATTAAGATCCTTGGAGTCTCAAAACTCTTTGGGTTTTGATGTTATGGACATGGGCTTAGTGGACGGGGTCAGGATTCCCCATAAGTTTAAGCCTCCTTGTTTTGAGAAATACAACGGGACTTCCTGCCCACGGACCCACTTACAATCCTTTTTGGGAAGGTTGAAAGCGTATACCATGGACGAGAAGCTATGGATGTTTTATTTTGAGGATAGTTTAACTGGAGCGTCGAGGGAATGGTACTCCCATCTGACTAGAGCAACCATCAGGTGTTGGAAGGACTTGGCAGAGGCCTTCATCAGACAATACCAGTATAATTTGGACATGGCACCCAACAGGACCCTCCTAATGGGAATTTCACAGTCATCCAGGGAAAGCTTCCGCGAGTACGCCCAAAGGTGGAGGCAGTTGGCTGCTGCCGTCCAGCCACCTATGTCAGAGAGGGAGATGGCAGATATGTTTATGAACACCCTCCAAGGAACATACATTGACAGGCTGGCTGCTTTCTCTTCTACCAGCTTTGCAGATGTCGTTATAGCCGGAGAGAGAATTGAGAGCCTGTTAAAGATGGGCAAGATTTCTGACAACAGTGCCAGCTCATCCAGCAACACAAGGAAGCCTTTTGCAGGCCCAAGAAGAACTGGTGAGACCAATGCTATCCATGCCAGCAGGGGCAGACCCCAGTATGTTCATAGGTCTGTGGCAGCAGTCACCATTCCCGCTCCAGTTCATCCACAACCAGTTTATCAACCACCGCAGCAAAATTATCAGCAACAAACTCAGTACCCTCCTCAAAGAAACTACAACAACACCAACAACAACAATCAGCAAAGACCGTTCCAACAGAGACCTTCTCAGGCCAATAGGGTGATCGATCCGATCCCTATGCCATATGCCACATTACTGCCACAACTCCTAAAACTCAACCTGGTTGAGCTAAGGACGTTGGCACCTCCAGATCCCACAAGTCTACCCAGAAATTATGACTCCAACGCCAGATGTGCTTTTCATTCAAATGCGCCTGGCCACAGTACAGAAAAGTGCAGAGCTTTGCACATGAAGGTACAAGACTTGGTAGACTCTAAAGTTCTGAATTTTGCACCTCCACCAAATGTTAATAAGAACCCTATGCCAAACCACGGAGGTCCCAGAATCAATGCTATTGAAGAAGACAAGTCGTCTTACTTGATAACCAGTGTGGGTTAGATTCGGACGCCGTTGGTAGAGATCAAAGCTCAACTCCTTGAATGTCAAATGTTCCCGGGATGTGAGCTAGGGTGTGCTTATTGCAACATTTCAGTGAATGGTTGTGATAATTTGAGATATGGCATAGATGGTCTCATCCAGAGTGGCCTGCTTCAAATCACAACATCAATTCCTACCAATCCAGCAATCTCATCAGCAACAATTCCTGTGTCTTCTACAAATACAACAACCATTCTTCCAAACAACTCCTCAGTTTCATCCACAAGTGCTTCATCTGTTCTTTCAACGGACCAAACGTCAGCAAACATCCCTTCTACAACTTCAGCACCCCTTCATTCGGAAACTCCTACAACAACAACACCCATCCTTCCAGCAATGTCTCCTACAACTTCAGCAGCAAATGTCTCAACAGTTACGATTTATTATGATCCTGAAAATGATTCTGCCTACAACTCACAAAATTCCACTCCCATCAGAGCACCGATCACAATATACTATGATCCACAGACTATCACAGTCCCTTCTGCAGCTGCCATCAGCCCGGTCACCATCACGGTGCCTGGGCTAGTACCTTATGAAAGCAGTAATGCCATCCCCTGGCATTACGGTTCTGATCTATACTGCGAAGGACAGAAAATCACTTTTGAATCATCAACCCCTGCACCACAAGTAGACAATGTGGGAGGAGGAGGAGGCTTCACTCGAAGCGGACGTCTCTTTGCTCCACAAATGCAAAGACCCACTGCCGAAGCAGAAGCTGCTGCCAAGGCAAAAGGGAAAAGCTTGGTGCAGGAAGAGCAGATTGTTAGGGAAGCTTTAAAAACACCTTTTGATCAAGAAGTTGATGAGTTCATGAGAATCATCAAGAAAAGTGATTACAAAATAGTGGATCAGCTTCACCAGACGCCTTCCAAGATCTCAATCCTATCATTGCTCATGTGCTCCGAAGCTCATCGGAACGCACTACTAAAAGTCTTGCACGCAGCTTATGTGCCAGAAGAGATCACCGTCAATCAGCTGGAAGCGGTGGTTGGAAATGTTAATGCTAGTCATTGACTAGGGTTCACCAACATTGATTTGACTACGGAAGGCCGCAATCATAACAAGGCTTTGCACATCACCATGGAATGCAAAGGTGCAGTGCTTTCCCATGTGCTGGTAGACACAGGATCATCCCTCAATGTCTTACCTAAAAAAGCCCTTGTGAAGCTAGAGTATGACGGATTGGCATTACGGCCCAGTAACCTGGTAGTGAGAGCCTTTGATGGCTCTAAGAGATTGGTTCTGGGAGAAATTGAGTTGCCTATAACGATTGGCCCACAAACTTTCAAAACGACCTTCTACGTGATGGATATACAGCCTGCCTACAGCTGTCTATTGGGTAGGCCATGGATTCACGCCGCTGGCGCCGTGACCTCAACCCTTCACCAGAAGTTAAAATTCGAGTGGGAGGGTCAAGTCGTTACTATCTGTGGAGAGGAGGATATTTTTGTTAGCCACCTGGCTACCTATAAATACATTGAGATGGATGGGGAGATCCACGAGACAATGAGTCAAGGGTTTGAGGCCTTGAACATAAATGAAACTTCTGCTGTACCTGGAACCTCAATGACATCTTATCAACAAGCCCGGAAGGTTGTTGAAGAAGGAAATGCCCAAGGCTGGGGCAAACTGTTACCGGTGGAGAAGAAAGAGGATAGATTTAGGTTGGGTTACAAAACAACTCAACAAGATCAAGCGGAGGCTGCTAAGGAGCCCAACTTTGTTAGTGGGGGAGTGCTCACCCCTGATGCTGTCAACAATTTGGAAGACGAGGATGAAAGCGACCGCAACCTGGAGAGTTGGATCCGTCCAAAGATCCCAGGGAGCAGTATCTCGAACTGGTCTTCCCAGGAAATTATAAGAGTTACTCATGCAGAGTAATTATTATTTCCTGTATTTTTATAGCATGCATCAAAGTCTTGCATCTTGCCCAAGATGACAAGACTCATTTTGTAATCGGGCCATCTGTAATTTTTGTGCAACAAGATTAATCAATGAAATATCAGACATCTTTTGCAAACAAAGTCTTTTTCTTTTCCGCTCACTGTTTTTCCATTTTTCTTTTTGTACAAAAAATAAATGGCAGTGTTTTCAAAATGACAACTTTATTTCACTTTTCTAAAACAAGATTAAAATCAAATCACTAAAATGAACAAACTGAACCCTTGCAGAGAGTGCCTTCCAGACAACACCGACAACAGCACGGCTATGACTTCGTATGACTTTGACAATCCAATCAATCAAGCTGATGAAGGGGTTGAAGAAGAATATGAGCTTCCTGAAGAGCTAGCCAGGTTGTTAAGACAAGAGGAGAAGGTTATCACTCCTCATCAGGAGGAGGTCGAAACGATCAATCTTGGTACAGATAAAGACGTGAAAGAAGTTAAAATCGGGGCCTGCTTACAAGACTCAGTGAAGAGACAACTGATTGACCTGCTGCAAGAGTATGTGGACGTGTTTTCTTGGTCTTATCAAGATATGCCAGGGTTGGACACCGACATTGTTGTGCACAAGCTGCCTTTAAGAGAAGAATGCCCGCCGGTTAAACAGAAACTGCGCCGTACTCGCCTTGACATGGCAATGAAAATCAAAGAAGAGGTACAAAAGCAATGGGACGCCGGGTTCCTTGCTGTGACTAGCTATCCACCGTGGGTTGCTAACATAGTGCCTGTGCCTAAGAAAGACGGCAAAGTAAGGATGTGTGTTGATTACCGGGATCTGAACAGAGCCAGCCCGAAAGATGACTTCCCTTTACCTCACATTGATGTATTGGTGGATAATACGGCTCAGTTCTCGGTATTCTCCTTCATGGATGGATTTTCAGGATACAATCAGATTAAAATGTCACCTGAAGACATGGAGAAGACAACCTTCATCACACCCTGGGGCACGTTCTGCTACAAGGTAATGCCATTTGGGCTCAAGAATGCTGGTGCAACATATCAACGGGCTATGGTAACATTATTCCACGATATGATCCATAAAGAAATAGAATGTTATGTGGATGACATGATTGCCAAGTCCCCTACTGAAGAAGACCACCTGGTAAATCTGCTGAAGCTATTCAAGCGTCTGAGGAAGTACCAACTGAAGTTGAACCCCAACAAGTGCACATTCGGGGTGCGATCCAGTAAGCTGTTGGGATTTATTGTAAGCAAGAAAGGGATTGAAGTTGACCCTGATAAAGTCAAAGCTATTCAAGAGATGCCTGCACCAAAGACAGAAAAGGAAGTTCGAGGGTTCTTAGGTCGATTGAACTACATTTCACGGTTCATATCTCACCTCACAGCAACCTGCAAACCTTTGTTCAAACTGCTGAGAAAAGAACAAACGGTCAGGTGGAATGAAGACTGCCAAAGGGCTTTTGACAAGATCAAGGAATACCTACAAGAGCCTCCAATCCTTATGCCTCCAGTTGAAGGAAGACCTCTGATAATGTACTTGACAGTATTAGAAGAGTCAATGGGGTGTGTGCTGGGCCAGCATGACGAGTCTGGTCGAAAAGAGTATGCAATATACTACCTAAGCAAAAAGTTTACCGACTGTGAACAACGTTATTCACTGCTCGAGAAAACTTGTTGTGCTTTAGCGTGGGCTGCTCTCCGACTGAGACAGTATATGTTGAACCACACTACTTTGTTGATTTTAAAGATGGATCCAGTCAAGTACATATTTGAGAAGCCAGCACTTACCGGACGGGTTGCAAGATGGCAAATGTTCCTCACAGAATATGACATCCAGTACACTTCTCAGAAGGCCATCAAGGGCAGTGTATTGTCTGAATATCTTGCTGAGCAACCCATTGATGATTACCAGCCTATGAGATTTGTCTTCCCTGATGAAGACATCATGTTCATAAAAGCAAAAGATCATGAAGAGCCTGTTCACACTGAAGGGCCTGACCCGGAAGAAGAATGGACTATGATGTTTGATGGGGCTGTTAATATGAATGGTCGTGGTGTTGGTGCAGTACTCATTACACCTAGAGGGGTTCACATGCCTTTCTCGGCAAAACTCACTTTCAACTGCACTAACAACGAAGCTGAATACGAAGCTTTCATTATGGGTCTTGAGGAAGCCATTGACCTCAGGATCAAGACATTGACCGTATTCGGGGATTCAGCTTTGGTAATCAATCAGACTAACGACAAATGGTACACCCACCAGGATCATCTGATACCTTACAGGGATTATACAAGGAGGTTATTGACTTTCTTTACAACGGTCAAGCTTGAGTATATCCCTCGAGACGAGAATCAGTTTGCAGATGCTCTGGCTACCATTTCGTCCATGATCAAAGTTCAGGCTGCCAACTTTGTACCGCAAATCTCAGTGTCCAGACTTGACAGACCAGCATATGTATTCGCAGCAGACATTGTCAAAGATGATAAGCCTTGGTTCCATGACATTAAGTGCTTCTTGGAGGATCAAGCATACCCGCCTGGGGCATCTTCCAATGATAAGAAGACTCTAAGAAGGCTCGCTGGTAGTTTCTTCCTGAATACTGATGGTTCCCTGTACAAGAGAAACTTTGATATGGTACTCCTCAGGTGTGTTTATAGGGCAGAAGCAGACTTATTGATGCATGAAGTGCACGAAGGATCCTTTGGTACCCATGCTGGAGGACATGCAATGGCTAAGAAGTTGCTGAGATCAGGCTATTATTGGATCACAATGGATGCCGACTGTTGTGCCTATGCCAGAAAATGCCATAAATGCCAGATTTATGCAGATAAGGTGCATGTGCCTCCCAATCCTTTGAATGTGACGTCTTCGCCCTGGCCCTTTGCTATGTGGGGCATTGACATGATTGGCAAGATTGAGCCGACTGCTTCGAATGGCCACAGATTCATCCTGGTTGCCATTGACTATTTCACCAAGTGGGTTGAAGCAGCCTCCTATGCCAATGTTACAAGACAAGTGGTAGCCAGATTTCTGAAGAGAGATATCATCTGTCGATATGGAGTTCCCGAGCGAATCATTACTGATAATGGTTCCAACTTGAATAATAAGATGATGGCAGAGCTATGCCGGGACTTCAAAATTCAACACCACAATTCTTCTCCTTACAGGCCAAAGATGAATGGCGCTGTTGAGGCAGCAAATAAAAATATCAAGAAGATTGTGCAGAAGATGGTAGTTACATACAAAGACTGGCATGAAATGCTACCATTTGCCTTGCATGGGTACCGCACGTCAATCAGAACATCCACTGGGGCAACACCGTATCAGCTTGTGTATGGTATGGAAGCAGTCCTACCTGTCGAAGTTGAATTACCCTCTCTACGCGTATTGATGGATGTTAAACTGAGTGAAGCAGAATGGGTCCGGGCCCGATACGAGCAACTGAGTCTGATCGAAGAGAAAAGGTTGGATGCAATTTGTCATGGGCAGTTATATCAGAAGAGAATGAAGAAAGCCTTCGATCAGAAAGTCAGGCACCGAGAGTACCAGGTGGGAGATCTTGTGCTGAAAAGAATCCTCCCTCCTCATACAGACCACAGGGGCAAATGGACTCCAAATTATGAAGGACCATTCGTAGTAAAGAAAGTTTTCTATGGTGGAGCACTGATGCTCAGCACCATGGATGGTGAAGACTTCCCGTCCCCTGTGAGTTCAGATGCAGTTAAAAAATACTTCGCATAAAATGACCCGCTGGACATAAAAACAGAATGTAAGTCCAGGCAAAAATAGGGCATCCCGGCGAGTCAAAAACATAATAAAAGACTCGGGCAAAAATAAGGGAAAATAAACAAAAAAAAATGTGTACACCCGCTGAGTTGAAAAGCCGCATTGGACAACTCAGGCAAAAATGGGTATCCCGATGGATTGAAAACCTGAAAGGGCGATCCATGCAAAATAAGGGAATGAGCGAACAACTGCACTCTGAATTCGTCTGTATCACTTGCAACTTGGTAAGTTTCGAAAGGATCAAGCTTCAATCAAAATCAGCCTTCTTCAGAAAGCAAGACGAGAAGGACGTCAAAAGTCATACGAGTCATAGTGAAAGAGGAAGCTCCTTAAAGCGTCGTCAACATTGCCAGCACATTTTGTTTTCTCATTTTTGTAACAATCTCCTCATTTCAGGGGATATGTTTCCTTGACTGTATCTTGCCAATTCAGGGCACATGAATTAATAAAAGCAGATTTTCAGTCATGTTTCGTCTCGCACATTTTATTTGCAAAAATGTCTGATGTCTTAAGAAAAACTGATTGCATAAATACAGATGCTTATCTTCAAAAATATAATAAAAGTCACATGCTTGCAGGAAATATACTTACTCTCAGGAGTGTCTAAACTCCTATGACGGAATCCAGTTAAGGATACCTCGGGATTACTTGTGTGTTTCCCTATCTTTGCAGAATTGCAGGTATCCAGAACGCAACTTGGGGCATGTAAGCTTCATCTCAGCAAGCTGGCAAATCAGTGCTCGCTCAGTCTTAACGCTTGAAGTGTTTTCTCCCCAGCCGAGTTGCCATTTCATCCTCAGCCAAAATACAAAAGTCAAGGAGCCCTCTCCCCACAGAGTTTCAGCCTCTATCCAGAAAGAGCAGTGCATGAAGGATCACAACAGAGTGAAGAAAGCTTCTTCAAACCCCAGCTGGGTCCCTCAGTATAAGGATAGGTCTATCATTGACCCATATCCCCAAGCAGATATCATCTCATCAGATCTACAATTGATCTCACCCCCAGCTGGGATGTCCATTTCAAGAAGATCGGCCAGATCCGAATCCCGGTTTGACCTTTGCATAATCATAGCATTCGCATCATATTCACCCGCAAAGCGTAGCATTCCGTCTAATACGGAGCATTACGTTAAAAATTAAACATATAGCATAATCATAAGCCGTGTTTTGAATCAACACTTGTGAATAATGACAATCCATCAATATACAGAATACTTCCCCCAAAATCCCCAGCGGAGATTCCCCAGCAGAATCAGTTGCCTCACATTCACAAACACCAGTATATACTCTCTTTGGCACCCGTCCGTGTCAATACTCCCCAGTAAAGTCGCCCGAACACTCTGTGCAAACAGTACCACTCGTATTACAGATACTTTTTGACACCCGTCTGTGTCATAACCCCAGCAGAAAGCCAAAGACACCCGCTTTGCACTCACGGATACTCATATATACATTTCCTTGACACTCGTCCATAAACACTTTGTACATCAGATACTTGTTTATACTATACTCTTCTCCTTTCAACACTCGTCCGTGTCATTCTCCCCAACAGTTAGATACTCATCTATACATCACTCATACTTACTACTCATGTTACTTATACAGATACTCGTCCGTATCTTGTATACACCATATATATCCCCGCAGATTCAACACTAGTCCTTGTTCTTTGTTAACCAGTTGGTACTCGTCCGTACCATCATCTCAGAACATGCGTCAAGCATTTGTTTCTACCTGATACTCGTCCGTATCATAGTCTTAAGGATGCTCGTCCGCATCTTTAATCCATACATTGTGCCAAACACTTCCTTGTCTTCTTGAATATAGACACTCGTCTGTGTCTACTATTCCCCAGAAGGGTCCCCTCAGATTCAACACTCATCCGTGTTCTCTGTTAACCCGTTGATACTCGTCCATATCATCATCTCTGAACACGTGTCAGTATTTGTTTCTACCCGATACTCGTCCGTATCGTAGTCTTAAGGATGCTCGTCCGCATTTTTAATCTATACACAAACATCTAAACACTTATACCTTTTGTTTCTTGGATGTAAACACTCGTCCGTGTTTACTATTCCCCAATAGATCGCCTACAAAGCAACTTTCTTTTATCTGACATTCGTCCTATGTCATGATAAACCTTGAGAGCAGCCGTCCCCTGCTAGGTGGTCGTCCTCAACCTCTTGATGGTCGTCCTCCATCATGCTCATCCGATGGCCGTCCCCATCGTTGATCTTTTCCATCCGACATTCGTCCTATGTCGTGATGTTTAGCAGCCGTCCCCTGCTAGGTGGTCGTCCTCCACCTTTTGATGATCGTCCTTCATCATTTTATCCAATGGTCGTCCCCATTGTTGATTTTAGTTATCTGACATTCGTCCTATGTCATGATAAACCTTGAGAGCAGCCGTCCCCTGTTAGGTGGTCGTCCTCCACCTCTTGATGGTCGTCCTCCATCATGCTCGTCCGATGGCCGTCCCCATCGTTGACCTTTTATCCGGCATTCGTCCTATGTCGCGATATTTTCGGCAGCCGTACCCTGCCAGGTGATCGTCCTTCACCTTAGATGACCGTCCCTCATCTTACCCCCAACAGAGCAGCCGTCCCCTGCTAGGTGATCGTTCTTCACCTTTGATGACCGTCCCTCATCATCTGTTCGTTTCATTTATTCTTTAACCCGATGGCCGTCCCCGTCGTGGTCCCTTTTTCTTTTTAGCCCGATGGCCGTCCCCATCGTTGGTTACTTTACTTTACGAACTTGATGGCCATCCCCGTCATATTTCATTAATCCCCAGAGAATCTTACAACTTTACCTTGATGGCCGTCCCCATTATAATCCCTTTTATCCCCAGCATGTCGGCCGTCCCCGTCATTGCTCTTTACCCAGCAGTCGTCCTCTGCTCGACGGTCGTCCTCCGTCGCCCATACTTTACAATATACTTTATTTTCTTTTGCAATCTATATCCCTTTTCTTCTTCATTTTGTGAGTGCAAATTTTGGACTGTCTTTGGTATTCAACCACAAGTTATCTTGTTTGCCTGATAAGCCGGTGCTTACAACCTGCACAGCTAACTCATGCTTGAATAGGGGTAGCTGTAAACACCCCAAATTTGCCCTCACCCATTCACACCATGGCTTGTGATCATTTCATATGCATAAACACAATCATACCATCTCATATCACATTTTTGATTCACTGCATAGGTTCTAAGTCATCTGCATCTAGGGTTTGTGATCTGAGCAATCCAAGGGCCTCTTGAGCCACTCCAAAGGCCATCAATCACTTCAAAGGGGTCTATGTGTGTTCAAGTATCATATTATATCCTCTTAAAGTCAAGAATGTCAAAGAATCACAAGAACTGAAAATGGTTTGGAGGCAGAGCCAGGCTTGACTGCACAGTTGACTTAGAAATTAGGGTTTTGGTTTCAGAGGCCATAACTCCAATTTTTTTGGTCATTCTTGTTTCTATTGGTCTCTATATGGTATAGGGAGTATTCATATAAATTTTCATGAAGAAATTCCATGGGGAAGTCATCTGATCAAAGGTTGACTTTTCAAGCAAGTCAGTACAAAATCAGGGCATCTGAGGCCCCCAATGACCCAACCAAGGGGTGATCTTCATCATTTTGATTATGTATGATCTTTATTTGATCATGGAAGAAGTTGGAAGTTTACAAAATTCAAGAATTTCAAGTTTTTTGCAAAGTTGACTTTTTGGGCAAGTTTGACTTTTCATGAAAATGTCATTTTATGCAACTTTTTCAACCCTTACTTTTTGATTCAAGAAAGCTTCAAATGGAAAAACTTTGGTCATGAAAGTTGTATAATAGATCTTTCCCTTTTCAAAAAGTACAAGAACATGACCTAATTCATCTTGGATCAAAAGTTATGGCTTGTCAAAGTTGGCAAAAATCACTAAATTTTCAAGTCATACACCAAATGGAAAACTTGCAAATTCTTGTACCAAGGCAATTTGTGACTTCAAAATGGTCTCTAACCTTTACACAAACATCACACAAGTCCTAAAAAATCAGAATGGGCCAAGGGATCACATGTGTATGGCTTGTGGAACAAGATCTTTTCATGAGAACCAAAGAGAACCAAGTTGCAAAAGTCATCATATCTCCTCACCGACTTGTTGCCTAGCCTGTTGATCAATCCTAGCCTTTCTCCCTCACCTTGCTGCGCAGCCCACTCTCCATGTACTTGGCTAGAAGTTTCCCATGCCCTTCTTACACAAAAGTTGACATTTTGGCAAAAGCAACCATACCTATCACAAAAGGACATGTCACATCTTCTGACCAATAGGATTAGTTTATACAAATCAAATGCAAGTTAAACATCACAAGAGGCCAGCCTAAAACACACAAGAGCACAGCATTCTCATTTTCACTCTCAAAAGCAAAAGCCTTCGAAACTCAGAAAACAAGCCACAAACACTTAAACAAACTTCATAGATCAACTCAACTCATCATCCTGGTCACAAAGCACCCCTCATCCTTGCCTTAAACTGCCTGAATCATAAACACGATTCTCACCTGAGCTTGAACAGAAGCTGTTCAAACTCTCAAACCAGCCAACACAAACTCCTTCTAAGCATCCAGACATCATCAAGGGACCAAAAGGAGTGGATTACACAAAGGAAAGAAGTCAGAAAGCTGCAAACTGAAAGCTTCAAAACTCAGGTAGCTCAAGAACTTTTTTTTCCAGAAATGGATTTTTAAGTTCTTAATAGCTTCTACATGCTTCCCTGGTCATGAATATGTTGTTGGTTTTGAAAATGGTGGAAAGATGAGAGTTTAATCGTGTTCTGAAAGTCTTGCCCTAAAATTTGTTTTGTTTCGATTCATGAGATTGATGAAATATAAATGATGTTTGTGTTAGGGTTTTGATTCAGTGAGGTGTGGGAAGGATTTCTGTTTTGTTAGATTTCATTTTAGTTACGTTTTGAAGATTCTAGGAATTTTCAGGTGGGATTCCCACCGGAGAAGACGACCGGAGGTCTTCTCCGGCCACCTGAAAATAATTAGGGTTTAATCCCTGTAATTATTGAAGTTTGAATTCAGTGCGTTGGATCTGTTGACTTGCATGACTTGGCGCGTGTATGTGTGGTCCAGATGTGTCCATTTTGCCCTAATCACCATTAACCTAATTAATCCATTTAATTAATTCATAAAACCTGATTTAAGCCAGAGTCCATCCTGACCCTTGATTCACGCGCCAAGTCAACCTCTGCCCCCCAGCTTTGAATCTCATGCGTTGGATTGGATTACTTTTCAATTAATTCAATTTTATTTCATTTTATTTCATTTCTTTTCTCCAATTTATTTAAAATAGCAAAAAATGTTTAAAAATTATGAAAATTTTTGTCAAGGTTTTCATTATTTTTCAGAACACAAAAATATTTTTATTTTCATTTTTTGCATTTAAAAAGTATTTTTAAATATTTAAAAGTTTATTTTTTATTAATTAATGAGAATTAATTAATTAAAAATACTTTTAAGTATTTAAAAATCACCAAAAAATTCATGAAACATTTAAAAACATTTAGAAACATTGTCCAACCCTCAAACCAAATTTATTTTTTGATCTTGATGCATTTTGAGAATTTTCCATGGAATTAAAATCATTTTGATGCATTATTTTGATCCAAACTTCCAAAAATCATTTCTGCCTAACCATGATGAGTTGGACTTTGATTCTTTTTGCATTGTGTTTAGCATATCATGTAGTTTATGAGATTAAATGGCCATGATTTGATCTTTCATTTTCCATTTGTTTGACATTTTTCTTGTTAAGGAACCCTAAAACCCTAGAAAACTTAGGAAAATCATAACTTGAATTTGGTTAAGAGTTGAGACTTCTCCTTTGGGCAGTGAGTTAGTATAGGTTTAGGGATCCTTTGAGTGTATTTTTCAATTTTTTTTATTGATGTTTGCTTCTGATTTTGGTTTGTGTTTGATGCTTTGATCATAAACCCTAATTTGGGCTTCCATATGCATCCATTTTGCATTTGCTTGCATAACATGACTTACCATAGCATTTTATGCATTCTTGTGATCCATTTGACATAATAAGACATGTTAAAAGCATGTTTGATCATTGCATCTTGCATTTCCCATGTTGTATGCCATTTGCATTTCATAACTTTTCATGTGTGTTTATGCTCCTTAACTTGTTTCATTTGCATCCATGAACTTGTATGATCATCCCCATATGTTGTTTCATGTTTGTAACTTCTCATAGCATCATGCACCTCATGTATGTGCTTCTGGTCTTGTTCCTCATCATGCCATTTCATTTCATTTTGCATTGCATTGCATTTCTTTTCTAACCTTTCAGGTGGTAAGTAACTTTGAGAAGTGAATTTGCCTTCACTTTTCACATTTTCTTTTCATCTTTCTCTTATGCACTCATGCTGCATTTTGTTATGTGTTTGAGATTGAGCTTGATCATTCTTCTTCTTCTCACTTCCTTTCTTCAAGTGACTTGTCTTCTTAAATGAAGCAAGTTACTTTGCTTCTCTTTGTTCCTTTCATCTGCTTCCTGGTGGTTCCTCTGAAGATCTTTCTTGTAAACCTCACAAACCTTAGGAACAACCAAGCATGATAATAATTAGGGTTTTAATTAGTCCCCCATTTAGATTCTACATTTGTGTCTCCTTGAGTCTTCTATTCTCACCTCATAATCAAGGACTAAACCATAAAGGCTTTAAGGCTTTGTGATTAAGTTTATGCCTGCATCCTTCTATTAGGATGGAGTGTATAACTTTAATCCTAAGTGTTAAACCCTTAATGTGCTTAACTCCTTTAATCAAATCACTTAATAATTATCAAGACATCAAGCTTGTAACTTGGGCCTTGCATTAGGGTTCTAATTCTTTCTTAATTGGTTAAGAAGGACTAACCCTAGTGTTAATGGACAAGTCCCCCTCAAGTTGTCTTACAAGCCCTAAAATCCACTTCTTCATCATATCATTAAATAAAATCCATTTAACCAAAGGCTTGTTTTGTCATGAGTTTAATCCCTAATCACGAATTAAGTTGAGGAGCTTTCCTCAGCTTAAACATTCTCATCTATCATCCTTCTATTAGGACGGTGTAATGAGTCTGTTTAATCCGTGATTATGGCTTAATCTAATTACTTAACACTAAACAAAAACAACAAAAGAATCTAAATAATCACAAGTAAGATAATGATCTTAATCCTACACCAAATGGTGATTAAGTGTGAGATGCTGACTTCACACTTAAGGTATTCTCATTACCCCTAATCAGAGGGAGGATGTGATGAGTTTACTAACCCATTGGTTTAGGCTTAAGCTCATTAACTTATGACAAACTTTCAAAAGCAATAAAAGACTGAAAACTCAAAAACAAACAATAATCGTCTCCTTCAGGATTCTTTTCTCATCTCATTCACTCATAAACGAGAACTTGCTTCTCCCGTCTGATGCAAGACAGTTTGCACCTGAGCCAGACAGGTCATACACTTGAGCATATACAAGTGAGCAGTTCACAAGTCAATTCATATTTCAGTCTCTTTGGGTCGAACTACGGTGTTCTGACTTCCTCATTGCACGAGAGGATACGTAGGCATAACTTAACAGTTATCGAACAAAAGTCTCTGTATATTCCCCCTCCTTCCAGCTTCATTCTTTTTTTAGCCTCATGATCTTGAGCATCTTATTCCTTTTCTTACACTGACACTGTACATTCATATACCACACTTCTTTTACACTGACACCTGTACATTCTTTTCCAGCTATCTTACACACAGATTGCACTGACACTCCCCCTTTAAAACACAAATCTTTTAAGCGTGGATCCCGTCGAGTACGACGGATAATCTGGGTGCTAATACCTTCCCAGGTTGTAACCAACCCCCTTTCTCAGTCTCTCTGGTTCACAACCGTCTTATCCATTCTTTTTTCTAGGCCTATGCAGCATTGCCTTTCCTCCGGGATAAAAATGCCTAGCTGGCGACTCTTTTCATCTCCAGTGAGTTCACTACTGTGTGTTCTCATTGTCCCTCTCGCCGACCGTTCGCGTCTGTACCCTTATTTGGGCCAGTCCCATTTATCGGGAGCGACAAAACCCTAATTTCAGCCCCTTTTGTTATGAGGTGTTGCACTGCTTGCATTCTTTGATCAATCCACCAATTTCTAAGACTTAAGGAATCATTTGGGATCTTGTGGGATGTTAAGAATCCTTTGAAAATTGTTGGGAAGTCATGTGACCCTCCTATTGCTTTTGGATAATCATCAAACTCATCAGTCCTTGATCACATGCACTATGCCTCATCTATGAGTGTTATGCTTCAACTTTTATGCAAGGATGTGGAATTATGTGTGCAATATGATATGATAAATGCCATGAAAATGAGAGGGGAAATTTTGGGATATTACAACTGCCCCTATTCAATCAACTATAGACCTGAAGGGATGATATCAATGGCTTTCAAATGTTCAAGGTATGGAGGGATTGAATATCCGAATAAACCGGAAAATTTGTACTCTGTGGGAGATAACATAACTCAACTTCGACGAGAGCAATGATACGAGCCCAAGCTGAAGGTGGACTCGAAAAAAGTAAGGCTAAGTCGAAGGTGGACTTACGATATGATTCGAGGACAAGCCAAAGGTGAACTCGAAAAAGTAAGACCAAGCTGAGGGTGGAGTTATAAATGATGAGACTAAGCTGAAGGTAGACTCAAACAATACGAAACCAAGCCAAGGGTGGAATCATAAATGTAAGGCTAAGCCGAAGGTAGGCTTACGATAATATTCGAGAAAAAACCGAAGGTGAGCTCGAAAAAGTAAGACCAAGCTAAGGGTGGACTTACAAAGAATGAGACTAAGCCGAAGGTAGACTCAAACAAGACATGAGACCAAGCCGAAGGTGGAGTCATAAATGTAAGACTAAGCCGAAGGTACACTTACAATAAGATCCGAAAACAAGCAAAGGGTGAACTCGAAAAAGTAAGACCAAGCCAAGGTGTACTTACAAAGAATGAGACTAAGCCAAAGGTAGAATCAAACAATATGAAATCAAGCCAAAGGTTGAGTTGTAAACGTAAGACTAAGCCGAAGGTAGGTTTACGATAAGATTTGAGAACAATCCGAAGGTGAGCTTAAAAAAGTAAGACCAAGCCAAGATTGGACTTACAAACAATGAGACTAAGCCGAATGTAGACTTAAACAATATGAAACCAAGCCAAAGGTGGAGTCGTAAACGTAAGACAAAGCCGAAGGTAGGCTTACGATAAGATTCGAGAACAAGTCGAAGGTGAGCTCGAAAAAGTAAGATCAAGCCAATGGTGGACTAACAAAGGATGAGACTAAGCCGAAGTTAGACTCAAATAATACGAAACCAAGCCAAAGGTGGAGTCGTAAACGTAAGACTAAGTCGAAGGTTGGCTTACGATAAGATTCAAGAACAAGCCGAAGGTGAGCTCAAAAAAGTAAGACCAAGTCGAAGGTGGACTTACAAAGAATGAGACTAAGCCGAAGGTAGACTCAAACAAGGATACGAAACCATCGTACTTAGACAACATCAAACAGAATATCAAAAAAAGGACCAGGAGTGACCTCAATCAAACTATGCATGATTAAATATTGACCTCAATCAATAAGCTCAAAATGTTCTACCATCCTCGAATGATAGCCACAAAAACAAGACCAACCTCGGAAGGACTTGAAGAAGATAACGCCATCCTCGAATGACAACTCACAAAAGATTCTCGGATCTAACATGAAACCATCCTTGAATGGATACGCAATGGTATATCGGCCTCGGTCGATACCCAGAAACACAAAGACTGACCTCGGACAGATTTTTCAAAAGAGACATACTAACCTCAATCAATATACTCCAAATGGTGTACCATCCTCAAATGATAGCCAAAACAACAAGACCAAACTCAGAATGACTTAAAGAAGAGAATTACATCCTCGAATGACAACTCAAAAAAGATCCTCGAATCTAACACGAAACCATCCTCGAATGGAAACGCAATGGTATATCGGCCTCGGTCGATAACAAGAAACACAAAGACTGACCTCAAACAGACTTTGCAAAAGAGACATTCTGACCTCGATCAATATACTCCAAATGGTATACCATCCTCAAATGATAGCAAAAACAACAAGACCAACCTCAAAAGGACTTGAAGAAGTGAATGCCATCCTTGAATGACAACTCACAATATGAAACTAACCTCATACAAAATCGAAAGGAACGAGCTCATCGTACTTAGATGATAACTCAAAAGAAACGAGACCCCCATACTTACAGGGAATCGAAAGAGACGAGATCATCGTACTTAGATGATAAATCAAAAGACATGAAACCATTGTACTTAAACAAAATCGAAGGAAATGAGACTATCATACTGAGATGGAATCAATAATGATGAGATCATCGAACTTAGATGAAGTTAACAACACGAGACCATTGCACTGAGACGATAACTCGACTGGGGATGACAAGTATTGACTGGTAAGAGAAATAGTGCTAAGGAATAAAATTTTCATTCTTTGTGAGGATACTTCAATATGATTGGAGAAATGATGTTTCGGGCTTTTGTGCAAGGTACCACAACTAGCTTATGCTTCGTATGCATATGTTTGAATTTTTCCATAGCGCAATGCTCCATAATGATGGAAATTTTACACTTTAGAGGGTGCAAATGTAATGATGATTACTAAATGCAAATGCAGAGGGATCTCCTGATGAGGAGATGACATGTCTACCCAGCCACTTTACTGGGGAAGAAATAATCACTTCATTGATTTTACAAAAAAAATACCTGTAGGGAAAAAAAATTTGTGGGGTAATAGTGTTAATGATACACTAGCTCTGAACTGCCACCATTGCCAAAAATAAATTAGACTTTGAGATATTGGAAAATGCTGATCCTGCTGGGGAAGATCTTGATCTGGGAGGTACGCCACCCGTAGAACTTCGTTGGGGAAATAATAACCTTATGACTCGGCTGGGGAAAAGGATTTGTTGATACTCTACTGAGGAAGAATCTGTTGGGGAGCTTCTCAGGCATGAAATCCTCTGTTGGGGAAGAGACGCCAATTAAGATTGGACTTTTATTTTGCGACTTCACTGGGGAAAACTGCGAACAAAGCTATGAAATAAAACCATCGGGCTTTTCCCCATCTTCACCTCTGCTAGGGAATAATGAATCTTCATGTACTACTAGAGATAAGAAGACTCTGGTGGGGAATACTTTCGCTGAAGGGAAACTCTCTGCTTGGGGAGAAGATCATCCTTCTATTACTTCGTTGAGGAAGATTTCAATTTCCGGCTCTTCTAGGGATGATGGAAAACATCAAAGAGAATACTTCCTGCTGAAGATAAAAGTTCTAATAGTCTCCCGCTGGGAATGAGAGGTAAGAAGCGTCTCATGTTGGGGTGAGAGATACATTATTTCATGTTGGGGATGAGAAATGGTGACACCCTTCTGCTCGGGAGGTATCAAACCTCTTCTTGCTGCTATGCTAGAGAAGAAGGGGTCTGACGAGACATGCCGAGGAATCTTGCTCAATGATCTATTGAGGAAAAACTTCCTGATTTCTTGTACTAGCAATGACTTTGTCTAGACCTGTACCTGCATGTTAGTGAACAGAGCTGATAGTACCTACAAAAGAGAGAGTTAGTTTGGCATGCGTACTTCAGGTTCATGGTCTGAATCACCATCCCTGTTACTCAACAAATCAGATTCATGTCAAGTGTTTTTACTCTTATGCATGTATTACAAAGCATCCATGTATTCACAATGCAATATTTATCACAATTTGTTGGACGTTTTTGCAATCAATCAGTAGTAGATGAAAAACAAAAACAACATGAAAGCAAATTTGAATGAAATTGCACTTCTTTTGATTGAAAAGAAAGTCCATGAATATGCATTACACCAAGAAGCAATCCCCAAGAAAAGGAAATTGTACAAAAGGAAAATAAATTATCCTAATGGCAATGAGAAAATCAGATCTCATCAAGCTCCGACCTGGCTATGACCTGTATGTCTTCAAGACTTTCCGTATGCTTCGCTTTTGAGGAAGATGATTGGACTGGTTTTTAACCCTCAAATTATCCTTGATTGTAGATGATGAATCATGGATCTCACAGATCGTAGTTGTTTGTTTCAATCCTTCTTTTGCATGGATCGCCCTTTCGGGTTTTCAATCCACCGGGATACCCCTTTTTGCATAAGATGTTCGATGTGGCTTTTCAACTCAGCGGGTGTACATTTTTTCGTTTTCTTTCCCTAACTTTTGCTCGAACCTTTTATTCTATTTTTGGCTCGCCGGGATGCCCTTTTTTGCCTGGACTTATATTTTGTTTTTGTCCAGCGGGTCTCTTTATACGAAGTATTTTTTAACTGTGTTTGCGTTGACAAGGGATAAGAAATCTTCTCCATCCATGGTTGTTAACATAAGAGAATTAAAGTACAACCATGAGAATTAAAGTAAAACCATGAGAATTAAAGTAAAACCAAAATAAATTACAAGTAAAAGAGAAATCAAACATCCAACCCAAAGTCATCCTCCTTGACTTCCTTCAGGAGAGCATCAGTTATTGGTCCAACTGGATGCTCTGTGATGGTCCTGATAAGAAGGTTCCTGATTGCAATGGCACTTGTCATCTTCTGGTACTTGTCTTGTTCTTTTTATCTCTTAAACCCCTCCCGGAGTTTCAACTCTGAGATTTCCTTCTGTGCTGCTAGGAGTGCTTATTGACTCTTCTTCTCATTGGCTTCCAGCTGCTCAATCTTAACCTGTGTCTTCTGATCTTCTTGTAGACGAGCTTCAGTGATCCTGATCCATCTAGCCTGAATCTCTTCCAGGTAATGCTCAGCTATGGCCTTCTTAATCTTAGCTTCTTTGCAAGCATTCTTCAATACCAATTCCTCTGCTCGGGCTTTTTTGATGAAGTCCTCTATCTTCTCTATCTTGGTTACATGCTCGATTCGGAGCTTCTCTAATCTCTCAATGTCCAGACGACCATCATTCCTTTCCCAAAGGGTCTTCTTCAGAGCTTCAGAAAGTTGGGTATTCCTCTCTTTCAGTTTCTCAAAGTCTTCCAAACTGACTGTAGCTACAGGCTCAACTGTTGATGGCCCTGGCACATCTTCCAGGGTGAATGGCATGCGGGTGATTTGTCCTCTGATGCGGGACCATTCAATGTACTGAGCTGAAGTTATGTTGTTGCACTTCCACAAAATAGCAGTTCCTTTATTCTGTATGTTATCCCAAGCCCAAGCTGCTTGTCGGATGATGGCATGATTACTCTGAACAGCACAGTAAAGAGATTCCGCTAAGTCTTGCTCCTTTGGTGGATGTACCAATGCATACCCTAATTGTCTTCTGAAAAGCAAAGGATTGTAATTGATGCAACCCTTCACTCCAATAAGAGGTACATTAGGATATTGTCCACAACTTGTAATTATTTCCCTGCCCTTGGTTTTCTGAGTACACCATCTGATGTCTTCTGAAGTAAGGGAAATCATTCTCTTAGCCCAATTCCTTGACTGATGAGGATTCAGGAAAGCTTCTGTCTTCGACATGTGTCTCAATAACCAACAATAGAAGAGAGGTGCACAACATCTGACCATTCTTCCCCTCTGCTTCTCGTTCCTCTGATGAACTGAAAAATAGAAATCTCCTAACAAGGTAGGAACTGGATTCTTCAGCAGGAAGATGTGGATAGCAATCTTGCTTACAAACTTAGGATCGTCTGTAAACAAGATGATACCATATTGCTGAGGGCCAGGAGAGCACAAACAGTTTCCACTTCCCCGTTGCAGCATGACTGGTAGCCTAGGTGATTAAGAAGTTCAGATGGAGGCCTGGGATTCCAGTCTTGGTGGTCATATGCTGATCAATGATGGTAACTTCCAAATGTAGAGCCTTAGATATGTCTTCATTCTTAGGAGCAGTCATCTCAGGGTTGAAAGGAATTCCTCTTTTGATGGGGACACCCAACAACATGGAAAACTCTTCCAACAAAGGCCCTATCTGAACGTCTGGGAAAGTGAAACAACGGAGATGAGGCTCATAGAACTGGAGACAGGTGTGAATCATGCTCCTATGTGATGCATCCAAGTCCATGATCATATCCATAATACCACCATAACGCTCTCTGAATAAAGGAACATGATCAGGAGTGATAAGGGCCTGAATCTTCCTGATGCCTGCCAGGGGATACTCAAAGAAATGGTAGGTGATGTTGCTCTTCCTGGTTGAATCTATACTTATAATGGGATGATGAAGATAGATGAAGAAAATAATTGATGAAGACAACTGAAGAAGGTAACTGATGAAGTGTTGGAGAAGATATCTGAGCAAAAGAACGGTCAAAACCAAACCAAAGAAGATGTGGATACCCTGTAAAACAAATAGACAAATATTAAATGATGTAGTATGATGTATACAGAATGATATGCAAAGGTTTGTGATCAGGTGCTGGATTTGTCAGTTGCTTTTGATAGGTTCCATGAGTGTTCAGAAGTCCGGATGAAGGTCTGAGAACCAGTAACCAGGTGGGGGACTCAAATAAAGAGTCACAAGTCCAAGGTTTCATAAGATCAATCCAAAATAGTGTAACCTTAAAACAATATCAGTAACAGGGTATGTTGAGGCCAAGGGTTCCTGTAAACCTGTAAACATCCCCACCCACTCAAATGTATTGTTCTAGAACAAGGATCCCAGACTTGGATCTATTATGAGAATTGTAAACACTTCTAACCCGGAGGTACAGTGTTTACCCTAATCATAAAGGATCCTCCTCTAATTCACCTCTGATGCTGAAGGTCATCTAAAAAGGTCATCTAGACTTAGAAGGCTTCCCAGATAGCCCTAGCACTATAGGAGATCTGTAGCACAAAGTTCTCAAGAAGAAACCCATGTCTGAATCGTGTTTCATATTCCCGCACCAGACCGAAATAGAATGTGAAAGAATATGAAGCCACTCTAATCCTATGTATGTCACTCAGGCCTTTGTGTTGGACCTTTCTCACTGGAATACCCCTCCCACCAAGGCAAACCAACAAATCCAGCACATATATGATATGACAATAATAAATGAAATGCATAAGACAGTAAATGAAAGCGATAAAGTAAATGCAGTAAGTAAGGTTGTACAGGAAGCAATAAATAAAGCAAAAAAAAACACACATAACACATAACACCCCATAAACACAAACAAACAAGCGCTAGGAGAAACCCAAAAGAGAAACAGGAACCCTGGTTGCAAAGGTAATCCCCAGCAGAGTCGCCAAGTTGTCGCTCCCGAAAAGACTTTACGTCCCCGGTGCAGACGCGAACCGTCAGCGATGTTGGAGGTTGAGGTTGAATAGAGTCGCTAGCTAGGCATTTTTATCCCGAAGGAAAGGTAATGTTGCATAAACCTGGAAGGGTATGGATAAGACGGTTGAAAACCATAGAAACTAAGAAAGGGGGTTGGTTACGACCTGGGAAGGTATTAGCACCCAGATCGTCCGTCGTAATCGACGGGATCCACGCTTACTTGATTGTGTTTAAAAGGGGTAATGTATGTGATAACTGTGTATGAAAAGCTAGGGAGAATGTATAGTGTGTCAGTGCAAAGAATAAGTGAGATGCTCAAGAATGAGGCTTAGAAAAGAAAGCTGAAAGAGGGGGATGACAAAGAGACTTTTGTTCGATAATTGTTAAGTTATGCCTACCTATCCTCTCATGCAATGAGGAAGTCAGAACACCGTAGTTCGACTCAAAGAGACTGGATGATTTTGACTGTGAGCTGCTTGCTTGTCTATTCTCAAGTGTATGACTCATCTGGCTCGAGTTCTAACTGTCTTGCATTAGAAGAAAGAAGAGAGTTCTCGTTTATGAATGAGTGTGATGAGAAAAGAATCTCGGAGGAGACGATTATTGTTTGTTTTTGTGTTTTCAGTTTTTTATTGTTTTTGGTGTTTTGCATAGGATAATGAGCTTAAGCCTAAATCAAGGGTTGTAAACTCATTATATCCTCCCTGATTAGGGATAATGAGCCTACTTAAGCATGAGATAAGCATCTCAACTCAATTACCATGATGATGTAGGATTAAGGTCATTAACTTACTTGTGATTATTAACATGTTTTCGGGTTTTTGTTTAGTGTTAAGTAATGAGTTTAATCTCTAATCAGGGATTAGTGAACTCATTACACCATCCTAAGAGAAGGATGATAGATGAGAACACTCAAGCTGAGGGAGACTCTTCAACTTAATCCATGGTTAGGGATTAAATTCATTATATAACAAGCCTTTATTAAAGTGGATTTTAATTAATGGATGAGATTGAGAAATGGATTTTAAGTTTGTAAGACAACTTGAGGGGGACTTTTCCATTAAACGTTAGGGTTAGTCCCTCTTAACCATAAGGAAGAGATAGAACTCAAACGTAAAGCCCAAGTTACAAGCTTATGTATTGATCATTATTAAGTGTTTTGATTTAGAGGTGTAAACAAATTAAAGGTTTAACACTAAGGATTAAATTTATACACTCCATCCTAAGATAAGGATGCAGGCATAACCCTAATTCAAAGTCCTACAACTTTAAGTGTTTAGCCTCTGATTATGAGATGAGAAGAGAGACTCAAGGAGACTCAAAGGTAAAACTCTAGGGGGGACTATATAAAATCCTAAAGTTATCATGCTTGGTTGTTCCTATGGTTTGTAAGGCTTAAAGAAAGATCTTCAGAAGACCACCAAGGAAGAAGAAGCAGATGAAAAGAGAAGGAGAAAAAGAATAGGTTACTTACTTCCTGGCGAAGATAAGTAACCTAATAGAAAGATATAGGAGCAAGAGAGCACAAATGAATTAGATTCACTTCAAATACAAGTAAATATGCAAATGAAGAGATGAGAAAAGGTGGGATGTGAAGGCAAATCCACATCCCAAACAACTTACCATAAGCCCCTGAAATGTTAGTGTGAATGCATAAGATGCAAAGCAAAGAGAAATAAAACAAATGGAGGTGCAATGACCAAAAACAGAAGTGTAAACATGATGAAAATGTGTTATTTAATGATGCAAAGTCATACATGATGCATATGAATGATCATACAAAATATGAGATGCAAAGGAAGCATGTAAGAAACTTGAAAACACATGGATGTTCATGAAATGCAATGAATGAAAATCATACCAGATGAATGAATAAATGATCAAACAATGTTCTAACATGTCTTAAGATGTCTAAGATGGCATACAAGAACATGGAATGTCATGGCAAGTTCATATGATGATGATATGCAAAAATGAATGCAAATGAACATGAGAAATTAGGGTTTTTTGAATGTATGAAATGCATATGACCAAAACAGAAGCATACATCATGATAAAAATTTGAAATTGAACTTAAACAAACCCTAAACACATACAAGATCACTACCCAAAGATGAAGGTCAGAAGCTAAACCTAGATAAAGTTATGAATTTCCTAAGTTAACTAGGGTTTTTGGGTGATTCTAAAGGAAAAATGCCAAACAAATTGAAAATGTAATGAAAAATTATGAGATAAATACCTAGATACTAGATGAAATGTGTGAAAGAATGCAAAAATAATCAAGTTCAAACTCATCATGGTTGATCAGAAGTGATTTTTTCAAGTTAGGGTTAGAAAATGTGATTTTTATGAACCCTAATTCAAAGATAATTGTGAAAATGTGATCAAACCTAAAAAGAAATTTGTATGGTGTGTTTGTAAATGTATGAGAATGCTTCATGAATTTTTTGGTGATTTTTAGAAACCTAAATGTATTTTTAATTAATTAAAATCAATTAATTAATTAAATAAAACATTTAAATGATCTAAAAATACTTTTTAAATGCAAAAATAAAAATAAAAAATGTTTTTGAGTTGAGAAAAATATTTAAAGTAAAAATGCAGAAAATGAGAATTTTTTAAAGTCTTTTGCTATTTTAAAATAAATATGGAAAGAAAATGGAATAAAATGAAATAAAAATCAATTAAAATGGGAAGTATGCTAATCTAAAGGTCCATATTTAAACCTAGGTTGACTGCGCACGCAGATGAGTGGTCAGGATGGTTTCTGGCTAATTAACCTAATTAACTTAATTAATTAAGAATTAGGGTTAAGTGGATGAATATGAACCGTCCAAACACGCGGTAAACAAGATCCAAGGGCCATTATTCAAACTTACACGCTAATCCTAATTACAAACCCTAAACACTTTCAGGTGACCGGAGCAAGCTCTGGTCACTCTTTCACCCTAACTCCCTCAAAACCCCAGGAAAACACACCAAACTCTCCAAAAATGATCATTGAACAACATTAAACATAAGTTCAAAAACAAAATTCATTTATATTTCACCAAATCCATGAATCGAAGCAAAACGGAAAAACGTGCAAGACTTTCAGAAGCTAAATACATGCTTATTTTCAACTCATTTTCAAAACCAAACACATCACAATGATCAGTGAAACATGTAGATTGATATTGTAACTTACAAGACAAGTTCTGGAAAATTTGTTCTTGATGATACCCTAGATGAAGCTTTCTCAATCTGAGCTTTCTGGACCTCTCCTTGATGCTAATCCACTCCAATGATCACCTTGATGCTTCTAGAAGGCTTGGATGGTGTTTAAATGAGATGGTTTGAGAGTTTCAGTTCTGCTAAGGCAGAAATCGTGTTTTGGTTTTGGGAGTTTTTAGGCCATGGTGAAGGGTGGTTTATGATCCTTATGTGATGCTTGTGGTTTGATGTTTGATGCTTGTGTGATGAAATTCGAAGAGATGAATGTTTTGGGGATTTTTTGTGAAACTGAGCTTAGGCTTGCATTCAGGCTTGTGTGTGTTATGAAATGAAGTCCATGATGTTAGTATAGGCCAATGGGATTGATCAGAAAGTTATTGTGGCACATGCTAATTGGTATGAGAGGTTTTTGCAAAAAGTCAAGATTGTGTACTATGAGGTATAGGCATGGTTCATAGCTGGCTTGGGGGCTTGTCCTACCTCAGTTTGCATCAAGGATGGCCATGGGATGGTTTAGAATGATCAGAAGTGAATGAGTGGTGAGATTGCAATGGTTTTGCACATTTACAACTTTGTACATTCTTGAGAAATTGGCCATGAAAACTTGTGATGCAAGGCTCAAATCTGATCCAAATGTGTTGCATTATCATGTAATGAAGCTTAGAGGTCAATTAGAGGTCATGAAAGTGCTTAGAACTTGATTTTGCAAAAATCCCTCTTTGGCATGAACTTGAAAATTATAGGATTTTTCCCAACTTTGAAAGATCATATCTTGAGTTCTAGGATGAATCAAGAGGATTTCTTGTACTTTTTGAAAATGGGAAGATCCAATATACAACTTTCATGTTTAAGGATTTTTCATTTGAAGCATTTTTGATCAAGAAAGAGGAGGTTGAAAATCTTTCCCAAAATGGAAAGTTTCCATTACAAGTCATGTCCAAAAATAGAAAGTTTGCAAATGGCTTGAAATTCTTCAATCTTGTGAACTTATAACAACTTCTAAGATCAAATAAAGATCATAGAACCTCAAATTGATGAAAATGACCCTTTGGTTCCATTGATATGGGGGCCTCAGATGCTCTGATTCTGACTTTTCTTGCACAACAAGTTATCAGTTGATCAAATGTCTTCCACAATGAATTTCTTCATCAAATTTGGTACACATGATTCTTATAACATATTGAGACCATTAGAAACAAGAATAACCAAAAAATATGAGATTAAGGGCCTCAAACCCAAAACCCTAATTTTAGGTCTTCTGTGCAGGAAATCTTCAGTCTGCCTCTATGCCTTTGCCATGCTTTGTGATCTCTTGACTTTTATGAACTTTGGGGAGCATATTATGATCATAGAAAATTCATGAACCCTCTTGGCATGCTTCAAGACCATTGGGATAGCTCAGATCACTTCTTGGATTGCTTAGATCACAAACCCTAGATGCAGATGAAATGAACTATACAGTGAGATGTAATGAAATTTTTATGCAATCTGAAAGATCACAAGCCATGGTGTGAGAAAAAAGTGAGGGAAAATTTGGGGTGTTTACACCCTGGTTGAAAAGTCCCCAGCAAAGTCGCCAAGCTGTCGCTCCCCGGATTTTCATCCTGGTGCAAACGCGAACTGTCGGCGATGTTGGAGGTTAAGGTTGAATAGAGTCGCCAGCTAGGCATTTTTATCCCGAAGGAAAGG
This sequence comes from Lathyrus aphaca, assembly GCA_963966055.1. NCBI lineage: Eukaryota > Viridiplantae > Streptophyta > Magnoliopsida > Fabales > Fabaceae > Lathyrus > Lathyrus aphaca. The sequence goes on along the minus strand of OZ014522.1, from coordinate 440,318,002 downwards.
TAATGCTGCATAAACCTGGAAAGATATGGATAAGACGGTTGAGAACCAAAGAGACTGAGTAAGGGGGTTGGTTATGACCTAGGAAGATATTAGCACCCAGATCGTCTGTCGTACTCGACGGGATCCACGCTTACTTGATTGTGTTTAAAAGGGGATAATGTATGTGCTAATTGTGTATAAAAGGGACAGAGAAATGGATGTACAAAGTGTCAGTGTAAAAGGGAAGTGAGTGCTCAAAATTGAGGCTAAGGAAAGAGAGAGGGTGGATACAAAGAGACTTTTGTTCGATAACTGTTAAGTTATGCCTACGTATCCTCTCGTGCAATGAGGAAGTAAGAACACCGTAGTTCAACTCAAAGAGACTTAGATGCTTTAGTGTGAAATGCTTGCTTGTCTATGCTCAAGTATATGACTCGTTTGGCTCGAGTGCTAACTGTCTTGCATTAGACGGAAGAAGCAAGTTTTCATTTTCAGAGTGAGTGTGATGAGAAAAGAATCCCGGAGGAGACGTTTATTGTTTGTTCTTGTGTTTTCAGTTTTTTATTTTTTTGGTGTTTTTCATAGGATAATGATCTTAAGCCTAAATCAAAGGTTGTAAACTCATTATATCCTCCCTGATCGGGGATAATGAGCCTACTTAAGTATGAGATGAAAATCTCAACTTAATTAGCCTAATGATGCAAGATTAAGATCATTAACCTACTTGTGATTATTAAGTGTTTTTGGATTTGTTTTGAGTTAAGTAATGAGTTTAATCTCTAATAAGGGATTAGTGAACTCATTACACCATCCTAAGAGAAGAATGATAGATGAGGACACTTAAGATGAGGAAGATACCTCAACTTAATCCATGGTCAGGGATTAAAATCATTATATAATAAACCTTTATTAAAGTGGATTTTGATTAGAGGTTAGATTAAGAAGTGAATTTTATCTTTGTAAGACTAAACCTGAGGGGGACTTGTCCATTAATCACTAGGGTTAGTCCCTCTGACCCAGAGGTAGAGATGTAACCCTAATATAAGGCCCAAGTTACAATCTTAAGTCTTGATAATTATTAGGTGTTTTGATTAGAAGGTGTGATGCGTGTTTTTCGCAAGTGTACGAACACGTCAGAGTAATATAAAAGATTGTCGAATCCACAGAGACCAAGTGTATATCTATCGTACCTGTTGTTATGGTGTGTATCTAAGGCAATTGAATATAATGGTTTTAAGGAGTGCGCAATAGTAAATAAAATAATAATTTTAAACAATTGATAAAGACAGGCTCGAATGTAATTCACATAATCAATTGATAATCTGGTACTTGTTAATAGAACTACTTATGGGCAATGTTTTCTACTTTGAAAAGAACTAATTTAACAGGAACTGTCGCTTTCACGTATTCAGAACCGAGTTGTACTCTATAATCAACCCTTCCTATTGTCACGGATAAAACGGTGCGTACTGTGTTAGAGTAGTAAACCTATTTTTAAGAAATATAGTATCTTAACTAAGTTGAAAAGTACTTTAACCTGGATTTCTTAGTAAAAAGAGGTTCTCACGAACCAGACTCTAAACTTCTTAACGCGTCCGAAAATCGTTTTAAAATCCTTTTTCTTTTTAATCTAAAAACTCCTAATGAACTAGACAAAACGCTTTTGGCTGGTTTTGAAATAGTTAAAAACAACTAAACTTAAATTGAAAGTTAAAATAGCCCTTAAGCGTTTCTACGAACAATTGTACGGATTACTGGTTCAATTACGATCCTTACATTCTAACCTTTATGGATTTAGTTAGACATGGTAAAGTAAAAGTTTTTTTTATTATTTTTCATAAAAGTAATTAGAGCGAGTGCGGAAAGTAAATAAAAGTAGTGCGAGTGCGAGAAATAAACTAAAGTAAAGCGAGTGCGAGAAATAAAGGTATTTAAAGTGAGTGCAGAAATAAAAGTATTTAAAGGGAGTGCGGAAATAAAATAAAGTAAAGTGCGAGTGCGGATAATAAATAAAGTAAAGCAAGTGCGGGAAATAAATAAAAGTAAAGCGAGTGCGGGAAATAAATAAAATAAAGCAATGTAGAAAGATAAAATACGAACTGGAATTAAAATGGCGGCAGGATTAACTTCCTCCCAGAGTGCTCCAAAACTCGAGCACACAGACGTATACAGACTCGATCACTCGATTGGATTAACACCCCGATGTGAAGTGACTACTACTTTAAAACTGATATATGCCTAAGAGATTCCAAGTTTGGATGATAAAAACGAAATTCTAAAGTCCTATTGATAGGCAAACATTAAATGAGAAAAGACCAGGATGCCCCCTTCCACTAAAAAGTGGAGGGAAACATTTTTGCCTTGTGGCGCCCGCCACAAGGCCATGGCGCCCGCCATAGGTGTAAAGTGGTGGAGAAAGTGGGGATCGGTGGCTTTGGCAGTTGTGGAGTGATCTTGAGACGTGGCCATGTCATGGCTGACCCCATGGCACTAGCCATGGTGGATGCCGTAAGTGTAAAAAGCTGAATTTCTTGATTTTCGTCCGTTTCAACTCCTTTTTCTCTCCTTTTCTTGATTTAGGCCCCGATTACATAAAAAACCTGAAAATAAGGAAAAACAAAGTAATAACATAACTTTCGCTCCCACCAAATGACACCTGGTCAGAAGGGGTACAGACGCGAATGGTCGGCGAAAGAGGAAAGAATGAATAGAGTCGCCAGCTAGGCATTTATATCCCGAAGGAAAGGTAATGCTGGATAAACCTGGAAAGATATGGATAAGACAGTCGCGAACCAGAGAGACTGAGAAAGGGGGTTGGTTACAAATTGGGAAGGTATTAGCACCCAGATTGTCCGCCGTACTCGACGGGATCCACGCTTAAAATATTTGTGTTTTAAAGGGGTAGTGTCAGTGCAATTTGTGTATCAAAGCTGGAAAGAATGCAAGTGTCAGTGTAAAATGTGAAGTGTATAAGAGAAGGGTCAGTGTGAGAAATGGATGAAGCTCAAGACTATGAGGCTTAAAGAATAATGCTGGAAGAGGGGGGAATATACAGAGACTTTTGTTCGATAACAGTTAAGTTATGCCTACGTATCCTCTCGTGCAATGAGGAAGTCAGAACACCGTAGTTCGACCCAAAGAGACTGAAAGGTAAATTGACTTGTGAACTGCTTACTTGTCTATGCTCAAGTGTATGACCTGTCTGGCTCAGGTGCAAACTGTCTTGCATTAGACGGAAGAAGCAAGTTCTCGTTTATGAGTGAATGAGGTGAGAAAAGAATCCCAGAGGAGACGATTACTGTTTGTTTTTTGTGTTTTCAATCTTTTATTGCTTTTGAAAGTTTGTCATAAGAAAATGAGCTTAAGCCTAAACCAGGGGTTAGTAAACTCATCACATCTTCCCTCTGATTAGGGGTAATGAGAATACCTTAAGTGTGGAGTAGACACCTCACACTTAATCACCATGATGTAGGATTAAGATCATTAACCCACTTACAATTATTTAGATGTTTTTGGAGTTTTTGTTTAGTGTTAAGTAATGAGTTTAAGCCATAATCAAGGATTTAACGGACTAATTACACCATCCTAATAGAAGGATAATAGATGAGAACATTTAAGCTGAGAAAAGCTCCTCAACTTAATCCATGATTAGGGATTAACCTCATGACAAAACAAAGCCTTTATTAGAGTGGATTTTAGTTAATGGTGTAATTAAGACATAGGACGAATGTCATATGAAAGGAAATAGTTCAACCAGATTTGTCGGGAACTCTCCTAGAGAAGGGTAGATACAGACGAGTATCTAAATTCAAGACCATAAGTGTTTGACACGGTGTATAGATTAAAGATGCGGACGAGCATCCTTAAGACTATGATACGGACGGGTATCAGGTAGAAACAAACGCTTGACGCATGTTCATAGATGATGATACGGACGAGCACCAACTAGTTAACAAAGAACACGGACGAGTGTCGAATCTGAGGGGATATAAGTGGCAGATACAAGATACGAATGAGTATCTGGATAAGTGAGAAGATGATGAGTAACAAGCAATGAGTGAAACACGGACGGGTGTTTAACTTGCTGGGGAGAGCATGACACGGACGGGTGTCGGAAAAAGTGTATTATAAACAAGTATATGATTTCCAAAGTGTTTGGATAACTATGCTGGGGAAGGTGACACGGACGGGTGTCAGGGAATTGTATAAATATGTATCTGTGAGTGAAAAGGGGACGCTTTGGCTTTCTGCTAGGGGTATGACACGGATGGGTGTCGGGAAGCAACGGTAATATATGGGTCGTCTGTTCGTAGAGAATGCTCGGGCGACTTTACTGGGGAATGTTGACATGGACAAGTGCCAAAAGGAGTGTGCATCCGTAAGGGAAATGTTTTGTCTCTCTGGTGGGGGTATGAGATATTCTGTATCTTGTTGATGGATTGTCAGTATTTACAAGTGTTTGATTCAGAACATGGCTTATGATTATGCAACATGTTTGATTTTTGCCGTAATGCTCCGTATTAGACGGAATGCTACCCTCTGTGGGGAAAATATGATGCGAATGCTATGATTATGCAAAGATACCGATCCGGGATTCGGATCCCGTTGCTAAGGAGATCTCCGGCTGATCTGCTTGAAGTGGATGTCCCAGCTGGGAATGAGATCATTGGTAGATCTGAAATTCATGACTCTGTATGGGGAAGTAGGTCATCGATAAACCTATCTTGGTAATGAGGGACCCAGATGGGGTTTGTAGAAGCTTTTGTCACTCTGTTGTGAGATCTTCAGGCGTTGCTCTTCTGGATAGAGGTTGAAACTCTGCGGGGAAATAGCTCCCTGTTTAGTACTCGGCTGGGGAAGAAGAAAGATCACTGCAAGATCTTCCTAGAGATTTCTGTGGGGATCCTGCTGAGGATGATACTTGACAACTCAGCTGGGGAATATAAACACCTTCTGGTGCTCCCCTTTGAAGGAAATGCTTGAGAAGTGATGCCTGGCAATTCTGATGGGGAGAAGGCATCTCTGGTGCTGTTCGGAAGGTGTGCTGAGGGAATAATGATTCGGGCAGCCTACTGGGGAGAAACTTTCATGCCCCATGTTGTGCTTTGAACACCTGCAATCCTGTAAAGACAAAGAAACGCACAAGTACCCCAAGGTATCCCTTACTGGATTCCATCATAGGAGTTTAGACACTCCCGGGAGCAAATATATTTCCTGCAAGCACGTATTTTTTAGAAGGGAAGCATCTATATTTATGCAATCAACAAACTAATGACATCGGACATTTTGAAAATGGAAAGGTACGAGACGAAACATGACTGAAAATCTGATTTTATTAATTCGTGTGCCCTGAATTGGCAAGATACAGTCAAAGAAACGGATCCCCTGAAATGAAGAGATCGTTACAAATTGAAAGACAAAAAGGTGCTGGCAATGTTGATGACGCTTCAAGGAGCTTCCCCTTTTGCTATGACTCGTATGACATTGACGTTCTTCTCACCTTGCTTTCTGAAGAAGGATGATTCTGACCGACGCTCGAACCTTTCGGAGCTTGCCAGATTGTAAGTGATACAGATGAATTCAGAATGCAATTGTTCGCTTATTCCCTTATTTTGCGTGGATCGCCCTTTCGGGTTTTCAACCCACCGGGATACCCATTTTTGCCTGAGTTGTCCAATGCGGTTTTTCAACTCAGCAGGTGTACATTTTTTTGTTATTTATTTTCCCTTATTTTTGCCCGAGTCTTTTATTCTGTTTTTGACTCGCCGGGATGCCCTATTTTTGCCTTGACTTACATTCTGTTTTCATGTCCAGCGGGTCATTTTATGCGAAGTATTTTTTAACTGCATCTGAATTCACAGGGGACGGGAAGTCTTCACCGTCCATAGTACTGAGCATCAGTGCTCCACCAGAGAAAACTTTCTTTACTACGAATGGCCCTTCATAGTTTGGAGTCCACTTGCCCCTGTGGTCTGTATGAGGAGGGAGGAGTCTTTTCAGCACAAGATCTCCTACTTGGTACTCTCGGAGCCTGACTTTCTGATCGAAGGCTTTCTTCATTCTTTTCTGATATAACTGCCCATGACAGATTGCAGCTAATCTCTTTTCTTTGATCAGACTCAGTTGTTAGTATCGGGATCAGACCCATTCTGCTTCATTCAACTTGACATCCATCAATACCCGTAAAGATGGTAATTCAACTTCGACCGGTAAGACTGCTTCCATACCATACACAAGCTGATACGGTGTTGCCCCAGTGGATGTCCTGATTGACGTTCGGTACCCATGCAAGGCAAATGGTAGCATTTCATGCCAGTCTTTGTAGGTAACCACCATCTTTTGCACAATCTTCTTGATATTCTTGTTAGCTGCCTCAACAGCACCATTCATCTTTGGCCTGTAAGGAGAAGAATTGTGGTGTTGGATCTTGAAATCCCGGCATAGTTCTGCCATCATTTTATTGTTCAAGTTGGAACTATTATCAGTAATGATTCGCTCGGGCACTCCATACCGACAGATGATATCTCTCTTCAGAAATCGGGCTACCACTTGCCTTGTAACATTTGCATAAGAAGCCGCTTCGACCCACTTGGTAAAATAGTCAATAGCAACCAGGATGAATCTGTGGCCGTTTGAAGCAGTCGGTTCGATCTTGCCAATCATATCAATGCCCCACATGGCAAAGGGCCAAGGTGAAGACATCACATTCAAAGGATTCGGAGGCACATGCACTTTATCCGCATAAATCTGGCATTTATGGCATTTTCTGGCATAGGCACAACAGTCTGAATCCATTTTGATCCAGTAATAGCCTGATCTTAGCAACTTTTTAGCCATTGCATGTCCTCCTGCATGGGTACCAAAGGATCCTTCATGCACCTCGTGCATCAACAAGTCTGCTTCTGCCCTATCAACACATCTGAGGAGCACCATAACAAAGTTTCTCTTGTACAAGGAACCGTCAGCATTCAGGAAGAAACTACCAACTAGTCTTCTTAATGTCTTCTTATCATTGGATGATGCCCCAGGTGGGTACGTCTGATCCTCCAAGAAGAATTTGATATCATGGAACCAAGGCTTATCATCTTTGACAACATCTGCTGAGAACACGTATGCTGGTCTGTCAAGTCTGGACACTGAAATCCGAGGCACAAAGTTGGCAGCTTGAACTTTGATCATGGATGAAATGGTAGCCAGAGCATCTGCAAACTGATTTTCATCTTGAGGGATATACTCAAGCTTGACTGTTGTGAAGAAAGTCAATAACCTTCTTGTATAGTCCCGATAAGGTATCAGATGATCTTGGTGGGTGTACCATTTGCCGTTGGTTTGATTGATTACCAGAGCTGAATCTCCGAACACGGTCAAAGTCTTGATCCTGAGGTCAATGGCTTCCTCAAGACCCATAATACAAGCTTCGTATTCAGCTTCGTTGTTAGTGCAGTTAAAAGTGAGCTTTGCCGAGAAAGGCATGTGAACTCCTTTAGGCGTAATGAGTACTGCACCAACACCCCGACCATTCATATTAATAGGCCCATCGAACATCATAGTCCATTCTTCTTCTGGGTCAGGCCCTTCAGTGTGAACAGGTTCTTCATGATCTTTTGTTTTTATGAACATGATGTCTTCATCAGGGAAGTCAAATCTCATAGGCTGGTAATCATCAATAGGTTGCTCAGCAAGATAATCAGACAATACACTGCCTTTGATGGCCTTTTGAGATGTGTACTGAATATCATATTCTGTGAGGATCATTTGCCATCTTGCAACCCGTCCGGTAAGTGCTGGCTTCTCAAAAACGTACTTGACTGGGTCCATCTTTGAGATCAATAAGGTAGTGTGGGTCAACATATACTGTCTCAGTCGACGAGCAGCCCACGCTTAAGCACAACAAGTTTTCTCGAGCAGTGAATAACGTTGTTCACAGTCGGTAAACTTTTTGCTTAGGTAGTATATTGCATACTATTTTCAACCAGACTCGTCATGCTGGCCCAACACACACCCCATTGACTCTTCTAATACTGTCAAGTACATGATTAGAGGTCTTCCTTCAACTAGAGGCATAAGGATTGGAGGCTCTTGTAAGTACTCCTTGATTTTGTCAAAAGCCCTCTGGAAGTCTTCGTTCCACCTGACTGTTTGTTCTTTTCTTAACAGCTTGAACAAAGGCTCACAGGTTGCGGTAAGGTGATATATGAACCGTGAAATGTAGTTCAATCTACCTAAGAAACCTCGAACTTCTTTCTCAGTTTTCGGTACAGGCATTTCTTGAATGGCTTTGACTTTATCAGGGTCAACTTCAATCCCTTTTTCACTTACAATAAATCCCAGCAGCTTACCGGATCGCACCCCGAATGTGCATTTGTTGGGGTTTAACTTCAATTGGTACTTCCTCAGACGCTTGAATAGCTTCAACATATTTACCAGGTGGTCTTCTTCTGTGAGGGACTTGGAAATAATGTCATCCACATAACATTCAATTTCTTTATGGATCATATCATGGAATAATGTTACCATAGCCCGTTGATAAGTGGCACCAGCATTCTTCAGTCCGAATGGCATCACCTTATAACAAAACGTGCCCCAGGGCGTGATGAAATTTGTCTTCTCCATGTCTTCAGGTGACATCTTGATCTGATTATATCCTGAAAATCCATCCATGAAGGAGAATACCGAGAACTAAGTCGTGTTGTCGACCAATACATCAATGTGAGGTAATGGGAAGTCATCTTTCGGGCTGGCTCTATTCAGATCCCGGTAGTCCACACACATCCTCACCTTGCCATCTTTCTTAGGCACAGGTACAATATTAGCGACCCACGGCGGATAGCTAGTCACAGCAAGGAAACCGACGTCCCACAGTTTTTGTACCTCTTCCTTTATCTTCATTGCCATATCTGGGCGAGTATGGCGCAGCTTCTGTTTTACTGGTGGACAATCTTCTTTCAGAGGCAGCTTATGCATGACAATATCGGTGTCCAACCCTGGCATATCTTGATAAGACCAAGAGAAAACATCCACATACTCTCGAAGCATATCAATCAGTTGTTCCTTTACTGAATCTTGCAGGCAGGCCCCGATCTTAACCTCTTTCACATCTTCTTCTGTACCAAGATTAACCGTTTCGACCTCCTCCTGATGAGGAGTGATAACCTTCTCCTCTTGCCTCAACAACCTAGCTAGCTCTTCAGGTAGCTCATAATCTTCTTCAACCCCTTCATCAGTTTGATTGATTGGATTGTCAAAGTCATGCGAAGTCATAACTGTGATGTTGTCAGTGCAGTCCGAAAGGCACTCTCTGCAAGGGTTTACATTGGTTTATTTTAGTGATCGATTTTATCTTATTTAGAAAAAGTGAAATGAAGTTATCATTTTGAAAAACATTGCCATTTTATTTTTGTACAAAAAGAAAAATGAAAAACAGTGAGCGGAAAAGGAAAAGACTCATTTGCAAAAGATGTCCGATATTCATTGATTGATCTGTTTGCACAAAATTACAAGATGTCCCGATTACAAAATGAGTCTTGACATCTTGGGCAAGATGCAAGACTTGATGCATGCTTTAAAAATACAGGAAATAATAATTACTCTGCAGGAGTAACCCTTATAATTTCTTGGGAAGACCAGTTTGAGATATGGCTCCCCGGGGTCCTTGGACGTATCCAGCTCTCCAGGTTGTGCTCATCTTCCGACTCATCTTCCAAGTTGTTCACAGCATCCGGGGTGAGCATCCCCCCATTGACAAAGTTGGGCTCTTTAGCAGCCTCTGATTGATCTTGCTGAGTTGGTTTGTAACCCAACCCAAATTGGTCTTCTTTCTTTTCCACGGGTAGCAGCTTGCCCCAGCCTTGGGCAGTACCCTCTTTAACAACCTTCCTGGCTTGCTGATAAGATGTTATAGAGGTTCCCAGTACAGCAGATGCTTCATTAATGTTTAGGGCCTCAAACCCCTGGCTCATGGTTTCATGGATTTCTCCATCCATTTCGATGTACTTATATGTAGCCAGATGGCTAACAAAGATGTCTTCTTCCCCACAGATGGTGGTGATCTGGCCTTCCCACTCGAATTTCAACTTCTGGTGAAGGGTAGACGTAACAGCGCCAGCGGCATGGATCCAAGGTCTACCCAACAAACAGCTGTAGGCCGGCTGAATGTCCATCACATAGAAGGTAATTTTGAAGGTCTGCGGGCCAATCATCACAGGCAGATCAATCTCCCCAAGCACTGATCTTTTAGAGCCATCAAATTCTCTTACTACCAAATTACTCGGACGCGGTGCCAAGCCATCATACTCCAGCTTCACTAAGGCTTTCTTTGGTAGGACATTGAGCGACGACCCAGTGTCCACCAGTACATGAGATAGAACAGCACCCTTGCACTCTAGAGTGATGTGTAAAGCCTTGTTGTGGTTACGTCCCTCAGTTGTTAAGTCAGCATTGGTAAAGCCCAGTCCATGACTGGAGTTGACATTTGCTACCACAGTTTCTAGATGATTAACGGTGATCTCCTCTGGCACGTATGCTGCGTGCAGGACTTTCAGTAATGCATTCCTGTGAGCTTCAGAACACATCAACAGGGATAATATGGAGATCTTTGAGGGAGTTTGGTGAAGCTGATCCACCACCTTTTAATCACTTCTCTTTATGATTCTCATAAACTCGTCTACATCTTATTCAAAAGATGTCTTATGAGTTTCTTTGACAACCGGCTCTTCAAATACCACACTCTTTCCCTTTGCTTTGGCAGTAGCTTCTGCTTCGGCATTAGGTCTTTGAGTTTGTGAGGCAAAAAGGTGTCTGCTTCTGGTGAAGCCTCCGCCTCCCCCAACATTATCAATTTGTGGAGAAGAGGTTGAAGAATCCAAAGTGATTTTCTCCCCGTTGCAGTAGAGGTCAGAGCCATAATGCCAAGGTATGGCATTACTGCTTTCATATGGAACTGGTCTAGGTACCGTAATAGTAACTGGACTGACTGTGGTAGAGGAGGTAACTGAAATGGTGTGCGGGTCATAGTAAATGGTGACTGGTGACCTGGCAGGAGATGCCACTGTTTGTTGTTGAAAGTTGTTGTTTGGAGGAACACTTGATGGATCATAGTAGATGGTGACTGCTGAGATATCTTCATTAATTTCTGCTGATGTTGTAGAAAATTCTGCTGAATAAATGGATGCTGATGTTGTAGAAGAAAGGGTTGTTGACATTTGATTTGTTGAAGTGATGGGTGGAACCATTGTTGATGATATTGATGAATTAGTAGGAATGATTGTTGCTGCAGTTGTAGGAGAATCAGGAATTGTTGTCAAAGGGATTGTTGGATTTGTAGGCGCTGTTGTTGTGACCTGAAGTATGCCATCTTTGATAAGACCATCTATGCCGCTTCTCAAATTGTCACACCCGTTGACTGCAATGTTGCAATACCCACAACCGAGTTCACACCCGGGGAACATCTGGCACTCTAGAAGCTGAGCTTTAATTTCAACCAGAGGTGTTCGAATTTGTGCAACACTGGTTACCAAGAAAGATGGCTTGTCTTCCTCAATGGCATTAATTCTTGGTCCCCCATGATTAGGCATGTGATTCTTGTTGACATTTGGAGGGAGTGCAAAGTTGAGGGCTTTAGAATCCACCAGATCTTGTACTTTCATTTGTAAAGCCCTGTATTTCTCAGTATTGTGGCCAGGTGCATTGGAGTGAAAAGCACATCTGGCGTTGACATCATAATTCCTTGGAAGATTGGAGGGATCTGGTGGTGCCAATGTCCTTAATTCAACCAAGTTGAGTTTCAGGAGTTGTGGCAATAAGGCAGCATAAGGCATAGGGATAGGGTCAATCACCCTATTTGCCTGTGACGGTCTTTGCTGAAAAGGTCTTTGTTGTTGGTTGCTGTTATTATTGTTGTAGTCTCTTTGTGGCGGATACTGCCTGATGAAAGCTTCAGCTAAGTCCTTCCAGCATCTGATTGTAGCTCTGGTCAAGTGTGAATACCACTCTCTTGAAGCTCCAGTCAAACTGTCTTCAAAATAGAACATCCACAGCTTTTCATCCATGGTATATGCTTTAAGTCTCCCCAGGAAGGACTGTAAGTGAGTTCGTGGACAGGAAGTTTCATTGTACTTTTCGAAGCACGGGGGTTTAAACTTGTGGGGAATCCTTACCCCATCCACCATGTCGCTCCCACCAAATGACACACGGTCAAGAGGGTTACAGACGCGAACGGTCGGCGAAAGAGGAGAGTACACACAAGGGTGAACCCAGAAGAAATACAAGAGTCGCCAGCTAGGCATTTTTATCCCGGAGGAAAGGTAATGCTGCATAGACCTAGGAAAAGATATGGATAAGACGGTTGCAAACCAGAGAGACTGAGAAAGGGGGTTGGTTACAACCTGGGAAGGTATTAGCACCCAGATTGTCCGTCGTACTCGACGGAATCCACGCTTAAAAGATTTGTGTTTTAAAGGGGTAGTGTCAGTACTATTTGTGTATCAAAGCTAGAAAGAATGCAAGTGTTAGTGTAGAAGAAGTGAGAAGTATATAAGTGAATTGTCAGTGTAAGAATAAGAATGAAATGCTCAAGATAATGAGGCTAAAGAATAAGGCTGGAAAGAGGGGGAATATACAGAGACTTTTGTTCGATAACTGTTAAGTTATGCCTACGTATCCTCTCGTGCAATGAGGAAGTCAGAACACCATAGTTCGACTCAAAGAGACTGAAAGATAAATTGACTTGTGAACTGCTTGCTTGTCTATGATCAAGTGTATGACCTGTCTGGCTCAAGTGCAAACTGTCTTGCATTAGACGGAAGAAGCAAGTTCTCGTTTATGAGTGAAGATGATGAGAAAAGAATCCCGGAGGAGACGATTATTGTTTGTTTTTGTGTTTTCAGTCTTTTATTGCTCTTTGGAGTTTGTCATAAGTTAATGAGCTTAAGCCTAAACCAATGGGTTAGTAAACTCATCACATCCTCCCTCTGATTAGGGGTAATGAGAATACCTTAAGTGTGAAGTCAGTATCTCACACTTAATCACCATGATGTAGGATTAATATCATTAACCTACTTGTGATTATTTAGATGTTTTTGTTGTTTTTGTTTAGTGTTAAGTAATGAGTTTAAGCCATAATCAAGGATTTAATAGACTCATTACACCATCCTAATATAAGGATAATAGATGAGAACATTTAAGCTGAGGAAGACTCCTCAACTTAATCCATGATTAGGGATTAACCTCATGACAAAACAAAGCCTTTATTAAGTGGATTTTAGTTAATGATAGAATGAAGAAATGGATTTTTATGATTTGTAAGACAACTTGAAGGGGACTTGTCCATTAACATTAGGGTTAGTCCTTCTTAACCAATTAAGGAAGAATTAGAACCCTAATGCAAGGCCCAAGTTACAAGCTTGATGTCTTGATGATTATTAGATGGATTAATTAAGGGACTTAAACACATTAAGGGTTTAACACTTAGGATTAAAGTTATACACTCCATCCTAATAGAAGGATGCAGGCATAAGCTTAATCACAAAGCCTTAAAGCCTTTAGGGTTTAGTCCCTGACTATGAGATGAGAAGAGAAGACTCAAAGATGACTCAAAGGTAAAACTAAATGGGGGGACTAATCAAACCCTAATTGTTATAATACTTGGGGATCCTAGGGTTTGTGAGGCTTAATAGAGAAAGAATCTTCAAAGAACCACCAGGAGTGAAGCAGATGAAAGAAGCAAGAAGCAAAGAGAAGCAAAACAACTTGCTTCACTTAAGAAGACAAGTTGCTTGAAGAAAGAAAGTAAGATGAACAAGAATTAGCAAGCTCAATCCAATACACATACAAAATGCAGCAAAGGAAGCATGAAAGAGATGAAAAAAGATCATGAGAAGTGAAGGCAAATTCACTTCTCAAACAACTTACCACCTGAAATGTTAGCATAAGAAATGAAATGCAATGCAAATGAGATGAAATGTGATGATGCAAACCAAAACCAGGAGCAAGATCATGAAGTGAATGATTCTAAGAGATGATACAAACATGAGACAAGGCATGGGAATGATCAAACAAGCATAAGGATGCAAATGAGGCATGCATTGAACCATGAATGTACATGAAAAGTTATGGAATGCAAAGGACATATAACATGTTAAATGAAAGATGCAATGATCAAACATGATTCTAATATGTCTTAAGATGTATTATGAATCAAATGAATGCACAAAATGTCATGGCAAGTCATGGTATGCAAGCAAATAAGAAACGGATGCAAAGGAAGGCATAAATTTGGGTTACATGCATCACACAAAGCAAAAATCCAAAACCAGAAGCAAATGTCATGATAAAAATTTGAAAATGCAACCAAAGATACCCTAAACCTATACAAACTCACTTCCCAAAGGAGGGGATCCAACTCTTAATCTAGTGGAAGTTATGAATTTCCTAAGATTGCTAGGGTTTTGGGGTACCTTGTCAAGAAAAATCCTAAACAAATTGAAAATGCAAGATCAAATCAAACCAATTTTATCCTATAAACTACATGTTATGCAAGATGCAATGCAAAAAGAATCATTGTCCAACTCTCAATGGCTAGTCAGAAACAAATTTTTGAAGTTTTAAACAAAATATTGCCTTGAAATGAAATTAAATCCAATGAAAATGATCAAAAGGCATCAAGAACAAAAAAGAAATTTGGTTTGAGAGTTGGACAATGTTTCTAAATGTTTCTAAAGGCTATGTGAATTTTTTTATGATTTTTAAATACCTAAATGTATTTTTAATTAATTAATTCTCATTAATTAATTAAAAATAAACATTTAAATGATTTAAAAATAATTTTTAAAGCAAAAAATAAAAATAAAAATATTTTTGTGTTTTAAAAACTAATGAAAGCTTTGACAAAAAATTTCATAATTTTTAAAGGTGTTTTACTATTTTTTATAAAATATAGAAAAGAAAAGAAAAGAAATGAAATTAAAATGAATAAAAGGGGGAAGTCAACGCAATCAAAGGCCAACATTCAAACTCAGGAGGGAGGGAAAGACTGCGCGCGCTCATGGATGGTTGAGATTGCTTCTAGGAAATTCAAATTTAAACCTAATTAATTAAACTAATTAAACTGAATTAGGGTTTAATGGAAGATCTGGTGCGTTCATTCACGCGGGAGTCAATGGAAGTCAACAGGATCCAGGGTCCAGATTCAAAGTTGATTAATTACACAGATTAGGGTTTAATGACCCTCAGGTGGCCGGAGAAGGCTTCCGGTCGTCTTCTCCGGCGAGACCTTCAACCTCTCTCTCTCAAAACCTCACTAAAACATGCCAAAATCTCCAGATCAACTCAACTAAACATCCTAAACAAAAATCCAGCAACAAAACTCATTTCTATTTCATGAATCATGAAGAACAAACAAAAATCAAATTTACGGGCAAAGTTTCAGACAAACCATACATCCTCATTTCTGCATCATTTTCAAAAATTCAAAGCTCATTGCATTCAGGGAAACATGTAGATCATTTTAGTAACTTAAAACAAGGTTTCTGGAAAAAATAATTTTCGAAGCTACCTGAAGTGAAGCTTTCAGTTTGGAGCTTTCAGGCTGCTTCCTTGCTTCAAAGCTTCTCCAATGAACCTCCTAAAGATGCTTTGAGGTTTAGTTTGATTGGAAAGTGGCTGATTTGTGAGTTTTATGGGGTTCTGTTCAGTGAGGGAGAGAAATCGTGTTTCAGTTTGAGGAGGTTTCAGGGATGAATGAGGGTAGGGAAATGATCAGGGGAGTATGCTGAGATGTTCTATGGAGTTTGTTTTAGTGTTTGTGTCCTGTGGAGTGAGTTTCGAATGAAAATGCATAAGAGGCATAAACTTGGAACTATGACTTGGAGAGAGTTTTAGGCTTGGGTGTGTTGTGTGTTGTGATGCATTTGGTCCACTTATCAATCTTGGGTAGGTCAGAAGAGTGGTTGTGCCCTATTGTGATTGGTATGGGTCTTTATGCAAAAAGTTAAGTTTTGTGTAAGAGAGGTATGGGTCAATAGTAGGCCAAGGACAATGGGGGTGTCCTGCGCAGCAAGGAATGAGGAGGGCCATGGGATCAGTTTTGAAGTCAATCAACAAGTGGATTAGGGTTTGTATGATGTTTTGCAACTTTGTTCATCTTTGGCCCTTTTGAGATTTCTTGATCCACAAGTCATGAAAATGAGAAAACCTTTGATGCATTCTGAATTTTAGGCCTTGGTTTATGTTTGTACAAAGATTAGAAGTCACTTTGAGGTCTCATTTTACCTTGGCAAGGGATTTTGCAACTTTGCCTCTTTGGTTCATAACTTGAAATTATGTGATTTTTCTTAACTTTGACAAGCCATAACTTTTGATCCAAAATGAATTAGAATAAGTTCTTGTACTTTTTGAAAAGGGAATGATCCATTCTACAAATTTCATGACCAAAGTTTTCTCATTTTAGGCATTTTTGAATCAAAAAGAAAGGTTTGAAAAAGTTTCCCAAAATGGCAAGTTTCCATTACAAGTCATTTTCCCAAAAAGGCAACTTTGCAAATGGCTTTAAATTCTTCAATTTTGTGAACTTCTAACATCTTCTATGATCAAATAAAGGTCATACACATTCAAAATGATGAAGAACACCCCTTGGTTGGGTCATTGGGGGCCTCAGATGCCCTGATTTTGCACTGACTTGCTCAAGAAGTCAACTATTGATCAGATGACTTCCCCATGGAATTTCTTCATGAAAAATGATATGCATGATCCATATACCATATAGAGACCAATAGAAACAAGAATGACCAAATAAATTGGAGTTATGGCCTCTGAAACCAAAACCCTAATTCTAGGTCATCTGTGCAGTTAAGCCTGGCTCTGCTTCCATGCCATTCTCAGTTCTTGTGATTTTTTGACTTCCTTGACCTTTTGAGGATATAATATGATTCTTGCACATTCATGGACCCCTTTGAAGTGATTGATGACCTTTGGAGTGGCTCAAAAGGCTCTTGGATTGCTCAGATCACAAACCCTAGATGCAGATGACTTAGAACCAATGCAGTGAATCAAAAATGCAATATGAGATGCTATGATTGAACTTATGCATATGAAGAGATCACAAGCCATGGTGTGAATGGGTGAGGGAAAATTTGGGGTGTTTACAG
Organism: Lathyrus aphaca; assembly: GCA_963966055.1. Classification (NCBI taxonomy): domain Eukaryota; kingdom Viridiplantae; phylum Streptophyta; class Magnoliopsida; order Fabales; family Fabaceae; genus Lathyrus; species Lathyrus aphaca. Next base: position 440,300,882 of record OZ014522.1, on the reverse strand, counting down.
CTACCCCTATTCAAACATGAGTTAGCTGTGTAGAATGTAAGCAACGGCTTAACAGGCAAACAAGATAACTTGTGGTTGAATACCAAAGACAGTCCAAAATTTGCACTCACAGAATGAAGAAGAAAAGGGATATAGATTGTAAAAGAAAATAAAGTATAATTATAAGGTGTGGGCGACGGAGGACGACCGTCGAGCAGAGGACGACTGCTGGGGATGATGTAATGACGGGGACGACCGACATGCCGGGGATATAAGAGATTATGATGGGGACGACCATCAAGTAAAGTAACAAAGATTCTATGGGGATTAGAGGTAAAAATAAGTGATGAGGTACGGTCATCAAAGGTGAAGGACGATCACCTAGCAGGGGACGGCTGCTCTGTTGGGGACAAGATGAGGTACGGTCATCTAAGGTGAAGGACGATCACCGGGCAAGGTACGGTTGCCAAAAGTATCGCGACATAGGACGAATGCCGGATAAAAAGGTCGACGATGGGGACGGCCATCGGATAAGCATGATGAAGGACGATCATCAAGAGGTGAAGGACGATCACCTAGCAGGGTACGGCTGCTCTCGGGATCTATCATGTCATAGGACGAATGTCAGATAACAAGATCAACGATGGGGATGGCCATCGGATAAAATGATGAAGGACGATCATCAAGAGGTGAAGGACGATCACCTAGCAGGGGACGGCTGCTAAATATCACGACATAGGACGAATTCCGGATAGAAAAGGGTTCCAATAATGGAGACTCCGCTGGGGATAGGATGAGGGACGGTCATCCAAAGGTCAAGGACGATCAGCTGGCAGGGTACGGCTACCGAAAGTATCATGACATAGGACGAATGTCAGATAGAAAGGAAGTTTTGCTGAGGAATTCGCTGGGGAAAAGTAAACACGGACGAGTGTCTACATCCAAGAAATGAGAGGTACAAGTGTTTGGGTACTGTGTATAGATTAAAGATGCGGATGAGCATCCTTAAGACTATGATACGGACAGGTATCAGGTAGAAACAAACGCTTGACGCATGTTCTGAGATGATGATACGGACGAGCATCAACTGGTTAACAAAGAACACGGACGAGTATTGATTCTGTAGGGACTCTTATGGGGAATAGTAGACATAGACGAGTGTCTAAATTCAAGAAGGCATAAGTGTTTGACACGTGTATGGATTAAAGATGCGGACGAGCATCCTTAAGACTACGATACGGACGAGTAACGGTAGAAACAAACGCTAACGCATGCTCGAAGATGATGATACGGACGAGTACCAACTGGTTAACAACGAACACGGACGAGTGTTGAATCTGAGGATGTATAAGTGGTGTATACAAGATACGGACGAGTATCCGTATGAGTGAAACAGGATTAACAAGTATGAGTGGTGTACATGCGAGTGTTTGACTTGTTGGGGAGAGTGACACGGACGAGTGTCAAAAGGAGAAAAGTGTAATATAAACAAGTGTATGGTTTACAAAATGTTTTAGGTATCTATGCTGGGGAAGGCGACACGGACGGGTGTCAGGGAATTTGTATGGATACATGTATCTGTGAGTGCTAAGAGGACGCTTGGCTTTCTACTGGGGACATGACACGGACGGGTGCCAGGAAGTATCTGTAATATATAAGTGTCTGTTTGTAAAGAATGCTCGGGCGACTTTACTGGGGAATGATGACACGGACGAGTGTCAAAAGGAGTGTGTATTTGTATTTATGAGTGTAAGGCAAATGCCTTGGCTTTCTGCCGGGGAATCCGGGGAGTTTCTCTGTACATCTGGCGGATTGTCAGTATTCACAAGTATTTGATTCAGAACATGGCTTATGATTATGCAATATGTTTGATTTTTGCCGTAATGCTCCGTTTTAGACGGAATGCTACGCTCTGTGGGGAAAATATGATGTGAATGCTATGATCATGCAAAGATAACGACTTGGGGTTCGGATCCCCTTGCTACGAAGATCTTCGGCTGATCTGCTTGAGGCGGACATCCCAGCTGGGGATGAGATCATTGGTAGATCTGACATATGGGACTCTGCTTGGGGATATAGGTCACTGATAGACCTATTTCAGGTAATGAGGGACCCAGTTGGGGTTTGTAGAAGCTTTCTTCACTCTGTTGTGAGATCTTCAGGTATTGCTTTTCTGAATAGGAGTTGGAACTCTGTGGGGAGGTGGTTCCCTGGATTTTGCACTTGGCTGAGGAGGAAATAAATGGCAACTCAGCTGGGGAGAAAGCACCTCTAGTGCTAAAATCGAGTAGATAATGATTTGTCAGCTTGCTGGGGTGAAGCTCTCATGCCCCATGTTGTGCTTTGAATACCTGCAATCCTGAAAAGTCAGAGAAACGCACAAGTAATCCCGAGGTATCCTTTTACCAGATTTTATCCTAAGAGTTTAGGCATTCCTGGGAGTGAGTATATTTCTTGCAAGCACGTATTTTTAGAAGAGAAACATCTGTATTTATGCAATCAGTATCTTAGAGACATCGGACATTTTTGCAAATGAAGATAAAATGTACGAAACGAAACATGACTGAAAATCTGATTTCATTAATTCATGTGCCCTGGATTGGCAAGATACAGTCAAAGAAACAAATCCCCTAAAATGAGGAGATTGTTACAAATTGAGAAATAAAAGGTATTGCCAATGTTGATGATGCTTCAAGGAGCTTCCCTTTGCTATGACTCGTATGACATTTGACGTTCTTCTCATCTTGCTTTCTGAAGAAGGCTTATTCTGACCGGCGCTTGATCCTTTTGAAGCTTACCAAGTTGTAAGTGATACAGATGAATTCAGAGTACAGTTGTTCGCTTATTCCCTTATTTTGCATGGATCGCCCTTTTGGGTTTTCAATCCATCGGGATACCCTTTTTTGCCTGAGTTGTCCGATGCGGCTTTTCAACTCAGCGGGTGTACATTTTTTATTTATTTTCCCTTACTTTTGCCCGAGTCGTTTATTCTATTCTTTTGACTCGCCGGGATGCCCTATTTTTGCCTGGACTTACATTCTGTTTTTATGTCCAGCGGGTTATTTTTATGCGAAGTATTTTTTAACTGCATCTGAATTCACAGGGGACGGGAATTCTTCACCATCCATAGTACTGAGCATGAGTGCTCCACCAGAGAAAACTTTCTTTACTACGAATGGCCCTTCATATTTCGGAGTCCATTTGCCCCTGTGGTCTGTATGAGGAGGGAGGAGTCTTTTCAGCACAAGATCTCCTACTTGGTACTCTCGGAGCCTGACTTTCTGATCGAAGGCTTTCTTCATTCTTTTCTGATACAGCTGCCCATGACAAATTGCAGCCAATCTCTTCTCTTCAATCAGACTTAGTTGTTCGTACCGGGACCAGACCCATTCTGCTTCGTTCAACTTAACATCCATTAGTACCCGTAAGGAGGGTAATTCAACTTCAACAGGTAAGACTGCCTCCATACCATACACAAGTTGATACGGTGTTGCCCCAGTGGATGTTCTGATTGACGTGCGGTACCCATGCAAGGCAAACGGTAGCATTTCATGCCAGTCATTATAAGTGACTACCATCTTCTGTACAATCTTCTTGATATTCTTATTAGCTGCCTCGACAGCGCCATTCATCTTTGGCCTGTAAGGAGAAGAATTGTGGTGTTGGATCTTGAAGTCCCGGCACAGTTCTGCCATCATTTTGTTGTTTAAGTTAGAACCATTCTCAATAATGATTCGCTCGGGAACTCCATACCAACAAATGATGTCTCTCTTCAGGAATCGGGCTACCACTTGCCTTGTAACATTTGCATAGGAAGCTGCTTCAACCCACTTGGTAAAATAGTCGATAGCAACTAGGATGAATCTGTGGCCGTTTGAAGCAGTCGGTTCAATCTTGCCAGTCATATCAATGCCCCACATGGCAAAGGGCCAGGGTGAAGACATCACATTCAAAGGATTCGGAGGCACATGCACTTTATCCGCATAAATCTGGCATTTATGGCACTTTCTGGCATAGGCACAACAGTCGGCATCCATTGTGATCCAATAATAGCCTGACCTTAGCAACTTTTTGGCCATTGCATGCCCTCCTGCATGGGTACCAAAGGATCCTTCGTGCACTTCATGCATCAACAAGCCTGCTTCTGTTTTATCAACGCATCTGAGAAGTACCATATCAAAGTTTCTCTTGTACAGGGAACCATCAGTATTCAGGAAGAAACTACCAGCTAGCCTTCTTAATGTCTTCTTATCATTGGAAGATGCCCCAGGTGGGTATGTTTGATCCTCCAAGAAGCATTTAATGTCATAGAACCAAGGCTTGTCATCTTTGGCAATATCTGCTGCAAATACATATGCTGGTATGTCAAGTCTGAACACTGAAATACGAGGGACAAAGTTGGCAGCCTGAACTTTGATCATGGATGAAATGGTGGCAAGAGCATCTGCAAACTGATTCTTGTCACGAGGGATATACTCAAGCTTGACCGTGGTGAAGAAAGTCAATAACCTTCTTGTATAATCCCTGTAAGGTATCAGATGATCTTGGTGGGTGTACCAATTGCCATTGGTTTGATTAATTACCAAAGCCGAATCTCCGAACACAGTCAAAGTTTTGATCCTAAGGTCAATGGCTTCCTCAAGACCCATAATACAAGCTTCGTATTCAGCTTCGTTGTTAGTGCAGTTAAAGGTGAGTTTTGCCGAGAAAGGCATGTGAACTCCTTTAGGTGTAATGAGCACTGCACCAACACCACGACCATTCATATTAACAGCCCCATCAAACATCATAGTCCATTCTTCTTCCGGGTCAGGCCCTTCAGTGTGAATAGGCTTTTCATGGTCTTTTGCTTTTATGAACATGATGTCTTCATCAGGGAAGTCAAATCTCATAGGCTGGTAATCATCAATGGGTTGCTCAGCAAGATAATCAGACAGTACACTGCCCTTGATGGCTTTCTGAGATGTGTACTGAATGTCATATTCTGTGAGGATCATTTGCCATCTTGCAACACGTCCGGTAAGCGCTGGTTTCTCAAATATGTACTTAACTGGGTCCATCTTTAAGATCAATAAGGTAGTGTGGGTCAACATATACTGTCTCAGTCGGCGAGCAGCCCACGCTAAAGCACAACAAGTTTTCTCGAGCAGTGAATAACGTTGTTCACAGTCGGTAAACTTTTTGCTTAGGTAGTATATTGCATACTCTTTTCGACAAGACTCGTCATGCTGACCCAGCACACACCCCATTGACTCTTCTAATACTGTCAAGTACATTATCATAGGTCTTCCTTCAACTGGAGGTATAAGGATTGAAGGCTCTTGTAAGTATTCCTTGATCTTGTCAAAAGCCCTCTGGCAGTCTTCGTTCCACCTGACCGTTTGTTCTTTTCTTAACAGCTTGAACAAAGGTTCACAGGTTGCTGTAAGGTGAGATATGAACCTTGAAATGTAGTTCAATCTACCCAGAAACCCCGAACTTCTTTTTCAGTCTTCGGTGCAGGCATTTCTTGAATGGATTTGACTTTGTCAGGGTCAACTTCAATTCCTTTCTCGCTTACAATAAATCCCAGCAACTTACCGGATCGCACCCCGAATGTGCACTTGTTGGGGTTTAACTTTAGTTGGTATTTCCTCAGACGCTTGAACAATTTCAACAGATTTACCAGGTGGTCTTCTTCTGTGAGGGACTTGGCAATCATGTCATCCACGTAACATTCAATTTCTTTATGGATCATGTCGTGGAATAATGTTACCATAGCCCGTTGATATGTTGCACCAACATTCTTCAGTCCAAATGGCATCACCTTGTAACAGAACGTGCCCCAGGGTGTGATAAAAGTTGTCTTCTTCATGTCTTCAGGTGACATTTTGATCTGATTGTATCCTGAAAATCCGTCCCTGAAGGAGAATACCGAGAACTGAGCCGTATTATCAACCAATACGTCAATGTGAGGTAAAGGGAAATCATCTTTCGGGTTGGCTCTGTTCAGGTCTCGGTAGTCCACACACATTCTCACCTTGTCATCTTTCTTAGGCACAGGTACAATATTAGCAACCCACAGCGGATAGCTAGTTACAGCGAGGAACCCGACGTCCCACTGCTTTTGTGCCTCTTCTTTTATCTTCATGGCCATATCTGGGCGAGTACGGCGTAGCTTCTGTTTTACCGGTGGGCAGTCTTCTTTCAAAGGCAACTTGTGCATGACAATATCGGTGTCCAACCCTGGCATATCCTGATAGGACCAAGCAAAGACATCTACATACTCCCGAAGCATATCAATCAGTTGTTCTTTTACCGAATCTTGCAGGTAGGCCCCGATCTTAACCTCTTTCACATCTTCTTCCGTACCAAGATTAACCGTTTCAAACTCCTCCTGATGAGGAGTAATAACCTTCTCCTCTTGCCTTAACAACCTGGCTAGCTCTTCAGGAAGCTCATAATCTTCTTCAACCCCTTCATCAGCTTGATTGATTGGATTGTCAAAGTCATACGAAGTCATAGTTGTGCTGTTGTCGGTGCGATCTGAAAGGCACTCTCTGCAAGGGTTTAGATTGTTCATTTTAGTGATCGATTTTAATCTTGTTTTAGAAAAAAGTGAAATGAAGTTATCATTTTGGAAAACATTGCCATTTTATTTTTGTACAAAAAGAAAAATGAAAAACAGTGAGCGGAAAAGAAAAAGACTCATTTGCAAAAGATGTCCGATATTCATTGATTGATCTGTTTGCACAAAATTACAAGATGGCCCGATTACAAAATGAGTCTTGTCATCTTGGGCAAGATGCAAGACTTGATGCATGCTTAAAAATACAGGAAATAATAATTACTCTACAGGAGTAACCCTTATAATTTCCTGGGAAGACCAGTTTGAGATATGGCTCCCCGGGGTCTTTGGACGTATCCAGCTCTCCAGGTTGCGCTCATCTTCCGACTCATCTTCCAAATTGTTCACTGCATCCGGGGTGAGCATTCCCCCGCTGACAAAACTGAATTTCTTGGAAGCCTCTGATTGATCTTGTTGAGTTGGTTTGTAACCCAACCAAAATCTGTCCTCCTTCTCCACGGGCAGCAGCTTGCCCCAGCCTTGGGCAGTACCCTCTTCAACAACCTTCCTGGCTTGCTGATAAGACGTCATGGAGGTTCCCAGTACAGCAGATGCTTCATTTATGTTCAGGGCCTCAAATCCCTGGCTCATCGTTTCATGGATTTCTCCATCCATCTCAATGTACTTGTACGTAGCCAGATGGCTAACAAAGATGTCCTCTTCCCCACAAATGGTGATGATTTGGCCTTCCCACTCGAATTTCAGCTTCTGGTGAAGGGTAGACGTAACAGCGCCAACGGCATGGATCCAAGGTCTACCCAACAAACAGCTGTAGGCCGGCTGAATGTCCATCACATAGAAGGTAATTTTAAAAGTTTGCGGGCCAATCATCACAGGCAGATCAATCTCTCCTAGCACTGATCTTCTAGAGCCATCAAATGCTCTCACCACCAAATTACTTGGACGTAATGCCAAGCCATCATACTCCAGCTTCACTAAGGCTTTCTTTGGTAGAACATTGAGTGAAGACCCAGTGTCCACCAGTACATGGGATAGAACAGCACCTTTACATTCTAGAGTGATGTGTAAAGCCTTGTTGTGGTTATTTCCCTCAGTTGTTAAATCAACATTGGTAAAGCCCAGTCCATGACCGGTATTGACATTTGCCACCACAGTTTCTAGATGATTAACAGTGATCTCCTCTGGCACGTATGTTGCGTGCAAGACTTTCAATAATGCATTCCTGTGAGCTTCAGAACACATCAACAGGGATAATATGAAGATCTTTGAGGGAGTTTGGTGAAGCTGATCCACCACCTTGTAATCACTTCTCTTTATAATCCTCATAAACTCGTCTACATCTTGCTCAAAAGATGTCTTCTGAGTTTCTTTGATAGCTGGTTCTTCAGGCACCACACTCTTCCCCTTTGCCTTTGCAGCAGCTTCTGCTTCGGCATTAGGCCTCTGAGTTTGTGAGGCAAAAAGGCGTCCGCTTCTAGTGAAGCCTCCGCCTCCCCCAACATTATCAATCTGTGGAGAAGAGGTTTAAGAATCCAAAGTTATTTTCTCCCCGTTGTAGTAGAGGTCAGAGCCATAATGCCAAGGTATGGAATTACTGCTTTCATATGGAACTGGTCCAGGCACCGTGATGGTAACTGGACTGACCGCTACAGAGGAAGGTACTGAAATGGTGTGCGGATCGTAGTAAATTGTGACTGGTGACCTGGCAGGAAGTGCCACTGTTTGTTGTTGAAAGTTGTTGTTTGGAGGAACATTTGATGGATCATAGTAGATGGTGACTGCTGAGATATCTTCGTTAATTTCTGCTGGTGTTGTAGAAGATTCTGCTGAATAAAGGGGTGCTGATGTTGTAGAAGAAATGGTTGTTGACATCTAGTTTGCTGAAGTGATGGACGGAGCCATTGTTGATGATATTGATGAATTGGTCGGAATGATTGTTGTTGCAGTTGTAGAAGAGTCAGGAATTGTTGTCAAAGGGATTGCTGGATTTGTAGGCGTCGTTGTTGTGATCTGGAGTATACCACTTTTGATAAGACAATCTATGCCACTTCTCAAATCATCACACCCGTTGACCGAAATGTTGCAATAACCACAACCGAGCTCACACCCGGGGAACATCTGGCATTCTAGAAGCTGAGCTTTAATCTCGACCAGAGGTGTCCGAATCTGTCCAACACTGGTGATTAAGAAAGATGGCTGGTCTTCCTCAATGGCGTTAATTCTTGGTCCTCCATGATTGGGCATGGGATTCTTGGTGACACTTGGAGGGGGTGCAAAGTTGAGGGCTTTGGAATCCACCAAATCTTGTACCTTCATTTGTAAAGCCCTGCATTTTTCCGTATTGTGGCCAGGTGCATTAGAATGAAAAGCACACCTGGCGTTGACATCATAATTTCTTGGCAGATTAGAAGGATCTGGTGGTGCCAATTTCCTTAGCTCAACCAAGTTGTGTTTCAGGAGTTGTGGCAATAAAGCATCATACGGCATAGGGATAGGGTCAATCACCCTATTTGCCTTTGATGGTATTTGCTGAAAGGGTCTTTGCTGTTGATTGCTGTTGTTGTTGTTATAGGTCCTTGGTGGCGGGTACTGAACTCGCCGCTGATAATGTGGTTGTTGTTGTGGTTGATATGTTGGTTGCTGAGGAATAGGAGCTGGAATAGTGACAGCTGCTACTGATCTGTGGACATGCTAAGGTCTGCCCCTGTTGGCATAAATGGAATTTGTTTCACCGGTTCTTCTAGGTCCCACAAAAGGCTTCCTGGGATTACTTGACGAACTTGCTCCATTATCAGAAATCTTACCCATCTTCAGAAGGCTTTCAATTCTTTCTCCAGCTATGACTACATCAGCGAAGCTGGTGGAAGAAAAGGCAGCTAGCCTATCAATATATGTTCCTTGCAGAGTATTCATGAACATGTCGACCATCTCTCTTTCCGACATGGGTGGCTGGACAGCAGCAGCAAGCTGTCTCCACCTCTGGGCATATTCCCTGAAGCTTTCTCTGGAGGATTGAGACATTCCCATCAGAAGGGTTCTGTTGGGAGCCATGTCCAGGTTGTATTGGTACTGTCTGATGAAAGCTTCAGCTAGGTCCTTCCAGCACCTGATAGTAGCTCTAGTTAAGTGAGAATACCACTCCCTTGAAGCTCTAGTCAAGCTATATTCAAAGTAAAACATCCACAGTTTTTCATCCATGGTGTATGCTTTAAGTCTTCCCAGAAAGGACTGCAAGTGAGTTCGTGGACAGGAAGTTCCATTGTACTTCTCGAAGCACGGGGGTTTAAACTTGTGGGGAATTCTCACCCCGTCCACTAACCCCATATCCATGACATCAAAACCTAGGGAATTTTGAGACTCCAGAGATCTCAACTTCTCAGCAATTTCATCAAACCTCCTATCATAAACTTCATCCCCAGCTCCCATTATAGTAAACTGTTCTTCTTGGGGGTCTTCCTGTAAGATCCTTCCTCCAGTAGTATTTCCTTGCACATTACCCGGGATGTTGACTTCCGGATGTAGATGAGGCCCATATACTGGTGGATTAACATGAGGAAGACCCCTTTCATTGTTACTTGTTCCTCCAGTTCCCAGAGGAGGTTCTTCCGGGGTTTGTCTTTCTACCAATGCCCTCAACCTTTCTTGACTTTGGGCCAAGCCATTCATTACTTCCATGAATTGGGTCATTTGGTTTCTCATCTCCAGCCTTTCATTAGCCATCTGATTTCTGACCTCTGTCAGATCTTGCTGTACTTGATCCATCTGGATACCAGGAAGGTTGTTGCGAGTAGGATACCGGTGCGGATGGTTGAGAGGGAACACCTGGTGGCGAGCAATAATTCCTGAACCACAACAGAGTTAGTAACAAACAAAAGTAATGACAAAACCTACAAAACAAAACAAGAGTCAGTATGCAATGCAGTATGCTTATTTGCTTTCCAAGGTATTCGGCCTGGCTCTTGGTTTTGACCTTTCCAGACCCTGAGGAAGATGCTTTGATGTTGCTTGAGAGAAAGAGACATCAATGAAACAAACTAACAAATATATTACAAATGGTGAACCATACATAGTTTGTTTTTACAGCATATGCCCTTGAGGGGTCAAAATACAACATAAAAGAAAAGTACATCAAATGAAAACAACAACAATCAAAAAGTCAGACATCCAGTCCAAACTCATCCTCCTTGACCTCCTTCAAAAGTGCTTTAGTTACAGGACCAGCAGGATGCTCTGTGATGTTCCTGATGAGAAGGTTTCTGGTGGCAATAGCAGTGGTCAGCTTCTTGTGTCGGTCTTGGTCCTTGGACCTCTTCACACCAGCCCTAAGCTTCAATTCTGAAATTTCCTTTTGGGCTGCCAGCAAAGCCTCCTGTTGCTTCTTCTCATTGGCCTCCAACTGCTCAATCCTGGCTTGAGTTTTCTTATCTTCTTGAGTGCGAGCTTCAGTGATCCTGACCCACATAGCTTGACTTTCCTCTAGATAGAGATCAGTCATAGCCTTCTGAAACTGGGCCTCTTTACAGGCATTCTTCAATGTTTGCTCTCCAGCTCTTGATTTCTTGATGTAGTCTTCTTCTTTCTCAATCTTGGCCAGATTCTCCACTTTAAGCTTCTCCAACCTCTCAATGTATAGACGACCATCACTCCTCTCCCAGAGGGTCTTCTTCAGAGCTTGAGACAGATTCTCATTTCTTTCCTTCAGCTTCTCAAATTCTTTCAGGCTGACAGTGGCTGGAGGTGGTACTGTGGATGGTCCAAGTGCATCCTCAATGGTGAAGGGCATCCCAGAAATTTGAGCCCTAGCATGAGACCATTCATAGTACTGAGCTGAAGCCACATTATGGCATCTCCCAAGAATGGCCATCCCTTTGGCTGGATGTTGTCCCAAGCCCAGGATGCTTGTCTGACAACAGCTAGATTAGGCTTTATCTCACAATACAGGGTTTCAGCCAAGTCTTGCACTCTAGGAGGGTGAACCAAAGCATAGCCCAATTTTCACTTAAACAGCAAAGGATTGTAGTTAATGCAACCCTTCACTCCTATTAGAGGTACATTGGGGTACTGCCCACAGCTAGTGATTATATCTCTGCCCTTGGTGCTCTGGGTGCACCATCTGATGTCATCTGAAGTCAAAGCAATAGGTCTCTTAGCCCAATTCTTCTGTTGGTGAGGGTTCAGGAAGGCATCAGTCCTGGGTAAGTGTTTAAGCAGCCAAGTGTGAAATAGAGGAGCACAGCATCTTACCAACTTCCCTCTCTGCTTCTCATTCCTCTGATGAATGGAATAATAGAAATCTCCCAGCAAGGTGGGTACTGGGTTCCTCAGAAGGAAAAGATGAATGGCATTCTTGCTGATAAACTTGGGCTCATCTACAAATAGTATAACCCCATATATACTGAGGGCCAACAATGCACAAACTGCCCTCCATTCTCCCAAGGAGGCCTTCAGGATAGCCTGAGAAGTCAAAAAGTCTAGGTGCAAACCAGGGATTCCAGCCTTTGTGGTCATGTTTTGCTCAATCAATATAGGCTCTAAATACAGTGCTTTTGCCACTTCTCCATTGCTGGGAGAAGCCATCTCAGGGTTAAAGGGGACACCACCCCTGACAGGTACTCCAATCAATGATAAGAACTTCTCTAGCAGAGGTCCTAACTGAAAGTTCTGGAAAGTGAAGCATCTCAAAGGAGGGTCATAAAACTGTAGGTAGGTGTGGATCAAAATCCTCTGAGAAGGGTCTAAGTCCATAACCATATCAAGGATGCCTCCATAATGCTCTCTGAATAATGGGATGTGGTCTGGGGTGATAAGTTCCTGGACCTGCCTGATGCCAGCCAGCACAGGCTCAAAGAAATGGTATGAAATGTTGCTCTTCTTGGGTGCCATGACTGCTGATGAAGAGCTGGAAACAAATGCTGATGATGAAGACTGATACTGGAGATGAGCCACTGATAAACTGATGATGAAGGTAACTGAAGCAAACAACTGATGAAGATAGCTGAAGCAGATAGCTGATGAACAGAGGTCTATACATATGAAGGGGTCAAAACCAAGCCAGATGTAATGTGGATACCCTGAGAAACAAATAAACAAATGTTAAATGATGCAATGATGAATATGCAAATGATATGCAAGGGTTTGTGATCAAGATGGATCTGATTATCTGTCTTGATATAAAAGGCCCATGTATGTTCAAGAAGTCCAGATGGAGGTTCAGAAATCCAGTAACCAAGGTGGGGGACTCAAATAAAGAGTCACATGTCCAGTGTTAAATCACAAGAACTGTCCAAAGTGAAGCATTCTTAAACAAAACAAGAATCAAGGTATGATGTGGCCAAGGGTTCCTGCAAACCTGTAAACAGCCCAACCCCCTCACAGGTAGTGTTCTAAAACAAGGATCCTTAGACTTGGATCAGTTATGAGAAGTGTAAACACTTCTAACCCAGAGGTACATTGTTTACAATAACCATAAAAGATCCTCCTCTGATTCACCTCAGTTTCTGAAGGTCATAATAAAGGTCATCCAGACTTAGCAGGCTTCCCAGATAGCCCTAGCACTACAGGAAATTTGTAGCACAGAGTTCTCAAGAAGAAACCCACATCTGAACCGTGTTTCATATTCCCGCACCAGACCGAAATGGAATGGGAAAGAACATGAACCACTCTAGCCTAGGCGTCACTCAGGTCCCAGGTATAGGACCTCAAACTCTCAGTAGAACCCCACCCACCAAAACAAAAACCAGATCCAGCCAGATGACAGTATGACAGTATGATATATAAAGCTGTAAAGAAAGCAATAAATAACTGTACATAAAGCAATAAATAAAGCAACTATATAAACACAATTAGCACACAACACCCCAGTAAACACAAATCAAACAAGCGCTAGGAGGAACCCACAAAAAGAACCAGAAGCCCTGGTTACAGTATAAGGGTCCCCAGCAGAGTCGCCAAGCTGTCGCTCCCCCCAAATGACACACGGTCAAGAGGGGTACAGACGCGAACGGTCGGCGAAAGAGGATAGTACACACAGGGGTGAACCCAGAAGAAAGACAAGAGTCACCAGCTAGGCATTTTTATCCCGGAGGAAAGGTAATGCTGCATAGACCTGGGAAAAGATATGGATAAGACGGTTGCGAACCAGAGAGACTGAGAAAGGGGGTTGGTTACAACCTGGGAAGGTATTAGCACCCAGATTGTCCGCCATACTCGACGGGATCCACGCTTAAAAGATTTGTGTTTTAAAGGGGTAGTGTCAGTACTATTTGTGTATCAAAGCTAGAAAGAATGCAAGTGTCAGTGTAGAAGAAGTGAGAAGTATATGAGTGAAGTGTCAGTGTAAGAATAAGAATGAAATGCTCAAGATAATGAGGCTAAAGAATAAGGCTGGAAAGAGGGGGAATATACAGAGACTTTTGTTCGATAACTGTTAAGTTATGCCTACGTATCCTCTCGTGCAATGAGGAAGTCAGAACACCGTAGTTCGACTCAAAGAGACTGAAAGATAAACTGACTTGTGAAGTACTTGCTTGTCTATGCTCAAGTGTATGACCTGTCTGGCTCAAGTGCAAACTATCTTGCATTAGACGGAAGAAGCAAGTTCTCGTTTATGAGTGAAGATGATGAGAAAAGAATCCCGGAGGAGACGATTATTGTTTGTTTTTGTGTTTTCAGTCTTTTATTTCTCTTTGGAGTTTGTCATAAGTTAATGAGCTTAAGCCTAAACCAATGGGTTAGTAAACTCAACACATCCTCCCTCTGATTAGGGGTAATGAGAATACCTTAAGTGTGAAGTCAGTATCTCACACTTAATCACCATGATGTAGGATTAAGATCATTAACCTACTTGTGATTATTTAGATGTTTTTGTTGTTTTTGTTTAGTGTTAAGTAATGAGTTTAAGCCATAATCAAGGATTTAATGGACTCATTACACCATCCTAATAGAAGGATAATAGATGAGAACATTTAAGCTGAGGAAGACTCCTCAACTTAATCCATGATTAGGGATTAACCTTATGACAAAACAAAGCCTTTATTAAGTGAATTTTAGTTAATGATAGAATGAAGAAATGGATTTTTATGATTTGTAAGACAAATTGAAGGGGACTTGTCCATTAACATTAGGGTTAGTCCTTCTTAACCAATTAAGGAAGAATTAGAACCCTAATGCAAGGCCCAAGTTACAAGCTTGATGTCTTGATGATTATTAGATGGACTAATTAAGGGATTTAAACACATTAAGGGTTTAACACTTAGGATTAAAGTTATACACTCCATCCTAATAGAAGGATGCAGGCATAAGCTTAATCACAAAGCCTTAAAGCCTTTAGGGTTTAGTCCCTGACTATGAGATGAGAAGAGAAGACTCAAAGATGACTCAAAGGTAAAACTAAATGGGGGGGACTAATCAAACCCTAATTGTTATCATACTTGGGGATCCTAGGGTTTGTGAGGCTTAATAGAGAAAGAATCTTCAAAGAACCACCAGGAGTGAAGCAGATGAAAGAAGCAAGAAGCAAAGAGAAGCAAAACAACTTGCTTCACTTAAGAAGACAAGTTGCTTGAAGAAAGAAAGTAAGATGAACAAGAATGAGCAAGCTCAATCCAATACACATACAAAATGCAGGAAAGGAAGCATGAAAGAGATGAAAAGAGATCATGAGAAGTGAAGGCAAATTCACTTCTCAAACAACTTACCACCTGAAATGTTAGCATAAGAAATGAAATGCAATGCAAATGAGATGAAATATGATGATGCAAACCAAAACCAGGAGAAATATTATGAAGTGAATGATGCTAAGAGATGATACAAACATGATACAAGGCATGGGAATGATCAAACAAGCATAAGGATGCAAATGAGGCATGCATTGAACCATGAATGTACATGAAAAGTCATGGAATGCAAAGGACATATAACATGGTAAATGAAAGATGCAATGATCAAACATGATTCTAATATGTCTTAAGATGTATTATGAATCAAATGAATGCACAAAATGTCATGGCAAGTCATGGTATGCAAGCAAATGAGAAATGGATGCAAAGGAAGGCATAAATTAGGGTTACATGCATCACACAAAGCAAAAATCCAAAACCAGAAGCAAATGTCATGATAAAAATTTGAAAATGCAACCAAAGATACCCTAAACCTATACAAACTCACTGCCCAAAGGAGGGGATCCAACTCTTAATCTAGTGGAAGTTATGAATTTCCTAAGATTGCTAGGGTTTTGGGGTACCTTGTCAAGAAAAATCCTAAACAAATTGAAAATGCAAGATCAAATCAAACCAATTTTATCCAATAAACTAAATGTTATGCAAGATGCAATGCAAAAAGAATCATTGTCCAAATCTCAATGGTTAGTCAGAAACAAATTTTTGAAGTTTGAAACAAAATATTGCCTTGAAATGAAATTAAATCCAATGAAAATGATCAAAAGGAATCAAGAACAAAAAAGAAATTTGGTTTGAGAGTTGGACAATGTTTCTAAATGTTTCTAAAGGCTATGTGAATTTTTTTGTGATATTTAAATACCTAAATGTATTTTTAATTAATTAATTCTCATTAATTAATTAAAAATAAACATTTAAATGATTTAAAAATAATTTTTAATGCAAAAAATAAAAATAAAAATATTTTTGTGTTTTAAAAACTAATGAAAGCTTTGACAAAAAATTTCATAATTTTTAAAGGTGTTTTACTATTTTTTATAAAATGTAGAAAAGAAAAGAAAAGAAATGAAATTAAAATGAATAAAAGGGGGAAGTCAACGCAATCAAAGGCCAACATTCAAACTCAGGAGGGAGGGAAAGACTGCGCGCGCTCATGGATGGTTGAGATTGCTTCTAGGAAATTCAAATTTAAACCTAATTAATTAAACTAATTAAACTGAATTAGGGTTTAATGGAAGATCTGGTGCGTTCATTCACGCGGGAGTCAATGGAAGTCAACAGGATCCAGGGTCCAGATTCAAAGTTGATTAATTACACAGATTAGGGTTTAATGACCCTCAGGTGGCCGGAGAAGGCTTCCGGTCGTCTTCTCCGGCGAGACCTTCAACCTCTCTCTCTCAAAACCTCACTAAAACATGCCAAAATCTCCAGATCAACTCAACTAAACATCCTAAACAAAAATCCAGCAACAAAACTCATTTCTTTTTCATGAATCATGAAGAACAAACAAAAATCAAATTTACGGGCAAAGTTTCAGACAAACCATACATCCTCATTTCTGCATCATTTTCAAAAATTCAAAGCTCATTGCATTCAGGGAAACATGTAGATCATTTTAGTAACTTAAAACAAGGTTTCTGGAAAAAATAATTTTCGAAGCTACCTGAAGTGAAGCTTTCAGTTTGGAGCTTTCAGGCTGCTTCCTTGCTTCAAAGCTTCTCCAATGAACCTCCTGAAGATGCTTTGAGGTTTAGTTTGATTGGAAAGTGGCTGATTTGTGAGTTTTATGGGGTTCTGTTCAGTGAGGGAGAGAAATCGTGTTTCAGTTTGAGGAGGTTTCAGGGATGAATGAGGGTAGGGAAATGATCAGAGGAGTATGCTGAGATGTTCTATGGAGTTTGTTTTAGTGTTTGTGTCCTGTGGAGTGAGTTTCGAATGAAAATGCATAAGAGGCATAAACTTGGAACTATGGCTTGGAGAGAGTTTCAGGCTTGGGTGTGTTGTGTGTTGTGATGCATTTGGTCCACTTATCAATCTTGGGTAGGTCAGAAGAGTGGTTGTGCCCTATTGTGATTGGTATGGGTCTTTATGCAAAAAGTCAAGTTTTGTGTAAGAGAGGTATGGGTCAATAGTAGGCCAAGGAAAATGGGGGTGTCCTGCGCAGCAAGGAATGAGGAGGGCCATGGGATCAGTTTTGAAGTCAATCAACAAGTGGATTAGGGTTTGTATGATGTTTTGCAACTTTGTTCATCTTTGGCCCTTTTGAGATTTCTTGATCCACAAGTCATGAAAATGAGCAAACCTTTGATGCATTCTGAATTTTAGGCCTTGGTTTATGTTTGTACAAAGATTAGAAGTCACTTTGAGGTCTCATTTTACCTTGGCAAGGGATTTTGCAACTTTGCCTCTTTGGTTCATAACTTGAAATTATGTGATTTTTCTTAACTTTGACAAGCCATAACTTTTGATCCAAAATGAATTAGAATGAGTTCTTGTACTTTTTGAAAAGGTAATGATCCATTCTACAACTTTCATGACCAAAGTTTTCTCATTTGAGGCATTTTTGAATCAAAAAGAAAGGTTTGAAAAAGTTTCCCAAAATGGCAAGTTTCCATTACAAGTCATTTTCCCAAAACGGCAACTTTGCAAATGGCTTGAAATTCTTCAATTTTGTGAACTTATAACATCTTCTATGATCAAATAAAGGTCATACACATTCAAAATGATGAAGAACACCCCTTGGTTGGGTCATTGGGGGCCTCAGATGCCCTGATTTTGCACTGACTTGCTCAAGAAGTCAACTATTGATCAGATGACTTCCCCATGGAATTTCTTCATGAAAAATGATATGCATGATCCCTATACCATATAGAGACCAATATAAACAAGAATGACCAAAAAAATTGAAGTTATGGCCTCTGAAACCAAAACCCTAATTCTAGGTCATCTGTGCAGTTAAGCCTGGCTCTGCTTCCATGCCATTCTCAGTTCTTGTGATTTTTTGACTTCCTTGACCTTTTGAGGATATAATATGATGCTTGCACATTCATGGGCCCCTTTTAAGTGATTGATGACCTTTGGAGTGGCTCAAAAGGCTCTTGGATTGCTCAGATCACAAACCCTAGATGCAGATGACTTAGAACCAATGGAGTGAATCAAAAATGCAATATGAGATGCTATGATTGAACTTATGCATATGAAGAGATCACAAGCCATGGTGTGAATGGGTGAGGGAAAATTTGGGGTGTTTACACACCAACCCCATATCCATTACATCGAAACCTAAGGAATTTTGAGACTCCAGAGATCTCAACTTCTCAGCAATTTCATCAAACCTCCTATCATAAACTTCATCTCCAGCTCTCATTACAGTAAACTGCTCCTCTTGTGGATCTTCTTGCAAGATCCTGCCTGCAGCAATGTTACCCGGTACATTCCTTGGGATGTTGACTTCCGGATCTAGATGAGGTCCAAATACTGGTGGGTTAACATGAGGCTGACCTCCCTCATTATTACTAGTTCCTCCAGTCCCAGGATGGGGTTCCTCGGGGTTTTGTCTTTCTACCAATGCCCTTAACCTCTCTTGACTTTGGGCCAAGTTAGTCATTACAGTCATGAATTGGGCCATTTGGTTCCTTATCTCCACTCTTTCGTTAGCCATCTGAGTTCTGACCTCTGTCAGGTCCTGCTGTACTTGATCCATTTGGATACCAGGAAGGTTGTTGCGAGTAGGATACCAGTGCGGACGGTTGTAAACACCCCAAATTTGCCCCCACCCATTCACACTATGGCTTGTGATCATTTCATATGCATAAACTCAATCATATCATCTCATATTGCATTTTTGATTCATTGCATTGGTTCAAAGTCATCTGCACCTAGGGTTTGTGATCTGAGCAATCCAAGAGCTTCTTGAGCCACTCCAAAGGCCATCAATAACTTCAAAGGGGTCTATGTGTGTTCAAGTATCATATTATATCCTCTCAAAGTCAATAATGTCAAAGAATCACAAGAACTGGGATTGGTATGGAAGCAGAGCCAGGCTTGACTGCACAGTTGACCTAAAATTAGGGTTTTGGTTTCAAAGGCCATAACTCCAAAATTTTTGGTCATTCTTGTTTCTATTGGTCTCTATATGGTATGGGGAGTATGCATATCAATTTTCATGAAGAAATTCCATGGGGAAGTCATCTGATCAAGGGTTGACTTTTCAAGCAAGTCAGTGCAAAATCAGGGCATCTGAGGCCCTCAATGACCCAACCAAGGGGTGATCTTTATCATTTTGATTGTATATGATCTTTATTTGATCATGGAAGAAGTTGGAAGTTCACAAAATTCAAGAATCTCAAGTTTTTGCAAAGTTGACTTTTTTGGGCAAGTTTGACTTTTAATGAAAATGTCATTTTTTCAACCCTTACTTTTTGATCCAAAAAAGCTTCAAATGGAAAAACTTTGGTCATGAAAGTTGTAGAATAGATTTTTCCCTTTCCAAAAAGTACAAGAACATGACCTAATTCATTTTGGATCAAAAGTTATGGTTCATCAAAATTTGCTAAAATCACTAAGTTTCAAATTATGCACCAAATGGAAAACTTGCAAATTCTTGTACCAAGGCAATTTGTGACTTCAAAATGGTCTCTAATCTTTACACAAACATCACACAAGTCCTAAAAATCAGAATGGGCCAAAGGGATCACATGTTTTATGGCTTGTGAGGCAAGACTTTTCATGAAGAACCAAAGGCAAACCAAGTTGCAAAAACTCATGATGGCATTGCATCCACTTGCTAGCTACTTTGATGATCAACCCTAGCCTTTTCCCTCACCATGCTGCGCAGCCCACACCCCTTGTACTTGGCTAGAACATGACCCATGCTTTCTCTTACACAAAGTTGACAATTTGCAAAAGTAGCTACACCTATCACAAAAGGGCATGTCACATCTTCTGACCAATGGGATTTGTTTATACAAATCAATTGCAAGCCAAACACAATAACCAGCCAGCCTAAAACAAGCCATAGCATCACATTCACATTTTCACTCCCAAAAGCAAAAGCTTTCGAAACTCAGAAAACAAGCCACAAACACTTAAACAAACCTCATAGATCAACTCAACTCATCATCCTGGTCACAAAGCACCCCTCACCCTTGCCTTAAACTGCTTGAATCAAGAACACGATTCTCACCTGAGCTTGAGCAGAAGCTGTTCAAACTCTCAAACCAGCCAACACAAACTCCTTCTAAGCATCCAGACATCATCAAGGGACCAAAAGGAGTGGATTACACAAAGGAAAGAAGTCAGAAAGCTGCAAACTGAAAGCTTCAAAACTCAGGTAGCTCAAGAACTTTTTTTTCCAGAAATGGATTTTTAAGTTCTTAATAGCTTCTACATGCTTCCCTGGTCATGAATATGTTGTTGGTTTTGAAAATGGTAAAGAGATGAGAGTTTAATCGTGTTCTGAAAGTCTTGCCCTAAATTTTGTTTTGTTTCGATTCATGTGATTGATGAAATATAAATGATGTTTATGTTAGGGTTTTGATTCAGTGAGGTGTGGGAAGGATTTTTGTTTTTTTAGATTTCATTTTAGTTACGTTTTGAAGATTCTAGGAATTTTCAGGTGGGGTTCCCACCGGAGAAGACGACCGGAGGTCTTCTCCGGCCACCTGAAAATAATTAGGGTTTAATCCCTGTAATTATTGAAGTTTGAATTCAGTGCGTTGGATCTGTTGACTTGCTTGACTTAGCGCGTGTATGTGTGGTCCAGATGTGTCCATTTTGCCCTAATCTCCATTAACCTAATTAATCCATTTAATTAATTCATAAAACCTGATTTAAGCCAGAGTCCATCCTGACCCTTGATTCACGCGCCAAGTCAACTTCTGCCCCCCAGCTTTGAATCTCATGCGTTGGATTGGTTTACTTTTTCAATTAATTCAATTTTATTTCATTTTATTTCATTTCTTTTATCCAATTTATTTAAAATAGCAAAAAATGTTTAAAAATTATGAAAATTTTTGTCAAGGTTTTCATTATTTTTCAGAACACAAAAATATTTTTATTTTCATTTTTTGCATTTAAAAAGTATTTTTAAATATTTAAGAGTTTATATTTTATTAATTAATGAGAATTAATTAATTAAAAATACTTTTAAGTATTTAAAAATCACCAAAAAATTCATGAAACATTTAGAAACATTGTCCAACCCTAAAACCAAATTTATTTTTTGATCTTGATGCATTTTGAGAATTTTCCATGGAATTAAAATCATTTTAATGCATTATTTTGATCCAAACTTCCAAAAATCACTTCTGCCTAACCATGATGAGTTGGACTTTGATTCTTTTTGCATTGTGTTTATCATATCATGTAGTTTATGATATTAAATGGCCATGAATTGATCTTTCATTTTCCATTTGTTTGGCATTTTTCTTTTTAAGGAACCCTAAAACCCTAGAAAACTTAGGAAAATCATATCTTGAATTAGGTTAAGAGTTGGAACTTCCCCTTTGGGCAGTGAGTTAGTATAGGATTAGGGATCCTTTAAGTGCATTTTCAATTTTTTATATTGATGTTTGCTTCTGATTTTGGGTTTTGTTTGATGCATTGATCATAAACCCTAATTTGGGCTTCCATATGCATCCATCTTGCATTTGCATTCATGCCTTGACTTGCCATAGAATTTTATGTATTCTTGTGATTCATTTGACATTTTAAGACATATTGAAAGCATGTTTGATCATTGCATCTTGCATTTTCCATGATGTATGCCATTTGCATTTCATAACTTTTCATGTATGTTCATGCTCCTTAGCTTGTTTCATTTGCATCCATAAGCTTGTATGATCATCCCCATGTGTTGTTTCATGTTTGTAGCATCTCATAGCATCATTAACATAATGTATGTGCTTCTGGTTTTGTTTCTTATCATGCCATTTCATTTCATTTTGCATTGCATTGCATTTCTTTTCTAACTTTTCAGGTGGTAAGTAACTTTGAGAAGTGAATTTGCCTTCACTTCTCACATTTTCTTTTCATCCCTCTTATGCACTCATGCTGAATTTTTTATATGTGTTTGAGATTGAGCTTGCTCATTCTTCTTCTTCTCACTTTCTTTCCTCAAGTGACTTGACTTCTTGAATGAAGCAAGTTACTTTGCTTCTCTTGATCCTTTCATCTGCTTCCTGGTGGTTCCATTGAAGACTTCTTCTTGTTAAACCTCATAAACCTTAGGAACAACCAAGCATGACAATAATTAGGGTTTTGATTAGTCCCCCCTCTTAGTTTTACCTTTGTGTCTCATTGAGTCTTCTCTTCTCATCTCATAATCAGGGACTAAACCCTAAAGGCTTTAAGGCTTTGTGATTAAGCTTATGCCTGCATCCTTCTATTAGGATGGAGTGTATAACTTTAATCCTAAGTGTTAAACCCTTAATGTGTTTAACTCCTTCAATCAATCCATCTTAATAATCATCAAGACATCACACTTGTAACTTGGGCCTTGCATTAGGGTTCTAATTCTTCCTTAACTGGTTAAGAAGGACTAACCCTAGTGTTAATGGACAAGTCCCCCTCAAGTTGTCTTACAAACCATAAAATTCACTTCTTCATCATATCATTAAATAAAATCCACTTAACCAAAGGCTTGTTTTGTCATGAGTTTAATCCCTAATCATGGATTAAGTTGAGGAGTTTTCCTCAGCTTAAACATTATCATCTATTATCCTTCTATTAGGATGGTGTAATGAGTCTGTTTAATCCCTGATTATGGCTTAATCTCATTACTCAACACTAAACAAAAACAACAAAAAAAAATCTATATAATCACAAGTAGGTTAATGATCTTAACCCTACACCAAAGGTGATTAAGTGTGAGAAGCTGACTTCATACTTAAGGTATTCTCATTACCCCTATTCAGAGGGAAGATGTGATGAGATCACTAAATTCATTGGTTTAGGCTTAAGCTCATTATCTTATGACAAATTCTCAAAAGCAATAAAAGACTGAAAACTCAAAAACAAACAATAATCGTCTCCTTCGGGATTCTTTTCTCGTCTCACTCACTCACAAACGAGAACTCGCTTCTTCCGTCTAATGCAAGACAGTTAGCACCTGAGCCAGACAGGTCATACACTTGAGCATAGACAAGCAAGCAGTTCACAAGTCAAATCATCTTTCAGTCTCTTTGGGTCGAACTACGGTGTTCTGACTTCCTCATTGCACGAGAGGATACGTAGGCATAACTTAACAGTTATCGAACAAAAGTCTCTGTATATTCCCCCTCCTTTCAGTTTCATTCTCTTTAGCCTCATATTCATGAGCATTTCACTCTTATCCTTACACTGACACTTCACTTATACACTTCACTTCTCTTACACTGACACCTGTACATTCTTTTCCAGCTCTTTATACACAGATTGCACTGACACTACCCCTTTAAAACACAAATCTTTTAAGCGTGGATCCCGTCGAGTACGGCGGACAATCTGGGTGCTAATACCTTCCCAGGTTGTAACCAACCCCCTTTCTCAGTCTCTCTGGTTCGCAACCATCTTATCCCTCTTTTTCTAGGTCTATGCAGCATTACCTTTCCTCCGGAATAAAAATGCCTAGCTGGCGACTCTTTTCTTCTCCAGTGAGTTCACTGCTGTGTGTTCTCATTGTCCCTTTCGCCGACCATTCGCGTCTGTACCCTATTTGACCCGGCTTCATTTAGTGGGAGCGACAGCTTGGCGACTCTGCTGGGGAACCTTATACTGTAACCAGGGCTTCTGGTTCTTTTTGTGGGTTCCTCCTAGCGCTTGATTGATTTGTGTTTGGTGGGGTGTTATGTGCTATCTGTGTTTGTATATTTGTATTTATTTTTGCTTTATGTACAGTTGCTTTACTGCTTTCTTTATTGCTTTATGCATATATCATACTGTCATACTGTGCTGGCTGGATCTGTTTGTTTGCTTTGGTGGGTGGGTGTTCTATTGAGAGTTGAGGTCCTATACCTGGGACCTGAGTGACACCTAGGCTAGAATGGTTCATATTCTTTCCCATTCCATCTCGGTCTGGTGCGGGAATATGAAACACGGTTCAGATATGGGTTTCTTCTTGAAAACTCTGTGTTGCAGATTTCCTGCAATGCTAGGGATATCTGGGAAGCCTGCTAAGTCTGGATGACCTTTAGTATTGACCTTCAGAAAATGAGGTGAATTAGAGGAGGAACTTTTATGGTTATTGTAAACATTGTACCTCCGGGTTAGAAGTGTTTACGCTTCTCATAACTGATCCAAGTCTGAGGATCCTTGTTTTAGAACACCACCTGTGAGGGGGTTGGGCTGTTTACAGGTTTGCAGGTACCCTTGACCTCAGCATACCCTGTTACTTTGTATGATTAAGAGTACTCCATGTTGGAACAGTTCTTGTGATTCTAAACCCTGGACATGTGACTCTTTATTTGAGTCCCCCACCTTGGTTACTGGACTTATAGACCTCCATCTGGATTTCTTGAACATACCTGGACTTATATCAGAGCACTTGATCAGATCCAGCTCAGTCACAAACCCTTGCATATCATTTGCATACATCACCATTGCATCATTTTGACATTTGTTTATTTGTCTTTAAGGGTATCCATCTTCATTTTTGGCTTGGTTTTGACCCCATCATCAGTATAGACCTACCTTCATCAGCATCTGCTTCAGCTATCAGCTACCTGCTTCAGTCACCTGCACCAGCCAGTCAGTGGCCCATTTTTCAGTGTTATCATCAGCACCTGTCTCAATTCATCCTCAACACCATGGCACCTAAAAAGAGTAACATCTCCTACCACTTCTTTCAGCCTGAGCTAGCTGACATCAGGAGGATTCAAACCCTGATTACTCCAGACCATATACCACTTTTCAGAGAACACTATGGAGACATACTTGATGTGGTTATGGATTTGGACCCTTCACAAAGGAGCCTGATTCATACTTGCCTTCAGTTTTATGATCCCCCACTGAGGTGCTTCACTTTTCAGGATTTTCAGTTGGGCCCTTTATTGGAGGAATACTCATCTTTGGTTGGTATACCTATCAGGGGTGGAGTCCCTTTCAACCCTGAGATGGTCTTTCCTGGTAATGAAGAAGTAGCAAAGGCATTGCATCTGGAACCAGTCCTGATTGGGCAGCATATGACTACTAAGGCTGGAATCTCTGGCCTGCATCTGGATTTCTTGATCTCTCAGGCTACTTTGAAGGCTTCTTTGGGAGAGTGGAAAGCAGTCTGTGCTTTATTGGCCTTGAGCATATATGGGATCATATTATTTGCAGATGAGCCTAGATTCATTAGCAAGAATGCAATCCATCTTTTCATCCCGAGAAACCCAGTGCCCACTTTATTGGGGGATTTATACTATTCAGTGCACCAGAGGAATGAAAAGCAGAGGGGAAGATTAGTGAGGTGTTGTGCTCCTTTGTTCCATACTTGGCTTCTCAAGCATTTGCCCAAGACAGATGCATTTTTGAATCCTCATCAGCAGAGAAACTGGGCTAGAAGACTTACTGCTCTGACTTCAGCTGATATCAGGTGGTGCACTCAAAGCACCAAGGGCAGGGATATCATTACCAGTTGTGGGCATTTTCCCAATGTACCCCTGATAGGAGTTAAGGGTTGCATTAATTACAACCCTCTGCTGTTCAAAAGACAACTGGGCTATGCATTGGTCCACACTCCTAAGGCACAAGACTTGGCTGAGACTCTTTACTGTGAGAACAAGCCTAATCTAGCTATTGTCAGGCAGGCAGCCTGGGCCTAGGACAATGTTCAAACTAAAGGAGTAACCATTTTGGGGAAGTGCAACAATGTGGCATCAGCACAATACTATGAATGGTCCCATGCCAGGGCTCAATTTTCTGGGATGCCCTTTACCATGGAGGATATGCCTGGATCATCCTCAGCACCACCTCCTGCCACTGTTAGCTTAGAGGAGTTTGAGATTTTGAAAGAAAGAAATGAGAAGTTGACTCAAGCTCTACAGAAGACCCTCTGGGAGAGGAGTAATGGTAGGTTGGATATTGAGAGGTTAGAGAAGCTGAGAGTGGAGCATCTGGCTAAAATTGAGAAGTCTGAGGATTACATCAAGAAGTCTAGGGCTGGAGAACAGATCTTGAAGAATGCCTGCAAGGAAGCCCAGTTCCAGAAAGCCAGGACAGACTTGTATCTGAAGGAGAGTCAAGCTAGGTGGGTCAGGATCACCGAAGCTCGTACTCTGGAAGATAAGAGGACTCAGGACAAAATTGAGCAGCTGGAAGCTAGTGCAAGAGAGCAGCAGGAAGCCCTGGCAGCAGCCCAGAGGGAGATATCAGAGCTGAAGATCAGAGCTGGAGTGAAGAGGTCAAAGGACCAGAGTCAACACAAGAAGCTAACCGCAGCTGTTACTACCCGGAACCTCCTTATCAGGAGTCTCACGGAGCGTCCAGCTGATCCTGTGACTGAAGCACTTCTCAAGGAAGTTCAGGAGGATGAGTTTGGTCTTGGTGTCTGACTTTTGCTTGTTGTTGATTTCATTTCATGTACTTTTATTTTCTTATGATGTATTTTGACCCCTCTGAGGGCATGTTTTGTAAAAGAAAAAACTATGTACCATTTGCCTTTTGAAATATATGTATCAGTTTTTTCCATCCGAGTTTCCTTCAAAGCAACATCAACAGTATCTTCAAGGGTCTGGAAAGGTCAAAACCAAGTGCCAAGACCGGATACCTTGGAAACAAATAAGCATATTGCATTGCATGCTAACCCTTTGTTTGTTTTGTAGGTTTCTGTTTTATTGTTACTAACTCTGTTGTGATATTCAGGAACTATTGCTCGTCGACGGGTGTTCCCACTCAACCGTCCACACAGATATCCAACCCGTAACAATCTTCCGGGCATACAGATGGACCAGGTACAACAGGACCTTGCAGAGGTCAGGAACCAAATGGCCAACGAAAGATTGGAAATGAGAACTCAGATGACGCAGTTTATGGAAGTGATGAACAATATGGCTCAGAGCCAAGAAAGATTGAGAGCAATGGTAGAAAGGTAGAATCAGGAAGATCCCCATATAGGGACTGCTGGCACAAGCAACAATGAAAGGGTCCAACCTCATGTCAACTCCCCTGTATTTGGACCCCACCTTCATCCAGAGATCAACATTCCCGCAAAATGTTCAAGGGACTGCCACTGCAGGTAGAGTGCTGCAAGAAGACCCTCAGGAGGATCAGTTCACAGTAATGGGTGCTGGGGAAGAAGCCTATGACAGAAGGCTGGATGAAATTGCTGAAAAATTAAGATCCTTGGAGTCTCAAAACTCTTTGGGTTTTGATGTTATGGACATGGGCTTAGTGGACGGGGTCAGGATTCCCCATAAGTTTAAGCCTCCTTGTTTTGAGAAATACAATGGGACTTCCTGCCCACGGACCCACTTACAATCCTTTCTGGGGAGGTTGAAGGCATATACCATGGACGAGAAGCTATGGATGTTTTATTTCGAGGATAGCTTAACTGGAGCGTCAAGGGAATGGTACTCCCATTTGACTAGAGCAACCATCAGGTGTTGGAAGGACTTGGCAGAGGCCTTCATCAGACAATATCAGTACAATTTGGATATGGCACCCAACAGGACCCTCCTGATGGGGATGTCACAGTCATCTAGAGAAAGCTTCTGCGAGTACGCCCAAAGGTGGAGGCAGCTGGCTGCTGCTGTCCAGCCACCTATGTCAGAGAGGGAGATCGCAGATATGTTTATGAACACCCTCCAAGGGACATACATTGACAGGCTGGCCGCTTTCTCTTCTACCAGCTTTGCAGATGTCGTTATAGCTGGAGAGAGAATTGAGAGCCTGTTAAAGATGGGCAAAATTTCTGACAGCGGTGCCAGCTCATCCAGCAACACAAGGAAGCCTTTTGTGGGCCCAAGAAGAACTAGTGAGACCAATGATATCCATGCCAGCAGAGGCAGACCCCAATATGTTCATAGGTCTGTGGCAGCAGTCACCATTCCCGCTCCAGTTCATCCACAACCAGTTTATCAACCACAACAGCAAAATTATCAGCAACAAACTCAGTACCCTCCTCAAAGAAACTACAACAACACCAACAACAACAATCAGCAAAGACCGTTCCAACAGAGACCTTCTCAGGCCAATAGGGTGATTGATCCGATCCCTATGCCATATGCCACATTACTGCCACAACTCCTAAAACTCAACCTGGTTGAGCTAAGGACGTTGGCACCTCCAGATCCCACAAGTCTACCCAGAAATTACGACTCCAACGCCAGATGTGCTTTTCATTCAAATGCACCTGGCCATAGTACAGAAAAGTGCAGAGCTTTGCACATGAAGGTACAAGACTTGGTAGACTCTAAGGCACTGAATTTTGCACCACCACCAAATGTTAATAAGAACCCTATGCCAAACCACGGAGGTCCCAGAATCAATGCTATTGAAGAAGACAAGCCGTCTTACTTGATAACCAGTGTGGGTCAGATTCGGACACCGTTGGTAGAGATCAAAGCTCAACTCCTTGAATGTCAAATGTTCCCGGGATGTGAGTTAGGGTGTGCTTATTGCAACATTTCAGTGAATGGTTGTGATAATTTGAGAGATGGCATAGATGGTCTCATCCAGAGTGGCCTGCTTCAAATCACAACATCAATTCCTACCAATCCAGCAATCTCATCAGCAACAATTCTCGTGTCTTCTACAAATACAACAACCATTGTTCCAAGCAACTCTTCAATTTCGTCAACAAGTGCTTCATCTTTTCTTTCAACGGACCAAATATCAGCAAACATCCCTTCTACAACCTCAGCACCACTTCATTCAGAGACTCCTACAACAACAACACCCATCCTTCCAACAATGTCTCCTACAACTTCAGCAGCAAATGTCTCGACAGTTACGATTTATTATGATCCTGAAAATGATTCTGCTTACAACTCACAAAATGTCACTCCCATCAGAGCACCAGTCACAATATACTATGATCCACAGACTATCACAGTCCCTTCTGCAGCTGCCATCAGTCTAGTCACCATCACGGTGCCTGGGCCAGTACCTTATGAAAGCAGTAATGCCATCCCCTGGCATTACGACTCTGATCTATACTGCGAAGGACAGAAAATCACTTTTGAATCATCAACCCCTGCACCACAAATAGACAATGTGGGAGGAGGCGGAGGCTTCACTCGAAGCGGACGTCTCTTCGCTCCACAAATTCAAAGACCCACTGCCGAAGCAGAAGCTGCTGCCAAGGCAAAAGGTAAAAGCTTGGTGCAGGAAGAGCAGATTGTTAAGGAAGCTTTGAAAACACCCTTTGATCAAGAAGTTGATGAATTTATGAGAATCATCAAGAAAAGTGATTACAAAATAGTGGATCAGCTTCACCAGACGCCTTCCAAGATCTCAATCCTATCATTGCTTATGTGCTCCGAGGCTCATCGGAATGCACTACTAAAAGTCTTGCACACAGCTTATGTGCCAGAAGAGATCACCGTCAATCAGTTGGAAGCCGTGGTTGGAAATGTTAATGCTAGTCATGGACTAGGATTCACCAACACTGATTTGACTACTGAAGTCCGCAATCATAACAAGGCTTTGCACATAACCATGGAATGTAAAGGTGCAGTTCTTTCCCATGTGCTGGTAGACACCGGGTCATCCCTCAATGTCTTACCTAAAAAAGCCCTTGTGAAGCTAGAGTATGACGGATTGGCATTACGTCCCAGCAACCTGGTAGTGAGAGCCTTTGATGGTTCTAAGAGATCGGTTCTGGGAGAGATTGAGTTGCCTATAACGATTGGCCCACAAACTTTCAAAACGACCTTCTACGTGATGGATATATAGCCTGCCTACATCTGTCTATTGGGTAGGCCATGGATTCACGCCGCTGGCGCCGTGACCTCAACCCTTCACCAGAAGTTAAAATTCGAGTGGGAGGGTCAAGTCGTTACTATCTGTGGAGAGGAGGATATTTTTGTTAGCCACCTGGCTACCTACAAATACATTGAGATGGATGGAGAGATCCACGAGACAATGAGTCAAGGGTTTGAGGCCTTGAACATAAATGAAACTTCTGCTGTACCTGGAACCTCAATGACATCTTATCAACAAGCCCGGAAGGTTGTTGAAGAAAGAAATGCCCAAGGCTGGGGCAAACTGTTACCGGTGGAGAAGAAAGAGGATAGATTTGGGTTGGGTTACAAACCAACTCAACAAGATCAAGCAGAGGATGCTAAAGAGCCCAGCTTTGTTAGTGGGGGATGCTCACCCCCGATGCTGTCAACAATTTGGAAGACGAGGATGAAAGCGACCGCAACCTGGAGAGTTGGATCCGTCCAAAGACCCCGGGGAACAGTATCTCAAACTGGTCTTCCCAGGAAATTATAAGAGTTACTCCTGCAGAGTAATTATTATTTCCTGTATATTTTAAGCATGCATCAAGTCTTGCATCTTGCCCAAGATGACGAGACTCATTTTGTAATCGGGCCATCTGTAAATTTTGTGCAACAAGATTAATCAATGAAATATCAGACATCTTTTGCAAATGAGTCTTTTTTCTTTTCCGCTCACTGTTTTTCCATTTTTCTTTTTGTACAAAAAATAAATGGCAATGTTTTCAAAATGACAACTTTATTTCACTTTTCTAAACAAGATTAAAATCAATCACTAAAATGAACAAACTGAACCCTTGCAGAGAGTGCCTTTCAGACCGCACCGACAGCAGCACGGCCATGACTTCGTATGACTTTGACAATCCAATCTATCAAGCTGATGAAGGGGTTGAAGAAGAATATGAGCTTCCTGAAGAGCTAGCCAGGTTGTTAAGAAAAGAGGAAAATGTTATCACTCCTCACCAGGAGGAGGTTGAAACGATCAATCTTGGTACAGATGAAGACGTGAAAGAAGTTAAAATCGGGGCCTGCTTACAAGACTCAGTGAAGAGACAACTGATTGACCTGCTTCAAGAATATGTGGACGTGTTTTCTTGGTCTTATCAAGATATGCCAGGGTTGGACACCGACATTGTTGTGCACAAGCTGCCTTTAAGAGAGGAATGCCCACCGGTTAAACAGAAACTGCGCCGTACTCGTCCAGACATGGCAATGAAAATCAAGGAAGAGGTACAAAAGCAATGGGACGCCGGGTTCCTTGCCGTAACTAGCTATCCACCATGGGTTGCTAATATAGTACCTGTGCCTAAGAAAGACGGCAAAGTAAGGATGTGTGTTGACTACCGGGATCTGAACAGAGCCAGCCCGAAAGATGACTTCCCTTTACCTCACATTGATGTATTAGTGGATAATACGGCTCAGTTCTCGATATTCTCCTTCATGGATGGATTTTCAGGATACAATCAGATTAAAATGTCACCTGAAGACATGGAGAAGACAACCTTCATCACACCCTGGGGCACGTTCTGCTACAAGGTAATACCATTTGGGCTCAAGAATGCCGGCGCAACATATCAACGGGCTATGGTGACATTATTCCACGATATGATCCATAAAGAAATCGAATGTTATGTGGATGACATGATTGCCAAGTCCCTTACTGAGGAAGATCATTTGGTAAATATGCTAAAGCTGTTCAAGCGTCTGAGGAAGTACCAACTGAAGTTGAACCCCAACAAATGCACATTCGGGGTGCGGTCTGGTAAGCTGCTGGGATTCATTGTGAGCGAGAAAGGGATTGAAGTTGACCCTGATAAAGTCAAAGCTATTCAAGAGATGCCTGCACCGAAGACAGAAAAGGAAGTTCGAGGGTTCTTAGGTCGATTGAACTACATCTCAAGGTTCATATCACACCTTACAGCAACCTGTGAACCCTTGTTCAAACTTTTGAGAAAGGAACAGACGGTCAGGTGGAACGAAGATTGTCAGAAGGCTTTTGACAAGATCAAGGAATACTTACAAGAGCCTCCAATCCTTATGCCTCCAGTTGAAGGAAGACCTCTGATAATGTACTTGACAGTATTAGAAGAGTCAATGGGGTGTGTGTTGGGCCAGCATGACGAGTCTGGTCGAAAAGAGTATGCAATATACTACCTAAGCAAAAAGTTTACCGACTGTGAACAACGTTATTCACTGCTCGAGAAAACTTGCTGTGCTTTAGCGTGGGCTGCTCGCCGACTGAGACAGTATATGTTGACCCACACTACTTTACTGATCTCCAAGATGGACCCAGTCAAGTATATTTTCGAGAAGCCAGCGCTTACCGGACGGGTTGCAAGATGGCAAATGATCCTCACAGAGTATGACATCCAATACACCTCTCAGAAAGCCATCAAGGGCAGTGTATTGTCTGAATATCTTGCTGAGCAACCTATTGATGATTACCAGCCTATGAGATTTGACTTCCCTGATGAAGACATCATGTTCATAAAAGCAAAAGATCATGAAGAGCCTGTTCACACTGAAGGGCCCGACCCGGAAGAAGAATGGAATATGATGTTTGATGGGGCTGTTAATATGAATGGTCGTGGTGTTGGTGCAGTACTCATTACACCTAAGGGAGTCCACATGCCTTTCTCGGCGAAACTCACTTTCAACTGCACTAACAACGAAGCTGAATACGAAGCTTGCATTATGGGTCTTGAGGAAGCCATTGGCCTCAGGATCAAGACATTGACCGTGTTCGGAGATTCAGCTCTGGTAATCAATCAAACCAATGGCAAATGGTACACCCACCAGGATCATCTGATACCTTACAGGGATTATACAAGGAGGTTATTGACTTTCTTTACAACAGTCAAGCTTGAGTATATCCCTCGGGACGAGAATCAGTTTGCAGATGCTCTGGCTACCATTTCATCAATGATCAAAGTTCAGGCTGCCAACTTTGTACCGCAAATCTCAGTGTCCAGACTTGACAGACCAGCATATGTATTCGCAGCGGATGTTGTTAAAGATGATAAGCCTTGGTTCCATGACATTAAGTGCTTCTTGGAGGATCGGACATACCCACCTGGGGCATCTTCCAATGATAAGAAGACATTGAGAAGGCTTGCTGGTAGTTTCTTTCTGAATACTGATGGTTCCCTGTACAAAAGAAATTTTGATATGGTACTCCTCAGATGCGTTGACAAAATAGAAGCAGACTTGTTGATGCATGAAGTGCACGAAGGATCCTTTGGTACCCATGCAGGAGGGCATGCCATGGCTAAAAAGTTGTTAAGGTCAGGCTATTACTGGATTACAATGGACGCTGATTGTTGTGCTTACGCCAGAAAATGCCACAAATGTCAAATTTATGCAGATAAGGTGCATGTGCCTCCCAATCTTTTGAATCTGATGTCTTCACCTTGGCCCTTTGCTATGTGGGGCATTGACATGATCGGCAAGATTGAACCAACTGCTTTGAATGGCCACAGATTCATCTTGATTGCTATTGACTATTTTACCAAATGGGTCGAAGCAGCTTCATATGCAAATGTTACGAGACAAGTGGTAGCCAGATTTCTGAAGAGAGATATCATCTGTCGATATGGAGTGCCCGAGCGAATCATTACTGATAATGGTTCCAACTTAAACAACAAAATGATGGCAGAACTATGCCGGGACTTCAAAATTCAACATCACAATTCTTCTCCTTACAGGCCAAAGATGAATGGCGCTGTTGAAGCAGCAAATAAAAATATCAAGAAGATTGTGCAGAAGATGGTAGTCACCTACAAAGACTGGCATGAAATGTTACCATTTGCCTTGCATGGGTACCGCACGTCAATCAGAACATCCACTGGGGCAACACCGTATCAGCTAGTGTATGGCATGGAAGCAGTCCTACCGGTTGAGGTTGTATTACCTTCTCTGCGGGTACTAATGGATGTTAAACTAAGCGAAGCAGAATGGGTTCGGTCCCGATACGAACAACTGAGTCTGATTGAAGAGAAAAGACTGGCAGCAATCTGTCATGGGCAGTTATATCAGAAGAGAATGAAGAAAGCCTTCGATCAGAAAGTCAGGCACCGAGAGTACCAAGTAGGAGATCTTGTGCTGAAGAGAATCCTTCCTCCTCATACAGACCACAGGGGCAAGTGAACTCCAAATTATGAAGGACCATTTGTAGTAAAGAAAGTTTTCTCTGGTGGAGCACTGATGCTCAGCACTATGGATGGTGAAGACTTCCCGTCCCCTGTAAATTCAGATGCAGTTAAAAAATACTTCGCATAAAAATGACCCGCTGGACATAAAAACAGAATGTAAGTCCAGCCAAAAATAGGGCATCCCGGCGAGTCAAAAACAGAATAAAAGACTCGGGAAAAAATAAGGGAAAATAAACAAAATGTACACCCGCTGAGTTGAAAAGCCGCATCGGATAGCTCAGGCAAAAATGGGTATCCCGATGGATTGAAAACCCGAAAGGGCAATCCATGCAAAACAAGGGAATAAGCGAACAACTGCATTCTGAATTCGTCTGTATCGTTTACAACCTGATAAGCTTCAAAAGGATCAAGCTTCTTTCAGAATCAGCCTTCTTCAGAAAGCAAGACGAGGAGAACGTCAAAAGTCATACGAGTCATAGTAAAGAGGAAGCTCCTTAAAGCGTCATCAACATTGCCAGCATTTTGTTTTTCAATTTGTAGCAATCTCCTCATTTCAGGGGATATGTTTCTTTGACTGTATCTCGCCAATTCAGGGCACATGAATTAATAAAAGCAGATTTTCAGTCATGTTTCGTCTTGTACATTTTTATTTGCAAAAATGTCTGATGTCTTAAGAAAAACTGGTTGCATAAAATACAGATGTTTATCTTCAAAAAATATATGTAATAAAAGTCACATGCTTGCAGGAAATGTACTTACTCTCGGAAGTGTCTAAACTCCTATGACGGAATCCAGTAAAGGATACCTCGGGATTACTTGTGCGTTTCCCTATCTTTGCAGGATTGTAGGTATCCAGAACGCAACTTGGGGCACGAAAGCTTCACTCCAGCAAGCTGACAAATCAACACTCAGCCTTAGCACCTAAAGTGCCTGGCCCCCCAGCTGATTTGCCACTTATTACTTCTCCCCATCAAAGTTGCCAGGCATCGTTTTTCCAACAGAACAGTACCAGAGGGCGCCCATATCCCCGGCTGAGTCAAGAATCCTCCTCAACAGAGTCTCTAGGGAGATCTTTCAGTGATCTCTTTCTCCCCAGCCGAGTTGCCATTTCATCCTCAGCCAAAATACAAAAGTCAAGGAGCCCTCTCCCCACAGAGTTTCAGCCTCTATCCAGAAGAGCAGCGCATGAAGGATCACAACAGAGTGAAGAAAGCTTCTTCAAACCCCAGCTGGGTCCCTCAGTACAAGGATAGGTCTATCAATGACCTATATCCCCAAGCAATGGCATCTCATCAGATCTACCAATGATCTCACCCCCAACTGGGATGTCCATTTCAAGCAGATCGGCCAGAGATCTTCGTAGCAACGGGATCCGAATCCCGGTTGGGTATCTTTGCATAATCATAGCATTCGCATCATATTTACCCACAAAGCGTAGCATTCTGTCTAATACGGAGCATTACGGCAAAAATCAAACATATAGCATAATCATAAGCCATGTCTTGAATCAAACACTTGTGGATAATAATGACAATCCATCAATATAAAGAATACTTCCCCCAAAATCCCCAGCGGAGATTCCCCAGCAAAATCAGTTGCCTCACATTCACAAACACCAGTATATACTCTCTTTGGCACCCGTCCGTATCAATACTCCCCAGTAAAGTCGCCCGAACACTCTGTGCAAACAGTACCACTCGTATTACAGATACTTTTTGACACCCGTCTGTGTCATAACCCCAGCAGAAAGCCAAAGACACCCTCTTTGCACTCACGGATACTCATATATACATTTCCTTGACACTCGTCCATAAACACTTTGTACATCAGATACTTGTTTATACTATACTCTTCTCCTGTCGACACTCGTCTGTGTCATTCTCCCCAGCAGTTAAACACTCGTCTATACACCACTCGCACTTAACAGATATTCGTCCGTATCTTGTATACACCATTTTATATATATCCCCGCAGATTCAACACTAGTCCTTGTTCTTTGTTAACCAGTTGGTACTCGTCCGTACCATCATCTCAGAACATGCGTCAAGCGTTTGTTTCTACCTGATACTCGTCCGTATCATGGTCTTGAGGATGCTCGTCCGCATCTTTAACCCATACATTGTGTCAAACACTTCCTTGTCTTCTTGAATATAGACACTCGTCTGTGTCTACTATTCCCCATAAGAGTCCCCTCAGATTCAACACTCATCCGTGTTCTCTGTTAACCCGTTGATACTCATCTGTATCATCATCTCTGAACATGTGTCAGTATTTGTTTCTACCCGATACTCGTCCGTATCGTAGTCTTAAGGATGCTCGTCCGCATCTTTAATCTATACACAAACATCTAAACACTTATACCTTTTATTTCTTGGATATAAACACTCGTCCGTGTTTATTATTCCCCAGTAGATCGCCAACAAAACAAATTTCTTTATTTGGCATACGTCCTATGTAATGATAAACCTTGAGAGCAGCCGTCCCCTGCTAGGTGGTCGTCCTCCACCTCTTGATGGTCGTCCTCCATCATGCTCGTCCGATGGCCGTCCCCATCGTTGATTTTCTATCCGACATTCGTCCTATGTCATGATATTTAGCAGCCGTCCCCTGCTAGGTGGTCGTCCTCCACCTTTTGATGATCGTCCTTCATCATTTTTTATCCAATGGCCGTCCCCATTGTTGATTTTGGTTATCCGGCATTCGTCCTATGTCATGATACACCTCGGGAGCAGCCGTCCCCTGCTAGGTGGTCGTCCTCCACCTCTTGATGGTCGTCCTCCATCATGCTCGTCCGATGACCGTCCCCCATCGTTGACCTTTTATCCGGCATTCGTCCTATGTCGTGATATTTTCGGCAGTCGTACCCTGCCAGGTGGTAGTCCTCCACCTTAGATGACCTTCCCTCATCTTACCCCCAACAGAGCAGCCGTTCCCTGCTAGGTGATCGTCCTTCACCTTTGATGACCGTACCTCATCATCTGTTTATTTCATTTATTCTTTAACCCGATGGCCGTCCCCGTCGTGGTCCTTTTTCTTCTTAGCCCGATGGCCATCCCCGTCGTTGGTTACTTTACTTTGTGAACTTGATGGCCGTCCCCATCATAATTCTTTTACCCCCAGCATGTCGGCCGTCCCCGTCATTGCCTTATTTCCCGCACCTTTCCAGCATGTCGACCGTCCCCGCCATTGCTCTTTACCCAGCAGTCGTCCTCTGCTCGACGGTCGTCCTCCATCGCCCACACTTTACAATATACTTTATTTTCTTTTGCAATCTATATCCCTTTTCTTCTTCGATCTGTGAGTGCAAATTTTGGACTGTCTTTGGTATTCAACCACAAGTTATCTTGTTTGCCTGTTAAGTCGTCGCTTACATCCTGCACAACTAACTCATGTTCGAATAGGGGCAGCTGTAAACACCCCAAATTTTCCCTCACCCATTCAAACTAAGGCTTGTGATCATTTCATATGCATAAACTCAATCATATCATCTCATATTGCATTTTTGATTCATTGCATTGGTTCAAAGTCATCTGCACCTAGGGTTTGTGATCTGAGCAATCCAAGAGCTTCTTGAGCCACTCCAAAGGCCATCAATCACTTCAAAGGGGTCTATGTGTGTTCAAGTATCATATTATATCCTCTCAAAGTCAAGAATGTCAAAGAATCACAAGAACTGGGATTGGTATGGAAGCAGAGCCAGGCTTGACTGCACAGTTGACCTAAAATTAGAGTTTTGGTTTCAAAGGCCATAACTCCAAAATTTTTGGTCATTCTTGTTTCTATTGGTATCTATATGGTATGGGGAGTATGCATATCAATTTTCATGAAGAAATTCCATGGGGAAGTCATCTGATCAAGGGTTGACTTTTCAAGCAAGTCAGTGCAAAATCAGGGCATCTGAGGCCCTCAATGACCCAACCAAGGGGTGATCTTCATCATTTTGATTGTATATGATCTTTATTTGATCATGGAAGAAGTTGGAAGTTCACAAAATTCAAGAATCTCAAGTTTTTGCAATGTTGACTTTTTTGGGCAAGTTTGACTTTTAATGAAAATGTCATTTTTTCAACCCTTACTTTTTGATCCAAAAAAGCTTCAAATGGAAAAACTTTGGTCATGAAAGTTGTAGAATAGATTTTTCCCTTTCCAAAAAGTACAAGAACATGACCTAATTCATTTTGGATCAAAAGTTATGGTTCATCAAAATTGGCTAAAATCACTAAGTTTCAAATTATGCACCAAATGGAAAACTTGCAAATTCTTGTACCAAGGCAATTTGTGACTTCAAAATGGTCTCTAATCTTTACACAAACATCACACAAGTCCTAAAAATCAGAATGGGCCAAAGGGATCACATGTTTTATGGCTTGTGAGGCAAGACTTTTCATGAAGAACCAAAGGCAAACCAAGTTGCAAAAACTCATGATGGCATTGCATCCACTTGTTAGCTACTTTGATGATCAACCCTAGCCTTTTCCCTCACCATGCTGCGCAGCCCACACCCCTTGTACTTGGCTAGAACATGACCCATGCTTTCTCTTACACAAAGTTGACAATTTGCAAAAGTAGCTACACCTATCACAAAAGGGCATGTCACATCTTCTGACCAATGGGATTTGTTTATACAAATCAATTGCAAGCCAAACACAATAACCAGCCAGCCTAAAACAAGCCATAGCATCACATTCTCATTTTCACTCCCAAAAGCAAAAGCTTTCGAAACTCAGAAAACAAGCCACAAACACTTAAACAAACCTCATAGATCAACTCAACTCATCATCCTGGTCACAAAGCACCCCTCACCCTTGCCTTAAACTGCTTGAATCAAGAACACGATTCTCACCTGAGCTTGAGCAGAAGTTGTTCAAACTCTCAAACCAGCCAACACAAACTCCTTCTAAGCATCCAGACATCATCAAGGGACCAAAAGGAGTGGATTACACAAAGGAAAGAAGTCAGAAAGCTGCAAACTGAAAGCTTCAAAACTCAGGAAGCTCAAGAACTTTTTTTTCCAGAAATGGATTTTTAAGTTCTTGATAGCTTCTACATGCTTCCCTGGTCATGAATATGTTGTTGGTTTTGAAAATGGTAAAGAGATGAGAGTTTAATCGTGTTCTGAAAGTCTTGCCCTAAATTTTGTTTTGTTTCGATTCATGTGATTGATGAAATATAAATGATGTTTATGTTAGGGTTTTGATTCAGTGAGGTGTGGGAAGGATTTTTGTTTTTTTAGATTTCATTTTAGTTACGTTTTGAAGATTCTAGGAATTTTCAGGTGGGGTTCCCACCGGAGAAGACGACCGGAGGTCTTCTCCGGCCACCTGAAAATAATTAGGGTTTAATCCCTGTAATTATTGAAGTTTGAATTCAGTGCGTTGGATCTGTTGACTTGCTTGACTTAGCGCGTGTATGTGTGGTCCAGATGTGTCCATTTTGCCCTAATCTCCATTAACCTAATTAATCCATTTAATTAATTCATAAAACCTGATTTAAGCCAGAGTCCATCCTGACCCTTGATTCACGCGCCAAGTCAACTTCTGCCCCCCAGCTTTGAATCTCATGCGTTGGATTGGTTTACTTATTCAATTAATTCAATTTTATTTCATTTTATTTCATTTCTTTTATCCAATTTATTTAAAATAGCAAAAAATGTTTAAAAATTATGAAAATTTTTGTCAAGGTTTTCATTATTTTTCAGAACACAAAAATATTTTTATTTTCATTTTTTTCATTTAAAAAGTATTTTTAAATATTTAAGAGTTTATTTTTTATTAATTAATGAGAATTAATTAATTAAAAATACTTTTAAGTATTTAAAAATCACCAAAAAATTCATGAAACATTTAAAAACATTTAGAAACATTGTCCAACCCTCAAACCAAATTTATTTTTTGATCTTGATGCATTTTGAGAATTTTCCATGGAATTAAAATCATTTTAATGCATTATTTTGATCCAAACTTCCAAAAATCACTTATGCCTAACCATGATGAGTTGGACTTTGATTCTTTTTGCATTGTGTTTAGCATATCATTTAGTTTATGATATTAAATGGCCATGATTTGATCTTTCATTTTCCATTTGTTTGGCATTTTTCTTGTTAAGGAACCCTAAAACCCTAGAAAACTTAGGAAAATCATATCTTGAATTAGGTTAAGAGTTGGAACTTCCCCTTTGGGAAGTGAGTTAGTATAGGATTAGGGATCCTTTAAGTGCATTTTCAATTTTTTATATTGATGTTTGCTTCTGATTTTGGGTTTTGTTTGATGCATTGATCATAAACCCTAATTTGGGCTTCCATATGCATCCATCTTGCATTTGCATTCATGCCTTGACTTGCCATAGCATTTTATGTATTATTGTGATTCATTTGACATTTTAAGACATATTGAAAGCATGTTTGATCATTGCATCTTGCATTTT
This sequence comes from Lathyrus aphaca, assembly GCA_963966055.1. Taxonomy (NCBI): domain Eukaryota; kingdom Viridiplantae; phylum Streptophyta; class Magnoliopsida; order Fabales; family Fabaceae; genus Lathyrus; species Lathyrus aphaca. Next base: position 440,260,183 of record OZ014522.1, on the reverse strand, counting down.
CCATGATGTATGCCATTTGCATTTCATAACTTTTCATGTATGTTCATGCTCCTTAGCTTGTTTCATTTGCATCCATAAGCTTGTATGATCATCCCCATGTGTTGTTTCATGTTTGTATCATCTCATAGCATCATTAACATCATGTATGTGCTTCTGGTTTTGTTTCTTATCATGCCATTTCATTTCATTTTGCATTGCATTGCATTTCTTTTCTAACTTTTCAGGTGGTAAGTAACTTTGAGAAGTGAATTTGCCTTCACTTCTCACATTTTCTTTTCATCCCTCTTATGCACTCATGCTGCATTTTTTATATGTGTTTGAGATTGAGCTTGCTCATTCTTCTTCTTCTCACTTTCTTTCCTCAAGTGACTTGACTTCTTGAATGAAGCAAGTTACTTTGCTTCTCTTGATCCTTTCATCTGCTTCCTGGTGGTTCCATTGAAGACTTCTTCTTGTTAAACCTCATAAACCTTAGGAACAACCAAGCATGACAATAATTAGGGTTTTGATTAGTCCCCCCTCTTAGTTTTACCTTTGTGTCTCATTGAGTCTTCTCTTCTCATCTCATAATCAGGGACTAAACCCTAAAGGCTTTAAGGCTTTGTGATTAAGCTTATGCCTGCATCCTTCGATTAGGATGGAGTGTATAAATTTAATCCTAAGTGTTAAACCCTTAATGTGTTTAACTCCTCCAATCAATCCATCTTAATAATCATCAAGACATCACACTTGTAACTTGGGCCTTGCATTAGGGTTCTAATTCTTCCTTAACTGGTTAAGAAGGACTAACCCTAGTGTTAATGGACAAGTCCCCCTCAAGTTGTCTTACAAACCATAAAATTCACTTCTTCATCATATCATTAAATAAAATCCACTTAACCAAAGGCTTGTTTTGTCATGAGTTTAATCCCTAATCATGGATTAAGTTGAGGAGTTTTCCTCAGCTTAAACATTTTCATCTATTATCCTTCTATTAGGATGGTGTAATGAGTCTGTTTAATCCCTGATTATGGCTTAATCTCATTACTCAACACTAAACAAAAACAACAAAAACATCTATATAATCACAAGTAGGTTAATGATCTTAACCCTACACCAAAGGTGATTAAGTGTGAGAAGCTGACTTCATACTTAAGGTATTCTCATTACCCCTAATCAGAGGGAAGATGTGATGAGATCACTAAATTCATTGGTTTAGGCTTAAGCTCATTATCTTATGACAAATTCTCAAAAGCAATAAAAGACTGAAAACTCAAAAACAAACAATAATCGTCTCCTTCGGGATTCTTTTCTCATCTCACTCACTCACAAACGAGAACTCGCTTCTTCCGTCTAATGCAAGACAGTTAGCACCTGAGCCAGACAGGTCATACACTTGAGCATAGACAAGCAAGCAGTTCACAAGTCAAATCATCTTTCAGTCTCTTTGGGTCGAACTACGGTGTTCTATCTTCCTCATTGCACGAGAGGATACGTAGGCATAACTTAACAGTTATCGAACAAAAGTCTCTGTATATTCCCCCTCCTTTCAGTTTCATTCTCTTTAGCCTCATATTCATGAGCATTTCACTCTTATCCTTACACTGACACTTCACTTATACACTTCACTTCTCTTACACTGACACCTGTACATTCTTTTCCAGCTCTTTATACACAGATTGCACTGACACTACCCCTTTAAAAAACAAATCTTTTAAGCGTGGATCCCGTCGAGTACGGCGGACAATCTGGGTGGTAATACCTTCCCAGGTTGTAACCAACCCCCTTTCTCAGTCTCTCTGGTTCGCAACCGTCTTATCCCTCTTTTTCTAGGTCTATGCAGCATTACCTTTCCTCCGGAATAAAAATGCCTAGCTGGCGACTCTTTTCTTCTCCAGTGAGTTCATTTCTGTGTGTTCTCATTGTCCCTTTCGTCGACTATTCGCGTCTGTACCCTATTTGACCCGGCTTCATTTAGTGGGAGCGACAACGGTTGAGAGGGAACACCCGGCGGAGAGCAATAATTCCTGAACCACAACAGAGTTAGTAACAAACAAACCAATAACAAAACCCTACAAAACAAAACAAAAGTTAGTATGCAATGCAGTATGCTTATTTGTTTTCCAAGGTATCCGGCTTGGTTCTTGGTTTTGACCTTTCCAGACCCCGAGGAAGATGCTTTGATGTTGTTGAGAAAAAGAAACCCCACAATGGAAACAAACTAAAACATATTACAAATGCTGAACAATACATAGTTTGTTTTTTACAACACATGCCCCTGAAGGGTCAAAATACAACAAAGGAAAAGTACATCAAATGAAAACAACAACAATCAAAAGGTCATACATCTAGTCCAAACTCATCCTCCTTAACCTCCTTCAAAAGTGCCTCAGTCACTGGGCCAGCCGGATGCTCTGTGATGTTCCTGATGAGGAGGTTTTTGGTGGCAATAGCAGTGGTCAGCTTTTTGTGCCTGTCCTGGTCCTTTGACCTCTTCAAACCAGCCCTGAGCTTCAACTCTGAAATCTCCTTCTGGGCTGCCAGCAAAGCTTCTTGCTGCTTCTTTTCATTGGCCTCTAATTGCTCATTCCTGGCTTGGGTTTTCTGATCCTCTTGTGTCCGGGCTTCAGTGATCCTGACCCACCTAGCCTGACTTTCTTGTAGATAGAGATCAGTTCTAGCCTTCTGAAACTTGGCCTCTTTGCAGGCATTCTTCAATATTTTCTCCCCAGCTCTTGATTTCTTGATGTAGTCCTCTGCTTTCTCAATCTTGGTCAGATGCTCCACCTTAAGCTTCTCCAACCTCTCAATGTCCAGACGACCATCACTCCTTTCCCAAAGGGTCTTCTTCAGAGCTTGAGACGGATTCTCATTCCTTTCCTTCAGCTTCTCAAACTCTTCCAGGCTGACAGTAGCTGGAGGTGGTACTGCAGAGGGTCCAGGTATATCTTCGATGGTGAAGGGCATTCCAATAATCTGAGCCCTAGCATGAGACCAGTCATAGTACTGAGCTGAAGCAACATTATTTCACCTTCCAAGAATAGCCATCCCTTTTGTCTGGATGTTGTCCCAAGCCCAGGATGCTTGTCTGACAGCAGCTAGATTAGGCTTTATCTCACAATACAGGGTCTCAACTAAATCTTGCACTCTAGGAGGGTGAACCAAAGCATAGCCCAGTTTCCTTTTAAACAACAAAGGATTGTAGTTGATGCAACCCTTTACTCCTATCAGAGGTACATTTGGGGATTGCCCACAGCTGGTGATGATGTCTTTGCCTTTGGTGCTCTGGGTACACCATCTGATATCATCTGAAGACAAAGCAATAAGTCTCTTAGCCCAATTCTTCTGTTGGTGAGGATTCAGGAAGGCATCTGTTTTGGGTAGGTGTCTGAGCAGCCAGGTGTGAAACAAAGGAGCACAACATCTCACTAACGTCCCCCTTTGTTTCTCATTCCTCTGGTGAATGGAGTAATAGAAATCTCCCAGCAATGTGGGTACTGGGTTCCTCAGAAGGAAAAGATGAATGGCATTTTTGCTGATAAATTTGGGCTCATCTGCAAACAGTATAACCCCATATATGCTGATGGCTAGCAATGCACAAACTGTCCTCCATTATCCCAAAGAGGCCTTTAGGATGGCCTGAGAAATCAAGAAATCCAAGTGTAAACCAGGGATCCCAGCCTTTGTTGTCATGTTCTGCTCAATTAAAGTAGGCTCTAGGTACAGTGCTTTTGCCACTTCTCCATTGCTGGGAGAAGTCATCTCTGGGTTGAAGGGGACTCCACCCCTGACAGGTACCCCAATCAATGATGAAAACTCCTCCAAAAGAGGTCCTAGCTGAAAGTCTGGGAAAGTGAAGCATCTCAAAGGAGGGCCATAAAACTGCAGGCAGGTGTGGATCATACTCCTCTGAGAAGGGTCTAGGTCCATGACCATATCAATGATGCCTCCATAATGCTCTCTGAATAAAGGGATGTGGTCTGGAGTGATAAGTGCTTGGACCTGCCTGATGCCAGTCAGCACAGGCTCAAAGAAATGGTATGAAATGTTGCTCTTCCTGGGTGCCATGACTGCTGATGAAGAGCTGAAGACAAGTGCTGATGAAAATCAAGACTGGTACTGGAGATGAGCCACTGATAAGCTGATAATGATGAAGGTAACTGAAGCAAACAACTGATGAAGATAGCTGAAGTAGATAACTGATGGAACAGAGGTCTAAGCAGATGAAGGGGACAAAACCAAGCCAGATATAATGTGGATACCCTGAAAAACAAATAAACAAATGTTAAATGATGCAATGATGATGTATGCAAATGATATGCAAGGGTTTGTGATCAAGCTGGATCTGATTATCTGTCTTGATATAAAATTCATGTATGTTCAAGAAGTGCAGATGGAGGTTCAGAAATCCAGTAACCAAGGTGGGGGACTCAAATAAAGAGTCACATGTCCAGGGTTAAATCACAAGAACTGTCCAAGATGGAGTACTCTTAATCAAATAAAGTAACAAGGTATGATGTGGCCAAAGGTACATGCAAACCTGTAAACAGCCCAACCCCCTCACAGGTGGTGTTCTAGAACAAGGATCCTCAGACTTGGATCAGTTATGAGAAGTGTAAACACTTCTATCCCTGAGGTACAGTGTTTACAATAACCATAAAAGATCCTCCTCTAATTCACCTCAGTTTCTGAAGGTCATAATAAAGGTCATCCAGACTTAGCAGGCTTCCCAGATAGCCCTAGCACTACAGGAAATCTGTAGCACAGGGTTCTCAAGAAGAAACCCACATCTGAACCGTGTTTCATATTCTCGCACCAGACCGAAATGGAATGGGAAAGAACATGAACCACTCTAGCCTAGGTGTCACTCAGGTCCCAGGTATAGGACCTCAAACTCTCAATGAAACCCCACCCACCAAGACAGAGGAACAGATCCAGCAATGATAATGACAGTATGAAATATGAAAAACTGTAAAGAAAGCATTAAATAAAGTTGTACATAAAGCAATAAATAAAGCAACTATATAAACACAGTTAGCACATAAAACCCCAAGAAACACAAATCAAACAACCGCTAGGAGGAACCCACAAAAAGAACCAAAAGCCCTGGTTACAGTATAAGGGTCCCCAGCAGAGTCGCCAAGCTGTCGCTCCCACCAAATGACACCTGGTCAGAAGGGGTACAGACGCGAACGGTCGGCGAAAGAGGAAAGAATGAATAGAGTCTCCAGCTAGGCATTTTTATCCCGAAGGAAAGGTAATGCTGCATAAACCTGGAAAGATATGGATAAGACGGTCGCGAACCAGAGAGACTGAGAAAGGGGGTTGGTTACAACCTGGGAAGGTATTAGCACCCAGATTGTCCGCCGTACTCGACGGGATCCACGCTTAAAAGATTTGTGTTTTAAAGGGGCAGTGTCAGTGCAATTTGTGTATCAAAGCTGGAAAGAATGCAAGTGTCAGTGTAAAATGTGAAGTGTATAAGAGAAGGGTCAGTGTGAGAAATGGATGAAGCTCAAGACTATGAGGCTTAAAGAATAATGCTGGAAGAGGGGGGAATATACAGAGACTTTTGTTCGATAACAGTTAAGTTATGCCTACGTATCCTCTCGTGCAATGAGGAAGTCAGAACACCGTAGTTCGACCCAAAGAGACTGAAAGGTAAATTGACTTGTGAACTGCTTACTTGTCTATGCTCAAGTGTATGACCTGTCTGGCTCAGGTGCAAACTATCTTGCATTAGACGGAAGAAGCAAGTTCTCGTTTATGAGTGAATGAGGTGAGAAAAGAATACCAGAGGAGACGATTACTGTTTGTTTTTTGTGTTTTCAATCTTTTATTGCTTTTGAAAGTTTGTCATAAGAAAATGAGCTTAAGCCTAAACCAGGGGTTAGTAAACTCATCACATCTTCCCTCTGATTAGGGGTAATGAGAATACCTTAAGTGTGGAGTAGACACCTCACACTTAATCACCATGATGTAGGATTAAGATCATTAACCCACTTGTAATTATTTAGATGTTTTTGGAGTTTTTGTTTAGTGTTAAGTAATGCGTTTAAGCCATAATCAAGGATTTAATGGACTCATTACACCATCCTAATAGAAGGATAATAGACGAGAACATTTAAGCTGAGAAAAGCTCCTCAACTTAATCCATGATTAGGGATTAACCTCATGACAAAACAAAGCCTTTATTAGAGTGGATTTTAGTTAATGGTGTAATTAAGAAGTGGATTTTATGGTTTGTAAGACAACTTGAGGGGGACTTGTCCATTAACTCTAGGGTTAGTCCTTCTTAACCAATTGAGGAAGAATTAGAACCCTAATGCAAGGCCCAAGTTACAAGCTTGATGTCTTGATGGTTATTAAGTGAATTGATTAAAAGATTTAAACACATTAAGGGTTTAACACTTAGGATTAAAGTTATACACTCCATCCTAATAGAAGGATGCAGGCATAAGCTTAATCACAAAGCCTTAAAGCCTTTAGGGTTTAGTCCCTGATTATGAGATGAGAAGAGAAGACTCAAAGATGACACAAAGGTAAAACTAATGGGGGGACTAAATCAACCTAATTGTTATCATACTTGGTTATTCCTAGGGTTTATGAGGCTTAAGAGAGAAAAATCTTCAGAGAAACCACCAGGAAGGAAGCAGATGAAAGGAGCAAGAAGCAAAGAGAAGCAAAACAACTTGCTTCACTTAAGAAGACAAGTTGCTTGAAGAAAGAAAGTAAGGAGAGAGCATGAATAAGCAATCTCACTCTAAGACAAATACAAAATGCAGAAATGATGCAAGAGAGATGAGGAGAGATTGTGAGAAGTGAAGGCAAATCCACTTCTCAAAACAACTTACCACCTGAAAAGTTAGCAAAAGAAATGAAATGCAATGAAAATGAGATGAAATGTCATGATGCAAACCAAAGTCATAAGAATTTACATGATATTAATGATTCTAAGAGATGATACAAACATGAGGCAAGACATGAGAATGATCATACAAGGCAATGGATGCAGATGAAGCATGTTTTGAACCATGATGTACATGAAAAGTTTATGAAATGATATAAATGCATAACATGGCAAATGAAAGATGCAATGATCAAACATGATTCTAATATGTCCTAAGATATATTATGAATCATGTTGATGCACAAAATGTCATGGCAAGTCATTGGATGCAAGCAAATGAGAGATGGATGCAAAGGAAAGCATAAATTAGGGTTATATGCATCATGCAATGCAAAAATCCAAAACCAGAAGCAAATGACATGATAAAAAAAATTGGAAATGCAATCAAAGATACCCAAAACATATACAAGCTCACTGCCCAAAGGAGGGGATCCAACTCTTAACCTAGTGCAAGTTATGAATTTCCTAAGATTGCTAGGATTTTGGGGTACATCATCAAGAAAAATACCAAACAAATTAAAAATGCAAGATCAAATCAAACCAATTTTATCCTATAAACTACATGCCATGAAGGATGCAATGCAAGAAGAATCATCATCCAACTCTAAAGGGTTAGGCAGAATGAAATTTTTAAAGTTTGAAACAAAATATTGCCTTAAAATGAATTAATTCCAATGAAAATGATCAAAAGGCATCAAGAACAAAAAAGAAATTTGGTTTGAGAGTTGGATAATGTTTCTAAATGTTTCTAAATGCAATGTGATTTTTTTTGGGATTTTTAAATACCTAAATGTATTTTTAATTAATTAATTTCCATTAACTAATTAAAAATAAACATTTAAATGATTTAAAAATAATTTTTAATGCAAAAAATAAAAATAAAAATATTTTTGTGCTCTGAAAATTAATAAAAGATGTGACAAAAATTTTCAGAATTTTTTAATGTGTTTTTCTATTTTTTAAAATTCGTACAAATAAATGCAAAACAAATGAAAATAAAATGAAATTAAATAGAAAAATGAGAAAGTCAAACAGATCAAGGGCTGTGGTTCAAACTGGGACGCGCGGGAATTGACCTGGCGCGCAAACGAACGGTCCAAATTCAAACTTGCCTAATTATGATTAAACCCTAATCAGAAACCCTAATGACTTTCAGATGACCGGAACAGTGTTCCGGTCATCTTCTCCGGCAAGCTATTCATGCTATCTCACTCCCTACGCATCCCCAAGCCCTCTAACTTTCCAGAAATGATCCCCATAACATCCCCAACAAGAATCACTCACCAAAAATCATTTATTCAAACTCCAAATCATGAATCGAAGCAAAACGAAAAAAATGGCAGGACTTTCAGAAGACCAATACATGCTCAATACTCAACTATTCTCAAAAATAAAAACATCATGGTGATCAGTGAGACATGTAGAATCATTCTATAACATAAAATAAGAGTTTTGGAAAAATAAATGCCATGGCTACCTGAGCTTGAGCTTTCGAAACAGGGACTTTCTGGCCAGTTCTTTGCTCCAAATCCACTCCAGTGGTTCCCCCCAAGTGTTTGTGATGCTTAGCTTGAGTTTAAATGGCCTCTAGAGAGAGTTTGCAGAATCACAGTTCATGAAATGTTGAAATCGTGTTTTTGATTGTGGGCCTTTTAGAGCAAATGGATGGTTGGGAAATGATCAGAAGGCTAGGGTGAGTTGTTCTGTGGGATTTGTTTTGAGGTTTGAAGCTTGTATGATGAGTTTCGAATGAAAATGCATAAGGGGTGAGTTTGGGGAATGCTGACTTGTGAGAGAGATCAGGCTTAGTTTTGGTATGTGTTGAGTCTCATTTGGTACATGTATCACACTTGGATAGGTCAGAGGAGTTGGTGTGGCCTAGCTTTATTGGTATGGGTCTTTTTGCAAAAAGTCAAGTTTTGTGTAAGAGAGGTATGGGTCAATGGCAGGCCAAGTACAAAAGGGTATCCTGCGCAGCAAGGATTGAGGAGAGCCATGGAATCAGTCTTGAGGCCAATTAGCAAGTGGATTAGGGTTTGTGAGATGTTTTGCAACTTTGTCCAACTTTGGCCCTTTTGGAAATTCATGAAGTTTAAGGCACCAAAATGCATAATTCTTGGGCCAATTCTGATTTTAAGAAGTCACATGAGCATGTTGTGAAGAGTTTGTGCACATTTGAAGTCTTTAGAATGCTTTATCATACCATTTTGCAAAATGCCTCTTTGGTACAAAACTTGAAATTATGTGATTTTTCCCAACTTTGACAAGCCATATCTTTTGATCCAAAATGAATTAGGACAAGTTCTTGTACTTTTTGAAAAGGGAATGATCCATTCTACAACTTTCATGACCAAAGTTTTCTCATTTGAAGCATTTTTGAATCAATTTGAGGAGGTTGAAAAACTTTCCCAAAAATGGCAAGTTTCCATTACAAGTCACTTTCCCAAAAAGGCAACTTTGCAAATGGCTTGAAATTTTGCAATTTTGTGAACTTCCAACATCTTCTATGATCAAATAAAGATCATACACATTCAAAATGATGAATAACACCCTTTGGTTGGGTCATTGGGGGCCTCAGATGCCCTGATTTTGCACTGACTTGCTCAAGAAGTCATCTTGTGATCAGATGCCTTTCCTGTTGAATTTCTTCATGAAAATGTATATTCATGATCCCTATACCATATAGAGACCAATAGAAACAATAATGACCAAAAAATTTGGAGTTATGGCCTTTGAAACCAAAACCCTAATTCTAGGTCATCTGTGCAGTTAAACCTGGCTCTGCTTCCATGCCATTCTCAGTTCTTATGATTCTTTGACTTTCTTGACTTTGTGGGGATATAATATGATACTTGAACATTCATGGACCCCTTTGAAGTGATTGATGACCTTTGGAGTGGCTCAAATGGCTCTTGGATGGCTCAGATCACAAACCCTAGATGCAGATGACTTTGAAACAATGCAGTGAATCAAAAAAAGGTGATATGAGATGCTATGATTGAACTTATGCAAATGAAAAGATCACAAGCCATGGTGTGAACTGGGTGAGGTCAAATTTGGGGTGTTTACAATAACAAAATAGCAATAAAAACTAAGAATGCATATGAAATCGGAGTTAGAAATACGGTGAAATTTAGTGTTATCAAGGTGAAAACAACTTAAAGATTTAACACTAAGTATTACAATTATACACTCCGTCCTAAGATAAGGATACATGCATAACCCTAATACAGAGCCCTAAAACTTTAACTGATTAGCCTTTGTTATTGAGATGAGAAGCAGAGACTCAAGGAGACTCAAAAGGTAAAAAAACTAAGGGGGGCTATTCGCAACTCTAAAGTTATCATGCTTGGTTATTCCTATGGTTTGTGAGGCTTAACGAAAGATCTTCAAATGGCCACCAAGGAAGGATAAGTTGATGAAAAGAGAAGAGAAAGGAGAATAGGTTACTTACTTCCTGAAGAAGTTAAGTAATCTAAGAGAAAGAAAGGGAGCAAGAGAGAGCACAAGTGAGTCAAACTCACTTCAAAGAAAAATAAAGATGCAAATGAAAATATAAGAAGAGATTGGATTTGGAGGCAAATCCACATCCTAAACAACTTACCTGAAGCCCCTGAAATGGTTAGTATGAATGCATAAGACATGAAACAAAAGGAAATAAGGGAAATGAATATGCAATGATCAAGACCAGAAGTGCAAACAAAATGCAAATGTGTTATGAAATGATGCAAAGACATGTACAATGTTTATGTATGATCATACAAGAGATGAAATGCAAAGGAAAGCATATTAGAAGCTTGAAATCACATGAATACACATAAGAAGTAATGGATGCAAAACATACCAAATGGATGCAACAATGATCAACCATTGTTCACACATGTCCTAAGGTATCTAAGATGACATAAAAATGCATGATATGTCATGAAAAGTTCACATGATGAAGGTATGCAACGATGAATGCAAATGAACATGGCAAATTAGGGTTTTAAGGAAGTGTGAGATGCATATGATCAAAACAGAAGCAAAACACATGATAAAAAATTGAAATTGCAACCAAATGAACCCTAAACATACATAAGATCACTCCCCAAAGATGGAATCCAGAAGCTATACCAAAGTCAAGTTATGGTTTTTCTAAGTTAGGCTAGGGTTTTTGGTACCTCTTCATGAAAAATGCCAAACAAATGGAAAATGAAATACAAAATTATGAGTTAAATGTCTTAGATACTAGATGCAACATGTAAAATAATGAAAAAAGAACCAAGTACAAACTCATCTTGGTTGATCATAAATGAATTTTTGAAGTTAGGGTTAGAAAAATAAGAAATTTAGAAACCCTAATTCAAGGTTAATTGTCAAAATGTGATCAAACCCTAAAAGAAATTTGTAAAATGAGTTTGTAAATTGTTCTAAACATGTAAGAATGCTTCATGATTTTTTTTGGTGATTTTTAAATACCTAAAAGTATTTTTAATTAATTAAAATGAATTAATTAATTAAATAATACAATTAAATGATTTAAAAATATATTTTTAACGCAAAAATTAAAAATAAAAATGTTTTTAGTTTCTGAAAATTATTTAAAGTAAGAATGCAAAAAATAGGAATTTTATAAAATGTTTTACTATTTTAAATAAATAAAGAAAAGAAAATGAAATGAAAATAAAATAAAATGCAAAGTATGCTGGCTGGATGGATGAGATTGCACATGAGAGAGATCAAGGGCCAGGATGAGAAGTCTACATGTCAGAGTGATCAGCTAAGCATATAGAATCATTTTATAACAAGAAAGAGAGGTTTTGGAAAAAATGTTCTTGAAGGTTACCTGAACTGAGTTTCTTCAAAATGGAGCTTTATGGGCCTCCATCTTGTGCAAATAAACTCCTCTGGTCCTCCTTGTGCTAATGGAATGCTTGGATGAGGCTTATAGTGGCTGGTTTGAAGGTTTCAGTTCTGATGAAGCAGAAATCGTGTTTTTGTTTTAGGGTGATTCAGGCCATGTTGAGGGGTGGAGAATGATCCTTAGGTTATGTGTGATTGAATGGTGAAAGAATTTTTGATGTTTGATGGTTGAGTAGTGAAAATCGAAGAAGGGAAGTTTTTGAGGATTTTTGTGCAATCTGAGTATATGTTTGTTATGAGCTCTTGTGTGTTGCTATATCTCTCCCATAAAGTGTGAATGGATCATAGAGTAGGTTTGTAGAGGCTATTGATCACTATTCCAAGAGTATGGGGGAAATTGCAAAAAGTCAAGGTTTGGTGTACTTGAGGTATGACATGGTGCAGAGGTGGTTTGAGAGCTTGTACTGCATCAACTGAGTTCAAGGAGCACCTTTGGATTGAAAGTTGTGAGCTGTAACACTTGATTCAAGAGTTTGCATAGGTTTTGCATTTTTCCTCTTTGTAATTTCTTGAGAAACAAGTCATGGAATCCTTTGGTTCAAGGATCAATTCTGGTCAAGACAAGTTGCATTATGTTGTTATGATGTGTAGGAATGCATTAGAGGTCGTGAGAAGGCTTGGAAACCAAAATTGCACATTTCCCTCTTTGGCATGAACTTGAAAATTACAAGATTTTTCCCAACTTTGGTCCATCATAACTTGAGTTCTAGGATGAATCAAGAGGATTTCTTGTACTTTTTGAAAATGGGAAGATCCAATCTACAACTTTCATGTTTGAATAAAATTCATTTGAAACTTTTTTGATCAGGAAAGAGGAGGTTGAAGATCTTTCCCAAAATGGAAAGTTTCCATTACAAGTCATGTCCAAAAATGGCAAGTTTTCCATTAGCTCAAAATTCTTCAATCTTGTGAACTTCCAAGCATTACTAAGATCAAATAAAGATCATAGGACCTCAAATTAATGATGGTGACCATTTGGTACCCTTGTTGGTGGCCTCAGATTCCTTGATTCTGACTTTTCTTGCACAACAAGTTACCATTTGATCAGATGACTTCCACAAGGAATTTTTGCTTCAAATTTGATACACATGCTCCTTATGACATATATAGACCAATAGAATCAAGAATGGCCAAAAAATTTGAGTGTAAGGGCCTCAAACCCAAAACCCTAATTTTAGGTCATCTGTGTAGGAGCCCTGAGCCTGCCTGGGCAACTGTGCAATCCTCTAAGATTTCATGACTTCAAAGAACCCTTGTAGGCATAATATGATCATATAACACTTGTGGACCCTCTTTGCATACTTCATGGCCTCTGAGATAGCTCAAACCACTTCTAAGATTCATCTGATCATAAACCCTAGCTATGCAACCTATGTAGTGAAATAATTATGCAGTGTGAGATGGTATGCTTATGCAATGCAACATGGAGGATCACAAGCCAAGGTGTGAGAAAAAGGAGAGGGAAAATTTGGGGTGTTTACACACGTTGATGTAATCTGGGGAATTTGTTGCTTTCATGTGACTGATGCAACCTAAAATTATTTTTGCCCAAATTCTCAGATGATCCTTCAGATCTTTGATTGTTTGGAATGTTGCCCATTTGAGAAGATTTCTTTAGAGACGAATATAGTATCAGAAAGCTTATCCATCTCACTGCACTTGATCTTATTTCCATCAGATTGTATCAACTTTGCAATGTGTTCTTCAATGATTATGATCCTTTTTACCCAGAACATAAAAGGTTATATGAGAGTTAGAAGCACTTGCAAAAATCCAAAATTCCTTGACTAATTTCGGAAAGATTGGACCCATCAGACGATCAAAGTATTTCTCCCAGCCTTGAAACTTGACTGTAGGTGTAAGATCCAACACATTTTCCTTCAAACTGTCAAAGTTAACAAAGAGCTCACAGAGAACTTCTAGCTTGTCTACTGGAGTAAGAAGGGTTCTGATAGGAGAAATATAGAGTTCTTCTGAAGGTTGATCATGTTGAGTTTGCTGAGAAGAAGGAGCTTGATGAATGTTTTGAGATGAAGAAACCATTTGTTACCAAGATGAAGGTTTGAACAAGGGTGCAGAGAAAAAATAGAAACAAGAGAGTGATGGTGAAAGTGAAAGTGAAAGTGTTAATAGTGTTTGTGAGGTGAAAAATAATCATTTATATAGAGTTAAGAGGCGGTAAAAGAAAAGCACAATTAGTGGAAAACATTAATGCATAAAACATAATGATTAATTGCATTAAATGAGTTCTGACAAAGGAGAGGAGTAAACATTTTGGAACAGTTACCAACGTGACTAGCGCCTCAATTGTGTCTTTTCATCCGTTTCAGTTTTCCAGAAATTGAACATGTATTCTTCTGCAGAGGGACATCTGTCCAAGAGCTGAAATGCATGTTTTGTCCATCTTCAGAGTATGAACACATATTTTGATTCTTTAGGATACTTCAGAGCTTCATTGACACATGTAGATGTTATGATCTACATGTTATTCTTTTGACACAAAAGTCTGAGAAGTAAACAGTCATATCATCTTAAAAACTTCTGAACCCGTTTTCTTTCTAGAGAGAAATAAATTGGTACATATCTTCTAGGAGTTAAATGCATAAAGTTAAACATTTCTCATTCTGGACATAGTTTCATACTGAGATTAGTCAGAATGAAATTAAATCTATCTTCAGCAAGGGGTTTTGTAAAAATATCAGCCCATTGATGATTTGTATCTATAAATTTTAAAAACAGGATTCCCTTCTAAGTATAGTCCCTAATGAAATGGAGTTTAACTTCTATGTGTTTAGCTCTAGAGTGTAAAATAGGGTTTTTAGAAAGACAGATAGCAAAAGTGTTATCACAGAGGGTGGGAATGTTACTCTCATAAATATTGTAGTCCTCAAGCTGGTTTTTCATCCAGAGCAACTGAGTACTGCATCCAGCTACTACTATGTATTCAGCTTCAATAGTTGATAGTGATATGGATGATTGCCTTTTGCTGGACCAAGATATTATATAGTCTCCCAAAAATTGAATACTTCCAGAAGTACTTTTTCTTTCTGTTCTGTCTCCAGCAAAATCAGTGTCACAGTACCCTACAAGCTTATAATTTCTAGACTTTATGTAGCATAAACCAAGATTAGTAGTACCTTTCAGATATCTAAAGATTCTTTTAACTGTTGTTAAGTGGGTTTCTCTAGGATCTGATTGGAATCTAGCACATAAACACACGATATACAAAATGTCTAGTCTTGAGGCAGTTAAGTAGAGAAGAGAGCCAATCATACCTCTGTAGATCTTCTGATCTACTTTCTTACTTACCTCTTCCTTCTCCAGAATACATGTGGGATGCATTGGAGATTTGGAAATATTACTCTCTGACATATCAAATTTCTTCAGAAGTTCCTTGACATATTTTCTTTGATGTATATACGTTACTTCTGATGTTTGATTGATTTGTATTCCCAAAAAGAACTTTAATTCTCCCATCAGGCTCATTTCAAATTATGCCTGCATAGACTTAGACAATTCCTTTCCCAAGGCAATTTTAGTAGAACCAAAAATAATATCATCTACATAAATTTGACAAATCAGAATATCATTTTTAAAGGTTTTGCAGAAGGGAGTCGTGTCCACTTTCCCTCTGATAAAGTTATTTTCCTGAAGAAAATTACTTAGTCTTTCATACCAAGCTCTGGGAGCTTGTTTCAGACCATATAAAGATTTTTTAAGTTTGTAAATATGTTCTGGAAATTTAGTATTTTCAAAACCAGGGGGTTGGTGCACATACACTTTTTCATCAATATAACCATTTAAAAATTCAAACTTGACATCCATCTGATAGAGAGTGATGTCATGATTTACAACAAATGAGATTAAAAGTCTAATAGATTATAACCTTGCGACTGGTGCAAAGGTTCCTTCTTGTTGACTATAACCTTGTGCAACTAGCCGTGCTTTGTTTCTGACCCATTCACCTTGTTCGTTGAGCTTGTTTCTGAATACCCATTTGGTTCAAATAATGTTGAATCCATTTGGTCTAGGAACAAAATCCCAAACGTAATTTCTGGTGAATTGATTTAGTTCTTCTTGCATTGCAAGTATCCAATCATTTTCTGAAAGTGCTTCTTATAGAGAAGTTGGTTCAATTAGAGAGACTAATCCCATTAGCGATTCTTCAGACTTTCTGAATGAGGACCTTGTTCTAATTGGATCATATTTCTTTTCCATAATCTTATCTTCTGGATGATTCAACATGCTTCTGGATTGTTTCTTCTTAATGGGTTCTTCAGTACTTGTTGGGGTGTTTGTCTTGTATTGTTCTGAGGATGGTTATTCTTCAGATGTTCTTTCTTCATTGATTTGAACTTCTATATCTACAAGAGATTCATTCTTCTTTGGCTTTTCAGAACCAAGTTTATCATCAAATCTGACATAGATGGATTCTATCACAATTCGTGTTTTAGTATTTTATACTCTGTATCCTTTCAAATTTTCAGAGTATCCTAACATATAATATTTTTGTCCCTTAGAATCAAACTTGTTCAGAGGATCATTAGTATTCAGAATAAAGCAAGTACATCCAAATGGATGAAAGTAAGAAATGTTGGGCTTTCTGTTCTTCCACAATTCATAAGGAGTCTTATCCTGAATAGGTCTTATAGAGATTCTATTCATAATGTAGCATGTTGTATTTACTACTTCTGCCCAAAAATGTTTAGCCATGTTAGTCTCATTGATCATGGTTCTGGCCATCTCTTGTAATGTTCTGTTCTTACGTTCTACAACCCCATTTTGATGTAGATTTCTAGGCCATTTTCGTTAAAAAATAATTCCAATTTTTTGTTTTCAAATTCTCCACCATGATCACTTCTGACTTTAACAATTCTAAACTCTTTTTCATTTTGAACTTATTTACAGAAGTTAGAAAATACAGCAATTGACTCATCCTTGTGTCTAAGAAACTTTACCCATGTCCATCTGCTATAGTCATCTACGATCACTTATCCATACTTCTTACCACTGATAGAGGCAGTTTTCACTGGACCAAACAAATCAATGTGTAGAAGTTCTAGTGGCCTAGAGGAAAAGGCAACATTTTTGGATTTAAAAGCAGGTTTATAAAACATGCCTTTCTGACATGCTTCACACATAGCTTCTGAGTTGAACTTCAGGTTAGGAAGTCCTCTGACCAGATTGAGTTTGTTAACCTGAGACAATCTTCTTATATTAACATGTCCCAATCTTTTGTGCCAGACCCATTGCTCATTATCCACAAACATTAGGCATTTTACGTTCTGACTTTTTAGTTCAGAAAGTTTTATTTTGTATATGTTGTCCTTTCTCTTTCCACTAAATAGGATTGTTCCATCCTTCTGACTAACAGCCTTACAGAACTTTTGATTAAAGATTATATCATAATTGTTATCACTTAATTGACTTATGGATAACAAATTATACATTAATCCTTCTACTAACAACACATTAGAGATATAGGGAAGAGTACCATTACCAATAGTTCCAGAGCCAATTATTTTTCCTTTTTGATTGCCTCCGAAACCAACGTAGCCTCCAACTTTTAGCTCAAGACTTTGGAACATATGCTTTATTCCCGTCATGTGTTGCAAGCATCCAGAGTCCAGGTACCAAGATTGGTGTTTCAACCTGGCTGTTAAAGACATCTGCAACATACACAATTTTATCTTTGGGTACCCATATCTTTCTGGGTCTTATTTGTTAGACTTTACAAACTTATGATTGAGTTTGAGTTTCTCATTAGAACTTGTAGAACAGGATGAATCACTGGTATATTTCAGATCATGATTGTGACCATAGGTGAAGTGAGAATTTAAAGGAGTATCAACTTTTATGATCATGTCATCAACTTGTTTAAACTTCAGTGTTTCTTCTCCTTTAGTTTTCACATAACCTATACCTCTTCTACAGTTTCTGCTAACTCCATAGATCATTGAGGCAATTTTTCTTCTATATATGATTTTAGCTAGAAATTTTTGAAAATTGTAATCATATTGCTTTATGATACTATCAGAACTAGGTAGAACTTCAGATTCAGATTCCTTCAGAGCTTTAAATTTTTCAAAGGAAATTTTGCATTCTAAAATATTTTCTTTTAGCTTAGAGTTTTCTGACTTCAGTTTTCTAACTTCCTCTGATTCAGATACTAAACTTTGTTTTATGTCTTTGTATTTGAATTGAAGTTTATGATATTTTTCCAGAATTTCTAAGAGGCTATCTTCTAATTGAGATCTGGAGAGTTTAGAGAATACCTCTTTTGTATCAAAATCTGATTCTGATTCTATTGAGTTGACATCTTCTGGTATCTTTTCCATTAATGCAATGTCGGCATGTTCATCTTCTGAGTCCGAGTCTACTTGAGAAGATTCTGAATCTTCCCATGTTGCCATGAGAGTTTTCTTCTTCTCTCTGTTGAACTTCTTTCTAGGCTTCTCTTTCTGAAGTTTTGGGCAGTCACTCTTGTAGTGTCCAGGTTCCTTGCATTCATAGCACATTAATTCTTTGCTTCTGGATTTCCTGTGGCCATAGGATGATTCTGAGTGATTGCTTGATCTTATGGGATTTCTGAACTTCTTCTGATGATGCTTCCCGAGTTGTTGAACTCTTATGGATAAAAGAGATAGTTCGTCTTCTTCTGATGAGCCTCCAGAACTTTCTTCTTCTTCTGTCTGCAAAGCTTTAGAATCAGATTTGTTAGATTTAAGAGCGACATACTTACCTTTCTTCTAGGGTTCACCTTCTTCTAGTTCTATTTCATGACTCCTCAGTGAGCTGATCAATTCTTCAAGAGATATCTCGTTCAGATTCTTTGATAGCTTCAAAGCAGTGACCATGGGTCTCCAAACCTTTGGCAAGCTTCTGATGATCTTCTTCACATGATCTGCTGTTGAGTAGCCTTTGTCCAAAACTTTTAGTCCAACAACCATAATTTGAAACCTTAAGAACATCTTCTCAATTGTTTCATCTTCTTCCATCTTGAAAGCTTCATACTTCTGGATAAGAGCCAGAGCTTTTGTTTCCTTGACTTGAGTGTTTCCTTCATGTGTCATCCTCAGGGAGACGAACATATGTTTGGTTGATTCTCTATTTGTGATCTTCTCATATTTTGTGTAAGAAATAGCACTCAGAAGTATGGTTCTAGCCTTGTGATGGTTTCGGAATTCCTTCTTCTATTGAGCTGACATATTCCTTCTTTCAATTTTTTGACCGTCTGCTTCAATTGGGTGAATGTATCCATCAGTCACCATATCCCAGAGATCTCCATCTAGAGCCAGAAATAAACTCTCCAGAACATCCTTCCAGTAGTCAAAGTTGTCACCATTAAACACTGGAGGTTTTCCGTTGATCTTGTTATTTTGATAATCTTTGTTGTTGTTGACTGAATCTACCATTGTGTTTATCTTCTGGATCTTTTATTGGCACAGTTAAGTGTACTTCTCAGAACCTAGAGCTCTGATGCCAATTGAAGGAGCGAAAAACACAAGGAAGGGGGTTGGAATTGGGTTTTAAAAAACAATGATAATAAAAGACACTTTGATTTATCCTGGTTCGTTTGAACTCAAACTACATCCATTCCACCCACCAAGGTGATTTTCCTCTCTCAATGAGGTTTTAATCCACTATTCAAAACTTGAATACAACCACTAAGACCTATAGTCAAAGTCTTCTTGAGTCCACTAACTACACTAGTCACTCAAGGAATTTTTCAAAGAGTTTTACAAAAGTTGTAACAAAATTGCTTCAAAAAGCTATTATCACACAGTGATAGATTTTACAAAGTTAAGAACAGATAAAAATAAATTGATAAAGAATATTTGGGTGCGTAAGAAGAAACTTCAATTTCTTCAAATGATCTCCTTTTATAAGCATTTGATGGAGAGATCTGTTGAGAACATCTGGTGCCATTTTTGGAAGATTGTAAATAGTCATAATGTCCATCCAAAAATAAAAAGATATTGTTCCCAGCCATTATTCTTGATTCCCTCTTAATTTTCCTTTATTATGAGATTCAGAATGTACTTAATTCACATCAGAGTATGTTTGAATTTCACATCTATAAAAATGTAGTTGATGAGAACCTCTTTCTACCATCAGATCTTCTACGAGTGATGCGCTTAGCTTTGTATGCCATTAGAATATGCTGAGCAACATAGAGATTGTCTTCTCATAAGAAGTTCTATCCTACACATAAAAGATAATTTTAGTGCTATAATCTGTTCTTAGAAAATATTGTTATCATCAAAACTCTATCAGATTATTAGAATCATAATCTTTTTCTAACATTTCTATGTTAATCAAATGTGCCATTGAACTTCATGTCACGAAACTGCATACTTGGCCTACAGAGGATGAACTTGCCTAGGCAAAAATTCTTATAACTTGATCAGTGTTGGACCTTGACTTTGAGCCACCATAACTCCATAACCATTAATCATATGAAAAATCTCCAAACATGAAAGTTGTAGAGACTACAACAATGAACAACTTTGATGTTTGGAAAAAATTAATTTGAGGCCTTATTGATGGAGTAATTTAACCATACATGTTGCACACCACATGTTAGTTGAAAATTCTGGCTTGGCGCACGCGTATGATTTTCCCTAACTGGCCATGACTTGGATTTTTGCCCTAGTTTGATCAAACTTGTATTGATCATAACTTTCTCAATTTTAATCCCATGAACATGATCCAACTATGGATTTGAAGCTTAATATGCCCTCTTTCAAACAGCCCAAGTGGAATTTTTGTTTGACTCTTAAATTGGGAGAAGGCCTCTCTTGAACATGGCTGCAAAATGGCCTAAACTTGCTATTTTAAGAAACCCTAATTTTCCAAAAAGGGAAACTTTTGATTTTCTTGATTCTTGATGATTCATCCATCATTTCTTGATCAAATTTTGTCCAATGAATCCTTGTAACATCAATTTCATGATTTTAATTTTAAAAAGTCAGGAGTTGACCTTTTCCTCTACATAGTTAACTTTTCCCCAATTTCTTGAATTTCAAGTAACTGATCAATTGAAGTCCCTCTGAAATGATTCAATGGATGATTTTTCAACCCTAGATACTTGACATCATGTGGAAAACAATGAGATCAAGTTTGAACCAAAATTTCCTTGGGAAGCCCCATGAATCAAAAACCCTAATTTCAGCCCCTTTTTGTTAGGAGGCGTTGCACTGCTTGCATTCTTTGATCAATCCACCTCTTTCTAAGACTTGAGGAATCATGTAGGATATTGTGGGATGTTAATAATCCTTTGAACATTGTTGGGAAGTCATGTGACCCTCCCATTGCTTTTGGTTGATCATCAATCTCATCAGTCCTTAATCACATGCAATATGCCTCGGCTATGAGTGTTATGCTTCAACTTTTATGCAAGGATGTGGGATTATATGTGTAATATGATATGCTAAATTCCACGAAAATGAGAGGGAAAATTTTAGGGTGTTACACATTGCAGTATAAAAGATGTCTTCCTTGTTCACAAATACTGTAGCGACCATCGCTATCGGCACTTAGAAATGTTCTACTTTTTCAACAGAGAAATGGACAACTCGTGTAGCGAGACTCCATCAGCGAATATGTGTAGGTAACTCCAATAAATAAAACACTAGTTTATTCCCAAAAGTAAAACAATTGTCTTAGTTTTCCTACATACATGTGTCGTACACGTGTTAATGTTTAATAACCAACATCTATTAGTACAAGTTAAAAGAAAAACTGACGCCTTGCATCGAGATGCCCAACCATCATATGCTTCTATTGTAGAACAAGGAAGGGATATTTCACCAACAAGATTTGAGTTAGACAAATTCCTACATAAACAACAAAACAAACCATTAGATTTCCTACATAAACCAGTAGCAGCATGTGTTACTCATTATCAAACTAGTAGTAAGCATTGCACAAAATCACTCACAAAGTTTAGTAATCCACACAAAGTCTGCGTAACTTGATCAACATAAATCAATCATCATGTTCCCAACTATCCTTTTTAATGAACTTTACTTCCTAAATTCTAGGGGTCAATTTGAACAAAAAAGAGTGTTTTTCCACCATAGTTGAGCAAATATGAACTCCACATGTATCATCATGCATGTTCCATCCATCTTATTCAATATGGCTAAAGCTCAATTTTAATCACCAACAAAACAAATAATATTTCCAATTTAACATTAATTACAAGTTAATCAGAACCAAATCTTAGTACCATTTTTGAGATACCAGAAGAAATCATTTATAAATTGAGTTTTCAATGATCTCAAATATGGAACTAAAACTATTTTTCCTTAGTAGAAAATGATGTTGTAGACTTCAACAAGAGAAATCATATATCATTCCCTTCATAACAATTAATATGGGAAGCCAAAATCATCACAAAAACAAAAAATCTAAACTGAATCAAATTGGTTAATCTAAATTCAACGAATTTGATCGGATGCAAAAACTCGGTCATAAACCTCCCATCAAATTTAGTATTCAGATTGAATTTCAAGATCAAGAATTTGAGCAAAAACTAAGATCAAATAACTTGTGATCAAGAAGAAACAAGTTAAATGAACACTCAAATTTTTAACATAAAACAATTTCCTGAGTTTTCCTACATACATGTGTCTTACGAGTGTTGATGTGTAATAACCAACATCTATTAGTACAAATTAAGAGAAAAACTAATGTCTTGCATCGATATGCCCAGCTAGCATATGCTTTTGTTGTAGAACAATGAAGGTATATTTTACCAAACAAGACATTGATCAATGTCCCATATCTGATTCACTAGGAGAATGATAAAAAATATCTTCAAACACACCTAAATATGAGTTGTCACGCAAATATGACATTGATTCAATTTCTATAATATGTACCATAGTTAACATCCCATCAGATTGATTAGGCATTTCATCCTCTATGTTGTCAATCTCCACGCGACCCCTTTGTTTTGTGGTGATTTTCGTACACCATCCATGCATATATTTACACATTTCTTGATATGGGGCATAATACACTTGTCTTACATTTTGTGTAAGGATGAAGGGATCATAAGGACGATAATGTTTATCCATCTTAATATCCACAATTTTATATTGTGGATGAACCTTTGTGCCTATATTCTTTGTTGGATCAAACCATTCACAATAAAAAACTAGAATCTTCTCCTTCAGACCAAAGTAATCTAGCTCAAAGATATGTTTAATTATTCCATAAAAATCATCTTTTCCTCCTTCTGCAATACCTTTCACGTGCACACCATAATTGTTAGTTTTTCTGCCTTTACTCCATTCTTTAGTATGAAACTTGTAACCGTTGATAAAATACATGTTACATGATATGGCCATTGATGCAGGACTGCGAGACAAGGAAATTATATCTTGGTTAGTAACTCCATTTGTCTCCTTATTTACATATTTCTTCAGCCATATGGGAAACTCTGTATGTATGCGCCCGGATGAAACTTATATATCTAGAGAGTGGTTCTCTAAGAATATGTTGAAATCAATCACTCGATTCATAAGTAAATATCTGTTATGATATGCATCAAGAATTTGATTAAATATATTATGATGCATACTTACTCACGATATGGTTTCATCTCATCATAACTTATTAAGACGTGCACATGTGAAAACTTCCATTCCTCATCTGATAGAAAATACTTTCCCGTCTTCCCACTTGGTCGACCGCCACTTTGTAGAATGGACATTGTAGGTAGAATTTCATCATTGTCCGGACGAGGGTTGTTACTAAGATTTGTGGCTGGAAAAAAATGGAAAGAGTTGAAATAATGAGAACAAAAGTAATTTGTCTCGCGATATATATAATCGGTGCATATGGAACCTTCAACTCTATCCTTATTTGTCACTACCCTCTTTGAGACTCCCTTAAAAATCTACACACTCAATCATTCCACATTTATTAATTTATGATAAACATGCAATCACTTAATAAAATAAACCACAACAATTACCTTTCAAATGGATACATCCATCGGTACTATACTGGACCACCTATAATTGGTTCTTTAGCAAGATGGATTGGAAGATGCTCAATTGAGTCAAAGAAGCCCGGTGAAAAAAATCCTTTCTAACTTGCATATGATAGTTGGAATGTTCTAATCCAACTTAACTAAGTCCTCCATCCTCAATGTATTGCAACAAATATCTTTAAAGAATCGAATTAGCTTAGTTAATGGTTTCCAAACAAAATCATACAATGAATGGAAGGAAATTGGAAGTAAACATTCCATGATAAAGGAAGGTGAGGACAAGGTGTAAAGACAGTGAGTGTTATGGATCGTCTAACACGGAGCGAGAATTCGATCTGCTGAACGAAGTGCTGCCGAACAAGATTACAAGAATACATACGTAAGATAAAGACTATAAAAAAATCATGTATATAATAATTCATGACAAACACTTGTTAACTCTAGTTAAATTGGTATACAAAAATTAAATACATGAAGAACAAGTGTTTCTTAGTTGTAGAATATAAGGAATTTTGTTTAAGTGCTATGTAAATGTGCTCAGCGTGTGCGCAAACCAAAAATCACCAGCCACTCTATTTACTCAGAAAATACTCCTTGTGAATGAAAAAATTATTAAAACAAGATTTATTCAGGAAGTCTTAAATTTTGGCCCTCTTTCATCTAACACTTAATAGAAGAAACAAACTTTAATCACCATAAGATAAAAGCACATCAACAAAATCAACTAAGATACAAATCTTAACCATCTAAAGTACAAAACACTCAAATAAGAAGAAAAACATTAAAGCTTAATCAAAATATACATCTATGATTAATTCATCACCTGAGGCAAACAATTTCTGAGGTCAAAACAGAACTTGAAATGATTTCTGCGGTTTCAAATGTCTTTTCTTCTTGAAGTAATTTCTGAGCATACCTGAAACAATTTCACAAGATATGATTCTTCTTGAAGCCAAAAACATGAAATGTGAAACACGATTCAAAAACATGAAATGATTTCTGAGGTTGAAACTTTTTTGTGGTCAATCGATTTTCTTCTCGAAGAACTTACCTGAAACGATTGATTGTCGTTGAAATGTAAAAACTTGAAATGATTTCTCATGATTTCATGGTTAGGGTTCATGGAGGGATTTCATTGTTAGGGTTTGCGAAGGAAAGGAAAATGAAAGAGATGGGAAAGGAAAGAAGGAAAATGAAAGAGAAAGGAAAGGAAAGAGGGAACGAAAAGACACGAGTGAATATTTTAATTTTTATTTCTAAATAGTGTCGGTTAAACTGAACCAAACACTAAAATATCCTTAGCGTCAGTATAACCGACACAAATATTAAAATAATAAATAAATAAAAATAATAACAAAAGGCGCTAATCGAAAAATAAGAGGGAAATGAAAAAGTTGGCGGTTGAATAGAATTTCATTAGAGTCGGTTTTGACAGACCCTACAGTTAAGTATATATTTTGTTTTTTTAAATAAATAAGTAAATTCATAAAATAAATATATGTTATTGTCGCTCCCGAAGATTTTACAATCCCGGGGCAGACGCGAACGGTCGGCGATGTTGGAGGTTGAGGTTGAATAGAGTTGCCAGCTAGGCATTTTTATCCCGAAGGAAAGGTAATGCTGCATAAACCTAGAAAGATATGGACAAGACGGTTGCGAACCAAAGAAACTGAGGTAGGGGTTGGTTACAACCTGGGAAGGTATTAGCACCCAGATCATCTGTCGTACTCGACGGGATCCACGCTTATAAGATTGTGTTTAAAAGGGGATAGTGTATGTGTTGACTATGTATAAAAAGCTAGGGAGAAAGAATGTGTGTCAGTGCAAAATGAGAAGGAGATGCTCAAGACTGAGGCTTAGAAAGAAAGCTGAAAGAGGGGGATGACAAAGATACTTTTGTTCGATAACTGTTAAGTTATGCCTATGTATCCTCTCATGCAATGAGGAAGTCAGAACACCGTAGTTCGACTCAAATAGACTGGAATGATTTGACTATGAACTACTTGCTTGTCTATGCTCAAGTGTGTGAATCGTCTGGCTCGAGTGCTAACTGTCTTGCATTAGACGGAAGAATCAAGTTCTCGTTTATAGAGTGAGTGTGATGGGAAAAGAATCCCGGAGGAGACGCTTATTGTTTGTTTTTGTGTTTTCAATTTTTTATCGTTTTTTGGTGTTTTGCATAAGATAATGAGCTTAAGTCTAAATCAAGGGTTGCTAACTCATTATATCCTCTCTGATTAGGGATAATGAGGGTACTTTAAGTATGAGATAAGCATCTCAACTTAATTACCATGATGATGTAGGATTAAGATCATTAACCTACTTGTGATTATTAAGATGTTTTTGGTTTTTTTGTTTAGTGTTAAGTAATGAGTTTAATCTCTAATCAGGGATTAATGAAATCATTACATCATCCTAAGAGAAGGATGATAGATGAGAACACTTAAGTTGAAGAAGATAACTAAACTTAATCCATGGTTAGGGATTAAATTCATTATATAACAAGCCTTTATTAAGTGGATTTTAATTAAAGACGAGATTAAGAAATGATTTTTATGTTTGTAAGACTTACTTAAGGGGGGCTTGTCCATTAAACACTAGGGTTAGTCCCTCTTAACCAAAAGAAAGAGATTGAACTCTAACATAAGGCCCAAGTTACAAGCTTCAGTCTTAATAGTTATTAGATGTTTTGATTAAGAGGTGTAAACAAATTAAAGGTTTAACACTAAGGATTAAAGTTATACACTCCATATTAAGATAAGGATGTAGGCATAACCCTAATTCAAAGTCCTAAAGCTTTAAGTGTTTAGCCTCTGATTATGAGATGAGAAGAGAGACTCAAGGAGACTCAAAGGTAAGAATCAAAAGGGAGACTATATACAACCCTAAAAATTATCCTGTTTGGATATCCTATGTGATGATGCAAAGACCAAAACCAGAAGCATAAACATGATGCAAATGTGTTATGAGATGATGCAAGGACATGTGAGATGCTTATGAATGATCATACAAAGAATGAGATGCAAAGTAAGCATTAAAGAAGCTTAGAAACACATGGATGTTCATGAAATGTAATGAATGCAAAGCATACAAAATGAATGAAGAAATGATCAAGCAATGTTCAAGCATGTCTTAAGATGTCATACAAAGGCATGGAATGTCATGGCAAGTTCATATGATGATGATATGCAAAGATGAATGCAAATGAACATGAGAAATTAGGGTTTTATGAATGTATGAGATGCAAATGACCAAAACAGAAGCATACATCATGATAAAAAATTGAAATTGAACTCAAATTAACCCTAATCATACACAAGATCACTATCCAAAGGTGGAGGTCAGAAGCTAAACCTAGGCAAAGTTATGAATTTCCTAAGTTTGCTAGGGTTTTTGGGGTACTTCTAAGGGAAAAAAGCAAATCAAATTGAAAATGCAATGCAAAATTATGAAATAAATAACCTAGATGCTAGATGCAATATGTGAAAAAATTCAAAAAGAATCAAGTTCAAACTCATCATGGTTGATTAGAAGTGATTTTCTTAAGTTAGGGTTAAAAAATGTGAAATTTATGAACCCTAATTCAAAGATAATTGTGAAAATGTGATCAAACCTAAAAAGAAATTTTTGTGATGACTGTGTAAATGTTTCTAAATGTATGAGAATGCATCATGAATTTTTTGGTGATTTTTAGAATCCTAAATGTATTTTTAATTAATTAAAATCAATTAATTAATTAAATAAAACATTTAAATGATTTAAAAATACTTTTTTAATGCAAAAATTGAAAATATAAACATTTTTGAGTTAAGAAAAATATTTGAAATAAGAATGCAGAAAATGAGATTTTTTAAAGTCTTTTTGTTATTTTAAAATAAATATGGAAAAGAAATGCAAGAAAATGAAAGAAAAAAAAAGAGAAGTTAGATAATCTAATGGTCCATGTTTAAAGTTGGATTGACTGCACGCGCATATGGGTGGTCAGGATGGTTTCTGGCTAATTAACCTAATTAATTTAATTAATTAAGAATTAGGGTTAACTGAGTGAATCTGGGCCATCCAAACACACGGGTAAACATTATCCTAGGGCTATTATTCAAACTGGGGAATTAATTGTGGATTAGGGCTAATGTCTTTCAGGTGGCCGGAGAAGACCTCCGATCATCTTCTTCGGCAACTCTCTCACCCTAACTCCCTCAAAACGCCATGAAAACACCTCAAACTCTCCAGAATCAATCATCTAACAACCCTAAACACGAATCCAGCAACAAAATCCATTTATATTTCATCAAACTCATGAATCGAAGAAAAACGGAAAAAAGTGCAAAACTTTCAGAAGTTAAATACATCTTTATTTCTCAACTATTTTGAAAACTAAACACATAAGCATGATCAGGAAAGCATTTAGATTCATTATATAACTTAAAAGGAGAGTTCTGGAAAAATGTTCTTGATGATTACCTGAGTTGAAGCTTTTCAGTTTGGAGCTTTCTAACCTCCCCCCTTGTGCTTCTGAAAGGCTTATAACAAGTTTGTTTTGGCTGGTTTGAGTGTTTTAGTTCTGCTAAGGCAGAAATCGTGTTTTGGTTTTGGGTGCTTTTAGGCCATGGTGAAGGGTGGTTTATGATCCTTGAGTGATGTTGAGATGATTGGTGAAGAAATAATTGAATTTTAGTGGTTGTGTGATGAAATTCGAAGAGAGGAAGTGTTATGGAGATTTTTGGGATTTCTAAGTGTGTGATGTTTCAGGCTCCAATGTAATGTGAAATGAGGTCCTTGATGCTTGCATAAGGCAATGTGATTGGTCAGAAAGTTGGTAGTGGCATAGTTGGATTGGTATGGGCCAAGTTGCAAAAAATTCAATGTTGTGTACTATGAGGCATGGCACGGGTCAGAGCTGGTTTGAAGGAGTGTCTTGCCTCAGCCAACTTCAAGGAGAGCCATGGGATTGCTTGTGATGATCTGTAGCCTTTGATTCAAGAGTTATCACATGTTTTGCAACTTTCCCTCTTTGAGAATTTTGTGAAAATGGTTTGTAGAAACTTGTGATACAAGGCATGATTTTGGTCTTGTAATGTTTTTTATCATGTAATGAAGTTTAGAAGTGTATTAGAGGTCATTAGAAGTATTGAAACTTGATTTTGCAAAAAACCCTCTTTGGCACATACTTGAAAATTACAAGATTTTTCCCAAATTTGAAACATCATATCTTGAGTTCTAGGATGAATCAAGAGGAGTTCTTGTAATTTTTGAAAATGGTAAGATCCAATCTACAACTTTCATGTTTAAGGATTTTTAATTTGAAGCATTTTTTATCAAGAAAGAGGAGGTTGAAAATCTTTCCCAAAATGGAAAGTTTCTATTATAAGTCATGTCCAAAAATGGAAAGTTTGCAAATGGCTTGAAATTCTTCAATCTTGTGAACTTATAACGACTTATAAGATCAAATAAAGATTATAGAACCTCAAATTGATGAAAATGACCCTTTGATTCCATTGTTGGGGGCCTCAGATGCCCTGATTCTGACTTTTCTTGCACAACAAGTTACCAGTTGATCAGATCACTTCCACAGTGAATTTCTTCATCAAATTTGGTACATATTCTCCTTATAACATATTAAGACCATTCGAATCAAGAATGACCAAAAAATTTGAGGTTAAGGGCCTCAAAACCAAAACCCTAATTTTAGGTCATCTGTGCAGGAAACCCTAGCCTGCCTGGACCTCTGTGCAATTCTTTGTGATTTTGTGACTTCAAAGACTTGTTGGGGATGAAATAAGATCATAGACCACTCATGGACCCTCTTGGAAAGCTTCAAGGCCTTTGAGATAGCTCAGATCACTTCTTGGATTCTCCTGATCACAAACCCTAATTGTGCAATCTATGCAATGATTTGATGAAGTTGAATATGCAATGTGAGATGATATGCTTATGCAAATGCAATATGAAATTTCATAAGCCATGGTGTGAGAAAAAGTGAGGGAAAATTTGGGGTGTTTACAGCTGCCCCTATTCAAGCATGAGTTAGATGTGCAAGATGTAAGCGCCTGGCTTAACAGACAAACAAGATAACTTGTGGTTGAATATCAAAGACAGTCCGAAATTTGCACTCACTGGGGAGAAGAAAAGGGATATAAATTGAAACAGGAAGTATAGTATGAGTATCAAATGAAAGTGATGGAGGATGACCATCGAGCAGAGGACGACTGCTGGGGATGAAAGAACGGTAAGTAAAGCAATGACGGGGATGACCATCATGCTGGGAATAAAGAGACCACGACGGGGACGGGCATCGGGTAAAGAAATAAAACTCTCTGGGGATTAAAAGAAATGAGGAAAGCGCTGACGGGGACATCCATCAGGTTAAAGGGTAAATAAATTGCGATGGGGACGACCATCGGGTAAAAGAATAAATGAAATAATGATGAGGGACGGTCATCAAAAGGTGAAGGATGATCACCTAGCAGGGGACGGCTGCTGAAAATATCATGACATAGGACGAATGTCGGATACAAAAGATCAACAATGGGGACGGCCATCGGATAAGCATGATAAAGGACGGTCATCAAGAGGTGAAGGACGATCACCTAGCAGGGTACAACTGCTCTGGGGATTATCTCGACATATGACGAATGTCGGATAACAAAGATCAACAATGGGGACGACCATCAGATAAATGATGAGGGACGGTCATCATATGGTGAAGGACGATCACCTAGCAGGGGACGACTGCCGAAAATATCACGACATAGGATGGATGTCGGATAGACAAGCAGTTTTGTTGGTGACTTACTGGGGAATGGTAAACACGAACGAGTGCTTATGCTCTTGAAATAAAAGGTATAAGTGTTTGACTATGTGTATGGACTAAAGATGCGGACGAGCATCCTTAGGGCCACGATACGGACGAGTATCGATAGAAGCAAACGTTGACACATGTTTGAGGATGATGATACAGACGAGTATCAATCGGTTAAGCAAGGAACACAGACGAGTGTTGATCTGCTGAGGAGGTGATATATACAAGATACGGACGAGTATCAGGGGATTGTGTATAAGTATCTACAAGTGTTTGACCCGCTGGGGAAATATGTGCAAGACACGGACGAGTGTCAAAAAGATTGAGCAAAGGACACAGACGAGTGTTTGATTTGCTGGGGAAGTACGACACAGGAGAGTGTCAAACGAATATGTACAAGTATGAACAAGTATCTGTATTGAGAGTGCAAAAAGTGTTCTGGCTTTGTCTGCAGGGGATATGAGTTTTGTATATTGATGGTGAAGTGATTTCTTTGTATTTACAGGTGACTGGCTCGAACCTGGCTTATGATCATGCAAATGTTTTATTTTTCGCCGTAATGCTCCGTATTAGATGGAATGATATGCTTAGTTTGGGGAAAATGGTTTGAATGCTATGATTATGCAAAATGAAGGAACTGATCCGAGATCCGGATCCTGCGGGGAGAAAGGTCTCTGGGCGATCTGTCTGGAGGGAGAACTCCGCTGGGGAAAGAGATCATCGGCCGATCTGTGGGGAGAAAGGATCACCGAACGATCTTTCTAGGGAAATCAGCGGGGATCCCGGCTGGAGAAGTTTATGTTGGAGAGACTCATCCTAGGGATGAGGAGGCTTCGGCAACTCCGCTGGGGAACAGAAAACCTTGGCAATTCTACTGGGGAAAAACCGGTAACTCTGCGGGAAAGCGATTATGCCGACTTTGCTGAGGATGAGAAAAATCCTGGCAACTCAGATGGGGAATAAAAAGTCCTGGCGATTGGCTGAGGAAGGTGACTCTTCCCACTCTGCTGAGGATGAGAAAATCCTGTCGACTCCGTTGAGGAAAAGAAGATCCTGGAAAATCTACTGGGAAAAACTTTGGCAACTTGCTGGAGATGCGAGGATCTTGGCAACTCAGCTGAGGAAAACTCTTGCGACCTCACTAGAGAAAAGAAGATTCTGGCAACTCTTTGGGGAAAGAGAAGTTCCTGGCGACTTTGCTAGAGAGAAGGAGTTCCTGGCCACTTTGTTGGGGAAGAGCAGTTCATTCATTGCTCGGGAGATTCTGCTTGGGGAGACAGAACTTCTGGGAAGTAATCTGTTGTAACTCATTAGTCCAAATGACACGATGGGTATTTAATGAGTTTCTCGAAGGATCCTTTGAGGGGATGACAACTTCGTGGGGGAATACTTATGTCAAGTAACCCTGCTGATGAGGTGATTGCTGACATGGATGGGGATATAATGCCTGATATGCCTCATGCTGTGAGATTGTCTGGAGAGCTGGATTCGTCCAAGGATCTCGGGTCAATAAGTCCTTAACTGGTCTTCCCAGGAAATTATAAGAATTACTCCTGCAGAGTAATTATTATTTCCTGCCTTTTTTTAGCATGCATCAAGTCCTGCATCTTGCCCAAGGTGTCAGGACTCATTTTGTAATAGGGTCATATTTGTATTTTTGTGCAAATGGAATATCAATGAATATTGGACATCTTTTGCAAACAATTTTCTCTTTCGCTCACTGTCTTTTTATTTTTGTTATTTTTTGCACAAAACAATAAAATGGCAATGTTTTCAAAATAAATAACTTCATTTTTTTTCTGAACAAGATTAAAATTGATCACTAAAAAGAACAAATCTCAACCCTTGCAGAGATAATCCTCCAAATTGCACCGACAACAACACTGCTATGACCTTGTATGACTTCGACAATCTAATTAATCAAGTTGATGAAGGGGTTGATGAAGACTATGAGTTGCCTGAAAAGTTAGCCAGGTTGTTGAGGCAGGAAGAGAAAGTGATTACTCCTCATCAGGAGGAAATTGAAACTGTTAATCTTGGTACCGAGGAGGATTTGAAAGAAGTGAAGATTGGGGCCAGTCTGCAAGCTCCAGTAAAAGAATAGCTTATCAGCATGCTTCGAGAATATGTCGACGTCTTCGCTTGGTCCTATCAAGACATGCCATGTCTAGATACGGATATTGTCATGCACAGGCTACCCTTGAAAGAAGATTGCCCTCCAGTCAAGCAGAAGTTGTGCCATACTCGCCCAGATATGGCCATGAAGATTAAGGAAGAGGTACAAAAACAGTGGGATGTCAGTTTCCTTGCTGTAACTAGTTACCCTCTATGGGTTGCTAACATTGTACCTGTGCCTAAGAAGGATGGCAAGGTACGCATGTGTGTGGATCACCGGGACCTGAACAGAGCTAGCCCAAAGGATGATTTCCCATTACCTCACATTGATGTATTGGTCGACAACACAACTCAGTTCTCGGTATTTTCTTTCATGGACGGATTTTCTGGGTATAATCAGATTAAGATGTCGCCCGAAGACATGGAGAAAATAACCTTCATCACACCTTGGGGCACATTTTCTTACAAGGTAATGCCGTTTGGACTGAAGAACGTCGGTGCAACGTATCAACGGACTATGGTAACATTATTCCATGATATGATCCACAAAGAAATTGAATGCTACGTGGATGATATGATTTCCAAGTCCCTTACTAAAGAAGACCATCTGGTAAATCTGCTGAAGTTGTTCAAGCGTCTGAGGAAATACCAGTTGAAGTTGAACCCCAACAAATGCACAGTCGGGGTATGTTCCGGTAAGTTGCTGGGATTTATCGTAAGTGAAAAGGGAATTGAGGTTGATCTCGACAAAGTCAAAGCCATTCAGGAGATGCCTGCACCTAGGACTGAAAAAGAAGTTTGGGGGTTCTTGGGTAGATTTAACTACATCTCAAGGTTCATATCTCACCTCACTGCAACTTGTGAACCCCTGTTCAAGCTGTTAAGAAAGGAACAAACAGTCAGGTGGAACGATGATTGTCAGAAAGCTTTTGACAAGATCAAGGAGTACCTGCAAGAACCTTCGATTCTCATGCCTCCGATTGAAGGAAGACCTCTGATAATGTATTTGATAGTATTAGAAGGATCAATGGGGTGTGTGTTGGGCCAGCATGACGAGTCTGGTCGAAAAGAGTATGTAATATACTACCTAAGCAAAAAGTTTACCGACTGTGAACAACGTTATTCACTGCTCGAGAAAACTTGTTGTGCTTTAGCGTGGGCTGCTCGCCGACTAAGACAATATATGTTGACTCACACTACCTTGTTGATCTCAAAAATAGACCCCGTCAAGTACATATTCGAGAAGCCAGCACTTACCGGAAGGGTTGCAAGATGGCAAATGATTCTAACAGAGTATGACATTCAGTACACATCTCAAAAAGCCATCAAAGGCAGTGTATTGTCTGATTATCTGGCTGAGAAACTCATTGATGATTACCAGCCCATGAGATTTGACTTCCCTGATGAAGACATCATGTACTTAAAAGCAAAAGATTGTGAAGAGCCAGTTCACACTGATGGGTCTGACCCAGAAGAAGAATGGACTATGATGTTTGACGGGGCTGTCAATATGAATGGTCGTGGAGTTGGTGCAGTGCTCATAGCACCTAAAGGAGTTCATATTCCTTTCTCGACAAAACTCACCTTTTCATGCACTAACAACGAAGCAGAATACGAAGCATGTATTATGGGACTTGAGGAAGCCATTGACCTCAGGATCAAAACATTGAATGTATTCGGAGATTCAGCTTTGGTAATCAACCAGACCAACGACAAATGGTACACTCACCAGGAGCATCTGATTCCATACCGTGACTGTACGAGGAGATTGTTGACTTTCGTCACAATAGTCAAGCTTGAATACATCCCTCGAGATGAAAACCAGTTTGAAGATGCTTTAGCTACTATTTCCTCCATGATCAAAGTTCAAACTGCCAATTACGTGCCTTGGATTTTGGTATCCATATTAGACCGACCGACATATGTGTTCTCTATGGACATTGCTAGTGATGACAAACCTTGGTTCCACAACATCAAATGCTTCTAAGAAAATCAGACGTACCCACCTGGGGCATCATCCAATGATAAGAAGACATTAAGAAGGTTGGCCGATAGCTTCTTCCTCAATGTTGATGGTTCATTATACAAGCGAAACTTCGACATGGTCCTGCTCAGATGTGTTGACAAGAAGGAAGCAGACCTACTGATGCACGAGGTGCATGAAGGTTCTTTTGGTACCCACACCGAAGGACATGTGATGGCAAAGAAATTATTAAGAGCAGGTTACTATTGGATCACAATGGATACAGACTGTTGTGCATATGCCAGAAAATGCCACAAATTCCATTACTGATAATGGTTCCAATTTGAACAACAAAATGATGGCAGAACTGTGCCGGGACTTCAAAATCCAACATCACAACTCTTCTCCTTACAGGCCAAAGATGAATGGTGTTGTTGAGGCCGCTAACAAGAACATCAAGAAGATTGTGTAGAAGATGGTAGTCACCTACAAAGACTGGCATAAAATGCTACCATTTGCCTTGCATGGGTATCGAACCTCAATCAGAACGTCTACTGGGGCAACACCTTATCAGCTTGTGTATGGTATGGAAGTTGTCCTACCCGTTGAAGTTGAGCTACCCTCCTTACGGGTAATGATGGATGTGAAATTGGATGAAGCAGAATGGGTCCGGTCTCGTTACAATCAACTGAATCTGATCGAAGAGAAAAGATTAGCTGCCATCTGTCATGGGCAGTTATATCAGAAGCGAATGAAGAAAGCCTTTGATCAGAAAGTCAGATCTCGGGAATACCAAGTAGGAGAGCTCGTTCTGAAGAGAATCGTTCCTCCTCATACAGACCACAGGGGCAAGTGGACACCAAATTATGAAGGTCCCTATGTCATAACCAAAGTCTTCTTGGGTGGAGCACTGATGCTCACAACCATGGATGGTGAAGACTTCCCGTCTCCTGTGAATTCAGATGCAGTTAAAAAATACTTCGCATAAAAATGACCCAATGGACATAAAAACAGAATGTAAGTCCAGGCAAAAATAGGGCATCCCGGCGAGTCAAAAACAGAATAAAAGACTCGGGCAAAAATAAGGGAAAAATAAGAAAAATGTACACCCGCTGAGTTGAAAAGCCGCATTGGACAGCTCAGGCAAAAATGGGTATCCCGGTGGATTGAAAACCTGAAAGGGCGATCCACGCAAAATCAGGGAATAAGCGAACAACTGCATTCTAAATTCGGTTGTATTGCTCACAACATGGCAAGCTTCGAAAGAACAAAGCGTTGGTCAGAATCAGCCTTCTTCAAAAATCAAGATAAGAAGAGCGTCAAAGTCATACAGGTCATAGTAAATAAAGATCACTGGAGCGTCATCTTCAAACATTGCCAACACTTTTATTTTCTCAATTTACAGCAATCTCCTCATTTTAGGGGATCTTCTTCTTTTGACTGTACTTGCCAAGTCAAGGCACCTAAATTAATAAGATCAGAGTTTTCAGTCACACCTTGTTTTGTACATTTTTGTTTCGTTTGCAAAATGTCCAATGTTCATAATACAACACTTGTATAAAACAAATGAGCCATTTTTAATAAATGCTTGCAGGAAATATATTACTTTCAGGAAAGTCTAACTCCTATGACAGAATCCGGTTAGGGATACCTCGGGATACTTGTGCGTTTTCCTTTGTCTTAACAGGTTATAGGTATTCAATACGCAACAGGGGGCATATCAAGCATTGAATCCCCAACATGCTACTTCCCAGAAGTTATCTCCTCCCCAAGAAGGACCTCCCGAGAAGCGCCTGACAACTATTTCACAGCAATATGGGCAAGGAATTTCGTATCCCCCACCAGAGTGCCAAATTTCTCTCATCCTCAGCAGATCTGATGGAACTGATTCCCCATAGAGTTGCCTCCCCGGAAGAGCAATACCTGAAACACATCCCCAGTTGAGATGCTAAAACTTCCTCACTAAGAGGTTCTCCCTCCGGATAGATCTACCAATGATTTATTTCCCCAAGCAGAGTTCTCCCTCCGGATAGATCTACCAATGATCTATTTCCCCAAGCAGAGTTCTTCCTTCGGACAGATCCATCAATGATCTCTTCCCCAGCTGGGTTATCCCTCCAAACAGATCAGCCAGAGATCTTTATCCCCGTAGGATTCGAGTCCCGGATCAGTTTCTCATTTGCATAATCATGGCATTCGCATCATAATCACCGAAATAAGCGTAGCATTCCGTCTAATACGGAGCATTACGGCAAAAATCAAACATTTGCATAATCACACGCCAGGTTCGAGCCAGTCACCTGCAAATACCATCAACAATATACAAAAAAAAACTCATATCCCTTACAGATAAAAGCCACAGCGTCCCCTTTGCACTCTCAAATACAGATACCTATACATACTCTTTTTTGACACACGTTCGTGTCATCCTTCCCCAGCAAGGTCGCTAGAACACCTTCTGCAAGCAGACACTTGTTCATAATGTGCTCTTTCTGAAACTCGTCCGTGTCATCTTATCTCCCCACAGATCGCCAGCATCCCCTTTGCACTCTCAAAACATATGCTTGTTTATATTTATACATATTTGACACTCGTCCGTGTCATACTTCCCCAGCAAGTCAAACACTCGTTCGTGTCTTGCTCATACCTTACTAGCAAATCAATACTTGTGCATACCAATACAGGGTTCTTTTGATACTCGTCCGTATCTTGTACATATCACCTCCTCAGCAGATTCGACACTCGTCCGTTTTCCTTGCTTAACCGGTTGATACTTGTCCGTATCATCATCCTTAAACACGCGTCAGCGTTTGTTTCTACCGATACTCGTCTGTATCATAGTCCTAAGGATGCTCGTCCACATCTTTAATCTATACACACTGTCAAACACTTATACCTTTTATTTTTGAAAGCGTAAGCACTCGTCCGTGTTTACCGTTCCCCAGTAAGTCGTCAACAAAACAACTTTCTTCTATCCGACATTCGTCCTATGTCGTGATATCTTCGGCAGCCGTCCCCTGCCAGGTGATCGTCCTTCACCTTTGGATGATCGTCCCTCATCCTTTTCCCTAGTGGAATCTCCATTATTGGAACCTTCTATCCGACATTCGTCCTATGTCGTGATAAAGAGCAGTTGTCCCCTGCTAGGTGATCGTCCTTCACCTTTTGATGACCGTCCCTCATCATTTTATCCAATGGTCGTCCCCATCGTTGATCTTGTTATCCGACATTCGTCCTATGTCGTGATAAACCCCGAGAGTAGTCGTACCCTGCTAGGTGATCGTCTTTAACCTCTTAATGATCGTCCTTCATCATGCTTATCTGATGGCCATCCTCATTGTTGACCTTTTCTATCCGACATTCGTCCTATGTCTTGATAAAGAGCAGTCGTCCCCTGCTAGGTGATCGTCATTCACCTTTGATGACCGTCCCTCATCATTATTTCATTTATTCTTTAAATTGATGGCTGTCCCCATCGTTGTTTACTTTGCTTTCCATAAGCCTGGTGGTCGTCCCCTTCATTGCTTTCTCATTACTTTAACCCCCATAGAATCTTATTTCTTTACCCGATGTCCATCCCTATCATGATCTCTTTATTTCCCCAGCTTGTCAGCCGTCCCCGTCATTGCTTTACTTACCACTTTATCCCCCGCAGTCGTCCTCTTCTCAATGGTCTTCCTCCATAACTTTCATTTGATAATCATACTATACCATCTTTTACAATTTATATCCCTTTTCTTCTTCTTCCCAGCGAGTGCAAATTTCGGACTATCTTTGGTATTCAACCACAAGTTATCTTGTTTGTCTGTTAAGCCAGGCGCTTACATCCTGCACAGCTAACTCATGCTTGAATAGGGGAAGCTATAAACACCCCAAATTTTCCTTCACTCTTTATCACACCATGGCTTGTGATCTTTCATTTTTGGATTAGCATAAGCATACTATCTCATATTGCATGTTTGCTTCACTGCATAGTTCAATTTCATGTGCATCTAGGGTTTATGATCTGAGCAATCCAAGAATCAATCTGAGCCATCCCAAAGGTCTTAAAGCTTTCCAAGAGGGTCTATGTGTGTTCCATGATCATAATATGCTCTCCAAAGTTCATAAAAGTCAAGAGATCACAAAGCATGGCAAAGGCATAAAGGCAGACTGAAGATTTCCTGCACAGATGACCTAAAATTAGGGTTTTAGTTTCAGAGGCCTTAATCCCAACTTTTTTGGTCATTCTTGTTTCTAATGGTCTCAATATGTAATAAGGATCATGTGTACCAAATTTGATGAATAAATTCACTGTGGAAGTCATTTGATCATTGGGTAACTTCTTGAGCAAGTTAAGTCAAAATCAGGGCATATGAGGCCCCTTACAATGGAACCAAAGGGTCATTTTCATCAAATTGAAGTTCAATGATCTTTATTTTATCTTAGAATGGTTTTAAGTTCACAAGATTGAAGAATTTTGAGCCAATTGCAAACTTGCCATTTTTGGAAATGACTTGAAATGCAAACTTTCCACTTTGGGAAAGATTTTCAACCTCCTCTTTCATGACCAAAAATGCTTCAAATTAAAAATTCTTGGGCATGAAAGTTGTAGATTAGGTCTTTCCCTTTTCAAAATGTACAAGAACATGTCTTGATTCATCCTAGAACTCAAGATATGGCCTTTCAAAGTTGGAAAAAATCACATAATTTCAAGTTTCAGGCCAAAGAGGGAATTTTGCAATTTCACTTGCCAAGCCATTTCATGACCTCTAATGTGCTTAATTATGTCATAACATGTTAATGCAACTTTCCAAGATCAGAATTGGCCCAGGGATTGAATCATTTCATGGCTTGATTCACAAGAAAAACCAAAGTTGGAAAATTGCATAAAGCATGACATATCTTCATCCAAGCCATCCAGCTACATAACAATGATCATATGGCTCTCCTTGAAGCTAGCTGAAGCAGTACAAGCCCAAAAACCAGCTCTGCCATGACCCATACCTTAAGTACACCAATCTTGACTTTTTGGCCAATGGAGCCATACCATTCCCACGGTGCATATCTAATCTTCTGACTCATTCCAATAGTTTAGGGATTGCCTAAAGATCATAAACTAAGCATGCCATGAGCTCAGAACACACACAAAATAAGATTTCACAAATTTGGCCAAAACCTTCCCTTCTTCGATTCTCTCAAACCATCCATCAAACCTAAAAAATTCTTTCACCATTCATTCAGAAATCATCCATAGAACACAAAACAACCATTACCATGGCCTGAAACCTCATAAACCAAAGCTTCCATTTTTGCCATATCAGAATCGAGCCACCCAAACCAGCCACTCTTAAAGCTTTTCAAGCATTCCACTAGCCTCAGGAGGATCAAAGGAAGCTTTTTGCATAAAGGAGAGGCCCTGATAGCTCACATTTGCAGTTCATCAGCTCAGGTAACCTCAAGAACAAAATCTTTCAGAGCTTAGTTTTCTAGTTATAAAATGAAAGTATATGTTATGGGGATCACACTGATGCTTTTAGAATTGAAAATAGTCAAGAAATGAGCATGTTATGAGCTTCTGAAATTTTGTCCAGATTTTTGTTCTTCTTCGATTCTCCATGTTTATGTGTTATAAATCATGTTTGAAAGTTGATTTGAGTCTAGTTTGAGTAGAGGATCATTTCTGGGCAATTAATTTGGGGTGGGGTGGCCTGTAGAGAGACTTAGGGTTTTTGACTCGCCGGAGAAGATGACTGGAGCTTGCTCCGGTCACCTGAAACTCATTAGAGTTTGATAAGGGTTTAATCGTGCCAGTTTAAACGTGAGCCGTTAGATTATGCTTAGCGCGTTTTTTAAGGGTCCAGATCATTTCAGTTAGCCCTAATATTCAATTAATTATATTAATCAGTTAATTAAGCCAGATTCAATCCTAGCCTCACATTCACGCGCGCAGTCAACCAGCCTTTCAATCTGGAGCCTTGGATCAGTTGACTTCTCATTTTATTCATTTTATTTTCATTTTAATTCATTTCTTTTGCATAATTTATTAAAAATATCAAAACACTTTCAAAAAATATGAAACTTTGCATTCTGATTTTAAATATTTTTCTCAACCTGAAAATGATTTTTATTTTATTTTTTTGCATTTAAAAAGTATTTTTAAAATATTTAAATTTTATTTTTAATTAATTAAAGTATTTTAATTAATTAAAAATGCATTTAGGTTTCTAAAAATCACCAAAACAATCATGAACCATTCCAATGAGTTTTGAAACATTTTCAAACTCTTCATACAAATTTCTTTTTAGGTTTGATCATAGTTTCCCAATTTTCTTTGAATTAAGGGTCTTTAAAATCACAACTTTTAACCCTAACTTTGAAAAATCATTTCTGCCTAACCAAGAAGAGTTTGAACTTGATTATTTTTGCATTGTTTCACATATTGCTTGTAGTTTCTAGGTTATTTTTCTCATGAATTTATCTTGCATTTTCAAATTGATTTGCATTTTTCCTTTTGCATCACCCAAAAACCCTAGCAAACTTAGGAAAATCATAACTTTCAATAGGTTAGGCTTATGACCTTATCCTTTGGGGTTTGACCTAATATGGGATTAGGGTTTGTTTGAGCTTGATTTCAAATTTTTATCATGTTGCATGCTTCTGTTTTGTTCATTTGCATCTCACATGTCCATAAAATCCTAATTTCTCATGTTCATTTGCATTCACCTTGCATATCCATCATCACATGAACTTGCCATGGCATTTCATGCATTTGTATGACATCTTAGACATCTTAGGAAATGTTAGAACCATGCTTGATCATTTCTTCATTCATTTGCCATGCTTTTCATTCTTTACATTTCATAAACATCCATAGGTTTTCAAGCTTCCAAGCATGCTTTCATGACATCTCATCTTTGTATGATCATTCATATGCACATTTTATGACATTTCATCATCTCATATGCCATTTGAATTGGATAGATACTTATGACTTTTGTCATTTCATCTCATTTCAACTCATTTCTTTATGCTTTATACCTTATGCATTCATATTAACTTTTCAGGAGCTTTTGGTAAGTTATTTGGGAGGTGGATTTGCCTTCACCTCTTACTTCTTCTTATCTCATTCATATGCATCTTATGTGTCCT
This sequence comes from Lathyrus aphaca, assembly GCA_963966055.1. NCBI lineage: Eukaryota > Viridiplantae > Streptophyta > Magnoliopsida > Fabales > Fabaceae > Lathyrus > Lathyrus aphaca. Next base: position 440,218,374 of record OZ014522.1, on the reverse strand, counting down.
TGAAGTGAATCTAATTCACTTATGTTCCATCTCTCTCATTTTCTTCCTTTAGGTTACTTATCTTCTTAGGAACTAAGTAACTTATTCTCCTGCTTCTTCCTCCTTTCATCAGCTTCTTCCATTGGTGGCTTCCTTAAAGATATTTCTCTAAGCCTAACAAACCATAGGATATACAAGCATGATAATTTTTAGGGTTGTGTTTAGTCCCCCCTAGATTTTTACCTTTGAGTCTCCTTGAGTCTCTCTTCTCATCTCAATAATCAGAGACTAAACTCTTAAAGTTTTAGGACTTTGGAATTAGGGTTACGCCTGCATCCTTCTCTTAGGATGGAGTGTATAACTTTAATCCTAAGTGTTAAACATTTAATTTGTTTAAATCTCTTAATCAAATCACATTAATAATCATCAAGACTTTATCTTGTAACTTGGGCCTTACATTAGGGTTCTAATTCTTCCTTATGGTTAAGAAGGACTAACCCTAGTGTTTAATGGACAAGTCCCCCTCAAGTTGTCTTACAAATAATAAAATTCATTTCTTAATCTCATCCTTTAATTAAAATCCATTTAATAAAGGCTTGTTATATAATGAATTTAATCCCTAACCATGGATTAAGTTGAGGTATCTTCCTCAGCTTAAGTGTGCTCATCTATCATCCTTCTATTAGGATGGTGTAATGAGTTCACTAATATGTGATTAGAGATTAAACTCATTACTTAACACTAAACAAAAAATTCAAAAAAGCATCTAAATAATCACAAGTAAGTTAATGATCTTAATCCTACATCATCATGGTAATTAAGTTGAGGTGTTTATCTCATACTTAAGTAGGCTCATTATCCCTAATCAGGGAGGATATAATGAGTTTACAAGCCTTTGATTTAGGCTTAAGCTCATTGACTTATACAAAAACACCAAAAACAATAACAAAACTGAAAAACACAAAAAACAAACAATAATCGTCTCCTCCGAGATTCTTTTCTCATCACACTCATTCACAAACGAGAACTTGCTTCTTTCGTCTAATGCAAGACAATTAGCACTCGAGCCAGACGAGTCATACACTTGAGTATAGACAAGCAGGCAGTTCACAGTCAATTTTCTTTATCAATCTCTTTGAGTCGAACTACGGTGTTCTGACTTCCTCATTGCACGAGAGAATACGTAGGCATAACTTAACAGTTATCGAACAAAAGTCTTTGTGTCTTCCCCCTCTTTCAGCATTCTTTAAAAGCCTCAGTTCCTGAGCAATTCACCCTTTTGCACTGACACCTGTACATTCATTCTTAGCTTTGGCACACATATAACACATACACCTACCCCTTTAAACACAATCTTGTAAGCGTGGATCCCGTCGAGTACGACGGACAATCTGGGTGCTAATACCTTCCCAGGTTGTAACCAACCCCCTTTCTCAGTTTCTCTGGTTCGCAACCATTTTATCCATCTCTTTCCAGGTTTATGCAGCATTACCTTTCCTTTGGGATAAAAATGCCTAGCTGGCGACTCTATTCAATTCACCCTCACCTTCTCCTTTCGCCGACCGTTCGCGTCTGCACCGGGATGCAAATCTCCGGGAGCGACAGTATTTATGTTAGTAAAATTTCTATATGGTCGGGGTTGATTTAAAAGTTGAAGAAAATATTGTTGAGTTGGAGGAATCGGTTCCTTAGCTTTTGAGGTAGATTAACTCTCTTGAAGTCGGTCCTTTCTTCTCTTTCTATTTTTTTTTCTCTTTTTACAAAGCTCCTTCAAAGGTTTTCAAAGATATTACTTTTATTCAAAGTATTTTCCTTTGGGGTGGCACGGAGGAGGTAAAGAAAATTCATTGGGTGAGTTGGAATGATGTTAGTTTACCAGAAGTAAACGAAGGTCTTGGTTTGAGAAGGATCAGTGATTTTAATGTGGCTTTGCTTCATAAATGGAGGTGGAGGATTCTTTCGGAATGTAATGCTCTTTGGGTAGAGGTATTAAAAGCTCGTTATAGAGATATTAATATGAAGATATTAAGTTCGGAGAATGATATTTCAAAGGGTATTCGAGTTTCTTCTTGGTGACGTGATATTTTGAAGTTGGGAAAATATTTTCCGATTGATATTTTTCTTGATAATTGCAAAGTGTCCATAGGAAATGGTTTTACTACTTCTTTTTGGAACTCTATGTGGGTTAATGAGAAATGTCTTAAAGATTATTTTCCTTTGGTTTATGAAGCTTCTCAACTCAAGGAAGTCTCGGTGGCTAGTTTGGGAGGTTAGCATGGCTGTGATTGGCAATGGGGCGATTTTTGGGTGGCAGATTCGTGTACAGGGGCCACGACTGCCCAGCTGGTAGCGCTGCACTTGCAGCTAGGGATTGTTCGGTCGACCCATTTTTGGCCGATACGGTCTCTTGGTGTAGGAGGACTTCTCGGTCAAAAGTTTCCATTCAATTTCGGGTATTTTTCGTATTCCTTATGCTCCCTTAGTTGAATTTAATGAAGCTTTTTGTTTGGTTTGGAAAGTTGACATGCCTCTAAAAGTCAAGGCTTTTGGTTGGCGTTGTTTTCTCAATCGGTTACTGACGAAGGATTCTCTTTCCATAAGAGGGTGTTATTTTTTCGGTGAGAATTTTGGTTGTAGTTTTTGTAGTGAACCTCTTGAATCGGTGAACCATTTATTTCTCTTTTGTGATATTGCAAAATTGGTTTGGTTGGATATTGTAAAATGGATTGGTATGGAAGTTTTTGAAGCTAGGAACATCAAGGATAGTTTTTTGTTGTGATTTCATTTTGGTAAACGAAGTGGCTTACGGAAAGGGAATGAAGGTTGCATTTGGTTAGCCATTTGTTGGCATTTTTGGTTGTCTAGAAATGCAATGATTTTTCGGAATGAGTCTTAGAATATTATGGACATGGTGTGGAGTATTAAAGCGTTGGTGTGAAGATAGTCGTTCATCGGGAAGATTACTCATTCCAATTGCAACTTTGATGAGTTTTGTAAGTTTTCATTGTATTATTTATCTTAATGGTCAATTTGCTTGTAATTTTCTTTTCTGAACTTTGACCCCTTCTTTTGTAAGTAGGTTTTGAGAAACCTTAGGGTGTGTTTGGATGAAGTATTTTAATGAGGGAAAGTAATTTTTTGGGGAAATTTCAAATGACTTGATCAAAATCCATTGTTTGGATAAAAAATATGGAGAATTGTTAAAATGATGAAAATTTATGGAGTATTTTATTCATGTTAAATTTAAAGAATTTAAAATGACACCAAAAAGTAAAGAATTTTAAATTGTTTCATTACTCTATATAATATGAATGTTAAATTGTTTATTATTAAATTTTTAAATTTAGCAAGATGGTCCTCATATTTTATGAAAATTTCAAATTCACCCCTAAATTTTTCAAAAAAAATACAAATAAGTCCCTAATAATTTTCAAAAATTTACAAAATTGGTCCCTTTAAATTTTCAAAAATTGAAAATTGGTGTCTATTTTTCATATTTTAAGTTTGACCCAAAAGTTTAAAAAATTATGAAAATAATCCAATTTTTTTACAATGAATCATTTTAATACTCTATCCAAACAAAATAATTTAAAATTGAATGAATTCTAATTGAATCATTTGAATTACCTAGAATTTTGAATTTCTTAAAAATTCTAAATTACCTCTTTCAAACACACTCTTAGATTTTTTTTATTATAAAATCTTGCTTATGAAAAACACTGCTATGTTCGTTATGAAAACAATTTGATTCAAGGTCCCAAATATATAACTAGCATGTAAGTGGTATTATTTGTAATGTTAAAAGCTCACTTTACTTTTGAATATATTTATTGATGTTTAATTTTTTCAACTTGTAGAATTGTTTTGTGATACAATATGTTGTAGTTTTAGAAATATAAATTTTTAATATATTTTCTGTAAAGTTGCATTGTTTGTGACATTATTTTATTTTCGTCAAGTAGTATTCGTTCTTTTTATATGTAGTAATTATTATATAAAATTTATTTGTAAGCGATGCTACAACCAAAAAGATAAGAGTGTAGATGTTATGTGATGAAACACATATTAAATATCGTATTTTTAGAATTGTTGATTCGTGAAAAGAGATAATCACTTTATCAATATGTATATAATTTATTTATATTAATTTTTTAATAAAATATTTAAGTTTTTTGTTTTGTTATTGTAAGCAAAGGTAATAATATTTTTCTTAATTAGTAAAATGTTTAATGTTATTATTGTTGTGGAGATTTACGATATAATGTTATTGTTGTTGTTGAGTTAACCTAATTTAAATTTCTTTCAAATTATAGGTGTTTATCGACTAATCACCATTCATAAAAGAAGACATAAATGACATTTATTCACGTTGGAAAACTTTCCTATATTTTTTTATTCACTAATATATATATATATATATATATATATATATATATATATATATATATATATATATATATATATATATATATATATATATATATATATATATATATATATAGGGTTGTTCCAAAAAATCAGGAGGCTCGTTCAAATTTATAAAATGGACCCAATTTTTTAAGAAAAATTGTAATTAAGTAATTAAAAATAATATATAAAAATATAATTATATAAAATAAAATAAAATATAATTATTTTGATATTTGATTCATCTCATTGTTTTATATATATTAAAATTTTATCATAGCATTTTTTATTATTAAATTTGTATTATAATATTTTTTTATATTTATTAATATTAATTTAAAAAAATTGACACCTTTAAAAATTTTAGAGTCCTGTAATATTTGGGACCCTATGCGGTAGAGCTTGTTGCTCTTGCATAGAGTCGGCTATATATATATTTTGTTAAATAGAATTAAATAGAATCAATTTATATATATATATATATATATATATATATATATATATATATATATATATATATATATATATATATATATATATATATATATATATATATATATAATTGATTCTATTTAACAAAATGTATAATTTAGGTTCTGTTTAAAAAAAAAATACAGGTTAAAAAAGAATTATATAAAATAAGCAAAAATTATATTTTAAAAAACAAGGGAATTCGCCTCAGTTGGAACTCCAAAAAACGTGTAAAAATCCTTCCCGTAAACAGAATATTAACTATCAATTCGGGTATTAAAACCAAGTGAGAGTAAATGTGGAGTTTTCACCTTGTTTAACATAATCAACAGAGTGTAAAATTATTGGGATTTCAAATTTTTACCTCGGTTAATGTTTCGAGGAGAAAAGTAACACACTTAGCATTACATCCTGCACTCTTTGAAGATCATTTTTGAAGTAGGAGTATACTCCTAAGGTTTAAGTTAGAATATACCCTATTGATTATTGAACTAAAAAGTGATTATTATACAATTAATTAGTTAGTGCTATTAGCGTAGGTTTTACAGTTGTATCTAGCTTCATAAAGCGTCACATTCAAAAGACAAAAGGAATCAAAACAAGTTAAAACTATATGAGTCAAATCCCATGTCATGTGAATCTCTGTTGTTTCGTCTGTAATTGCCTTGTTGCGGACTTGCGGTTGAACTAGTCTGCACCATGTTCATGTACAAACACACTCAACTCTGAACTTTTGTATTTGTATATAGAAATGTGAATATTCCAAGACTCATTCTGTTCATGCATTATTTCATTTATTTATTTATGTCTTTATTGTGCAATAGTAAAGTGGAATGCATACTATAGTTAAGTTATATTCAATTGCTAATCTAATACACGTGTTAAACTTGTTTACCTTATTAAGGAGGAACATGTTTATAGGAATGAATGGAATAACACTTGAGTAAGAGGTTGCTGGATCATTGATTACCTCTGGTCATAACATGTAATTAGAATATTTGTAGAATCTTTTTATTCATATTTTTAGGATTTTTAGAGAGTTTTGGCTAAGTTTTACTAAGAATTGGACAACTCAGTAGATGTTTATTTGGAATCATGTTTTGTAGATTAGTGATCAAAGAAACTTTGAAGATGAATATGTTTTTGATGATGAAAACTAAATTTGTGTTAGAATAGTGAAAACTGGTCAAGTTTAAAGTGATAAAGATGCAAACAGACTAATTAGAGTTTGAAAAGTTTGATAAAAAGAATATAATGCAAGCTTCATCTTTCAAGTAAAGTTCAAGCAAATGTCTATAAGATTGAAATATATGACAAGTCTTGAAGTGTGCGAAAGCTTACCCTAATAGGTCTAGGTGAATAAGTATTGTAAAAGTATAAGAGTTTTCTCGGAAAGTTACACACACATACAAGTTTTATAACTGATTTTTCTTTAGAAAATATTTCAAAAAATGCCTTGAAGTTGTGTTAAAGGAATTGAGAGCTGTCATAAAAGTTTAAAGCAATTTTTTGTACCGAATCGATTGACACTTATACCCCATCAATTGGGATAGTAGAAATATGACCCCTAATCGCTTAGGATAGTACCTTAATGAATGAGAACAACTATATATATTTTCTTTCTTTTTAAAATTTGTTAATCGACTAATTTTGGTCAACTAATAGATTGGTGCATAATGCCAATTGATTGACTCATTAATTTTGTCCACACAATATTTCTTTTTTTATGTCAACCTCCAGCCTATAAATAGAGGTTATTTCCCACATATTTTCACATCTAGAATAGTGAGCTCTCATATCTCACTTCTCTCTCTCTCTCTCTCTCTCTCTCTCTCTCTCTCTCTCTCTCTAACTAAGAAATTTAGTCATCGTGCTTTAGAGAAAGGTATTTTTACGAGTGAGTCATTCTTGTAATTCTAGGAGGATAATATTATAAATTCACTTAGGAACATTTGTTTCGACCTTGATTGAATAATTTAACCATTTAAGGATTATTTAATTTGGTTCAAAGCTAAAGCCTTAAAAGCTTTGGTTTGGGGATTTAGTTACTAAGTCTTTATCTTTGTTTGAAGGCTTATCCCGTTCACAAGCTTTTATAGGTTCAAGATCGGTTCGGTCTTAAAATTTCAAGTGGGATAAAGGTTATCATATGTAAAACAGCTATTCATTTTATACGCTCAGTCTAATTAAAAGGTTAGTAAGCTTGAAGATAAGCCAGATATAAAATATCATACATTTGTAGTCAACCCGTTAAAATCTAGGTTCGATTCGAGTTCAGTCTATATGAAAAGCTCCCCTAGGTTCAAGATCAAACCATGTAAAATATCAGTTTTAAGGCTTGAAGACTAACAACTCCAAGTTGTTGTTTGGAAAGAAGACTAATGATAACTAACATATGGTGAGTTATTATATAGTTTAATCTCTTGTTTAATGCTAGTAGATTTATCATTATATTTATTTTTTAATGCATTATAGATGTTTCTACAATATTTAGCTTAGCGCAAAATAAGTGCTCTCTTTTATATTTTTGATTTGTTTGTTACTTGTTTTTAAGTGAATGTTCTGATGAGCTGAGGTAAGACAGTTGAGTATAAGACTTGGTAAAGCTTTCTTATGCTAAGTGGATAAGAATCATGGCGCTAAAAGACAAATAAAGTACAATAATACATCCTCAATGGAATGTGCCATTCATAAAGGACAGTGCCACCTACACCCCATGCCATAGCAGATTACCATGCTTCTCCTTGTCTCCCATTACTATCCCTGTTCCTAATTTCTTATAAACGAAGTTGAAGGAAGGAAGGGAATTTTCTGAATAGATTTTTGGGCATGATGTAATCCTACAAAGGCCCATAATCCAAGACAAGAGAGATATAAACCTTATCTTAAGGCTTATATATAGGCCATATTGACGTTTGCTGCAAAAAGAGGGGGACTTGAGAGAAAACACTAAGAGCATTATTGTATGGCATAGTGGAGAGAAAATAGAGTTTCTTCTTCTTCTCACCTATTCTAGTACTACTGCTGAAGTATGGCACGATTGAAGTCATCATTTGTTGGTTATCCACCATAAGGAAGCTTCACGTTACTCTTAGGTTGCTATTTCTTTTTCATCTTTTGTTTAAGAATGTTTTCTTTCATAACCAGCTTTGTAAGTTATACTCAACTCATCATGAGCTAAACCTATTGTTTGTTGAGCAATGAGAAGTTTGTATGAAGTTGGTTTTATGTTAAAATGGTGTGTTGGTAACATGTTTAAATGTATTTCTTTCAATGATCAACTTAGAAAAATATAAAAGCTTGTTGTTGTGAGAGATCCAATAACAAGTGAAGGAATTTAACATTATTCACTCACTTAGTTTACTTAGAGATAAGAAACTACAACTATAAAGGAATTTAACGAGACAAATAGACGTATCATAGGATTATAAGTAAGACTTAGATATGTGTTCCCTTGCCTGTGTATGTATGTTTTGATGTTGTAGAGATACACTTCTAGATCACTAAATGAACTTTCTGGCACGACACTTCACATCATATACACATAACTACTTCCAACATATTAATGGATCACAACTCAACATGAATTCCTTTGATATATTCATAACACACTCTCTACAATATTAAGTCACATATTTATGAAACAACGAACTAGTGACAATCTATTATTCTTTTTACTCTTACCCATGATTAATTTCTAAAAATAGTTGTTTATAAAATCAACCTTAGTTACTTCTACTCCCTCTAGGTATGATATCCTTACTTTGATCACTTGTTACTTATAACGAACTTGTATACTTGCATGTAACACATTTTCAGTCAACTAGTTTTGGGACGCCGTTTGTAACGCCCCAAATTCTGTTTATTTATTTTAATTTGAGTATAGTGTTTGGTGTGTGAAATAATAATATATTATTGAATGTAATATCAATTTAAATAATTATATTATGACGAATAATATTATTGTTAGGAAAATAAAATTATTGGATTAATAAGAGGTTAAGGGGTAAGGTGGTCAATTGGAGAAATTGGTGAGGGTATATGGGGAAGTTAATAGATTGGGTCTAAGGGATTATGCGGGAATAAGGAAAAAGAAGGAAAAGGAATCGTGTGGAGAGAATGATAGAACGATAGGGAGAAGTTGAGAGAAGAAGAAGGAAAAGGTTATATCGTGAAAGAGAAACTCGCGAGGAAGAAAAATCTCTCGTCAATTCCAAGGTAAGGGTGAGATTTCTTCCATTGTTAAGGGTTTATAATGGGGGTTTGGGTAGGTTGATGATTAGAGGTTAAAGAAATTGAGAGTGGTCGTATAAAGTGAACTAGAATTAATAGCATGATGAATTAGAGTGACCCTAATGGTTGTGTGTTTATATATGGATGTTATTTGATCATCTTGATGCAATTTTGATTATAGAATGACTGATTTTTGGAGTTTAGGACACAAAATCGCAACAAGAAGTGGTTTAGGAAGAAATGGGTTTTGTCGCAGACTGACACGGGTGTAACCCGGTGAACTGACTTTAAACAATGTTGCGGATAGCAAGAGTCGCCACCGACTTTTATTTTATCCATAAGGAAAGGTTATAAAAGAACAGGAAAGACCTTAGAGAATATTTTTGGGTCCGGGGGGTAGGTTATGAAAAGGGAAGGTGTTAGCACCCTTTTCATCCATGGTTATCCATGGGCTCTTAGGTACTTAAGCTCACTTTTGAATTGTTTTGAAAGTGTAGTGTGTGAATAAAAAAATTTCAGAATAGTTTAATAATAATCCGTATATGGATGTGTAAAAAACTTGTTTGAAAATTTTGTTTGAAAATGTTAAGTGTTTGGAAAATTTTTGAGATGAGCTTAAGTACTTAAAAGCAAACTACCCTAATGTTTAAGGTCTTTCTTATTCTTTTCCTTTCCTTAGTAAGACTATCCCTACTATAATGGAGTAGGTAGTCCTTACTTCGGATGTTAAAGGGACATGTGAGGGACAATTTGATCTTTAAGGTAATGGTGGGGTGTAATAAGCATTTATAAGGGACTATCATCATTTTTTCCGAAGGGACTCGATTCGTATAGGCAACCATAAGGGACTTTGATGATTTTTATTCGAGGGACTTGCTTTTATACACCCCACTTAACCATTATTCGTAGGCAACGAGAGGGATATCCTTAGAAAGTGAGACGGCGATTAAAATCGACTTACGTGTGTGAAGTGTTTAAATTAATTATCTTTGATTAAAAATTTTCTAAATTTATTTTAAATAACAAACATATTGTTTACACTCCCTAATTACTAACCATAATAACAATAATAATTAAATAATTACATCCAGGAAACAATTACAAGAAATTAAAATAATAAGCAAAATATTAAACAAAATAATAAATAAACAATAAATAATAAATATAAGGGGTTAGTAAATAATAATAAGTAAAATTAGCAAAATAATAATAATAAACATAATTAAATTATAAATGGGTTAGTAATAATAATAATAATTAAAGATAAATAATGATTAATAATTATAATAAGCAAAAATTGGTTAATAATAATAATAGGAATCAAAAATAAGATAGGAAGAAATTAACATTCATAACTACACAATTTTAATTCATATACTAATTATTAAATTATTTTTTTAAATGTATTAAAATTTTAAGTATGATTAAAATATATATTCATGCTTATATACATATTATAAGATATTAAAATTTAATTCTATTATATTTACAAACTATTCTTAACCATATACAAAAATATAATTGTCCTAAATTAAATTATTTCTAAATACTAAAAGAAGATTAATTTGAATTATAACTATATTTACAAAATTCTATGAAAAATTATAATTGTATTAAAAAAATAAAATCATAAAGAAATAGAAATATTTTTTTTTGAGTTTTATAAAATTAGGGTTTCATCAAAATTATTTTTAGGGTTTGAGAATTAAGGTTTATATATATATCAAAATTTATTTTAATAATCATATAATATTATTTTAATTAATATAAACTATACAAAAATAAAATTTTAAATAAAAAACAAGATTTTTATTTTTCTAGAAAATTATTTTAAGATTTATTAAACTATATAATATATACATATTTTATAATTAAATTAATTAAATTAAGTGTAAGACAAGAAAATAAGAGAAAAAGAAAGAAAAGGAACCTGATGGGATTTGATCCCAGGACCTCTTGCTTGCAGGTAACAACAAGAACCACCAGGCCAGCCAGGCGCAGGTGATATAAAATTGAATCCAGTTTGTTTTGTTCTTTGTTTTGAGGAATCCAGAAAAATAACAAAAAAACAAAAGGCCTGGGGTGGGTTTCGTACCCAGGACCTTATATTCACAAGACACACGCGCTACCGCTGGGCTGGGAGAGCCAATTCTATCAGCTTGTTGACCTTGATTCATTATATTTTATGCCTTTCATGATCCTGAAAAATAAACAAAAAAATGACACAAAGCCAGATTCGAACCCTGGCCCTATATCCAAACACGCGCATGATTTACCACTGGGCCAAGCAGTCAGCTTGTAATACAAAACAGAAAGAATACATTATATTTTATAATCAAATTTCAAATATAAAATTGGCGCCAGTCAACTCCTTCTTCTCCAGATTTCCTGCAAATTTTCTTCCCTTTTTTCCTGCGAATTTAGCTAGGTGTTCTTCAACCTTCAAAACCTACGAAAATGAAACATGGACAAAACGGTACAGATTCATGCAATTGATTAATGATTTATGATTCCCATGATTCATACAACAATTCTATGCTTTCCAAATTCATTTATATTTGGTGGATTGATAAACCCTAATTTGGCCGAAAAAACCTAATAATGGTGAAATCCATATTAGGTAATGGTTCTTCACGAAACCTGTCCAGAAACAATCAAGAACTCCATACAAACACAAAACAATGATCAAAAGTTGTTAAAATTCAGCCAATATGCAAAATCGAAAATCAAAATATGATGAACATTTATGGATTCGGGTTGTGTCATATATGATGTTTCAGATGCAAATGATCATTGGGAATGATTCAATGATGTCTCAGGAACATGTCTCCACCTTTAAATTGGTTCAAAAGGGCTTGAATCTTCAAATCCGAATTTCAACTTTTGAAGAATTTTTGTGTTCTTGTTCTTACCTCTTGGCTGCTCAAATTCGTGTATGAGCTAGGGTTTGTGTTATGTATATATATGGGATTGATTTAGGTCAGAAAAATCATTTGGTTGTGTGAAGATTTGATCCAAAAAAGATTCATGAAGATCATTGTGTAACTTTCAAATATTTGATCATAATGCCTTACTATTTTGGGAGGGATCTCATGATTTCCTTCTCTTTTGACTCCAATCACCATTTATGATTTTTTAAATCCAATCACAAAAATATCCTTTCATGTTTAATATTTTTTTTAAATTTAAAATGATTTAAAATGTAATAAATCATAATAAATTAATAAAATAAAATAAAAAATATGAGAATATCATGAAAATTTCGTGCATGGCATTATGAAGTGGATTGGGTCACAAATTGAATGGCCCATTTGAAAAGAAATGATTTTGAACCTCCCTTTTCAACATAAACCATCACAAAATTGTCCAACTTTGCCAAGGCACATCTCCCTCAATTTTAAAGGTATGAGGGTGTTCTTGGACTTTTTGGAAAGCTTGAAGAGTCCTCTAAACAACCCCATTGGTTTCAGGTCCATATCATTTACCAATCTCAAGTTATGCCCTTTTGAAGTTGTTGACTTTTTGTTGACTTTTGAAATGACCTATAATGTCTTAGATCATATCTTTCAAATGAAGCATTTTTGGGCTTATCCTTCAACATCAAAGTTGTAGAGAATTCAATTTCCTTCAAAATGAGCTTTGGATGGAGACTTGGTGATGAAGTATGTGAAAGTTATGCCTGGTCAAAGTTCAGTTGACTTTTACTGAGGAAACCCTAATTTAGAAACTCCTGATTATTGATGATCTGGAATCTCCTTGATGAATCATGATCAACCCTTGATCAAATGATGAATTTTACTTCATATACTTGATGTTGGCAAAAAATCATGAAGTTTGACTTTGGTTTGACCACAGTTGACCTCAATTTGACTTTTTAACTGCATTGACTGATTTTGACTTATCTGATCATCTGACTGAGCAAACTTTTGAGAAAAGTTTTGAAACTTGACATGGGGGTTCTTACACACATATAAGATGTTATGAAACTCACTTGAGGTGTTGGAAGTCCATTTAGCCTGATTAAAGTCAAAACCCTAGTTTTGGATGCACTGCTTAGGAGGTGCATTGTCTGAGGGATTTGTCAACTCTTCTGACCAATTGTGAACTTTGTGAACCTTGTGAACCATCGTAAAATGTCTTGTAATACTCATGGGAAGTATTGTGAAGCTTGTGAACCTTGTGAACCTCATGAAGTGGCTTAGTAGACCTCATGATCCTCAGGGGAGCTTTGTAATCATTGTGAATCTTGTGAACCTTGTGAAGTGGCTTAGTAGACCTCATGATCCTCAGGGGAGCTTTGTAATCATTGTGAATCTTGTGAACCTTGTGACCCTTCATAAAGTAGTTTATGGACTTCATGAACCTCATGAAAGGTCTTGTAGATGTTGAGAAACTTGTGAACCTTGTGAACCCTCAAGAAGTGACTTGTAGACTTCATGAACCTCATGAAAGGTATTGAAAGCATTGTGGACCTTGTGAACCTCATGAAGTATTGTGCAAGTGGTTGGAGCACTTGTGAACCTTGTGAATCTTCAAGAAGCAACTTGGGGACTTCCTGAACCTCATGAAAGGTTATGCAAGTGTTGGGGAACTTGTGAACCTTGTGAACCTTCTTAGAACACAAAGTCCTGTGTTGTGAGGGCAAATTTTGGGGTGCAACAACGGGACGTGTCATGTGACACGGGTGATCGTGTCAGCACTCTGGTTGAGCAAAGCAAATTTTTTTGTTACAGTGGACCTGACACGTGCTATGTCAGGTGACACGAGCGACCGTGTCAGACCACTGTGTTTTGGCCTTTGGTTGGGTTTAGGGAACCTTGGGTGTGCACCTCTGACACGGGCTGTGTCAGGTGACACGGGAGCCCGTGTCATCCCCCTATTTTTATGAATTTTGATGATTTTGACGATCCGTAATGATTTTATAATTGATATTATTAATAGAGAAGCTATACACATAACGCAAGGGTCAATAGTATAAGTTGAACCTAAACATGGTGAATATGTTTCTTAGCTGGTTATTGATATAATGAGATATATACGTATATGTATGATTGTTGATGGTTTATGATTATATGTAATATGTCGTTGTCGCGTTGTGATGGTTAAAGTGGATGGATGTTATTATACGCTAAAATATGCATGATGTTGATAATAGCTAGTTGTTGTGAATTGTGGGAGGTAGTCGTTTTATGCCTGTATGTATGTCATGAGTGTTGAGTGACATGTTGCATAGTGACTAACATACCATGGTGGGGTATGTCGTTGTTGTGATGTTGGTATGGTCATGAAATAGGGATCGTATGCGGCCATGAAATAGGGGCCGAGGGTGTGACCATGAAATAAGGGTCATATTGGACCATGAAAGAGGGGTCGAGGGTTCCAACGGGAACTGGGTCTTGAAATAGAGATCAGAGTCGGTACCGCATGCATAGAGTCAAGTCTTGTTGCATAATTATTGTTGTTGCGAGTATGATGTTGATGATGTGTATTACATTGTTATGTATATGATGTGGTGGTATAGTGTTGTTGAGGAATGATGTTTTATTTTTGATACTTCCAATCCTTATTATACTATCCTTTATGATGTAAGAATCTCACCCCTTATGTTTAAATGTTATTCCGTTGTGGGTAACGTGCAGGTGAGCAGGATGAGTCCAGTGGTGGTCAGTGAAGTCGGTGTGCTTCGCGTTGCTAGGATGTCAGTTCTGATACGTAACTTTGGGGGTGTCAGGACGATCTTGTTCCATCTAATTTATTTAATCAACCTTTTGTAATTGTTTTAATGACTAGAATTTCTTTTATAGTATTTTCCGCTGCATGTAAAACAATTTAATTTGAAAACGTATCATCGAGCTAATTATGATGTTTGGTCGAATTGTGACACTCAAATATTTTTTTGAAAGTTATACTTTTATTTTTTTTTATGATTATTTAAGTGGGGTAATTTTGGGTGTTACATAGTGGTATCAGAGCAGGTCGGTCCGTCCGACCAAGTTGTTGAGTCGTCGAGTGGTTGAATTGTAGTGTCGTTGTGAGTGTGAACATTGTGAATGTTGTTATTGATTCTAAATCGTCGTTGGATTGTTGTTGTATGACAGATTTAGAATGGCTAGAAGAAACGATGATGCACTTCCCGCTGCTATGCAAGCGATGGCACAAGCTGTGCAAAACCCAAGGAATGATGGGGATCGCGAAAATGAAGAGTTCATGAAGAATGATCCGCTAATATTTAAGGGGAAGTATGATCCTGATGAAGCATAGGATTGGCTCAAGGAGATTGAAAGAATCTTCAGAGTTATGGAGTGTTCAAAGGTAAGCAAGGTGCGACTGGGTGCACACAGGCTGGTAGCTGAGGCTGATGATTGGTGGGTTGGAACTCGTCAATGATTGGATGCGGTTGGTGAAGAAGACACATGGGCTGTGTTTAAGAGGGAATTTCTGAGGAAGTATTATCCTGAAGATGTTCAGGGAAAGAAGGAAATTGAGTTTTTAGAGTTGAAGCAAGGCAGTATGTCAGTGACAGATTATACTGTTAAGTTTACTGATCTGGCAAAGTTATATCCTCATTATAGCGAGGCGACTGCTGAGTTCTCGAAATGTGTCAAGTTCAAGAATGGTTTGAGGCCTGAGATTAAGCAGGTGATTGGCTATTAGAGGATTTGAAGGTTTCCAGACTTGGTGGATTGCTAAAGAATCTTCGAAGAAGACAGTAAGGCTCGATCTGAGAATTTCAGAGGTTTAGCTGAGAGAAAAGGGAAACAACCAATGCATCATGGAAAGCCTTATGCATCTCCTGCTGATAAGGGTAAGCAGAAACAAAAGGAAGGTAAAAGGCCAAGTGGGGGAGGTGCTCCTTCTTCTCTTAAGTGCTACAGGTGTGGTGAGATGGGTCATCGTGTCAGTGAATGCACGAGTGATGTGAAGAAATGTTTCAAGTGTGGTCAGCCTGGACACTTGATTGCCGAATGCAAGACGAATGTGGTTACTTTCTACAACTTTGGAGATCAAGGTCATATCAGTATGCATCGTCAGAAGCCCAAGAAAGTTGCAATTGGAGGAAAGGTGTTCGCTCTGACAGGGACACAGACTTCCAACGAAGACCGCTTGACCAGAGGTATTCGTCATATTAATAGTGTTCCTTTGATTGCTATGATTAACATTGGTGAAACACACTATTTTATTTCAATTGATTGTGTGAGAAGACTAGGACTTGTTGTTTCTCCAATGAAAGGAGAGATGGTTATTGAGACTCTTATTGATGGGTCGCTAACTACTTCCCTCGTATGTATGAACTTCCTGTTATCTATTTATGGTAAGGACTTTGGTATGGATTTGGTTTGCTTGTCGTTGAAGAGAATGGATTTAATTTTAGGTATGAATTGGTTGGAGTACAACCATGTTCATATTAATTACTTCAGTAAGCCGGTTCGGTTTCTTACTCCTGGTAAAGTGGAAGAAAAAGCTGGCTATTTGTCTGCACGAGAACTGAAAGAGCTTAGGGAGGATGAGGCACAAGTTCTGGCGTTGTTTGCTTCGTTGTCAATGGAGAATAATATACCAATTAGTGAAATGAAAGTGGTGAGAGATTTCCTGGAAGGGTTTCCAGATGATGTTATGGACGTGCCGCCAGAAAGAGAGGTGGAATTCAGTATCGATCTTGTGCCAGGAACGAGACCTATTTCAATGGAACCTTATCGTATGTCAGCTTCTGAATTCTCTGAGTTGAAGAAACAATTAAAGGAACTGTTATAAAAGAAATTTGTGAGACCGAGTGTATCACCGTGGGGAGCACCTGTATTATTGGTAAAGAAGAAGGATGGTAGTATGAGATTGTGTATCGATTACAGGAAACTGAATAAAGTTACAATCAAGAATAAGTATCCGCTTCCAAGGATAGACAATTTGATGGATCATTTGGTTGGTGCTCGTGTATTTAGGAAAATCGATTTGAGATCGGGTTGTCATCAAATAAGGGTGAAGGACGAAGACATTCAGAAGACTTCCTTTAGGACTCGATATGGACACTGAATATATATCCCTAATTTTTGCCCAAACCCTTTTGGTTTGCCGGGATGCCCTTATTTTTGCCTAGGCCTGTCAACCTAGCGGGTCTCTTTTTATGCGTAGTATTTTTTAACTATGTCTGCGTTTACAGGCTGTGGGAAGTCTTCACCATCCATTGTAGTCAATATCATGGCACCTCCTGAGAATACTGTCTTGACTACAAATGGTCCTTCATATGTTGGAGTCCACTTGCCCCTAGGATCACCCTGTGGTAATATGATGCGCTTGATTACCAAGTCACCAGCCTGATATACCTTTGGTTTAACCTTTTTGTTAAAAGCTTTGATCATCCGTTTCTGGTACATCTGGCCATGACAAACTGCTGCTAACCTTTTCTCATCAATCAAATTTATCTGGTCCAGTCGAGTCTGAATCCACTCATCTTCATCCAAGCCTGCATCCTTCATAATTCTCAAGGAGGGGATCTGAACTTCAATGGGCAGAACTGCTTCCATACCATAGACTAAGGAGAATGGGGTTGCCCCTGTTGAAGTACGTATTGTGGTACGATAACCATGAAGAGCAAATGGTAACATCTCATGCCAATCCTTGTAAGTAACAGTCATCTTTTGTACAATCTTCTTAATGTTCTTATTAGCAGCTTCAACTGCCCCATTCATCTTTGGACGATACGGAGAAGAGTTGTGATGCTTAATCTTGAACTGCGTGCAGAGATCAGTAATCATAGTGTTGTTCAGATTAGAACCATTGTCAGTAATAATCCTCTCAGGGATGCCATACCTACATATGAGATTGTTCTTAATGAATCGAGCCACAACATTCTTGGTAACAGACGCAAATGAAGCTGCCTCTACCCACTTCGTAAAATAATCAATAGCCACCAGGATGAAACGATGCCCATTAGAAGCAGTAGGCTTAATCTCACCAATCATATCAATGCCCCACATGGCAAAGGGCCAAGGAGCAGTCAACACATTCAATGGTGATGGAGGTACATGAACTTTATCAGCATAGATTTGACACTTGTGACAAGTTCTGGAGTGTTGATAGCAATCAGCTTCCATGGTAGACCAATAGTATCCTGCTCTCAATATCTTCTTTGCCATAGTATGACCACTAGAATGAGTGCCAAAGGTCCCATCATGCATCTCTTCCATAATCTCAGTTGCTTCCTTCTTATCCACACAACGAAGCATAGTTGAATCATGATTGCGCTTGTACAAAATCCCATTACTCAAAAAGAATTTAGCAGAAAACCTTCTCAAGAACTTCCTATCTTTGACAGTTGCCCCTTCAGGGAATTCCTGAGCTTCAAGATATCTTTTCACTTCATAGAACCAAGGCTTCTCCTCTGCCCCTTCAGTGCCAATCTCATTGCAGTATGCAGGCTTTTCAAATCTATCAATGGTAATTTTGGGAGCTTCATCATCCCAGCTGATCTCAAACATAGATGCCATGGTAGCTAATGCATCTGCCAACTGATTCTCTCTTCGTGGAATGTGTCCAAAGGTAATCTCTTTAAAATGTGGGATCAAAGACAACACATGTTCTCTGTAGGGAATGAGATTATCATGCTTGGTATCCCAATCTCCTTTAATCTGACTCACTACCAGGGCTGAATCTCCATACACATCAAGGAACTGAATCTTCATATCAATAGCTACTTGAATACCCATGATACATGCCTCATACTCAGCTATGTTATTGGTACAATAGAAACAAAGTCTGGCAGTAATCGGGGTATGACAACCTTCGGGGGAACTAATTACAACACCAACACCATTACCATGTGCATTAGAGGCACCATCAAAAACCATAGTCCATCGGGATCCTTGTTCAGGTCCGTCATATTGTCCAGGTTCTTTGGTAATAATCATGATGTCTTCATCAGGGAACTCAAAATTCATTGACTGGTAATCATCTACTGCTTGATGAGCCAAATGATCAGCAACAACACTTCCTTTAATGGCCTTCTGAGTAGTATACTGTATGTCATATTCTGTCAAGATCATTTGCCATCTTGCAATTCTTCCGGAGAGAGCAGGTTTCTCAAATATGTACTTGATTGGATCCATCTTTGAAATCAACAAGGTAGTATGGGTTAACATATACTGTCTTAGTCGGCGAGCAGCCCATGCCAAAGCGCAGCAAGTTTTCTCGAGCAGTGAGTACCTTGTTTCACAGTCGGTAAACTTTTTGCTAAGGTAGTATATTGCCTGCTCTTTTCGACCAGACTCGTCATGTTGCCCCAACACACACCCCATTGAGTTGTCTAGCACTGTTAAGTACATAATCAAGGGTCTTCCATCAACTGGTGGCATCAAAATTGGAGGCTCTAGTAGATATCTCTTGATCTCATCAAAGGCATTCTGGCACTCATCATTCCATTCCATCACCTGATCTTTCTTCAACAACTTGAAGATTGGCTCACAAATGGTAGTTAACTGGGAAATAAATCTTGCAATATAGTTCAATCGTCCCAAGAAACCTCTAACCTCCTTCTCAGTACGGGGAGCTGGCATATCTCGTATAGCTTTCACTTTTGCAGGATCCACTTCAATACCTTTTCCACTGACAATGAAGCCCAGGAGCATTCCAGATCTAACTCCAAAAGTACACTTGTTTGGATTCAACCTCAACTTGTATTTCTTCAACCTCTCAAACAACTTGTGCAGATGATCAAGATGTTGCTCTTCATTCTGAGATCTGGCTATCATATCATCCACATATACCTCTATCTCATGATGAATCATATCATGAAACAAAGCCACCATAGCACGCTGATATGTTGCCCCTGCATTCTTCAAACCAAATGGCATCACTTTGTAGCAGAAGGTGCCCCACTGTGTCACAAATGTTGTCTTCTCCATATCTTCAGGTGCCATCTTGATTTGATTGTAACCAGAGAAACCATCCATGAAAGAGAATACCTTATGCTGAGCAGTGTTGTCTACCAGAATATCAATATGAGGAAGTGGAAAGTCATCTTTGGGGCTAGCCTTGTTCAAATCTCTGTAGTCCACACACATACGTACCTTACCATCTTTCTTTGGAACCGGTACCACATTTGCAACCCACTGAGGATAAGAAGTTACTGCCAAGAACCCTGCATTGAACTGTTTCATTACCTCTGCCTTGATCTTTTCTGACATTTCAGGACGCATACGACGAACTTTCTGCTTCTTTGGACGACAATCTTCTTTCACTGGTAAACGGTGAACCACAATGTCTGTATCTAACCCTGGCATATCTTCATAAGACCAAGCAAAGATCTCCACGTAGTCACGTAACATCTGAATCAACTTGCTCTTGACACTGTCCTCTAAATCAGCCCCTACCTTGACCTCTTTTCTGTCTTCTTCAGTTCCCAGATTCACAACTTCGACTGGCTCTTCATGTGGCTGTATAGCTTTCTCTTCTTGTTGTAACAACCTAGCAAGCTCTACAGGTATTTCACAATCGTCCTCATTTCCGTCTTCAGTTTGATAGATCGGATTCTCGAAATTGTAATTGGCAATAGTAGAACTGTTATCAACAGGATCCAGAGTGGATGAGGATCTGCATTTAGTGATGTGGGTGTGTGTAAGAACACATAGCTGATAAAGCAAAAATAAAGAAAAGAAAGACAAGGAACACAATATTTATGAAAACGAAACGTCCACTGATTTTATTGAATGAAGTATGCAAATGAAATGACAGCCCGTAACAAGCACACCATTGTGCCCCGGGTAAGGCACATGGCTGGAAAGTTTTATTGTTCAGAAATTACAAATTTAAAACATAACATAGTAATAGTATTTACTCCTGACTAAAGGAGATAGGGATAACATCTTCAGCTTTCCAATTATTGAGTCCAGCACCCACAGTAGGAAAAATCCATGCATCCAAGTTGTAGTCTTCATCATAGTCTCCCACAGCATTGATAACCCCTTGATTGGTGATACGAGCAGCACGAGCACGACGAACAGCCTTCTGGGACTCTGCAGTGAAACCCAAACCAAACTTATCAGACTTGTACGGAATATCAGGAAGCTGACCCCAAATAGTACAACCACCTTCTTTCACCACAGCTTTTGCATCATTGAGGGAGGCCATTGCCATCGTTGGAGGGTTTCTGATAACCACAGGAACCTTCTTCACAGCAGGAGGAGCTATACAATCATTACCAACCCAAGGAACCACTTCAAATGACTGACACGGAGTCTCAATATATTCACCTTCCACTTCCAGATACTTGAAGGTGTTTACATGGCTGACAAAGTATTCTTCTTCTCCGAAGACGGTAACAACCTTTCCATTCACCGGATATCTCAACTTTTGGTGCAATGTAGAGGTCACAGCACCTGCCCCATGGATCCATGGACGACCAAGCAGACAAGAGTATGAAGGACGAATATCCATCACGTAGAATGTAGCAGTAAACACCTGAGATCCAACCTTGATTGGAAGATCAATTTCTCCATGCACTACTCTTTTAGAGCCATCAAAAGCCTTTACCACAATATTACTGGGCTTCAACACAGTATTTTCAGGACTCAGCTTATTCAGGACTTCCTTAGGCAACACATTCAAAGAGGAACCATTGTCTATCAGCACATGAGACAGGGTAGTGCCTCTGCATTCAATTGAAATATGCAAGGCCCTATTATGATCCCTCTTGGCAGGGGTCAAGTCAGCATCAGAAAATCCTAACCCGTTGTCATAGGTCAGGTGGGCAACACAGTTCTCAAATTGGTCAACAGAGATCGCCCTGGGTACATGAGCCATCTTCAGAAACTTAATCAATGACTTGGCATGAGCCTCAGAACATAACAACAGGGAGAGCATAGAAATCTTTGAGGGAGTATGTCCCAGCTGATCAACAATGTCATAATCACTCTTGCGAATGATCTTCAATACTTCTTCCATCTGCTTAGAGAGATCATCAGCAGCTGGCACATCAGTAGATACAGGCTCAATAACAGGACCCTTGCCCCGAGCATCAGTGGTGGTAATGGCAGCAGGAGTAACTGCATTCTTAGAAGTATCTGGAGGAGAGAAGACTCTTCCACTACGAGTGATCTTGCTAGATCCAGCAATATTGTCAATGTCAACAGGTACATCAGCTACAGGCTCTTGCTTAACACCATGGATGTAAACGTCAGACCCATAGTGCCAAGGCACAGCTTTGTCAGATGTATAAGGAATAGGACCAGGAGTGGTAATGATCAGAGGAGCCACTCTGGCTTCAGCAACAACTTTCACAGGACCTTCAGCAGTAATCTTGATTGGGCCCTGATGAGTGATTTTAATGGGACCCTTTGAAGTGATTCTTACTGGTACTTTGTCAACCATATCAACCTCTTCAATCTTCTTACCCCGAGTCAGATGATCCACCATACTTTCTACAGATGCTGGTCTTCTTTCAAACACTATAGTATACTTATCCATGAGACGTTGAATTCCATCTCTCAAAATGAAGCAACTATCTGGCTTATAGGTACAATACAGACAATCTTCACGACAACCTGGAAAGATCCCAGCTTGTACTAACCTCTTTTTGATAACAGACAATGGTGTGCTCAACTCCATAACTGAATAGACATGCAGATCTTCATCAATATCTTCATCAATGGCGTTGACAGTCTTCTCGTGATTTGGCATTGGAGCTGTAATCACATTTGGAGTACCTGGTGGATCAAACTCAATTTCTCCGGCATCAATCATATCTTGAATTTTGTTCTTCAAGACCCAGCAGTTATTAGTATCATGTCCTGGACAGTTTGAATGATATGCACATCGTGCATTGGGATTGTACTTGGGAGAAGTAACATTGGGATTCTGAGGAGCCTCCCTCAAAGTAATGAGTTCAGCCTTCAACAAGTGTTGCAATGCCTGAGCCATTGACATGTTGATTCTCGTGAACTGTCTTCTAGTCTTCTGTTGGTTGCCTTGAGGCTGCTCTGTTGTTGCAGGAGTTGGATTTGAAATATGAACTGCACTAATAGACTGATGTCTTCTGTTACGATCAGGTTGACCATACACAGCATTAGATTCTTTCTTCCCAGTGGGAGGCTTCTTTGCAGCACCTGATGAAGAAGTGCCCACTTGGATTTTACCACTCTTGATACCATTCTCTACTCGCTCTCCTGTCATGATCAACTCAGTGAAGCCAGATGATGAGCTTCCAATGAGATGACTGTAAAACGGACCATTCAGCGTACACATGAACATATCAACCAGTTCCCTATCAGTCAAAGGGGGTTGAACTCTTCCAGCTAAATCTCTCCATTTCTGAGCGTACTCTTTAAAACTTTCTTTGGCACCCATAGACATGCTTTGAAGTTGCATGCGAGTGGGGGCCAAGTCAGCATTGTATTGATACTGTTTGTAGAAAGCTTCAGCAAGATCATTCCAGTCTCTGATGTTGACACTCTCCAACTGATAATACCACTCCAGCTGAGCTCCAGATAAGCTCTCTTGAAAGAAATGGATCCACAACTTCTTATCAGCAGTGTGGGGTTGAATTCTTCTGACATAGGACCTCAGATGCAGCTTGGGACAAGAGACCCCATCATAGACAACAAATGTAGGAACCTTGAAACCCATAGGTATGACCACCCCAGATATCAAACTCAAATCCTCAAAATCCAGCCCAGATGATTTCTGCAACTCCATAGCATCCATCCTATCCACCAGCATCTTGAATTTGTCTTCATTAGACTCATGGTAGTAGTTAGCCTCAGAATCAGAGTCCCCCATTGTGTGATGGAGACTGCCTACCTCTTGCTCAGATTCTTCAGATTCATAGTCTTCAACCTGTTCCTTGGTCTTGACAGGACCTTTGAACCTTCTTCCCATGTTGAGCAACCCAGCAGACCTTCTAGTCTTCTTTGTCTTCTTGGCCAGCAGTGCCTTCAAATCATCTTGCCCCTTGGATAGGTTCAAGATTAGCTCTTGGAACTGTGCATTCTGTGCCTGAAGATCCTTAACTGATTGTTCAAGTGCCATTGCTTTAATAAACAGCGAGAAGATGAGAAACCTGTGCACAATTATAAACCTGCGATGCAATGAAATGACATGGGAATGCATATGCAATGTTTTCAAGGACCGCAGGATTTAAATTTGCTTAGACAAACAAGAAAGTAACTTTTTATTAGTAATAACTTGTTTTGCCTTTTAGGCTTACAAAAAAATGAAAGTGAAATAAGTACAAAAGATGGGGTTTTAAGTCTCCCATGGACGTTTCCTCTTTGTATTGAGGTATGAGTTGAGGTTTCGTTCCTCATGAAGTTGCTTTGTGAGCTCTAGGATTCTTGCTTGGCTTGCTTTGTAATGAGCCTCGAAAGTATCCCTTTGCTCCTTCAGTTGTATCCATGATCTCTGCAAGTCTTCCATATCAGTAGGCATGTCTGGGTGAAGGATGGTATAAGCAGTGTCTCCTTCAGCAACAGGTTCCATGGTAACTGGTAGGATGGCAGGATATGGCATCATGAGTGTCTGAGCACGAGATCGTACCCATCTGAGATAAGCCTCCATAGGAATAATGTACTTAGGCTCCAGTGTTTTGCTGTCAACCCTGTTTACTTTTCCCCAAGCTCGTATGAATCTCTGACGGTAACCCTGAAGATCGTTGTCGTAGTCAAACACAATGCCCTGAATCAACATGTCATGTGGACCATCACTTCGGGCGTAACCAAACTGTCGTAAAGCTAAACAGGGGTTGTAGGTGATGCCTCCCCTTATGCCTAGAAGTGGCACATTAGGAAATTCCCCACAACGGTCAATGATGGTGACATTCTCCATAGATCTGGAGCACCAATGGATATCTGAGTGAGATAGTGACATGATCCTCTTGGACCATCTGAACCCTTGCTCATTCTTCATTACTGAGCGAGGAAGGTGAGAAATAAACCACCTAGAGAGTAAAGGTATGCAGCACATCAAAGTTCCTCTTGCCCTTGTAGTACGGGTGTGAAGAGAATGTAGGATGTCTCCAAGCAATGTAGGCACTGGATTGTGACTCAGGAAAATGTTGATGGCATGAACATCTATGAACTGATCTGGATTGGGGAACAATACTAAGCCATATATCAGCAAGGCTAGGATCTCCTCAAAAGCATCATAGCTCATGGCCTTCAAGAACATTTGAGCTTTATCCACTAATACCTTGGCAAGAATACCCTTGACTCCACTTCTCGTTTCTAGAACAATGTCAGACTTCTTCAGATGTAGGGCTGCAGCAATAACTTCTGGTTTAAGCTCCTTCTCTAAGCCTGTGAAAGGTCTTTGATCAAGAACAGGTATACCCAGAAGCTTAGAGAACTCCTCCATGGTTGGAACCAGCTGATAGTCAGGAAATGTAAAGCAATGGTGCTTAGGGTCAAAGAACTGAAACAGAACACTCATCATGTCTTCATTGAATCCTGAAGTGACTAGATCCAATAGGTGGCCATGTCTCTTGATGAAATGGGAATGATCAGACACTTGAGAAACCAACTCTTTAAGCTTGGGAGGTATTCCCACAAAGTTGATCCTGATGGTGTTTCTACGAGCAGAAGCCATGACCTGCAACAAAGAACAAAGATAAATCCTTTGGTCCTTGAAATGGTTAGTGAAAATGCTATGCTTATGATGCATGATGATGCTATGATGTTATGCTCAATCACAAACATGTGGCACACACAAACAAGTCACTCAATAGCCTTAAGTTTGAAGGCTTGCATGAGGTTCAAAGGTAAGTACCCTCCCCTGAAGTTAGTTGGTTCATCCTGTCCTACAAAAGTAACCAGGTTCTAAAGGATCTCAATATCATTGATCCTTCACAAGGGTGATTGATCAGAAGGCAACTTACTTGCCAACCAAAACCCTCCAAGTTTAGGATCTCAATGAGTGTAGTATCGAGTGTCAACCAACTTCAGTCTGCACCAAAGCCGGTTACCTCACTACTTTCTAAAGGCCAAGATGAGTTAACTAGGGTTCTAAAAGTTAGTTAGTGCATTGACAACATATGGCAGCCTCATATTATCCTCAACTTGACTTAAGGAACATAAGCACCAACCAAGAAGTCGCACTAACTATGGCCACCAGATCAACCGTATCGATATACGTCGTACAGTTTCCTTGGTCTATTGCCATTTACCTAAGGTACACTAGATCCGGGTTAGGATCTTTCTCACATAAGAGCCCAACAATTAAAGTAAAGCAAACAAGGCAAACAATTTAAAGTGATCTTATTTCCTAAGGGTACCCCTCTTAAATAGATCCCCAGCAGAGTCGCCAGTTCTGTAACCCGGTGAACTGACTTTAAACAATGTTGCGGATAGCAAGAGTCGCCACCGACTTTTATTTTATCCATAAGGAAAGGTTATAAAAGAACAGGAAAGACCTTAGAGAATATTTTTGGGTCCGGGGGGTAGGTTATGAAAAGGGAAGGTGTTAGCACCCTTTTCATCCATGGTTATCCATGGGCTCTTAGGTACTTAAGCTCACTTTTGAATTGTTTTGAAAGTGTAGTGTGTGAATAAAAAAATTTCAGAATAGTTTAATAATAATCCGTATATGGATGTGTAAAAAACTTGTTTGAAAATTTTGTTTGAAAATGTTAAGTGTTTGGAAAATTTTTGAGATGAGCTTAAGTACTTAAAAGCAAACTACCCTAATGTTTAAGGTCTTTCTTATTCTTTTCCTTTCCTTAGTAAGACTATCCCTACTATAATGGAGTAGGTAGTCCTTACTTCGGATGTTAAAGGGACATGTGAGGGACAATTTGATCTTTAAGGTAATGGTGGGGTGTAATAAGCATTTATAAGGGACTATCATCATTTTTTCCGAAGGGACTCGATTCGTATAGGCAACCATAAGGGACTTTGATGATTTTTATTCGAGGGACTTGCTTTTATACACCCCACTTAACCATTATTCGTAGGCAACGAGAGGGATATCCTTAGAAAGTGAGACGGCGATTAAAATCGACTTACGTGTGTGAAGTGTTTAAATTAATTATCTTTGATTAAAAATTTTCTAAATTTATTTTAAATAACAAACATATTGTTTACACTCCCTAATTACTAACCATAATAACAATAATAATTAAATAATTACATCCAGGAAACAATTACAAGAAATTAAAATAATAAGCAAAATATTAAACAAAATAATAAATAAACAATAAATAATAAATATAAGGGGTTAGTAAATAATAATAAGTAAAATTAGCAAAATAATAATAATAAACATAATTAAATTATAAATGGGTTAGTAATAATAATAATAATTAAAGATAAATAATGATTAATAATTATAATAAGCAAAAATTGGTTAATAATAATAATAGGAATCAAAAATAAGATAGGAAGAAATTAACATTCATAACTACACAATTTTAATTCATATACTAATTATTAAATTATTTTTTTAAATGTATTAAAATTTTAAGTATGATTAAAATATATATTCATGCTTATATACATATTATAAGATATTAAAATTTAATTCTATTATATTTACAAACTATTCTTAACCATATACAAAAATATAATTGTCCTAAATTAAATTATTTCTAAATACTAAAAGAAGATTAATTTGAATTATAACTATATTTACAAAATTCTATGAAAAATTATAATTGTATTAAAAAAATAAAATCATAAAGAAATAGAAATATTTTTTTTTGAGTTTTATAAAATTAGGGTTTCATCAAAATTATTTTTAGGGTTTGAGAATTAAGGTTTATATATATATCAAAATTTATTTTAATAATCATATAATATTATTTTAATTAATATAAACTATACAAAAATAAAATTTTAAATAAAAAACAAGATTTTTATTTTTCTAGAAAATTATTTTAAGATTTATTAAACTATATAATATATACATATTTTATAATTAAATTAATTAAATTAAG
Organism: Lathyrus aphaca; assembly: GCA_963966055.1. Classification (NCBI taxonomy): domain Eukaryota; kingdom Viridiplantae; phylum Streptophyta; class Magnoliopsida; order Fabales; family Fabaceae; genus Lathyrus; species Lathyrus aphaca. The sequence continues at coordinate 440,190,371 of OZ014522.1, read as the reverse complement.
TGTAAGACAAGAAAATAAGAGAAAAAGAAAGAAAAGGAACCTGATGGGATTTGATCCCAGGACCTCTTGCTTGCAGGTAACAACAAGAACCACCAGGCCAGCCAGGCGCAGGTGATATAAAATTGAATCCAGTTTGTTTTGTTCTTTGTTTTGAGGAATCCAGAAAAATAACAAAAAAACAAAAGGCCTGGGGTGGGTTTCGTACCCAGGACCTTATATTCACAAGACACACGCGCTACCGCTGGGCTGGGAGAGCCAATTCTATCAGCTTGTTGACCTTGATTCATTATATTTTATGCCTTTCATGATCCTGAAAAATAAACAAAAAAATGACACAAAGCCAGATTCGAACCCTGGCCCTATATCCAAACACGCGCATGATTTACCACTGGGCCAAGCAGTCAGCTTGTAATACAAAACAGAAAGAATACATTATATTTTATAATCAAATTTCAAATATAAAATTGGCGCCAGTCAACTCCTTCTTCTCCAGATTTCCTGCAAATTTTCTTCCCTTTTTTCCTGCGAATTTAGCTAGGTGTTCTTCAACCTTCAAAACCTACGAAAATGAAACATGGACAAAACGGTACAGATTCATGCAATTGATTAATGATTTATGATTCCCATGATTCATACAACAATTCTATGCTTTCCAAATTCATTTATATTTGGTGGATTGATAAACCCTAATTTGGCCGAAAAAACCTAATAATGGTGAAATCCATATTAGGTAATGGTTCTTCACGAAACCTGTCCAGAAACAATCAAGAACTCCATACAAACACAAAACAATGATCAAAAGTTGTTAAAATTCAGCCAATATGCAAAATCGAAAATCAAAATATGATGAACATTTATGGATTCGGGTTGTGTCATATATGATGTTTCAGATGCAAATGATCATTGGGAATGATTCAATGATGTCTCAGGAACATGTCTCCACCTTTAAATTGGTTCAAAAGGGCTTGAATCTTCAAATCCGAATTTCAACTTTTGAAGAATTTTTGTGTTCTTGTTCTTACCTCTTGGCTGCTCAAATTCGTGTATGAGCTAGGGTTTGTGTTATGTATATATATGGGATTGATTTAGGTCAGAAAAATCATTTGGTTGTGTGAAGATTTGATCCAAAAAAGATTCATGAAGATCATTGTGTAACTTTCAAATATTTGATCATAATGCCTTACTATTTTGGGAGGGATCTCATGATTTCCTTCTCTTTTGACTCCAATCACCATTTATGATTTTTTAAATCCAATCACAAAAATATCCTTTCATGTTTAATATTTTTTTTAAATTTAAAATGATTTAAAATGTAATAAATCATAATAAATTAATAAAATAAAATAAAAAATATGAGAATATCATGAAAATTTCGTGCATGGCATTATGAAGTGGATTGGGTCACAAATTGAATGGCCCATTTGAAAAGAAATGATTTTGAACCTCCCTTTTCAACATAAACCATCACAAAATTGTCCAACTTTGCCAAGGCACATCTCCCTCAATTTTAAAGGTATGAGGGTGTTCTTGGACTTTTTGGAAAGCTTGAAGAGTCCTCTAAACAACCCCATTGGTTTCAGGTCCATATCATTTACCAATCTCAAGTTATGCCCTTTTGAAGTTGTTGACTTTTTGTTGACTTTTGAAATGACCTATAATGTCTTAGATCATATCTTTCAAATGAAGCATTTTTGGGCTTATCCTTCAACATCAAAGTTGTAGAGAATTCAATTTCCTTCAAAATGAGCTTTGGATGGAGACTTGGTGATGAAGTATGTGAAAGTTATGCCTGGTCAAAGTTCAGTTGACTTTTACTGAGGAAACCCTAATTTAGAAACTCCTGATTATTGATGATCTGGAATCTCCTTGATGAATCATGATCAACCCTTGATCAAATGATGAATTTTACTTCATATACTTGATGTTGGCAAAAAATCATGAAGTTTGACTTTGGTTTGACCACAGTTGACCTCAATTTGACTTTTTAACTGCATTGACTGATTTTGACTTATCTGATCATCTGACTGAGCAAACTTTTGAGAAAAGTTTTGAAACTTGACATGGGGGTTCTTACACACATATAAGATGTTATGAAACTCACTTGAGGTGTTGGAAGTCCATTTAGCCTGATTAAAGTCAAAACCCTAGTTTTGGATGCACTGCTTAGGAGGTGCATTGTCTGAGGGATTTGTCAACTCTTCTGACCAATTGTGAACTTTGTGAACCTTGTGAACCATCGTAAAATGTCTTGTAATACTCATGGGAAGTATTGTGAAGCTTGTGAACCTTGTGAACCTCATGAAGTGGCTTAGTAGACCTCATGATCCTCAGGGGAGCTTTGTAATCATTGTGAATCTTGTGAACCTTGTGAAGTGGCTTAGTAGACCTCATGATCCTCAGGGGAGCTTTGTAATCATTGTGAATCTTGTGAACCTTGTGACCCTTCATAAAGTAGTTTATGGACTTCATGAACCTCATGAAAGGTCTTGTAGATGTTGAGAAACTTGTGAACCTTGTGAACCCTCAAGAAGTGACTTGTAGACTTCATGAACCTCATGAAAGGTATTGAAAGCATTGTGGACCTTGTGAACCTCATGAAGTATTGTGCAAGTGGTTGGAGCACTTGTGAACCTTGTGAATCTTCAAGAAGCAACTTGGGGACTTCCTGAACCTCATGAAAGGTTATGCAAGTGTTGGGGAACTTGTGAACCTTGTGAACCTTCTTAGAACACAAAGTCCTGTGTTGTGAGGGCAAATTTTGGGGTGCAACAACGGGACGTGTCATGTGACACGGGTGATCGTGTCAGCACTCTGGTTGAGCAAAGCAAATTTTTTTGTTACAGTGGACCTGACACGTGCTATGTCAGGTGACACGAGCGACCGTGTCAGACCACTGTGTTTTGGCCTTTGGTTGGGTTTAGGGAACCTTGGGTGTGCACCTCTGACACGGGCTGTGTCAGGTGACACGGGAGCCCGTGTCATCCCCCTATTTTTATGAATTTTGATGATTTTGACGATCCGTAATGATTTTATAATTGATATTATTAATAGAGAAGCTATACACATAACGCAAGGGTCAATAGTATAAGTTGAACCTAAACATGGTGAATATGTTTCTTAGCTGGTTATTGATATAATGAGATATATACGTATATGTATGATTGTTGATGGTTTATGATTATATGTAATATGTCGTTGTCGCGTTGTGATGGTTAAAGTGGATGGATGTTATTATACGCTAAAATATGCATGATGTTGATAATTGTAACACCCCAAATTTGCCCTCTTCATTTTAAGCATCATGTCGCATCATAGTCATCATAACATACCATATCTTTAGCATTTTTTTTGCATAGAAAAATGAGGCATAACACTCACATGTTCTAGCATAAGGCATATGACCAACCATCTGGAAGGTTTGAAGCACCGCAGATAAAAATCGAGAGCATGGTGACCAGGCAAAAATTTCACAGGATCACTCTGCACAAGCTCTGTACCATGTTCAAAGCTTAAAAAGAATGAAAGGATCGAAATCAGCTTGAAACGGCGGGCGCCGGCATCATTTTTGAAGTTTCCCACCAAAAGGGGGGAAATTCAAATTTTGCATGCGTTAACCGGTTAACGCATATGGTTAACCGGTTAACAGCTGCGAAATTTGAATTTCCAGCAGCAAATTTCAGCATGTGGTTTTGGCTCCATTTTCCAATTTTCTGATTTTTATTCATTTGAATTTCATTTGAATTTGAGAAGGATCTAGAGCATGTATCCAAACCTCTTTCCAACCCTAAAACCTAATCACATTACCAAGCCATATTTTTTGGATCCCAAACCAAGATTTTGGGCCCCAACCCTAAACCATATATATTCCATTTCTCTCCAAACCAAAGGATCTCCCTCATTTTTCACTCTCATTTCTGAATTTTCATTGCTCTCACTCACAATTCTCTCACTTTTCTCTCCCAATTTTCCAAATTACTCAAAGTTCCTCTTTGAAGATCACACAACCTTGCCTTGAGGTGTGTAGATCTTGGAACTAGACCTCCATCCATAGCTTCTTTGCATCATTTTGCTGGTTTAGTTGGTGATTCAGATCTGGTTTGGGATCTAGAAGTGCTTTTGGATCCAAAATTCTGCATCAAGAGCTTGATCTTGCATTTATTTTGCATGGAGTGTGGAGCTTAGCATCGGATCTTCAAAGTTTTGCGCGAGATCTATCATTTTCAGCATAATCAACAATTACCAAAGCATACCTCCGCTTTGTAGGTTGGTTTAATTTCAGATCCAACTCTGTTTTTGGCTTATTTGCATTGCTTGTGCTTTAGATCCACCATGTGTTTGTGTAATTGATTGTGTTGCATGATTTGATTGTTTGATTGGTATCCGGATCCGATTGTTAGTGTTCATGAGCATAATGTTATGGATTGATGTGCATTGATCTATTTTTCCATGTGTAATTGAGTGCTGGTCTGGTGCAGCTTATTTGAATAAGCTGTTTTGAGCTGCTGTTTTCTGCAGGAATTTGCTGCTGTTTTTACAGTGTTAACCGGTTAACGCATATGGTTAACCGGTTAACGCCCTGTTTTTCTGCGTGTTTGGTGCAGGTTTTGACTGGTTAACCGGTTAACGCATATGGTTAACCGGTTAACACTGATGCAGATTGGTTTTTTGGGGCTGTTTTGAGTTTGTTTGATCCCTTTGCTTGTGCTAATTGCCATGACTCATTGTATGATCATTAGACATGATGTTTAGGGTGATTAGCTTGCTGTTTGATGTATGCTCTCATGTTTTCGACGCGTAAGTCGTGTGTTTGCTGTGCCTGGCATGATGATTGATTTTCATTTTCAAGTACCTTTGAACATGATTGATCCCATGATTGTTTCTTGGTCAATTTGCTGGATTTTTGCTAACTTTTCAGGGGCTCATGGTAAGAGAAGTGTGGATGTTTATCCACATTTCAACTTTTTTCATCTTTCCTCTTTTGTTATTTGAACTAACCCTTTGTTGTTGGGCTTAGGCCTTTCTCATCCCTTCTTCTATCTTCTTCTTCTCTTCTTCATTAGGATAGAAACCTCACAAACCTAGGATCATCCATGCATGTTAACACTTAGGATTATTTTAGTCCCCCTTTAGCATTTTACCTTTATGATCCTTTTTGGTTCTTTTCTCTTCTCATCTCAAAACTCTTAAAAAAACACTTTAATAAATGTGAAGTGATGCATTGATCCATAGCCTTATTCCATGAGGTATGCTTGTAGTCTTCCCATCTTGGGATAGTACATGTTTACTTTGTGATGCACAAGTCTGATCAAGGTATCTTCTTCATAAAGAAAAGCATAAAAAACACTTCTTCATGTAAATAACCAAAAAGCACTTAATAATTAAGCGAGTTAGTGAGCCTAAGCCCTAATCTTTGGGTTCAAGTTTTGGGGATCTTCTCCTTACTTGAGTGTGCTTGTTCTATTATTCCATCTTGGAATGTAGTGACAAGTGCACATTCCATTGATGAGAGCTTGAGTTCACTTCCTTGTGACACACTCATAAAAGCTTCTAAAAAAACACAAAACAAACAATAAGCGTCTTTCCTTCGGGAATTCTTTTCTCATCTCCTTCGCTCCGTACGCGAACTTGCTCCTACTTGTCATCTTGCAAGACGGTTACGCACTCGTCGTCCGAGCCTGCAACACCTGAGCAATGGCATAGGCGGTTCAAGCCTTAATTCACAAGCAATTTCCTTTTAGTACCCCTAGTTAGGGGAACTACGGCGTCTCTGATCCTCATTATCCCGATGAGGTACGTAGGCAGCGGGGTAGGGCCCGTTCGAGCACAATCTTTATTTTCCCTACATTTTTCCTTCATCTCTTATTTCAGTTCTTTTCCAGTTCTAGTTTCTTTTCATTTTCATTTTTCTTTTGCTGCATCTTTCATACCCTCACCCTTTGAAACAGTTTCTTTTGCAAGCGTGGATCCCGTCGGGTACGGCGGACGATTTGGGGTGCTAATACCTTCCCAGGTCGTAACCGACTCCCGAGCTCAGTCTCTCTGGTTCGCAGGACCCGTGTCCTTCCTTTTCGTTTCTTCTGGTTTGTGCAGCATTACCATTCCCTTTCTTCGGGATAAAAATGCATGGCTGGCGACTCTATTCTTTTTCCGCGCCACTTTCGCGTTTGTACCAGGATGGAAATCCTCGGGAGCGACAGCTTGGCGACTCTGCTGGGGAAGCACACCAGAGAATCTCTGGTTCCCCTGTGAGTCTATCCTAGCGCTTGTGTGTTTCTGTTTCATTGGGTGATGTTTGTTTGATGTGGCTTATTGTATTTTATTGTTGTTTGTTTACTGCTTTATTTACAGCTTTATTTACAGTTTTCAGTATTTATTTTCCGCATCATATATATCATACTGGACTGTCTGGACTGGTTTTCTTTGGTGGGATGGGAGTTACTGGTTCTTGAGAGATATGAGCCAAATACCCGGCTCGAGTGCACCATAGGATTTAGAGTGGTTCCACTTTGGCCTCATGAGATCTTGTCATGGGGGTAGTAGTGAGTTCCACACCCAGGTTGCGATTGTCTTGGAAATGTCTTGATTTGGGGATCTTCCTCTCTCATTACATAACCCTGACAGTTATGTGCAGCTGGGGACCGATCATTGAGAACCTTTGTGGAAACAACCCTCTCCAGTGGTGACAGTGGCAGACCACATTTTGTGGCAAACCCATTCGCACCCGAGGGTCCACTGGGAACTCGCATAGGATGGCCTGGTTCTCTTATAAGAACTCAGTTAAAGCATCTGGTCGTATGACATTAGTACTGTATCCTACGGGCTGAATGTACTATTGTTTCTCGATTTCAGCACTTGAAGCTGGGGACTTATAAGGGATGCTTGTTTTTCCCGGACTCAGCTGAGGCCTCCCTGCGTAGTACATAATGCCTAACCGATTCCCTGATTTGGTCATGAGCCATTTCTCGGAGATGGTGAATGTATTATTGCTATTCGGCTTTGAGAGTCCGTGATGTCTGACCCGGAGCCTTTTACCTGTAAGATTGGGGGGTGTTTACAGGTGTGCAGGAACCCATGACCTCAACATACACTCATTTGTTCAGTTATGATCTTTGGTCCGGTGAATAAGATTTGTGGTTCCGAAGTTATGGTCCTGGAATTCTGGATTTCTTGATACTGTGATTCTGATCAGAGGGTTGTAATTATCAGAGGGTGTGACTCAGTGAACTGTTGAGATTGCCAGTTATTCAGAGGGCTTTGTCAGTATGCCAGTTCAGATGGTCCCCGTTGGTCATATGTTTGCATTGCATTGCATCTGCATCATTCTTTGCATTAACTGTTTATGTTTCCCATTTTTCAGGGCATTGCTCGCATTTGTTCCCAGTTCTGGTATTCTTATCTCCATGGCAGAAATCAAAAGAGATCCAAGAAAAAAGAATGTGCATTATACCTTTCTGCAGCCGGAAGTTAAAAGTGTTCAGAGGTTAGCAGGTTTGATGAACGATCAAGTCTTAGGAAACTTCAAGAAAAGATATGGCCAGATACTGAAGTTTGTGGACAAGCCTACTACAGACCAAAAGGACAGCTTGCATACCTTGTTGCAATTTTATGATCCCTTGCTGCGTTGCTTTGTTCTTTCAGGTTACATCTTAGCTCCGACATTGGAAGAGATCTCCAGCATGCTGAGTATTCCAATCAGAGAGACGTTGCCGTTCTGCGGATCAGAGGTTGTGCTCAAAGATGAAGACATAGCCAAGGTTTGTAGGTTGCCAGTTGTTTCGGTCAGAAAGGCTTTGCAAGAGAGTAAAGGCAGAGGTCTACCCTGGAGGGTGCTTATCCCAGAGGCTGAGAAATATGCTACAGAAGCTAAGTGGAACGACTTTGGAGCTTTGCTTGCATTGATGGTATATGGGTCTAGCTTGTTTCCCGGAGAGAAAGAGTTTGTCAGCTTAGAAGTGATCTCAATCTTTGCAAGAGGCAATCCAGTGCCTACTTTATTGGGTGACTTTTATTTTAGTGTCCACTACAGAAACGAGAAGGGTAGAGGTGGTCCAGTGGTCTGCTGTGCTCCTTTGTTTGCCGAATGGTTCGCTAGACAGTTACCTAAATCAGGTGCCTTCAAGGATATGCGAGACGAATGGAGATGGTCCAGAAGGCTGATGGGATTGACTGAAGAAGACATTGCTTGGGGTTATGACAGGGATTTGCTAGGAAAGGAGTTGATGGTTAGTTGCGGGAGGTTTGCTGGAGTACCTTTGCTAGGAAGGAAAGGTGTCATCAGTTACTATCCGACATTAGCCAGAAGGCAGTTCGGCTACCCTTTGAAGGATCCTCCCCAGATGGAGATGTTTGCTGAATCCTTGTATTTTCCTGCTGACGGAAACGGAGAGCTAGTCCAACAAGCCGTTCAATCCTGGGATCACAGGAAAAGGAAAGGGAAGAAAGACTTCGGCCGAGTTGATCCCAAGGCATATCCACCATATGCTGAATGGTTGCAAAGGCATATCGAGGCAGTTCTCATGCCTTTTTCAGTCGAAGCTCCACTTTATCCTCGAGAGGTACCAAGTCCGAGCAGTACGGTTTCCTTGGAGGAGTACAAGAAGCTAGAAGCTCAGCTGCAAGCGGTCAGAGTAGAGAATGTTGAGATGGTAAGCTTATACCACCAGGCTAATAGAGCTAAGAAGGAAGTCGAAGACAAGCTGCAGAAGCTCCAAGCTTCCTTGGAAAACAAAGAGAAAGATTTTGCCGGAAGAGAAGCCCATTTCCATCGATTGGGTATGATGGAAGCGCAAAGAGAAGCCAAGCACAAGGAGACTTTAAAGACTCTCAAGAGCGCTCGACAGTCCATTGTTTGGCTGAAAGGCCAAAGGGATGAAGACCAAAAGAAATTCAAAGAGAAGGAAGATTTCTTTGAGATTCAGATGGCTTTCAAGAAAGAGGAAGTGGAACAAGCCCACGCCATCCGAAGGGAGAAGACCCAACAGCTAGTCCAAAGCCAATTAGCTCTGGAGGAAGCCAGGAAAGAGATTGAAGAGCTCAAGCTGAGGGCAGGTGTCAAGAAAAGCAAGGCGGAGGTGGCAGAGCCGGGGTCCTTAGCTTAGTTTATTTTTCAGACTACCTACAGGCTTGTTGTAGGAGTCTTGCTTTTATTTCTTTTATCTTTATGTACTGGTTTGTAATCCTTCGGGGAATATTCTGGGATGTATTCTGACTTTTAGCCTATAGTGGTTTGTCCCTACTCAGTATTAATGTGCAAGTTATCGTTTTGAATGTGCAAGACTCGTTTGTCTAGATACTGCTAATATCTGAACACTTATCAAAGAGAAAGTTTGAAAGATAAAAAGTGATTGCCGAGATAGATGCCAGAACTGGGGCATGCCAAATGTTTAAAGTTGGGAACATGAACAGTTGCATTGCATTGCATATAACCTGTTTGTCTGTTTTGCAGGTGTCGCATCAATTACTAACGGGTTTTGTGTTTCAGGCGCAATAGCTCCTCGTAAAGTTCGAGAACGACCAGCAGTGCACAGATACCCAACCAAGGTTAACAGAGAGAGAGCCATGGATCAAATGCAGGCAGATTTGGCAGATCTGAGGCAGAGAATGGACAACTTCATGACGTTAATGGCCGGAATGGGGCAGAATCAAGAACGTTTGCGAGAGATGGTGGAGAATCAGAATCGGAACGCTGCTGCTGCTGCTAATGCTGATAATCATGCCGGTGCGGGCGCACGACAGGCTGGACCTCAGGTTATACAACCAGGGGCGACTGTAGTCAATGACGGGATGCATAACATTCATGTGGACCACCAGGAGGACCAGTTCACTTTACTTGATGAGACCGAGGGTCAAGGGGTCGAAATGAACAAGAGGTTTGAAGAGATGGCCGAGCAGATCAAGGCTATTCAGTCCCAGAGTTCTTTGGGATTCGATATAACAGACTTGGGCTTGGTTCCGGGAGTCAGAATTCCGTATAAGTTCAAAGTTCCTACTTTCGAGAAGTACAACGGCACTGCTTGCCCAAAGACCCATCTGCAATCGTATGTTGGAAGAATTGCTGCGCATACAGACGATGAAAAACTGTGGATGTATTACTTTCAGGATAGCTTGGTGGGAGCTTCCCTTGAGTGGTACATGAAGCTCAGCAGGGTCAATGTCAAGAGCTGGAAAGATCTCGCTGAGGCCTTCGTGAAGCAGTACCAATATAACATGGATATGGCTCCAAATCGCACCCAGTTGCAACATATGGCTCAAACAGCAAAAGAGGGCTTCAAAGAATACGCTCAGAGGTGGCGTCAGCTAGCTGCCAGGGTGCAACCACCACTGTTAGAGAATGAGATGGCCGATATGTTTATGGGTACCCTCCAGGGGGTATTTCTTGAGAGATTGGCATCAAGTTCTGCTACAAAGTTCAACGATATTGTCATTGCGGGAGAAAGGGTCGAAACGCTGTTGAAAATGGGGAAGATACAAGACCCCAGTGCTAGTAGTTCAAATGGAGCGAGGAAAGCTTTTAGCGGACCTCCAAGAAGGCGAGAAGGAGAGACCAATGCTGTATTCGGCCGAAGCCAGGGTCGTAGTTACAGAAGACCTTATGGGCATGTGGCTGCTGTTACTATTCCTGCAGCTCCCGTACAACAAATGTTACCTCCACCACAACAGCAACAACAGCAACAACTTAGAGCCAACTACCAGCAAAGGCCTTATCAGCCAAGGCAGGCTCGTCCTGCTAACAGGGTGATTGAAGCTATTCCGATGACATATGCTGCCTTGTTGCCGAGACTACTGGATTTGAACCTTATTCAATTGAGGACTTTGGCACCACCACCTCCTGGAGAGCTTCCAGCTGGTTATGATGTCAACGCGCGATGCGCTTTTCATTCAGGGGCACCCGGGCACTCAACCGAGAAGTGCAGGGCGCTACATCACAAAGTTCAAGATCTCGTGGATTCAAAGGCAATCAACTTTGCGCCACCACCAAATGTCCACTCGAACCCTATACCTCACCATGGAGGGGCAAGAGTTAATGCTATTGAGGGTGATGACAAGTTGAGTTTGGTACTAAGTATTGGTGAAGTCAAGACGCCGTTGAGGGTGGTGAAAGAGAGACTGTTGAAAGGTCAAGTATTTCCTGGTTGTTCTCTCGATTGTAAAGGCTGTATAAGTGCTGTGAGTGGCTGCGAGAAATTGAAGACGGGTTTGCAAGAGTTGATTGATGATGGTTCTCTACAATTTAGCAAGATTAGTAATGAAAAGGCTGATGATGTGTCAACCATTACTATCTTCTACGATGAAGCTGACATGCCCGTCAGACAAGAGCCAGTTACTATTTATACTCCTCAGATTAGTCCTGTGACTATAACTGTGCCTGGACCAGTGCCATATACTGATGATAGGGCTATTCCGTGGCATTATGGTTCTGATGTCTATGTGGCGGGACAGAAGATGGAGAGTAGACCTGTTGCTGACTTGACTATTGAAAATGTGGGAGGTGCTGGAGGTTTTACTCGAAGTGGCCGTTTGTTTGCTCCTCCTGCACTGAGAAAGGATCCCGAGGCCGAAGCTTCGTCCAAAGACAAAGGAAAGCAGACTGTGAATGATGAGTCGAATACTCCTGTGGCTGGGCAGGGGACTTTTGAGAAAGAGGTAGAGGAATTTATGAAGATCATCAAAAGGAGTGACTACAAGGTGGTTGACCAACTGAATCAGACGCCTTCGAAGATTTCTATCTTGTCACTGTTGATGTGCTCACCCGCGCACCGAGAAGCCTTGCTGAAAGTACTTCAAATGGCTTACGTTCCTCAAGAGATTACGGTCAATCAACTTGAAGCTGTTGTTGGAAGTGTCAATGCTAGCCATGGATTGGGCTTCACTGACAGAGACCTCACTTCGGAGGGAAGGAATCACAATAAAGCACTGCATATCACGATGGAATGCAAGGGCGCTGTGTTATCCCATGTTCTTGTGGACACGGGCTCTTCTTTAAATGTGCTCCCGAAAAAGGCGTTGATGAAGCTTGACATTGATGGGGTTATTCTGACACCGAGTGATCTAGTGGTTAAAGCTTTCGATGGTTCAAGAAGATCCGTTTTCGGAGAGGTGGAGTTGCCTGTCAAGATAGGCTCTCAAGTCTTCAAGAGTGTCTTCTATGTCATGGATATCCAGCCTGCGTATAGTTGCTTGTTGGGCAGACCGTGGATACACGCAGCGGGAGCCGTCACTTCAACCCTGCACCAAAAGCTTAAATATGTGGTGGATGGCCAGGTCATCACAGTTTGCGGGGAAGAAGATATATTTGTCAGCCACCTGTCGACATTCAAATATGTAGAAATGGACGGAGAAATTCACGAGACTTTGTGCCAAGCTTTTGAAGCAGATGTCAGTATCTTGACTCCGGTGAAGAAAAATAACGAAGGCACGTCAATTCATTCCTACCGGGAAGCAAAAGAGGCCGTCCAATCAGGCAATGCCCAGGGCTGGGGCAAGTTACTGGAGGTGGAAAAGAAGGGTGACAAATTTGGCTTAGGGTATCAACCTGGAGGGTCTACTCAGAGTGGTAAAGCTGTTGCATTCACAAGTGCTGGGTTGCTCAACCGTGATCAAATCTGTACGGCAAGTCAAGACGGAGACAGTGACAAGGACTGGGACAACAATTGGATCCGCCCGTGTGCACCCGGCGAGGAGCTAGGAAATTGGTCTGCCGAAGACATTGTTCAAGTCACCTGGCTCTCAAAGTAATTGTTTGTTTCCTTTCATTAGCATACTGCATTGTCAAGTCCAGCATTCTGCCCAAGATGCTTGGATCCATTGTATTGGGCCACCATGTTTTGTTTCGCATTGTTATTTTTGCTATGAAATAAAAGGACATTTTCAGACAAACTGTGTTCCCTTTCTTTGTTTTTAAACTTTTTCACAAAAAACAATATAAAAATGGCAATGTGTTTTCTTTTTTTGCTTTGTGTTAGCGTCTCTTTTCAAAATAAGCAGATTCTGAATGAGCACATCATTTGTGCAGCGCTGATCATCCGGATTCTTCGGATAACGTTCCTGCTATGACTATGCATGACTTCGATAATCCAGTCTACCAAGCTGATGAAGGGGTTGAGGAAGACTGTGACCTACCTGAAGAATTGGTCAGATTGTTGAAACAGGAGGAACGAGTTATTCAGCCTTATCAAGAAGAGATTGAGACCATCAACATTGGCAGTGAAGATGTAAAGAAAGAAGTCAAGATAGGGGCCAATCTGCAGGCCGACGTCAAACAAGAGCTGATCAGTATGCTGAGAGAGTATGTGGATATCTTCGCTTGGTCATATCAGGATATGCCAGGATTGGATACCGATATCGTGATGCATAAGCTACCCCTGAGAGAAGACTGTCCTCCTGTGAAGCAAAAGTTGAGAAGAACTCGCCCGGATATGGCGATGAAGATTAAAGAGGAGGTGCAGAAGCAGTGGGATGCCGGATTCCTTGCCGTGTCTAGTTACCCGCCTTGGGTAGCTAATATCGTACCAGTACCTAAAAAGGACGGCAAGGTCCGGATGTGCGTTGACTATCGAGATTTGAACAGAGCAAGCCCAAAGGATGATTTTCCGTTGCCACACATTGACGTGTTGGTCGACAGTACTGCTCAATTCTCAGTATTCTCCTTCATGGATGGATTCTCCGGTTATAATCAGATAAAAATGGCGCCGGAAGACATGGAGAAGACAACGTTCATTACCCCGTGGGGAACATTCTGCTACAAGGTCATGCCCTTCGGTTTGAAGAACGCTGGGGCAACTTATCAACGGGCGATGGTCACGTTGTTCCATGACATGATCCACAAGGAGATCGAATGTTATGTGGATGATATGATTGCAAAGTCCAAAGACGAAGAGGAGCATTTGGTTAACCTAAAGAAGTTGTTTGACAGATTGATCAAATACAAGCTGAGGTTGAATCCGAACAAGTGCACCTTCGGAGTGCGTTCCGGAAAATTGCTGGGTTTCATTGTAAGTCAAAGAGGAATTGAGGTAGATCCTGCTAAAGTGAAAGCTATTCAAGATATGCCTGCACCAAAGACAGAAAAAGAAGTGCGCGGGTTCTTAGGTAGATTGAACTATATTTCTCGGTTCATATCTCACCTAACTGCCACGTGCGAACCGATATTCAAACTGCTAAGAAAAGAGCAAACAGTCAGGTGGAATGACGATTGCCAAAGAGCTTTCGACAAAATAAAGGAATATTTGCAGGAGCCCCCAATTCTGATGCCTCCAGTGGAGGGGAGACCATTAATCATGTACTTGACCGTGCTAGAAGGGTCGATGGGGTGTGTGCTCGGCCAACATGACGAGTCTGGTCGAAAAGAGTATGCCATTTATTACCTTAGCAAAAAGTTTACCGACTGTGAATCCCGATACTCACTGCTCGAGAAAACTTGCTGCGCTTTGGTATGGGCTGCTCGCCGACTGAGGCAGTATATGTTGACCCATACCACACTTCTCATTTCCAAGATGGACCCCGTCAAGTACATCTTTGAGAAACCAGCATTGACCGGAAGGGTTGCTAGATGGCAGATGATTTTAACTGAATACGACATCCAGTACACTTCTCAGAAAGCCATCAAAGGAAGTGTATTGTCGGATTACCTTGCTCAGCAACCTCTTGAGGATGACTATCAGCCGATGAGATTTGATTTCCCTGATGAGGACATCATGTACCTCAAGACAAACGATTATGAGGAACCACTTCCGGAGGAGGGGCCTGACCCTGAATCCAAATGGAGGTTGATGTTTGATGGGGCTGTCAATATCAATGGTCGTGGAGTTGGTGCCGTACTTATTACTCCTGAAGGTGTCCATTTACCCTTCGCTGCCAGAATTACTTTTGGCTGCACCAATAATGAAGCGGAATACGAGGCGTGTATAATGGGAATAGAGGAGGCAATTGATCTTCGGATTAAGAACCTCGACATATTCGGAGATTCAGCCCTCGTCATTAACCAAGTTACCGGCAAGTGGTACACACATCAAGAGCATTTAGTTCCGTACAGGGATTATGCTAGAAAACTGTTGACATTCTTCACGACAGTTGAGCTCAAATACATACCACGGGACGAAAATCAATTTGCCGATGCTTTGGCCACTCTCTCTTCGTCGATTAAAGTCCTATGTTGGAACTTTGTGCCCAGAATTGACATCTCCAGGCTTGACTCTCCCGCTTATGCTTTCTCTGTAGACGCCGTGTCTGACGAGAAACCTTGGTATTTCGATATCAAGTTATTCCTGGAGAAGCAAGAATACCCAACAGGGGCATCTTCCAAAGACAAAAAGACCTTGAGACGACTCGCTGCTAGTTTCTTCTTGAACACAGACGGGGTTTTGTATAAGAGGAACTTCGACATGGTCTTGCTCAGATGCGTGGATAGACACGAAGCAAGCCTGTTGATGCAGGAAGTCCATGAGGGATCTTTTGGTACCCATGCAGGAGGGCATGCTATGGCAAAGAAACTTCTGAGATCAGGGTATTACTGGATGACAATGGATGCAGACTGTTGTTCATTCGCTCGTAAATGCCACAAGTGCCAAATATACGCAGATAAAATGCATGTTCCTCCTAACCCGCTCAACGTCATGTCATCTCCTTGGCCTTTCTCTATGTGGGGCATTGACATGATCGGGAAAATCGAGCCAACTGCTTCGAATGGTCATCGCTTCATCCTGGTCGCGATTGATTACTTTACCAAGTGGGTAGAAGCAGCGTCTTATGCCAATGTCACTCGTCAAGTGGTGGCAAGGTTTCTGAAAAGAGATATCATATGCAGATATGGAGTACCCGAAAGGATTATTACTGACAATGGTTCTAATCTCAACAACAAGATGATGGCAGACTTATGTCGGGACTTCAAAATACAGCATCACAATTCTTCTCCTTACCGACCAAAGATGAATGGTGCGGTAGAAGCAGCTAACAAGAATATCAAGAAGATTGTGCAGAAAATGGTTGTCACCTACAGGGATTGGCATGAGATGTTACCGTTTGCTTTGCATGGGTACCGAACGTCGATCAGGACGTCAACAGGGGCAACTCCCTTCTCTCTGGTCTATGGCATGGAAGCAGTCCTGCCTGTTGAAGTGGAGATTCCTTCACTTCGCGTGATGATGGATGTCAAACTGGATGAGGCTGAATGGGTGCGTGCTCGTTACAATCAGCTATGTCTAATTGAGGAAAAGAGATTAGCGGCTATCTGTCATGGTCAGCTTTATCAGAGGAGAATGAAGCGGGCATTCGACCAACGAGTACGTACTCGAGAGTATCGAGTGGGAGAGCTTGTATTGAAGAGGATCGTTCCTCCAGGTTCAGATAACAGGGGCAAGTGGACCCCAAACTATGAAGGACCATTCATAGTGAAGAAAGTATTCTCAGGAGGAGCGCTGATGCTCACCACTATGGATGGAGAAGACTTCCCATCTCCTGTTAACTCGGACGCAGTTAAAAAATACTTCGCATAAAGAGACCCGCTGGACACAAAAACAGAATGTAAGTCCAGGCAAGAAAAGGGCATCCCGGCGAGCTAAAAACAGAATAAAAAGCTCGGGCAAAAATTAGGGAAATGAATAAAAAAAAATGTGTACACCCGCTGAGTTGAAAAGCCGCATTGGACAGCTCAGGCAAAAAAGGGTATCCCGGTGGATTGAAAACCCGAGAGGGCGATCCACGCAAAATAAGGGAATAAGCGAACAACTGTGATCCGAGTTATCTGAACCACGTCATCGTTTTGTACAGTTTGACAATGTCGGAAGGATAGGAAACAGTCCCCTCATCCTCTCAGAAAGCCAAAACAGAATGGAAAGTCTTGAAGACATGCAGGTCATAGCAGAAATGGAACTCCTTGGAATGCCGTGTACATTGCCATTAGGATAGTTTCTTTTCTCAATTTTTTAGTGGCTACCTCTTTCCAGGTGGTTGCTTCCTGATGTAAATCTTTGCCTATTCAGAGGCCATTCAATAAAAATAATATTCAGTCAAAAAAGCTGTGTGTGTTTATTTTTGTTTACAAAATGTCCTGAGTTTTGGCAAAAATAGCATTGCATCTAAACAAGGTGATAATTTTGAAAAGAAAACTGACATGCAGGGAAACTGTAACCCTCTTTGAGCGTCGGGTGACGATGGATGAACCGATCATTCCATGCAAATCCCCGGGACACGCGGGTGTGTTCTGTTGTTGCAGGTTGCAGGTTGGCGTCACATTCTCCCAAGCGATTTGATACTCCCCGGCATAGTACTTTCCCAGCAGAGTACTTTCCCAGTAGAGTATCTCCCCAAGCAGAGATTTCCTTTCCCAGCAGGTACCTGAAGCCTGGCATCTCCAACAGAGATTCTCCTCCCAGCAAGCCTTGGCAGCAACCCAAGCGAGCTTTTCTTCCCCAGTGAAGTAGCATTTCATTCTTCCCCAGCGGAATATATCCAGCAGGTGCCCGAAAGCCTGACATCATCAAAGATGGAATTAGTAGTCCATTATCCCCATCAGAGTATGCCTATCAGGTACCTGAAAACCTGATATCCCCTCAGAGTCTTGAATCATCAGATGCTCTCCCCAGCCAGAGTATTTGCCCAAGAAGCTTCTCCAGCCAAGTCTGAGGATGTTCCTGTTCCCACAGTGGTCATATTTGATTTTCGCTTCCGTCAGTGAAATATGTCCACAGCAAAGTTGCCGTACTTTGGGTATTTGATGATGCAGCCAGGTATTCATCACCTCAGTCAGAATGTGTATCCAGACCTCTTGACTTGTCTTCCCCTGCGGAGTCGTATCTCCTATTGCCGATCAGGCATCCGTTTGTTGCTCGTCTGCAATCTTTAACACTCGTATGTGTTATCTCTAAGCAGAGTTATCCCCAGCAATAATGTATCTGCTTTATCGTTGCTCGTCTGCATCTTTTAACGCTCGTCTGTGTTAGCTCTGCGGTTTTGCTCGTTTGCTTTTCCCCAGTTGAGTCTATATCTTTTAGCACTCGTCTGTGCTCGCATCTTTATTTGATGCCCATCCTCTTTCAACACTCGTCCGTGCCTTTTCCCCGGCAGTTTCCTCTTTATTTGAGGTACTCTCCAGCAATCTTCTGTGCTAGCATCTTTGTTTGATGACCATTCGCAGCTCTCGGCACTCGTCCGTGCCTGCTAGTCTTTGAAGTTTTCTCTCCCCAGCGAAGTTGCCTGTACTCGTTGGGGCGCGTATCTTCATTTGGTGCTCGTCCGCATCCCTGCAGCACTCGCCCGTGCATGTCGTTCCTCTTTATTTGAGGCGTATTCCCTAAGAAGTGCCCAGTGCTCGTCCGTGCTCGCATCTTTATTTGATGCTCGACCGCATCTTTTAGCACTCATATGTGCTTGTTACTCCTTTGAAGGTTGCTCGGCGCCCGTCCGTGCCTGTTGCTCATCTGTTGCTCGTCCGCAACTCCTCAACACTCGTTTGTGTTTGATTGTATCCGTTGTTGTTTGCTCGTCTGCAAATCCCAGCACTCGTCTGTGCTTGGAGATGGCCCCAGCATCGTCCGCAACCTCCCAGCACTCGTCTGTGTTCGGTATGGGATCCTTCGCTGCACTCGTCTGTGCCTTGATATGTATTCTCCGCTGTTGCTCGTCTGCAACGACCCGGCACTCGTCTGTGTTTGGTTAAAGCTCGTCTGCTTTTATTCCCCAGAAGTCGTTTGTGTTTTGAAGCTCGTCTGCTTTGCCTGGATACTCGTCTGTATCATCCTCGGCACTCGTCTGTGCTAGCTTGCACCTGAATGTGAAGATATCTCTGTGACTACTTCAAATGCTCGTCTGTGTTTGAACTTCCGGTATTCGTCTATACCAGTGGCTGATACTCGTCTGTATCATCGCCTGAAACACTCGTCTGTGTTTCTCAGATCATCGTCTGATACTCGTCTGTATCATTGACTTAGGGCACTCGTCTGTGTTGTCTTGATGATCACCCAATACTCGTCTGTATTGAAGAGGTTTCGAATCCTGACAGTGGGAATTAAACGTCGAAATGGTTACCGGTCCTGGCGTAACAGGTAAATCCGAAGGAGGCTCGTCTGTCTCAAGCACCAATTATGGTAGCTGCACCTGGCGTAACAGGTTTGCTCAGAAGACTCGTCTGTCTTGTACCATATATCCGCGGATAATATATGAAGAAGGTTCGTCCACCTTGGTTGCATGTCTATCCCACAGACTTATATGCATTTCCGGAGCCTGCGTAAGGGTTATCCGAAGAAGACCCGTCCGTCTTATTCCACTTATCTGCGTAAGGATTAGTGAAGGAGATTCGTCTATCTCGGGCTATTTTGAAGATCCTTAAGGGCTCGTCCGCTCTCTGCACCTGGCGTCGCAGGTCATTCAAAGACTCGTCTGTCGCAGATGGTTGTATTGCAGTGTGTTGAGGACTCGTCTGTCCAGATCCTGGCGTCACAGGATTGTTTGAAGACTCGTCTGTCAATTGGTTCTTATTTCAGATATCAGTTCCAACTTGGAAGAAGCTCGTCCGCTTCTTTCTCCCCTGCAGTCCCCAAAGCGTCATCTGGACGGGTTTATTTCCCGGTGTTGCATTCTTCGTCAGAGTGCAAATTTCTGGTCTTCTTGGTATTCAATCACAGTTTATCTTGAATGGTCGATAGCTCGCTGCTATCGTCCTTTTCGGATTAACTGATGATTGAATAGGGGCAGCTGTAACACCCCAAATTTGCCCTCTTCATTTTAAGCATCATGTCGCATCATAGTCATCATAACATACCATATCTTTAGCATTTTTTTTGCATAGAAAAATGAGGCATAACACTCACATGTTCTAGCATAAGGCATATGACCAACCATCTGGAAGGTTTGAAGCACCGCAGATAAAAATCGAGAGCATGGTGACCAGGCAAAAATTTCACAGGATCACTCTGCACAAGCTCTGTACCATGTTCAAAGCTTAAAAAGAATGAAAGGATCGAAATCAGCTTGAAACGGCGGGCGCCGGCATCATTTTTGAAGTTTCCCACCAAAAGGGGGGAAATTCAAATTTTGCATGCGTTAACCGGTTAACGCATATGGTTAACCGGTTAACAGCTGCGAAATTTGAATTTCCAGCAGCAAATTTCAGCATGTGGTTTTGGCTCCATTTTCCAATTTTCTGATTTTTATTCATTTGAATTTCATTTGAATTTGAGAAGGATCTAGAGCATGTATCCAAACCTCTTTCCAACCCTAAAACCTAATCACATTACCAAGCCATATTTTTTGGATCCCAAACCAAGATTTTGGGCCCCAACCCTAAACCATATATATTCCATTTCTCTCCAAACCAAAGGATCTCCCTCATTTTTCACTCTCATTTCTGAATTTTCATTGCTCTCACTCACAATTCTCTCACTTTTCTCTCCCAATTTTCCAAATTACTCAAAGTTCCTCTTTGAAGATCACACAACCTTGCCTTGAGGTGTGTAGATCTTGGAACTAGACCTCCATCCATAGCTTCTTTGCATCATTTTGCTGGTTTAGTTGGTGATTCAGATCTGGTTTGGGATCTAGAAGTGCTTTTGGATCCAAAATTCTGCATCAAGAGCTTGATCTTGCATTTATTTTGCATGGAGTGTGGAGCTTAGCATCGGATCTTCAAAGTTTTGCGCGAGATCTATCATTTTCAGCATAATCAACAATTACCAAAGCATACCTCCGCTTTGTAGGTTGGTTTAATTTCAGATCCAACTCTGTTTTTGGCTTATTTGCATTGCTTGTGCTTTAGATCCACCATGTGTTTGTGTAATTGATTGTGTTGCATGATTTGATTGTTTGATTGGTATCCGGATCCGATTGTTAGTGTTCATGAGCATAATGTTATGGATTGATGTGCATTGATCTATTTTTCCATGTGTAATTGAGTGCTGGTCTGGTGCAGCTTATTTGAATAAGCTGTTTTGAGCTGCTGTTTTCTGCAGGAATTTGCTGCTGTTTTTACAGTGTTAACCGGTTAACGCATATGGTTAACCGGTTAACGCCCTGTTTTTCTGCGTGTTTGGTGCAGGTTTTGACTGGTTAACCGGTTAACGCATATGGTTAACCGGTTAACACTGATGCAGATTGGTTTTTTGGGGCTGTTTTGAGTTTGTTTGATCCCTTTGCTTGTGCTAATTGCCATGACTCATTGTATGATCATTAGACATGATGTTTAGGGTGATTAGCTTGCTGTTTGATGTATGCTCTCATGTTTTCGACGCGTAAGTCGTGTGTTTGCTGTGCCTGGCATGATGATTGATTTTCATTTTCAAGTACCTTTGAACATGATTGATCCCATGATTGTTTCTTGGTCAATTTGCTGGATTTTTGCTAACTTTTCAGGGGCTCATGGTAAGAGAAGTGTGGATGTTTATCCACATTTCAACTTTTTTCATCTTTCCTCTTTTGTTATTTGAACTAACCCTTTGTTGTTGGGCTTAGGCCTTTCTCATCCCTTCTTCTATCTTCTTCTTCTCTTCTTCATTAGGATAGAAACCTCACAAACCTAGGATCATCCATGCATGTTAACACTTAGGATTATTTTAGTCCCCCTTTAGCATTTTACCTTTATGATCCTTTTTGGTTCTTTTCTCTTCTCATCTCAAAACTCTTAAAAAAACACTTTAATAAATGTGAAGTGATGCATTGATCCATAGCCTTATTCCATGAGGTATGCTTGTAGTCTTCCCATCTTGGGATAGTACATGTTTACTTTGTGATGCACAAGTCTGATCAAGGTATCTTCTTCATAAAGAAAAGCATAAAAAACACTTCTTCATGTAAATAACCAAAAAGCACTTAATAATTAAGCGAGTTAGTGAGCCTAAGCCCTAATCTTTGGGTTCAAGTTTTGGGGATCTTCTCCTTACTTGAGTGTGCTTGTTCTATTATTCCATCTTGGAATGTAGTGACAAGTGCACATTCCATTGATGAGAGCTTGAGTTCACTTCCTTGTGACACACTCATAAAAGCTTCTAAAAAAACACAAAACAAACAATAAGCGTCTTTCCTTCGGGAATTCTTTTCTCATCTCCTTCGCTCCGTACGCGAACTTGCTCCTACTTGTCATCTTGCAAGACGGTTACGCACTCGTCGTCCGAGCCTGCAACACCTGAGCAATGGCATAGGCGGTTCAAGCCTTAATTCACAAGCAATTTCCTTTTAGTACCCCTAGTTAGGGGAACTACGGCGTCTCTGATCCTCATTATCCCGATGAGGTACGTAGGCAGCGGGGTAGGGCCCGTTCGAGCACAATCTTTATTTTCCCTACATTTTTCCTTCATCTCTTATTTCAGTTCTTTTCCAGTTCTAGTTTCTTTTCATTTTCATTTTTCTTTTGCTGCATCTTTCATACCCTCACCCTTTGAAACAGTTTCTTTTGCAAGCGTGGATCCCGTCGGGTACGGCGGACGATTTGGGGTGCTAATACCTTCCCAGGTCGTAACCGACTCCCGAGCTCAGTCTCTCTGGTTCGCAGGACCCGTGTCCTTCCTTTTCGTTTCTTCTGGTTTGTGCAGCATTACCATTCCCTTTCTTCGGGATAAAAATGCATGGCTGGCGACTCTATTCTTTTTCCGCGCCACTTTCGCGTTTGTACCAGGATGGAAATCCTCGGGAGCGACAATAATAGCTAGTTGTTGTGAATTGTGGGAGGTAGTCGTTTTATGCCTGTATGTATGTCATGAGTGTTGAGTGACATGTTGCATAGTGACTAACATACCATGGTGGGGTATGTCGTTGTTGTGATGTTGGTATGGTCATGAAATAGGGATCGTATGCGGCCATGAAATAGGGGCCGAGGGTGTGACCATGAAATAAGGGTCATATTGGACCATGAAAGAGGGGTCGAGGGTTCCAACGGGAACTGGGTCTTGAAATAGAGATCAGAGTCGGTACCGCATGCATAGAGTCAAGTCTTGTTGCATAATTATTGTTGTTGCGAGTATGATGTTGATGATGTGTATTACATTGTTATGTATATGATGTGGTGGTATAGTGTTGTTGAGGAATGATGTTTTATTTTTGATACTTCCAATCCTTATTATACTATCCTTTATGATGTAAGAATCTCACCCCTTATGTTTAAATGTTATTCCGTTGTGGGTAACGTGCAGGTGAGCAGGATGAGTCCAGTGGTGGTCAGTGAAGTCGGTGTGCTTCGCGTTGCTAGGATGTCAGTTCTGATACGTAACTTTGGGGGTGTCAGGACGATCTTGTTCCATCTAATTTATTTAATCAACCTTTTGTAATTGTTTTAATGACTAGAATTTCTTTTATAGTATTTTCCGCTGCATGTAAAACAATTTAATTTGAAAACGTATCATCGAGCTAATTATGATGTTTGGTCGAATTGTGACACTCAAATATTTTTTTGAAAGTTATACTTTTATTTTTTTTTATGATTATTTAAGTGGGGTAATTTTGGGTGTTACATAGTGGTATCAGAGCAGGTCGGTCCGTCCGACCAAGTTGTTGAGTCGTCGAGTGGTTGAATTGTAGTGTCGTTGTGAGTGTGAACATTGTGAATGTTGTTATTGATTCTAAATCGTCGTTGGATTGTTGTTGTATGACAGATTTAGAATGGCTAGAAGAAACGATGATGCACTTCCCGCTGCTATGCAAGCGATGGCACAAGCTGTGCAAAACCCAAGGAATGATGGGGATCGCGAAAATGAAGAGTTCATGAAGAATGATCCGCTAATATTTAAGGGGAAGTATGATCCTGATGAAGCATAGGATTGGCTCAAGGAGATTGAAAGAATCTTCAGAGTTATGGAGTGTTCAAAGGTAAGCAAGGTGCGACTGGGTGCACACAGGCTGGTAGCTGAGGCTGATGATTGGTGGGTTGGAACTCGTCAATGATTGGATGCGGTTGGTGAAGAAGACACATGGGCTGTGTTTAAGAGGGAATTTCTGAGGAAGTATTATCCTGAAGATGTTCAGGGAAAGAAGGAAATTGAGTTTTTAGAGTTGAAGCAAGGCAGTATGTCAGTGACAGATTATACTGTTAAGTTTACTGATCTGGCAAAGTTATATCCTCATTATAGCGAGGCGACTGCTGAGTTCTCGAAATGTGTCAAGTTCAAGAATGGTTTGAGGCCTGAGATTAAGCAGGTGATTGGCTATTAGAGGATTTGAAGGTTTCCAGACTTGGTGGATTGCTAAAGAATCTTCGAAGAAGACAGTAAGGCTCGATCTGAGAATTTCAGAGGTTTAGCTGAGAGAAAAGGGAAACAACCAATGCATCATGGAAAGCCTTATGCATCTCCTGCTGATAAGGGTAAGCAGAAACAAAAGGAAGGTAAAAGGCCAAGTGGGGGAGGTGCTCCTTCTTCTCTTAAGTGCTACAGGTGTGGTGAGATGGGTCATCGTGTCAGTGAATGCACGAGTGATGTGAAGAAATGTTTCAAGTGTGGTCAGCCTGGACACTTGATTGCCGAATGCAAGACGAATGTGGTTACTTTCTACAACTTTGGAGATCAAGGTCATATCAGTATGCATCGTCAGAAGCCCAAGAAAGTTGCAATTGGAGGAAAGGTGTTCGCTCTGACAGGGACACAGACTTCCAACGAAGACCGCTTGACCAGAGGTATTCGTCATATTAATAGTGTTCCTTTGATTGCTATGATTAACATTGGTGAAACACACTATTTTATTTCAATTGATTGTGTGAGAAGACTAGGACTTGTTGTTTCTCCAATGAAAGGAGAGATGGTTATTGAGACTCTTATTGATGGGTCGCTAACTACTTCCCTCGTATGTATGAACTTCCTGTTATCTATTTATGGTAAGGACTTTGGTATGGATTTGGTTTGCTTGTCGTTGAAGAGAATGGATTTAATTTTAGGTATGAATTGGTTGGAGTACAACCATGTTCATATTAATTACTTCAGTAAGCCGGTTCGGTTTCTTACTCCTGGTAAAGTGGAAGAAAAAGCTGGCTATTTGTCTGCACGAGAACTGAAAGAGCTTAGGGAGGATGAGGCACAAGTTCTGGCGTTGTTTGCTTCGTTGTCAATGGAGAATAATATACCAATTAGTGAAATGAAAGTGGTGAGAGATTTCCTGGAAGGGTTTCCAGATGATGTTATGGACGTGCCGCCAGAAAGAGAGGTGGAATTCAGTATCGATCTTGTGCCAGGAACGAGACCTATTTCAATGGAACCTTATCGTATGTCAGCTTCTGAATTCTCTGAGTTGAAGAAACAATTAAAGGAACTGTTATAAAAGAAATTTGTGAGACCGAGTGTATCACCGTGGGGAGCACCTGTATTATTGGTAAAGAAGAAGGATGGTAGTATGAGATTGTGTATCGATTACAGGAAACTGAATAAAGTTACAATCAAGAATAAGTATCCGCTTCCAAGGATAGACAATTTGATGGATCATTTGGTTGGTGCTCGTGTATTTAGGAAAATCGATTTGAGATCGGGTTGTCATCAAATAAGGGTGAAGGACGAAGACATTCAGAAGACTTCCTTTAGGACTCGATATGGACACTGAATATGTAGTGATGCCATTTGGAGTTACTAATGCACCTGGTGTATTCATTTAGTATATGAATCAGATCTTCCATGAATATCTGGACCATTTTGTTGTTGTTTTTATAGATGTCATCCTGATTTACTCTAAGTCAGAAGGAGAGCGCGCAGAACATTTCTGAATAGTGTTGTGGGTATTGAAAGATAAGAAATTGTATGCTAAATTGTCAAAGTGTGAATTCTGGTTTAAAAAGGTGAGTTTCCTTGGTTACGTAATTTCGGAAAAAGGGATTGTTGTGGATCCATCCAAAGTAGATGCAGTGCTTCAGTGGGAGACTCCGAAGTCAGTGACGGAAATTAGAAGTTTCTTGGGATTAGCGGGTTATTATCAAAGATTTATTGAGGGATTTTAGAAATTGGAACTTCCATTGACCCAATTGACTTGTAAGAATAAAGAGTTTGTGTGGGATTCTTAATGCGAGAAGAGTTTTATTGAGTTGAAGAAGAGGTTGACTACTGTGCCATTTTGATTTTGCCAAAAATAGATGAAACGTTTGTAGTTTATTGTGATGCTTCTTTGATAGGCTTAGGTGGAGTATTGATGCAAAATGGTCAGGTTGTGGCGTATGCGTCGCGTCAGTCGAGAATTCATGAGAGGAATTATCCTACACATGATTTGGAGTTAGCAGCTGTCGTGTTTGTGTTAAAAAGTTGGAGACACTATTTGTATGGTTCGAGGTTCGAGGTATATAGTGATCATAAGAGTTTGAACTATTTATTTGATCAGAAAGAACTGAATATGAGACAGAGACGCTTGTTGGAATTTTTGAAGGATTACGATTTTAGTTTGAATTATCATCCAGGTAAGGCTAATGTTGTAGCTGATGCCTTGAGACGGAAGACATTGCATATGTCAGCTATGATGGCAAAAGAGTTGGATTTGATTGAACAATTTCGAGATATGAGTTTGGTTTGTGAACAAACACCTCATTATGTGATGTTGGGTATGCTGAAGTTTAATAATTATTTTCTTGATCGTATCTGAGAAGGTCAGAAGTTGGATGTGAAATTGGTGGACCTGATGGTTAGTGATGGCCGAGTTGGAAATAACAAGTTTCAAGTTGACGGACATGTAGTACTTAGATTTCAGAATCATATTTGTATCCTTGATGATCTTGACATGAAGAGAATGATTCTGGAAGAAGGACATAAGAGTGGTTTAAGTATCCATCCGGGGGCGACGAAAATGTATCAGGATTTAAAGAATATATTTTGGTGGTCTGGCATGAAGCGTGATGTGGCTCAGTTTGTGTATGCATGCTTGACTTGTCAGAAGTCGAAAGTGGAACATCAAAAACCTGCTGGTTTGATGCAGCCGTTGGATATTCCCGAGTGGAAATGGGATAGTATTTCATTGGACTTTGTTACGGGGCTACCTACTTCTCCAATAGGGCATGCCGCCATTTGGGTGATTGTTGGCAGGTTGACAAAGTCACCGTATTTTATATCGATTGGTATTACCTATTCTTTGCAGAAGTTGGCAAAAATATATATTGGTGTAATTATGAAGTTGCATGGGATACCTTTGAATATTATATCAGATAGAGATTCGTGGTTCACTTCAAGGTTTTGGGAGAGTTTGTAAGAGGCATTGGGTTCGAAACTAAAGTTGAGTTCAGCTTATCATCCTCAGATGGATGGGCAGACAGAGAGGACGATACAATCCTTGGAGGACTTGTTGAGGGCTTGTGTACTTGAACAAGGAGGTTCTTGGGATAGTCACTTGTCGTTGATTGAATTTACTTATAACAATAGTTATCATTCCAGTATCGAAATGGCACCGTTTGAATCTTTGTATGGACGAAGATGCCAGACACCTTTGTGTTGGCATGAATCAGGTGAGAATGTAGTACTTGGACCTGATATTATTTAACAGACTACAGAAATGGTGAAGTTAATTCGAGATAAGATGAAGAATTCTCAGAGTAGACAGAAGAGCTATCATGATAAGAGGAGGAAGGATCTTGAATTTCAAGAAGGAGACCATGTATTTTTTAGAGTTACTCCAGTGACCGGTGTAGGAAGAGCTTTGAAGTCAAGGAAGCTTACTCCTAAGTTTATCGGACCGTACCAGATTTCGGCGAGAGTTGGATCTGTTGCTTATAGAGTGGCGTTGTCACCAAGATTGTCTAATCTGCATGATGTGTTTCATGTTTCACAGCTTCGGAAGTATGTTCTGGATCCGTCAAAAGTGATATTGATGGATAAAGTAGAGGTAAGAGATAATATTATAGTTGAAGCCTTACCATAACGAATTGAGGATCGGGAGGTAAAACAGTTGAAAGGTAAATAGATCGTCCTTGTGAAGGTAGTTTGGGGAGGAGCTTTCGGTGGGCACATGACTTGGGAATTGGAAAGCAGAATGCGAGAGTCGTACCCGAATCTTTTTGCTTGAGGTAAGTTTTCGAGGACGAAAACCTTTTTAGTGGGGGAGAGATGTAACGGCCCAAATTCTGTTTATTTATTTCAATTGGAGTAAAGTGTTTGGTGTGCAAAAGAATAATATATTATTGAATGTAATATCAATTTAAATAATTATATTATGACGAATAATATTATTGTTAGAAAAATAAAATTATTGGATTAATAAGAGGTTAAGGGGTGAGGTGGTCAATTGGAGAAATTGGTGAGGGTAAAGGGGGAAGTTAATAGATTGGGTCTAAGGGATTATGTGGGAATAAGGAAAAATAAGGAAAAGGAATCGCGTGGAGAGAATGATAGAACGATCGGAAGAAGTTGAGAGAAGAAGAAGGAAAATGCTATAGCGTGAAGGAGAAACTCGCGAGGAAGAAGAATCTCTCGTCAATTCCAAGGTAAGGGTGAGATTTCTTCCATTGTTAAGGGTTTACAATGGGGGTTTGGGTAGGTTGATGATTAGAGGTTAAAGAAATCGAGAGTGATCGTATAAAGTGAACTAGAGTTAATAGCATGATGAATAGAGTGACCCTAATGGTTTTGTGCTTATATATGGATGTTATTTGATCATCTTGATGCAATTTTGATTATAGAATAACTGATTTTTGGAGTTTAGGACACAAAATCGCAGCAAGAAGTGGTTTAGGGAGAAAGGGATTTTGTCGCAGACTGACACGGGTGGCCGTGTCAGCGCTCTGGTTGAGCAAAGAAATTTTTTTTGTTAAGTGGACCTGACATGTGCCATGTCAGGTGACACGAACGACCGTGTCAGACCACTGTGTTTTGGCCTTTGGTTGGGTTTTGGGAACCTTGGGTGTGGACCTCTGACACGGGCCGTGTCAGGTGACACAGGAGCCCGTGTCATCTCCCTGTTTTTGTGAATTTTGATGATTTTGACGATCCGTAATGATTTTATAATTGATATTATTAATAGAGAAGCTATACACATAACGTAGGGGTCGATAGTATAAGTTGAACCTAAACATGGTGAATATGTGTATTAGCTGGTTATTGATGTGATGAGATATATACGTATGATTGTTGATGGTTTATGATTATATGTATTATGTCGTTGTTGCGTTGTGATGGTTAAAGTGGATGGATGTTATTATACGCTAAAATATGCATGATGTTGATAATAGCTAGTTGTTGTGAATTGTGGGAGCTAGTTGTTGTATGCCTGTATGTATGTCATGAGTGTTGAGTGACATGTTGCATAGTGAATAGCATACCAAGGTGGGGTATGTCATTGTTGTGATGTTGGTACGATTATGATATAGGGATCGTATGTGTCCATGAAATAGGGGCCGAGGGTGTGACCATGAAATATGGGTCATATTGGACCATGAAAGAGGGGTCGGGAGTTCAGACGGGAACTGGGTCTTGAAATAGAGATTGAAGTCGGTACCACATGCATAGAGTCAAGTCTTGTTGCATAATGATTGTTGTTGTGAGTATGATGTTGATGATGTGTATTACATTGTTAAGTATATGATGTGTTGGTATAGTGTTGTTGAGGTATGATGTTTTATTTTTGATACATCCAATCCTTATTATACTATCCTTTTTGATGTAAGAATCTCACCCCTTCTGTTTAAATGTTATCCCATTGTGGGTAACGTGCAGGTGAGCAGGATGAATCCAGTGGTGGTTAGTGAAGTCGGTGTGATTCGCGTCGCTAGGATGTCAGCTTTGATATGTAACTTTGGGGGTGTTGGGACGATCTTGTTCCGTCTAATTTATTTAAGCAACCTTTTATAATCGTTTTAAAGATTAGAATTTCTTTTATAGTATTTTCTGCTGCATGTAAAACAATTTAATTTGAAAACGTATCATCAAGCTAATTATGATGTTTAGTCGAATCGTGACACTCAAATATTTTATTGAAAGTTATACTCTGATTTTTTTTATAATTATTTCTGTGGGGTAATTTTGGGTGTTACACCATTGCCGGGGAGTGCCAATTAAATTTTGATTTTGTATTATATACTATATTTTTTTGTTTGGTAATAATAATTTGAGCTTTTAACGTTTCTATAATCTTGTGTCTTAAGAGTTTCTCAGTGGTTGTATGTGTAGGGCTTTGAGCCCACTTTCACTAGTACAAAAAACACATGTTAAATCGGTTAAAAATACTTGTTAGGTCGGTTCCGCGACCGACTTAATATTAGGCGATGTAACAAGTTTTGAGTTGTTAGGTCAGACTTTTGTACTGACTTATAAAAGTATTTTTAGGTCGGTTATTCCATAACTGACTTAACAAATAATGCACGCGAGTAACCAATGACTCTTATATCACTGACTTAATAAGTCTTTTGTTAACTCATGTCACTACTAACCGACTTAAAATGTTTCTTTTTAGTCCCCCCATTTTTTTTCTTCCATTTCCCTATTTTTTTTCATGCATTTAAATATCATTTATCCAATAAGAAACTCACTTTCATTCTACAACCATAAATCAAAAGATAATAATATACCAAAATTTTATATTTACTTATAGTGAAAACATAAACAAGTATATAAAGTAATGTAAAACTAACATGAGTAATGAGTAATATGTCTAAATAAACCATAAGTAACAAAATGGAACCATTTGTCATTTCATACAAAATAACAAATCCAGGTTATTGACCTGACTTGCTTCACCAATCAACATCATTCTCCTCACTTGCTTCAATAAGTTGAATGATCATATTTGCACAACGTTCTTGAACATCTTTTATTTCTTACTTAGAAAACGGCTTTGAATTCCCAAATATCTGAATAAATAAATGTTAACGTTATATTATCATATCAATATAAAAAAGTAGTAATGATAGTCTATAACTTATTGAAAATGTTATACTACATACTTGTTTCCATGAGTCAACAACACCACTAGATACAATGTTCAACATATGTATCATGACATAGTAGCCACATTCATAAGTTAAAGGTTGCCTTTGAGAATAATATTGAATACGATAAAATGTGAACATTGTGTTAGTATATAATGTTTAAAAGGTGATCATTTATGAAATTATTCACTTTCATTGTAAATAACTTACAGTGTGATAAATCCATTCTGCTTTAGTTTTCTTTCTCATGCCATGTAACTTATTATAACCATCCAAAGCTCTATAATAAAAAATATATTCATTAGTTTTGTAGCATAAAAAATATCACACCATTCGAGTACAAAAAATAATTTGAATTCTTACAATTCAACAATGCGAAGAATACTTTTATCTGACTTTGTCTTTCCTAACGAACATAGAAGGACTACTTCATGCTTCTTAGGATTGATGATAATAAATTGCCAGTGATGACTACAAATTTAATAAAAAATTAAACATGAATTATATTAATTCTAATCTTGATGCATGAAACAATTGAATATTAAAACATTCACTAGCCACCTCCATTTTTTTAGGTTGGGTAAGGCGTCAACCGACTTAACAACCTTATCTAAAAAGGTATTTTTGCACTAGTGTTTACAGAGGCGATCCTGAACCTAAAAAAATGGTTTGGTGGCTAAGAAGATTTCTACTTGCTGGATGTTTACCATGGAATCCTCCTCCCTTCCTTGTTGTATAAATAGAGGAACAACAAGGGTTTGTGCAAGAAGATTTGGTGCACGAATAAGTTCTCATGGCAGATAACGACATCATTGGTATTGCTAATGACAGAACAAGTAACATTAGAGATTATATTGTGTTTGATCCAAATTCCATGAACAATTGAATCATTAGACCTGAAATCATTGTGGCTCAATTTGAATTCAAGACTATGATGTTCCAAATGATGCAGGTCATTAGGAAGTATTCAGGTTCTGCAAATGATAATCCCCATATGCACCAGAAGCAATTCTTGGAAGTGGTTAGTAAATTTAAGATTCCTGGTGTAAACACCCCAAATTTGCCCTCACCCATTCACACCATGGCTTATGATCATTTCATATGCATAAACACAACCATATCCTCTCATATCACATTTTTGATTCACTGCATTGTTTCAAAGTCATCTGCACCTAGGGTTTGTGATCTGAGCAATCCAAGAGCTTCTTGAGCCACTCCAAAGGCCATCAATCACTTCAAAGGGATCCATGAATGTTCTTATATCATATCACATCCTCTCAAAGTCAAAAATGCAAAAGAATCACAAGAACTGGGATTGGTGTGGATGCAGAGCCAAGTTTGACTGCACAGTTGACCTAAAATTAGGGTTTTGGTTTCAGAGGCCATAACTCCAAATTTTTTGGTCTTTCTTGTCTCCATTGGTCTCTATATGGTATAGGGAGTATGCATATCAATTTTCATGAAGAAATTCCATGGGGAAGTCATCTGATCAAGGGTTGACTTTTCAGACAAGTCAGTGCAAAATCAGGGCATCTGAGGCCCCCAATGACCAAACCAAGGGTTGATCTTCATCATTTTGAGTGTATATGATCTTTATTTGATCATGGAAGAAGATTGAAGTTCACAAAATTCAAGAATTTGAAGTTTTTGCAAAGTTGACTTTTTAGGGCATGGTTGACTTTTCAAGAATATGTCATTTTATGCCATTTTTCAAACCTTGCTTTTTGATCCAAAAATGTTTCAAATGGAAAAACTTTGGTCATGAAAGTTGTAGAATACATTTTTCCCTTTTCAAAAAGTACAAGAACATGACCTAATTCATTTTGGATCAAAAGTTATGGTGTGTCAAAGTTGGCAAAAATCACTAATTTTCAAGATATGCCTCAAATGAGAAACTTGCAATTTCATGTACCAAGCATTCTTGTGACCTCTAATTGACATCAAACCATTACACAAACATTCTATGTGACCTAAAAATCAGATTTGAACCAAGGTTTCTCATGATTCATGGCTTGTGTAGCAAGATAGTCACATGTGAACCAAAGAGGAACCAAGTTGCAAAAGCTCATGATCACTTCCATCCACTTGCTGCATTGGCCATTGAACCTTCCTAGCACTCCACACACACCTTGCTGCGCAGCCCATGCCTCTTGTACCAAGCTAGAACCTAGCCCATACCCTCCTTACAACAAAGTGGACTTTTTGCAAAAGTAAACATCCCAATCACAGCAGGCCAGGTCACATCACCTGACCAATGGGAGTTCTTTATGCAAAGCAAATGCTGGCCATAACACACATCAAGCAAGCCTGAAGCAAGCCATAGCACAACATACACAAACTCACCCTCACTTGCATTTTCCTTCGAATCTCTCTGCACAGCTCACAAACATTCAAACCAATTCCACACATCAACTCACCTTGCTCCATTGAGCAAAAACCAACAAGACACAAGCCTGAATCAAGCAAGAACACCATTCCTCCATTTTCACTCTCAGAAGCAAAACCATTTGAAACTCACTCCACAGGCCATAAACACCCAAACAAACTCCACAAACCTTCTCCACTCATCATCTTGATCACAAAGAACCACTCACATTGGCCTGAAACAGCCTGAATCACCATTACCATTTTCAACTGAGCTTGAGCAGAAGCTGTTCAAACTCCTCAACCAGCCAACATAAACTCCTCCTAAGCATTCAAGGATCATCAGGGGACCAAGTAAAGTGGATTGCATCAAAGGGAGAGGTCAGAAAGCTGCTGGAGTGAAAGCTTCGAAACTCAGGTAGCTCAGGAACTTTTTTTCCAGAAATCATTTTTAAAGTTCTTAAGTTGTTCTATATGTTCTCCTGATCACTCTGATGTCATTAGTTTTGAAAATGGTGGAGAGATGAGAGTTTAATCAGCCTCTGAAACTCTTTTGCCCTAGTTCTTGTTTGCTTCGATTCAGCCATTCCTGGAAAAATAAATTTGTTTTGATTTAGGGTTTTGATTCGTGAGTGAGTGGGAATCATTTCTGTGTTTTTAGATTTCGTTTTAGATGCGTTTTGAAGGAGTTTGAGGTTTGGGGTGAACGGAGAAGATGACCGGAACACTGTTCCGGTCATCTGAAAGTGATTAGCGGCGAGATTAGGGTTTAAGCATTAATTAGCCAGGTTTGAATGCTGGCCCTTGGATATGGCGCCAGGTCAATGCGCGCGCTGGCCAGTTTGAATCTCACGCGTTGGATCTGTTGACTTTTACTTATTTCAGTTTAAATTCATTTATTTTCATATATATTTCATTTGTTTTACATAATTTATTAAAAATAGCAAAAATGCTTTAAAAATTATGAAATTTTTTATCCTGAGTTTCATTAATTTTTAAAACACAAAAATATTTTTATTTTTATTTTTAGCATTAAAAAAGTATTTTTAAATATTTAAAAGATTATTTTTAATTGATTAATGAAAATTAATTTATTAAAAATACTTTTAGGTATTTAAAAATCACCAAAAAAATCATGAAATGTTCTAAGACATTTAGAAACATTGTCCAACCTTCAAAACAAATTTATTTTTTGATCTTGATGCATTTTAAGAATTTCTCATTGAATTAAAATCATTTTTGTGCATTATTTTGAGCCAAAGTTCAAAAAATCATTTCTGTCTATCCATGAAGAGTTGGACATTGATTCTTTTTGCATTGCATTGTGTTTAGCATGAAGTTTGTGAGATTAAATGGCCATGATTTGATCTTTCATTTTCAATTTGTTTGGCATTTCTTTTGTTTGGAAACCCTAAAACCCTAGAAAACTTGTAAAAATCATAACTTGAGATTGGTTAGGAGTTGAGACCTCTCCTTTGGGCATTGGTTTAGTATAGGATTAGGGGTCCTTTGAGTGGCATTTTCAATTTTTTATCTTAGGGTTTGCTTCTGATTTTGATTTTTGTTTGTTGCATTGATCATAAACCCTAATTTGGGCTTTCATATGCATCCATTTTGCATCTTCTTGCATAATATGACTTGCCATGACATTTCAAGCATCCATTTGATTCATTTGACATCATAAGACATATTGAAAGCATGTTTGATCATTGCATCATGTATTTGCCATGTTGTATGCCATATGTACTTCATAACTTTTCATGTATGTCCATGCTCCTTAACTTGCTCCACTTGCATTCATAAGCTTGTATGATCATCCACATGTTTTGTTTCTGGTTTGTAGCATCTCATAGCATCATTAACATCACATATGTGCTTTTGGTTGTGGTTTTCATCATGTCATCTCATCCCATCCTGCATTGCATTGCATTCCTTTTCTAACCTTTCAGGTGGTAAGTGACTTTGAGAAGTGAATTTGCCTTCACTTCTCATAACTTTCTCTTCATCACTCTCTTGCATCCATTGCTGCATTTTTGTTTGTGTTTGAGTTTGAGCTTGCTCATTCTTCCTCTTCCCACTTTCTTTCTCTAGGTGACTTGACTTCTTGAATGAAGCAAGTCACTTTGCTTCTCTTGATCCTTTCATCTGCTTCCTGGTGGTTCCATTGAAGATTGTTCTTGCAAACCTCACAAACCTTAGGAACAACCAAGAATGACAATGATTAGGGTTTTGATTAGTCTCCCCTTTTAGTTTTACCTTGGTGTCTCTTTTGAGTCTTCTCCTCTCATCTCATAATCAAGGACTAAACCCTAAAGGCTTTAAGGCTTTGTGATTAAGCTTATGCCTGCATCCTTCTCTTAGGATGGAGTGTATAACTTTAATCCTAAGTGTTAAACCCTTAATGTGTTTAACTCCTTTAATCAATCCATCTAATAATCATCAAGACATCACACTTGTAACTTGGGCCTTGCATTAGGGTTCTAATTCTTCCTTAATTGGTTAAGAAGGACTAACCCTAGTGTTAATGGACAAGTCCCCCTCAAGTTGTCTTACAAATCATAAAAAACACTTCATCATCATATCATTAAATAAAATCCACTTAATAAAGGCTTGTTTTGTCATGAGTTTAATCCCTAATCATGGATTAAGTTGAGGAGCTTTCCTCAGCTTAAACATTCTCATCTATTATCCTTCTATTAGGATGGTGTAATGAGTCTGTTTAATCCTTGATTATGGCTTAATCTCATTACTTAACACTAAACAAAAACCACCAAAAACATCTAAATAATCTCAAGTAGGTTAATGATCTTAATCCTACACCAAAGGTGATTAAGTGTGAGAATCTGACTTCACACTTAAGGTACTCTCATTACCCCTAATCAGAGGGAAGATGTGATGAGTTTACTAAATCCATTGGTTTAGACTTAAGCTCATTAACTTATGACAAAATCCAAAAAAAAAACAATAAAAGACTGAAAACACAAAAACAAACAATAATCGTCTCCTCCGGGATTCTTTTCTCATCTCATTCACTCACAAACGAGAACTTGCTTCTTCCGTCTAATGCAAGACAGTTTGCACCTGAGCCAGACAGGTCATACACTTGAGCATAGACAAGTAAGCAGTTCACAAGTCAATTCATCTTTCAGTCTCTTTGGGTCGAACTACGGTGTTCTGACTTCCTCATTGCACGAGAGGATACGTAGGCATAACTTAACAGTTATCGAACAAAAGTCTCTGTATATTCCCCCTCTTTCTAGCCTCATTCTTTAAGCCTCATGATCTTGAGCAATTCATTCTCATTCCTACACTGACACTGTATATATTACACCTCACATTCTTTTACACTGACACCTGTACATTCTTTTCCAGCTATTTTTCACACAAATTGCACTGACACTACCCCTTTAAAACACAAATCTTTTAAGCGTGGATCCCGTCGAGTACGATGGACAATCTGGGTGCTAATACCTTCCCAGGTTGTAACCAACCCCCTTTCTCAGTCTCTCTGGTTCGCAACCGTCTTATCCATATCTTCCTAGGTCTATGCAGCATTGCCTTTCCTCCGGGATAAAAATGCCTAGCTGGCGACTCTATTCATCTCCAGTGAGTTCACGGCTGTGTGTTCTCATTGTCCCTCTCGGCGACCGTTCGCGTCTGTACCTTTATCTGGGCCCTGTCCTATTTATCGGGAGCGACAGCTTGGCGACTCTGCTGGGGAGCCTTACATTGCAACCAGGGCTTCTGGTTCTTTTTGTGGGTTCCTCCTAGCGCTTGATTGGTTTGTGTTTACTGGGGTGTTATGTGTTTATTTGTGTTTACATATGTTATATTTTTGCTTTATGTACAGTTGTTTATCTGCTTTCTTTACTGCTTTACATATATCATACTGTCATGCTGTCTGGCTGGATCTGGTTTTGCTTTGGTGGGTGGGTGTTCCATTGAGAGTTAAGGTCCTATACCTGGGACCTGAGTGACACCTAGGCTAGAGTGAATCATATTCTTTCCCATTCCATCTCGGTCTGGTGCGGGAATATGAAACACGGTTCAGATATGGGTTTCTTCTTGAGAACTCTGTGTTGCAGATTTCCTGCAATTCTAGGGCTATCTGGGAAGCCTGCTAAGTCTGGACGACCTTTTAGTATTGACCTTCAGAAACTGAGGTGAATTATAGGAGGAACTTTTATGGTTATTGTAAACACTGTACCTCCGGGTTAGAAGTGTTTACACTTCTCATAACTGATCCAAGTCTGAGGATCCTTGTTTTAGAACACCACCTGTGAGGGGGTTGGGCTGTTTACAGGTTTGCAGGTACCTTGACCTCAGAACACCCTGTTACTTTGATTTGATTAAGAATACTCCATTTTGGGACAGTTCTTGTGATTCTAAAACCCTGGACATGTGGCTCTTTATTTGAGCCCCCCACCTTGGTTACTGGATTTATAGACCTCCATCTGGAATTCTTGAACATACTTGGATCTATATCAGGGCGTTCTGATCAGATCCAGCTCAGTCACATACCTTTGCATATCATTTGCATACATACTCATTGCATCATATTAACATTTGCTTATTTGTGTTTCAGGGTATCCATCTTCATTCTTTTGGTTTGGTTTTGACCCTATCTTCAGTATTTGACCTATCTTCATCAGCACCTGCCTCAGTTATCAGCTATCTATTCCAGTCACCTGCACCAGCCAACCAGTGGCCCATTCTTCAGTATTATCATCAACACCTGTCTCTACTCAGCCTCAGCATCATGGCTCCTAAAAAGAGCAACATCACCTACCACTTCTTCCAGCCAGAGCTATCTGACATCAGGAGGATTCAGACCCTGATCACTCCAGATCACATACCATTGTTCAGGGAACACTATGGAGATATACTTGATATGGTTATGGATCTGGACCCTTCACAGAGAAGCTTGATTCACACTTGCCTTCAATTTTATGATCCCCCACTGAGATGCTTCACTTTTCAGGACTTTCAGCTGGGCCCTTTATTGGAAGAATACTCGTCATTGGTTGGTATACCTATCAGGGGTGGAGTCCCTTTCAACCCTGAGATGGTCTTTCCTGGTAATGGAGAAGTAGCAAAGGCTTTGCATCTGGAACCTGTCCTAATTGAGCAGCATATGACTTCCAAAGTTGGAATCCCTGGTTTTCATCTGGATTTCTTGATCTCTCAAGCTACCCTGAAAGCTTCTCTAGGAGAGTGGAAAGCTGTCTGTGCTTTATTGGCCTTGAGCATATATGGGATTGTATTGTTTGCAGATGAGCCTCGATTCATTAACAAGAATGCAATCCATCTTTTCATCTTGAAGAACCCAGTGCCCACTTTATTGGGGGATCTCTACTACTCAGTGCATCAGAGGAATGAAAAGCAGAGGGGAATATTAGTGAGGTGCTGTGCTCCATTATTCTATACTTGGCTTCTCAAGCATTTGCCCAGGACAGATGCATTTTTGAACCCTCATCAGCAGAGAAACTGGGCTAAAAGACTCACTGCTCTAACTTCAGCTGATATCAGGTGGTTCACCCAAAGCACCAAGGGCAGGGATATCATCACCAGCTGTGGGCATTTTCCCAATGTGCCCCTAATAGGAGTTAAGGGTAGTATCAATTACAACCCTCTGCTGTTCAAAAGACAACTGGGCTATGCACTGGTCCACACTCCTAAGGCACAGGACTTGGTTGAGACTCTTTATTGTGAGAACAAGCCTAATCTGGCTATTGTTAGGCAGGTTGCTTGGGCCTGGGATAATGTTCAAACCAAGGGAATAACCATTTTGGGGAAGTGCAGCAATGTGGCATCAGCACAATATTATGAATGGTCCCGTGCCAGGGCTCAATTCTCTGGGATGCCCTTTACCATAGAAGATATGCCTGAATCATCTTCAGCACCACCCCCTGCCACTTTCAGTTTGGAGGAGTTTGAGAGCTTGAAAGAAAGAAATGAGAAGTTAACTCAGGCTTTGCAGAAGACTCTCCGGGAGAGGAGTGATGGTAGGATGGAGATTGAGAGGCTAGAGAAGCTGAGAATGGAGCATCTGGTTAAGATTGAGAAGTCTGGGGATTATATCAAAAAGTCTAAGGCTGGAGAACAAATTCTGAAGAATGCTTGCAAGGAAGCCCAGTTCCAGAGAGCAAGGACAGACTTGTATCTGAAGGAGAGTCAGACCCGGTGGGTCAGGATCACCGAGGCTCGTGCTCTGGAAGATAAGAGGGTCCAAGACAAGATGGAGCAACTGGAAGCTAGTGCAATAGTGCAGCAAGAAGCCCTGGCAGCAGCCCAGAGGGAGATATCAGAGCTAAAGATCAAAGCTGGAGTGAAGAGGTCAAAGGACCAAATCCAGCACAAGAAACTAACAGCAGCTGTTACGACCCGGAATCTCCTCATCAGGAATCTCACGGAGCGTCCGGCTGATCCTGTGACCGAAGCACTTCTCAAGGAAGTTCGTGAGGATGAGTTTGGTCTTGGTGTTTGACCATTTGTTTGTTGTTGCTTTCATTCCATGTACCTTTATTTTCCTGTAATGTATTTTGACCCCTCAGAGGGCTTGTATTTGTAAACAAACTATGTACCATTTTGCTTTTTGAAATATATGTATTAGTTTGTTCCGTCCAAGTTTACTTCGAAAGCAACATCAACAGCATCTTCAAGGGTCTGGAAGGGTCAAAACTGAATGCCAAACCGGATACCTTGAGAACAAATAAGCATAACTGCATTGCATGCTAACCCTTTTGTTTGTTTTGTAGGTTTTTGTTTTATTGTTGCTAACTCTGTTGTGATATTCAGGAATTATTGCTCGACGCCGGGTATTTCCCCTCAACCGTCCGCACCGTTATCCGACCCGTAACAACCTCCCGGGCATACAAATGGATCAGATGCAGCAGGACCTTACTGAGGTCAGAAATCAAATGGCGAACGAAAGATTGGAGATGAGAAACCAGATGACTCAGTTTATGGAAGTGATGAACAATATGGCTCAGAGCCAGGAAAGATTGAGGGCCATGGTGGAAAGGCAAAATCAAGAAGATCTACATATAGGGAATGCCGGCACCAGCAACAACGAAAGGATCCAACCTCACGTTAATCCCCCTGTATTTGGCCCCCATCTTCATCCTGAGGTCAACATCCCTGCAAATGTTCAAGGGACTGCCACTGCAGCCAGGGTAATTCAAGAAGACCCCCAAGAGGATCAGTTTACAGTAATGGGTGTTGGGGAAGAAGCTTATGATAGAAGGCTGGATGAGATAGCTGAGAAGTTGAGGTCCTTAGAGTCTCAAAACTCTTTGGGTTTCGACGTCATGGACATGGGCTTGGTAGACGGGGTCAGGATTCCCCATAAGTTTAAGCCTCCTTGTTTTGAAAAATACAACGGGACTTCATGCCCCCGGACTCATTTACAATCATTTCTGGGGAGGCTGAAGGCCTATACTATGGATGAGAAGCTTTGGATGTTCTATTTCGAAGACAGCTTGACAGGAGCTTCAAGAGAATGGTACTCTCACTTGACAAGGGCAACTATCAGGTGTTGGAAGGACCTGGCAGAAGCCTTCATTAGACAGTATCAGTACAACTTAGACATGGCGCCCAACAGGACTCTCCTAATGGGAATGTCACAATCGTCAAGGGAAAGTTTCCGAGAATATGCCCAGAGATGGAGGCAACTAGCTGCTGCTGTTCAGCCACCTATGTCTGAAAGGGAAATGGCAGATATGTTTATGAACACCCTTCAGGGGACGTATATTGATAGGCTGGCTGCTTTCTCTTCCACTAGCTTTGCAGATGTTGTCATAGCCGGGGAGAGAATTGAAAGCCTATTGAAGATGGGTAAGATCTCAGACAACGGTGCCAGCTCGTCCAGTAGTACAAGGAAGCCTTTTGCAGGCCCAAGAAGAACTGGCGAGACCAATGCCATCCACACCAACAGGGGCAGGCCCCAATATGTTCACAGATCAGTGGCAGCAGTCACCATTCCCGCTCCAGCTCATCCTCAACCAGTTTATCAACCTCCGCAACAAAACTATCAACAACAACCTCAGTACCATCAACAAGCTCAATATCCTCCGAGAAATTACAACAACAGCAACACCAACAACAATAACCAGCAAAGGCCATTCCAACAGAGGCCTTCTCAAGCCAACAGGGTAATCGATCCGATCCCTATGCCATATGCTACATTGCTGCCACAACTCCTGAAACTCAACCTAGTTGAGCTAAGGACGTTGGCACCTCCAGATCCCAACAGTCTACCCAGGAATTATGATTCCAACGCCAGATGTGCCTTCCATTCGAATGCACCTGGCCACAGTACGGAAAAGTGCCGAGCTTTGCACATGAAGGTACAAGACCTGGTAGACTCAAAAGCTCTGAATTTCGCACCACCACCTAATGTCAATAAGAACCCCATGCCAAACCACGGTGGTCCCAGGATTAACGCTATTGAAGAAGACAAACCATCTTATTTAATAACCAGTGTGGGTCAGATCCGGACACCGTTGGTAGAAATTAAGGCTCAACTCCTCGAATGTCAAATCTTCCCGGGGTGTGAGTTAGGGTGTGCTTACTGCAATATTTCAGTCAATGGGTGCGATAATCTGAGGAATGGCATAGACAGTCTCATTCAGAGTGGCCAACTTCAGATCACCACATCATTTCCTACAAATCCAGCAATCTCATCAGCAACAGTTCCGATATCTCCTACAACTGCAACAACCATTGTTCCTGACAATTCTTCAGCTTCGTCAACAAGTACTTCATCTATTATCTCAACTGACCAGGCATCAACAAATGTTCCTTCTACAACTCCATCACCACTCCATTTTGAAACTACTACAACCACAACATCCATCCTTCCCACAATGTCTCCTACAACATCAGCAACAAATCATGAAGATGTCTCAACTGTCACAATATTTTACGATCCAGAAAATAACTCTGTCTACAACTCAGAAGGTGTTGCTCCCATCAGAGCACCAGTCACAATTTATTACGATCCACAGACTATCACAATTCCTTCCGCAGCTGCAACCAGTCCAGTCACTATCACGGTTCCTGGACCAGTACCTTATGAAAGTAGTAATGCCATCCCCTGGCATTACGGCTCTGACCTGTACTACGAAGGACAAAGAATCACTTTTGAATCATCAACCCCTGAACCATAAATTGACAATGTGGGAGGAGGCGGAGGCTTCACTCGAAGCGGACGTCTTTTCGCTCCACAAATTCAGAGACCCACTGCCGAAGCAGAAGCTGCTGCTAAAGCAAAAGGAAAAAGCTTGGTGCAGGAAGAGCAGACTGTTAAAGAAGCTTTGAAAACACCCTTCGATCAAGAGGTTGATGAGTTCATGCGAATCATCAAGAAGAGTGATTATAAAATAGTGGATCAGCTTCATCAGACGCCTTCCAAGATCTCAATACTATCATTGCTTATGTGCTCCGAAGCCCATCGGAATGCACTACTCAAAGTCTTGCACGCAGCTTACGTGCCTGAAGAGATCACTGTCAATCAGCTGGAAGCTGTAGTTGGAAATGTTAATGCTAGTCATGGACTAGGGTTCACCAACACTGATTTGACCACGGAAGGCCGCAACCATAACAAAGCCTTGCACATAACCATGGAATGTAAAGGTGCTGTCCTTTCCCATGTGCTGGTAGACACGGGGTCATCCCTCAATGTCTTACCTAAGAAGGCCCTGGTGAAGCTAGAATATGATGGATTGGCGTTAAGGCCCAGCAACCTGGTGGTGAGAGCCTTTGATGGTTCGAAGAGATCGGTTCTGGGAGAGATTGAGTTGCCCATAACGATTGGCCCGCAGACCTTCAAAACGACCTTCTACGTGATGGATATACAGCCTGCCTACAGCTGTCTATTGGGTAGGCCATGGATTCACGCCGCTGGCGCCGTGACCTCTACCCTTCACCAGAAGTTAAAATACGAGTGGGAGGGCCAAATCGTTACAATCTGTGGAGAGGAGGATATTTTTGTCAGCCACCTGGCTACCTATAAGTACATTGAGATGGATGGGGAGATCCATGAAACGATGAGCCAAGGTTTTGAGGCCTTGAACGTGAATGAAGCATCTGCTGTGCCTGGTACCTCAATATCATCATACCAACAAGCCCGGAAGGTTGTTGAGGGAGGAAACGCCCAAGGCTGGGGCAAACTGCTATCGGTGGAGAAGAAAGAGGATAGATTTGGGTTGGGTTACAAACCAACTCAACAAGATCCAACAGAGGCTGCGAAAGAGCCCAACTTTGTGAGTGGGGGGATGCTCACCCCTGATGCTATCAACTGTCTGGAAGACGAGCTGGAAGAAGAACACAACCTGGAAAGCTGGATTCGTCCAAAGATCCCGGGGAGCAGTATCTCAAACTGGTCTTCCCAGGAAATTATAAGAGTTACTCATGCAGAGTAATTATTATTTCCTGTATTTTTATAGCATGCATCAAAGTCTTGCATCTTGCCCAAGATGACAAGACTCATTTTGTAATCGGGCCATCTGTACTTTTTGTGCAACAAGATTAATTAATGAAATATCAGACATGTTTTTGCAAATGAGTCTTTTCCTTTTCCGCTCACTGTTTTTCCATTTTTCTTTTTGTACAAAAAATAAATGGCAGTGTTTTCAAAATGACAACTCTATTTCACTTTTTTAAGCAAGATTAAAATCAATCACTAAAATGAACCAACTGAACCCTTGCAGAGTGTGCCTTCCAGACAGCACCGACAACAGCACGGCTATGACTTCGTATGACTTTGACAATCCAATCAATCAAGCCGATGAAGGGGTTGAAGAAGAATATGAGCTTCCTGAAGAGCTAGCCAGGTTGTTAAGACAAGAGGAAAAGGTTATTACTCCTCACCAGGAGGAGGTTGAAGTGATTAATCTTGGTACAGATGAAGACGTGAAAGAGGTTAAAATCGGGGCCTGCCTGCAAGACTCAGTGAAGAGACAACTGATTGACCTGCTTCGAGAGTATGTGGACGTGTTTGCTTGGTCTTATCAAGATATGCCAGGGTTGGATACCGACATTGTCGTGCACAAGCTGCCTTTGAGAGAAGAATGCCCGCCAGTTAAGCAGAAACTGCGCCGTACTCGCCCGGACATGGCAATGAAAATCAAGGAAGAGGTGCAAAAGCAATGGGACACCGGGTTCCTTGCTGTGACTAGCTATCCACCGTGGGTTGCTAATATAGTACATGTGCCTAAGAAAGACGGCAAAGTAAAAATGTGTGTTGATTACCGGGATCTGAACAGAGCCAGCCCGAAAGATGACTTCCCATTACCTCACATTGATGTATTGGTGGATAACACGGCTCAGTTCTCGGTATTCTCCTTCATGGACGGATTTTCAGGGTACAACCAGATTAAGATGTCACCTGAAGACATGGAGAAGACAACCTTCATCACACCCTGGGGCACGTTCTGTTACAAAGTGATGCCATTCGGACTGAAGAATGCTGGTGCCACATATCAACGGGCTATGGTGACATTATTCCACGATATGATCCATAAAGAGATAGAATGTTATGTGGATGACATGATTGCCAAGTC
Organism: Lathyrus aphaca; assembly: GCA_963966055.1. Lineage (NCBI taxonomy): Eukaryota > Viridiplantae > Streptophyta > Magnoliopsida > Fabales > Fabaceae > Lathyrus > Lathyrus aphaca. The sequence goes on along the minus strand of OZ014522.1, from coordinate 440,145,653 downwards.
CCTTACAGAGGAAGATCACCTGGTGAATCTTCTGAAGTTATTCAAGCGTCTGAGGAAGTACCAATTAAAGCTGAACCCCAACAAGTGCACATTCGGGGTGCGATCTGGTAAGCTGCTGGGTTTTATTGTAAGCGAGAAAGGGATTGAAGTTGACCCCGATAAAGTCAAAGCCATCCAAGAGATGCCTGCACCGAAAACAGAGAAAGAAGTTCGAGGGTTCTTAGGTCGATTGAACTACATTTCAAGGTTCATATCTCACCTTACAGCAACCTGTGAACCCTTGTTCAAATTGTTGAGAAAAGAACAGGCGGTCAGGTGGAACGAAGACTGCCAAAGGGCTTTTGACAAGATCAAAGAATACTTACAAGAACCTCCAATCCTTATGCCTCCAGTTGAAGGAAGACCTCTAATCATGTACTTGACAGTATTAGAAGAGTCAATGGGGTGTGTGCTGGGCCAGCATGACGAGTCTGGTCGAAAAGAGTATGCAATATACTACCTAAGCAAAAAGTTTACCGACTGTGAACAACGTTATTCACTGCTCGAGAAAACTTGCTGTGCTTTAGCGTGGGCTGCTCGCCGACTGAGACAGTATATGTTGACCCACACTACTTTATTGATCTCAAAAATGGACCCAGTCAAGTACATATTTGAGAAGCCAGCTCTTACCGGACGGGTTGCAAGATGGCAAATGATCCTCACAGAATATGACATCCAATACACATCTCAGAAAGCCATCAAGGGCAGTGTATTGTCTGAATATCTTGCTGAGCAACCCATTGATGATTACCAGCCGATGAGATTTGACTTCCCTGATGAAGACATCATGTTCATAAAAGCAAAAGATCATGAAGAGCCTATTCACACTGAAGGGCCTGACCCGGAAGAAGAATGGACTATGATGTTTGATGGGGCTGTTAATATGAATGGTCGTGGCGTTGGTGCAGTACTCATTACACCTAAAGGAGTTCACATGCCTTTCTCGGCAAAACTCACTTTCAAATGCACTAACAACGAAGCTGAATACGAAGCTTGCATTATGGGTCTTGAGGAAGCCATTGACCTCAGGATCAAGACCTTGACCGTATTCGGGGATTCAGCTTTGGTAATCAATCAAACCAATGGCAAATGGTACACACACCAGGATCATCTGATACCTTACAGGGATTATACAAGGAGGTTGTTGACTTTCTTTACAACAGTCAAGCTTGAGTATATCCCTCGGGACGAGAATCAGTTTGCAGATGCCCTGGCTACCATTTCATCCATGATCAAAGTTCAGGCTGCCAACTTTGTACCTCAGATCTCAGTGTCCAGACTTGACAGACCAGCATATGTGTTCGCAGCAGATGTTGTTAAAGATGATAAGCCTTGGTTCCACGACATTAAGTGCTTCTTGGAGGATCAAACATACCCACCTGGGGCATCTCCCAATGATAAGAAGACTTTGAGAAGGCTCGCTGGTAGTTTCTTTCTGAACACTGATGGGTCTTTATACAAAAGGAACTTTGATATGGTACTCCTCAGATGTGTTGATAAGACAGAAGCAGACTTGTTGATGCATGAAGTGCACGAAGGATCTTTTGGTACCCATGCCGGAGGGCATGCCATGGCTAAGAAATTGTTAAGATCCGGTTATTACTGGATCACGATGGATGCTGACTGTTGTGCCTACGCCAGGAAATGCCATAAATGCCAGATTTATGCAGATAAGGTGCATGTGCCCCCCAATCCTTTGAACATAATGTCTTCACCATGGCCCTTTGCCATGTGGGGCATTGACATGATTGGCAAGATTGAACCGACTGCTTCGAATGGCCACAGATTCATCCTGGTCGCCATCGACTATTTCACCAAATGGGTCGAAGCAACGTCCTATGCAAACGTTACAAGGCAAGTGGTAGCCAGATTTCTGAAAAGAGATATCATCTGTCGATACGGAATGCCCGAGCGAATCATTACTGATAATGGTTCCAACTTAAACAACAAAATGATGGCAGAGTTGTGCCGGGACTTCAAGATTCAACATCACAATTCTTCTCCTTACAGGCCAAAGATGAATGGCGCTGTTGAGGCAGCAAATAAGAATATCAAGAAGATTGTGCAGAAGATGGTAGTCACTTACAAAGACTGGCATGAAATGCTACCGTTTGCCTTGCATGGGTACCGCACGTCAATCAGAACATCCACTGGGGCAACACCGTATCAGCTTGTGTATGGTATGGAAGCAGTCCTACCTGTTGAAGTAGAATTACCCTCCTTGCGAGTACTGATGGATGTTAAGCTGAACGAAGCAGAATGGGTCCGATCCCGATTCGAACAACTGAGTCTGATTGAAGAGAAGAGATTGGCTGCAATCTGCCATGGGCAGCTATATCAGAAAAGAATGAAGAAAGCCTTCGATCAGAAAGTCAGGCACCGAGAGTACCAAGTAGGGGATCTTGTGCTGAAAAGAATCCTCCCTCCTCATACAGACCATAGGGGCAAATGGACCCCAAACTATGAAGGACCATTCGTGGTAAAGAAAGTTTTCTCTGGTGGAGCACTGATGCTCAGCACCATGGATGGTGAAGACTTCCCATCCCCTGTGAATTCAGACGCAGTTAAAAAATACTTCGCATAAAATGACCCGCTGGACACAAAAACAGAATGTGAGTCCAGGCAAAAATAGGGCATCCCGGCGAGTCAAAAACAGAATAAAAGACTCGGGCAAAAATAAGGGAAAATAGACAAAAAAAAATGTACACCCGCTGAGTTGAAAAGCCACATTGGACGACTCAGGCAAAAATGGGTATCCCGATGGATTGAAAACCCGAAAGGGCGATCCATGCAAAATAAGGGAATAAGCGAACAACTGCACTCTGAATTCGTCTGTATCGCTTACAACTTGGTAAGCTTCGAAAAGATCAAGCCTCAATCAGAGTCAACATTCTTCAGAAAGCAAGATGAGAAGAACGTCAAAAGTCATACGGGTAATAGTGAAGAGGAAGCTCCTCAAAGCGTCATCAACACTGCCAGCCTTTTGTTTCTCAATTTGTAACAATCTCCTCATTCCAGGGGATATGTTCCTTTGATTGTATCTCGCCAATTCAGGGCATATGAATTAATAAAATCAGATTTTCAGTCATGTCTCGTTTTGTACATTTTATTTGCAAAAAATGTCTGATGTCTTAAAAGAAAAAACTGATTGCATAAGAATACAGATGCTTATCTTCAAATAAAAACATGCTTGCGGGAAATATGCTTACTCTCAGAAGTATCTAAACTCCTATGACGGAATCCAGTAAGGGATACCTCGGGATTACCTTGTGCGTTTCTCTATCTTTTTCAGGATTGCAGGTATCCAGAACGCAACTTGGGGCATGAAAACTTCATCCCAGCAAGCTGGCAAATCAACACTCAATTTTAGCACCCGAAGTGCTTTCCCCCCAGCTGAGTTGCCTCCCATGACTTCCCCCAGCTGAGTTGCCACTTGTTGCTTATCCCCATCAGAGTTGCCAGGCATCACAGAAGGCACCTATATCCCCGGCTGAGTCAAGGATCCTCTTCAACAGAATCCCTAGGGAAGTCTTTCAGTGATTCCTCTCTTTCTCCCCAGCCGAGTTGCCATCTCGCCCTCGGCCGAGCACAAAAGTCAGAGAGCTATCTCCCCACAGAGTTCCAGCCTCTGTCCAGAAGAGCAGCGCAGAGGAGATCACAACAGAGTGAAGAAAGCTTCTACAATCCCCAACTGGGTCTTTCATTTATTAGGATAGGTCTATCAGTGACCCGTACCCCCGAGCAAATATCATCTTATTAGATCTACCAATGATCTCATCCCCAGCTGGGATGTCAATTTCAAGCAGATCGGCCAGAGATCTTCGCAGCAACGGGATTTGAATCCCGGTTGGGTATCTTTGCATAATCATAGCATTTGCATCATATTCACCCATAAAGCGTAGCATTCCGTCTAACACGGAGCATTACGGCAAAAATCCAACACATAGCATAATCATAAGCCATGTTTTAAATCAGCGCTTATAAATAATGACAGTTCATCAACGTACAGAGAAATCCCACCAGAGTCCCCAGCAAAAAAAAAAAAAAAGCAGCTGCCTCACAACCACAAACACCAGTATATACTCATTTTGGACACCCGTCCGTGTCATCACTTCCCCAGTAAAGTCACCTGAACGCTCTTTACAAACAAGATCACCCGCACTACAGATACTCCTTGACACCCGTCCATGTCATATCTCCCAGCAGAAAGCCAAAGACATCCTCTTTGCACTCACATATACCTATATACACTTTCTTGGCACCCGTCTGTGTCGTATCCCCAGCGCAGTCGCCTACACTTTTACAACCAATATACTTGTTGATATTATTATACTTTTCTCTTCTTGACACCAGTCCGTGTCACCCTCCCCAGCAGATAAACACTCATCCATACGATACTCATACTCATCTATATACCAATCACTCTCATACAGATACTCGTCCGTATCTTGTATATACCATTCATACCCCCACAGATTCAACACTAGTCCTTGTTCTTTGTTAACTCGTTGGTACTCGTCCGTACCATCATCTCAGAACATGCGTCAAGCGTTTGTTTCTACACGATACTCGTCCGTATCACAGTCTTAAGGGTGCTCGTCCGCATCTTTAATCCATACACCGTGTCAAACACTTTTGTCTTCTTGAATATAGATACTCGCCTGTGTCTACTATTCCCCAGAAGAATCCTCTCAGATTCAACACTCGTCCGTGTTCTCTGTTAACCAGTTGATACTCGTCCGTATCATCATCTTTGAACACGCGTCAGTATTTGTTTCTACCCGATACTCGTCCGTATCGCAGTCTTAGGGATGCTCGTCCGCATCTTTAATCTATACACAATACCAAACACTTATACCTTTTGTTTCTTGGATGTAAACACTCGTCCGTGTTTACTACTCCCCAGTAGATCGCCAACAAAGCATTTCTTTTATCTAACATTCGTCCTGTGTTATGATAAAACCTGAGAGCAGCCGTACCCTGCTAGGTGGTCGTCCTCCACCTCTTGATGGTCGTCCTCCATCATGCTCATCCGATGGCCGTCCCCATCGTTGATATTTTTAGCAGCCGTCCCCTGCTAGGTGGTCGTCCTCCACCCGTTGATGATCGTCCTTCATCATTTTATCCAATGGCCGTCCCCATTGTTGATTTTGGTTATCTGGCATTCGTCCTATGTCATGATAAACCCTGAGAGCAGCCGTCCCCTGCTAGGTGGTCGTCCTCCACCTCTTGATGGTCGTCCTCCATCATGCTCATCCGATGGCCGTCCCCATCGTTGATATTTTCGGCAGCCGTACCCTGCCAGGTGGTCGTCCTCCACCTTTGATGGCCGTCCCCATCATAATTCCTTTATTCCCCAACAAAGCAGCCGTCCCCTGCTAGGTGATCGTCCTTTGATGGCCGTACCCCATCATCTGTTTATTTCATTTATTCTTTAACCCGATGGCTGTCCCCGTCGTGGTCCCTTTTCTTTTAGCCCGATGGCCGTCCCCATCGTCGGTTACCTTGCTTTATGAACTTGATGGCCGTCCCCGTCATGTTTCATTAATCCCCAGAGAATTTTACAACTTTATCTTGATGGCTGTCCCCATCATAATTTATTATTTTTCCCAGCTAGTCGGCCGTTCCCGTCTTGGCTTTACCTTTTATCCCCAGCATGTCGGCCGTCCCCGTTATTGCTTTATTTTCAGCACTTTCCCAGCATGTCGGCCGTCCCCGTCATTGCTCTTTACCCAGCAGTCGTCCTCTGCTCGACGGTCGTCCTCCGTCGCCCACACTTTACAATATACTTTATTTTCTTTTACAATCTATATCCCTTTTCTTCTTCATTCTGTGAGTGCAAATTTTGGACTGTTTTTGGTATTCAACCACAAGTTATCTTGTTTGCCTGTTAAGTCGTTGCTTACAACCTGCACAGCTAACTCATGTTTGAATAGGGGCAGATGTAAACACCCCAAATTTGCCCTCACCCATTCACACCATGGCTTATGATCATTTCATATTCATAAACACAACCATATCCTCTCATATCACATTTTTTATTCACTGCATTGTTTCAAAGTCATCTGCACCTAGGGTTTGTGATCTGAGCAATCCAAGAGCTTCTTGAGCCACTCCAAAGGCCATCAATCACTTCAAAGGGATCCATGAATGTTCTTATATCATATCACATCCTCTCAAAGTCAAAAATGCAAAAGAATCACAAGAACTGGGATTGGTGTGGATGCAGAGCCAAGTTTGACTGCACAGTTGACCTAAAATTAGGGTTTTGGTTTCAGAGGCCATAACTCCAAATTTTTTGGTCTTTCTTGTCTCCATTGGTCTCTATATGGTATAGGGAGTATGCATATCAATTTTCATGAAGAAATTCCATGGGGAAGTCATCTGATCAAGGGTTGACTTTTCAGACAAGTCAGTGCAAAATCAGGGCATCTGAGGCCCCCAATGACCAAACCAAGGGTTGATCTTCATCATTTTGAGTGTATATGATCTTTATTTGATCATGGAAGAAGATTGAAGTTCACAAAATTCAAGAATTTGAAGTTTTTGCAAAGTTGACTTTTTAGGGCATGGTTGACTTTTCAAGAATATGTCATTTTATGCCATTTTTCAAACCTTGCTTTTTGATCCAAAAATGTTTCAAATGGAAAAACTTTGGTCATGAAAGTTGTAGAATACATTTTTCCCTTTTCAAAAAGTACAAGAACATGACCTAATTCATTTTGGATCAAAAGTTATGGTGTGTCAAAGTTGGCAAAAATCACTAATTTTCAAGATATGCCTCAAATGAGAAACTTGCAATTTCATGTACCAAGCATTCTTGTGACCTCTAATTGACATCAAACCATTACACAAACATTCTATGTGACCTAAAAATCAGATTTGAACCAAGGTTTCTCATGATTCATGGCTTGTGTAGCAAGATAGTCACATGTGAACCAAAGAGGAACCAAGTTGCAAAAGCTCATGATCACTTCCATCCACTTGCTGCATTGGCCATTGAACCTTCCTAGCACTCCACACACACCTTGCTGCGCAGCCCATGCCTCTTGTACCAAGCTAGAACCTAGCCCATACCCTCCTTACAACAAAGTGGACTTTTTGCAAAAGTAAACATCCCAATCACAGCAGGCCAGGTCACATCACCTGACCAATGGGAGTTCTTTATGCAAAGCAAATGCTGGCCATAACACACATCAAGCAAGCCTGAAGCAAGCCATAGCACAACATACACAAACTCACCCTCACTTGCATTTTCCTTCGAATCTCTCTGCACAGCTCACAAACATTCAAACCAATTCCACACATCAACTCACCTTGCTCCATTGAGCAAAAACCAACAAGACACAAGCCTGAATCAAGCAAGAACACCATTCCTCCATTTTCACTCTCAGAAGCAAAACCATTTGAAACTCACTCCACAGGCCATAAACACCCAAACAAACTCCACAAACCTTCTCCACTCATCATCTTGATCACAAAGAACCACTCACATTGGCCTGAAACAGCCTGAATCACCATTACCATTTTCAACTGAGCTTGAGCAGAAGCTGTTCAAACTCCTCAACCAGCCAACATAAACTCCTCCTAAGCATTCAAGGATCATCAGGGGACCAAGTAAAGTGGATTGCATCAAAGGGAGAGGTCAGAAAGCTGCTGGAGTGAAAGCTTCGAAACTCAGGTAGCTCAGGAACTTTTTTTCCAGAAATCATTTTTAAAGTTCTTAAGTTGTTCTATATGTTCTCCTGATCACTCTGATGTCATTAGTTTTGAAAATGGTGGAGAGATGAGAGTTTAATCAGCCTCTGAAACTCTTTTGCCCTAGTTCTTGTTTGCTTCGATTCAGCCATTCCTGGAAAAATAAATTTGTTTTGATTTAGGGTTTTGATTCGTGAGTGAGTGGGAATCATTTCTGTGTTTTTAGATTTCGTTTTAGATGCGTTTTGAAGGAGTTTGAGGTTTGGGGTGAACGGAGAAGATGACCGGAACACTGTTCCGGTCATCTGAAAGTGATTAGCGGCGAGATTAGGGTTTAAGCATTAATTAGCCAGGTTTGAATGCTGGCCCTTGGATATGGCGCCAGGTCAATGTGCGCTGGCCAGTTTGAATCTCACGCGTTGGATCTGTTGACTTTTACTTATTTCAGTTTAAATTCATTTATTTTCATATATATTTCATTTGTTTTACATAATTTATTAAAAATAGCAAAAATGCTTTAAAAATTATGAAATTTTTTATCCTGAGTTTCATTAATTTTTAAAACACAAAAATATTTTTATTTTTATTTTTAGCATTAAAAAAGTATTTTTAAATATTTAAAAGATTATTTTTAATTGATTAATGAAAATTAATTTATTAAAAATACTTTTAGGTATTTAAAAATCACCAAAAAAATCATGAAATGTTCTAAGACATTTAGAAACATTGTCCAACCTTCAAACCAAATTTATTATTTGATCTTGATGCATTTTAAGAATTTCTCATTGAATTAAAATCATTTTTGTGCATTATTTTGAGCCAAAGTTCAAAAAATCATTTCTGTCTATCCATGAAGAGTTGGACATTGATTCTTTTTGCATTGCATTGTGTTTAGCATGAAGTTTGTGAGATTAAATGTCCATGATTTGATCTTTCATTTTCAATTTGTTTGGCATTTCTTTTATTTGGAAACCCTAAAACCCTAGAAAACTTGTAAAAATCATAACTTGAGATTGGTTAGGAGTTGAGACCTCTCCTTTGGGCATTGGTTTAGTATAGGATTAGGGGTCCTTTGAGTGGAATTTTCAATTTTTTATCTTAGGGTTTGCTTCTGATTTTGATTTTTGTTTGTTGCATTGATCATAAACCCTAATTTGGGCTTTCATATGCATCCATTTTGCATCTTCTTGCATAATATGACTTGCCATGACATTTCAAGCATCCATTTGATTCATTTGACATCATAAGACATATTGAAAGCATGTTTGATCATTGCATCATGTATTTGCCATGTTGTATGCCATATGTACTTCATAAGTTTTCATGTATGTCCATGCTCCTTAACTTGCTCCACTTGCATTCATAAGCTTGTATGATCATCCACATGTTTTGTTTCTGGTTTGTAGCATCTCATAGCATCATTAACATCACATATGTGCTTCTGGTTTTGGTTCTCATCATGTCATCTCATCCCATCCTGCATTGCATTGCATTCCTTTTCTAACCTTTCAGGTGGTAAGTGACTTTGAGAAGTGAATTTGCCTTCACTTCTCATAACTTTCTCTTCATCACTCTCTTGCATCCATTGCTGCATTTTTGTTTGTGTTTGAGTTTGAGCTTGCTCATTCTTCCTCTTCCCACTTTCTTTCTCCAGGTGACTTGACTTCTTGAATGAAGCATGTCACTTTGCTTCTCTTGATCCTTTCACCTGCTTCCTGGTGGTTCCATTGAAGATTGTTCTTGCAAACCTCACAAACCTTAGGAACAACCAAGCATGACAATGATTAGGGTTTTGATTAGTCTCCCCTTTTAGTTTTACCTTGGTGTCTCTTTTGAGTCTTCTCCTCTCATCTCATAATTAAGGACTAAACCCTAAAGGCTTTAAGGCTTTGTGATTAAGCTTATGCCTGCATCCTTCTCTTAGGATGGAGTGTATAACTTTAATCCTAAGTGTTAAACCCTTAATGTGTTTAACTCCTTTAATCAATCCATCTAATAATCATCAAGACATCACACTTGTAACTTGGGCCTTGCATTAGGGTTCTAATTCTTCCTTAATTGGTTAAGAAGGACTAACCCTAGTGTTTATGGACAAGTCCCCCTCAAGTTGTCTTACAAATCATAAAAAACACTTCATCATCATATCATTAAATAAAATCCACTTAATAAAGGCTTGTTTTGTCATGAGTTTAATCCCTAATCATGGATTAAGTTGAGGAGCTTTCCTCAGCTTAAACATTCTCATCTATTATCCTTCTATTAGGATGGTGTAATGAGTCTGTTTAATCCTTGATTATGGCTTAATCTCATTACTTAACACTAAACAAAAACCACCAAAAACATATAAATAATCTCAAGTAGGTTAATGATCTTAATCCTACACCAAAGGTGATTAAGTGTGAGAATCTGACTTCACACTTAAGGTACTCTCATTACCCCTAATCAGAGGGAAGATGTGATGAGTTTACTAAATCCATTGGTTTAGACTTAAGCTCATTAACTTATGACAAAATCCAAAAAAAAACAATAAAAGACTGAAAACACAAAAACAAACAATAATCGTCTCCTCCGGGATTCTTTTCTCATCTCATTCACTCACAAACGAGAACTTGCTTCTTCCGTCTAATGCAAGACAGTTTGCACCTGAGCCAGACAGGTCATACACTTGAGCATAGACAAGTAAGCAGTTCACAAGTCAATTCATCTTTCAGTCTCTTTGGGTCGAACTACGGTGTTCTGACTTCCTCATTGCACGAGAGGATACGTAGGCATAACTTAACAGTTATCGAACAAAAGTCTCTGTATATTCCCCCTCTTTCTAGCCTCATTCTTTAAGCCTCATGATCTTGAGCAATTCATTCTCATTCCTACACTGACACTGTATATATTACACCTCACATTCTTTTACACTGACACCTGTACATTCTTTTCCAGCTATTTTTCACACAAATTGCACTGACACTACCCCTTTAAAACACAAATCTTTTAAGCGTGGATCCCGTCGAGTACGACGGACAATCTGGGTGCTAATACCTTCCCAGGTTGTAACCAACCCCCTTTCTCAGTCTCTCTGGTTCGCAACCGTCTTATCCATATCTTCCTAGGTCTATGCAGCATTGCCTTTCCTCCGGGATAAAAATGCCTAGCTGGCGACTCTATTCATCTCCAGTGAGTTCACGGCTGTGTGTTCTCATTGTCCCTCTCGCCGACCGTTCGCGTCTGTACCTTTATCTGGGCCCTGTCCTATTTATCGGGAGCGACACCTGGCATATAAGATGATGCATTCAGGTTGAGGCTATTTCATTACTCATTGAGAGGTTGATCAAAGACTTGGTTGAACTTTCTTGAGCCTAATTCCATAGCCATGTGTAATGCATTAGCAAAAATATTTTTAGCTAAATACTTCTCTTGATCAAGTAGGCCAAAATGAGGAAAGAAATTACATCTTTTAGGCAAGGGGAAAATGAATATTTATTTGATACTTAAGAAAGGTTTAAATATTTATTAAGGCAATGTCCCTGTCATGGGATCGCAATCTATATTCAAATTGACACTTTTTATAATGGATTGATTCATTTATCAAGGAATATGTTTGACGCTTTAAGTGGTTTTGCATTATTGTCAAAGTCGAATGAATAAGGTTATAAGTTGATTGAAAGTATTACTGCTAACACTTATCAATGGTTGTTTTAAAGAATTTTCCCTACTCGTAATCATAAGAAGCTAACTAGAGTGCATGAAGTTTCTGAAACTAATACTCAAATAACTCAACTTAATATGAAGACTATTCATGTCATACCAGTTGCTGGGCTTGTCAAGGTGGTGACAATCGCATTAGAAGTTGCATGTGTTTACTATGGAGGTGGCCACCTATTTGAGAACTGTTCTACTAATCCGGTTTCAGTTAACTATATTGGTAACAACAAGTATAACAACCTCTACAATAACACATATAACCCTGGTTGGCGCAACCATAAAAAAATTTCATTGAGCAATAATAAAAATCAACCCAAACCTCAAACATCTCAAACTCATCAATTCCCACCTGGTTTTTCCACACCAAACTATGTCGTGGCTAATCAAGTGAATAACCTATTGTAGAATATACTGAAATCCTTCATTCAATAGAACAAAAATCAGTTTTAAACTCAAGGAGTTATCATCAAAAACCTAGAGAATCAAATAGCAAACGTTGCTACTGCCCTTAGCTCAAGAAATATGGATGCCCTCCTAAGCTCTATTGAAACTCCCTCCATAACATATGGAGTCAAGAATGTTGAACATGCAAGGTCATTATGCTTATAAGTGGAAAAGAATGTGAAGGATCAAACTCTATAGGACATGATGTGCTAACTAAAGAATTGTTAGCTCAGGACAGTTCAGAAAAGAAGAAAACTGAATTTAGTGAGGAATTGAGTTCAGAAGAAGACAATGAATAAATACTAGTACCAGAAAGAGCTATGTTGAATACCACTGACACTACTTCAAATCCAAAAGAGAAACCTGAAGTCATTCTAGAGGTCGACAAGTTTCCCAAATTTACTCATGAAAGACTACCACCTCCCTTTCCTTACAGAACCAGCAAAGCCAAGAAAGAACAACAATTTAGAAAGTTCATGGAGATTCTTAAACAACTTCATATCAATGTTATATTGATTGATGTTATTCAACAAAGGCCCAATTATTATGATTTCATGAAAGATATTCTCACAAGAGTGAAGCCAGCTTGTGCTAGGAACACTTCCTCCCAAATTGAAGGATCCTAAAAGTTTCACAATTACATGTAACATTGGAGATACATTATGTGGTAGGGCACTATGTGACTTAGGAGCAAGTATTAATATCATGATAACATTGTGAGTGGACCTTTGTGTGAACTGTTGTACCTCAAAAAATATGATCCTTGCCATGGACACAGAAAAAAAATGTTCAACAGAGTTGCCACCGAACATTGATTTATTTCAATGAAGGAAAATAAAATATTGAAAAAAAAAACCTTTTAAGGAAAGTTAAACGGTCATCGCAATCATATCTGGATTCGAGAGTCGGTTACGCAAGGGGAAAGACAAACCATGAAGTATGTTTAGTACTCAAATTAAATAAGAGGCTTATTCCGTTGGTGGCAAGTCCAAGCCTAAGGTTCCTTTGCTCAAGGAAAAATCTAGAAACAATGTATCAATTTTCTTCCATTGCAATGATTCAACTACATGGTATATTTTCCCATCAAATAATATTTCATCTACATGCCATATAATATTTTTTGCGTCATTTACATTAGAAAAAATTCTCTTGAACCTTTGAATTGTTGGTAGGTACCACATCACCTTGGAAGGAACACCCTTTCAAGTTACACCAACATCATCTTCAGAACCATTGTCCTTATTCTTGTATCATGAATCCCCACACCATGGGCACTCCTTCAAATTTTCATACTTTTTCCTATATAATATGTAATCGTTACGACATGTATGCATTTTGACATAGTCCAAACCCACTAGATAAAAATATCTTCTTGGTCTCATAACTACAGTTTAGCAACATGTTACTTTCTAGAAGCATTTCTGGCAACAAATCAAGCAATTCAGTGAAGCTTTAATCCATCCACCCACCAATTGCCTTAAGATTAAATAATCTTAACACAACTAACAATCTTGTAAAAATTTTGCATCTCCAATATAACGACTCTTCCATGTCACTTTTCAAAGTATCTACTACACAAGGTTTTTTAAAATCATCTACTCCGATATCACAAATCGTATATTCTAGAATATCATTCATAAATTCATCATCTTTAACTCTATGTGATGCAGGTCTTTTTTTGTCATTTACCATTCTATATAATTTTAAATAATTTCGTCACAACCACAATGAATGAACATGTATACCCTTAAATGTTTTAGTATATCTCGAAAAAATTTACAAGGACAAAAAAAAATCCAATTATCACCCAAGAGATGTGCATTATTTTGTTGCACTAAGTTATAAATGTTAGTGAGAGGTCCTTCACTCCTTGCATGCATATGTTAGCTTAGAGTTGTTGGAAGCTCTAATTTGTGTTTGTGGTGGAGATTGGTCCGGAATACCAACTAATAATCTTCTTTTCGACCTCTGCACATTCCCACAAACTCCCATCATAATCCCTCGATCTCAGCAACCGACACTTTTTTATTAACATCCAATACAAATAATATAATGATTTATACATGCTAATTACTAAGCCCAAATTCTATCACCCCATGAATAAGGAAGGAACTAGATATATCCATTATAGTGAATAATAGGTTAGTTTGTTAGAAAATTGCAATGCTATAAAATGAAAAATGAACTGTTAAATATGTTTTAATCCCAATAAATATTTTAATTTTGATTTTTAGTTCTATATAAAAAAAACATCGAGTTTTAGTTCCTATAAAATTACTTTTGCATATAGTTTTAGTCTCTCTACAGGGATTAAATCTGCGTGCAAAAGTAATTTTTAGGAACCAAAACTTGACGTTTTTTTTATAGGATCTAAAAACCAAAATTGAGATATTTATAGGGACTAAAAACATATTTAACACTAAAATGGATGCAAAAGTTATTTTTAGAGCAATTTAGCATCTTTTAATCTTTTTAATGGAATTTCTTTTTAATTCATACAACATCCAAATAATTATGCATAACAAATAAACCTACTAAATCTCTCACACAAAACACTTCCTTACATCCATGAATCACACCAAAATAATACAATCACTCATTTCCAACTAATCTTAAAATGTTATATTATTGAGCCAACTACCTCCTTCAACCCAAACACTTCTACAGTTTTATTTTAATAAGCAAAATCTATATTTTACCGAAGGTATTAGGGATACCCCAATCCATTTACACACATTCTCCAACAAAATAATCACGATGAATAATAGAACAATTTTCTGTATCAGTAATATTGAATCTCAAACTTCATCTTTGAATATAATTTAGGTTTTGGACCACCAAATACACGAGCATACAATTGTCCAAATTCCAACTGCATTAGACACTATAGATACCTTACCTCTCAGTCTATCTATCTATCAAGGCCATCAAATGTTGATAGTCACACACTTTGTTCAAGGTTGGACATTATTTGGTTTCTGGACCACCAAAGACACCTTCTACAGTTTACTTAACAATGTACATTGTACTTTCTTTTTCTCTATGACCAATAAATAAGAATATCTAGTAAATGTAAATGAAACTAAATACTACACCCATATAGAATCTTCCCTTGATTAGTCAATTAATTAATGAGCTTTCTATTCTTTTTTCTAATTAACCTTTTTCACCTTTTCATCAGAGTTTGAAGCAATTTACATGCTTCTCCTTTTCAACCTCTATAAATACCACTTTGATGTAAGCCTTTCAAATATACCCTCAATCATATACCCTTCAACTCCTTCTCCAAAAGCCTTTGGTTTCTTTGCTTTTTCACTCTCACATTATTCAATGGCACACTTAGCTCGCATTTTCTTGTTCTATGTGCTATTACTTTTGTCTCATGAACTACTCACTACCACTGATGGCAGAACTTTAAGACAAACCATTCATCCACCGAACACTGCAACAAGCACAACAAAATTTGCACTTGCAAACCCAAGCCACCATGGCATAAGATTTTTGGAAGGAGATGTTGAAGCTTTTAGGCCCACAAATCCAGGACACAGTCCTGGTGTTGGTCATTCCATTAATAGTTAATCAATTGATTAGTAACATGCAAATGCAGAATTGCTTTGTTAGTTTACTGCACTAATTAGTTAAGATTTTATGTTTCAAGTATCATTACCTTATGTTTTTAGATTTTTTGCATGCTTGATGCATGCATTGTTTTAGTTAATTTATGATAAGCTTTCTATGTAGTACTACTATGATTATTGACTAGCATAAGTATGTTATAATATTATAGAAAATATATCTCGTCTCTCTCAATGAACTTTTGCTATTACTTATGATTTTACAAACAATAAATATATATATTGTTGATATTAATAGTAATTAGATTTATACATTTTAAAGGCATAATGATTTTAATGTCAAAACAAGTATATCTCTACATAATTATATAAAGATCACATTTTTAGAGAATAAACAAATATGGTCCGAAACAATTTGAGTGAAAATAAAAATTGGTTCATTAACCTCTAGGAATAACTTCTGCTCTACAATATCTATAAAAATAATAACACTAAGTACAAGATACACTATATAATAGTAATGAAAATATAAAAAATCCTATTGAAGTTATTTTGATATTATATTTCACTCATATATATATATATATATGTGATCAACACATATTTAAAATTTTCAATATTACCCCAAATTAATGTTATGTATATTAGAGCAACTCATTATATGATTTTATATATATATTTTTAAATAAGATTAATCCCTTTAGTTAATATTCATTACTATAAATAATATATTTCAAGACAAAACTTTCACCTCGCTCACTGAAAAACCTGAGTCAAATAACCTTAAAAACGAGTTTACGAAAAACCAACTTTAGCCTTGGTTTTACGAAAAACCAACATTAAATGTTGCTTAGAGTATGTGCTTCGTTTTTCAAATCCTGCAGTTTTATGTTTTATTTAGAAAAAAAAATCACCTTTATTTATAAAATTGAACACACTTTAAATCTCAGATTTTCAAAAACCGTGATTAAAATTCTATATAATATTTTATTCATTTATCAGAATATTAACTTTCATTCACATTTTGTACCCTAGCGAACAAAAGGAATAACTTTCTTCTCTTCACCACCTAACAAACTAAAACACCATTCTTCATCTTCTCAAAGGAGGAAGGAAGTTGAACCTCAAACCAATACTTTTCTTTTAGTCTCTCATCATATTTCTGGTATGTAAAAAATTTCTCCATGACTGTTTTTGTTGTTAGTAGTGTTGATGATGAAATTGTTGTTGTTGTTGTTGTCGTCGTTGATGTTACTATTCTTGTTCTTGTTGATGTTGTTGTTGTTATCGGCGTTGATTTTGTTGTTGTTGTTGACATCATTGATGTTGTTGTTATTGTTATGGTTTTTGAGACTTAAGATATAATATAGTGTTATTTTTAGTTGTTGTTATTGTCGTTGTTGTTGTTCTTATTGTGTTTGTTGTTAAGGTTTTTGAGACTTAAGGTATAATATAGTATTACTTTTAGTTGTTGTTATCGTTATGTTATTGTTGTTTTATTGAGATAGAATGTTCATTGTTGTTAGTCGTGTACATTTTTTATTTTTTTCAGAACCCGTATATGATTATGGATCGTAGTTGTATGAAAGTTAATAGGTTGACTAAAGATTATGAGAATGGAGTGATTCAATTTCTTGAATTTGCAGAAAAAATCGTTATGACGATAATGAGATTTTTTGTTGTCCTTGTAAAAAATTTCAAAATACGCAAAAACATCAAAGGGATGCTATATTCAATAATTTAGGTTGTGATAGAATTATTCAAAATTACATGAAATGGGTATGCCATGATAAAGGGACAAAAAATATATGATTCACATAGAGTTGAAGTTGATGAATTTATGAATAATACTCTAGATGATATGATTTGTGATATTGAAGTAGATGCTTATAAGAAAGCTCATGTGGAAGAAAATTTGCAAATAAAAGATTTGAAACGAATGGTAGTTAGAACTCTATCAATTGAATCATTGTGTAAACACTTCTCGTGCATTACGCAATTAAATCAATTCATACCAAGTATTTCATCATGTTAATCTTTGATATTTGTAAAAGGATACGTGTTGACTTGATCAATATTAAAACTGAATAATTTGTATTTTTGCAGCAAACCTTCCGCTCACAATTCATTTTTGAAAACACTCTGATTTTGGAAAATGGCGGTTGAATTTTAATTTGGATCTATTCACCCCCATCTTGACCATTTTTCTACTTCCATATTCACATCCAACAATTGGAATCAAGACGGAGTCTTTTGATTATGTCTAATCGACATCCAAAAGTTTGTGAATATATCTGATGATGATGATCCTAAGGGAGCATATAATAGAGCACCAATTTTTGAAGGAGAAAATTATATTTATTGGAAATCGATCATAATGTACACTTGTTATCGGTTCAAAAAAAATATGTTGTGTATCGTCACCGCGAGACCATTTATTCCTAAGGGTCATGACAACATTGTTAAACATCCAAATGATTGGAATGATGCTTAAACCAAAAAGGATTCATATGATTTAAAGCGAGGAACATAATTATTTATGTAGTTAGTGCTAAAGTGTTCTAATTGACTTCACATCATATGCATGATAAAGGTATGTGGAATGATCTCCAAACTCTCTATGAGGGAACGAATGACGTCAAGGATTCTAAAATATATATGTTTACAAAGGAGTTCAGACTATTTCGTATGGAACCTAGAGAATATATGTGGATTCCATGCAAATTAGATTTCTCCATTTAATCAACAAAATGTGTGACTTGGGTAAAACCTTTTCACTATGCCAAACAAAACCTACAAAAGCGCTTTTTTTGGCCTTTAAAAGCGCTTAAAAGCGTTGTCTAAGCATATGCTGTCGTAGGTAAAGACATCGCTTTTATTTAAGGAAAAAACATTGTCTAAAGGCCCATTTAGAAAGCACTTTTTACCTAAAAAACGCTTTCTAAATGGGCCTTTAGACAACGCTTTATAAAGTGTTGTCTATTGTGTAATTATAACATTTTAATTAATTTTTGTATTTACCTATAGACAACACTTTTAAGGTAGAAAGCGTTTTCTAATGTATCCCTTTAAAAGCGCTTTTTCCTTAAAAGTGTTGTCTAATATATATATATATATATATATATATATATATATATATATATATATATATATATATATATATATATATATATATATATATATATATATATATATATATATAATTTTAATTAGTTTTTATTTATATCTTTAGACATCGCTTTTTGGGAAAAAATGTTGTCTAATGTGAGCCTTTAGAAGATGCTTTTTCCTTAAAAAGTGTTGTCTAAAGTATGCGTATAATATTTAAATAAATTTTTTTATACACCTTTAGAGAGCGCTTTTGTCTGAAAAAGCGCTCTCTTTTGTTCTCCTTTACACAATGCTTTTTAAAGCGCTTTATAATGTTGTCCTATAATTTTAACATTATATAGCACTTTTCCAGAAAGCGTTGTTTTTTCTATACCTATAATTTAATTGGATTTTAAAAAAAATCCAATTTTACCCTCTTTTTTTTTGCATAAACCTGTATTAAACCTGTTATACTTCACATTTTCTGTCACAATTCATACTAATCAGAGATCATTTCCACTAAATCACATAATTCACAAATGATCATTTACATCTCAAAACTAATACCATTTCAATAATATACCACACTAATTTCATTTCAATCCAAAAATATTTATACAAATCAAGTCATTTACATTAATACCATTCACAAAACTGTACGTAAAATAAACCATTCAAAAAACTATACATTCACATATAAGTCCACTTATCCTATACCTAGAAGACTCTTCTTGCAATCATGTATTCACATAATTCATCCTTAATTTCATGCAATTTTGAGGGCGTGTAATGAGATACATCGAATTAATCGAAGTACAACCTAACAAAACAAAATATGCATTAGTTAGTTTAAAATAATAAATTATGACATATTAAATAAATATTAAATTAAATCCTAAGTTATAAATTCATGCATACCATGATATGAACCGCTAATTGATTCATTTGAATGATTTCTCTCATAAACCTCAATACGTAATACACGCAGTCTATGCCGTTTTTTTGTTGAGGACACTACAATATGAAAATTAATATACCTGAACATGAACCCATGGAATAGTGTCCAATTTAGACTGTTCTACTCGATGATCTCATTGTGCTCGGTATATTAGTATTGATCTATAAAAGAAAAACGTAAATTTAGAACAATCACACTATAAATATACATATAACATGAATATTTCATCCAATATGACTTACTTATCAACCACTTCCTTCAGATCCATATATGTTGTCCAATTATGCTCCAATGAATTCACATAATAGACCACTTATTTTTTTGGATTAATGGCAACCAACAACTAGTGTCCATTGGAAAATATAACAAAAGTTTAGATGGATAATTTTTATGCAAAAGATACAAATATCATAATGAAATTAGGATGAAAATCTTACTTGAGTCCAGTATTATACGGTAAAAAAACAATGCTTCATTCTCTTTGGTGGACATATATCTCTCAACCAAGTGGTCTCTTACTGCATCTTTATTCAGTGAAATTATCGGTGCATTGACACGGTGGCTAGCAATGAAACAAAATCTCTTAGAGAGTTCATTCCCGCACATCACTTTTTCATACAAGAACCTTAAATAAAAACATAATAAACATTAGACTATTTTCATTGAAATGTGTAAATAAATTGTTCACATAAATAAATAATAGAGTACTAGTCAGATTACCAGATGTAGTAATGAACAACAGCGATGCCTAATTCAAGATAACTGAAAATCTGCTCCATGTCCTCTTTTCCGATAAACTCGATATGATCAAAAATACCAAAAACACCTTCATCCATACATACTTGAAGAACAACACTTTGCATCACATTTGATGTTGACAAAAGTGTTTTAAGGCACAACTGAAAGGGAGGAAGACCTTTTCTTGTCGACACAGACTTAACAGGAGCTTTTTCCAAATTGCTGGTGATCTATTGTGAAGCTTGAGTAGGAACCTAACAATCATATAAGTTAGGTAAATTAGACAATCATGAAACGTTTGGATTCAGATAATAGAATAACACTTAAAATATACCTGTCTTTGTGATGCAACATACTCGTTTTGCCGCAAAACCCCTTTATCCTTAGATGCGAGTTTTGTAGGAGTCTAACATTACCAGGTAAAAAAATGTACATAATGGTTCATAATAATTTTCATAATGGTTCAGAATTGACATTTGAATACTAAGAGAGTTTCGTAATGGTTTTCAACATACCTCATCATCTATGCAAATAAAGTCTGACGACCATGCAACAAACGCACTTATTGCTTCTCGCAGCAATGTAGTCTCTGAAACCGTGTCAGATATAGGTAGTATCACATCCTTATCTAAAACAACATCAACCAACACTTTTAGATGATGACCATGAGGGATCGGTTTAGTGTGCAGTAACTCTCCCACTTTGTTATGCACTTTTCACTTGGCAACCAAGCGATAAGTTGATAACGACAAATACAGCTCACAAGATGAAATGCCCTGAAGCAATAATGAATGCATAACTGTTAATGTGTATAAAAGTCAATTAAAATGAATCTGTTAATTTAAATAAAATAAATATGATCTAATTACCTCGGGATTTATTTTTGAGAATTGATACTATCTTTTCCACTAACAACTTTCATCCCGGAACCGCGCTTTTCCGCCTCATATATCTCTTTATCCTATTGCAATTCGCGGACTTGCGCTTTTAGTTCCTCCAATGATTGAATGACTTCTTGGTTGCTTGGATTTTTTTCTTTGGTTGTTTATAGAAGGAAGATGGAGTCACACCATAACCTTTACCTTTCACCCGACCGAAATACTCAGGAACATTTAGTACTCGACTAAGAGTGCTCCTGCTATCCTCGTCACCGATGGTGGTTAAGAATTGAGATAGAGTCTCCTGATAATCATTAGTGGGGATTAAAAATTAATTATATTTAAATAAAATTTTGATTAACTTAAAAACAAAATATGCATTAGTTACTTAGCTCACTTGTTTGTTTGAAAAATGTGTAGTGTGTGTTTAGAAAATATTTTCAGAAGTTCTTTGTAATGATTCTCGTATGGATGTATACAAAGTCTTAAGTTTGAAAATATTTTGAAAGTGGGGTGTGAATAAGAGTTTTTGAAAGATGTGAGCAAATAATTAAGTGCTACCTACCCTAAGTTGGTCTTTCATGTTTCTTTATTTCCTTTCAAGGGTAAGACTGTCCTTACTATTAAGGAGTAGGTAGTCATTACCTTGGATTTATTTGAAGGACAAGCGTAGGGTCATCGTATGATCAATGAAGGCAACTTAAGGGGTGTCTTTAGCAACCTTGGAAAGACTATCATCTTTTACTGAAGGGACAAGATCATTATCGTATGCAACCTCGTAGGGACTTGATCTTTTAAATCTAAAGGGACTATGATGATTTTATTCTGTAGGGACTTTGCTTTTTAAGACACCCCCATTTTCGGAGGACCTGACCATTTGTTTTAAGGCAACTGAGAGGGGTAACCCTAGGAGGTGCAGATGGCGATCGTAAGACGATCGACTTACGTGTGTGAGTGATTATATTCAAGTGTTTATCTTTATTTTTGAATTATCTAAGTCCAATTTATTTTCAATTATGTTTTGCACTCCCTATTATTACTAACCACACAAATTAAATAAAAATAAACAAAATGCGAGAAAATAAATCATACGCTATTACACGGCTTCGGGGCAATTACATAATAATAAAGCAGGAAAAATAAATTACATAATAAAAGGCCTATACAACTTTTCTAAACAATTTAAGTAAGGCAAAATAAATAAAGAAAAATAAATAAAGAAATTATTCTAAATAATTAAATAAGGAAAAATAAATGAAAAAAAATTAATTAGATTTTTGAAATTAGGGTTAGGAAAGAAATATTAGGGTTTTTTAAGAAAATTTAAATTTATTAAGAAAAAAAAAGGACTTAATTACTAATTATTATAAATTGATTAATTTACATAAGAGGAAAAAAACTTACATATTAATAAAAGAATGATTAGTAGAATTCAAGAAAAATTAAGATTTTTAAGAAAATTAGAGTGATTAAAAAAAATATAATTACTAATTAATTTACAAATTAATTAATTTATATAAGGAAACTATTATTATTTTTATCTAAACCTCTTTATTTCATTAAATATTGTCACGCCCTAAATTTACTAACCACATAACTAGAATAGGATCAATGGCAGGAATTTAAGGGGCAAGAATAAAATGACAGAAAATAAAAACCTAACTATTACAACGCCTTGGGACAATTACATAATTATAATGGCAGAAAAGAGATAAATAATGATAAACAAACTCAGAGTAATAATAATAAGGCAGACAGTGAATATAACAAGAATGAATGAAAATAAGAAGGTTTAGAGCAAAAGACTTAGGAAAAAGGTTTAGGATTTGAAAAAATTTAGGGTTACTAAGAAAATAAAATTTTTAGGTTTATGAAATTAAGGTTTAATAAAAATAATAAATAAAAAAAAAATTAGAAAAGTTTTTTTAGGGTTATCTATAACAAAAAAATAAGTTTTAAAAGTGAATAAAAATAACTCTAACATAACTAAATTATAAAATGGTTTATGAAAATATATAAAAAAAGAGTTTTGTTGTTAAAAAACTTTATTGAATTATTAATTTACAATAAAAGAAATAATTAATTAATATTATGAATGGATTATGAAGATAAGTAATTAAAAAAAAGTTAAGTGTTATTTAGAAAATAAACAAGTAAAATTAATCTAAAGATTTAAGTTTAGTTAATTTAAGAAATTAGAGAATTAAAAAAAAGAGGGAATTAGGAGAAAGAAGATAAAACTCATGTTTCTTTGTCAAAATACCAAAATCAGGATTTGAACCCTTGACCCTGCCTTCAGCAACCAAGCCCCACTACACCATCAACCTTGCCTTTTTGCCACTAAGACATACGCGCACATGTGAATGTACTTCTGGAACTTCCGGTGTAAGAATTTGACTTCCTCCTGTATGTACCTATATGAACACATTTACATAATTTCAAAAAAAAAAAAGTAAAAGAAAGGATAGTAGTAGTATGAGAAACTTTATGAAAAGCTGCAAACTTAACCAATACATATCTATGTATATGCATATTTTAGAGAATACATATATGTATTATGAGAAAGATAAAACAAAAAGAATGTAATGGTTAAGGGTGATCCGTTGTTTCTATATTTTTTTCGGTCCTTTTTTCTGTCTTCCACTAGTTAGTATATATATGACCAATTAGGGTTAATGATAATGAGCCTAAGTGCTTATTTTGAAACCCCATAAAATATTAATTTAAAAGTAAATAAAGTTTAATAATTAAAATAGTTAAAATTAAAATAAAAACTAACAATTCTATTTATTTATTCTAGACCCAATATAAAAATAAACGGACTCAAAAAATAAAAATCGGGCGCCAAAGTGCTCGAAAAAATAAAATGAACACATCAAATTTTGAAATACAACGTTTGGTCAGATTTTGAAATAAAAATTACGACCGTTTAAGTTGCTCAGACTGATCAATATATGACCAAAAATAGTCGTACAATATTTTTAGCATATCAAATTAAACCACGTGAAGCGTAAATTAATATTACCGACATTTGCAAACTTAAACTTGACATTTTTTTATTCACTGATTTTAGACAAAGTTAAAAATTTAATTTGACCAGTCTATCTGTAAATTCCGAGAAACTATTCCGACTAATATTATGACAAAAAAATGTTATGCTATGAAGATGACGCAAATGAATGCGAAACAAAAAGTCGGTTAGAGTTAAAAACCGAGGGCAAATTTTGGGGTACAACAATATTAAAACCAAGGACCTCTGTGGGGAATATAATGCCACAAGAGACATAACAAATACTATGGAAGAAAGTATAATTAAGCTTCGTTGGGGAAAGCATTCCTCAACTGTTGGAGACCAAAGTGGGACTTAACTGAAGAAAAATAAGATACAATAAGAAGATTTACCTGGAAAATAAATATCTGGGAAACTGACTCGATCTAGGGATGGATGTGTAGGGAAATAAACCAAAGCACAATCAAAGGATATAAATAAATAGGGAAGACTTAACAAAGAAAGACTCCATTGGGAAAGAGAATATGTCAAAGAGGATATCATAGTCTACAAAGGGAAAGGAGAGCTCATCTGAGGAAATATTACATACTACAAGGCATATGGTAGGCTAATACAAGTAACACTCGAATATAATTTATCAACTACCAGTTACTGGGAAACTTAAACACAGGAGAAATATTATCTACTACCAGTTACTGGTAGGCTAATACAAATAATAATCTCAGACGAAATGAATACCAAATGCCAATAAGGTAGAAAATAAAGGTAACCAATCATATAAAAGGAGACAACACCACTTGCTACATGTTACTAGGTAGAAGTAAAGGCAATGAACTCAGGAAGAAGGATTATTGACTACCAATTATTCGACATCTTAATCATTCATGTAAAAGGGGACAAATATTACCCTATACCTGTTACTGGGGAGAAAAATACAGCTAATAAACTCACTGAAATATTATCAACTACCAGTTACTGGGTAGCTTAATCAATCAGACAAAAGGAGACAAATATTACCTGTAACCTGTTATTGGGTAGAAGCAAGGACAATAAGCTTGAAAGGAATGACTACTGATTATCACCAAGTGACATAAAACAAAGATAACCGACCAAAATGGGAGAAATATTATCTACTACTTGTTACTGGGTAGGAAAAATGCAGATAATAAACTCACTGAAAAATTACCGACTACTTGTTACTGGGTAGAAGCAAAGGTAATCCACGGATAAAAGGCGGAATATTACCTACTACCATACAAGTGGTGTTTAAAGTAAGGTAATAAACTCACAGGGACCAAATTTAAATCCAAGAACAAGTTGGATAGAAATGGTCAAATAAGACTAATCCCAAGTAGGAAATTTCTCAATTGGGGAGAGTTTCGTCCAGATAATGAGCTGGAAGGGAAACTGAATCAATAATCATCCATGAGAAACAAACTCATTGGGGAATTTACAAAGGATAAACTCTCTTTTCTTTAGCTCCATTCTCTATATTGGACAGAGGACACACACACTTTGCGGAGAAAAAATCAACACCAGAGAGCAGGGAAAACATGCTAAATGCATCATATGATGTTATGCACAAAGAAAATGCATGAATATGTGTATGAATATTCTAACAAAACAGACATAAAGATAAGCAATGGGCAACAAAACACCACAACAATCAGATACTCAACTAATCTTAACAAGATGGCGACATCACATGAAACTCTACTAGGGATTTAACTAGAGTCAATCTGTGGGGGAAAAGAAAAGGCCATCAAAGAAATAATTCCTACTACAAGGCTCAAATTATGTTGAGGAGATAAAATACTACTTGGGAGAAACCAAAAATTCTATCTTCCATAATCCACGAAAGGGATAACATCAATTTCACTTTTTTACCATTTTATGAGTTTGAGAAGAGAGAAAAAAACCCCAGTTACCATATTTATTCATCAAGAAGAAATATTTTGCAAATAGAAGCTGGATTCACATCCGATTTCAATTCTTCGACGTGGATGTTATGCCATCTTCTCTCATTACTTGTAAAGCAAGCTACCATGGTTATGGGTAGCTAATTTCCTATGTATCAAAGATAGAGATAGTCTACCTTAGCTTTTATGTATTTCTTTTTATTAGCCTTGTATGTGAACACATGATGATTAATATATGATGAATATTCTTTTTTCTTCTTAATGATCCATTCTTGTTTTGTAAAACTCTAGACTTAGATTTTATGGAACTTAACTTAAATATTCATCTATCAATACACAAATTGGAGAGACCAGTTTGTGGTTGATATTTTCTTTGTGTTGAACTTAAAGCTTATTATATCGGTTGTTATATGAAGGGATTGTATAAGATTGAATGTATTTCTCACGACACCGCTCTATACATAGACGATATTGAGAGAATACACGATGATATTAATCGGATCCGACTTCACATGAAAGATTAAGAAAATATATATAAGTTAGGGTATATGAAAACAACTTTTGATATACTTTTCTTGAAACTGTGAATTTAATCTTAATCTTAGCTACAAACAACTTAGAATTTAATCTTAGCTACAAAATTGTGACAATTTATGAAACAAACTTTGAAAACACTTTTCTTGAAACTGTAAACTGTTTAACAACAAGCATCCTATACCAGAACAATCTTTGTGGTGACGATTAAAAAAAACTCTCATATATCTACCATTCAAAAGAACTCCTCACTACCCTCTCATGATTAGACACCCTTATAAGAATAATTCTCTCTTACCTTAGAATTTTAATATGTAAACTCTTCTACAACGGTGGTCTTCTTCTTCTTCCTACCTTAACTCTATCTTTTCCAATTCTTTCACGTACATTCCTCACTCTCTATTTTCTCCTCACCTTCTTATAAGTATACCAATTAAATTCCTTATTTTATTTTTTTAAAATATTATTATTACTCTCTCTCTTATGAGAATAGTAAAAATAATTATTATCCCTTAGATTTAAAAATAAATGGTTGACATATGTGTCTCTTTCATCATTTATGTCATGTGTAGTTAAATTATGAAAATAAATTACATGTTCATTAAATATATATATTTTAATCTCAACTGTTTGATTTTTAAGAATAATTATTATCCCTTAGATTTAAAAATAAATGGTTGAGATATGTGTGTCTCTTTCATCATTTATGTCATATTTAATTAAATTATGAAAAAAATTTATATGTTCATTAAATAAATATTTTAATCTCAACCGTTTATTTTTTTAAATTTTAATTGTTTGAGTAATTTAAAGAATTTAATTATATTTCTTTTTTTTAAATTATTTTGTGTGGATAGAATATTAAAATTGTTAACAGTTAAAATTCTGAGTTATTTTTATAAATTTTAAAAGTTTCGTTAAAATTAAAAATTAAGAAAACATAAAAACATTTACAATTTTAAAAATTTAAAGGATTCAATTTATAAATTTAATTATTAGAGATCAAATTGTAATTTTCATAAAATTTTAGATTTAATTTAAAATATGGAAGATTAATTTACAAAATTTAAGAAATTAATAAAAAAATTAATTTTGCATTTAAATTTAATAGAGTAGGTTTTACTTTTAAATATCATTTAAAAAAATTAATTTAATTTATACAAAATATCTTATTCTTTTTTTTTATACCAATTCTTCATATTTTATACAAATAATAAATTGTGATCAAATTATTTTAATTTTTTTCAAAACATTAATCGTTAAAATTCTAGTCAAAATGACTCTTTAACTCAGCATATTCTTTCTAGTTTACCTAGATTCATTAATTTAAAAACATTAGTGTTATTATTTATAGTTCACAGAGATTCATTCATTTAAAAACATTAACAAGTACTACCTGGTGGCTGCTGAACTATATACAACTGGGTGGCAAAATCTGATAAAATTATTATAATTCCAATCATGCATGCGAGTTGAGACCTAATGATCACCCAAAGTATGAGGAATCCACTTTGCTTGCTTTCTTACACATGAGAATCTTTGAGTTTTCCTTTGTTTTTTCTTGTTTGTTTACTAGTATATTCCTTAAAGGTACTTCTTATTTTGGACACTCTTTAGCTGCAATTAGGGTAGGTTTGCCAGTGAGGTGAGTGAGTGCACGGTTCTCATGAAGTACACCAAAATAAATAGTAGGTATCTCATAAATAATAGTTTATGAGTGCATTACTTTAAAAAGTTTACTATGTACTAAAATATGTAACCTAGTTTATAGGGAATCCCACATGAGATCATGGCCTAGAAAATGACATTGTATTGCAAGTGGAGTCCTTAGTTAGTGGGAAGGAGCATGTGAAATGAATAGTGACAAGAGTACATTAGGGCTTAAATTTAAGAGTTCATAGAAATAGCTCTTGAGTAGTATCAAAGGCAAAAGACACTTTTTGGGAGAGTTATTAACTAACATCTTTAATTTAATACTTGCATTAGTTAATAGGTCTAGTTGGTACTTAATTGGTACTTGGCATGTATACATGACCACATCCTAGCTATGCCTAGTAACATAAAAAAATAAGCTTGTGCGTGTGGGACTTTTTGTATGGAATCAACAAAAGAAATAATTATTTATCAATTAAAGAGTAGAAGAGGTTTGCTAAGAGAGAAGACTTAAAGTAGAAATAATAATTTACAAGAAAATAGTAGAAGAAGTTTGCTAAGAAAGAGACTTAAAGTAGTTAGCATATCCTTTGGCACTTGATGGTATACATAATAATCTATGGAGTACTTCATCAATATTATATTTTTTTAAATATTAGAAAATAGTAGAAGAAGTTTGCTAAGAAAGAGACTTAAAGTATTTTTTTTGTTAGTCATGTATTCATGCATAGGAGTTCATTTTGGTCTTTTAATTTTTAAAAAGATCAATTTAATTTTTTAAATATTGAAACAATGTCATATACATCAATTAGCTACAACAAAATAAGTTTGTAAAACTAAATTTATTAAAGATATGATTTTCACTGTTGTAAGATGTAATAGTGTAAACTGGATGCATCTTATATTTTTTTATTTTATTTTTTGAAAGTTATTTAATCACGGTTACTTGAACCGTGGTGATAAATTAAGTGTTACAAGTTTCAATTCCTATAAATTATATTTTTCTATTTTTCTTATTAGATAAAACGCATTTCACTTAAATTCATAAATATATAAAATATTAAAATTTATATAACTACGATTTAAATATTTAAATGTTGTGATAGGATTTACTTTTCACTGCGGTTGTATACAGCATCCGCAGTCAAAGATTTTCTTGATAAATTTAAAACAAAACAAATTCATTATTTCCTTTCATAACATACCCTAAGCGAACCAATAACGACAAAGATAGCGATAGAGAAATCTTCATCTTCACAATATTTGTTCATTAGAATTTTGATTTTTGGTATCTTCCTCTTCGAAGTACAGTATGTTTCGTGCAAACTTCACTCTCTTCATTGTCTTCCTAATTCTTGATAATCTTCACTATCTTTAGTTTAGCAGTGAACAAAAATACTATAACTTAGCTACAATGGATATCCATATGCTTAAGATTTAGAGTTGTATTATTATTAGGAATATGCTTCAGTTTTTCGATATGCTTTAGATTTAGATTTTGTTGTGATGTTCACAATATTGTTTTGATAAAAATTTCAAAATTTGCTATGGATTGTAGTTGGATGAAATCTGATAGATTAGATCTGGTATATGAGAAACGAGTTCTAGAATTCCTTGACTACGTTGATGATATCTCCCAAATTTTGATGCTAACTTAATTGGAATATTTTGCCTTAGAAATGAGTTTTCTTGTTATAAGCTGAAAGTGAGGTCCTTTCGACCTTACTCAATAAAGGTGTAGGTCGAAAGAAACCCCCACCTACAGATTATATACTTAGACGAATTCTAACGTTTGAAGTATTTTCTAAGTGTTGTTGAGATTCAATCATGCCCAGTTCGACGAAGAGTGGCAGTTACTCAAATTGTGCACGTTCAAGCCTTGGAGGGAAAATATGTAATTTTCAATTCAAAGACAGGGACAAGTGGTGCAAGATGAAGCTTCTTCAACATGTAGTGGGACAAGTGTCACAATCCTAACACTATGCCAAAAATGATATTTAACAGCACACCTTAGATAGCGCTTAATTAAAAAAGCGTTGCTTTAAGTTTAAAAAAATAAACCACGGAAACTGTTCATAAAAAATATTAAAAAGCGTTGTATAAGGTGCTCTTTAGACAGCGCTTTTAAAGGTATATCTTAGACAACGTTTTCTCAAAAGCGCTGTCTAAGGTCTTATAATTAAAAAAAAATCAAAAGCGCTGTCTAAGGTCAACCTTAGACAACGCTTTCCAAAAGCGCTTTTAAAGGTCGCCCTTAGACAACGCTTTTCTCAAAAGCGTTGTCTAAGGTCTAATTAAATTAAAATATTACAATAGTCAGTTTCTATTTTCATTCTTTTCCTCTTTCTTCTCCCCTGCGAACGTAAACGATTAGCGAAACCTAACACACTAAAACTCCATAAACGTTGACTGAGTTCTTCGTTCTTGTTGAAACCTCCATTATTGCAAACGAAAAACCACCATTGTTGTTACTTCGTTCTTGTTGAATGAGTTCGTGAAGTTACCGAGTTCGTCCATTTCTTCTTGAATGAGTTCGTCCATTTCTTGTTGACTGAGTTCGTGAAGTTACCCGAGTTCGTCCTCTACTGAGTTCTCATAAGGTACATTGTTGTTGTTATGTTGATTTTGTGAAGAATAAGACAATGTCATTGTTATGTATTTCTTTGATAAATTTGATTTTGTGAAGAATAGTGAAAATAGGCAATGTTTTTGTTATGATTCTGCGAAGAATAGTGAAAAATCACATTGTTGTTGTTATGTTGATTTTGTGAAGAATAGTGAAAATAGGATTTTGTGAAGAATAAGGCAATATAATTGTTATGTATTTCTTTAATAAATATGATTTTGTGAAGTATAGTGAAAATAAGCAATGTTGTTGTTATGATTATGTGAAGAATAGTGAAAAATTAGATTATGTATCTATATTTTCGTTTCAATTTATTCAGGTTATGTATAGGTTATGTAGTGAAAATATGTATAGGTTATGTATAGATTATGTATCTCTTATTATCTTTGGTTATGTATAGGTTATTTTCGTTTGGATTTACATTGGTTATGTATAGGTTATTTTTGTCTGGATTTACCTTGGTAATGTATAGGTTATTTTTGTCTGGATTTACCTTGGTTATGCATATGTTATTGGCGTTTGGATTTACATTGGTTATGTATAGGTTATTGTCGTTTGGATTTACATTGGTTATGCATAGGTTATTGTCGTTTGGATTTACATTGGTTATGTATAAGTTATTGAAGTTGATATTGATTGCTTACCTTAATAAGTAGGAAAACCATGGATAAAAAATGGATGTTTGTCGATCGATTGTCCAAAGAGTACGAGAATGGGGTTGTGGAATTCATAAAGTTTGTTGTTCAACACGTTAAAAACCTCAGTCGAATGAAATGTCCTTGGGTTGTTGTTATATTGGTAAGGTTGACGCAGATGGATTGAAATCCATTTACTGAGGCATGGAATTGATCGAAGTTATCAGTGTTGGAAATTTCATGGTGAGAAAATTAACGAGGATGTTAAACCGAGTGGGAAAAGTAATACGACCTATGTTTCAGATGACAAAGACACAGAAACATACGATTGTGATCGAGTTGAAGAGATTGTAGAAGCACTTAAAGAAGATTTTCATGATTGTCCTGAAATGTCTGAGAGGTTGGTAAGCGATGTAGAGAAACCGTTGTATAAAGGTTGCACTAAATTCTCAAGACTGTATGCGGTATTAAAGTTGTACAACTTAAAGTCGGGCAATGGATGGTCGGATAAAAGTTTCACAGAGTTGTTGGCCCTTATGAGAGAAATGCTACCGAAGGATAATGTTCTTCCTAATCGAACCTATGAGGCAAAAAAATGTTGTGCTTTATTGGCATGAGCTATGATAAGATATATGCTTGTCCAAACGATTGTGTTTTGTTTCGTAAGGAATATGCATTGTTAACTGAGTGCCCTAAATGCGATTTTTCTCGATATAAGAAAAGATTGTCTCCAGCAAAAGTCTTATGGTATTTTCCTATAATTCTGAGATTTAGGCGCATGTTTCATAGTGAAACCGATGCAAGACACCTGACTTGGCATGCAAATGAAAGAATTATTGATGGAAATTATCGACATCCGGCTGATTCACCACAGTGGTCGAAAATTGATAATGATTATCCTGACTTTGGAGAAGAAGCATGAAACCTTCGCTTAGCATTATCTACTGATGGAATGAATCTGCATGGTCTTCAAAGTATCTCACATACCACATGGCTTGTGATTCTTATGATTTATAACCTACCTTCATGGCTATGTATGAAGCGTAAGTACATGATGTTATCTATGTTAATCTCTAGGCCTAAACAACTAGGGAATGACATAGACGTATACTTGACACCGTTGATCGAAGATTTAAAGATTTTGTGGGAGAACGGTGTGAAGGCTTATGATGGATATAGGAAAGAAAGTTTCAATTTGAGGGTGATGTTGTTTGGAACAATTAATGATTTTCCAGCATACGGGAATCTATCTGGGTATAGCATTAAAGGTCAATGCGTGTGTCCTGTTTGTGAAGATGGAACCGATAAGATTCGATTGGAACTTTGTCAGAAAAATGTGTTTCTCAATCATCGTAGATTCTTACATTCTAAACATCACTATCGTGGGTGGAGAAAAGCATTCAATGGAGACACTGAACAACATAAAACTCCACCCGCATTGTCAGGTGACCAAGTTTTTGAAAAGGTGAAAGATATGCGTACTGAGTTTGGCAAGCCTTTTGCACATAAGGTTGTCAAAGGTGGGTGGAAGAAGAAAATGTATTTGAAAGTGTTATTAGTACATTACTCAATATAAAAGGAAAATCTAAGGATGGCCTTAAAGCAAGGGAGGACATGTTAAAAATGGGAATGAGAACTGAATTAGCACCCGTGAAGAAAGGAAGACGAACATATCTACCACCTGCTGCTTTTACTCTATCTAGAAAGGAGAAAAACAAATTTGTGTAAGTTTCCGAGTGAAGTTAAGGTCCTAGAAGGATACTCTTCAGATACTAGAAGACTTGTGTCTATGAAAGACCTCAAGTTGAAGAGTTTGAAGACACGTGATTGCCATGTTATAATGGAACATTTTCTACCAATAGGTATACGTTCTATTTTGCCACAAAAAGTAAGAAGTGCCATAACTAAATTGTGTTTTTTCTTTAGGTCAATTTGTGGTAAGGTGATCGATCCCGAGATCTTACCAACACTACAAAAAGAGATTGTAATTACCTTGTGTGAGCTTGAAATGTATTTTCCTCCCTCTTTTTTTGACATAATGGTTCATCTAGTTGTTCATCTTATGAAAGAGACACAATTGTGTGGAC
Source organism: Lathyrus aphaca (assembly GCA_963966055.1). Lineage (NCBI taxonomy): Eukaryota > Viridiplantae > Streptophyta > Magnoliopsida > Fabales > Fabaceae > Lathyrus > Lathyrus aphaca. The sequence goes on along the minus strand of OZ014522.1, from coordinate 440,112,073 downwards.
CAGATTATATGAGATGGGTGTACCCTGCTGAAAGGTATATGAAAATATTAAAAGGGTACGTGAAAACCCGAAGTCGACCAGAAGGTTGTATTGTTGAATGATACATTGTTGAAGAAGCTGTTGAGTTTTGTACTGAATATTTGTCCAACGTTCAATCGAATGGACTCCCAAAGCTCAGATTTTCGAAAAAAGGAAGATAAAAAATTAATTGGAAATAAAATTGTGACAGTATCAAAGGAGGAACGGGATCAAGTGTATTTGTATATTCTGTACAATGATAATGAGGTTGAGCCATATGTTGAAATGCACAAGGATATACTCCGAAGGTTAAATTCGAACAAAAATAAAAATTTGATAGTACGAGAGAACAATCAAAGTTTCATACAATGGTTAAAGGATCATATTCATTCGAAGCGCTCTTCAGATCCTGCTTCGGTAACAGAAAGGTTGAGATGTTTGGCATATGGTCCAAGTTTGCATGTGTTTTCTCATAATGCATACGCGATTAATGGATACACATTTTATACCAAAAAACAAGATGATAAGAGTACTATGCAAAATAATGGTGTCACCGTGCTAGCTGAAGCAATGCATATATCAAGTATGAAGGACTTAAACCCCAAATATGAAAATTTGTCATATTTTGAAGTTATTGAGCACATTCGGGTGTTTGATTACGAGAAGTTTCAGATTCCCATCTTTGGTTGCAAGTGGGTAAATAGTAGTGGCATACGAATGGATAAGTCTGGATTTTTGCAAGTTGATCTTACTAGAGTGGGGTACAAAGATGAGCTGTTTATTCTAGCATCTCAAGCTAAACAAGTGTTTTATGTGATTGACCCGACGAGTACAAAATGGTCTATAGTTTTTTTCTCTAACAAAGTGGTTGATGATAGTGGTGTCGATCTATGTGATATTGATGTTGAGAATGAGTCATGCATTAGACAAAATGAGTTGAATATAAATGATCAAGATGAGGATCTTATAGTGGATGAGTCATATATCAGAAATGATCATAACGAGGGAATTTGGATCAATTCATCTGTCCGCATTGCTAAGAAACAAGTAATTAATATTTCATCAAAGAAAAGAAAGAGATGTTAGTGAAAGAGGTAATATAATAAAATGTTATATATTATGTCATTTTCATTTTCAATTGCTTTCATTATAATTTATATTTGATATCCTTGGTTTCTTTATTTTTCATTTTCAATTGCTTTCATTATAATTTATATTTGATATTCTTGGTTTCTTTATTTTTCATTTTCAATTGCTTTTATTATAATTTATATTTAATATCCTTGGTTTCTTTATTACAGGTTAGATATGACCACTAACGATGATCACCCACATGATGATGATTCTACGCATGAAGGAGATAATAAAAAGGTATCTACGGAAGACGAGATTAGAAGAGGCATAACAGTGATGAGGAAAGTGATCCATGGTAGAGACCGAGGCATCATTTTAGATGTGCATTGGAGCCTGCATGGGCAGCTTATAGAACCTAATGGCCATACCTTGACTAGTTTCATTGGTGCACTAGTAAGGAATGATATTCAATTACTTGTGATGATTGGAGAAAAAAAGAGTTGAAAGAATCCAAAGACAAAATTTGGACTAAGATAAAGGTACAATAATTATGTCTTTAATTATGCAAACTAATTATGCCTTTTAAATTACTTGTACTAACACACAATGTGTATGTTTTTCTTAGAGGTGTATCGACATCGAAGATGATAGAAGAGATTTTTGTCTTAAATTGGCCGAAAAGCTACTAAGGGGGTTTATAACATTTTTATCATCCAAGTATCTTAGGGATGAAGATGGTAATCATGTTGATGCGGAGCTTCCAAAGAAATATGAAAGTTTGATTTCACCAGAAGAATGGGAAGAGTTTAAATCCAAACGAAAAAGCCTAGAATTTAAATGAATAAGCGACACAAATCGGGAAAGAGCATTAAGTCCCGCATATCCATACAGAAAAGGACGTGTCAGATATGGTCGCTTAGAAAAATCTATGGTAAGTATCTATATATTGTAATAATATATTTTTTCATCATGAGTTTTATTTTATCATATTATATGACTTAATGTGTAGTTGCAGAAGGAGAAAAGTTTTGAAACATCTCTTCCTGCACATGTTTTGTGGAAGGAAGCTCGTGTGGGCAAATCTGGAGTTGCTAAAGAAGATGTTATACAAGTATATGAGAAATGTGTAAGTAGAACATTATTTCTTTAATTAAATCAAAACTTTATTAACAAATATTTGACAAGTATTCGATATTCATCTGATTTTCAGGAAACGCTATCTCAGTCTTTATCTCCAGATGATACTAGGAGCATACTTAGCCAGGCATTAGATGTCCGTGAGTATTCGGGTCGGTTGAGGGGTAAGGGATTTGGGATCACTCCAACCTCATTGTGTATTAAAAAAAGGAAAGGCTCCTAGTAATAAAGAATCTAATGCAAAATTGGAAGCACTGGAAGCTGAAGTTCGTGCATTAAGGAAAGAAAAAGAGGCTAGCGCTTCAACATGTTTTAAAGATGGTTCGTACAAAGATAGTATCAACTGTAACTTTCAACCGAACATTCCAGAGGTAATTATATATATTTGTATGAAATTGAAATATTAGCTTAAATGATGTAATTGACATATATACACATTAACAATTTCATATTTATTATTGGTTTTAGGACATTTTCCCTTGTCACCTCTACTTATCGTCACCATATTATCGGATGGTTGGCAAGGGAAAAGTGCATAACACTAGCGGAGAATTACTTCACACTAGACGGCTCCCTACTGGATGTTTGAAAGTCGCGGTTGATACTGCAGTAGAGCCGAATGCATTATTACTATGTCCTGACGATGTTTCGGATGCAACAACGGTGGAACAAGCAATAAGTTCGTTTGTTGCATGACCGACAAGCCTCATTAGCGTAGGATATGAGGTATGCTTAAAACCATTATGAACCTTTTTTAACCTTAATGTGTAGATTCAAAGTTTTTACGTGCATTTTACATACATGTTTTACATGGTTATGTTAATTATACTCCAATAAGATCCAAATCAAAAGATAAGGCTATTCCACGACATACCGAGTCCGTTGTTTCAAAAAAACAGGTACACTACAATTATATGATATTTATGCATGAAAAATGTTAAATTCTTGATTTTATACTTCATATAACTATTTATATGATATGTAGCTTCATGATAAGGAGGTTAGAAACGTCTCCACACAAAAAAAAGGTTGGTGCTAAGAAAACTGCGGCTAGAAAAAACCTACCTCCAAGTATAGGTCGTGCCTTCAGACATTTCTAGAATTGACAGATATTCCAACCGGAGGTATTCATCTTATACATATGGAGGAAAGATTTGGATTCTTAAGCCCCGCGTCTGTCAACTTAGCTTTAATCTTAAGTAAACTAGACGAGGTCATGGTGTACGTACTCAACCTCTTAATGGCCAACAAAGATACGGAAAAATTGGTCTTTTTACCGTTTAATACCAGGTTAGATTTTCATTCTAAATTCATCTATTATAATTATTTTGTATTTTGACGTCGTGTAGAAATTTTCTATCTAACATTTGTTTAATCTTACATTGGACATTTGTTGTTGATTGCAATTAATCCTATCAGAGAAAATTTTTATTATCTTGAATCGTTAGGAAATGATTGGACAACATGCCCGGATATGAAGAACCTGATTGACACGTAAGTGAGATTGTTCTAAATATTCTTGTGTGTATTTATTTATTTATGTGAATTGTTCTAAATATTCATTTATATTTTATTAGCATTATACAAGCTTTTCGAGCCTAACGAGATATCCAAGTATCAAAGAGGAGAGTCAACAACATTTCATGGATAAAAGTGGTGGTATATTATTAATTATCATAATTTTTATTATATTAGTGATGAGACTTGATAAAACTTAGGATTTATCCTTATTTTCTTTTCATGTGTAGTGTCCTCTGCAACGTAATGGTATAGATTATGGATATTTCATGTTGAGGTTTAAGAGAAAAACTCTTTCTTTAGGTTGATTAGAGATTCCATCCGATGTATGTATTTCTAACTTATGAGTTATTTTAATATTTAACACATATTTCTCATATAATTAAATAGTTGAAACTAAATCAAACTATGTTATATTATTATGTAGTACTTTGATGAATTCAAGTGTGCATATTATTCAAAATATCATTTAGAAGAAATTAAAGAGGAATGATGTCAATTCATTATGGAGCTCGGGGTGTTATAAGGTATATTTTACTTTTACTTTAATTGATGAAAATTTTAAGTATGTGTATGTAATTATAGACATATTGATTATGACTTGTTTTAATTGATCAATTACAATATTTTTATGTTGTTTCAGGTTATAGTATAATTGTAATTGGATGAAAATATATAGCTCGGAGTGTTATCACATTTTTGTTTATGTAGATTCATTTGAAACAAAATGTATAGTTGGATGAAATGATTTGTAAAAACTATGTTGTATATTTAAATTGGTTCATAAATTGGTACGATTGTATGAATTGTTTCGTTGATATTGGTTTGAAAATCCAATTGTTTTGTATCTATAAATCGGTGCCTAAATTAGTAGGTTTAAATAGGATAATTTGGTGCAAATTATGGATTTGAAAATAGATACAAATTATGGTTTAAAAACTAGGTGAAAAAGTGGATACAAAACAGGTGCCTATAATTTGACAACTTTAGACAACGCTTTTTAAAGGAAAGTATTCTAAAATATTCGTATACCTTAGACAGCGATTTCAACAAAAAACGTTGTCTAAGGCGGGGTTTAGAAAGCGCTTTCACTAAAAGCGTTGTTTAAGGTTGGGTTTAGAAAGCGATTTTAATGAAAGCGCTGTCTAAGGTATACCATTAAAATAAAAAAAAAGTGTTGTCTAAGGTATATTACAAAAAGACAAAAAGCACTGTCTAAAGTGGGCTTTAGAAAGCGCATTTGGCGATAAAAGCACTGTATAAAGCCCCTTTAGACAGCGCTTTTGACATTAACCAAAGCGCTGTCTAAACCTTTAGCAGCGCAGGTTTAGACAGCGCTTTAAAGCGCAGTCTAAGGGCAAAAAAAGTGATATCTATGGTCTTGTTTGGCATAGTGTAGGATAAAACCGTCGAAAGCGGTTATATTTCATTTCTATAAATAGCTTAGTCTAGTGTTAGAAGAAGTGTGTGTGAAAATCATATTGTACTAGTTACTCCGTATCCACTCGAAGTATCCGTGTGTAGAGAAAAAAGTGCAGTGAAAATGTACGTGATGCAAACACCACCATTTTTATCTTCCAAAGTCTTTTATGTTAAAGCACTATTTTATCTTCAATGTCATTTATGATTTAAAGTCATTTATCTTTCAAGCCTTTTATGTTAAAGCATTTTATCTTGCCATTTATTTTACTTTTACAAGCAATTGACTGTCTTTCTTTACATTTCCAGCCCTTTAATCTTTCTTGCCTTGCATTTATCCTTTCCATTACCTTTCCTGCATTTTAAACATTCTTGCCTTGGCATTTATCTTTCCCTTTACATTTCTGAATCCTATCGAAGGGTTCATGACAATTTCCCAAAAAACATCACAATTAACAAACGATTAGCACATTTACTTGGAACAATATGGTCGATCCTACGAGTAACTAAGGCTATTTTTAGTATCCTTAGAGGACCGAAAATTGTTTACTAATTTTGGGGGTAAACAAATTGGCACGCCCAGTGGGACAATGCTAGTTAGTTTTAGAAGTTTTATAACTTCTTTTTTGTAACTTCTCTTTTTATGACTTCTTTGTTTTTGTAACTTCTTTTCTTACGTGAGTGTATTGGTTGGAAAAAATGGTTACTTTTATTGCATGCATTTGAGAAGTGGGAAAATTGCCAATACAGATCATTATATACCAAGGAGAAGAAATACAAGGAATATACGTCTAGCCAAGGAAATCAAGATGATTCAAATTCCAATACAACTGGGACCAATCCACAATTGAGAAGTTCAAATGCTCAAGGTGTGGATCCACAAGATGTGCCAAGGAATAAGGCCATTCCAGTCTCCAACCCTTTGAAGGGGGTGTCAACAACATTGAGTGTGGTGTCAGAACACATTCCTTCGATGACAAGGCCATGAGTAACACATACGGGATACTATAATCAACCAGTGTTGGAGTACGTTGGACCAAACCATCAAACCTCACCACCAAATACATATGCATTTAAAGCTATTATCCCTCTAGGATTTTCTCAGCCTTTGCCTAGAAATCCAACCTATGGTATGCCAACAACAATGATGATGGGCCTAAGGAATGCACCTCCAGTTTTTTCAGAGAATATGGTTCCTCCACCTTTGCAGGAATCTGGATATGGAATAAATATAGGAAGGAATGGTCAAACCGATGGTTTGGGACATTCGAATCAGAGTCATGCTCTAACAAATGAGTCTGCAACATATTTAAGACAACAGATGGATGAAAGTAACATGCAAATGGTTCAGACTTTATCTCAAATCATAGGAGATTTTTTCCAGCCTTTGATTCAGGATACAACTCAGACGAACCGACAAATGGTATCTCAGATGGCGTGCATAGCAGAATTTCTGGGAGTTCCAGCACCAGTTCGACGTCAAAATCAACTGGTGAATGTAGGAGATGTTGTGAAGCCATCAAATCAAGGGTATCAGGAAATGGTCGAACCATTACAAGTTGAAGCCATCAAAAATCCAAGGCAAATTCCAGTAGAGGATGGGCCAAGAGTAATGGTGGTAAATAGGCATCAAGATGCTGACCATATGGTTCAACAAGTTTGATAGAATAACTTGCCATCAGAAAACAACTTAGCAGCCCTTGTCGAACGAATAATGGCTAGAAGTGGGATAAATACAGGTTTTTATAGGCCAAACTTCACTTCACCAATGGTGGATTACATACTTCAGTCAGAATTACCTCCCAGGACAAAGGTTCCAAAGTTCACAAAGTTCTCAGGAGATAGGACTGAGTCTATGGTCGAACATGTGGTGCGATACTTGATAGAGGCTGGTGAAATTGCTAATGACGAAAGTCTGAGGATTAAATATTTCCCTAGTTCTCTCACCAAAAATGTGTTTACTTGGTTCACTACGTTACCACCTGGTTCGATTTGTAATTGGACTCAGTTGGAGCGTTTATTCCATGAACAATTCTACATGCGTCAGACAAAGATCAGTCTAAAAGAATTGGCTAGTGTTAAACGAAAGTTTAATGAGTCAATTGATGACTACTTTAACAGATTTTAACTGCTCAAGGCCAGGTGTTTCACTCAAGTACCTGAGTGTGAACTAGTCAAAATGTCCCCTGGTGGCCTGGACTATTCTATTAGGAAGAAGATGAATACCCAGTACTTGAGAGACATGTCCCAATTAGTAGATAAAGTTCGACAACTTGAATGTCTGAAGGATGAAAAATCCAGGGCCAATAAATATAAGAAAATAACTTACGTTGAGTATCAGGATGGGGTCGAAAATGTCTATGACGAAACCTTACCCCATGATGATAATGAGATAGACCTAGTTGAACTCAAGTAGGGTCCTCCTTATTCTTGCCAACTTTTAGTCCCTTCAAATGGAAAGAACCCTGTCGAAATTGAAAAAGATGACAGGTTTCCAAAGAAAACATATACTTTCGACGTCACTAAATGTGACAAAAATTTTTATTTGTTAGTTAAGGATGGTCAAATACTTGTGCCCCAGGCGCTAAAATAGAACCTTTAGATCAAAGAAAGAAAAGAGGTTTTTGCAAATACCATAATTTCTTGGGTCATAAGACTTCTCAATGTTTTCTTTTCAGGGATTTGGTGCAGAATGCTATTCAAGAAGGAAGACTCAAGTTTGGGGATAAGCTCAAGGCACAAATGAAGATTGACACTGATCCACTTCAAGTTGATGAGGTAAATTATTCTGAGCCCTCTAAAGTGAACTGGGTCGAAGTTTTTGAACAAATTGTTGATGGCTCCAGTAGCCTTGATTCAGTCGAAACCATGGGAAATCCTGTGAAGATTAAAGTCACAGAAGGTTTCACCAATGATGTTGTGCTAGTCAAGGGTGCTAAAGATCTTAGTAGCGAGCAATGGGAACACTTAGTGTGCATGGCAGCTGAGGGTTTCTTTAAGACATCACCTGATGTTGAAAGATTTAATGTGGGAGTTACCATCGTCCCACACGAGGAGGTCAAAGAATCCAATATCCAATTGGTTACTAAAGAAACTGCTGATAGTTTCACTAAGATGGACGAGGCTACTGATGGCCTTAACTTGAAATTCTCCAAAATGGAACTGAGGGATGAAGTTAACATCAATATGGTCGAAGTAAGGGATGACCATGTAATGGAGGTGGATGACTCCACACCTCAGAAGAACCACTAAAAAAGGCTTATCATAAAGAGGATGATACAATTGTTGACTTCTTACATAGATGCCAAAGTAAGAAGTCATAAGTGATGCTTTGTCCTAGATGTAGTTCAATCTTCGACAAAGAAGCAGCTGAAAGCCTTCAACAAGTGAGGATGGTCAATGAATCACAAAAGCTGAAGGCTGCTCAAAAGCCATACCACTTTGATCCTAGGAGAGCCAATCCTTATCAACAAAATATCAAGCCCCAAAACCTCAAGTCGAGATAATCCACTTTAAAACTAAGTGGCGAAGTCCCAAATAACAAGTGGGTCAAGCCTGATGAGTCAAGAAAAAGGGGAAGCCATAAATGGGGAAAGTGATGTTGAAAGAGGTCCTTAAATGGAATATAGGAAGGAGGTCAGGACATCAAATAAGGTTGCATATATGTCAGAAAACTATAAGGGTAAGAACCATATGTTTAGGTCATAGTGGCGTAGAGAACAACACAGAAGGAAGGCTCAGAGAGAAGCCTGCATAAGTAATCTTGCTGAGTTAAGAACGAATGTGCTTGGTGAGGGTAGAAATAACCATAAGGAGAAAATAACAAGCAAGGTACCTGTGGGGCACAAGTTATTTTCATCCAAGAACAAAGGGGATGAGATCAAATTTGAGATAAAGGATGAGCTAAAAGTAGTCGAAGATAAAGATATGACATATAACTTTGACTACGAGTCTGAAGCCTCTCTAGACATTATTGTGAATGTGGTTTCAGTAATTCCTAGAGAATATGATAGGATTACTGAAGTCGAAAATATGGATGCCAATACTGAGGCAGAAATGGCAGTACATCAACTAGCGTGCTACTATGTAATGAATAATAGGTGTGTCAAAGAACAAAATGCTTTCTTTGAGAGACCCACTGAGGCCACGAGGAGGAATATGAAGCCCTTATACATCACTGGAAAAGTGGAGAATGTGGCTATCAACAAAATGAGGGCAAGACTGGGCCTATGCTAAGAGTCCTACAATTTGATTTGACTGTCGGAACAATCACTAAGCCCACTCTATTTACGGTTATCGAAAGTAAGGCCAACTATAATCTTCTATTAGGAAGGGAGTGGATACATGGCATTGGCGCAGTGCCATCTTCAATGCATCAAAGGGTAACCATTTGGAGGCCAGATGGCATTATGGAAAATACTGAAGCTGACCAAGGTTACTTCAAGGTGCCAGTTAACCATGTTGAAGACGTGGAGTTAGATAAGAACTTAGTACATTGTAAACACCCCAAATTTTCCCTCACTAATTTCACACCATGGCTTGTGATCTTTCATGTTTGCATTGGTTTAATCATACCATTTCATGCTGCACTTTTGCTTCTGCATTAGTTCAAGTTCATCTGCATCTAGGGTTTGTGATTTGAGCCATCCAAGATTCATCTGAGCCACTCCAAAGGTCTTCAATCATCTCAAGGGGGTCCATGTATGTTCAATCATCATATTTTATCCTCCAGAGATCAAGGAAGTCAAAGAATCACAAGAACTGGCAAAGCATGGAAGCAGAGCTAGGGTTTAACTGCACAGATGACCTAAAATTAGGGTTTTGGTTTCAGAGGCCATAACTCCAAATTTTTTGGCCATTCTTGTTTCTATTGGTCTCAATATGTTATAAGGATCATGCATACCAAGTTTGATGAAGAAATTCATTATGGAAGTCATTTGATCATTGGGTAACTTCTTGAGCAAGTCAGAGCAAAATCAGGGCATCTGAGGTCCCCAACACGGAACCAAAGTGGATTTTTCATCAAATTGAAGTTATATGGTCCTTATTTGATCATTGAAGTGCTTAGAAGTTCACAAAATTGAAGAAAAGTGAGCTAAACCAAAGTTGCCAAAAATGGAAATGACTTGTAATGTAAACTTTCCATTTTGGGAAAGTTTTTCAACCTCCTCTTTCTCAACCAAAAATGCTTCAAATGAAAAATTGTTTGTCATGAAAGTTGTAGATTGGATCATTCCTCTTTCAAAATGTACAAGAACAAGTTCTAATTCATTATGGAACTCAAGTTATGGCTTTCCAAAGTTGACAAAAATCACATAATTTCAAGTTTCATGCCAAAGAGGGATTTTTGCAAAATCAAGTTCTAAGCACTTTCATGACCTCTAAATGACTTCTAAGCATCATTACAACATATTGCAACTTGCCAAAATCAGAATTGCACAAAATTCACAAAGTTTCATGCCTTGGATCACAAGCTTCCATAAGCCATTTTTCATAAAATTCTCAAAAGAGGGATTCTTGCAAGAATGATTTCTAAGGGTTGGTATGGTTTCTAAATGATCTCAAAACATCACAACAACATCATGTAACACTTCATGACCAAAATTCAGCATTGAATGAGACATATCCATGACCAAAAATCTCAAAATGCACAAAGTTGGAAATTTGCAAAACACATGCTATCTTGCAATCCAAGTGTTGCAGTCCATCATAAACCATCCAAGGGTCATCCTCAAACTCAGATGAAGCAGATACACCCTTTAGATCTTCTCTGCCATGGCCCATACTCTCAATCTCAAGGACACATATTTGACTTTTTGGCCAAAACTCCCATACTCTTGGAATAGTGTTTTGCAAATTTATGCAAAAAGCTTGTTCTCTTCGAAACACCCTCAAAACTTAACAAAATCCAGAAATTCCTTCACCAACAAATCACTCTTCATCCATAGAACAAATCCCACCCCTTGAAATAGTCTGAATCACCACACACACAAACCTCCATTTCTGCTAAACCAGAACCACACAACACAAACCAACCACTCTCAAAGCTTTTCAAGCTTCACATCATCCTCAGGGGGTTCATTGAAGCTGGCTTGCACAAAGGAGAGGCCCTGAAAGCTCAGAATCCCAAAGCTCCAACTCAGATAGCCATCTCAAACTTTTTTTCCAGAAATCTCTTTTTAAGTTATAGAAATGTTCCCCATGTTCCCCTGAGTACACTGAACTGGTTATTTTTGAAAATGGTGAAGAAATGAGCATGAACCGAATCTCTGAAATTTTTGACCTAAAAGAAGTTTGATTCGATTCATGCTTGTTTCTTAAAATAAATGTATTTCGTGCTTGGATTCTTGTTCCTTGATGTTTGTTGAGTGATTCTGGAGCTTTAGGGGGCTTGGGGTGAGGTTTTGAGTGAGATAGCAAAATGGATGACCGGAGAAGATGACTGGAACACTGTTCCGGTCACTTGAAAGTGTTTATGGCATAATTAGGGTTAGCTGCGTAATTAGGCTGAGTTTGAATGAGGGCCTTTGGATCTTCAGTTCCCGCGTGAGATGAGTGGCTGAGATTAGATCATTTGTTTTAATCCTGGATTAATTATTTAATTAAATAGGATTAGCAGGATTTGAATTCTGTCCGTTGGATAGCGCGCCAGTCAACCCTGTATCTCCCCAGATTCAATCTCAACCATCCCTTTTGCATACTTCAGCTTTATTTAATTTTTATTTCATTTTTCTCATTTTATTTTGTATCATTTATTAAAAATAGATAAAAATTTCCAAAAATATTTTTATTTTGCATTCTGCTTCCAAATAATTTTCTCAACTCAAAAATATTTTTATTTTTATTTTTCACATTAAAAAACCATTTTTTAAGCATTAAATGTTTATTTTAATTAATTAATGAAAATTAATTAATTAAAATATCATTTAGGTTTCTGAAAAATCCCAAAAAAATTCATATTGCATCTTCAAACATTTAGAGACATTGTCATACCATCCACACAAATTTATTTTTGGTTTTGAACCATTTTTGACAATTTTCTTGAATTTAGGGTTCATAAAATTCACATTTTAGAACCCTAACTTCAGGAATTATTTTCTGCCTAACCAAGAATGGTATGACAATGATTCTTTTTGCATTGATCTTCATTTGACATGTAGTTTCTAACATATTTTTGTCATAATTTTCTTCTTCCTTTTTGAATTGATTGGCATTTTTTCCCTTTAGGTACCTTAAAACCCTAGATAACTTAGAAAAATCATAACTTCTTTAGGGTTAAGAGTTAGGTCTTCTCCTTTGGGGTGTGAAATCATATGGGGGTTAGGGTTCTTTTGATTGCATTTTAAATTTTTTTATCTAGTCATTTGCTTCTGTTTTTGAGTTTTGCATCTCATGTTGCATGAAAACCCTAATTTCTCATCTTACTTTGCATACATCTTGCATAAGCATTCATATAAGAACTTGCCATAACATTTCTTGCATCAACATGACATATAAGACATCTTAGGACACATTAGACTCATGCTTGATCATTTCTTCATCCATTTTCCATGTTATGCATTCATTTCATTCCATGTGCTTTTATGAACTTTCATGCTCCTTCCATGCTTCATTTGCATCCTCATCCCTTGTATGATCATTCACAACTCTTGACATGCTTTCATATCATCTCATAACATCATTTTCATCATAAATATGCTTCTGGTTTTGGTTTGCATCCTTGCATACATTCCATTTTCACTTCATTTCTTCTTTATGCTAACTTTTCAGGTGGTAAGTGCTTTGAGAAGTGGATTTGCCTTCACTTCTCACAATCTCTTCTAATCTCTTCTATTATGCATTATTGTTGCATTTTGTATTTGTCTTATAGTGATCTTGATCATTCATGTTCCTCTTTCACCTTCTTCCTTTAAGCAACTTATCTTCTTAAGTGAAGTAAGTTAGTTTGTTTCTTTTGCTTCTCCTCCTTTCATCTTGTCTCTTCCTTGGTGGCTATTCTTGAAGGTCTCTTGCAAACCTCATGAAACCTAGGAAAACCCAAGCATGATCAAAATTAGGGTTTGATTAGTCCCCCACTAGTTTTACCTTTGTGTCATCTTTTGTGTCTTCTCTTCTCATCTTATAATCAGGGACTAAACCTTAAAGGTTTTAAGGCTTTGTGATTAAGATTATGCCTGCATCCTTCTCTTAGGATGGAGTGTATAACTTTAATCCTAAGTGTTAAATCCTTAATGTGTTTAAATCTCTTAATCAATCCATCTAATAATCACTAAGGCATTAAGCTTGTAACTTGGGCCTTACATTAGGGTTCTAATTCTTCCTTAATTGGTTAAGAAGGACTAACCCTAGAGTTAATGGACAAGTCCCCCTCAAGTTGTCTTACAAACCATAAAATCCACTTCTTAATCTTACCATTAACTAAAATCCACTCTAATAAAGGCTTTGTTTTGTCATGAGGTTAATCCCTAATCATGTATTAAGTTGAGGAGCCTTCCTCAGCTTAAATGTTCTCATCAATTATCCTTCTATTAGGACGGTGTAATGGGTCCATTAAATCCTTGATTATGGCTTAAACTCATTACTTAACACTAAACAAAAATACCAAAAATATCTAAATAATTGCAAATAGGTTAATGATCTTAATCCTACATTATGGTGACTAAGTGTGAGGTGTTTACTTCATACTTAAGGTATTCTCATTACCCCTAATCAGAGGGAGGATGTGATAGGTTTACTGATCCTTGGTTTAGGCTTAAGCTCATTTTCTTATGACAAACTCCAAAAGCAATAAACGATTGAAAACCCAAAAACAAACAATAATCATCTCCTTCGGGATTCTTTTCTCATCTCATTCACTCATAAACGAGAACTTGCTTCTTCCATCTAATGCAAGACAATTTGCACTTGAGCCAGACAAGTCATACACTTGAGCATAGACAAGCAAGAAGTTCACAGTCAATTTATCTTTCAGTCTCTTTGAGTCAAACTACGGTGTTCTGACTTCCTCATTGCACGAGAGGATACGTAGGCATAACTTAACTGTTATCGAACAAAAGTCTTTGTATATTCCCCCTCTTCCAGCATTATTCTTTTAAGCCTCATTGTCTTGAGCATTGCACTCTTTTCGTACACAGACACTCCTTTTCTTCACTTCACACTTCTTTCCAACACTGACACTTGTATTCTTTTCCAGCTTTTGCACACAGAATAGCACTGACACTACCCCTTTAAACACAAACTTTCAAGCGTGGATCCCGTCGAGTACGACGGACAATCTGGGTGCTAATACCTTCCCAGGTTGTAACCAACCCCCTTTCTCAGTTTCTCTGGTTTGCGACCGTCTTATCCATATTTTCTTAGGTCTATACAGCATTACCTTTCCTTCGGGATAAAAATGCCTAGCTGGCGACTCTTTTCAGTTCAGCTTCATGTTCTCCTTTCGTCGACCGTTCGCGTCTGTACCCCTTCTGACCAGGTGTCATTTGGTGGGAGCGATAACTTGGCGACTCTGCTGGGGACCCTTATACTGCAACCAAGGCTTCTGGTTCTTTTTTGTGGGTTCCTCCTAGCGTTTGCTTGATTTGTGTTTACTTGGGTGTTATGTGCTATTTGTGTTTATTTATTTGCTTTATTTATTTCTTTATGTACAACTTTATTTACTGCTTTCTTTACAGTTTTTTATACATCATACTGTCATTATCACTGCTGGATCTGGTTTCTGTTTTGGTGGGTGGGGTTCCACTGAGTGATTAAGGTCCTATACCTGGGACCTGAGTGACACCTAGGCTAGAGTGGTTCATGTTCTTTCCCATTCCATTTCTGTCTGGTGCGGGAATATGAAACACAGTTCAGATGTGGGTTTCTTCTTGAGAACTCTGTGCTACAGATTTCCTGTAGTGCTAGGGCTATCTGGAAAGCCTGCTATGTCTGGATGACCTTTATTTGACCTTCAGAATCTGGGGTGAATTAGAGGAGGATCTTTTATGGTTATTGTAAACATTGTACCTCTAGGTTAGAAGTGTTTACACTTCTCATAACTGATCCAAGTCTGAGGATCCTTGTTCTAGAACATTACATGTGAGGGGGTTGGGTTGTTTACAGGTTTGCAGGAACCCTTGGCCACATCATACCCTGTTACTATTTTGTTTAAGAAAACTTCACTTTGGACAGTTCTTGTGATTAAACCTAGACATGTGACTCTTTATTTGAGTCCCCCACCCTGGTTACTGGATTTCTGAGCCTCCATCCGTACCTTTGAACATACAGGGACCTTATACCAAGACAGATAACCAGATCCAGCTCTTAATTATAAACCCTTGCATATCATTTGCATATATCATCATTGCATCATTTAACATTGGCTTATTTGTTTTTCAGGGTACCCATCATATCATATCTGGTTTGGTTTTGACCCTTTCTACTACTTAGACCTCTGCTTCAGTTATCTCCATCATCACCTGCATCAGTCTGTCAGAGATTTACCTCCAGCATTCCAGTCTGTGATCTTCATCAGCATTTGACTTCATCTTCTTCATCAGCACTCATGGATGTTCCAAGAAAGAGTAACATATCTTATCACTTCTTTGAGCCCATATTGACTGGTATCAGGCAGGTCCAGTCACTCATCATACCTGACCACATCCCACTGTTTATAGAGCACTATGGGGGTATTTTAGACATGGCCATGGATCTTGATTCTTCTCAGAGAAGCATGATTCACACATGCTTGCAGTTTTATGACCCTCCACTCAGATGATTCACCTTTCCTGACTTTCAGATAGGGCCTCTATTGGAGGAGTTCTCTTTGTTGATTGAAGTGCCTATCAGAGGAGGGATCCCCTTTAACCCAGAAATGACTGCTCCTAGAAGTGAAGAGATAGCAAGGGAATTGCACTTGGAGCCTGCCCTTATTGAGCAAAATATGACAACAAAAGCTGGGATTCCTGGTTTACATCTGGACTTCTTGATTTCTCAAGCCATCCTGAAGGCTGCAGTGGGAGAATGGAGGGCAGTCTGTGCACTTTTAGCCCTCAGCATATATGGGGCTATATTGTTTGCAGATGAGCCTAAATTTGTGAGTAAGAATGCCATCCACTTGTTCCTGCTAAGGAACCCAGTGCCTACATTACTAGGGGATTTTTACTACTCTATCCATAAGAGAAATGAAAAGCAAAGGGGAAGCTAGTTAGATGTTGTGCTCCTTTGTTTTACTCTTGGCTGCTCAGACACCTACCTAAAACAAATGCTTTCTTGAACCCACACCAGCAGAAGAATTGGGCCAAGAGGTTCATTGCCTTAACATCAGATGATATCAGATGGTGCACCCAGAGCACCAAAGGCACGGATATTATCACCAGTTGTGGGCAATACCCTAATGTGCCTCTAATAGGAGTAAAAGGTTGCATCAATTACAACCCTTTACTGTTTAAGAGACAATTGGGATATGCCTTGGTTCACCCTCCCAAAGGACAGGATTTAGCTGAGACCCTATACTGTGAAGTGCAACCTAACTCAGCTGTTGTCAGACAAGCTTCCTGGGCTTGGGACAACATCTAGACAAAAGGGACAACCATCCTTGGAAGGTGTAACAATATTGCTTCAACTCAGTACTCAGACTGGTCCCGTACTAGAGCTCAGATCACCAGGATGCCTTTCACCTTGGGAGACACACCTGGACCTTCTACAGTACAGCCTGCAGCCACTATTAGCCTGGAAGAATTTAAAATTATGAAAGAAAGGAATAATTAGCTATCTGAAGCCCTAAAGAAGACTCTTTGGGAAAGAAACGACAGTTGTCTAGACATTGAAAGATTGGAAAGGCTCAAGACTAAGCATCTGACCAAGATTGAAAGGACAAATGACTATATAAGGAAAACAAGAGCGGGGGAGCTGGTTTTGAAGAATGCCTGCAAGGAGGCCAAGATTCAGAAAGCTAGGGCTGAGCAGTACCTGGATGAAAACCAGGCTAGGTTGATCAGGATCACCGAAGCCCGTACACAAGAAGACCATAGGACTCAGGACAAGATTGAGCAGCTGGAGGCCAATGAGAAGAAGCAGCATGAAGCTCTGTTGGCAGCTCAAAAGGAGATATCAGAGTTAAAACTCCGGGCAGGATTAAAGAGATCAAAGGACCAGGACAGACATAAGAAGCTGACTAATGCCATTGCTACCAGGAACCTCCTCATTAGGACCATTATAGAGCACCCAGCTGGTACGGTGACTGAGGCACTCCTGAAGGAAGTCAGGGAAGATGACTATGGAATTGATGTCTGATTCCTCTTTGCTTGTATTTCTTTTCTTTTGATGTACTTTTTCTTGTTGTATTTTTGACCCACCATGGGCATGTATTGTAAACAGACTTTGTATTTTCATTATTTGTAATATATCAGTTTGTTTTATTTTGGTGGACTTTCTCTCAACATCATCAAGCATCTCCTCGAGGTCTGGAAAGGTCAAAACCAAGAACCAAACCGGATACCTTGGAAAACAAATAAGCATACTGCATTTCATACTAACATTTTCTTTGTTTTATAGGTTTTTTATTATTTGTTTCTCACTTTGTTATGCTTTCAGGAAACATTGCTCGTCGCAGGGTGTTCCCTGTCAATCGCACGCACCGGTACCTAACGCGAAACAACCTTCCAGGCATTCAGATGGATCAGGTACAGTAGGACCTGAATGAAGTAAGAAATCAGATGGTAAACGAAAGGGTCGAGATGAGAAACCAAATGACCCAGTTTATGACTGTGATAATTGGCTTAGCCCAGAGCCAAGAAAGACTGAAAGAGCTGGTGGAAAGACAAACACCTGAAGAACCCCACCCTGGAACAAGAGGAACCAACAATAATGAACGGGGGCAGCCTCGTATTGACCCACCAGAGTTTGGGCCCCATTTGAACCCAAATGTTAATATCCCAAGGAATATTCAAGGAAACACTGCTGCAGGCAGGATCTTGCAAGAAGATCCTCAGGAGGAGCAGTTCACTGTTATTGGGGCTGGGGATGAGGTGTATGACAGAAGACTGGATGAGATTGCTGAAAAACTGAGGTCCTTGGAATCCCAGAATTCTTTAGGCTTTGACGTAATGGATATGGGGCTGGTAGATGGGGTGAGGATTCCCCACAAATTCAAACCCCCTTGCTTTGAAAAGTATAATGGTACCTCCTGCCCTCGTACCCATCTGCAATCCTTCTTAGGGAGACTCAAGGCTTATACCATGGACGAGAAGTTGTGGATGTTCTATTTTGAGGACAGCCTGACTGGAGTATCAAGAAAATGATATTCGCATCTAACGAGGGCCACTATAAGATGTTGGAAAGACTTGGCCGAAGCCTTCATCCGACAATACCAGTACAACCTAGACATGGCTCCCAATAGAAACCTTCTAATGGGCATGTCTCAGTCTTCAAGAGAAAGCTTTCGGGATTATGCTCAGAGGTGGAGACAGCTTGCTACTGCTGTCCAGCCACTCATGTCTGAACGGGAAATGGATGACATGTTTATGAACACCTTGCAAGGAACTTATATTGACAGACTTGATGCTTTCTCTTCCACCAGTTTTTCCGATGTAGTTATAGCTGGTGAGAGAATTGAGAGTCTTTTGAAGATGGGCAAAATCTCTGACAATGGTGCAAGTTCTTCCAACAACCCCAGAAAATCTTTTTCAAGACCCCGAAGGGCAGGTGAAACAAATGCTATCCATGAAGGCAGGGGCATACCCCAGTATTCTCACAGATCAATAGCAGTTGTTACCATCCCGGCTCCAGTTCCACAACAACCTTTATTTCCTCAACAACAACAACAACATCACTATCAACAACAAACTCACTTTCCGCAACCGAGAACGTACAACAATAACAACAACAACCAACAGCAACGCCCCTTTCAACAGAGGCCATCTCAGGAAAATAGGGTGATTGACCCCATCCCTATGCCTTATGCTGATTTACTACCACAACTCCTGAAGCTCAACCTGGTTGAGTTAAGGACGTTGGCTCCGCCAGATCCTCTCAACCTCCCGAAGAATTATGATGCTAATGCCAGGTGTGCCTTTCATTCCACGCTGCCTACGTACCTCATCGGGAAAATGAGGATCAGAGTCGACGTAGCTCGCCTAACAAAGGTGGGAACTATTTGTTTGTGTTTTTTATGCGCTGGAACTGTGTATGTCTATGATCAGGTGTTTCAGGCTCGTCGTGTACGAGTGCGTTACTGTCTTGCATGCGAGACAAGTCGTCCCAAGTGTAAACACCCCAAATTTTCCCTCACCCATTCACACCATGGCTTGTGATCATTTCATATGCATAAACACAATCATACCATCTCATATTACATTTTTTGATTCACTGCATTGGTTCAAAGTCATCTGCATCTAGGGTTTGTGATCTGAGCAATCCAAGAGCTTCTTGAGCCACTCCAAAGGTCAACAATCACTTCAAAGAGGTTTGTGTGTGTTCAAGTATCATATTATATCCTCTCAAAGTCAAGAATGCCAAAGAATCACAAGAACTGAGATTGGTATGGAAGCAGAGCCAGGTTTGACTACACAGATGACCTAAAATTAGGGTTTTGGTTTCTGAGGCCATAACTTCAAATTTTTTGGTCATTCTTGTTTCTATGGGTCTCTATATGGTATAGGGAGTATGCATATCAATTTTCATGAAGAAATTCCTTGGGGAAGTCATCTGATCAAGAGTTGACTTTTCAAGCAAGTCAGTGCAAAATCAGGGCATCTGAGGCCCCCAATGACCCAACCAAAGGGTGTTCTTCATCATTTTGAATGTATATGATCTTTATTTGATCATGGAAGAAGTTGTAAGTTCACAAAATTCAAGAATTTCAAGTCTTTGGCAAAAGTTGACTTTTTGGGCAAGTTTGACTTTTAATGAATTTGTCATTTTAGGCAACTTTTCAATCCTTACTTTTTGATTCAAAAAAGCTTCAAATGGAAAAACTTTGGTCATGAAAGTTGTAGAATAGATCATTCCCTTTTCAAAAAGTACAAGAACATGACCTAATTCATTTTGGATCAAAAGTTATGGTTTGTCAAAGTTGGCAAAAATCACTAAATTTCAAGTCATGCACCAAAGAGGCAAATTTGCAAATTCACTTCTCAAGGCCAATTAAGTCATCAAATGGGCTTCTAATTCACACAACATGATCACACAACATTCAAAGTTCAGAATGCACCCAAGGAATCACATGTTTTATGGCCCATGGATCAAGTTTCTTTCATAAGAACCAAAGGTAAGTCAAGTTGCAAAACTCATGATAACTTCTCATCCACTTGCTGGCTAGTTGGCTGATCAATCCTAGGCCCTTCCTCACATCATTCTGCGCATCACACCCTCCTTGTACTAGGCTAGCAAGTGACCCATGCTTCTCTTACACAAAAGTTGACATTTTGCAAAAGCACCCATACCAATCAATAAAGTACATGTCACTTCTTCTGACCAATCACATTTCTTTATACAAATCAAATGCAAGCCAAACATAAGCACAAGCAAGCCTGAAACCAGCCATAGCACAACATTCTCATTTTCATCCTCTTGAGCCAAAGCTTTCGAAACACATCACACAACTCATAAACACACAAACAAACTTCAAAAACCATCTCACCATGCTTCACTGAACAAAAAGCACCCATCATCCTTGCCTGAAAGCCATAGAATCACAAACACGATCCTCACCTGACCTTGAACAGAACTTCATCAAACTTCCAAACCAGCCATCACAAACTCTTTCTAAGCATCAAGACTTCATCAGGGGCCTAAAAGGAGTGGATTGCACAAAGAGAAGAGGTCAGAAAGTTGCAAACTGAAGAGCTTCAAACTCAGGTAGCTTCATGAACTTTTTTTCCAGAACGTGTATTTTAAGTTCCTAATCAAATCTACATGCTTCCCTGATCATGAATATGTGATTGTTTTTGAAAATGAGTGAAAAATGAGGATGTATGCAGTGTCTGAAATTTCTGCCCTAAAACATGTTTGATTCGATTCTCCCAGTTTCTGAATGATAAATGTTGTTTGATTGAGGGGTTTAATTCGTTTTTGGGTGGGGAAGAGTTCTGGGCATTTAGATTTCGTTTTAGATGCGTGTAGAGAGAGTTTGTGTTTTTGGTTGATCGGAGAAGACGACCGGAACAGTGTTCCGGTCGCCTGAAAGTCATTAGGGCACGAATTAGGGCTTAATCAATTAATTAGTGAGTTTGAATTTCCACCCTTGGATGTGGCGCCAAGTCTCTTCCCGCGCGCGTATGTTTGAATCTGGATCCTTGGATGTGCATACTTTTCTATTTTCAGTTTTATTTCATTTTCATTTTCCATTTAATTACATTATTTTCTCCATTTTATTAAAAATAGTAAAATCATTTTAAAAATTCTGAAATTTTTTGTACAAACTTCTATTTAATTTCAGAAACCAAAAATATTTTTATTTTTATTTTTATCATTTTAAAATATTTTTAAATCATTTAAAAGTTTATTTTTAATTAATTAATGAGAATTAATTAGTTAAAAATACTTTTAAGTATTTAAAAATCACCAAAAAAATTCATGAAACATTTAAAACCATTTAGAAACATTGTCCAACCCTCAAACCAAATTTCTTTTTTGATCTTGATGTCTTTTGAGAATGTTTCATGGAATTAAAATCATTTCAAGGCATTATTTTGATCCAAACTTCAAAAAATCATTTCTGCCTAACCATTGAGAGTTGGACTTTTATTCTTTTTGCATTGCATTTTGTTTAGCATGTAGTTTGTGAGATTAAATTGGCATGATTTGATCTTTCATTTTCAATTTGTTTGGCATTTTTATTGTTAAGGAACCCTAAAATCCTAGAAAACTTAGGAAAATCATAACTTGAATTAAGTTAAGAGTTGGAAATTTTCCTTTGGGCAGTGAGTTAATGTAGGTCTAGGGTTGCTTTGAGTGCATTTTCAATTTTTTATCTTGACGTTTGCTTCTGATTTTGGTTTTTGTTTGATGCATTGATCATAAACCCTAATTTGAGCTTCCATATGCATCCATCTTGCATTTGCATTCATACCTTGACTTGCCATAACATTTTAAGAATCCATTTGATTCATGTGATATCTTAAGACATATTGAAAGCATGTTTGATCATTGCATTTTACATTTGCCATGTTGTATGCCATCTGCATTCCATAACTTTTCATGTATGATCATGGTCCCAAACTTGCTCCATTTGCATCCATAAATTTGTATGATCATCCTCATATCTTGATTCATATTTGCATCATCTCATAGCATCACTATCATCTCATATATGCTTCTGGTTTTGATTTGTCTCATGTCATTTCATTCCATTTTGCATTGCATTGCATCTTTCTCACTAACATTTCAGGTGGTAAGTAACCTTGGGAAGTGGATTTGCCTTCACTTCCCACATCTTCTTTTCATCTCTTTCATGCATCCTTGCTGCATTTTTACTTTGTGTTTGAGTTTGATCTTGCTCATTCTTCTTCTTCTCACTTTCTTTCTTCAAGTGACTTGTCTTCTTGAATGAAGCAAGTTGCTTTGCTTCTCTTGGCTCCTGTTCATCTGCTTCCTGGTGGTTCTTCTGAAGTTCTTTCTTGTAAACCTCACAAACCTTAGGAACAACCAAGCATGACAATGATTAGGGTTTTGATTAGTCCCCCATTTAGTTTTTACCTTTGTGTCTCATTGAGTCTTCTCTTCTCACCTCATAACCAGGGACTAAACCCTAAAGGCTTTAAGGCTTTGTGATTAAGCTTATGCCTGCATCCTTATATTAGGATGGAGTGTATAACTTTAATCCTAAGTGTTAAACCCTTAATGTGTTTAAATCTATTAATCAATCCACTTAATAATCATCAAGACATCACACTTGTAACTTGGGTCTTGCATTAGGGTTCTAATTCTTCCTTAACTGGTTAAGAAGGACTAACCCTAGTGTTAATGGACAAGTCCCCATCAAGTTGTCTTACAAATCATAAAACTCACTTCTTCATCATATCATTAAATAAAATCCCCTTAATCAAGGACTTGTTTTGTCATGAGTTTAATCCCTAATCATGGATTAAGTTGAGGAGCTTTCCTCAGCTTAAACATTCTCATCTATTATCCTTCTATTAGGATGGTGTAATGAGTCTGTTTAATCCCTGATTATGGCTTAATCTCATTACTTAACACTAAACAAAAACACCAAAAACATCTAAATAATCACAAGTAGGTTAATTATCTTAATCCTACATCAAGGATGTTTAAGTGTGAGAAGCTGACTTCACACTTAAGGTATTCTCATTACCCCTAATCAGAGGGAAGATGTGATGAGTTTACTAAATCCATTGGTTTAGACTTAAGCTCATTAACTTATGACAAACTTTCAAAAGCAATAAAAAGACTGAAAACACAAAAACAAACAATAATCGTCTCCTTCGGGATTCTTTTCTCATCATCTTCACTCACAAACGAGAACTTGCTTCTTCCGTCTAATGCAAGACAGTTTGCACATGAGCCAGACAGGTCATACACTTGAGCATAGACAAGAAAGCAATTCACAAGTCAATTTATCTTTCAGTCTCTTTGGGTTGAACTACGGTGTTCTTACTTCCTCATTGCACGAGAGGATACGTAGGCATAACTTAACAGTTATCGAACAAAAGTCTCTGTATATTCCCCCTCCTTTCAGTTTCATTCTTTTAAGCCTCATTATCATGAGCACTTCTTTTACACTGACACCTGTACATCCTTTTCCAGATCTTTATACACAAATTGCACTGACACTACCCCTTTAAAACACAAATATTTTAAGCGTGGATCCCGTCGAGTACGGCGGACAATCTGGGTGCTAATACCTTCCCAGGTTGTAACCAACCCCCTTTCTCAGTCTCCCTGGTTCGCAACCGTCTTATCCATATCTTTCTAGGTCTATGCAGCATTGCCTTTCCTCCGGGATAAAAATGCCTAGCTGGCGACTCTTTTCTTTTCCAGTGAGTTCACTGTTGTGTGTTCTCATTGTTCTTTTCGCCGACCGTTCGCGTCTGTACCTTTATCTGGGCCATTTCCCATTTATCGGGAGCGACAACTTGGCGACTTCAATGGGGACCCTTATACTGTAACCAGGGCTTCTGGTTCTTTTTGTGGGTTCCTCCTAGCGCTTGATTGATTTGTGTTTACTGGGGTGTTATATGCTATTTGTGCTTGTATTTGTATTTATTTTTGCTTTATGTACAGTTGTTTTATTGCTTTCTTTATAGCTTTACATATATCATACTGTCATGCTGTGCTGGCTGGATCTGTTTTGTTGCTTTGATGGGTGGGTGTTCTATTGAGAGTTGAGGTCCTATTCCTGGGACCTGAGTGACACCTAAGCTAGAGTGGTTCATGTTCTTTCCCATTCCATTTCGGTCTGGTGCGGGAATATGAAACACGGTTCAGATATGGGTTTCTTCTTGAGAACTCTGTGCTGCAGATTTCCTGTAGTGCTAGGGCTATCTGGGAAGCCTGCTAAGTCTGGATGACCTTTAGTATTAACCTTCAGAAACTGAGGTGAATCAGAGGAGGAAATTTTATGGTTATTGTAAGCACTGAACCTCCGGGTTAGAAGTGTTTACACTTCTCATAACTGATCCAAGTCTGAGGATCCTTGTTCTAGAACACCACCTGTGAGGGGGTTGGACTGTTTACAGGTTTGCAGGAACCCTTGACCTCCACATACCCTGTTACTTTGTTTTGACTAAGAGTACTCCATCTTGGAACAGTTCTTGTGATTTTAACCCTGGACATGTGACTCCTTATTTGAGTCCCCCACCTTGGTTACTGGACTTATGAACCTCCATCTGGATTTCTTGAACATACCTGGACTTATATCAGAGCACTTGATCAGATCCAGCTCAGTCACAAACCCTTGCATATCATTTGCATACATCATTGCATCATTTTAACATTTGCTTATTTGTATTTCAGGGTATCCATACTTTATTTGTGGCTTGGTTTTGACCCCATCATCAGCATAGACCTGCTTTCATCAGTATCTACTTCAGCTATCTGCTACCTGTTTCAGCTACCTGCATCATCAGTCTCAGCCTGTCAGTGGCCCATCATCAGTATCATCCTCCATCATCAGCACATATCTCAACTCTTCTTCAACAACATGGCACCTAAGAAGAGTAATATCTCCTACCACTTCTTTCAGCCTGAGCTAGCTGACATCAGGAGGATTCAGACCCTGATTACTCCAGACCATATATCACTATTCAGAGAACACTATAGAGGCATACTTGATGTGGTTATGGATTTGGACCCCTCACAGAGAAGCCTGATTCATACTTGCCTACAGTTCTATGATCCCCCTCTGAGGTGTTTCACTTTTCAGGATTTCCAGTTGGGACCTTTATTAGAGGAGTATTCATCATTGGTTGGTGTACCTATCAGGGGTGGAGTCCCCTTCAATCCAGAGATGGCTTTTCCAAGTAATGAAGAAGTGGCAAGGGCATTGCATCTGGAACCAGTACTGATTGGGCAAAATATGACTACTAAAGCTGGAATCTCTGGTCTACATCTGGATTTCTTGGTCTCTCAAGCTACCCTGAAGGCTTCTTTGGGAGAGTGGAAGGCAGTCTGTGCTTTATTGGCCCTGAGCATATATGGGATTATTTTATTTGCAGATGAGCCTAAGTTTGTTAGTAAGAATGCAATCCATCTTTTCATCCTGAGGAACCCAGTGCCCACCTTACTGGGAGATTTCTACTACTCAGTACACCAGAGGAATGAAAAACAGAGGGGAAGATTAGTGAGGTGTTGTGCTCCTTTGTTCCATACTTGGCTGCTCAGACATTTGCCTAAGACTGATGCATTTCTAAATCCTCACCAACAGAGGAACTGGGCTAGAAGACTCACTGCTTTGACCTCAGCTGATATCAGGTGGTGCACTCAAAGCACAAAAGGCAGGGACATCATTACCAGTTGCGGGCAGTTTCCCAATGTACCCCTGATAGGAGTAAAGGGTTGCATCAACTACAACCCTCTGCTATTCAAAAGACAACTGGGCCATGCATTGGTCCACACTCCTAAGGCACAAGACTTGGCTGAGACTCTTTACTGTGAGAATAAGCCTAATCTGGCTATTGTCAGGCAAGCATCCTGGGCTTGGGACAATGTCCTGACTAAAGGAGTAGCCATTCTTGGGAAGTGCAACAATGTGGCCTCAGCACAGTACTATGAGTGGTCCCATGCCAGGGCTCAACTTTCTGGGATGCCTTTCACCATGGAGGATATGCCTGGGCCATCCTCAACACCACCTCCTGTCACTGTCAGTTTGGAGGAGTTTGAGAAATTGAAAGAAAGAAATGAGAAGTTGACTCAGGCTCTACAGAAGACCCTCTGGGAGAGGAGTGATGGTAGGATGGATATTGAGAGGTTAGAGAAGCTGAAGGTGGAGCATCTAGCCAGAATTGAGAAGTCAGAGGATTATATCAAGAAGTCTAGGGCTGGAGAGCAGATCTTGAAGAATGCCTGCAAGGAAGCCCAGTTCCAGAAGGCCAGGACTGATTTGTATCTGAAGGAGAGTCAGGCTAGGTGGGTCAGGATCACCGAAGCTCGTACTTTGGAAGATAAGAGGACTCAGGACAAGATTGAGCAGCTGGAAGCTAGTGCAAAAGAGCAACAGGAAGCCCTGGCAGCAGCCCAGAGAGAGATCTCAGAGTTGAAGATTAGAGCTGGAGTAAAGAGGTCAAAGGACCAGAGTCACCACAAGAAACTAACTGCAGCTGTTACTACCAGAAATCTCCTTATCAGGAATCTCACAGAGCGTCCAGCTGATCCTGTGACTGAAGCACTTCTCAAGGAAGTTCAGGAGGATGAGTTTGGTCTTGGTGTCTGACTTTTGCTTGTTGTTGCTTTCATTTCATGTACTTTTATTTTCTTATGATGTATTTTGACCCCTCAGAGGGCATGTTTTGTAAAAAACAAACTATGTATCATTTGCTTTTTTGTAATATATGTATCAGTTTGTTCCATCTGAGTTTCCTTCAAAGCAACATCAACAGCATCTTCAAGGGTCTGGAAAGGTCAAAACCAAGTGCCAAGCCGGATACCTTGGAAACAAATAAGCATACTGCATTGCATGCTAACCTTTGTTTGTTTTGTAGGTTTGTTTTGTTTTTGTTACTAACTCTGTTGTGATCTCAAGAACTATTGCTCGACGTCGGGTGTTCCCACTCAACCGTCCACACAGATATCCAACCCGCAACAACCTTCCGGGTATACAGATGGACCAGGTACAACAGGACCTTACAGAGGTCAGGAACCAAATGGACAATGAGAGATTGGAAATGAGGGCTCAGATGACACAATTTATGGAGGTGATGAATAATATGGCTCAAAGCCAAGAGAGATTAAGAGCAATGGTAGAGAGGCAGAATCAGGAAGACCCCCATCTAGGGACTACAGGGACAAGCAACAATGAGAGGGTTCAGCCTCATATCAACCCCCCTGTATTTGGACCCCACCTTCATCCTGAGATCAACATCCCTGCTAATGTGCAAGGGAATGCTACTACAGGCAGAGTGTTGCAGGAAGACCCCCAGGAGGATCAGTTCACAGTGATGGGAGCTGGGGATGAGGCTTATGACAGAAGGCTAGATGAAATTGCTGAAAAATTAAGATCCTTGGAGTCCCAAAACTCTTTGGGTTTTGATGTTATGGACATGGGTTTAGTGGACGGGGTCAGGATTCCCCATAAGTTTAAACCACCGTGCTTTGAGAAGTACAACGGGACTTCCTGCCCACGGACCCACTTACAATCCTTTCTAGGGAGGCTGAAGGCATATACCATGGACGAGAAGCTATGGATGTTTTATTTTGAGGATAGCTTAACAGGAGCTTCAAGGGAATGGTACTCCCATCTGACTAGAGCAACCATCAGGTGTTGGAAGGACTTGGCAGAGGCCTTTATCCGACAATACCAGTATAATTTGGATATGGCACCCAACAGGACCCTCCTGATGGGAATGTCACAGTCGTCCAGGGAAAGCTTCCGGGAGTACGCCCAGAGGTGGAGACAGCTTGCTGCTGCTGTCCAGCCACCTATGTCAGAGAGGGAGATGGCAGATATGTTTATGAACACCCTCCAAGGAACATACATTGACAGGCTAGCTGCCTTTTCTTCTACCAGCTTCGCAGATGTTGTTATAGCTGGAGAAAGAATTGAGATCCTGTTAAAGATGGGCAAAATTTCAGACAACGGTGCCAGCTCATCCAGCAACACAAGGAAGCCTTTTGTGGGCCCAAGAAGAATTGGTGAGACCAATGCTATCCATGCCAGCAGAGGCAGACCCCAATATGTCCATAGGTCTGTGGCAGCAGTCACCATTCCCGCTCCAATTCATCCACAACCAGCTTATCAACCACAGCAGCAACAACCCCACTATCAGCAACAAACTCAGTATCCTCCTCAGAGAAACTACAACAACACCAACAACAATCAGCAAAGACCGTTCCAACAGAGACCTTCTCAGTCCAATAGGGTGATCGATCCGATCCCTATGCCATATGCCACATTATTGCCACAACTCCTGAAACTCAACCTGGTTGAGCTAAGGACGTTGGCACCTCCAGATCCTACCAGTCTACCCCGAAATTATGACACCAACGCCAGATGTGCTTTCCATTCAAATGCACCTGGCCATAGTACAGAGAAGTGCAGAGCTTTGCACATGAAGGTACAGGACTTGGTAGACTCTAAGGCTCTAAACTTCGCACCACCACCAAATGTTAACAAGAACCCTATGCCAAACCACGGAGGTCCCAGAATCAATGCTATTGAAGAAGACAAGCCGTCTTACTTGATAACCAGTGTGGGTCAGATTCGGACACCTTTGGTAGAGATTAAAGCTCAGCTCCTCGAATGTCAAATGTTCCCGGGATGTGAGCTAGGGTGTGCTTATTGCAACATTTCAGTGAATGGTTGTGATAACTTGAGAGATGGCATAGATGGTCTCATCCAGAGTGGCCTGCTTCAAATCACAACATCAATTCCTACCAATCCAGCAATCTCCTTAACAACAATTCCGGAGTCTTCTACAACTGCAACAACCATTGTTCCAAACAACTCTTCAATCTCATCAACAAATGCTTCATCTGTTACTTCAACGGACCAGATATCAACAAACATCCCTTCTACAACTTCAGCACCCCTTCATTTAGAATCTCCTACAACAACAACACCCATCCTTCCAACAATGTCTCCTACAATTTCAGCAGCAAATGTCTCAACGGTTACAATTTATTATGATCCCGAAAACAATTCTGCCTACAACTCACAAAATGCCACTCCCATCAGAGCACCAATCACAATATACTATGATCCACAAACTATCATGGTCCCTTCTGCAGCTGCCATCAGTCCAGTCACTATCACAGTGCCCGGACCAGTACCTTATGAAAGCAGTAAGCCATCCCCTGGCATTACGGCTCCGATCTATACTGCGAAGGACAGAAAATCACTCTTGAATCATCAACCCCTGCACCACAAATAGATAATGTGGGAGGAGGCGGAGGCTTCACTCGAAGCGGACGTCTCTTTGCTCCACAAGTTCAAAGACCCACTGCTGAAGCAGAAGCTGCTGCCAAGGCAAAAGGGAAGAGCTTGGTACAAGAAGAGCAGATTGTTAAAGAAGCTTCAAAAACACCTTTTGATCAAGAAGTTGATGAATTCATGAGAATCATGAAGAAAAGTGATTACAGGATAGTGGACCAGCTTCACCAGACGCCTTCCAAGATCTCTATTCTATCATTGCTTATGTGCTCCGAGGCTCATCGGAACGCACTACTAAAAGTCTTGCACGCAGCTTATGTGCCCGAAGAGATCACAGTCAATCAACTGGAAGCTGTGGTTGGAAATGTTAATGCTAGTCATGGGCTAGGGTTTACCAACACTGATTTGACTATGGAAGGCCGTAATCATAACAAGGCTTTGAACATTACCATGGAGTGTAAAGGTGCAGTTCTTTCCCATGTGCTGGTAGATACAGGGTCATCCCTCAATGTCTTACCTAAAAAAGCCCTTATGAAGCTAGAGTATGAAGGATTGGAATTACGTCCCAGTAACTTAGTAGTAAGAGCCTTTGACGGTTCTAAGAGATCAGTTCTGGGAGAGATTGAGTTGCCTATAACGATTGGCCCACAAACTTTCAAAACGACCTTCTATGTGATGGACATTCAGCCTGTCTACAACTGTTTGTTGGGTAGACCATGGATTCATGTCGCTGGCGCAGTCACGTCTACCCTTCACCAGAAGTTAAAATTCGAGTGGGAGGGCCAAGTCGTTACTATCTGTGGAGAGGAGGATATTTTTGTTAGCCACCTGGCTACCTACAAATATATTGAGATGGATGGGGAGATCCACGAAACAATGAGTCAAGGGTTTGAGGCCTTGAACATAAATGAAACTTCTGCTGTACCTGGAACCTCAATGACATCTTATCAACAAGCCCGGAAGGTTGTTGAAGAAGGAACTGCCCAAGGCTGGGGCAAACTGCTACCTGTGGAGAAGAAAGAGGATAGATTTGGGTTGGGTTACAAACCAACTCAACAAGATCAAGCAGAGGCTGCTAAGGAGCCCAACTTTGTTAGTGGGGGGATGCTCACCCCCGATGCTGTCAACAATTTGGAAGACGAGGATGAAAGCGACCGCAACCTGGAGAGTTGGATCCGTCCAAAGATCCCGGGGAGCGGTATCTCAAACTGGTCTTCCCAGGAAATTATAAGAGTTACTCCTGCAGAGTAATTATTATTTCCTGTATTTTTATAGCATGCATCAAGTCTTGCATCTTGCCCAAGATGACAAGACTCATTTTGTAATCGGGCCATCTGTACTTTTTGTGCAACAAGATTAATCAATGAAATATCAGACATCTTTTGCAAATGAGTCTTTTTCTTTTACCGATCACTGTTTTTCCATTTTTCTTTTTGTACAAAAAATAAATGGCAGTGTTTTCAAAATGACAACTTTATTTCACTTTTCTAAACAAGATTAAAATCAAATCACTAAAATGAACAAACTGAACCCTTGCAGAGAGTGCCTTCCAGACTGCACCGACAACAGCACGGCTATGACTTCGTATGACTTTGACAATCCGATCAATCAAGTTGAAGAAGGGGTTGAAGAAGATTACGAGCTTCCTGAAGAGCTAGCCAGATTGTTGAGACAAGAGGAAAGGGTTATCACTCCTCATCAGGAGGAGGTAGAGACGATCAATCTTGGTACAGATGAAGATGTGAAGGAAGTTAAAATCGGGGCCTGCTTACAAGACTCAGTGAAGAGACAATTGATTGACCTGCTTCAAGAATATGTGGACGTGTTTGCGTGGTCTTATCGAGATATGCCAGGGTTGGACACCGACATTGTTGTGCACAAGCTGCCTTTAAGAGAAGAATGCCCACCGGTTAAACAGAAACTGCGCCGTACTCGCCCAGACATGGCAATGAAAATCAAAGAAGAGGTACAAAAGCAATGGGACGCCGGGTTCCTTGCCGTGACTAGCTATCCACCGTGGGTTGCTAACATAGTACCTGTGCCTAAGAAAGATGGCAAAGTAAGAATGTGTGTTGACTACCGGGAGCTGAACAGAGCCAGCCCGAAAGATGACTTCCCATTACCTCACATTGATGTATTGGTGGATAATACGGCTCAGTTCTCGGTATTCTCCTTCATGGACGGATTTTCAGGATACAATCAGATTAAAATGTCACCTGAAGACATGGAGAAGACAACCTTCATCACACCTTGGGGCACGTTCTGTTACAAGGTGATGCCATTCGGATTGAAGAATGCTGGTGCAACGTATCAACGGGCTATGGTAACATTATTCCATGACATGATCCATAAAGAAATCGAATGTTACGTGGATGATATGATTGCCAAGTCCCTCACTGAAGAAGACCACCTGGTAAATCTGCTGAAGCTATTCAAGCGTCTGAGGAAGTACCAACTGAAGTTGAACCCCAACAAGTGCACATTCGGGGTGTGATCGGGTAAGCTGCTGGGTTTTATTGTGAGCGAGAAAGGGATTGAAGTTGACCCTGATAAAGTCAAAGCTATTCAAGAAATGCCTGCGCCGAAGACAGAAAAAGAAGTTCGAGGGTTCTTAGGCAGATTGAACTACATCTCAAGGTTCATATCTCACCTTACAGCAACCTGCGAACCCTTGTTCAAATTGTTAAGAAAAGAACAGACGGTCAGGTGGAACGAAGACTGCCAGAAGGCTTTTGACAAAATCAAGGAATACTTGCAAGAACCTCCAATCCTTATGCCTCCAGTTGAAGGAAGACCTCTAATAATGTACTTGACAGTATTAGAAGAGTCAATGGGGTGTGTGCTGGGCCAGCATGACGAGTCTGGTCGAAAAGAGTATGCAATATACTACCTAAGCAAAAAGTTTACCGACTGTGAACAACGTTATTCACTGCTCGAGAAAACTTGCTGTGCTTTAGCGTGGGCTGCTCGCCGACTGAGACAGTATATGCTGACCCACACTACTTTGTTGATCTCAAAAATGGACCCAGTTAAGTACATATTTGAGAAGCCAGCACTTACCGGACGGGTTGCAAGATGGCAAATGATCCTCACAGAATATGACATCCAGTACACATCTCAGAAAGCCATCAAGGGCAGTGTATTGTCTGATTATCTTGCTGAGCAACCAATTGATGATTACCAGCCTATGAGATTTGACTTCCCTGATGAAGACATGATGTTCATAAAAGCAAAAGATCATGAAGATCCTGTTCACACTGAAGGGCCCGACCCGGAAGAAGAATGGACTATGATGTTTGATGGGGGCTGTTAACATGAATGGTCGAGGTGTTGGTGCAGTACTCATTACACCTAAAGGAGTTCACATGCCTTTCTCGGCAAAACTCACTTTCAACTGCACTAACAACGAAGCTGAATACGAAGCTTGCATTATGGGCCTTGAGGAAGCCATTGACCTCAGGATCAAGACATTGACCGTATTCGGAGATTCAACTTTGGTAATCAATCAAACCAACGGCAAATGGTACACACACCAAGATCATCTGATACCTTACAGGGATTATACAAGGAGGTTATTGACTTTCTTTACAACGGTCAAGCTTGAGTATATCCCTCGGGATGAGAATCAATTTGCAGATGCTCTTGCCACCATTTCATCCATGATCAAAGTTCAAGCTGCCAACTCTGTACCTCGGATTTCAGTGTCCAGACTTGACAGACCAGCATATGTGTTCTCAGCAGATGTTGTTAAAGATGATAAGCCTTGGTTCCATGACATTAAGTGCTTCTTGGAGGATCAAACATACCCTCCTGGGGCATCTTCCAATGATAAGAAGACTTTAAGAAGGCTAGCTGGTAGTTTCTTTCTGAACACTGATGGCTCCCTGTACAAGAGAAACTTTGACATGGTACTCCTCAGATGCGTCGACAGGACAGAAGCAGATTTGCTAATGCATGAAGTGCACGAAGGATCCTTTGGTACCCATGCGGGAGGGCATGCCATGGCTAAAAAGTTGCTAAGATCAGGTTATTATTGGATCACAATGGATGCCGACTGTTGTGCATACGCCAGAAAATGCCATAAATGACAGATTTATGCGGATAAGGTGCATGTGCCTCCCAATCCTTTGAATGTGATGTCTTCACCTTGGCCCTTTGCCATGTGGGGCATTGACATGATCGGCAAGATCGAACCGACTGCTTCAAATGGCCACAGGTTCATCTTGGTTGCTATTGACTATTTCACCAAATGGGTCGAAGCAGCTTCATATGCAAATGTTACAAGACAAGTGGTAGCCCGATTCCTGAAGAGAGATATCATCTGTCGGTATGGAGTGCCCGAGCGAATCATTACTGATAATGGTTCCAACTTGAACAACAAAATGATGGCCGAACTGTGCCGGGACTTCAAGATCCAACATCACAATTCTTCTCCTTACAGGCCAAAGATGAACGGCGCTGTTGAGGCAGCAAATAAGAATATCAAGAAGATTGTGCAGAAGATGGTAGTCACCTACAAAGACTGGCATGAAATGCTACCATTTGCCTTGCATGGGTACCGCACATCAATCAGAACATCCACTGGGGCAACACCGTATCAACTTGTGTATGGTATGGAAGCAGTCCTACCGGTTGAAGTTGAATTACCCTCTCTACGGGTACTGATGGATGTTAAACTGAGTGAAGCAGAATGGGTCCGGGCCCGATACGAACAACTGAGTCTGATTGAAGAGAAAAGATTGGCTGCAATTTGTCATGGGCAATTGTATCAGAAAAGAATGAAGAGAGCCTTCGATCAGAAAGTCAGGCACCGAGAGTACCAAGTAGGAGATCTTGTGCTAAAGCGAATCCTCCCTCCTCATACAGACCACAGGGGCAAGTGGACTCCGAATTATCAAGGACTGTTTGTAGTAAAGAAAGTTTTCTCTGGTGGAGCACTGATGCTCAGCACCATGTATGGTGAAGATTTCCTGTCCCCTGTGAATTCAGATGCAGTTAAAAAATACTTCGCATAAAAAATGACCCGCTGGACATAAAAACAGAATGTAAGTCCAGGCAAAAATAGGGCATCCCGGCGAGTCAAAAATAGAATAAAAGACTCGGGAAAAAATAAGGGAAAATAAACAAAAAAATGTGTACACCCGCTGAGTTGAAAAGCCGCATTGGACAACTCAGGCAAAAATGGGTATCCCGATGGATTGAAAACCCGAAAGGGCGATCCATGCAAAATAAGGGAATAAGCGAACAACTGCATTCTGAATTCGTCTGTATCACTTGCAACTCGGTAAACTTCGGAAGGATCAAGCTTCTGTCAGAATCAGCTTTCTTCAGAGAGCAAGGTGAGAAGAACGTCAAATGTCATACGAGTCATAGCAGGAGGGAAGCTCCTCGAAAGCGTCGTCAACATTGCCAGCTTTTTGTTTTCTCATTTTGTAACAATCTCCTCATTTCAGGGGATTTGTTTCTTTGGCTGTATATTGCCAATTCAGGGCACACGAATTAATAAAATCAGATTTCCAGTCATGTTTCGTCTTGTACATTTTTTTATTTGCAAAAAATGTCTGATGTCTCTAAAAACTGATCGCATAAATACATATGCTTTTCTTCTAAAAGTCACATGCTTGCAGGAAATATACTTACTCTCAGAAGTGTCTAAACTCCTATGACGGAATCCAGCAAAGGATACCTCGGGATTACTTGTGCGTTTCCCTATCTTTGCAGGATTGCAGGTATCCAAAACACAACTTGGGGCATGAAAGCTTCTCCCCAGCAAGCTGACAAATCAACACTCAGCCTTAGCACCCAAAGTGTTTTCTCCCCAGCCGAACTACCACTTGCTACTTCTCCCCATCAGAGTTTCCAGACATCATTTCTCCAACAGGGCAGTACCAGAAGGCGCCCATATCCCCAGCCGAGTTTCCATTTCCTCCTCAACTAAGTACAAAAGTCAGGGAACCATCTCCCCACAAAGCTCCAGCCTCTATTCAGAAGAGCAACGCATGAAGGGACCACAACAGAGTGACGAAAGCTTCTACAAACCCCAGCTAGGTCTCTCATTATCAAGATGGGTCTATCAGTGACCTATTCCACCAAGCAGATACATCTCATCGGATTTACCAATGATCTCACCCCCAGCTGGGATGTCCATTTCAAGCAGATCGGCCAGAGACCTTCGCAGCAACGGGATCCGAATCCCAGATTGATATCCTCGCATAATCATAGCATTCGCATCATATTCACCCGCAAAGCGTAGCATTCCGTCTAGTACGGAGCATTACGGCAAAAATCAAACATATAGCATAATCATAAGCCGTGTCCTGAAACAAACACTTGTGAATATCGAGATCCATCAACAATATACAGGATACCCCCCACATTCCCCAGCAAAAGCAGTTGCCTCACATTCACAAACACCAGTATATACTCTCTTTGGCACCTGTCCGTGTCAATACTCCCCAGTAAAGTCGCCTGAACACTCTGTGCAAATGGTACCACTCGTATTACAGATACTTTTTGACACCCGTCTGTGTCATACCCCCAGCGGAAAACCAAAACACCTTCTTTGCACTCACAGATACTTGTATATATAACTTTCCTTGACATCCGTCCGTGTCATTTTCCCTAGTACAGTAACATAAACACTTTGTATATCAAATACTCGTTTATACTATACTCTTCTTCTTTTGGCACTCGTCCGTGTCACTCTCCCCAGCAGTTAAACACTCATCTATACACCACTCACACTTATACAGGTACTCGTCCGTATCTTGTATACACCATGTATATCCCCACAGATTCAACACTAGTCCCTATTCTTTGTTAACCAGTTGGTACTCGTCCGTATCATCATCTCAGAACATGTGTCAAGCGTTTGTTTCTACATGATACTCGTCCGTATCATAGTCTTAAGGATGCTCGTCCGCATCTTTAATCCATACACTGTGTCAAACACTTTCATCTTCTTGAATATAGACACTCGTCTGTGTCTACTATTTCCCCAGAAGAGTCTCTTCAGATTCAACACTCGTCCGTGTTCCTTGTTAACCAGGTGATACTCGTCCGTATCATCATCTCTGAACACGTATCAGTATTTGTTTCTACCCGATACTCGTCCGTATCGTAGTCTTAGGGATGCTCGTACGCATCTTTAATCTATACACAAACATCTAAACACTTACCCTTTTATTTCTTGAGTGTAAACACCCGTCCGTGTTTACTATTCCCCAGTAGATCGCCAACAAAGCAATTTTCTTTTTATCTGACATTCGTCCTATGTCATGATAAACCATGAGAGCAGCCGTCCCCTGCTAGGTGGTCGTCCTCCACCTCTTGATGGTCGTCCTCCATCATGCTCATCCTATGGCCGTCCCCATCGTTGACCTTTTATCCGACATTCGTCCTATGTCGTGATATTTAGCAGCCGTCCCCTGCTGGGTGGTCGTCCTCCACCTTTTTGATGATCGTCCTTCATCATTTTATCCAATGGTCGTCCCCATTGTTGATTTTGGTTATCTGGCATTCGTCCTATGTCATGATAAACCTTGAGAGCAGCCGTCCCCTGCTAGGTGGTCGTCCTCCGCATCATGATGGTCGTCCTCCATCATGCTCATCCGATGGCCGTCCCCATCGTTGACCTTTTATCCGCCATTCGTCCTATGTCGCGATATTTTCGGCATCCGTACCCTGCCAGGTGGTCGTCCTCCACCTTAGATGACCGTCCCTCATCTTAACCCAACAGAGCAGCCGTCCCCTGCTAGGTGATCGTCCTTCACCTTTGATGACCGTACCTCATCATCTGTTTATTTCATTTATTCTTTAACCCGATGGCCGTCCCCGTCGTGGTCCCTTTTCCTTTTCCTGATGATCGTCCTTCATCAGTTTAGCCCGATGGCCGTCCCCATCGTTGATTACTTTACTTTATGAACTCGATGGCCGTCCCCGTCATGTTTCATTAATCTCTAGATAATTTTACAGCTTTACTTGATGGCCGTCCCCATCATAATTCTTTTATCCCCAGCATGTCGGCCGTCCCCGTCATTGCTTCATTTCCCGCACTTTTCAGCATGTCGGCCGTCCCCGTCATTGCTCTTTACCCAGCAGTCGTCCTCTGCTCGACGGTCGTCCTCCGTCACCCACACTTTACCATATACTTTATTTTCTTTCACAATCTATATCCCTTTTCTTCTTCATTCTGTGAGTGCAAATTTTGGACTGTCTTTGGTATTCAACCACAAGTTACCTTGTTGGCCTGATAAGCCTTCGCTTACAACCTGCACAGCTAACTCATGTTTGAATAGGGGCAGCTGTAAACACCCCAAATTTGCCCTCACCCATTCACACCATGGCTTGTGATCATTTCATATGCATAAACACAATCATACCATCTCATATTACATTTTTTGATTCACTGCATTGGTTCAAAGTCATCTGCATCTAGGGTTTGTGATCTGAGCAATCCAAGAGCTTCTTGAGCCACTCCAAAGGTCAACAATCACTTCAAAGAGGTTTGTGTGTGTTCAAGTATCATATTATATCCTCTCAAAGTCAAGAATGCCAAAGAATCACAAGAACTGAGATTGGTATGGAAGCAGAGCCAGGTTTGACTACACAGATGACCTAAAATTAGGGTTTTGGTTTCTGAGGCCATAACTTCAAATTTTTTGGTCATTCTTGTTTCTATGGGTCTCTATATGGTATAGGGAGTATGCATATCAATTTTCATGAAGAAATTCCTTGGGGAAGTCATCTGATCAAGAGTTGACTTTTCAAGCAAGTCAGTGCAAAATCAGGGCATCTGAGGCCCCCAATGACCCAACCAAAGGGTGTTCTTCATCATTTTGAATGTATATGATCTTTATTTGATCATGGAAGAAGTTGTAAGTTCACAAAATTCAAGAATTTCAAGTCTTTGGCAAAAGTTGACTTTTTGGGCAAGTTTGACTTTTAATGAATTTGTCATTTTAGGCAACTTTTCAATCCTTACTTTTTGATTCAAAAAAGCTTCAAATGGAAAAACTTTGGTCATGAAAGTTGTAGAATAGATCATTCCCTTTTCAAAAAGTACAAGAACATGACCTAATTCATTTTGGATCAAAAGTTATGGTTTGTCAAAGTTGGCAAAAATCACTAAATTTCAAGTCATGCACCAAAGAGGCAAATTTGCAAATTCACTTCTCAAGGCCAATTAAGTCATCAAATGGGATTCTAATTCACACAACATGATCACACAACATTCAAAGTTCAGAATGCACCCAAGGAATCACATGTTTTATGGCCCATGGATCAAGTTTCTTTCATAAGAACCAAAGGCAAGTCAAGT
Organism: Lathyrus aphaca; assembly: GCA_963966055.1. NCBI lineage: Eukaryota > Viridiplantae > Streptophyta > Magnoliopsida > Fabales > Fabaceae > Lathyrus > Lathyrus aphaca. The sequence goes on along the minus strand of OZ014522.1, from coordinate 440,073,065 downwards.
TGCAAAACTCATGATAACTTCTCATCCACTTGCTGGCTAGTTGGCTGATCAATCCTAGGCCCTTCCTCACATCATGCTGCGCAGCACACCCTCCTTGTACTAGGCTAGCAAGTGACCCATGCTTCTCTTACACAAAAGTTGACATTTTGCAAAAGCACCCATACCAATCAATAAAGTACATGTCACTTCTTCTGACCAATCACATTTCTTTATACAAATCAAATGCAAGCCAAACATAAGCACAAGAAAGCCTGAAACCAGCCATAGCACAACATTCTCATTTTCATCCTCTTGAGCCAAAGCTTTCGAAACACATCACACAACTCATAAACACACAAACAAACTTCAAAAACCATCTCACCATGCTTCACTGAACAAAAAGCACCCATCATCCTTGCCTGAAAGCCATAGAATCACAAACACGATCCTCACCTAACCTTGAACAGAACTTCATCAAACTTCCAAACCAGCCATCACAAACTCTTTCTAAGCATCAAGACTTCATCAGGGGCCTAAAAGGAGTGGATTGCACAAAGAGAAGAGGTCAGAAAGTTGCAAACTGAAGAGCTTCAAACTCAGGTAGCTTCATGAACTTTTTTTCCAGAACGTGTATTTTAAGTTCCTAATCAAATCTACATGCTTCCCTGATCATGAATATGTGATTGTTTTTGAAAATGAGTGAAAAATGAGGATGTATGCAGTGTCTGAAATTTCTGCCCTAAAACATGTTTGATTCGATTCTCCCTGTTTTTGAATGATAAATGTTGTTTGATTGAGGGGTTTAATTCGTTTTTGGGTGGGGAAGAGTTCTGGGCATTTAGATTTCGTTTTAGATGCGTGTAGAGAGAGTTTGTGTTTTTGGTTGATCGGAGAAGACGACCGGAACAGTGTTCCGGTCGCCTGAAAGTCATTAGGGCACGAATTAAGGCTTAATCAATTAATTAGTTAGTTTGAATTCCCACCCTTGGATGTGGCGCCAAGTCTCTTCCCGCGCGCGTATGTTTGAATCTGGATCCTTGGATGTGCATACTTTTCTATTTTCAGTTTTATTTCATTTTCATTTTCCATTTAATTACATTATTTTCTCCATTTTATTAAAAATAGTAAAATCATTTTAAAAATTCTGAAATTTTTTGTACAAACTTCTATTTAATTTCAGAAACCAAAAATATTTTTATTTTTATTTTTAGCATTTTAAAATATTTTTAAATCATTTAAAAGTTTATTTTTAATTAATTAATGAGAATTAATTAGTTAAAAATACTTTTAAGTATTTAAAAATCACCAAAAAAATTCATGAAACATTTAAAACCATTTAGAAACATTGTCCAACCCTCAAACCAAATTTCTTTTTTGATCTTGATGTCTTTTGAGAATTTTTCATGGAATTAAAATCATTTCAAGGCATTATTTTGATCCAAACTTCAAAAAATCATTTCTGCCTAACCATTGAGAGTTGGACTTTGATTCTTTTTGCATTGCATTTTGTTTAGCGTGTAGTTTGTGAGATTAAATTGGCATGATTTGATCTTTCATTTTCAATTTGTTTGGCATTTTTATTGTTAAGGAACCCTAAAACCCTAGAAAACTTAGGAAAATCATAACTTGAATTAGGTTAAGAGTTGGAACTTTTCCTTTGGGCAGTGAGTTAATGTAGGTCTAGGGTTGCTTTGAGTGCATTTTCAATTTTTTATCTTGATGTTTGCTTCTGATTTTGGTTTTTGTTTGATGCATTGATCATAAACCCTAATTTGAGCTTCCATATGCATCCATCTTGCATTTGCATTCATACCTTGACTTGCCATAACATTTTAAGCATCCATTTGATTCATGTGATATCTTAAGACATATTGAAAGCATGTTTGATCATTGCATTTTACATTTTCCATGTTGTATGCCATCTGCATTCCATAACTTTTCATGTATGATCATGGTCCCAAACTTGCTCCATTTGCATCCATAAATTTGTATGATCATCCTCATATCTTGATTCATATTTGCATCATCTCATAGCATCACTATCATCTCATATATGCTTCTGGTTTTGATTTGTCTCATGTCATTTCATTCCATTTTGCATTGCATTGCATCTTTCTCACTAACATTTCAGGTGGTAAGTAACCTTGGGAAGTGGATTTTCCTTAACTTCCCACATCTTCTTTTCATCTCTTTCATGCATCCTTGCTGCATTTTTACTTTGTGTTTGAGTTTGAGCTTGCTCATTCTTCTTCTTCTCACTTTCTTTCTTCAAGTGACTTGTCTTCTTGAATGAAGCAAGTTGCTTTGCTTCTCTTGGCTCCTGTTCATCTGCTTCCTGGTGGTTCTTCTGAAGTTCTTTCTTGTAAACCTCACAAACCTTAGGAACAACCAAGCATGACAATGATTAGGGTTTTGATTAGTCCCCCATTTAGTTTTTACCTTTGTGTCTCATTGAGTCTTCTCTTCTCACCTCATAACCAGGGACTAAACCCTAAAGGCTTTAAGGCTTTGTGATTAAGCTTATGCCTGCATCCTTCTATTAGGATGGAGTGTATAACTTTAATCCTAAGTGTTAAACCCTTAATGTGTTTAAATCTCTTAATCAATCCACTTAATAATCATCAAGACATCACACTTGTAACTTGGGCCTTGCATTAGGGTTCTAATTCTTCCTTAACTGGTTAAGAAGGACTAACCCTAGTGTTAATGGACAAGTCCCCCTCAAGTTGTCTTACAAATCATAAAACTCACTTCTTCATCATATCATTAAATAAAATCCACTTAATCAAGGACTTGTTTTGTCATGAGTTTAATCCCTAATCATGGATTAAGTTGAGGAGCTTTCCTCAGCTTAAACATTCTCATCTATTATCCTTCTATTAGGATGGTGTAATGAGTCTGTTTAATCCCTGATTATGGCTTAATCTCATTACTTAACACTAAACAAAAACACCAAAAACATCTAAATAATCACAAGTAGGTTAATGATCTTAATCCTACATCAAGGATGTTTAAGTGTGAGAAGCTGACTTCACACTTAAGGTATTCTCATTACCCCTAATCAGAGGGAAGATGTGATGAGTTTACTAAATCCATTGGTTTAGACTTAAGCTCATTAACTTATGACAAACTTTCAAAAGCAATAAAAAGACTGAAAACACAAAAACAAACAATAATCGTCTCCTTCGGGATTCTTTTCTCATCATCTTCACTCACAAACGAGAACTTGCTTCTTCCGTCTAATGCAAGACAGTTTGCACCTAAGCCAGACAGGTCATACACTTGAGCATAGACAAGCAAGCAGTTCACAAGTCAATTTATCTTTCAGTCTCTTTGGGTCGAACTACGGTGTTCTGACTTCCTCATTGCACGAGAGGATACGTAGGCATAACTTAACAGTTATCGAACAAAAGTCTCTGTATATTCCCCCTCCTTTCAGTTTCATTCTTTTAAGCCTCATTATCATGAGCACTTCTTTTACACTGACACCTGTACATCCTTTTCCAGCTCTTTATACACAAATTGCATTGACACTACCCCTTTAAAACACAAATCTTTTAAGCGTGGATCCCGTCGAGTACGGCGGACAATCTGGGTGCTAATACCTTCCCAGGTTGTAACCAACCCCCTTTCTCAGTCTCTCTGGTTCGCAACCGTCTTATCCATATCTTTCTAGGTCTATGCAGCATTGCCTTTCCTCCGGGATAAAAATGCCTAGCTGGCGACTCTTTTCTTTTCCAGTGAGTTCACTGCTGTGTGTTCTCATTGTTCTTTTCGCCGACCGTTCGCGTATGTACCTTTATCTGGGCCATTTCCCATTTATCGAGAGCGACACCAAGTTCGTGTTGAGAATGAATGAGGTGAGAAGAGAGTTCCCGCAGGAAAGTCGCTTATTATTTGTTGTTTGCTTTTTATGAGAGTTTTTATGAATTTGGCACAAGGAAGTGAATTCAAACTCTTTTCCATGGAATGTGTACTTGCTACTACATTCCAAGATGGAATGATAGAACAAGCACACCAAGTAAGGAGAATTTATCCAAGACTTGTTCCCAAGGATTATGGTTTAAGTTCACTAGCTTGTTGAACTTATTACATGTCTTTGTAGCTTTGTGAAGAACTGTCTTTTAGGTTTTCTTTGTGAAATAACCTCTTGATCAGACTTATTCATCATGCTAGACAAACCCACACTACTCCAAGATGGAATGAATGTAAGTGCCCTATGGAATAAGGCTATACACAAGAGTTTTTTCATTCTTTTATTAAGTGTCTTTTTGATTTTGTTTGAAGATGTGAAAAGAGACTCAAGAGGCAAAAGGTCAAAGCTAAAGGGGGACTAAGATACAACCCTAAGTTTTCTCATTATGTAAAAAAGGTGGTCCTATGTTTTGTGAGGTATTCTAAACCTAAGGAAAAGAAAAGCAAGTTAGAGTTAAACTTACTTCCTAAGGATGTTAAGTTGAATCTAAAGAACAAAAGGGAAGCCTATGAACAAAACACCAAGTGCTAAGGCAAATATAATTAAAATTCATAAGAGATAGGAATGAATTAATTCTTACCTCAATCTTCCCCCCGACAAAACAAATGTTAGCATGATGAAGCATTTCGAACAATTATAACATGGCAAAATTCAAAGAAGAACTCACATTAGCTAATAAGAGCACTAATGAACTTCTAAGCCTAAAAACTAAGTTCTAAAGCATTCTACATGTTAGATAACTTCTAAGGGCAGGAGTTAAGTCTTATTAAAAGTATCTAAAGGGATGAAGTGAATCAAATTCAAACTATGTCCAAAAGTGTTATTAAACCCTAATGAAACCTAAGGATGAAGTTAAAAGGGAAACCTAAGGGTTTTATCATGTTAAAATCCCCTAAAATCAAAGGTGAGTGTAAAATCCAGAACTTAACACTAAATGAAAATGAAGGATGAGATTAGATCACATGATAAAGAAGATATTCAAGTTAAGGAGATTCAAACATAATGTTGAAAGATGAAAGAATGGATATGGAAACATGGTTTTAAAAGTGAAACAAATGACTTAGAAAGAAAAATAAAAAAATGACCAAGGAAGCTTGAACATCCCATACAAAAACTAGAGGATTGATGAAAAGTTAGAATGGAAATTAGATTCACTACATACTTACAAATGAAGTGGTAAGAAGTGTCTTAAGGCTAAGTGTCACAAATTAGGGTTTTTATGACCTTTAGATGACAAATGAGGTTCAAAGAGATACCAAAACTTTTACACTTGAAGTAAACACATGGAAATGATCAAAGTATATTTATGAGACACAAAATAATGGTTTCACAAAGTTAGCTTATGCACAAATGGAATTTTGAGTGGTTAAGATTGAAAAAGGAGTGAGATTAGGTCAAAGTAAAGCATGTATGACTTATGACTCAAGAAAACCCTAAATATCAAAGGTGAAGACCTAAGGAGGGTACTCAACACTTGAAGACATCCAATATAACCTATAAGACCCGAAATCAACACCTTAAGGCAATGACATAAATTCCTTATTCAATTTAGATCAAAAGGAGACAAAGAGAAGGACCAAAAAGTGACTTATGGTTCAAGAAACTTAGAAAAATATCAAATGGCCATGAAAAATTATGAAACTTGACATTTGGAATCACAATTCAGAAGATGATTTATGTCTAAAATATCTCACAAAAATTACTATTTTTGGATAGCCAAATGAAGGCTATAAAGGAATTAGGGTTTATGGAGACCTATATCAAAAAATGGAATCAAAAAGTGACCAAACATGACTTAAAAATCAAAGTAAAAATATTTTGGAGAAGTTTAATGAACCCTCTGGACAATGCAAAAAGAATGGATCCTTTATCATTTTTGGTTTAAGAGTACAAAATTGAACAAAAGTATTGGTCATGAAAGAAAGAAAATAGGAAGAAATTAATTGTGAAATTAATTCTGGTTCCAAAATAAAAGAAAAATGAAATAAAAAATATAGAAAATTTAAGAAAATGTTAAGGATCATCCATGAATTTTTGGAAGTGTTTTGGTATTTTTAAAAATAGAAAACAAAAATGGAAATAAAATGAAAAAGAAATTAAAATGGAATAAAAGCATTGGGCCTGAGGGGTAGAAATAGCAAAGAAAAACATTGCACTGGGCTTGAAACAAACACTTTGGGGGTGTCAATAGGAGTCTGAACCTTTCCTTCACAAACACACGCACGTGAGTAGCATGAGAATTTTAATTCGCTGGCATGATCATGGCCCTTGGATGAGAAAGATCTAACGAATGCGTTATAATTTCACAAAATCAGTTAGGGAACTATTCAGGTACCGAAGAAGGATTCCACTCACCTTCTCCGGTGACCTCTGGTTAGGGCTTGGCCAGAATCTTCATGAAAATGGAAAATGGAACCATGGATCAACTCGTCTCCCAACACAAACCATCAACCTGGCTTTAGTTTTCACTTAGGGGTTTTAAATTCACCAAATCGAAAGCAAACATTTCCAGCCTAAAATGTGGATCTAAGCACCCATGGTGCATATCAACTAGCCATCATCAACACTGCTTCTATTAAACTCAATACATCAAAAAACTAGCAAAGAATGAAGAAAACAAGCAAGTAGAATTCATGATGGAACCTGAATTGCAGAAATGCCACAGGTTGAGGAAAATCAGAGATGAGACTCCTATGCTTTGCTTAACTTTGATCTTGAACACTGAGAGTGAAATAAACACTCTGTAGCTTGAAGATCTTGTGGAAATGAATCTGATACAGTGAAGTACAAGATTGTGCAATGATGAATCCTTGGTGCTTCAAGCTATGAAATCCATGGACATGGTGCAAAGCATGATGCTGATGAAGATTTGATGAAGGTTGAGATTAGATTGATGGAGTTTGAAGAGCTTCGATCCAAAATGCAATGGAACCTCAAGAATGTGCAGAGGTTGATCCTTGGAGTTTCAAGTTGTGTAATCCATGGAGATTGTGTGTGAAATGCTGAAGAGGATGAAATGATAGAAATTGGATCAAGTTTGATGAAGATGGAGCTCATTCGAATCCAAATGCATAAGCAAAATTTGAGAGAATTTGATGAATGAGGAGTATGATTCTGAGCAGAATGAAGAGTGTGTCCAATTTCACTATGGTTAATCCTTTATATAGCTTGAGTTGAACCCTTAACCAGCTCAGTTAACAGTTGGAACTTGAGTTAAATGAGTCAAGTTAGTTTTAGAGGTTGTTCTGGTGAGTGGAGTTTGTTTGAGCTCGTGTTGAAGCTGGCTGGATTTGATTATGTGCAATGGTGCTCATGCTTGATATGGTGAGGTTTAGTGCAATATAATGAAACTGGCCTGATAAAATCGTGCAGTGATGCTTGATCATGCTTGAAGCTTAGCTTGAATTCTCAAGGATGTGTATGATAGGTATAGTGCATAGGCAACCATGTGATGATGCACTCTAAGTGAAGTGGACCTGTGATTTACACAAGCTGAATATGGTACACAATCTGAACTAATTTGAATTCATCCCAATATTTGATGGATTTGAGTGCAAGAAAACAGCTGTATATGGTGATCTTCCAATGGATATTTATTCATGAACAAGGCATCAAATGAAGCAATGTTTGTGATCAAATTGAAGAGTATGTTTCATAGAATCTATTTGATGTTCAATCCAAGATGATACATGGTCTCTAAGTAACTCAAAAATACCATTGAAGTCCATGCCATGATGCTGCATAACTAGCCTGCACCTATTGCCTTGCCATGCACCATGGTGCTTATGCCCTGACCAGTTTCAACATTCATACTTTGCCCTCCCATAACTCTCAAACTAATGACCAAATAAAAAATCCTTGAACACCAAAATTGTAGGAAACATGTAAATGAACAACTTTGTAGATAAAAGAAAATACATTTGAAGTGTTTTTGATGGAGAAAAAGATTTTTCCATGTTGAACACCACCTATTTGATAAAATTCTAGGCAGGGCACGCACGCAGGCCAGCAGGATCCCTCACCCATGGCTTGCTTCTTGCCTTACTTTTCTTAAACTTTGCATGATCATATCTCTCTCAATTTTAATGTTATGAGTGAGTTCCACATATGCATTTGAAACTTAATATGCCCTCTTTAATTGGCTCAAGGTATAATTTTCATAGCCCTTGTATTTTGGGAGAAGGCCTCTCTCTAAATGGCTGCAAAAATGGCCAAAACTTGCCATTTTTGGAAACCCTAATTTTTTCAAAAATGGTAAGTTTTGGTTTTCTTGATTTCTCTTGATTCCTCCATCATTTCTTGATCAAATTTGAACCATAGGATCCTTGTAACCCCAATTTCATGATTTTGACCTCAAAAAGTTAGGAGTTGACTTTTTCCTCAGCATGGTTGACTTTTCCCCAATTCCCTGATTTTCAATCATCTGACCAATTGCACCTCTTCCAAAATGATTCCATGGATGAAATTTCAACCCTAGGAACTTGACATCATGTAGAAAACAATGGAATAAACTTTGGATCAAAATTTCACTGAGAAGCCCAGTAGAATAGAAACCCTAATTTAGCCCCTTTTCATCAGGAGATGTTGCACTGCCTGCCTCCTTTGATCAATTCAATCCTTTTCAAGACTTGAGGCCTCAAATGAAGATTTGTGGGATGTTGTGAACCCTTTGCACAAGGTTTAAAAGCTTTATGTCTCCTTGGTTGTCTTTGTATGGCCTTCAACTACTTCAATCACTAATCACAAACCTATACCTCAGTTATAATGAACATGATGCAATGTTTTTTTTGCCATGGCATGAATTTGAGTATGAAATATGATATGCTAAATGTTAATAAAGTGAGAGGGCAAATTTTGAGGTATTACACATTGTTGTAAAGTTTATTTCAAGAATAGATCATGTTAATGATCTTCGAAGTTATTTAGAAAGAATGAGAAAGCATGGTCTTAAAATGAATCCTCTAAAGTGTGCTTTTTGTGTACAGGAAGGGGACTTTTTGAGATTTGTGGTCCATAAGAAAGGGAACAAAATCAATCAAAATAAGACCAAAGCTATCATGGAAGCTAAAGCGCATTCGACCAAGAAGGAGTTGCAATCACTGTTAGGAAAAATAAACTTCTTGAGGAGGCTTTAAATGGGGGCAAGCTCAACAAGAAGCCTTCGAAAAGATCAATGAGTACTTGAGTTATCCTCCAATTCTTTCTCCACCTTGTAGGAAGAAAAGTATGAGATTGTACATTGTTGCTTCAGACATAACTTTAGGGAGTATGTTAGCCCAAGAGGATGATAATGGCGTCGAAAGAGCCATTTATTACCTTAGTAGAGTTTTAAATGATGTAGAAACTAGGTATAGCATGATAGATAAATTATGCTTATGTTTGTATTACTCTTGTACCAAATTGAAGCAATATATAAAATCAATTGATGTTTATGTTTCTTCTCATTTTGATGTTATAAAACATATGTTGTCCAAACCTATTTTGCATAATCGAATTGGAAAATGGGCACTAGCATTAACTGAATATTCATTAACTTATAAACCCTTAAAAGGTGTTAAAAGGCAAGTGGTTGCAGACTTCATAGTCGACCACTCTATAAACGAAAGTCCTTTAAATTATCTGGAGATTGAGCCCTGGAAGTTGTACTTCGATGGGTCTAGTCATAAAGATGGGATTGGAATAGGGGTATTTGTTATTTCTCCTAATAAAATTCCAACAACACTTAAGTATAAAATTGATGGCCATTGTTCTAACAACGAAGCTGAATACGAGGATTTAATGGCTGGACTTGAAGTATTGTTGGAATTGGGGGCAACTCATGTTGAAATAATGAGAGATTCAGAGTTGGTAATAAAACAAGTCACCAAAGAGTACAAATGCATAAAAGAAAATTTAATTATGTATTTTGAAGTGGTAAATAGACTACTTAAAAAAAATCGAAGCAGTTACCTTTCGACACATTCCAAGACTAGAAAATCAAGTTTCAAATGAATTGGCTCAAATTGCTTAAGGGTATAAAATTTTAAAAGAAAAATTACAAGATGCAATTGAGGTCAGAGGAAAAGTTCTGTCAGTAAGGTTAGCCCCATCAGATTTAGAGGAGACTAAGCTTGGGTATGCTGATTAAGACAATTTTACAATATTGGTAGTCGATAGCATGAGTGACAAGGATTGGAGGAATTCCATAGTGGACTACTTAGAGAATCCAACAACTTCGACAGAAAGGAGATCGGATACCAAGCTTTAAGTTATGTTCTCTTGGGGAATGAATTATTTAAAAATACTCCTTAAGGAGTATTGCTTAAATGTCTTTGTGAAGTTGAGTCATATTTAGCTCTCTCAACTATCCATAGTGGGGCATGTGGATCACACAAAGTAGGCCATAAAATGAAATGGTTGTTATTTCGCCAGGGTATGTATCAGCCTACTATGTTAAAAGACTGCATTGAATTTGCAAAAGGGTGTCAATAATGTCAAATGCATGCTGGCATTCAACATGTTCCTGCAAGTGAATTGCATTCCATAGTGAAACCATGACCCTTTAGAGGCTGGGCTTTGGACCTGATTGGAGAAATTCAACCAACATCTTCAAAGAACCATAAATACATTTTGGTAGGGATTGACTATTTTTCTAAATGGGTCGAAGCTATTCTATTTCCAAATGTTGATCAAGAAGATGTGATTGAATTTATTCAGAAGCATATCATCTATATATATGTATATATATATATATATATATATATATATGGGATCCCAGAAACAATTACTACTAACCAAGGATCTGTGTTTACTGGTCGAAAGATGCAAGAGTTCTCCAAAGAGATTGGGTTTTAAACTTTTGCCATCTACGCATTATTATGCCCGGGATAATTGCCAGTTCGAAGAAGAAAATAAAATAATCATTGGTTTGATTAAGAAACACGTGGGTAAGAAGCCAAGAAATTGGCACAAGACATTAGACCAAATACTTTGGGCATGTCGAACTTCACCTAAATAAGCAACCAGTGCTACTCCGTTTCGACTTACTTATGGGCATGATGCAGTGTTTCCTCTTGAAATCTACCTCCAGTCCACAAGAATTCAAAGGAATTATGGAATATTATAATGCTAAATGAGTTGGTGGATTTGGACGAAGAAAAAATTCGTGCCTTAGAATTATTAGAGAGGAAGAAGAGAAGGGTAGAAAAGTCCTATATCAAGAAGGTTAAGTTAAAGAATTTTTTAATTGGTGAGTTAGTATGGAAGGTAATCTTGCCCATGGATCAAAAAAACAGATCTTTAGGGAAATGCTCAACCAAATGGGAGGGTCCCTTTCAAGTTGCTAAGATATTTAGTAACAATGCTTATGAGATACATGAGATTGAAGCTGATGCAAGGATCTTGAAAGTAAATAGGAAATATTTAAAGAAATATAGGTGTAAAACCACAAATTTTGCCGTCTTATTTATAACCTTAACTGGCTTTACGTTTCGCATTCATCTGCATATTCCATTAGGTCATAACTAACAAATAATTGGTTTGCATGGAGGTACTAAAACGTGGGATCAAGACCTTATGAGGTCTAAGGTTTACTTTTGGTTCATCATTTCCACCCCATTGGAGATTTTTCTAACTGGTTCCCTCAAGGATTAAGGAATTAGGTTTAAGAATATCCTAGTGGGTGTGCCTCTTTCTATATTACAGATCTCATCTTTATCTTCAAGGTCTTCTCAAGGATTTGTTAAGATCATTGGCCGTCAGATGAGGATACTTGTGTAGTAAGTGGCAAGGCATTGGATTATGGTACAAGGGATCTAATTGTGCACTCATGCGATAATTAGGGCATTGCAATCCTCTTAATAGTTCATGGCCTGTAATACAAGTTAATGAGATTTGAGGTTGAAACTGGGCAGAAAATTGAGGATTCATTAAAGATATCAATTTGATTCTAATGTAATGTTCGAGTTGAAATGAGCATGCTAGGATTGGTCATATATATTACTTGAGTTTCAATGGGTCTTTTTCATGTTAATACTCGTTTTAGCTCTCTAACCGTTTTATACACGTTTTCACTCCGATTATTAGAAGTTCATTGTCCAAATATTAACCATATTTTCCTAGTCTATTTGTCAAACCATATTTTTGTCATTTTAACATCAAAATTTTAAAGCCCAATTTTTGTTTCTAATTCATACTCAGTTTCACTATCCATTACCAAGAGTCCAAAAGGGGTGCAGACCACAGGTTCAGTTCAAGTCCAGTTCAAGTCCCATTTTCTGTCAAAGCCCAATATAATTAAAGTCCACATTTTTATTTCTATTAAAATCTATCCATATCCAAAATAAAGTTCAATTCAAATTCCCATTATAAGACCATATCCACTTAAATTATCATCACTTCGTTAGAAAGAAAAAAAAAGGGTGTAAACTTATTTTATGGTGTGGGCATGTAGTAGTACTAGCAAGCATAACATTTGTTTTGTTTGAGTTTGGAGCCATTTTCACATCCATCTTCACATCCATGAAAACGTTTCAAACACGAATGACGCATACATAATAACACCAATTCAGGGCATGACCCTTCAAATGGAACACGCAGAATTTCTATATAACAATACCAGAAGAATTTAACACCGGAAGAACTTAAATTTCTCAACATATATTGTTTTTCAGAAATCCAAAGTAGAATATAAGAGATAGTCAATTTTTATTAGAAGAGGAAATTCAGTTACAAAGGTTAACCGAGATTCAGTTACACAAAGCATATCAGAAGAGAAAACCGATAACAATTACAGTTTAGTTAGAAAGCGATAACAGAAAAAAATAACAAAAAACTCAGAAGAAGATATACACCAAGAAAAACTCAGAATCTTTGTGCAACTTAGTCTCTCTGCAACAATTTTCATCAGCCGCTAATTACTTGCAAACTCTTCACCAATTTCTTAATCCCTCTTACCCTCTCAGTTCAAACTTGATCCCTCTGCAACAAATTCTGATTTCTTCAATCCTTCAATCATCTTGTCGTCGATATTCTTTAGTTCTTCATACGTCAGCCTTCATCAAAGTATCTCATCCCAATCCTCATCAATCTTCAAATACCGAAAACTTCATCAATTCTCCAACCTCCATTGCGTAATAAACCTTCGTCAATAATCAAGATAACGGCAAGAATCAGAATCGCAGAAAAAATTAAAAGTGAGAAAGAGAAAATCAATAACCGGAATTAGTTAGAAGCTTCAACAATAAAATTCTAACAGATTCACAACTGATTCCCTAACCTATTCTAACTGATTTTCAACTGAATTACAAGAAGCACTCACCTCTATAAAGCCATAAGTCAGCTTCTTTCGGATGAGTCTCCACCATTCTTCACCATTTCTCAAATTATTCTCTCAATCATTCCCTCTCATTTTTTTCCTCCATTGAACTTCACCTTCATCTTCTTCTCTCCCTCATTCTCCTGGATTTTCTTCCCAACTTCCTTAATCACTTTCACCGTTTTCTCCATTTTCAGACCTTCATCTTCACCCTTCCTCCTCCTTGATTCTTCTTCACCATTCTCGTTTTTTCACTCTCCTATTCTGCAATCAATCTCTTCAAAAACACTACAACAATTCACCAAAATCCGAATCTGCGACTTTAACAGTTTCATCAACAAGGTTTCACTACCTCCAAACTCGCTTTTCTTAAGAAGACCTCCATAACCTCGGATCAACACTATCATCACCACTTCAATCTTCGTTTCTTCCCTCTATTACGATATTCATCAATCTCCTTGTATCATCTTTGTTGAGCCATCAAACAAACTTGCAACAACAAGAGTTGCCATGGTGACGATCAAGCCGTAACGAATTGGCGAATTCAGCCACAACCTCAAGTAAAGCGAAGAAAGAGGAGAGGGTTAAGAAGACGTTCGTACCTGTCTAATCTGAAGAGCATTGTCGCGCCATCGCGATAACGAATTCTGAAAGCGGTGACATCAAATCGTAAGGTACGGATTCACATCCATCTTTTATGTTGCTACACTGGTGAATACACTCGTTTGCGTTCGCATTTTTTGGGATTTCGCCGTGGTTTAGGACAGAAAACGTTTAGGTTGTGGCATTTTGTTCTTTAGAATTTTTGTTAGGGAGAGATTAGGTTGTAGGAGGTTGTAGGCGCGATGGTGTTGTCACAGGGAGGAAGATGCGTCGTCGGGAAGGGAAGGGATGCAACGACGACAAAGGAGAAGAGTAGGAGGAAGACTTAGGGTTTTTTTCCGGTGATAATGTTTCCCAATGTTTATAAGTAATTTGTTTAATGTATGAGATTAATGAAATAATGAGTGTTAAAGAATCATAAAAGAATTATAATGAAAATTAATTGAATCCACCATTTAAGAGTTCCAAGAGATAAGATCATAAGGATTTTTGTGATTCCCACCACACCAGCGGTGACACTTGTCATCGTCTGGTAGGTGTTCCTCCAGGGAAATCCAATGCATACTACTCATTGCAAGGACCGTACACCCTCACATCACATGCCGTTAGATGAGAATACCATAGGAATTCTCAGATCCAACCGTTCATACGCAGTCAACAATGGTTGACCGGCCCACACCATACACCCTCAGGCTTGCCTGCGTGTGGGGCTAAGGGTTTTGCTATTTACACCCTCAAAAGAAAGCCCAATTCTCTTGTTAACAAGGAATTACTTCCTTCTCACCCCTCCTCTATTTCTTTGTTTTTATTTTCTATTTTACATAGTTTTCCATTTTAATCTAGAAAAAATAGTAAAACTCGTAATAAAATTCTCCAAAAATTACAGAGAGCTCCTAACTCATTTTAGAATTTTTCCAGACTTTTACTTTCTAATTTTATTGATTTTCCAATTTATTTCAATTTTTCATTTAATTTCTTTTCCATTGAATTCCTCCATGAACACTTAAATTTGCTCATTTTATTTCTTCCACTTCCAGTAATCTTTTTGTACCATAAATTTTGCTATTTTTAGAGGACTCAAAAGAGAACCTGGAAATATTTTTGTTTTATTTTAAAGTACATTTTATCTACTATTTTGTTAGTATTTTTTGCGCAAATTTGTGAATAATTCTTAGGTAGATTTAAGTGAGAATTTGGCATAGCTAGGTTCTGAATTTTTAGGAGATATTTTAACACAACATTAGTTTCTGGTTGGGAACCTTAGGAAATTAATTTCATATTTTTCCAGGAACATTGCTATTTTTAGTGCTTTGATTGCATTCAACTTTTCCATGTAGATTCACCTTGTTTTCACTTAGGGTTTTATGGTTGCATTAGCACATAGTTGGATGAGGTTTGATCTTAGAATATTAGAATGCCTTGATATGGTTTAGCTACTGATTTTAGAAGATTGTTATCATGTGGGATCTTTTAGCTTTAGGACTTAGGCTTAGAATTCCTTTAAGTGCATTTCCATGATGTGATTAGCCTTTGTATTTGTTTTATGTGTTTGATATACATCTTGAAATTAATCCTTGTTTTGTAAGGAGGTTGAGGTAAGACTTTTGTCATATCCTTCTTCTTCACCTCTTTATATTTTTTGTGTTTTCATTAGTATTAGCACTTTTCTTGCATATGCTTCCCTCTCTTTAGAACCACTTAACTTCCTTAGGAAGTAAGTTGAGTTCTAATTCTCTCTTATTCTTTTCCTTTTATTCATTAGGATTAGAAAACCTCACTAACCCTAGGGCATCCCATGAATAAACAATTTTATGGTTGAGCCCTAGTCCCCTTAGTTTTTCCTTTTACAACTTGAGTCCTTCTTTCTCATCTCATAAATAAAATAATAAAATACCTAATAAAGGTTGAATGTTCTTATACGCCATGAGACTTTGTTGTGGGTTACTTATGTGTGTTCCATTTTGGGGCAAGGTATAAGGCATCTACCACGATGAACAAGTCTTAGTATGAGAATGTTCACAAATAAATTCAAAAACACTTCTCATAAAAGACAACCCACAAAGACATCACATCTTCTCTTCTCATCTCCTATTCTTTACGGACAATCACGACTTGCCTCGACAGTTCAAACAACGATACAGTAAACACCCTCGAGTCAGAGCCGATAACACCTGAGTTAGAACTATGGAAAAGTCATCCTAAAAGCACAAAATAGGTCCTGCCTTAGTTAGGAGAACTACGTCGAATTTGATCCTCATTTTTTCGATGAGGTACGTAGGCAGCGGGGTAGGGCCCGTGCGAGCACATTCTTTATTTTCCCTACATTTCCCCCTTTCTTTCCATTTTTCTTTTCCAAATTACCTTTCTCATTTCAGTTCCAACTCCAGTTATCAATTCTTTCGTTCAACATCATCTTATTTCCCACCCTTTGGAACAGACTTACAAGCGTGGATCCCGTCAGGTACGGCGGACGGGCTGGGGTGCTAATACCTTCCCAGTTCGTAACCGACTTCCGGACCCAAATATTTGGTTTGCAGGACCTTGTCCTTTCCTTCTTCCTTAGGTTTGTGTAGCATTACCTTTCCCGTTCCTTAAGGATAAAAATGCCTGGCTGGCGACTCTACCTTTTCCGCGTCACTTTTACGTTTGTACTAGGGTGAAAATCCCGGGGAGCAACAGCTGGCGACTCTGCTGGGGACTGAACCCAGAATCTTTGGTTTCCCCTTTGAGAGTCAATCCTAGCACTTATTTGTTTTTGTTTCTTTGGATGTTTATCCGTTTGCTACTGTGTGCTTTAGTTTAGTTTTACTGTTTTCATTTATAGTTTTTATTTACAACTTAACTTTACAGCTTTATTTACTGCTTTCAGTATATATCATGCATCATTATCACTGTCTGGCTATGCTGGTTTCATTTTTTCTATGGGATGGGAGTTACTGAGAGATGAGCATACAACCCTGGCTCGAGTATACACCTAGGGCTAGCGTAGTTTCATATTACTCTGCATGCAATTTCATTATGATGCTGTGATATGAAACCACAGCCAGATTGCGACTGTCTTGGGAAAATTCTATATGGGGATTTCCTCCATTTCAGGGTACGACCTTGATAGTTTTGTGCATCTGGTGACCGATCATTGAGGACCTTAGTGGAAACATCCCTCTCCAGTGATGACAGTGGAAGACCATATTTGTTGGCAAACCCACTCGCATCTGAGGGCCCACTAGGAACTCGCATAGGATGGCTTGGTTCTCTCATAGGAACCCAGTTAAGGAAAATTGTTCGTATGACGATAGTACTGTATCCCAAGGGCTGAATGTACTATTGTTTTTCGATTCAGTGCTTGAAGCTGGGGACTTATGAGGGATGCTTGTTTCCTTGGACTCAGCTGAGACCTCCCTGAGTAGTACATAATGCCAAACCGATTCCCTGATTTGGTCATGAGCCATTTCTCGGAGATGGTGAACGTATTATTGCTGCTCGGCTTTGAGAGTCTGTGATATTGACCTGAGTAACACACCCGTGAGATTGGGATGGGTTTACAGGTTTGTAGGAACCCTAAACTTCAACATACTCGTTTCGCCAGTGTTACTTTGTGACAATCCAGTTCTATATGGTTCTTTGGTTTTATGTTTTGGGATTTCTACACAGAGATAATTTTATTATTATGACTCTCCACAGATACTTGGCTCGTTGTTCAACTTCAACACCATCAGTGATTGTCCTATGATGTGATCTAGTTCTACAGTTATTGGGTTCTCAGTTATGGGGTTCTATGTAGAGATGGTAATGCTATTGTGGTTCTATACAAACAGTTGGTTCACTGCTCAACACCAACATTAGGCCATTGATCACATGCCTGCTGCATACATGACACCATATCATTCCAGCACACATGTTCAGTTATTTCCAAGGATCACATATCTGAATCATGCCATTGGACTTTTTCTGTGTCAAAACTCTAATCAAAGCGGATAGATTCCTGTGAAATAACTGAACATGGCGTTTGCATACATCTTTGCATTCATGACAGGTGTTCAGAGACAAATTAGTATCATGACTTGGTTTCCCTTCAAAATGGCCAACTTGAATCACAACTATCAAGGTATAACTTCGGGCGGAGGTAACCAAACAAAGACCCAGTTGAGGCCATTCAGGTAGAGGTGCAAGCTTTATTTCAGAGCCAGAAACTGTTGAAACAGGAAGTCAACCAGATGAAGACTCAGATGAGCTTGGTTAATGGAAATTCTGAACGAAGCTAGTTTCATCCCTAGTGAGGGGAACTACGTCGCTCTGATTCTCCATTATTCAATGGAGATACGTAGGCAGGAGATCACGTAAGATCTTTCCGAGCAACCTTATATATTAACTTTATCAACCTCTTCCCTCCATACGTCATTTGTCGGCATCCAATTTCAGCTTCCCAAGAGAGTCCTAGGGGAAGAACATAAGGGTAATGGCCAAAACAACTTGAGAAGAAGTTTGATCATATTCTGAGGTCGTACGTGTAACAGGTTTCCTCATTTGCTCAGATTCAGGCTAGTTGAGCTAGTCACATCAGGATCATCTCTGATAAAGCTTCCTTTGGGATTTCAATGCCGAATGCCAAGTCTGGCTATCATTTTGGGGCACCTAGCCATCTAATTGAAGATTTCAAGTATTTTAGGGGAAAAGGTAAAGACAAGGTCACGAATTTGATTGACTTTAAGACTATTGTGTTCGCACCAGAAAAGGTGGGAATATGGCACCAAAACAGTAATTGAATGAACATCCAGACTGTTGACTGCTGAAAGTCTCCAAGAGCAATAAGTCCAGATGGAGTCAAGCCTCCTCAATAATGGAAACTACGATATCAATGCTAGATCTAATTACCACTCAGGGGCATTTAGGCATACCATTGACAAATGTGATGTGTTCAAGCACAAGGTTCAGGATATTGGCTGACTCAAAGGTCATCATACCAGATGGTATTCTTACAAATGGAAGCCTCCTCACCAGATTGAACTCCTAGTTTGCAAGGGTATCCACAGAAGAAATAAAGCCAGAAGTATTCAAATACTCCCAGTAATGGCAATTGTGTGTTTGTCTTTCTTCAATTCATTTTCTTCCCCATTGAAGGGAACTACGTCACTCTGATTCTTCATTGATCATGGGTCAATGGAGATATGTAGGCAGAAGATCGTCAGGTCTTTCCGAGCAACCTTATGGGGTGACTTTATTCCCCAACTGTACTCTTTCCTCCAGACGTCTCGATTCAGAGCCTTAAGGTCAGAATAATTGAAATGGAGAGGTATGATTACCATGTGGGGCATGCGACCTTTCACTTGAAAATTACAAGTCCATAAAAAAGCTACTGATCATTGAAGGTATCCAAGACTGATAGGTCCAGATGGAGTTAAGCCTCCTCAACAACGACAATATTCAGCTTCTTTACTGCATTTTTCATTTGTAGTTTCTGTTATTTACAAAACATTTGTATACATGTATGAAAGTTGTTTACTTTTGAATGATAATCATAATAAAACTCGCGTGTTTTCTTGAAGTAATTCATTTGTATTCATTTATAATTTTGTATGTGTGCATCGCAATACCAATTGTCGTGCTTAAACTCTATGAGGGATAATGATGAAACAAAAATGCAAGAATCTCTAATTGCGTGCTCTTGAGTAAGACCTTGTTGACGATGTACAAACTTTGTTTCAAATACCTAAAAATCGGAGATATAAGGGAGTTAAACCCTCTCTAACCCCTTTGATCCTTGAAGTAGGAGTTTCTTTTCGCATGAAAAAACCCTTACGTTTAACCCAGGGGCAGGGTAGGTGTCAGCTAGTAAGACCAAGCGTTCAAACTTTCATAAAGGAGTGTACTTAAGGATCCATTACATTCCATCATACAAACCAAGAGGTCCAAAGACCAGAAACCACAATGGTTATCCAAATAAAGAGGTCCAAAGACTGGAAACCACAATGGTTATCCTTCATCGACCAAAGAATAAGGCAATCACAACCCTCACAAAGCAATCAAGACAAACAGTGTCACACGATTTGTTAAAAAAAATAATAAAAAAGAATGAATGAAAATCCCGTTAAGTCGAAACTTGAAAACAAGCGACTTAGGCAAAAATTAGGGCATCCCACTGGACTTTGCAATCAAAGATTCACAAGAATCAGTCCAGGAAAAAGTTAGGGGATAAGCAAAGGAACGCAAAAGCGAAATATCCTTAAAACAAGAACAAATTCGTATGGCACATACACGAAGATAAAAGGGTGAATGACTCCCAATAACAACCTGATTGGTGCTTGAACTGTTAGTGTCAATGGTTCCTCAACCATCATGAAACCCTTGTGAAAGATGAGCGTTTGTAAAACCTAGCTGAACATA
This sequence comes from Lathyrus aphaca, assembly GCA_963966055.1. Taxonomy (NCBI): domain Eukaryota; kingdom Viridiplantae; phylum Streptophyta; class Magnoliopsida; order Fabales; family Fabaceae; genus Lathyrus; species Lathyrus aphaca. The sequence continues at coordinate 440,052,831 of OZ014522.1, read as the reverse complement.
GGAATGGAGGACATCACGAAGAGGGGTGGGCACATATAAACCTCGAGAGCGTACTACCATGAGATAGCGTACTACCATGAGATAACGTTCCTAACTCCTATGAGTTGTGCTAAAAGACCTTTGTCGGTATTGCATGTACATACTTTCATAATGTCGTATCTTAACCAGTGATTTGCTCACAAAGGTTTGCGACATCTTTTCAATAAAGACTTCAAGATTAACATGTGTGTTGCGTAAGAATTTCCATTCTCAAAATAAACATTTTCTGCTTGCATACATTTGTTTGGCATCATAAATGGTTCATGTACGGAAATTCAGTCTAGAAGCTCAATCTTGCCAAGTTGAGAAGTCTAAAACTTCTGAAAGATAGTCACGTCGAGGTGCACTTTTTCGATAAATCTCCATTGAGTAAGGACTTTCCCAACTAATTACGGTAAGAGCCATCCAATCCGGGGCAGTTACGTCGAGTAATATCTTCAAATTTCAGCCAATCTGGGGCAATCACTTCGAGATTCAAATCTCTCAAAGAGTAAAGATTAGTCAATCAATTGCAAAACTATTCAAATACTCGTACTGGGGCCGGCCACCCTAATAGCACGAGAATTCATTCTTTCCCGAAGACAGGCAATTGAAAGCATCTATCCATAGTTCAGAGGACCAAGACAACTTTACTCTTGAAGGGTTTCTATGTCACCCTCTTGTCATAACTCTTACTGATTGAATTCATTACCCATCTATTGGTCGCTCGTCAAGCCAATTATCTTATTCAACACTTCTGCCAGCTACAAACTCATATGCATTGACAATGGTTACTTCCTCAGCAAGGTTATTACACCAATTCAGGCAATCACTGCGATACCTAAGAGTTTAAAGACACCAAGTCTTTTGTAAAATCCTCTTAAGGTAAAGTCCAGGAAAAAGCAAATGATCCCCAGCACGAGACTACTTGAAATACTTCCTCCTCGACAGGATGTGTTTCGATTTTTTTATCCCCAGCAGACGGATGGAAGTTATCCCTAGTAAATTCATCAAATTGTTTCTCTTCAACATGTTTCCTTGATCATGTTCCTCATCAGATCTAGTGTGGCTCTTATTCCCCAGCAGATCTAAAACAAATTTTCTTCCCCAACAGATCTTGGAAGATTTCCTTGCTGCAGCCGAACAATAAGGATTGATAATCCCCAAACAGAGAGTCGTCTTCCGATAGTGAAGTATTTCTTACAATAGTTCATGTATTCTCGAAAACCAGATGAACGGTTCCCTTCCCCACAGAGGTTCAGAAAATTCAAGTAGACATAAAGTTCTCTTCAGTAGAGCCTTGACAAGTCGTTTCCCCAGCTAAGTCGAAAAGTTGTAGATCCCCTAGCGGAGTCTTATGGGTGAGATTTGATCCCCAGTAGTTGAGGTATCCCCTAGCATGGCCTTCAAATCTAAAGTCCAATTTATTTTTGGCAAAGGAGATAATTCGAGACAGATGAATTATTCACGCTCTTCTCCAGCAAAGATGTTATCCCCGCAGGGCTTCTCAAGATCGAATCAGCGATCATTGCATTCTCAATAGAATCAGCAGGGACTTGTTACTTCCACATCAGGAATTCCCTTTGCACTTACATTAGTTTGCTGACATACTTAAGACATAAAATCCCTAGTGTCATGGGGCATCATGTCGTGTAGTTCAACATATGCATATCCAGCATAATCCAAGTTTGATATCTTGTAAATCCCAGCCGTAGACTTGCCAAAGTCCACCTTCTGGGTGGCAAATTCTTAAAGTCCATCCGCAGACTGGCCAAAGTCCATCCGCCGGGTAGCGAATCCCTAAAGTCTCCCGTAGCGAGCAGAAGTCCCCGCAGTGGGCAGAAGTCCCCCACAGTGGGCAAAAGTCTCCCGTAGTGAGAAAAAGTCTCCCATAGTGAGCAGCAACCCCCGTAGTGTGGCAGAAATCCAAAAGTCCCCCATAGTGTGGCAAATTTCTAAAGTCCAACCGCAGATTGGTGAAAGTCCATCCTTAGGGTGGCAAAATTTCAAAAGTCTCTCGCAGTGAGCAAAAGTCCCCCGTAGTGTGGCAAAAGTCCCCCATAGTGTGGAAAAAGTCTTTCGTAGTGAGAAAAAGTCCCCCGTAGTGTGGCAAAAGTCCCCCGTAGGGTGGCAAAAGTATCCCGTAGTGAGCAAAAGTCTCCCGCAGTGAGCAAATGTCCACCCGCAGTATGGAAAATTATTCTTGAAAGTGCAGCCGTAGACTGGCCAAAGTCCATCCTCTTGGTGGTAAATTCTTAAAGTCCAACCGTAGATTGGCGAGAGTCCATCCTCTGGGTGGCAAATTTCTAAAGTCCCCCGTAGTGTGGCAAAAGTCTCTCGTAGTGAGCAAAAGTCTCCCGTAGTGAGCAGAAGTCCCCCGCAGTGTGGCAAAGTATCTTGAAATCCAACCACAGATTGGAAAAAGTCCATCCTCAGGGTGGAAAATTTTTCCTGAAGTCCCAACCACAGATTGGCAAAATTCCGTCCTCAGGTGGCAAAATATTGCTGAAGTCCAACCGCAGATTGGAAAAAGTCCATCCTCAAGATGGTAAAGTATCCTGAAGTCCACTCGCATTGTGGCAAAGTATCTGAAATCGACCGCAAATTAGAAAAGGTCCACCCGTAGTGTGGCAAGTCATTAGTCGTTCGACTCTATCCAAAAGACAAGACATCATTAAGGCACTATTGCAGCCTATCAAAAGTCCATCTGCAGTATGGCAAGCCAGTAGTCGTCTGCCAGGGTTCCAAAGACAGACTCTACAAGTCCACCCGTAGTGTGGCAAGTTAGTAGTCTTCTTGCATCATTCAAAAGGCATTCCTCGTTTACCATTCTTCCCATCAGAATTATATCCAAGAAAAGATCATAGGGTTGGGTTTATTACCCTGTTCTTCTTCCACAGAGTGCAAATTTTCTGTCTGTTTCTGGTATTAAATCCCTGCATACCTCAAACGTCTGAAAGAAACTGATATCATCCATTCAGGTCTATAGTGATTGAATAGGGGCAACTTTAACACCCCAAATTTTTTCCTCTTATTTATAACCTTAATTGGCTTTACGTTTTGCATTCATCTGCATATTCCATTAGGTCATAACTAACAAACAATTGGTTTGCATGGAGGTACTAAAATGTGAGATCAAAACCTTATGAGGTCTAAGGTTTACTTCTGGTTCATCGTTTCCACCCCATTGGAGATTGTTCTAACTGGTTCCCTCAAGGATTAAGGAATTAGGGTTTAAGAATATCCTTGTGGGTGTGCCTCTTTCTATATTACAAATCTCATCTTTATCTTCAAGGTCTTCTCAAGGATTTGTTAAGATCATTGGCTATCAGATGAGGATACTTGTGTAGTAAGTGGCAAGGCATTGGATTATGGTACAAGGGATCTAATTTTTCACTATTGCGATAATCAGGGCATTGCAATCCTCTTAATAGTTCATGGCCTGTAATACAAGTTAATGAGATTTGAGGTTGAAACTGGGCTGAAAATAGAGGATTCATTAAAGATACCAATTTGATTCGAGTGTAATGTTCGAGTTGAAATGAGCATGCTAGGATTGGTCATATAGATTACTTGAGTTTCATTGGGTCTTTTTCATGTTAATACTCGTTTTAGCTCTCTACCCGTTTTATACACGTTTTCACTCCGATTATTAGAAGTTCATTGTCCAAATATTAACCATGTTTTCCTAGTCTATTTGTCAAACCATATTTTTGTCATTTTAATATCAAAATTGGAAAGCCCAATTTTTGTTTCTAATTCATACTCAGTTTCACTATCCATTACCAAGAGTCCAAAAGGGGTGCAGACCACAAGTTCAATTCAAGTCCATTTCAAGTCCCATTTTCTGTCAAAGCCCAATATAATGAAAGTCCACATTTTTATTTCTATTAAAATCCATCCATATCCAAAATAAAGTTCAATTCAAATGCCCATTCATAAGACCATATCCACTTAAATTATCATCACTTCGTTAGAAAGAAAAAAAAGGGTGTAAACTTGTTTAATGGCGTGGGCAGATAGTAGTACTAGCAAGCATAACATTTGTTTTGTTTGAGTTTGGAGCCATTTTCACATCCATCTTCACATCCATGACAATGTTTAAAACACAAATGACGCATACAGAGTAACACCAATTCAGGGCATGACCCTTCAAACGGAACACCAGAATTTCTATATAACAATACCAGAAGAATTTAACAGAGGAAAAACAGAAATTTCTCAACATATATTGTTTTTCAAAAATCCAAAACAGAATATAAGAGATAGTCGAATTTTATTAGAAGAGGAAATTCAGTTACAAAGGTTAACCGAGATTCAGTTACACAAAGCATATCAGAAGAGAAAACCAATAACAATTAATGTTCAACTAGAAAGCGATAACATAAAAATGAAACAAAAAACTTCGAAGAAGATATACACCAAGAAAAACTCAGAATCTTCGAGCAACTTGGTCTCTCTATAACAATTTTCATCAGCCGCTAATCACTTTCAAACTCTTTATCAATTTCTTAATCCCTCTTACCCTCTCAGTCCGAACTTGATCCCTCAGCAACAAATTCCAATTTCTTCAATCCTTCAATCTTCTTGTCGTCGATCTTCTCCAGCTCTTCATACGTCATTCTTCATCAAAGTCTCTCATCCCAATCCTCATCAATCTTCACATACCTAAAACTTCGTCAATTCTCCAACCTGCATTGCATAATAAACCTTCGTCAATAATCAACATAACGGCAAGAATCAGAATCGCAGAAAAAATCAAAAGTGGGGAAGAGAAAATCAATAACTGGAATCAGTTAGAAGTTTCAACAATAAAATTATAACATATTCTCAACTGATTCCCTAACCTATTCTAACTGATTTTCAACTGAATTATAAGAAGCACTCACCTCTATAAAGCCATTGGCCAGCTTCTTTTGGATGGGTCTCCACCATTCTTCACCATTTCTAATATTCTTCTCTCAATCTTTCCCTCTCATTTTTTTCCTCCATTGATCTTCACCTTCATCTTCTTCTCTCCCTCATTCTCCTTGATTTTCTTCCCAGCTTCCTTCATCACTTTTCACCATTTTCTCCATTTTCAGACCTTCATCTTCACCCTTCCTCCTCCTTGATTCTTCTTCATCATTCTCGTTTTCTCACTCTCCTATTCTGCAATCAATCTCTACAAGAACACTACAACAATTCACCAAAATCCGAATCTGCGACTTTAACAGTTTCAGCAACAAGGCTTCACTACCTCCAAACTCGCTTTTCTGCAGAAAACCTCCATAACCTCGGATCAACACTATCATCACTACTTCAATTCTTCGTTTCTTCTCTCTATTACGATCTTCATCAATCTCCCTGTTTCATCTTTGCTGAGACATCAAACAAACCTGCAACAACAAGAATTTCCATGGTGACGATCAAGTCGTAATGAATTGGCGAATTCAGCCACAACCTCAAGTAAAGCGCAGAAAGAGGAGAGGGTTAAGAAGACGTTCGTACCTGACTAATATGAAAAGCATCGTTGCGCCATCGCAATAACAAATTCTGACGGAAGTGACATCGAATCGTAAGGTACGAATTCACATCCCTTTTATACGTTGCTACGATGGTGATTACACTCGTTTTCATTTGCATTTTTTTGGGATTTCACCGTGGTTCAGGATGGATAACGTTTAGGTTGTGGCATTTTGTTCTTCAGAATTTTCGTTAGGGAGAGATTAGGTTGTAGGCGGTTGTAGAGGAGGAGTTATCACCATTGTTTCCATCTTCTCTAATGAGGTGTAGGCGCGGTAGTGTTATGACAGGGAGGAAGATGCACCGTCGGGAAGGGAATGGATACAACGGAAGCAAAGGAGAAGAGAAGGAGGAAGACTTAGGGTTTTGTCGGTGAAAATTAATTGAATCCACCATTTAAGAGTTCCAAGAGATAAGATCATAAGGGTTTTTATGATTCCCACCACACCAGCGGTGACACTTGTCACCGTCCGGTAGGTATTCCTCCAGGGCAATCCCATGCGTACTACTCACTGTAAGGATCGTACACCCTCACATCACAGGCCGTTAGATGAGAATACCATAAGAACTCTCAGATCCAACCGTTCAGACACATTTAACAATGGTTGACCGGCCCACACCATACACCCTCAGGCTTGCCTGCATGTGGGCCTAAGGTTTTTGCTATTTTCACCCTCAAAAGCAAGCCCAATTCTCTTGTTAACTAGGAATTACTTCTTTCTCACCCCCCCTCTATTTCTTTGTTTTTATTTTCTGTTTTACATTGTTTTCCATTTTAATCTAGAAAAAATAGTAAAACTTGTAATAAAATTCTCCAAAAATTACAGAGATCTCTTTACTCATTTTAGTGATTTTCCAATTTTATTTCGATTTTCCATTTAATTTCTTTTCCATTGAATTCCTCCATGAACACTTCAATTTGTTCATTTTATTTCTTCCACTTCCAGTAATCTTTTTGTACCATTGTTTTTTCTATTTTTAGAAGACTCATAAGAGAACCTGGAAATATTTTTGTTGTATTTTTAAGTACATTTTATCTACTGTTTTTTTAGTATTGTTTGTGCAAATTTGTGAATAATTCTTAGGTATATTTAAGTGAGCATTTGGCATAGCTAGGTTCTAAATGTTAAAGAGATTTTTTAACACAACATTAGTTTCTGGTTGTGAAGCTTAGGGAATTAATTTCATATTTTTTTCCAGGAGCATTGCTATTTTTAGTGCTTTGATTTCATTCAACTTTTCCACGTAGATTCACCGAGTTTTCACTTAGGGTTTTATGGTTGCATTAGGACATAGTTTGATTAGGACATAGTTTGATTAGGTTTGATCTTAGAATTTTAGAATGCCTTGATATGGTTTAGCTACTGATTTTAGAAGATTGTTATCATATGGGATCTTTTAGCTTTAGCACTTAGGCTTAGAATTCCTTTAAGTGTGTTTCCATGATGTGATTAGCCTTTGAATATGTTTTATGTGTTTAATATACATCTTGAAACTAATCCTTGTTTTTTAGGGAGGTTGAGGTAAGAATTTGGTCATATCCTTCTTCTTTACCTCTTTATGTTTTTTTTTTGTTTGGCTTAGTATTAGCACTTTACTTGCATAGGCTTCCCTCTCTTTAGAACCACTTAACTTCCTTAGGACATCCCATGAATAAATAGTTTTAGGGTTGAGTCCTAGTCCCCTTAGTTTGTCCTTTTACAACTTGAGTTCTTCTTTCTCATCTCATAAAGAAAATAATAAAATACCTAATAAAGGTTGAATGTTCTTATACGCTATGAGACTTTGACGTGGGTTACTTATGCGCGTTCCATTTCGGGGCGAGGTTTAAGGCATCTACCATGATGAACAAGTATTAGTATGAGAATGTTCACAATAAAATTCAAAAACACTTCTCATAAAAGACAACCCACAAAGACATCACGTATTCTCTTCTCATCTCATACTCTTTACGGACAATCACGACTTGCCTTGACAGTTCAAACAACGATACTGTAACCACCCTCGAGTCAGAGTCGGTAACACCTGAGTTAGAACTATGGCAACATCATCCTCAAAAACACAAAATTGTTCCCGCCTTAGTTAGGCGAACTACGTCGACTCTGATCCTCATTTTCCCGATGAGGTATGTAGGCAGCGGGATAGGGCCCGTGCGAGCACAATCTTTATTTTTCCTACATTCCCCCCTTTCGTTCCATTTTTCTTTTCCAAATTCCCTTTCTTATTTCAGTTCCAACTCCAATTATCAATTCTTTCGTTCAAAAACATCTCATTTCCCACTCTTTGGAACAGACTTACAAGAGTGAATCCCGTCGGGTACGGCGGACGAGCTGGGGTGCTAATACCTTCCCAGTTCGTAACCGACTTCCGGACATATATCTTTGGTTCGTAGGACCCCTTCATTTCCTTCTTCCTTAGGGTTGTGCAGCATTACCTCTCCCGTTCCTTCAGGATAAAAAATGTCTGGCTGGCGACTCTACCTTTTCCGCGCCACTTTCACGTTTGTACTAGGATGAAAATCCCGAGATCGACAATAGGCCAATGATTCAAGAGATTCAAATAAAAGCATAAAATTTCATTAAACATTGAGCCAAATCAGGCTCAAAAGAGGGCCACAAATTGCATACAAAAGTAGAAATCCAAGAGAAAACATGGGTCAATGACCAGAAAAGAAAAAGCTACACTACTCATAATATTTCCAATCAATGGAGTTGAGAAAAGTGATGTAGTATTCATCAGCTTCATTATCTAGATCTTGTTCTTTTGAAGCTTCCTTCTTGGGAGCTTGTGACTTGGCCTCTTTAGTTTTGGTGCGAGTAGTCACCCCAATGGAAGTGCTAGAAGAGGAAGCACTCTTCTTTTAAGTGGTGTTCACTTGCTTCGTTGGTTCAGCATCACCCATTTTCTTCCTAGAATTTCTCATATTTAGTGTTTTATGAAGAAGATGAATTCAATGGAGAGTTATTTATAGAGGAGATTCACATATGTTGATTGGCCAGTCAAAAGGCAATTAAAAAGCATGTGAATTCTGTCGCTCCCGATAGGTGGGACCAGGCCCAAATAAAGGTACAGACGCGAACGGTCGGCGAAGGAGACAGTGAGAACACACAGCCGTGAACTCACTGGAGATGAATAGAGTCGCCAGCTAGGCATTTTTATCCCGGAGGAAAGGTAATGCTGCATAAACCTAGAAAGAGATGGATAAGACGGTTTGCGAACCAGAGAGACTGAGAAAGGGGGTTGGTTACAACCTGGGAAGGTATTAGCACCCAGATTGTCCGTCGTACTCGACGGGATCCACGCTTAAAAGATTTGTGTTTTAAAGGGGTAGTGTCAGTGCAATCTGTGTATAAAATAGCTGGAAGAAAATGTACAGGTGTCAGTGTAAGAGAAAAGTGAAGTATATAAGTGAAGTGTCAGTGTAAGAACAGGAGTGAAATGCTCAAGATCATGAGATTAAAAGAATGAGGCTAGAAAGAGGGGGAATATACAGAGACTTTTGTTCGATAACTGTTAAGTTATGCCTACGTATCCTCTCGTGCAATGAGGAAGTCAGAACACCGTAGTTCGACCCAAAGAGACTGAGAGATGAATTGACTGTGAACTGCTTGCTTATCTATGCTCAAGTGTATGATCTGTCTGGAACAGATGCAAACTGTCTTGCATTAGATGGAAGAAGCAAGTTCTCGTTTGTGAGTGAAGGTGATGAGAAAAGAATCCCGGAGGAGACGATTATTATTTGTTTTTGAGTTTTTCAGTCTTTTATTGCTTTTTGAAGATTTGTCATAAGTTAATGAGCTTAAGCCTGAACCAATGGGTTAGTAAACTCATCACATCTTCCCTCTGATTAGGGGTAATGAGGATACCTTAAGTGTGAAGTCAGATTCTCACACTTAATCACCTTTGATATAGGATTAAGATCATTAACCTACTTGTGATTATTTAGATGTTTTTTGTTGTTTTTGTTTAGTGTTAAGTAATGAGGTTAATCCATAATCAGGGATTTAACAGACTCATTACACCATCCTAATAGAAGGATAATAGATGAGAATGTTTAAGCTGAGGAAATCTCCTCAACTTAATCCATGATTAGGGATTAAACTCATGACAAAACAAGCCTTTGATTAGGTGGATTTTATTTAATGGTATGATGATGAAATGAATTTTATGATTTGTAAGACAACTTGAGGGGGACTTGTCCATTAACACTAGGGTTAGTCCTTCTTAACCAATTAAGGAAGAATTAGAACCCTAATGCAAGGCCCAAGTTACAAGCTTGATGTCTTGATGGTTATTAGATGAATTGATTAAAGGATTTAAACACATTAAGGGTTTAACACTTAGGATTAAAGTTATACACTCCATCCTAAGATAAGGATGCAGGCATAAGCTTAATCACAAAGCCTTAAAGCCTTTAGGGTTTAGTCCCTGATTATGAGATAAGAAGAGAAGACTCAAAAGAGACACAAAGGTAAAACTAAGAGGGGAGACTAATCAAAACCCTAATCATTGTCATGCTTGGTTGTTCCTAAGGTTTGTGAGGTTTTCAAGAGAAGTCTTCAATGGAACCACCAGGAAGCAGATGAAAGGATCAAGAGAAGCAAAGCAACTTGCTTCATTCAAGAAGTCAAGTCACTTGAGGAAAGAAAGTGGGAAGAAGAAGAATGAGCAAGCTCAAACTCAAACACATATCAAAATGCAGCAAGGATGCAAAAGAGAGATGAGAAGAAAGTATGAGAAGTGAAGGCAAATTCACTTCTCAAAATCACTTACCACCTGAAAGGTTAGAAAAGAAATACAATGCAATGCAAAATGGGATGGAATGACATGATGCAAACCAAAACCAGAAGCATGTTGATGATGATAATGATGCTATGAGATGCTACAAACAAGAAACAAGGCATGGAGATGATCATACAAGCTTATGGATGCATATGAAGCAAGTTAAGACACATGAACATACATGAAAAGTTATGAGATGCATATGGCATACAACATGACAAATGCAAGGTGCAATGATCAAACATGCTTTCAATATGTCTCATGATGTTAAATGAATCAAATGGAGGCATGGAATGTCATGGCAAGTCATGTTATGCAAGGAGATGCAAGATGGATGCATATGGAAGCCCAAATTAGGGTTTATGAACAATACATCAAACACAAACCAAAATCAGAAGCAAACAAGATTATAAAAAATTGAAAATTCACTCAAAGGACCCCTAATCCTATACTAACTCACTGCCCAAAGGAGAGGTTTCAACTCCTAACCAAATTCAAGTTATGGTTTTCTTAAGATTTCTAGGGTTTTAGGGTTCCTTAACAAGAAAATTACCAAACAAATTGAAAATGAAAGATCAAATCATGGCCATTTAATCTCACAAACTACATTCTAAACAAAATGCAATGCAAAAAGAATCAATGTCCAACTCTTCATGGTTAGGCAGAAATGATTTTTGGAAGTTTGGATCAAAATAATGCCTAAAAATGATTTTAATTCAATGAAAAATTCTCAAAATGCATCAATATCAAAAAATAAATTTGGTTTGAAGATTGGACAATGTTTCTAAATGTCTTAGAACATTTCATGAATTTTTTGGTGATTTTTAAATACCTAAAAGTATTTTTAATAAATTAATTTTCATTAATCAATTAAAAATAAACTTTTAAATATTTAAAAATACTTTTTTAATGCCAAAAATGAAAATAAAAATATTTTTGTGTTTTAAAAATTAATGAAACTCTTGAAAAAAAGTTTTATAATTTTTAAAACATTTTTGCTATTTTAAATAAATTGTACAAATTAAATGAGAAAAAATGAAATAAAAATCAAATAAATGAGAAGTATGCTGGATGGATGGCTGGGATTGAGTCTGGCCAGAAAGGGGTTGACTGCGTGCGCAGATCAAAGGCCCACATTCAAACTTGGTTTAAACAGGATTATGAATTAATTAATTATGGTTTGGGTTTAATGATGAATCTCAGCCACACACACACGCGACAAGTCAACCTTTTCAACGCATCTAACGCTCCAGATTCAAACTTCAATAATTATAGGGATTAAACCCTAATTATTTTCAGGTGGCCGGAGAAGACCTCCGGTCGTCTTCTCCGGTGGGAACCCCACCTGAAAATCCCTAAAATCCTCAAAACGCAACCAAAATGAAATCTAAGCACACAGAAATGATCCCCATAACCCACTGAATCAAAACCCTATCACAAACATCATTTATATTTCCTCAAACTCATGAATCGAACAAAATATTTTTTTAGGTCAGGGAGTTTCAGAACACGATTACATCCTTATTTTTCCACCATTTTCAAAACCAATGACATAGTTATGATCAGGAAAGCATGTAGAACAACTTAAGAACTTAAAAAATGATTTCTGGAAAAAATGTTCTTGAGCTACCTGAGTTTCGAAGCTTTCAATCTTGCAACTTTCTGTCCTCTTCCTTTGATGCAAACCACCCCCTTTGGTCCCTTGATGATGTCTGGATGCTCAGCAAGAGTTTATGTTGGCTGGTTTGGGAGTTTGAATAGCTTCTGCTCAAACTCAGGTGGAAATGGTGTTTGTGATTCAAGCTGTTTCAGGCAAAGGTGAAGGGTTCTTTGTGATCAGGATGATGATTTGAGAAGGTTTGTGAAGTTTGTTCAAGTGTTTGTGGCCTGCGGAATGAGATTCGAAAGCTTTTGCTTGAGGGAGTGAAAATGAGAATGAGGTGTTATGGCTTGCTTCAGGCTTGCTTGATGTATGAAATGGCTGGCATTTGATCCACATAAACAAAGCTTATTGGTCAGGTGATGTGACTTGGCCTGCTGTGATAGGTGAGTTTGCTTTTGCAAAAAGTCCACTCTTGTGTAAGAGAAGCATGGGTTGTGTTCTAGGCTAGTACAAGTGTGTGGGCTGGCGTAGCATGGTGAGGGGAAAGGCTAGGGTTGGTTCAGCATCCAAGGCATCAAGTGGATGGAAGTGTTATGATGATTTTGCAACTTGTTTACTTTTGAAACTTCATGAAAATATCTTGCTTGGCAAACCATGAACATGTGATCTTTTGGTTCAAATCTTATTTTTAGAACTTGTGTAATGCTTGCACATTGGTTTGATATGAACTAGAAGTCACAAATGCCTTGGTACAAAGTTTTTGCAAGTTTTCCATTTGGTGCATATTTTGAAAATTAGTGATTTTAGCCAACTTTGACACACCATAACTTTTGATCCAAAATGAATTAGGTCATGTTCTTGTACTTTTTGAAAAGGGAAAGATCTAATCTACAACTTTCATGACCAAAGTTTTTCCATTTGAAGCATTTTTGGATCAAAAAGTAAGGGTTGAAAAATTGCTAAAAATGACAAATTCCTTAAAAGTCAACCATGCCCAAAAAAGTCAACTTTGCAAAAACTTGTAATTCTTGAATTTTGTGAACTTCAACCTTCTTCCATGATCAAATAAAGATCATATACACTCAAAATGATGAAGATCACCCCTTGGTTGGGTCATTGGGGGCCTCAGATGCTCTGATTTTGCACTGACTTGTCTGAAAAGTCAACCTTTGATCAGATGACTTCCCCATGGAATTTCTTCATGAAAATTGATATGCATACTCCTTATACCATATAGAGACCAATAGAAACAAGAATGACCAAAAAATTTGGGGTTATGGCCTCTGAAACCAAAACCCTAATTTTAGGTCAACTGTGCAGTCAAACCTGGCTCTGCATCCATACCAATCCCAGTTCTTGTGATTCTTTGGCATTCTTGACTTTGAGAGGATGTAATATGATGCTTGAACACACATGGACCCCTTTTAAGTGATTGTTGACCTTTGGAGTGGCTCAAGAAGCTCTTGGATTGCTCAGATCACAAACCCTAGATGCAGATGACCTAGAACCAATGCAAAGACTCAAAATTGTGGTATGAGATGTTATGATTGTACTTATGCATATGAAATGATCACAAGCCATGGTTTGAATGGGTGAGGGCAAATTTGGGGTGTTTACAGCTGCCCCTATTCAAACATGAGTTAGCTGTGCAGGATGTAAGCAACGGCTTAACAGGCAAGCGAGATAACTTGTGGTTGAATACCAAAGACAGTCCAAAATTTGCACTCACAAAATGAAGAAGAAAAGGGATATAGATTGTAAAAGAAAGTAAAGTATATTGTAAAGTGTGGGCGACGGAGGACGACCGTCGAGCAGAGGATGACTGCTGGGTAAAGAGCAATGCCGGGGACGGCCGACATGCCGGGAAAAGTGCGGAAAATAAAGCAATGACGGGGACGGCCGACATGCTGGGGATAAAAGAATTATGATGGGGCCGGCCATCAAGATAAAGCTGTAAAATTCTATGGGGATTAATGAAACATGACGGGGACGGCCATCAAGTTCATAAAGTAAAGTAACCAACGATGGGGACGGCCATCGGGCTAAACTGATGAAGGACGATCATCAGGAAAAAAGAAAAAGGGACCACGACGGGGACGGCCATCGGGTTAAAAAAAATGAAATAAACAGATGATGAGGTACGGTCATCAAAGGTGAAGGACGATCACCTAGCAGGGGACGGCTGCTCTGTTGGGTTAAGATGAGGGACGGTCATCTAAGGTGGAGGACGACCACCTAGCAGGGGACGACTGCTGAAAATCAACGATGGGGACGGCCATCGGATGAGCATGATGGAGGACGACCATCAAGAGGTGGAGGACGACCACCTAGCAGGGGACGGCTGCTCTCAAGGTTTGTCTTGACATAGGACGAATGCCAGATAACCAAAATCAACAATGGGGACGGCCATTGGATAAAATGATGAAGGACAATCATCAAAAGGTGGAGGATGACCACCTAGCAGGGGACGGCTGCTAAAATCAACGATGGGGGACGGCCATCGGATGAGCATGATGGAGGACGACCATCAAGAGGTGGAGGACGACCACCTAGCAGGGTACAACTGCTCTCAGGGTTTATCATGACACAGGACGAGTGCCAGATAAAAAGGAAAATTTGCTTTGTTGGCGATCTACTGGGGAGTAGTAAACACGGACGAGTGTTTATATCCAAGAAACAAAAGGTATAAGTGTTTGGTATTGTGTATAGATTAAAGATGCGGACGAGCATCCTTAAGACTACGATACGGACGAGTATCTGATAGAAACAAATACTGACATGTGTTCAGAGATGACGATACGGACGAGTATCAACTGGTTAATCAAAGAACACAGACGAGTGCTGATTCTGAGAGGACTCTTATGGGGAATAGTAGATACAGACGAGTATCTATATTCAGGAAGACAGAAGTGTTTGACACAGTGTATGGATTAAAGATGCGGACGAGCATCCTTAAGACTATGATACGGACGAGTATCATGTAGAAACAAACGCTTGACGCATGCTCTGAGATGATGATACGGACGAGTACCATCTGGCTAACAAAGGACACGAACGAGTGTTGACTCTGAGGGGATTTGAGTGGTATATACAAGATACAGACGAGTATCTATATAAGAGTGATTGGTGTA
Organism: Lathyrus aphaca; assembly: GCA_963966055.1. Classification (NCBI taxonomy): domain Eukaryota; kingdom Viridiplantae; phylum Streptophyta; class Magnoliopsida; order Fabales; family Fabaceae; genus Lathyrus; species Lathyrus aphaca. The sequence goes on along the minus strand of OZ014522.1, from coordinate 440,037,792 downwards.
TAAATGAGTATTCAACTGCTGGGGAGAGTGACACGGACGAGTGTCAAAAGGAGAAGAGTGTAGTATAAACAAGTATCTGATATACAAAGTATAGATGACTGCGCTGGGGATATGACACGGACGGGTGCCAAAGGTTTGTATATATAAGTATATGTAAGTGCAAAGAGGACGTCTTTGGCTTTCTGCTGGGATTATGACACAGATGGGTGTCAAAAAGTATCTTTAATACGAGTGTTGTGTTTGCACAGGGTGTTCGGGTGACTTTACTGGGGAGTGATGACACGGACGGGTGCCAAAGGGAGTATATATACTGGTGTTTGTGAATGTGAGGCAACTGATTTTGCTGGGGAACTTCCACTGGGGATATGAGGGAAGTATTCTGTATATTGACGGATTGTCATTATTCACAAGTGTTGATTCAAAACATGGCTCATGAATATGCTATATGCTTGATTTTTGTCGTAATGCTCCGTGTTAAAACGGAATGCTACGCTTTGTGGGTGAATATGATGCGAATGCTATGATTATGCAAAGATCAAACCGGGATTCGGATCCCGCTGCTGCGAAGATCTCTGGTCGATCTGCTTGAAATGGACATCCCAGCTGGGGGTGAGATCATTGGTAAATCTGATGAGATGATATCTGTTTGGGGATTCGGGTCACTGGTAGACCTATTCCAATAAATGAAAGACCCAGCTGGGGTTTGAAGAAGCTTTCTTCACTCTGTTGTGATTCCTTCATGCGTTGCTCTTCTGAATAGAGGCTGAAACTCTGTGGGGAGATAGCTCCTTGACTTTTGTACTCGGCTGAGGGTGAAATGGCAACTTGGCTGGGGAGAAAGAGGAGTTACTGAAAGACCTCCCTAGAAACTCTGTTGAGGTGGACTCTTGACTCAGCCGGGGATATGGGCGCCTTCTGTGATGCCTGGCAACTCTGGTGGGGATAAGTAATAAGTGGCAACTCAGTTGGGGAGGACACACTTTGGGTGCTAAGACGGAGTGAGTGTTGATTTTCCAGCTTGCTGGGATGAAGCTTACATGCCCCAAGTTGCGTTCTAGATGCCTGCAATCCTGAAAAAGATAGAGAAACGCACAAGATAATCCCGAGGTATCCCTTACTGGATCCCGTCATAGGATTTTAGACACTTCTGAGAGTAAGTATATTTCCTGCAAGCATGTTTTTATCATATTTTTGAAGATAAGCATCTGTATTCATGCAATCAGTTTTTTTTAAGACATCAGACATCTTTGCAAACAAAAATGTACAAGACGAAACATGACTGAAAATCTGATTTTATTAATCCATATGCCCTGAATTGGCGAGATACAGTCAAAGAAACAAATCCCCTGAAATGAGGAGATTGTTACAAATTGAGAAACAAAATGCTGGCAATGTTGATGACGCTTTAAGGAGCTTCCTCTCTTGCTATGACTCGTATGACTTTTGACGTTCTTCTCATCTTGCTTTCTGAAGAATGTTGATTCTGATTGAAGCCTGATCCTTTCGAAGCTTACCAAGTTGTAAACGATACAGACGAATTCAGAATGCAGTTGTTCGCTTATTCCCTTATTTTGCATGGATCGCCCTTTCGGGTTTTCAATCCATCGGGATACCCATTTTTGCCTGAGCTGTCCAATGCGGCTTTTCAACTCAGCGGGTGTACATTTTTTTGTCTATTTTCCCTTATTTTTGCCCGAGTCTTTTATTCTGTTTTTGACTCGCCGGGATGCCCTATTTTTGTCTGGACTTACATTCTGTTTTTGTGTCCAGCGGGTCATTTTATGCGAAGTATTTTTTAACTGCATCTGAATTCACAGGGGACGGGAAATCTTCACCATCCATGGTGCTGAGCATCAGTGCTCCGCCAGAGAAAACTTTCTTTACCACAAATGGTCCTTCATAATTTGGAGTCCACTTGCCCCTGTGGTCTGTATGAGGAGGGAGGATTCTCTTCAGCACAAGATCTCCTACTTGGTACTCTCGGTGCCTGACTTTCTGATCGAAGGCTTTCTTCATTCTCTTCTGATACAACTGCCCATGACAGATTGCAGCCAATCTTTTCTCTTCGATCAGACTCAGTTGTTCGTATCGGGCCCGAACCCAATCTGCTTCACTCAGTTTAACATCCATTAGTACCCGTAGAGAGGGTAATTCAACTTCAACCGGTAGGACTACTTCCATACCATACACAAGTTGATACGGTGTTGCCCCAGTGGATGTCCTGATTGACGTGTGGTACCCATGCAAGGCGAATGGTAGCATTTCATGCCAGTCTTTGTAGGTGATTACCATCTTCTGCACAATCTTCTTGATGTTTTTATTTGCTGCCTCAACATCGCCGTTCATTTTTGGCCTGTAAGGAGAAGAATTGTGGTGTTGAATTTTGAAGTCCCGACATAGCTCTGCCATCATTTTGTTGTTTAGATTGGAACCATTATCAGTAATGATTCGCTCGGGCACTCCATATCGACAGATGATATCTCTCTTCAGAAATCTGGCTACCACTTGTCTTGTAACATTGGCATAGGAGGCTGCTTCGACCCACTTGGTAAAATAGTCAATGGCGACCAAGATGAATCTGTGGCCGTTTGAAGCAGTCGGTTCAATCTTGCCAATCATGTCAATGCCCCATATAGCAAAGGGCCAGGGTGAAGACATCACATTCAAAGGATTGGGAGGCACATGCACCTTATCCGCATAGATTTGGCATTTGTGGCATTTTCTGGCATAGGCACAACAATCGGCATCCATTGTGATCCAATAATACCCCGATCTTAGCAATTTCTTGGCCATTGCATGTCCTCCAGCATGGGTACCAAAGGATCCTTCGTGCACTTCATGCATCAATAAATCTGCTTCCGTCTTGTCGAAGCACCTGAGGAGTACCATATCAAAGTTCCTTTTGTATAAAGACCCATCAGTGTTCAGAAAGAAACTACCAGCCAGCCTTCTCAGAGTCTTCTTATCATTGGAAGATGCCCCAGGTGGGTATGTTTGATCCTCTAAGAAGCACTTAATGTCATGGAACCAAGGCTTATCATCTTTGACAACATCTGCTGCGAACACATATGCTGGTCTGTCAAGTCTGGACACTGAGATCTGAGGTACAAAGTTGGCAGCCTGAACTTTGATCATGGACGAAATGGTAGCCAGAGCATCTGCAAACTGATTCTCGTCCCGAGGGATATACTCAAGCTTGACTGTTGTAAAGAAAGTCAATAACCTCCTTGTATAATCCCTGTAAGGTATCAGATGATCCTGGTGGGTATACCATTTGCCGTTGGTCTGATTGATTACCAAAGCTGAATCTCCGAATACAGTCAATGTCTTGATCTTGAGGTCAATGGCTTCCTCAAGACCCATAATGCAAGCTTCGTATTCAGCTTCGTTGTTAGTGCAGTTGAAAGTGAATTTTGCCGAGAAAGGCATGTGAACTCCTTTAGGTGTAATGAGTACTGCACCAACACCACGACCATTCATGTTAACAGCCCCATATAACATCATAGTCCATTCTTCTTCCGGGTCAGGCCCTTCAGTGTGAATAGGCTCTTCATGATCTTTTGCTTTTATGAACATGATGTCTTCATCAGGGAAGTCAAATCTCATAGGCTGGTAATCATCAATGGGTTGCTCAGCAAGATATTCAGACAATACACTGCCCTTGATGGCTTTCTGAGATGTGTATTGGATGTCATACTCTGTGAGGATCATTTGCCATCTTGCAACCCGTCCGGTAAGAGCTGGCTTCTCAAATATGTACTTAACTGGGTCCATTTTTGAGATCAACAAAGTAGTGTGGGTCAACATATACTGTCTCAGTCGGCGAGCAGCCCACGCTAAAGCACAGCAAGTTTTCTCGAGCAGTGAATAACGTTGTTCACAGTCGGTAAACTTTTTGCTTAGGTAGTATATTGCATACTCTTTTCGACCAGACTCGTCATGCTGGCCCAGCACACACCCCATTGACTCTTCTAATACTGTCAAGTACATGATCAGAGGTCTTCCTTCAACTGGAGGCATAAGGATTGGGGGTTCTTGTAAGTATTCCTTGATCTTGTCAAAAGCCTTCTGGAAGTCTTCATTCCACCTGACCGTCTGTTCTTTTCTTAACAATTTGAACAAGGGCTCACAGGTTGCTGTAAGGTGAGATATGAACCGTGAAATGTAGTTCAATCGACCTAAGAACCCCCGAACTTCCTTCTCTGTCTTTGGTGCAGGCATCTCTTGAATAGCTTTGACTTTATCGGGGTCAACTTCAATCCCTTTTTCGCTTACAATAAAACCCAGCAGCTTACCAGATCTCACCCCGAATGTGCATTTGTTGGGGTTCAACTTCAATTGGTACTTCCTCAGACGTTTGAACAACTTGAGCAGATTTACCAGATGGTCCTCTTCAGTAAGGGACTTGGCAATCATATCATCCACATAACATTCTATCTCTTTATGAATCATATCGTGGAATAATGTCACCATAGCCCGTTGATAAGTCGCACCGGCATTCTTCAGTCCGAATGGCATTACCTTGTAGCAGAACGTGCCCCAGGGTGTGATGAAGGTTGTCTTCTCCATGTCTTCAGGTGACATTTTAATCTGATTGTATCCTGAAAAACCATCCATGAAGGAGAATACCGAGAACTGAGCCGTATTATCCACCAATACATCAATGTGAGGTAAAGGGAAATCATCTTTCGGGCTAGCTCTATTCAGATCCCGGTAGTCAACACACATCCTTACCTTGCCGTCTTTCTTAGGTACAGGTACTATGTTAGCAACCCACGGTGGATAGCTAGTCACAGCAAGGAACCCAGCGTCCCATTGCTTTTGTACCTCCTCCTTGATTTTCATTGCCATGTCCGGGCGAGTACGGCGCAACTTCTGTTTAACCGGCGGGCATTCTTCTCTTAAAGGCAGCTTGTGCACAACAATGTCGGTGTCCAAACCTGGCATATCTTGATAAGACCAAACGAACACATCCACATACTCTCGAAGCAAGTCAATCAGTTGTTTCTTCACTGAGTCTTGCAGGCAGGCCCCGATTTTAACTTCTTTCACGTCTTCATCTGTACCAAGATTGATCGTTTCAACCTCCTCCTGGTGAGGAGTAATAACCTTTTCCTCTTGTCTTAACAACCTGGCTAGCTCTTCAGGAAGCTCATATTCTTCTTCAACCCCTTCATCAGCTTGATTGATCGGATTGTCAAAGTCATACGAAGTCGTAGCCGTGCTGTTGTCGGTGCTGTCTGGAAGGCACACTCTGCAAGGGTTCAGTTTGTTCATTTTAGTGATTTGATTTTAATCTTGCTTAGAAAAATGAAATAAAGTTGTCATTTTGAAAACACTGCCATTTATTTTTTGTACAAAAAGAAAAATGGAAAAACAGTGAGCGGAAAAGAAAAAGACTCGTTTGCAAAAAGATGTCTGATATTTCATTGATTAATCTTGTTGCACAAAAAGTACAGATGGCCCGATTACAAAATGAGTCTTGTCATCTTGGGCAAGATGCAAGACTTTGATGCATGCTATAAAAATACAGGAAATAATAATTACTCTGCATGAGTAACTCTTATAATTTCCTGGGAAGACCAGTTCGAGATACTGCTCCCCGGGATCTTTGGACGAATCCAGCTTTCCAGGTTGCATTCTTCTTCCAGCTCGTCTTCCAAATTGTTGACAGCATCAGGGGTGAGCATCCCCCCACTAACAAAGTTGGGCTCTTTCGCAGCCTCTGCTTGATCTTGTTGAGTTGGTTTGTAACCCAACCCAAATCTATCCTCTTTCTTCTCCACCGGTAGTAGTTTGCCCCAGCCTTGGGCAGTTCCTTCCTCAACAACCTTCCGGGCTTATTGGTATGATGTCATTGAAGTTCCAGGTACAGCAGATGTTTCATTTATGTTCAAGGCCTCGAAACCTTGGCTCATTGTTTCATGGATCTCCCCATCCATCTCAATGTATTTATAAGTAGCCAGGTGGCTAACAAAAATATCCTCCTCTCCACAGATTGTAACGACTTGACCCTCCCACTCGAATTTTAACTTCTGGTGAAGGGTTGAGGTCACGGCGCCAGCGGCGTGAATCCATGGCCTACCCAATAGACAGCTGTAGGCAGGCTGTATATCCATCACGTAGAAGGTCGTTTTGAAATTTTGCGGGCCAATTGTTATGGGCAACTCAATCTCTCCCAGAACCGATCTCTTAGAACCATCAAAGGCTCTCACCACCAGGTTGCTGGGTCTTAACGCCAATCCGTCATACTCTAGCTTCACAAGGGCTTTTTTAGGTAGGACATTGAGGGATGACCCCGTGTCTACCAGCACATGGGAAAGGACTGCACCTTTACATTCCATGGTTATGTGCAAAGCCTTGTTATGGTTGCGGCCTTCCGTAGTTGAGTCAGTGTTGGTGAACCGTAGTCCATGACTAGCATTAACATTTCCAACTACAGCCTCCAACTGATTGACGGTGATCTCTTCAGGCACATAAGCTGTGTGCAAGACTTTGAGTAGTGCGTTCCGATGGGCTTCGGAGCACATGAGCAATGATAGGATTGAGATCTTGGAAGGCGTCTGATGAAGCTGATCCACTATTTTGTAATCACTCTTCTTGATGATTCTCATGAACTCATCAACCTCTTGATCAAAGGGTGTTTTCAAAGCTTCTTTAACAATCTGCTCCTCCTGCACCAAGCTTTTCCCTTTTGCCTTGGCAGCAGCTTCTGCTTCGGCAGTGGGTCTCTGAATTTGTGGAGCAAAGAGGCGTCCGCTTCGAGTGAAGCCTCCGCCTCCTCCCACATTGTCTATTTGTGGTGCAGGGGTTGATGATTCAAAAGTGATTTTTTGTCCTTCGCAGTACAGGTCAGAGCCGTAATGCCAGGGGATAGCATTACTGCTTTCATAAGGTACTGGTCCAGGCACCGTGATAGTGACTGGACTGATTGCAGCTGCGGAAGGAATTGTGATAGTCTGTGGATCATAATATATCGTGACTGGTGCCCTGATGGGAGCAGCACTTTGGGAGTTGTAAGCAGAGTTATTTTCTGGATCATAGTAGATTGTAACTGTTGAGACGTCTTCAGAGTTTGTTGCTGATGTTGTAGGAGACATTGTTGGAAGGATGGGTGTTGTTGTTGTAGGAGTTTCGAAATGAAGTGGTGCCGAAGTTATTGGAGGAACATTTGTTGATATCTGATCAGTTGAAATGACGGATGAAGCACTTGTTGATGAAGCTGAAGAATTGTCGGGAACAATAGTTGTTGCAGTTGTAGGAGATACTGGAATTGTTGCTGATGAGATTGCTGGGTTTGTTGGAAATGATGTGGTGATTTGAAGTTGGCCACTCTGAATGAGACCATCTATGCCATTCCTCAAGTTATCACACCCATTTACTGAGATATTGCAGTAAGCACACCCTAACTCACACCCCGGGAACATTTGACATTCGAGGAGTTGAGCCTTGATCTCTACCAACGGTGTCCGGATTTGACCCACACTGGTTATTAAATAAGACGGCTTGTCTTATTCAATAGCATTAATTCTGGGACCACCGTGGTTTGGCATGGGGTTCTTATTGACATTGGGTGGTGGTGCGAATTTCAGAGCTTTTGAGTCTACCAGGTCTTGTACCTTCATGTGCAAGGCTCTCAACTTTTCTGTACTGTGGCCAGGTGCATTTGAATGAAAGGCACATCTGGCATTGGAGTCATAATTCCTGGGTAGACTGTTGGGATCTGGAGGTGCCAACGTCCTTAGCTCAACTAGGTTGAGTTTCAGGAGTTGTGGCAGCAATGTAGCATATGGCATAGGGATCAGATCGATTACCCTATTGGCCTGAGAAGGCCTCTGTTGGAATGGCCTTTGCTGATTGTTGTTGTTGGTGTTGTTGTAATTTCTTGGAGGGTACTGAGCTTGTTGATGGTACTGAGGTTGTTGCTGATAGTTTTGCTGCGGAGGTTGATAAGATGGTTGTGGATGAGCTGGAGAGGGAATGGTGACTGCTGCTACAGACCTGTGAACATACTGGGGTCTGCCCCTGTTGGTGTGGATGGCATTGGTCTCGCCAGTTCTTCTTGGGCCTGCAAAAGGCTTCCTTGTATTGCTGGACGAGCTGGCACCATTTTCAGAAATTTTGCCCATCTTTAACAGGCTCTCAATTCTTTCCCCAGCTATGACAACATCTGCAAAGCTAGTGGAAGAGAAAGTAGCCAGCCTGTCAATATATGTTCCCTGGAGGGTGTTCATAAACATATCTGCCATTTCCCTCTCTGACATAGGTGGCTGAACAGCAGCAGCCAATTGCCTCCATCTCTGGGCATATTCTCGGAAACTTTCCCTTGACGACTGTGACATTCCCATTAGGAGGGTCCTGTTGGGTGCCATATCTAAGTTGTACTGATACTGTCTGATGAAGGCCTCTGCCAGGTCCTTCCAACACCTGATAGTTGCCCTTGTCAGATGAGAGTACCATTCTCTTGAGGCTCCCGTCAAGCTATCCTCGAAATAAAACATCCAGAGCTTCTCGTCCATAGTATAGGCCTTCAGCCTTCCCAGAAATGATTGTAAATGGGTCCGGGGGCATGAAGTCCCGTTGTATTTTTCAAAACAAGGAGGCTTGAACTTATGGGGAATCCTGACCCCGTCTACCAAGCCCATGTCCATAACGTCGAAACCCAAAGAGTTTTGAGACTCTAAGGATCTCAATTTCTCAGCTATCTCATCCAACCTTCTGTCATAAGCCTCCTCCCCAGCACCCATTACTGTGAACTGATCCTCCTGGGGATCTTCTTGCAGTACCCTACCGGCAGTGGCAGTCCCTTGAACATTAGCAGGAATATTAACCTCTGGATGAAGGTGGGGACCAAACACAGGGGGATTGACATGAGGTTGGATCCTCTCGTTGTTACTGGTGCCGGCAGTCCCTATATGTGGATCTTCCTGATTTTGCCTTTCCACCATGGCTTTCAATCTTTCCTGGCTCTGAGCCATGTTGTTCATCACTTCCATAAACTGAGTCATATGCGTTCTCATTTCCAATCTTTCGTTTGCCATTTGATTTCTAACCTCTGCAAGGTCCTGTTGTACCTGATCCATTTGTATGCCCGGAAGGTTGTTACGGGTTGGATAACGGTGCGGACGGTTGAGGGGAAATACCCGGCGTCGAGCAATAGTTCCTGAACATCACAACAGATTTAGCAACAATAAAACAAAAACCTACAAAACAAACAAAGGGTTAGCATGCAATGCAGTATGCTTATTTGTTTTCAAGGTATCCGGCTTGGCATTCAGTTTTGACCCTTCCAGACCCTTGAAGATGCTGTTGATGTTGCTTTTGAAGTAAACTCGGATGGAACAAACTGGTACATATATTACAAAAGACAAATGGTACATAGTTTGTTTACAAATACAAGCCCTCTAAGGGGTCAAAATACATTACAAGAAAATAAAAGTACATGGAATGAAAGCAACAACAAGCAAATGGTCAAACACCAAGACCAAACTCATCCTCCCGAACTTCCTTGAGAAGTGCTTTGGTCACAGGATCAGCTGGACGCTCCGTGAGATTCCTGATAAGGAGGTTCCGGGTAGTAACAGCTGCAGTCAGCTTCTTGTGTTGACTTTGGTCCTTTGACCTCTTCACTCCAGCTTTGATCTTCAGCTCTGAGATCTCCCTCTGGGCTGCTGCCAGGGCTTCCTGCCGCTCTTTGGCACTAGCTTCCAGCTGCTCTATCTTGTCTTGGACTCTCTTATCTTCCAGAGTACGAGCCTCGGTGATCCTGACCCACCTAGCCTGACTCTCCTTCAGATACAAGTCTGTCCTGGCTTTCTGGAACTGGGCTTCCTTGCAAGCATTCTTCAGAATTTGTTCTCCAGCCCTAGACTTCTTAATATAATCCTCAGACCTCTCAATTTTAGCCAGATGCTCTACTTTCAGCTTCTCCAACCTCTCAATGTCCCTCCTACCATCACTCCTCTCCCGGAGGGTCTTCTGCAAAGCCTGAGTCAACTTCTCATTTCTCTCCTTCAAGCTTTCAAACTCCTCCAAACTGACAGTGGTAGGGGGTGGTGCTGAGGATGGTCCAGGCATATCCTCCATGGTAAAGGGCATTCCAGAGAATTGAGCCCTGGCATGGGACCACTCATAATATTGTGCTGATGCCACATTGTTGCACTTCCCCAGAATGGTTACTCCTTTAGTCTGAACATTGTCCCAGGCCCAGGCTGCCTGCCTAACAATAGCCAGATTATGCTTGTTCTCTCAATAAAGAGTCTCAACCAAGTCTTGTGCCTTAGGAGTGTGGACCAGTGCATAGCCCAGTTGTCTTCTGAACAGCAGAGGATTGTAATTAATGCTACCCTTAACTCCTATCAGGGGTACATTAGGGAAATGCCCACAACTGGTGATAATATCCCTGCCCTTTGTGCTTTGAGTGCACCACCTGATATCAGCTGAAGTTAGAGCAGTAAGTCTTCTAGCCCAGTTTCTCTGCTGATGAGGGTTCAAAAATGCATCTGTCTTGGGCAAATGCCTGAGAAGCCAAGTATGGAACAAAGGAGCACAGCACCTCACTAATCTTCCCCTCTGCTTTTCATTCCTCTGATGCACTGAGTAATAGAGATCCCCCAATAAAGTGGGCACTGGGTTCCTCAGGATGAAAAGATGGATTGCATTCTTGCTAATGAATCTAGGCTCATCTGCAAATAATATGATCCCATATATGCTCAAGGCCAGTAAAGCACAGACTGCTTTCCACTCCCCCAAAGAAGCTTTCAGGGTAGCTTGAGAGATCAAGAAATCCAGATGCAGGCCAGGGATTCCAGCCTTAGAAGTCATGTGCTGCCCAATCAAAACTGATTCCAGATGCAAGGCCTTTGCTACCTCTTCATTACCAGGAAAGACCATCTCAGGGTTGAAAGGGATTCCACCTCTGATAGGTATACCAACCAATGATGAGTATTCTTCCAATAAGGGGCCCAGCTGAAAGTCCTGAAAAGTGAAACATCTCAGTGGGGGATCATAAAACTGAAGGCAAGTGTGGATCAGGCTTCTCTGTGAAGGGTCCAGATCCATAACCACATCAAGTATATCTCCATAGTGTTCCCTGAACAATGGTATATGGTCTGGAGTGATCAGGGTCTGAATCCTCCTGATGTCAGATAGCTCTGGCTGGAAGAAGTGGTAGGTGATGTTACTCTTTTTAGGTGCCATGATGTTGAGGATGAGTAGAGACAGGTGCTGATGATAATACTGAAGAAAGGGCCACTGACTGGCTGGTGCAGGTGACTGAAGCAGATGCCGATGAAGATAGGTCAATATAGAATATAGGGTCAAAACCTGAGCCAAAAATGAAGGTAGATACCCTGAAACACAAATAAGCAAATGTCAAAATGATGCAATGATTATGTATGCAAATGATATGCAAGGGTTTGTGACTGAGCTGGATCTGATCAAATGCCCTGATATAGGTCTAAGTATGTTCAAGAATTCCAGATGGAGGTCTATAAATCCAGTAACCAGGGTGGGGGACTCAAATAAAGAGCCACATGTCCAGGGTTTAGAATCACAAGAACTGTTCCAACATGGAGTATTCTTAATCAAATCAAAGTAACAGGGTATGTTAAGGCCAAGGGTACCTGCAAACCTGTAAACAGCCCAACCCCCTCACAGGTGGTGTTCTAGAACAAGGATCCTCAGACTTGGATCAGTTATGAGAAGTGTAAACACTTCTAACCCGGAGGTACAATGTTTACAATAACCATAAAAGTTCCTCCTCTAATTCACCTCAGTTTCTGAAGGTCAATACTAAAAGGTCATCCAGACTTAGCAGGCTTCCCAGATAGCCCTAGCATTGCAGGAAATCTGCAACACAGAGTTCTCAAGAAGAAACCCATATCTGAATCGTGTTTCATATTCCCGCACCAGACCGAGATGGAATGGGAAAGAATATGAACCACTCTAGCCTAGGTGTCACTCAGGTCCCAGGTATAGGACCTTAACTCTCAATAGAACACCCACCCACCAAAGCAAACAAACAGATCCAGCCAGCAGCACAGTATGACAGTATGATATAATGCAAAACTATAAAGAAAGCAGTAAAACAACCGTACATAAAGCAAAAATAAATACAAATACACAAACACAAATAAACACATAACACCCCAGTAAACACAAATCAAACAAGCGCTAGGAGGAGCCCACAAAAAGAACCAGAAGCCCTGGTTGCAGTATAAGGTTCCCCAGCAGAGTCGCCAAGCTGTCGCTCCCGATAGGTGGGACCAGGCCCAAATAAAGGTACAGACGCGAACGGTCGGTGAAGGAGACAGTGAGAACACACAGCCGTGAACTCACTGGAGATGAATAGAGTCGCCAGCTAGGCATTTTTATCCCGGAGGAAAGGTAATGCTGCATAAACCTAGAAAGAGATGGATAAGACGGTTTGCGAACCAGAGAGACTGAGAAAGGGGGTTGGTTACAACCTGGGAAGGTATTAGCACCCAGATTGTCCGTCGTACTCGACGGGATCCACACTTAAAAGATTTGTGTTTTAAAGGGGTAGTGTCAGTGCAATCTGTGTATAAAATAGCAGGAAGAAAATGTACAGGTGTCAGTGTAAGAGAAAAGTGAAGTATATAAGTGAAGTGTCAGTGTAAGAACAGGAGTGAAATGCTCAAGATCATGAGACTAAAAGAATGAGGCTAGAAAGAGGGGGAATATACAGAGACTTTTGTTCGATAACTGTTAAGTTATGCCTACGTATCCTCTCGTGCAATGAGGAAGTCAGAACACCGTAGTTCGACCCAAAGAGACTGAGAGATGAATTGACTGTGAACTGCTTGCTTATCTATGCTCAAGTGTATGATCTGTCTGGCACAGATGCAAACTGTCTTGCATTAGATGGAAGAAGCAAGTTCTCGTTTGTGAGTGAAGGTGATGAGAAAAGAATCCCGGAGGAGACGATTATTGTTTGTTTTTGAGTTTTTCAGTCTTTTATTGCTTTTTGAAGATTTGTCATAAGTTAATGAGCTTAAGCCTGAACCAATGGGTTAGTAAACTCATCACATCTTCCCTCTGATTAGGGGTAATGAGGATACCTTAAGTGTGAAGTCAGATTCTCACACTTAATCACCTTTGATATAGGATTAAGATCATTAACCTACTTGTGATTATTTAGATGTTTTTTGTTGTTTTTGTTTAGTGTTAAGTAATGAGGTTAAGCCATAATCAGGGATTTAACAGACTCATTACACCATCCTAATAGAAGGATAATAGATGAGAATGTTTAAGCTGAGGAAAGCTCCTCAACTTAATCCATGATTAGGGATTAAACTCATGACAAAACAAGCCTTTGATTAGGTGGATTTTATTTAATGGTATGATGATGAAATGAATTTTATGATTTGTAAGACAACTTGAGGGGGACTTGTCCATTAACACTAGGGTTAGTCCTTCTTAACCAATTAATGAAGAATTAGAACCCTAATGCAAGGCCCAAGTTACAAGCTTGATGTCTTGATGGTTATTAGATGAATTGATTAAAGGATTTAAACAGATTAAGGGTTTAACACTTAGGATTAAAGTTATACACTCCATCCTAAGATAAGGATGCAGGCATAAGCTTAATCACAAAGCCTTAAAGCCTTTAGGGTTTAGTCCCTGATTATGAGATAAGAAGAGAAGACTCAAAAGAGACACAAAGGTAAAACTAAGAGGGGAGACTAATCAAAACCCTAATCATTGTCATGCTTGGTTGTTCCTAAGGTTTGTGAGGTTTTCAAGAGAAGTCTTCAATGGAACCACCAGGAAGCAGATGAAAGGATCAAGAGAAGCAAAGCAACTTGCTTCATTCAAGAAGTCAAGTCACTTGAGGAAAGAAAGTGGGAAGAAGAAGAATGAGCAAGCTCAAAATCAAACACATATCAAAATGCAGCAAGGATGCAAAAGAGAGATGAGAAGAAAGTATGAGAAGTGAAGGCAAATTCACTTCTCAAAATCACTTACCACCTGAAAGGTTAGAAAAGAAATGCAATGCAATGCAAAATGGGATGGAATGACATGATGCAAACCAAAACCAGAAGCATGTTGATGATGATAATGATGCTATGAGATGCTACAAACAAGAAACAAGGCATGGAGATGATCATACAAGCTTATGGATGCATATGAAGCAAGTTAAGACACATGAACATACATGAAAAGTTATGAGATGCATATGGCATACAACATGACAAATGCAAGGTGCAATGATCAAACATGCTTTCAATATGTCTCATGATGTTAAATGAATCAAATGGAGGCATGGAATGTCATGGCAAGTCATGTTATGCAAGGAGATGCAAGATGGATGCATATGGAAGCCCAAATTAGGGTTTATGAACAATACATCAAACACAAACCAAAATCAGAAGCAAACAACATTATAAAAAATTGAAAATTCACTCAAAGGACCCCTAATCCTATACTAACTCACTGCCCAAAGGAGAGGTTTCAACTCCTAACCAAATTCAAGTTATGGTTTTCTTAAGATTTCTAGGGTTTTAGGGTTCCTTAACAAGAAAATTACCAAACAAATTGAAAATGAAAGATCAAATCATGGCCATTTAATCTCACAAACTACATTCTAAACAAAATGCAATGCAAAAAGAATCAATGTCCAACTCTTCATGGTTAGGCAGAAATGATTTTTGGAAGTTTGGATCAAAATAATGCCTAAAAATGATTTTAATTCAATGAAAAATTCTCAAAATGCATCAAGATCAAAAAATAAATTTGGTTTGAAGATTGGACAATGTTTCTAAATGTCTTAGAACATTTCATGAATTTTTTGGTGATTTTTAAATACCTAAAAGTATTTTTAATAAATTAATTTTCATTAATCAATTAAAAATAAACTTTTAAATATTTAAAAATACTTTTTTAATGCCAAAAATGAAAATAAAAATATTTTTGTGTTTTAAAAATTAATGAAACTCTTGACAAAAAGTTTTATAATTTTTAAAACATTTTTGCTATTTTAAATAAATTGTACAAATTAAATGAGAAAAAATGAAATAAAAATCAAATAAATGAGAAGTATGCTGGATGGATGGCTGGGATTGAGTCTGGCCAGAAAGGGGTTGACTGCGCGCGCAGATCAAAGGCCCACATTCAAACTTGGTTTAAACAGGATTATGAATTAATTAATTATGGTTTGGGTTTAATGATGAATCTCAGCCACACACACACGCGACAAGTCAACCTTTTCAACGCATCTAACGCTCCAGATTCAAACTTCAATAATTATAGGGATTAAACCCTAATTATTTTCAGGTGGCCGGAGAAGACCTCCGGTCGTCTTCTCCGGTGGGAACCCCACCTGAAAATCCCTAAAATCCTCAAAACGCAACCAAAATGAAATCTAAGCACACAGAAATGATCCCCATAACCCACTGAATCAAAACCCTATCACAAACATCATTTATATTTCCTCAAACTCATGAATCGAACAAAATATTTTTTTAGGTCAGGGAGTTTCAGAACACGATTACATCCTTATTTTTCCACCATTTTCAAAACCAATGACATAGTTATGATCAGGAAAGCATGTAGAACAACTTAAGAACTTAAAAAATGATTTCTGGAAAAAATGTTCTTGAGCTACCTGAGTTTCGAAGCTTTCAATCTTGCAACTTTCTGTCCTCTTCCTTTGATGCAAACCACCCCCTTTGGTCCCTTGATGATGTCTGGATGCTCAGCAAGAGTTTATGTTGGCTGGTTTGGGAGTTTGAATAGCTTCTGCTCAAACTCAGGTGGAAATGGTGTTTGTGATTCAAGCTGTTTCAGGCAAAGGTGAAGGGTTCTTTGTGATCAGGATGATGATTTGAGAAGGTTTGTGAAGTTTGTTCAAGTGTTTGTGGCCTGCGGAATGAGATTCGAAAGCTTTTGCTTGAGGGAGTGAAAATGAGAATGAGGTGTTATGGCTTGCTTCAGGCTTGCTTGATGTATGAAATGGCTGGCATTTGATCCACATAAACAAAGCTTATTGGTCAGGTGATGTGACTTGGCCTGCTGTGATAGGTGAGTTTGCTTTTGCAAAAAGTCCACTCTTGTGTAAGAGAAGCATGGGTTGTGTTCTAGGCTAGTACAAGTGTGTGGGCTGGCGTAGCATGGTGAGGGGAAAGGCTAGGGTTGGTTCAGCATCCAAGGCATCAAGTGGATGGAAGTGTTATGATGATTTTGCAACTTGTTTACTTTTGAAACTTCATGAATATATCTTGCTTGGCAAACCATGAACATGTGATCTTTTGGTTCAAATCTTATTTTTAGAACTTGTGTAATGCTTGCACATTGGTTTGATATGAACTAGAAGTCACAAATGCCTTGGTACAAAGTTTTTGCAAGTTTTCCATTTGGTGCATATTTTGAAAATTAGTGATTTTAGCCAACTTTGACACACCATAACTTTTGATCCAAAATGAATTAGGTCATGTTCTTGTACTTTTTGAAAAGGGAAAGATCTAATCTACAACTTTCATGACCAAAGTTTTTCCATTTGAAGCATTTTTGGATCAAAAAGTAAGGGTTGAAAAATTGCTAAAAATGACAAATTCCTTAAAAGTCAACCATGCCCAAAAAAGTCAACTTTGCAAAAACTTGTAATTCTTGAATTTTGTGAACTTCAACCTTCTTCCATGATCAAATAAAGATCATATACACTCAAAATGATGAAGATCACCCCTTGGTTGGGTCATTGGGGGCCTCAGATGCCCTGATTTTGCACTGACTTGTCTGAAAAGTCAACCTTTGATCAGATGACTTCCCCATGGAATTTCTTCATGAAAATTGATATTCATACTCCTTATACCATATAGAGACAATTAGAAACAAGAATGACCAAAAAATTTGGGGTTATGGCCTCTGAAACCAAAACCCTAATTTTAGGTCAACTGTGCAGTCAAACCTGACTCTGCATCCATACCAATCCCAGTTCTTGTGATTCTTTGGCATTATTGACTTTGAGAGGATGTAATATGATGCTTGAACACACATGGACCCCTTTTAAGTGATTTTTGACCTTTGGAGTGGCTCAAGAAGCTCTTGGATTGCTCAGATCACAAACCCTAGATGCAGATGACCTAGAACCAATGCAAAGACTCAAAATTGTGGTATGAGATGTTATAATTGTACTTATGCATATGAAATGATCACAAGCCATGGTGTGAATGGGTGAGGGCAAATTTGGGGTGTTTACAAATTCTTCCTTGGAAATAGAACCCTAAAGGCATGTTGCAGGTATAACCTTTAATTGGTAATCTGTGCCATGCAATTACTCATTGAATTAAAAGTTGTAGTGATTACCACAATAACCAAGGTCAAGGAAAAATTGCTTTAGATCCAAGGTTTAAATTTAATTTTCGACTAAAAGATTGTTCCAAAGTTTTACTTATGCAGAGATATTTAAAATGCAATTCAAAGAATGATAATTGGCTTAAAACATAAAGTAAATAAGGCCAAATAACGCCAAAATTTTCATTATATAAAAGGCCTTATTACAGCCAAGAGATTAATACAAAGAGGAAACAAGAAGTCTAAATATTACAACAAAAAATCCATTAGAATTAGAAGGGGAGCCTCTATTGCAGATGAATAAAGTTGACCTTTTGGGTTTGGAGGCGATTTTCACACAAATCCTTGTCAAGTTTTGCTGCTACAAGGTCTTTATCGAGGCGTTCAACAACATCAATGAGGTCTATGGTGCACTTTAGTTCAGTCTCCAATTCAATGCCATTAGACTTGTTCAACTCAAGATTGTGTTGTTCAGCTGCTAAGATTTTGTTTTGGAGTTCTTCAATATCATTCTTCCACATTTCAATGGCTAGTTCGTTGGAAGTTTTCTCTCGTTCTTCTTTGGTCCTGATGGCCTCCAGGCTTAAGAAATGAGCCTCAACTTCATGTGCCTATTCCCAAGCTGAACTTCTTTATGCCCCAGTTGTTTCAATGGTGTGTTGGATTTTTGGAAGAAGCCTAAAATCTTCAAACATTTGGATGACTAGAGCAGTCAGTTCCATGAGGAAGCTAGGAACCTTGGGATCAAGAGTCGAAAGATATAGCTTTTGTAGGCTATCCTTCAGGAAGAAATGGGAAGTTGGATCTGCACTCAAGACACTATGGATGTCCCTTTTGAAGAAGGTATCATTGATTTTTCTTAAGGATAGGACCAATGAAGTCATATAAAGGTGAACCCTCAGGAGCCATCAAAGAGCATCTCCCAGAAGAACCATATCTCGTCCTAAGCTTCCTTCGAGCGTACTCTAGAGGATTCGGCCATCATAGAGCCAACAGCTGGTCCTCAGGAGCAACTTCTTTAGGGGTTGAAGTTTGAAGAGTTTAATGTTGTAGTAGAGTTTTCTCAGCTACTGGCGAAGTTTGTTGAGTCTTTTCAGGCTCCTTTTCTTTGTTAACTTCGTCCTTATCATGGTCATCATCTTCTTATTCTTCCTTATTTTCCTGATCATCCATAGGCTCATCCTGAGCATCAGGTTGGGGCTCTCCCATATTCTCTGGCTCTTTTGTTTTGGACTGGAGGGATCAGGGTCCTGGTTATTCTAAGGTTCTTCTTCTTCTTCTTCTTCAGCGAAGGCTTCATTTATCTCCCTAATAATTTTTCTTGACTGGCCAAGAATGCTAAAAACGATATCACACTCATGATCAAAATCATCAGTATGAGATTGTTGAGTGTTGATTTTAGCAGGTGAACTTTTATTTTCTTTGATCAAAGGAGGAGGAACAATTACTGTAGTAATATGCTTGTTAATCTCACTTAAAGA
Source organism: Lathyrus aphaca (assembly GCA_963966055.1). NCBI lineage: Eukaryota > Viridiplantae > Streptophyta > Magnoliopsida > Fabales > Fabaceae > Lathyrus > Lathyrus aphaca. The sequence goes on along the minus strand of OZ014522.1, from coordinate 440,018,998 downwards.
GCTATAACCAGAGCCAAAATCAGAATTAGGATGATAAGTTGGCTCACCTTGGCTGTTTAGAAGAACTGTAGGTGTGGGAGTAGTAATTGATGGTGGTTGAGAAACACCTACCTTAACCTGTGATAAGAAACGTTTAGGATGAAGTTTGGAAAAAGGATCGAAATATGTTAGGCGAAAAGTTTAAATACCTCAGTCTCTCCAGCACCTGGGCTTGAGTTGGGACATTCAGGGTGGCCACCAGTTGGTACCACTATAGGAATGGGAGGTTGAACTTCGACACCACCTGTAGCTGGCGCCTTTTCGACCACTTTGGCTACCTTTGAGGAAGGCTAGCCAGAAGGGCTTGGGGACTTCGTCGGTTTCCTCAACATGAACATATTCAATCCCTATATGAATGTGACCTTTGAAACTGTCAAGTGTGTGCTTAGTCACAACCAACTTTTTGGCTTTCGGCTGAGACTACTGTCAAAGGATTTTTATTGAATCCCCACAGAAAACCAGTATGGAAGTGGAAGGGCAAGTGCCACTCTAAAATTAGCAGTGGGCAGTCGAGAAAATGTTGGAGGAAAGAGTTCGAAAGCCACCTCATAACGCCTCTCAGGAGGAATGTTTGATGGGATCTTTAACTTATCCATTTTCTGCAAAAAATTCTCCTTCAAAGGGACAGCAGTCTCACGAACAGTTTGACTAAGATCATCTGGTTGATAGACAGTGTAAATGTTAGAAATTGGCAGAATTTTTGACAAACAAAAAGTTATGAACTTAGTTCAGGACATCAGGATGTCACACCAGATGTTGTGACATTGACAAACAAAGTAAAAATTATGAACTTAGTTCAGGACATCAGGATGTCACACCAGATGTTGTGACATCGCAAATCTGCTATCTGACTTAAATGATGCGTAACAGAAGTGATTAAAATCAGGAGAAAATATCTGGAATTAATTGTAAAAGGATAAGCTCTCCAAGGCGCATCTTTAGGAAGCTTAGTTATCTGGTTCCAGTGTAAAGGAAACAGAAAAACTAACTCACCTTGATTCAAGGAGATGATAAACTAACTCATCTTAATTCAAGGAGATGACTGTGGGATTTATAAAAGTCTGGATAATTTGCAAAAAGCCCACAAACCAAGTGTCGCTCCCGATAAATGGGACCGGCCCAAATAAAGGTACAGACGCGAACGGTCGGCGAGAGGGACAATGAGAACACACAGGAGTGAACTCACTGGAGATGAATAGAGTCGCCAGCTAGGCATTTTTATCCCGGAGGAAAGGCAATGCTGCATAGACCTAGAAAGATATGGATAAGACGGTTTGCGAACCAGAGAGACTGAGAAAGGGGGTTGGTTACAACCTGGGAAGGTATTAGCACCCAGATTGTCCGTCGTACTCGACGGGATCCACGCTTAAAAGATTTGTGTTTTAAAGGGGTAGTGTCAGTGCAATCTGTGTATAAAATAGCTGGAAAAAGAATGTACAGGTGTCAGTGTAAGAAGTGTGAAATGTAATATATACAGTGTCAGTGTAGGAACAGGAGTGAATTGCTCAAGATCATGAGGCTAAGAGAAAGAAGCTGGTAAGAGGGGGGATATACAGAGACTTTTGTTCGATAACTGTTAAGTTATGCCTACGTATCCTCTCGTGCAATGAGGAAGTCAGAACACCGTAGTTCGACCCAAAGAGACTGAAAGGAATTGACTTGTGAACTGCTTACTTGTCTATGCTCAAGTGTATGATCTGTCTGGCACAGATGCAAACTGTCTTGCATTAGACGGAAGAAGCGAGCTCCCGTTTGTGAATGAATGAGATGAGAAAAGAATCCCGGAGGAGACGATTATTGTTTGTTTTTTGTGTTTTCAGTCTTTTATTGCTTTTGAAAGTTTGTCATAAGTTAATGAGCTTAAGTCTAAACCAATGGATTTAGTAAACTCATCACATCTTCCCTCTGATTAGGGGTAATGAGAATACTTTAAGTGTGAAGTCAGATTCTCACACTTAATCATCTTTGGGGTAGGATTAAGATCATTAACCTACTTGTGATTATTTAGATGTTTTTGTGGTTTTTGTTTAGTGTTAAGTAATGAGGTTAAGCCATAATCAAGGATTAAACAGACTCATTACACCATCCTAATAGAAGGATAATAGATGAGAATGTTTAAGCTGAGGAATGCTCCCCAACTTAATCCATGATTAGGGATTAAACTCATGACAAAACAAGCCTTTGATTAAGTGGATTTTATTTAATGGTATGATGATGAAGTGATTTTTATGATTTGTAAGACAACTTGAGGGGGACTTGTCCATTAACACTAGGGTTAGTCCTTCTTAACCAATTAAGGAAGAATTAGAACCCTAATGCAAGGCCCAAGTTACGAGTGTGATGTCTTGATGATTTATTAAGTGAATTGATTAAGAGATTTAAACACATTAAGGGTTTAGCACTTAGGATTAAAATTATACACTCCATCCTAAGAGAAGGATGCAGGCATAAGCTTAATCACAAAGCCTTAAAGCCTTTAGGGTTTAGTCCTTGATTATGAGGTGAGAAGAGAAGACTCAAAGAGACACAAAGGTGAAAACTAAGAGGGGAGACTAATCAAAACCCTAATCAATGTCATGCTTGGTTGTTCCTAAGGTTTGTGAGGTTTTCAAGAGAAGTCTTCAAAGGAACCACCAGGAAGCAGATGAACAGGATCAAGAGAAGCAAAGTGACTTGCTTCATTCAAGAAGTCAAGTCACTTGGAGAAAGAAAGTGGGAAGAAGAAGAATGAGCAAGCTCAATCTCAAACACACATAAAAATGCAGCAATGGATGCAAGAGAGATGAAAAGATAAGTTTATGAGAAGTGAAGGCAAATTCACTTCTCAAAGTTACTTACCACCTGAAAGGTTAGAAGCAAAATGCAATGCAATGCAAAATGGGGTGAGATGACATGATGAGAAACAAAACCAGAAGCATTTACATGATGCTAATGATGCTATGAAGTGCTATGAACATGAGGCAAGGCATGGAGATGTTCATACAAGATCATGGATGCAAATGAAGCAAGCTAGGAACCATGAAAACACATGAAAAGTTATGAAGTGCACATGACATACAACATGGCAAATACATGATGCAATGATCAAACATGCTTTCTATATGTCCTATGATGTCAAATGAATCATATGGAAGCATGGGATGTCATGACAAGTCATGTTATGCAAGAGAATGCAAGATGGATGCATATGAAAGCTCAAATTAGGGTTTATGAACCAAACATCAAACAAAAACCAAAAACAGAAGCAAAACCTAAGATGAAAAATGGAAAATGCCACTCAAAGGACCCCTAATCTTATACTAAACCAATGTCCAAAGGGGAGGTCTCAACTCTTAACCAATCTCAAGTTATGATTTTTACAAGTTATTAGGGTTTTTAGGGTTCCTAAACAAAAGAAATGCCAAACAAATTGAAAATGAGGAATCAAATCATGGCCATTTAATCCTAGAAACTACATGCTAAACACAATGCAATGCAAGAAGAATCAATGTCCAACTCTTCATGGATAGGCAGAAATGATTTTTTGAACTTAGGATCAAAACAATGCACAAAAATGATTTTTATTCAATGAAAAATTCTCAAAATGCATCAAGATCAAAAAAGAAATTTGGTTTGAAGGTTGGACAATGTTTCTAAATGTCTTAGAACATTTCATGAATTTTTTGGTGATTTTTAAATACCTAAAAGTATTTTTAATAAATTAATTTCCATTAATCAATTAAAAATAATCTTTAAAATATTTAAAAATACTTTTTTAATGCTAAAAATAAAAAACAAAAATATTTTTGGGTCATAAAAATTAATAAAACTTATGAGAAAAAGTTTCATAATTTTTAGACATTTTTTACTATTTTAAATTAAATAGGCAAGTTAAATGAAAAAGAAAATGAAAATAAATTAAATAAAAGGAAAGTCAAATGAGTGGAGGGCCAGGATGAGCTCTGAGTTTGAATTGGTTGACCAGCGCGCATCTGGACGGCTGGGGTTGCATCTGAGCCAATTAACCTAAATACGAATTAATTAAACTAATTAAATGAATTAGGGCTAATCAAATGAATCTGAGCCCTTCACACGCGCGGGAGGTCAAGGGAGTCAACGGATCCTACGGCCCAAATTCAAATGGCACTAATTACAGGGGTTATGCCCTAATTATTTTCAGGTGGCCGGAGAAGACCTCCGGTCGTCTTCTCCGGTGGGAAGTCCACCTGAAAATCTCCAAACTCTCTCAAAACGTAACAAAAATGAAAACCAAACATACAGAAATGATTCCCATGATCCACTGAATCAAAACCCCATCATAAACAACATTTATTTTTCATGAAAAGGCTGAATCGAAGCAGACAAAAATTAGGTCAACTGAGTTTCAGAGATCAATTAAACTCTCATTTCATCACCATTTCAAAAACTAAAAGCATCAGGATACTCAGTGAAGCATGGAGAACAAGTTTAGAACATAAAAAATGATTTCTGGAAAAATATTTCTTGAGCTACCTGAGATTCGAAGCTTTCACTCCAGCAACTTTCAGGCCTCGTTTCCTTGTGCAATCCACTCCTTAGGACCTCTTGATGATGTTTGAATGCTCAGGAGGAATTTATATTGGCTGGATGAGGAGTTTGAACAACTTCTGCTCAAGCTCAGTTAGACATGGCAATGGTGATTCAGGCTGTTTCTGGCAATGGTGAAGGGTTGCTTATGGTCCAGATGATGAGTGGAGAAGGTTTGTGAAGTTTGTTTGGATGTTTGTGAGCTGTTGAGAGAGATTCGAATGAAACTGCATCTTGAGGTGAGAAATGGCAATGGGGTGTTCTTGCTCAAACCAGGCCTGACTCTTGGTGGTTTCTACTCAATAATGCAAGGTGAGATGATTAGAGGAATTTGTTTGAGTGTTTGAAGTTTGTGGAGGCAGATTCGAAGCAATTTGCAAAATGAGGTGTTTTTGTGTATGTGATGTTAGGGCATGTTTCAGCTTGGCTTCTTGATATGTTTTGCTAGCAGATGGAAAGTATAAACAATTGCAAGTGGCCAAGGGATGTGACATGGCCTGCTGTGATTGGGATGTTTGCTTTTGCCAAAAGTCAACTTTTTGTGTAAGGAAAGCATGGCTTGGTTCTAGGCTAGTACAAGGCATGGTTCTGGTGCAGCATGATGTGTGTGTGATGCTAGGCAGGTTCAGCAGCCAAGGCAACTAGTTGGTGAAGTGTGATCATGAGTTTTGCAAGTTGTTACTTTTTGGAACTTCATGAAAAAAGTCTTGTTACAGAACCATAAACATGTAAACTTTGATCCAATTCTGATTTTTAGGTCACATAGAATGTTTATGTCATGGTTTGAAGTGAATTAGAAGTTACAATTGGCTTTGGTTCATGATTTTGCAAAATTCTCATTTGAAGCATGCCTTAAAAATCAATGATTTTTGCCAACTTTGTCACACCATAACTTTTGATCCAAGAAGAGTTTGATCATGTTCTTGTACTTTTTGAAAAGGGAAAGATGTAATCTACAACTTTCATGACCAAAGTTTTTCCATTTGAAGCATTTTTGGATCAAGAATCAAGGCTTGAAAAATGACCTAAAATGAAGCATTCTTGAAAAGTCAACTATGCCCAAAAAGTCAACATTTGCAAAAACTCCAAATTCTTGATTTTTGTGGACTTCAACCTTCTTCCATGATCAAATAAAGATCATATACACTCAAAATGATGAAGATCACCCATTGGTTGGGTCATTGGGGGCCTCAGATGCCCTGATTTTACACTGACTTGTCCAGAAAGTCAACTCTTGATCAGATGACTTCCCCATGGAATTTCTTCATGAAAATTGATATGCATACTCTGAAACCAAAACCCTAATTTTAGGTCATCTGTGCAGTCAAACTTGGCTCTGCATCCATACAAACCTCAGTTCTTGTGATTTTTTTTGAATTCTTGACTTTGAGAGGATGGAATATGATACAAGAACACATATGGATCCCTTTGAAGTGATTGGTGGCCTTTGGAGTGGCTCAAGAAGCTCTTGGATTGCTCAGATCACAAACCCTAGATGCAGATGACTTTGAATCTATGCAGTGAAACAAAAATGTGATATGAGATGCTATGATTGAGTCTATGCATATGAGAAGATCACAAGCCATGGTGTGAATGGGTGAGGGCAAATTTGGGGTGTTTACAGCTGCCCCTATTCAAACATGAGTTAGCTGTGCGGGATGTAAGCAACGACTTAACAGGCAAGCGAGATAACTTGTGGTTGAATACCAAAGACAGTCCAAAATTTGCACTCATAGAATGAAGAAGAAAAGGGATATAGATTGTAAAGGAAAATAAAGTATATTGTAAAGTGTGGGCGACGGAGGACGACCGTCGAGCAGAGGACGATTGTTGGGTAAAGAGCAATGACGGGGACGGCCGACATGCTGGGAAAGTGCTGAAAATAAAGCAATGACGGGGACGGCCGACATGCTGGGGATAAAAGGTAAAGCCAAGACGGGGACGGCCGACTAGCTGGGAAAAATAAGAAATATGATGGGGACGGCCATCAAGGTAAAGCTGTAAAATTTCTGGGGATTGATGAAACATGACGGGGACGGTCATCAAGTTTACAAAGTAAAGCAACCAACGATGGGGACGGCCATCGGGCTAAACTGATGAAGGACGATCATCAGGAAAAAGAAAAAGGGACCAGGACGGGGACGGCCATCGGGTTAAATAATAAATGAAATAAACAGATGATGAGGTACGGTCATCAAAGGTGAAGGACGATCACCTAGCAGGGGACGGCTGCTCTGTTGGGGATAAAAGAAATATGATGGGGACGACCATCAAAGGTGGAGGACGACCACCTGGCAGGGTACGGCTGCCGAAAATATCAACGATGGGGACGGCCATCGGATAAAAGGTCAACGATGGGGACGGCCATCGGACGAGCATGATGGAGGACGACCATCAAGAAGTGGAGGACGACCACTCAGCAGGGTACGGCTGCTCTCGAGGTTTCTCATGACACAGGACGAATGCCAGATAACCAAAAATCAACAATGGGGACGGCCATTGGATAAAATGATGAAGGATGATCATCAAGAGGTGGAGGACGACCACCTAGCAGGGGACGACTGCTAAAATCAACGATGGGGACGGCCATCGGATGAGCATGATGGAGGACGACCATCAAGAGGTGGAGGACGACCACCTAGCAGGGTACGGCTGCTCTCAGGATTTATCATAACACAGGATGAGTGTCAGATAAAAAGAAAATTGCTTTGTTGGCGATCTACTGGGGAGTAGTAAACACGGACGAGTGTTCATATCCAAGAAACAAAAGGTATAAGTGTTTAGACGTTGTATATAGATTAAAGATGCGGACGAGCATCCTTAAGACTACGATACGGACGAGTATCGGGTAGAAACAAACTGACACATGCTCAGAGATGATGATACGGACGAGTATCAACTGGTTAACAAAGAACACGGACGAGTATCGAATCTGAAAGGACCCTTCTGGGGAATAGTAGACACAGACGAGTATCTATATTCAAGAAGACACAAGTGTTTGACACGGTGTGTGGATTAAAGATGCGGACGAACATCCTTAAGACTATGATACGGACGAGTATCATGTAGAAACAAACACTAGACGCAATGTTCTGAGATGATGGTACGGACGAGTACCAACTGGTTAACAGAGAACATGGACCAATGTCGAATCTGTGGGGATATGAACAGTATACACAAGATACAGACGAGTATCTGTATAAGTAAAATAAGCATGAGTGGTGTATAGATGGGTGTTTATCTGCTGGGGGGAGTGACACGGACGAGTGTCAAAAGGAGAAGAGCGTAATATGAACAAGTATCTGATATACAAAGTCTAGGCGACTGCGCTGGGGATATGACACGGACGAGTGTCAAGAAAGTGTATATATAGGTATATGTGAGTGCAAAAATGATGTCTTTGGCTTTCTGCTGGGGTATGACACGGACGGGTGTCAGGAAGTGTCTGTAATACGGGTGATCTTGTTTGTAAAGAGTGTTCAGGCGGCTTTACTGGGGAAAGATGACACGGACGGGTGTCGAAAGGTGTATATACTGGTGTTTGTGATTTGAGGCAGCTACTTTTGCTGGGGACCCTGGGGGATTTTGGGGAAAGTATTATGTATTCTGATGAATGGTTATTATTCACAAGTGTCTGATTCATATCATGGTTTATGATTATGCTATATGTTTGATTTTTGCCGTAATGCTCCGTATTAGACGGAATGCTACGCTCTGAGGGGATAATATGATGCAAATGCTATGATTATGCAAAGAGGTACAGATCCTGAATTTGGATTCCGTTGCTGCGAAGATCTCTGGCCGATCCGTTTGAAATGGACATCCCAGCTGGGGATGAGATCATTGATAGATCTTGGAGAGATGTATCTGCTTGGGGATGTAGGTCACTGATTGACATATCCTTGTAATATGGGACCCAGCTGGGGTTTGTAGAAGTCTTCCGTACTCTGTTGTGACTCCTTCATGCGTTGCTTTTCTGAATAGAGGCTGAGGATTCTGTGGGGGAGATGATTCCCTGACTTCTGCCTTCTGCTGAGGAAGAAAGAAAATGGTACTACAGCTGGGGAATGTTGTTGGCCACTCAGCTGGGGAGAGTAATGAGAGGCAACTCAGCTGGGGATAGAGCATTTCAGATGCTGAGATTATTTGTTGATTTGCCAGCTTGCTGAGATGTAGCCTGCATGCCCCAAGTTGCATTCTGGATACCTGCAGTCCTGCAAAGATAAGGAAACGCACAAATGGTCCCGAGGTATCCTTTACTGGATTCCGTCATAGGAGTTTAGATGCTCTTGAGAGTAAGCATATTTCCTGTAAGCACGTTTTTACTTTTTGAAGATAAGCATCTGTATTCTTATGCAATCAGCTTTTTTCTTTTAAGACATCAGACATTTTTTGCAAATAATATGTACAAAATGAGACATGACTGAAAATCTGATTTTATTAATTCATATGCCCTGAATTGGCGAGATACAGTCAAAGGAACAAATCCCCTAAAATGAGGAGATTGTTACAAATTGAGAAACAAAATGTTGGCAGTGTTGATGACGCTTTGAGGAGCTTCCTCTTCACTATGACCCGTATGACTTTTGACGTTCTTCTCATCTTGCTTTCTGAAGAAGGCTGATTCTGATTGAAGCTTGATCCTTTCGAAGTTTACCAAGTTGTAGATGATACAGACGAACTCAGAATGCAGTTGTTCGCTTATTCCCTTATTTTGCATGGATCGCCCTTTCGGGTTTTCAATCCATCGGGATACCCATTTTTGCCTGAGCTGTCCAATGCGGCTTTTCAACTCAGCGGGTGGTACATTTTTTTATTTATTTTCCCTTATTTTTGCCCGAGTCTTTTATTCTGTTTTTGACTCGCCGGGATGCCCTATTTTTGCCTGGACTTACATTCTGTTTTTATGTCCAGCGGGTCATTCTTATGCGAAGTATTTTCTAACTGCATCTGAATTCACAGGGGATGGGAAATCTTCACCATCCATGGTGCTGAGCATCAGTGCTCCACCAGAGAAAACTTTCTTTACCACGAACGGTCCTTCATAATTCGGAGTCCATTTGCCCCTGTGGTCTGTATGAGGAGGGAGTATTCTCTTCAGCACAAGATCTCCTACTTGGTACTCTCGGTGCCTGACTTTCTGATCGAAGGCTTTCTTCATTCTTTTCTGATACAACTGCCCATGACAAATTGCAGCCAATCTCTTCTCTTCGATCAGACTCAGTTGTTCGTAACGGGACCTAACCCACTATGCTTCACTCAGTTTAACATCCATTAGCACCCGTAGAGAGGGTAATTCAACTTCAACAGGTAGGACTGCTTCCATACCATAAACAAGCTGATACGGTGTTGCCCCAGTGGATGTTCTGATTGACGTGCGGTACCCATGCAAGGCAAATGGTAGCATTTCATGCCAATCTTTGTAAGTGACTACCATCTTCTGCACAATCTTCTTGATATTCTTATTAGCTGCCTCAACAGCGCCGTTCATCTTTGGCCTGTAAGGAGAATAATTGTGATGTTGGATCTTGAAGTCCCGGCATAATTCAGCCATCATCTTGTTGTTCAAGTTGGAACCATTATCAGTAATGATTCGCTCGGGAACTCCATATCGACAGATGATATCTCTCTTCAGAAATCTGGCTACCACTTGTCTTGTAACGTTTGCATATGAGGCTGCTTCGACCCACTTGGTGAAGTAATCAATAGCGACCAGGATGAATCTGTGGCCATTTGAAGCAGTCGGCTCAATCTTGCCAATCATGTCAATGCCCCACATAGCAAAGGGCCAGGGTGAAGACATTATGTTCAGAGGATTGGGAGGTACATGCACTTTATCTGCATAGATCTGGCATTTGTGGCATTTTCTGGCGTAGGCACAACAATCGACATCCATCGTGATCCAATAATAGCCTGATCTTAACAACTTCTTAGCCATTGCATGTCCTCCAGCATGGGTACCAAAGGAGCCTTCGTGCACTTCATGCATCAACAGGTTTGCTTCTGTCTTATCAATACATCTGAGGAGTACCATATCAAAGTTCCTTTTGTACAAAGATCCATCAGTGTTCAGAAAGAAACTCCCAGCAAGCCTTCTTAAAGTCTTCTTATCATTGGAAGATGCCCCAGGTGGGTATGTTTGATCCTCCAAGAAGCATTTAATGTCGTGGAACCAAGGCTTATCATCTTTGACAACTTCCGCTGCAAATACATATGCTGGTCTATCAAGTCTTGACACTGAAATCTGAGGTACAAAGTTAGCAGCTTGAACTTTGATCATGGACGAAATGGTAGCCAGAGCATCTGCAAACTGATTCTCGTCCCGAGGGATATACTCAAGCTTGACTGTTGTAAAGAAAGTCAATAACCTCCTTGTATAATCCCTGTAATGTATTAGATGATCCTGGTGTGTGTACCATTTTCTGTTGGTTTGATTGACTACCAAAGCTGAATCTCCGAATACGGTCAAAGTCTTGATCCTGAGGTCAATGGCTTCCTCAAGACCCATAATACAAGCTTCGTATTCAGCTTCGTTGTTAGTGCAGTTGAAAGTGATTTTTGCCGAGAAAGGCATGTGAACTCCTTTAGGTGTAATGAGTACTGCACCAACACCACGACCATTCATGTTAACAGCCCCGTCAAACATCATAGTCCATTCTTCTTCCGGGTCAGGCCCTTCAGTGTGAATAGGCTCTTCGCGATCTTTTGCTTTAATGAACATGATGTCTTCATCAGGGAAGTCAAACCTCATAGGCTGGTAATCATCAAGGGGTTGCTCAGCAAGATATTCAGACAATACACTGCCCTTGATGGCTTTTTGAGAGGTGTACTGGATGTCATATTCTGTGAGAATCATTTGCCATCTTGCAACCCGTCCGGTAAGCGCTGGCTTCTCAAATATGTACTTGACCGGGTCCATCTTTGAGATCAATAAAGTAGTGTGGGTCAACATATACTGTCTCAGTCGGCGAGCAGCCCACGCTAAAGCACAGCAAGTTTTCTCGAGCGGTGAATAACGTTGTTCACAGTCGGTAAACTTTTTGCTTAGGTAGTATATTGCATACTCTTTTCGACCAGACTCGTCATGCTGGCCCAACACACACCCCATTGACTCTTCTAATACTGTCAAGTACATGATCAGAGGTCTTCCTTCAACTGGTGGCATAAGGATTGGAGGTTCTTGCAGATATTCCTTGATCTTGTCAAAAGCCTTCTGGCAATCTTCGTTCCACCTGACCGTCTGTTCCTTTCTCAACAATTTGAATAAAGGTTCGCAGGTTGCTGTAAGGTGAGATATGAACCGTGAAATGTAGTTCAATCGACCTAAGAACCCTCGAACTTCTTTCTCTGTTTTCGGTGCAGGCATCTCTTGGATGGCTTTGACTTTATCAGGGTCAACTTCAATCCCTTTCTCACTTACAATAAATCCCAGCAGCTTACCAGATCTCACCCCGAATGTGCATTTGTTGGGGTTCAGCTTCAGTTGGTACTTCCTCAGACGCTTGAATAGCTTCAGCAGATTTACCAGGTGGTCTTCTTCAGTTAGGGACTTGGCGATCATGTCATCCACATAACATTCTATTTCTTTATGGATCATATCGTGGAATAATGTCACCATAGCCCGTTGATATGTGGCACCAGCATTCTTGAGCCCAAATGGCATTACTTTGTAGCAGAACGTGCCCCAAGGTGTGATGAAGGTTGTATTATCCATGTCTTCAGGTGACATCTTGATCTGATTATATCCTGAGAATCCATCCATGAAGGAGAATACCGAGAACTGAGCCGTGTTATCCACCAATACGTCAATGTGAGGTAATGGGAAGTCATCTTTCGGGCTGGCTCTATTCAAATCCCGGTAATCAACACACATTCTTACTTTTCCGTCTTTCTTAGGCACAGGTACTATGTTAGCAACCCACGGCGGATAGCTAGTTACAGCAAGAAACCCGGCGTCCCACTGTTTTTGTACCTCCTCCTTGATTTTCATTGCCATGTCTGGACGAGTACGGCGCAGTTTCTGTTTGACCGGTGGGCATTCTTCTCTCAGAGGTAGCTTGTGCACGACAATATCGGTATCCAACCCTGGCATATCTTGGTAAGACCAAGCAAACACGTCCACATACTCTTGAAGCAGGTCAATCAGTTGTCTCTTCACTGAGTCTTGCAGGCAGGCCCCGATTTTAACCTCTTTCACGTCTTCATCTGTACCAAGATTAATCACTTCAACCTCCTCCTGGTGAGGAGTAATAACCTTTTCCTCTTGTCTTAACAACCTGGCTAGCTCTTCAGGAAGCTCATACTCTTCTTCAACCCCTTCATCAGCTTGATTGATTGGATTGTCAAAGTCATACGAAGTCATAGCCGTGCTGTTGTCGGTGCTGTCTGGAAGGCACTCTCTGCAAGGGTTAAGTTTGTTCATTTTAGTGATTTGATTTTAATCTTTATTTAGAAAAGTGAAATGAAGTTGTCATTTTGAAAACACCGCCATTTATTTTTTTGTACAAAAAGAAAAATGGAAAAACAGTGAACGAAAAGAAAAAGACTCGTTTGCAAAAAGATGTCTGATATTTTATTAATTGATCTTGTTTGCACAAAAAGTACAGATGGCCCTGATTACAAAATGAGTCTTGTCATCTTGGGCAAGATGCAAGACTTTGATGCATGCTATAAAATACAGGAAATAATAATTACTCTGCATGAGTAACTCTTATAATTTCCTGGGAAGACCAGTTCGAGATACTGCTCCCCGGGATCTTTGGACGAATCCAGCTTTCCAGGTTGCGTTCCTCTTCCAGCTCGTCTTCCAGACAGTTGATGGCATCAGGGGTAAGCATCCCCCACTCACAAAGTTGGGCTCTTTCGCAGCCGCTGCTTGATCTTGTTGAGTTGGTTTGTAACCCAACCCAAATCTGTCTTCTTTCTTCTCCACCGATAGCAGTTTGCCCCAGCCCTGGGCATTTCCTCCCTCAACAACCTTCCGGGCTTGTTGGTATGATGATATTGAAGTACCAAATACAGCAGATGTCTCGTTGACATTCAGGGCTTCAAACCCCTGGATCATTGTTTCATGGATCTCCCCATCCATCTCAATGTACTTATAGGTTGCCAGGTGGCTGACAAAAATGTCCTCCTCTCCGCAGATTGTAACGATTTGACCCTCCCACTCATATTTTAACTTCTGGTGAAGGGTAGAGGTCACGGCGCCAGCAGCGTGAATCCATGGCCTACCCAATAGACAGCTGTAGGCAGGCTGTATATCCATCACATAGAAGATAGTTGTGAAAGTCTGCGGGCCAATCGTTACGGGTAATTCAATCTCTCCCAGAACCGATCTCTTTGAGCCATCAAAAGCTCTCACCACCAGGTTGCTGGGTCTCAATGCCAATCCGTCATATTCTAGCTTCACCAGGGCCTTCTTAGGTAAGACATTGAGGGATGACCCCGTGTCTACCAGCACATGGGAAAGGACAGCACCTTTGCATTCCATGGTTATGTGCAAGGCTTTGTTATGGTTGCGGCCTTCCGTTGTCAAATCAGTATTGGTGAACCCTAGTCTGTGACTAGCATTCACATTCCCCACCACAGCTTCCAGCTGATTGACAGTGATCTCTTCAGGCACGTAAGCTGCGTGCAAGACTTTGAGTAGTGCATTCCGATGGGCTTCGGAGCACATAAGCAATGATAGGATTGAGATCTTGGAAGGCGTCTGATGAAGCTGGTCCACTATTTTATAATCACTCTTTTTGATGATTCGCATGAACTCATCAACCTCTTGATCGAATGGTGTCTTCAAGGCTTCTTTAACAACTTGATCTTCCTGCACAGGGCTCTTCCCTTTTGCCTTGGCAGCAGCTTCTGCTTCGGCAGTGGGTCTCTGAATTTGTGGAGCGAAAAGACGTCCGCTTCGGGTGAAGCCTCCGCCTCCTCCCACATTGTCAATTTGTAGTGCAGGGGTTGATGATTCAAAAGTGATTCTTTGTCCTTCACAGTACAAGTCAGAGCCGTAATGCCAGGGGATAGCATTACTGCTTTCATAAGGTACTGGTCCAGGCACCGTGATAGTGACTGGACTGACTGCAGCTGCGGAAGGAATTGTGATAGTTTGTGGATCGTAATAAATTGTAACTGGTGCTCTAGTGGGAGCAGCACCTTCTGAGTTGTAGGCGGAGTTGTTTTCAGGGTCGTAGAATATGGTGATAGTTGAGACGTCTTCATGATTTGTTGCTGGTGTTGTAGGAGACAATGGTGGGAGAATGGATGTTGTTGTTGTAGGAGCTTCATAATGGAGTGGTGCTGGAGTTGTAGGAGGAAAATTTGTTGAAAACTGATCAGTTGAGATAATGGATGAAGTACTTGTTGATGAAGCCGAAGAATTGTCAGGAATAATGGTTGTTGCAGTTGTAGTAGTTTCTGGAGTTGTTGCTGATGAGATTGCTGGATTTGTTGGAAATGATGTGGTGATCTGAAGCTGGCCACTCTGAATTAGGCCATCTATGCCATTCCTCAAATTATCGCACCCATTTACCGAGATATTGCAGTAAGCACAACCCAACTCACACCCCGGGAACATTTGACATTCCAAGAGCTGAGCTTTGATTTCCACCAACGGTGTCCTGATCTGGCCCACACTTGTTATTAAATAAGACGGCTTGTCTTCTTCAATAGCGTTAATTCTAGGACCACCGTGGTTTGGCATTGGGTTTTTATTGACATTGGGTGGTGGTGCGAAATTCAGAGCTTTCGAGTCTACCAGGTCTTGTACCTTCATATGCAGAGCTCTGCATTTTTCTGTACTGTGGCCAGGTGCGTTTGAATGGAAGGCACACCTAGCGTTGGAGTCATAGTTCCTGGGTAGACTGTTGGGATCTGGAGGTGCCAGCGTCCTTAGCTCAACTAGGTTGAGTTTCAGGAGTTGTGGCAGCAGGGTAGCATATGGCATAGGGATTGGATCGATCACCCTATTAGCTTGAGATGGCCTTTGCTGAAATGGCCTTTGTTGACTGTTGTTGTTGGTGTTGCTGTTGTTGTAATTTCTTGGAGGATACTGATTTTGTTGGTGGTACTGAGGTTGTTGCTGATAGTTTTGCTGCGGAGGTTGATAGACTGGTAGAGGATGAGCTGGAGCAGGAATGGTGACTGCTGCTATTGACCTTTGAACATATTGGGGCCTGCCCCTGTTGGTGTGGATGGCATTGGTCTCGCCAGTTCTTCTCGGGCCTGCAAAAGGCTTCCTTGTACTACTGGACGAGCTGGCACCGTTGTCGGATATCTTACCCATTTTCAACAGGCTCTCAATTCTCTCCCCAGCTATGACAACATCTGCAAAGCTAGTGGAAGAGAAAGCAGCCAGACTTTCAATATAAGTCCCCTGAAGGGTGTTCATAAACATATCTGCCATTTCCCTCTCAGACATAGGTGGCTGAACAGCAGCAGCCAGTTGCCTCCATCTCTGGGCATATTCCCGGAAACTTTCCCTTGACGACTGTGACATTCCCATTAGGAGGGTCCTGTTGGGTGCCATGTCTAAGTTATACTGATACTGTCTGATGAAGGCCTCTGCCAGGTCCTTCCAGCATCTAATAGTTGCCCTTGTCAAGTGAGAGTACCATTCTCTTGACGCTCCAGTCAAGCTGTCTTCGAAATAGAACATCCAGAGCTTTTCATCCATAGTATAGGCCTTCAGCCTTCCCAGAAATGACTGTAAATGAGTCCGGGGGCATGAAGTCCCGTTGTATTTTTCAAAGCAAGGAGGCTTGAACTTATGGGGGATCCTGACCCCGTCTACCAAGCCCATGTCCATGACGTCAAAGCCCAAAGAGTTTTGAGACTCTAAGGATCTCAACTTCTCAGCTATCTCATCCAATCTTCTATCATAAGCTTCTTCCCCAGCACCCATTACTGTGAATTGATCCTCTTGGGGGTCTTCTTGAAGTACTCTGGCTGCAGTGGCAGTCCCTTGAACATTTGCAGGAATATTGACCTCAGGATGGAGGTGTGGTCCAAATACCGGAGGGTTGACATGAGGTTGTACCCTTTCATTGTTACTGGTACCGGCAGTCCCTATATGTGGATCCTCTTGATTCTGCCTTTCCACCATGGCCCTCAATCTTTCCTGGCTCTGAGCCATGTTGTTCATAACTTCCATAAACTGAGTCATTTGATTCCTAATCTCTAGCCTTTCATTTGCAATTTGATTTCTGACCTCAGTAAGGTCCTGCTGCATCTGATCCATTTGAATGCCCGGAAGGTTGTTTTGGGTTGGATAACGGTGCGGACGGTTGAGGGGAAATACCCGGCGCCTAGCAATAGTTCCTGATGCATCACAACAGAGGTTAGCAACAATAAAACAAAACCTACAAAACAAACAAAGGGTTAGCATGCAATGCAGTTATGCTTATTTGTTCTCAAGGTATCCGGTTTGGCCTTTAGTTTTGACCCTTCCAGACCCTTGAAGATGTTGTTGTTGTTGCTTGAAGAAAACTCAGATGAAGCAAACTAACACAAATATATTACAGAAGGTGAAATAATACAACTTGTTCATTTTACAACACAAGCCCTCTAAGGGGTCAAAATATATTACAAGAAAATAAAAGTACATGGAAAGGAAGCGACAACAAACAAATCGTCAAACACCAAGACCAAACTCATCCTCACGAACTTCCTTGAGAAGTGCTTCGGTCACAGGATCAGTCGGACGCTCCGTGAGATTCCTGATGAGGAGATTCCGGGTGCTAACAGCTACTGCTAGCTTCTTGTGCTGAGCTTGGTCCTTTGACCTCTTTACCCCTGCTTTGATTTTCAGCTCTGATATCTCCCTCTGGGCTGCTGCCAGGGCCTCTTGCTGTTCTTTTGCACTAGCTTCCAGTTGCTCCATCTTGTCTTGAACTCTCTTGTCCTCTAGAGTATGAGCCTCGGTGATCCTGACCCACCGGGCTTGACTCTCCTTTAAGTACAAGTCTGTCCTTGCTCTCTGGAACTGGGCTTCCTTGCAAGCATTCTTCAGAATTTGTTCTCCAGCCTTAGATTTATTGATATAATCCCCAGACTTCTCAATCTTAGTCATATGCTCCACTTTCAATTTCTCCAATCTCTCAATCTCCCTCACACCCTCACTCCTCTCCCGGAGGGTCTTCTGCAAAGCCTGGGTTAACTTCTCATTTCTTTCCTTCAAACTCTCATACTCCTCCAAACTGATAGTGGCAGGGGGTGGTGCTGAAGATGACTCAGGCATATCTTCTATAGTAAAGGGCATCCCAGAGAAATGGGCCCTGGCACGGGACCACTCATAATATTGTGCTGATGCCACATTGTTGCACTTCCCCAAAATGGTGATTCCCTTGGTTTGAACATTATCCCAGGCCCAGGCAGCCTGTCTAACAATAGCCAAATTAATCTTGTTCTCACAATAGAGAGTCTCAACCAAGTCCTGTGCCTTAGGAGTGTGGACCAGTGCATAGCCCAGTTGCCTTCTGAACAGCAGAGGGTTGTAATTAATACTACCCTTAACTCCTACTAGGGGTACATTGGGAAAATGCCCACAGCTGGTGATGATATCCCTGCCTTTGGTGCTTTGAGTGCACCATCTGACATCTGCTGAAGTTAGAGTAGTGAGTCTCTTAGCCCAGTTGCTCTGCTGATGAGGGTTCAGAAATGTATCTGTCCTGGGCAAATGCCTGAGAAGCCAAGTGTGGAACAATGGAGCACAACATCTCACTAACCTTCCCCTCTGCTTTTCATTCCTCTGATGCACTGAGTAGTAAAGATCCCCCAATAAAGTTGGCACTGGGTTCTTCAAGATGAAAAGATGGATTGCATTCTTGCTAATGAATCGAGGCTCATCTGCAAACAACACAATTCCATATACACTCAAGGCCAGCAAGGCACAGACAGCCTTCCACTCTCCTAAAGAAGCCTTCAGGGTAGCTTGAGAGATCAGGAAATCCAGATGAAAACCGGGGATTCCGGCTTTGGAAGTCATATGCTGCTCAATTAGGACAGGTTCCAGATGCAAAGCTTTTGCTACTTCTCCATTACCAGGAAAGACCATCTCAGGGTTGAAAGGGATTCCACCCCTGATAGGCAGACCAACTAATGAAGAGTATTCTTCCAATAAGGGGCCCAACTGAAAGTCTTGAAAGGTGAAACATCTCAGTGGGGGATCATAGAACTGAATGCAAGTGTGAATGAGGCTCCTCTGTGATGGGTCCAGATCCATAACCATATCAAGTATATCTCCATAACTTTCCCTGAACAATGGTATGTGATCTGGAGTGATCAGGGTCTGAATCCTCCTGATGTCTGATAGCTCTGGCTGGAAAAAGTGATAGGTGATGTTGCTCTTTTTAGGAGCCATGATGCTGAAGACTGAGTAGAGACAGGTGCTGATGATAATGCTGAAGTAATGAGCCACTGATTGGCTGGTGCTGATGATAACTGAAGCAAATGCTGATGAAGATGGGCCAATACTGAAGATGGGGTCAAAACCAAAACCGGATGAAAATGGATACCCTGAAACACAAATAAGCAAATGTCAATATGATGCAATGATTATGTATGCAAATGAAATGCAAGGGTCTGTGACTGAGCTGGATCTGATCAAAATGCCCTGATATAGGTCCAAGTATGTTCAAGAATTCCAGATGGAGGTCTATAAATCCAGTAACCAAGGTGGGGGACTCAAATAAAGAGCCACATGTCCAGGGTTTTAGAATCACAAGAACTGTTCCAAAATGGAGTACTCTTAAACAAACAAAGTAACAGGGTATTCTGAGGTCAAGGTACCTGCAAACCTGTAAACAGCCCAACCCCCTCACAGGTGATGTTCTAAAACAAGGATCCTCAGACTTGGATCAGTTATGAGAAGTGTAAACACTTCTAACCCGGAGGTACAGTGTTTACAATAACCATAAAGGTTCCTCCTCTAATTCACCTCAGTTTCTGAAGGTCAATACTAAAGGTCATCCAGACTTAGCAGGCTTCCCAGATAGCCCTAGCATTGCAGGAAATCTGCAACACAGAGTTCTCAAGAAGAAACCCATATCTGAACCGTGTTTCATATTCCCGCACCAGACCGAAATGGAATGGGAAAGAATATGATTCACTCTAGCCTAGGTGTCACTCAGGTCCCAGGTATAGGACCTTAACTCTCAATGAATCACCCACCCACCAAAACAAAAACCAGATCCAGCCAACAGCATGCCAGTATGATATATACAAAAGCAATAAAGAAAGCAGTAAAGCAACTGTACATAAAACAGTAAAAATAAAACAAGTATACAAACACAAGTAAGCACATAACACCCCAGTAAACAAAAATCAATCAAGCGCTAGGAGGAACCCACAAAAAGAACCAGAAGCCCTGGTTGCAACATAAGATTCCCCAGCAGAGTCGCCAAGCTGTCGCTCCCGATAAATGGGACCGGCCCAAATAAAGGTACATACGCGAACGGTCGGCGAGAGGGACAATGAGAACACACAGGAGTGAACTCACTGGAGATGAATAGAGTCGCCAGCTAGGCATTTTTATCCCGGAGGAAAGGCAATGCTGCATAGACCTAGAAAGATATGGATAAGACGGTTTGCGAACCAGAGAGACTGAGAAAGGGGGTTGGTTACAACCTGGGAAGGTATTAGCACCCAGATTGTTCGTCGTACTCGACGGGATCCACGCTTAAAAGATTTGTGTTTTAAAGGGGTAGTGTCAGTGCAATCTGTGTATAAAATAGCTGGAAAAAGAATGTACAGGTGTCAGTGTAAGAAGTGTGAAATGTAATATATACAGTGTCAGTGTAGGAACAGGAGTGAATTGCTCAAGATCATGAGGCTAAGAGAAAGAAGCTGGAAAGAGGGGGGATATACAGAGACTTTTGTTCGATAACTGTTAAGTTATGCCTACGTATCCTCTCGTGCAATGAGGAAGTCAGAACACCGTAGTTCGACCCAAAGAGACTGAAAGGAATTGACTTGTGAACTGCTTACTTGTCTATGCTCAAGTGTATGATCTGTCTGGCACAGATGCAAACTGTCTTGCATTAGACGGAAGAAGCGAGCTCCCGTTTGTGAATGAATGAGATGAGAAAAGAATCCCGGAGGAGACGATTATTGTTTGTTTTTTGTGTTTTCAGTCTTTTATTGCTTTTGAAAGTTTGTCATAAGTTAATGAGCTTAAGTCTAAACCAATGGATTTAGTAAACTCATCACATCTTCCCTCTGATTAGGGGTAATGAGAATACTTTAAGTGTGAAGTCAGATTCTCACACTTAATCATCTTTGGGGTAGGATTAAGATCATTAACCTACTTGTGATTATTTAGATGTTTTTGTGGTTTTTGTTTAGTGTTAAGTAATGAGGTTAAGCCATAATCAAGGATTAAACAGACTCATTACACCATCCTAATAGAAGGATAATAGATGAGAATGTTTAAGCTGAGGAATGCTCCCCAACTTAATCCATGATTAGGGATTAAACTCATGACAAAACAAGCCTTTGATTAAGTGGATTTTATTTAATGGTATGATGATGAAGTGATTTTTATGATTTGTAAGACAACTTGAGGGGGACTTGTCCATTAACACTAGGGTTAGTCCTTCTTAACCAATTAAGGAAGAATTAGAACCCTAATGCAAGGCCCAAGTTACAAGTGTGATGTCTTGATGATTTATTAAGTGAATTGATTAAGAGATTTAAACACATTAAGGGTTTAGCACTTAGGATTAAAATTATACACTCCATCCTAAGAGAAGGATGCAGGCATAAGCTTAATCACAAAGCCTTAAAGCCTTTAGGGTTTAGTCCCTGATTATGAGGTGAGAAGAGAAGACTCAAAGAGACACAAAGGTGAAAACTAAGAGGGGAGACTAATCAAAACCCTAATCAATGTCATGCTTGGTTGTTCCTAAGGTTTGTGAGGTTTTCAAGAGAAGTCTTCAAAGGAACCACCAGGAAGCAGATGAACAGGATCAAGAGAAGCAAAGTGACTTGCTTCATTCAAGAAGTCAAGTCACTTGGAGAAAGAAAGTGGGAAGAAGAAGAATGAGCAAGCTCAATCTCAAACACACATAAAAATGCAGCAATGGATGCAAGAGAGATGAAAAGAGAAGTTTATGAGAAGTGAAGGCAAATTCACTTCTCAAAGTTACTTACCACCTGAAAGGTTAGAAGCAAAATGCAATGCAATGCAAAATGGGGTGAGATGACATGATGAGAAACAAAACCAGAAGCATTTACATGATTCTAATGATGCTATGAAGTGCTATGAACATGAGGCAAGGCATGGAGATGTTCATACAAGATCATGGATGCAAATGAAGCAAGCTAGGAACCATGAAAACACATGAAAAGTTATGAAGTGCACATGACATACAACATGGCAAATACATGATGCAATGATCAAACATGCTTTCTATATGTCCTATGATGTCAAATGAATCATATGGAAGCATGGGATGTCATGACAAGTCATGTTATGCAAGAGAATGCAAGATGGATGCATATGAAAGCTCAAATTAGGGTTTATGAACCAAACATCAAACAAAAACCAAAAACAGAAGCAAAACCTAAGATGAAAAATGGAAAATGCCACTCAAAGGACCCCTAATCTTATACTAAACCAATGTCCAAAGGGGAGGTCTCAACTCTTAACCAATCTCAAGTTATGATTTTTACAAGTTATTAGGGTTTTTAGGGTTCCTAAACAAAAGAAATGCCAAACAAATTGAAAATGAGGAATCAAATCATGGCCATTTAATCCTAGAAACTACATGCTAAACACAATGCAATGCAAGAAGAATCAATGTCCAACTCTTCATGGATAGGCAGAAATGATTTTTTGAACTTAGGATCAAAACAATGCACAAAAATGATTTTTATTCAATGAAAAATTCTCAAAATGCATCAAGATCAAAAAAGAAATTTGGTTTGAAGGTTGGACAATGTTTCTAAATGTCTTAGAACATTTCATGAATTTTTTGGTGATTTTTAAATACCTAAAAGTATTTTTAATAAATTAATTTCCATTAATCAATTAAAAATAATCTTTAAAATATTTAAAAATACTTTTTTAATGCTAAAAATAAAAAACAAAAATATTTTTGGGTCATAAAAATTAATAAAACTTATGAGAAAAAGTTTCATAATTTTTAGACATTTTTTACTATTTTAAATTAAATAGGCAAGTTAAATGAAAAAGAAAATGAAAATAAATTAAATAAAAGGAAAGTCAAATGAGTGGAGGGCCAGGATGAGCTCTGAGTTTGAATTGGTTGACCAGCGCGCATCTGGACGGCTGGGGTTGCATCTGAGCCAATTAACCTAAATACGAATTAATTAAACTAATTAAATGAATTAGGGCTAATCAAATGAATCTGAGCCCTTCACACGCGCGGGAGGTCAAGGGAGTCAACGGATCCTACGGCCCAAATTCAAATGGCACTAATTACAGGGGTTATGCCCTAATTATTTTCAGGTGGCCGGAGAAGACCTCCGGTCGTCTTCTCCGGTGGGAAGTCCACCTGAAAATCTCCAAACTCTCTCAAAACGTAACAAAAATGAAAACCAAACATACAGAAATGATTCCCATGATCCACTGAATCAAAACCCCATCATAAACAACATTTATTTTTCATGAAAAGGCTGAATCGAAGCAGACAAAAATTAGGTCAACTGAGTTTCAGAGATCAATTAAACTCTCATTTCATCACCATTTCAAAAACTAAAAGCATCAGGATACTCAGTGAAGCATGGAGAACAAGTTTAGAACATAAAAAATGATTTCTGGAAAAATATTTCTTGAGCTACCTGAGATTCGAAGCTTTCACTCCAGCAACTTTCAGGCCTCCTTTCCTTGTGCAATCCACTCCTTAGGACCTCTTGATGATGTTTGAATGCTCAGGAGGAATTTATATTGGCTGGATGAGGAGTTTGAACAACTTCTGCTCAAGCTCAGTTGGACATGGCAATGGTGATTCAGGCTGTTTCTGGCAATGGTGAAGGGTTGCTTATGGTCCAGATGATGAGTGGAGAAGGTTTGTAAAGTTTGTTTGGATGTTTGTGAGCTGTTGAGAGAGATTCGAATGAAACTGCAGCTTGAGGTGAGAAATGGCAATGGGGTGTTCTTGCTCAAACCAGGCCTGACTCTTGGTGGTTTCTACTCAATAATGCAAGGTGAGATGATTAGAGGAATTTGTTTGAGTGTTTGAAGTTTGTGGAGGCAGATTCGAAGCAATTTGCAAAATGAGGTGTTTTTGTGTATGTGATGTTAGGGCATGTTTCAGCTTGGCTTCTTGATATGTTTTGCTAGCAGATGGAAAGTATAAACAATTGCAAGTGGCCAAGGGATGTGACATGGCCTGCTGTGATTGGGATGTTTGCTTTTGCCAAAAGTCAACTTTTTGTGTAAGGAAAGCATGGCTTGGTTCTAGGCTAGTACAAGGCATGGTTCTGGTGCAGCATGATGTGTGTGTGATGCTAGGCAGGTTCAGCAGCCAAGGCAACTAGTTGGTGAAGTGTGATCATGAGTTTTGCAAGTTGTTACTTTTTGGAACTTCATGAAAAAAGTCTTGTTACACAAACCATAAACATGTAAACTTTGATCCAATTCTGATTTTTAGGTCACATAGAATGTTTATGTCATGGTTTGAAGTGAATTAGAAGTTACAATTGGCTTTGGTTCATGATTTTGCAAAATTCTCATTTGAAGCATGCCTTAAAAATCAATGATTTTTGCCAACTTTGTCACACCATAACTTTTGATCCAAGAAGAGTTTGATCATGTTCTTGTACTTTTTGAAAAGGGAAAGATGTAATCTACAACTTTCATGACCAAAGTTTTTCCATTTGAAGCATTTTTGGATCAAGAATCAAGGCTTGAAAAATGACCTAAAATGAAGCATTCTTGAAAAGTCAACTATGCCCAAAAAGTCAACATTTGCAAAAACTCCAAATTCTTGATTTTTGTGGACTTAAACCTTCTTCCATGATCAAATAAAGATCATATACACTCAAAATGATGAAGATCACCCATTGGTTGGGTCATTGGGGGCCTCAGATGCCCTGATTTTACACTGACTTGTCCAGAAAGTCAACTCTTGATCAGATGACTTCCCCATGGAATTTCTTCATGAAAATTGATATGCATACTCCCTATACCATATAGAGACCAATGGAAACAAGAATGACCAAAAATTTTGGAGTTATGGCCTCTGAAACCAAAACCCTAATTTTAGGTCATCTGTGCAGTCAAACTTGGCTCTGCATCCATACAAACCTCAGTTCTTGTGATTTTTTTTGAATTCTTGACTTTGAGAGGATGGAATATGATACAAGAACACATATGGATCCCTTTGAAGTGATTGGTGGCCTTTGGAGTGGCTCAAGAAGCTCTTGGATTGCTCAGATCACAAACCCTAGATGCAGATGACTTTGAATCTATGCAGTGAATCAAAAATGTGATATGAGATGCTATGATTGAGTCTATGCATATGAGAAGATCACAAGCCATGGTGTGAATGGGTGAGGGCAAATTTGGGGTGTTTACAGCTGCCCCTATTCAAACATGAGTTAGCTGTGCGGGATGTAAGCAACGACTTAACAGGCAAGCGAGATAACTTGTGGTTGAATACCAAAGACAGTCCAAAATTTGCACTCATAGAATGAAGAAGAAAAGGGATATAGATTGTAAAGGAAAATAAAGTATATTGTAAAGTGTGGGCGACGGAGGACGACCGTCGAGCAGAGGACGACTGCTGGGTAAAGAGCAATGACGGGGACGGCCGACATGCTGGGAAAGTGCTGAAAATAAAGCAATGACGGGGACGGCCGACATGCTGGGGATAAAAGGTAAAGCCAAGACGGGGACGGCCGACTAGCTGGGAAAAATAAGAAATATGATGGGGACGGCCATCAAGGTAAAGCTGTAAAATTTCTGGGGATTGATGAAACATGACGGGGACGGTCATCAAGTTTACAAAGTAAAGCAACCAACGATGGGGACGGCCATCGGGCTAAACTGATGAAGGACGATCATCAGGAAAAAGACAAAAGGGACCAGGACGGGGACGGCCATCGGGTTAAAGAATAAATGAAATAAACAGATGATGAGGTACGGTCATCAAAGGTGAAGGACGATCACCTAGCAGGGGACGGCTGCTCTGTTGGGGATAAAAGAAATATGATGGGGACGGCCATCAAAGGTGGAGGACGACCACCTGGCAGGGTACGGCTGCCGAAAATATCAACGATGGGGACGGCCATCGGATAAAAGGTCAACGATGGGGACGGCCATCGGACGAGCATGATGGAGGACGACCATCAAGAAGTGGAGGACGACCACTCAGCAGGGTACGGCTGCTCTCGAGGTTTCTCATGACACAGGACGAATGCCAGATAACCAAAAATCAACAATGGGGACGGCCATTGGATAAAATGATGAAGGATGATCATCAAGAGGTGGAGGACGACCACCTAGCAGGGGACGGCTGCTAAAATCAACGATGGGGACGGCCATCGGATGAGCATGATGGAGGACGACCATCAAGAGGTGGAGGACGACCACCTAGCAGGGTACGGCTGCTCTCAGGGTTTATCATAACACAGGACGAGTGTCAGATAAAAAGAAAATTGCTTTGTTGGCGATCTACTGGGGAGTAGTAAACACGGACGAGTGTTCATATCCAAGAAACAAAAGGTATAAGTGTTTAGACGTTGTATATAGATTAAAGATGCGGACGAGCATCCTTAAGACTACGATACGGACGAGTATCGGGTAGAAACAAACTGACACATGCTCAGAGATGATGATACGGACGAGTATCAACTGGTTAACAAAGAACACGGACGAGTATCGAATCTGAAAGGACCCTTCTGGGGAATAGTAGACACAGACGAGTATCTATATTCAAGAAGACACAAGTGTTTGACACGGTGTGTGGATTAAAGATGCGGACGAACATCCTTAAGACTATGATACGGACGAGTATCATGTAGAAACAAACACTAGACGCAATGTTCTGAGATGATGGTACGGACGAGTACCAACTGGTTAACAGAGAACATGGACCAATGTCGAATCTGTGGGGATATGAACAGTATACACAAGATACAGACGAGTATCTGTATAAGTAAAATAAGCATGAGTGGTGTATAGATGGGTGTTTATCTGCTGGGGGGAGTGACACGGACGAGTGTCAAAAGGAGAAGAGCGTAATATGAACAAGTATCTGATATACAAAGTCTAGGCGACTGCGCTGGGGATATGACACGGACGAGTGTCAAGAAAGTGTATATATAGGTATATGTGAGTGCAAAAATGATGTCTTTGGCTTTCTGCTGGGGTATGACACGGACGGGTGTCAGGAAGTGTCTGTAATACGGATGATCTTGTTTGTAAAGAGTGTTCAGGCGGCTTTACTGGGGAAAGATGACACGGACGGGTGTCGAAAGGTGTATATACTGGTGTTTGTGATTTGAGGCAGCTGCTTTTGCTGGGGACCCTGGGGGATTTTGGGGAAAGTATTCTGTATTCTGATGAATGGTTATTATTCACAAGTGTCTGATTCATATCATGGTTTATGATTATGCTATATGTTTGATTTTTGCCGTAATGCTCCGTATTAGACGGAATGCTACGCTCTGAGGGGATAATATGATGCAAATGCTATGATTATGCAAAGAGGTACAGATCCTGAATTTGGATTCCGTTGCTGCGAAGATCTCTGGCCGATCCGTTTGAAATGGACATCCCAGCTGGGGATGAGATCATTGATAGATCTTGGAGAGATGTATCTGCTTGGGGATGTAGGTCACTGATTGACATATCCTTGTAATATGGGACCCAGCTGGGGTTTGTAGAAGTCTTCCGTACTCTGTTGTGACTCCTTCATGCGTTGCTTTTCTGAATAGAGGCTGAGGATTCTGTGGGGGAGATGATTCCCTGACTTCTGCCTTCTGCTGAGGAAGAAAGAAAATGGTACTACAGCTGGGGAATGTTGTTGGCCACTCAGCTGGGGAGAGTAATGAGAGGCAACTCAGCTGGGGATAGAGCATTTCAGATGCTGATATTATTTGTTGATTTGCCAGCTTGTTGAGATGTAGCATGCATGCCCCAAGTTGCGTTCTGGATACCTGCAGTCCTGCAAAGATAAGGAAACGCACAAATGGTCCCGAGGTATCCTTTACTGGATTCCGTCATAGGAGTTTAGATGCTCTTGAGAGTAAGCATATTTCCTGTAAGCACGTTTTTACTTTTTGAAGATAAGCATCTGTATTCTTATGCAATCAGCTTTTTTCTTTTAAGACATCAGACATTTTTTGCAAATAATATGTACAAAATGAGACATGACTGAAAATCTGATTTTATTAATTCATATGCCCTGAATTGGCGAGATACAGTCAAAGGAACAAATCCCCTAAAATGAGGAGATTGTTACAAATTGAGAAACAAAACGTTGGCAGTGTTGATGACGCTTTGAGGAGCTTCCTCTTCACTATGACCCGTATGACTTTTGACGTTCTTCTCATCTTGCTTTCTGAAGAAGGCTGATTCTGATTGAAGCTTGATCCTTTCGAAGTTTACCAAGTTGTAGATGATACAGACGAACTCAGAATGCAGTTGTTCGCTTATTCCCTTATTTTGCATGGATCGCCCTTTCGGGTTTTCAATCCATCGGGATACCCATTTTTGCCTGAGCTGTCCAATGCGGCTTTTCAACTCAGCGGGTGTACATTTTTTTATTTATTTTCCCTTATTTTTGCCCGAGTCTTTTATTCTGTTTTTGACTCGCCGGGATGCCCTATTTTTGCCTGGACTTACATTCTGTTTTTATGTCCAGCGGGTCATTCTTATGCGAAGTATTTTCTAACTGCATCTGAATTCACAGGGGATGGGAAATCTTCACCATCCATGGTGCTGAGCATCAGTGCTCCACCAGAGAAAACTTTCTTTACCACGAACGGTCCTTCATAATTCGGAGTCCATTTGCCCCTGTGGTCTGTATGAGGAGGGAGTATTCTCTTCAGCACAAGATCTCCTACTTGGTACTCTCGGTGCCTGACTTTCTGATCGAAGGCTTTCTTCATTCTTTTCTGATACAACTGCCCATGACAAATTGCAGCCAATCTCTTCTCTTCGATCAGACTCAGTTGTTCGTAACGGGACCTAACCCACTCTGCTTCACTCAGTTTAACATCCATTAGCACCCGTAGAGAGGGTAATTCAACTTCAACAGGTAGGACTGCTTCCATACCATAAACAAGCTGATACGGTGTTGCCCCAGTGGATGTTCTGATTGACGTGCGGTACCCATGCAAGGCAAATGGTAGCATTTCATGCCAATCTTTGTAAGTGACTACCATCTTCTGCACAATCTTCTTGATATTCTTATTAGCTGCCTCAACAGCGCCGTTCATCTTTGGCCTGTAAGGAGAAGAATTGTGATGTTGGATCTTGAAGTCCCGACATAATTCAGCCATCATCTTGTTGTTCAAGTTGGAACCATTATCAGTAATGATTCGCTCGGGAACTCCATATCGACAGATGATATCTCTCTTCAGAAATCTGGCTACCACTTGTCTTGTAACGTTTGCATATGAGGCTGCTTCGACCCACTTGGTGAAGTAATCAATAGCGACCAGGATGAATCTGTGGCCATTTGAAGCAGTCGGCTCAATCTTGCCAATCATGTCAATGCCCCACATAGCAAAGGGCCAGGGTGAAGACATTATGTTCAGAGGATTGGGAGGTACATGCACTTTATCTGCATAGATCTGGCATTTGTGGCATTTTCTGGCGTAGGCACAACAATCGACATCCATCGTGATCCAATAATAGCCTGATCTTAACAACTTCTTAGCCATTGCATGTCCTCCAGCATGGGTACCAAAGGAGCCTTCGTGCACTTCATGCATCAACAGGTTTGCTTCTGTCTTATCAATACATCTGAGGAGTACCATATCAAAGTTCCTTTTGTACAAAGATCCATCAGTGTTCAGAAAGAAACTCCCAGCAAGCCTTCTTAAAGTCTTCTTATCATTGGAAGATGCCCCAGGTGGGTATGTTTGATCCTCCAAGAAGCATTTAATGTCGTGGAACCAAGGCTTATCATCTTTGACAACTTCCGCTGCAAATACATATGCTGGTCTATCAAGTCTTGACACTGAAATCTGAGGTACAAAGTTAGCAGCTTGAACTTTGATCATGGACGAAATGGTAGCCAGAGCATCTGCAAACTGATTCTCGTCCCGAGGGATATACTCAAGCTTGACTGTTGTAAAGAAAGTCAATAACCTCCTTGTATAATCCCTGTAAGGTATTAGATGATCCTGGTGTGTGTACCATTTTCCGTTGGTTTGATTGACTACCAAAGCTGAATCTCCGAATACGGTCAAAGTCTTGATCCTGAGGTCAATGGCTTCCTCAAGACCCATAATACAAGCTTCGTATTCAGCTTCGTTGTTAGTGCAGTTGAAAGTGATTTTTGCCGAGAAAGGCATGTGAACTCCTTTAGGTGTAATGAGTACTGCACCAACACCACGACCATTCATGTTAACAGCCCCGTCAAACATCATAGTCCATTCTTCTTCCGGGTCAGGCCCTTCAGTGTGAATAGGCTCTTCGCGATCTTTTGCTTTAATGAACATGATGTCTTCATCAGGAAAGTCAAACCTCATAGGCTGGTAATCATCAAGGGGTTGCTCAGCAAGATATTCAGACAATACACTGCCCTTGATGGCTTTTTGAGAGGTGTACTGGATGTCATATTCTGTGAGAATCATTTGCCATCTTGCAACCCGTCCGGTAAGCGCTGGCTTCTCAAATATGTACTTGACCGGGTCCATCTTTGAGATCAATAAAGTAGTGTGGGTCAACATATACTGTCTCAGTCGGCGAGCAGCCCACGCTAAAGCACAGCAAGTTTTCTCGAGCGGTGAATAACGTTGTTCACAGTCGGTAAACTTTTTGCTTAGGTAGTATATTGCATACTCTTTTCGACCAGACTCGTCATGCTGGCCCAACACACACCCCATTGACTCTTCTAATACTGTCAAGTACATGATCAGAGGTCTTCCTTCAACTGGTGGCATAAGGATTGGAGGTTCTTGCAGATATTCCTTGATCTTGTCAAAAGCCTTCTGGCAATCTTCGTTCCACCTGACCGTCTGTTCCTTTCTCAACAATTTGAATAAAGGTTCGCAGGTTGCTGTAAGGTGAGATATGAACCGTGAAATGTAGTTCAATCGACCTAAGAACCCTCGAACTTCTTTCTCTGTTTTCGGTGCAGGCATCTCTTGGATGGCTTTGACTTTATCAGGGTCAACTTCAATCCCTTTCTCACTTACAATAAATCCCAGCAGCTTACCAGATCTCACCCCGAATGTGCATTTGTTGGGGTTCAGCTTCAGTTGGTACTTCCTCAGACGCTTGAATAGCTTCAGCAGATTTACCAGGTGGTCTTCTTCAGTTAGGGACTTGGCGATCATGTCATCCACATAACATTCTATTTCTTTATGGATCATATCGTGGAATAATGTCACCATAGCCCGTTGATATGTGGCACCAGCATTCTTGAGCCCAAATGGCATTACTTTGTAGCAGAACGTGCCCCAAGGTGTGATGAAGGTTGTCTTCTCCATGTCTTCAGGTGACATCTTGATCTGATTATATCCTGAGAATCCATCCATGAAGGAGAATACCGAGAACTGAGTCGTGTTATCCACCAATACGTCAATGTGAGGTAATGGGAAGTCATCTTTCGGGCTGGCTCTATTCAAATCCCGGTAATCAACACACATTCTTACTTTGCCGTCTTTCTTAGGCACAGGTACTATGTTAGCAACCCACGGCGGATAGCTAGTTACAGCAAGAAACCCGGCGTCCCACTGTTTTTGTACCTCCTCCTTGATTTTCATTGCCATGTCTGGACGAGTACGGCGCAGTTTCTGTTTGACCGGTGGGAATTCTTCTCTCAGAGGTAGCTTGTGCACGACAATATCGGTATCCAACCCTGGCATATCTTGGTAAGACCAAGCAAACACGTCCACATACTCTTGAAGCAGGTCAATCAGTTGTCTCTTCACTGAGTCTTGCAGGCAGGCCCCGATTTTAACCTCTTTCACGTCTTCATCTGTACCAAGATTAATCACTTCAACCTCCTCCTGGTGAGGAGTAATAACCTTTTCCTCTTGTCTTAACAACCTGGCTAGCTCTTCAGGAAGCTCATACTCTTCTTCAACCCCTTCATCAGCTTGATTGATTGGATTGTCAAAGTCATACGAAGTCATAGCCGTGCTGTTGTCGGTGCTGTCTGGAAGGCACTCTCTGCAAGGGTTAAGTTTGTTCATTTTAGTGATTTGATTTTAATCTTTATTTAGAAAAGTGAAATGAAGTTGTCATTTTGAAAACACCGCCATTTATTTTTTTGTACAAAAAGAAAAATGGAAAAACAGTGAACGAAAAGAAAAAGACTCGTTTGCAAAAAGATGTCTGATATTTCATTAATTGATCTTGTTTGCACAAAAAGTACAGATGGCCCTGATTACAAAATGAGTCTTGTCATCTTGGGCAAGATGCAAGACTTTGATGCATGCTATAAAATACAGGAAATAATAATTACTCTGCATGAGTAACTCTTATAATTTCCTGGGAAGACCAGTTCGAGATACTGCTCCCCGGGATCTTTGGACGAATCCAGCTTTCCAGGTTGCGTTCCTCTTCCAGCTCGTCTTCCAGACAGTTGATGGCATCAGGGGTAAGCATCCCCCCACTCACAAAGTTGGGCTCTTTCGCAGCCGCTGCTTGATCTTGTTGAGTTGGTTTGTAACCCAACCCAAATCTGTCTTCTTTCTTCTCCACCGATAGCAGTTTGCCCTAGCCCTGGGCATTTCCTCCCTCAACAACCTTCCGGGCTTGTTGGTATGATGATATTGAAGTACCAAATACAGCAGATGTCTCGTTGACATTCAGGGCTTCAAACCCCTGGCTCATTGTTTCATGGATCTCCCCATCCATCTCAATGTACTTATAGGTTGCCAGGTGGCTGACAAAAATGTCCTCCTCTCCGCAGATTGTAACGATTTGACCCTCCCACTCATATTTTAACTTCTGGTGAAGGGTAGAGGTCACGGCGCCAGCAGCGTGAATCCATGGCCTACCCAATAGACAGCTGTAGGCAGGCTGTATATCCATCACATAGAAGATAGTTGTGAAAGTCTGCGGGCCAATCGTTACGGGTAATTCAATCTCTCCCAGAACCGATCTCTTTGAGCCATCAAAAGCTCTCACCACCAGGTTGCTGGGTCTCAATGCCAATCCGTCATATTCTAGCTTCACCAGGGCCTTCTTAGGTAAGACATTGAGGGATGACCCCGTGTCTACCAGCACATGGGAAAGGACAGCACGTTTGCATTCCATGGTTATGTGCAAGGCTTTGTTATGGTTGCGGCCTTCCGTTGTCAAATCAGTATTGGTGAACCCTAGTCCGTGACTAGCATTCACATTCCCCACCACAGCTTCCAGCTGATTGACAGTGATCTCTTCAGGCACGTAAGCTGCGTGCAAGACTTTGAGTAGTGCATTCCGATGGGCTTCGGAGCACATAAGCAATGATAGGATTGAGATCTTGGAAGGCGTCTGATGAAGCTGGTCCACTATTTTATAATCACTCTTTTTGATGATTCGCATGAACTCATCAACCTCTTGATCGAATGGTGTCTTCAAGGCTTCTTTAACAGCTTGATCTTCCTGCACAGGGCTCTTCCCTTTTGCCTTGGCAGCAGCTTCTGCTTCGGCAGTGGGTCTCTGAATTTGTGGAGCGAAAAGACGTCCGCTTCGGGTGAAGCCTCCGCCTCCTCCCACATTGTCAATTTGTAGTGCAGGGGTTGATGATTCAAAAGTGATTCTTTGTCCTTCATAGTACAAGTCAGAGCCGTAATGCCAGGGGATAGCATTACTGCTTTCATAAGGTACTGGTCCAGGCACCGTGATAGTGACTGGACTGACTGCAGCTGCGGAAGGAATTGTGATAGTTTGTGGATCGTAATAAATTGTAACTGGTGCTCTAGTGGGAGCAGCACCTTCTGAGTTGTAGGCGGAGTTGTTTTCAGGGTCGTAGAATATGGTGACAGTTGAGACGTCTTCATGATTTGTTGCTGGTGTTGTAGGAGACAATGGTGGGAGAATGGATGTTGTTGTTGTAGGAGCTTCATAATGGAGTGGTGCTGGAGTTGTAGGAGGAAAATTTGTTGAAAACTGATCAGTTGAGATAATGGATGAAGTACTTGTTGATGAAGCCGAAGAATTGTCAGGAACAATGGTTGTTGCAGTTGTAGTAGTTTCTGGAGTTGTTGCTGATGAGATTGCTGGATTTGTTGGAAATGATGTGGTGATCTGAAGCTGGCCACTCTGAATTAGGCCATCTATGCCATTCCTCAAATTATCGCACCCATTTACCGAGATATTGCAGTAAGCACAACCCAACTCACACCCCGGGAACATTTGACATTCCAAGAGCTGAGCTTTGATTTCCACCAACGGTGTCCTGATCTGGCCCACACTGGTTATTAAATAAGACGGCTTGTCTTCTTCAATAGCGTTAATTCTAGGACCACCGTGGTTTGGCATTGGGTTTTTATTGACATTGGGTGGTGGTGCGAAATTCAGAGCTTTCGAGTCTACCAGGTCTTGTACCTTCATATGCAGAGCTCTGCATTTTTCTGTAATGTGGCCAGGTGCGTTTGAATGGAAGGCACACCTAGCGTTGGAGTCATAGTTCCTGGGTAGACTGTTGGGATCTGGAGGTGCCAGCGTCCTTAGCTCAACTAGGTTGAGTTTCAGGAGTTGTGGCAGCAGGGTAGCATATGGCATAGGGATTGGATCGATCACCCTATTAGCTTGAGATGGCCTTTGCTGAAATGGCCTTTGTTGACTGTTGTTGTTGGTGTTGCTGTTGTTGTAATTTCTTGGAGGATACTGATTTTGTTGGTGGTACTGAGGTTGTTGCTGATAGTTTTGCTGCGGAGGTTGATAGACTGGTAGAGGATGAGCTGGAGCAGGAATGGTGACTGCTGCTATTGACCTTTGAACATATTGGGGCCTGCCCCTGTTGGTGTGGATGGCATTGGTCTCTCCAGTTCTTCTCGGGCCTGCAAAAGGCTTCCTTGTACTACTGGACGAGCTGGCACCGTTGTCGGATATCTTACCCATTTTCAACAGGCTCTCAATTCTCTCCCCAGCTATGACAACATCTGCAAAGCTAGTGGAAGAGAAAGTAGCCAGCCTGTCAATATAAGTCCCCTGAAGGGTGTTCATAAACATATCTGCCATTTCCCTCTCAGACATAGGTGGCTGAACAGCAGCAGCCAGTTGCCTCCATCTCTGGGCATATTCCCGGAAACTTTCCCTTGACGACTGTGACATTCCCATTAGGAGGGTCCTGTTGGGTGCCATGTCTAAGTTATACTGATACTGTCTGATGAAGGCCTCTGCCAGGTCCTTCCAGCATCTAATAGTTGCCCTTGTCAAGTGAGAGTACCATTCTCTTGACGCTCCAGTCAAGCTGTCTTCGAAATAGAACATCCAGAGCTTTTCATCCATAGTATAGGCCTTCAGCCTTCCCAGAAATGACTGTAAATGAGTCCGGGGGCATGAAGTCCCGTTGTATTTTTCAAAGCAAGGAGGCTTGAACTTATGGGGGATCCTGACCCCGTCTACCAAGCCCATGTCCATGACGTCAAAGCCCAAAGAGTTTTGAGACTCTAAGGATCTCAACTTCTCAGCTATCTCATCCAATCTTCTATCATAAGCTTCTTCCCCAGCACCCATTACTGTGAATTGATCCTCTTGGGGGTCTTCTTGAAGTACTCTGGCTGCAGTGGCAGTCCCTTGAACATTTGCAGGAATATTGACCTCAGGATGGAGGTGTGGTCCAAATACCGGAGGGTTGACATGAGGTTGTACCCTTTCATTGTTACTGGTACCGGCAGTCCCTATATGTGGATCCTCTTGATTCTGCCTTTCCACCATGGCCCTCAATCTTTCCTGGCTCTGAGCCATGTTGTTCATAACTTCCATAAACTGAGTCATTTGATTCCTCATCTCTAGCCTTTCATTTGCCATTTGATTTCTGACCTCAGTAAGGTCCTGCTGCATCTGATCCATTTGAATGCCCGGAAGGTTGTTTTGGGTTGGATAACGGTGCGGACGGTTGAGGGGAAATACCCGGCGCCTAGCAATAGTTCCTGATGCATCACAACAGAGGTTAGCAACAATAAAACAAAACCTACAAAACAAACAAAGGGTTAGCATGCAATGCAGTTATGCTTATTTGTTCTCAAGGTATCCGGTTTGGCCTTTAGTTTTGACCCTTCCAGACCCTTGAAGATGTTGTTGTTGTTGCTTGAAGAAAACTCAGATGAAGCAAACTAACACAAATATATTACAGAAGGTGAAATAATACAACTTGTTCATTTTACAACACAAGCCCTCTAAGGGGTCAAAATATATTACAAGAAAATAAAAGTACATGGAAAGGAAGCGACAACAAACAAATGGTCAAACACCAAGACCAAACTCATCCTCACGAACTTCCTTGAGAAGTGCTTCGGTCACAGGATCAGTCGGACGCTCCGTGAGATTCCTGATGAGGAGATTCCGGGTGCTAACAACTACTGCTAGCTTCTTGTGCTGAGCTTGGTCCTTTGACCTCTTTACCCCTGCTTTGATTTTCAGCTCTGATATCTCCCTCTGGGCTGCTGCCAGGGCCTCTTGCTGTTCTTTTGCACTAGCTTCCAGTTGCTCCATCTTGTCTTGAACTCTCTTGTCCTCTAGAGTACGAGCCTCGGTGATCCTGACCCACCGGGCTTGACTCTCCTTTAAGTACAAGTCTGTCCTTGCTCTCTGGAACTGGGCTTCCTTGCAAGCATTCTTCAGAATTTGTTCTCCAGCCTTAGATTTATTGATATAATCCCCAGACTTCTCAATCTTAGTCATATGCTCCACTTTCAATTTCTCCAATCTCTCAATCTCCCTCACACCCTCACTCCTCTCCCGGAGGGTCTTCTGCAAAGCCTGGGTTAACTTCTCATTTCTTTCCTTCAAACTCTCATACTCCTCCAAACTGATAGTGGCAGGGGGTGGTGCTGAAGATGACTCAGGCATATCTTCTATAGTAAAGGGCATCCCAGAGAAATGGGCCCTGGCACGGGACCACTCATAATATTGTGCTGATGCCACATTGTTGCACTTCCCCAAAATGGTGATTCCCTTGGTTTGAACATTATCCCAGGCCCAGGCAGCCTGTCTAACAATAGCCAAATTAATCTTGTTCTCACAATAGAGAGTCTCAACCAAGTCCTGTGCCTTAGGAGTGTGGACCAGTGCATAGCCCAGTTGCCTTCTGAACAGCAGAGGGTTGTAATTAATACTACCCTTAACTCCTACTAGGGGTACATTGGGAAAATGCCCACAGCTGGTGATGATATCCCTGCCTTTGGTGCTTTGAGTGCACCATCTGACATCTGCTGAAGTTAGAGTAGTGAGTCTCTTAGCCCAGTTGCTATGCTGATGAGGGTTCAGAAATGTATCTGTCCTGGGCAAATGCCTGAGAAGCCAAGTGTGGAACAATGGAGCACAACATCTCACTAACCTTCCCCTCTGCTTTTCATTCCTCTGATGCACTGAGTAGTAAAGATCCCCCAATAAAGTTGGCACTGGGTTCTTCAATATGAAAAGATGGATTGCATTCTTGCTAATGAATCGAGGCTCATCTGCAAACAACACAATTCCATATACACTCAAGGCCAGCAAGGCACAGATAGCCTTCCACTCTCCTAAAGAAGCCTTCAGGGTAGCTTGAGAGATCAGGAAATCCAGATGAAAATCGGGGATTCCGGCTTTGGAAGTCATATGCTGCTCAATTAGGACAGGTTCCAGATGCAAAGCTTTTGCTACTTCTCCATTACCAGGAAAGACCATCTCAGGGTTGAAAGGGATTCCACCCCTGATAGGCAGACCAACTAATGAAGAGTATTCTTCCAATAAGGGGCCCAACTGAAAGTCTTGAAAGGTGAAACATCTCAGTGGGGGATCATAGAACTGAATGCAAGTGTGAATGAGGCTCCTCTGTGATGGGTCCAGATCCATAACCATATCAAGTATATCTCCATAACTTTCCCTGAACAATGGTATGTGATCTGGAGTGATCAGGGTCTGAATCCTCCTGATGTCTGATAGCTCTGGCTGGAAAAAGTGATAGGTGATGTTGCTCTTTTTAGGAGCCATGATGCTGAAGACTGAGTAGAGACAGGTGCTGATGATAATGCTGAAGTAATGAGCCACTGATTGGCTGGTGCTGATGATAACTGAAGCAAATGCTGATGAAGATGGGCCAATACTGAAGATGGGGTCAAAACCAAAACCGGATGAAAATGGATACCCTGAAACACAAATAAGCAAATGTCAATATGATGCAATGATTATGTATGCAAATGAAATGCAAGGGTCTGTGACTGAGCTGGATCTGATCAAAATGCCCTGATATAGGTCCAAGTATGTTCAAGAATTCCAGATGGAGGTCTATAAATCCAGTAACCAAGGTGGGGGACTCAAATAAAGAGCCACATGTCCAGGGTTTTAGAATCACAAGAACTGTTCCAACATGGAGTACTCTTAAACAAACAAAGTAACAGGGTATTCTGAGGTCAAGGTACCTGCAAACCTGTAAACAGCCCAACCCCCTCACAGGTGATGTTCTAAAACAAGGATCCTCAGACTTGGATCAGTTATGAGAAGTGTAAACACTTCTAACCCGGAGGTACAGTGTTTACAATAACCATAAAGGTTCCTCTTCTAATTCACCTCAGTTTCTGAAGGTCAATACTAAAGGTCATCCAGACTTAGCAGGCTTCCCAGATAGCCCTAGCATTGCAGGAAATCTGCAACACAGAGTTCTCAAGAAGAAACCCATATCTGAACCGTGTTTCATATTCCCGCACCAGACCGAAATGGAATGGGAAAGAATATGATTCACTCTAGCCTAGGTGTCACTCAGGTCCCAGGTATAGGACCTTAACTCTCAATGAATCACCCACCCACCAAAACAAAAACCAGATCCAGCCAACAGCATGCCAGTATGATATATACAAAAGCAATAAAGAAAGCAGTAAAGCAACTGTACATAAAACAGTAAAAATAAAACAAGTATACAAACACAAGTAAGCACATAACACCCCAGTAAACACAAATCAATCAAGCGCTAGGAGGAACCCACAAAAAGAACCAGAAGCCCTGGTTGCAACATAAGATTCCCCAGCAGAGTCGCCAAGCTGTCGCTCCCGATAAATGGGACCAGCCCAAATAAAGGTACAGACGCGAACGGTCGGCGAGAGGGACAATGAGAACACACAGGAGTGAACTCACTGGAGATGAATAGAGTCGCCAGCTAGGCATTTTTATCCCGGAGGAAAGGCAATGCTGCATAGACCTAGAAAGATATGGATAAGACGGTTTGCGAACCAGAGAGACTGAGAAAGGGGGTTGGTTACAACCTGGGAAGGTATTAGCACCCAGATTGTCCGTCGTACTCGACGGGATCCACGCTTAAAAGATTTGTGTTTTAAAGGGGTAGTGTCAGTGCAATCTGTGTATAAAATAGCTGGAAAAAGAATGTACAGGTGTCAGTGTAAGAAGTGTGAAATGTAATATATACAGTGTCAGTGTAGGAACAGGAGTGAATTGCTCAAGATCATGAGGCTAAGAGAAAGAAGCTGGAAAGAGGGGGGATATACAGAGACTTTTGTTCGATAACTGTTAAGTTATGCCTACGTATCCTCTCGTGCAATGAGGAAGTCAGAACACCGTAGTTCGACCCAAAGAGACTGAAAGGAATTGACTTGTGAACTGCTTACTTGTCTATGCTCAAGTGTATGATCTGTCTGGCACAGATGCAAACTGTCTTGCATTAGACGGAAGAAGCGAGCTCCCGTTTGTGAATGAATGAGATGAGAAAAGAATCCCGGAGGAGACGATTATTGTTTGTTTTTTGTGTTTTCAGTCTTTTATTGCTTTTGAAAGTTTGTCATAAGTTAATGAGCTTAAGTCTAAACCAATGGATTTAGTAAACTCATCACATCTTCCCTCTGATTAGGGGTAATGAGAATACTTTAAGTGTGAAGTCAGATTCTCACACTTAATCATCTTTGGGGTAGGATTAAGATCATTAACCTACTTGTGATTATTTAGATGTTTTTGTGGTTTTTGTTTAGTGTTAAGTAATGAGGTTAATCCATAATCAAGGATTAAACAGACTCATTACACCATCCTAATAGAAGGATAATAGATGAGAATGTTTAAGCTGAGGAATGCTCCCCAACTTAATCCATGATTAGGGATTAAACTCATGACAAAACAAGCCTTTGATTAAGTGGATTTTATTTAATGGTATGATGATGAAGTGATTTTTATGATTTGTAAGACAACTTGAGGGGGACTTGTCCATTAACACTAGGGTTAGTCCTTCTTAACCAATTAAGGAAGAATTAGAACCCTAATGCAAGGCCCAAGTTACAAGTGTGATGTCTTGATGATTTATTAAGTGAATTGATTAAGAGATTTAAACACATTAAGGGTTTAGCACTTAGGATTAAAATTATACACTCCATCCTAAGAGAAGGATGCAGGCATAAGCTTAATCACAAAGCCTTAAAGCCTTTAGGGTTTAGTCCCTGATTATGAGGTGAGAAGAGAAGACTCAAAGAGACACAAAGGTGAAAACTAAGAGGGGAGACTAATCAAAACCCTAATCAATGTCATGCTTTGTTGTTCCTAAGGTTTGTGAGGTTTTCAAGAGAAGTCTTCAAAGGAACCACCAGGAAGCAGATGAACAGGATCAAGAGAAGCAAAGTGACTTGCTTCATTCAAGAAGTCAAGTCACTTGGAGAAAGAAAGTGGGAAGAAGAAGAATGAGCAAGCTCAATCTCAAACACACATAAAAATGCAGCAATGGATGCAAGAGAGATGAAAAGAGAAGTTTATGAGAAGTGAAGGCAAATTCACTTCTCAAAGTTACTTACCACCTGAAAGGTTAGAAGCAAAATGCAATGCAATGCAAAATGGGGTGAGATGACATGATGAGAAACAAAACCAGAAGCATTTACATGATGCTAATGATGCTATGAAGTGCTATGAACATGAGGCAAGGCATGGAGATGTTCATACAAGATCATGGATGCAAATGAAGCAAGCTAGGAACCATGAAAACACATGAAAAGTTATGAAGTGCACATGACATACAACATGGCAAATACATGATGCAATGATCAAACATGCTTTCTATATGTCCTATGATGTCAAATGAATCATATGGAAGCATGGGATGTCATGACAAGTCATGTTATGCAAGAGAATGCAAGATGGATGCATATGAAAGCTCAAATTAGGGTTTATGAACCAAACATCAAACAAAAACCAAAAACAGAAGCAAAACCTAAGATGAAAAATGGAAAATGCCACTCAAAGGACCCCTAATCTTATACTAAACCAATGTCCAAAGGGGAGGTCTCAACTCTTAACCAATCTCAAGTTATGATTTTTACAAGTTATTAGGGTTTTTAGGGTTCCTAAACAAAAGAAATGCCAAACAAATTGAAAATGAGGAATCCAATCATGGCCATTTAATCCTAGAAACTACATGCTAAACACAATGCAATGCAAGAAGAATCAATGTCCAACTCTTCATGGATAGGCAGAAATGATTTTTGAACTTAGGATCAAAACAATGCACAAAAATGATTTTTATTCAATGAAAAATTCTCAAAATGCATCAAGATCAAAAAAGAAATTTGGTTTGAAGGTTGGACAATGTTTCTAAATGTCTTAGAACATTTCATGAATTTTTTGGTGATTTTTAAATACCTAAAAGTATTTTTAATAAATTAATTTCCATTAATCAATTAAAAATAATCTTTAAAATATTTAAAAATACTTTTTTAATGCTAAAAATAAAAAACAAAAATATTTTTGGGTCATAAAAATTAATAAAACTTATGAGAAAAAGTTTCATAATTTTTAGACATTTTTTACTATTTTAAATTAAATAGGCAAGTTAAATGAAAAAGAAAATGAAAATAAATTAAATAAAAGGAAAGTCAAATGAGTGGAGGGCCAGGATGAGCTCTGAGTTTGAATTGGTTGACCAGCGCGCATCTGGACGGCTGGGGTTGCATCTGAGCCAATTAACCTAAATACGAATTAATTAAACTAATTAAATGAATTAGGGCTAATCAAATGAATCTGAGCCCTTCACACGCGCGGGAGGTCAAGGGAGTCAACGGATCCTACGGCCCAAATTCAAATGGCACTAATTACAGGGGTTATGCCCTAATTATTTTCAGGTGGCCGGAGAAGACCTCCGGTCGTCTTCTCCGGTGGGAAGTCCACCTGAAAATCTCCAAACTCTCTCAAAACGTAACAAAAATGAAAACCAAACATACAGAAATGATTCCCATGATCCACTGAATCAAAACCCCATCATAAACAACATTTATTTTTCATGAAAAGGCTGAATCGAAGCAGACAAAAATTAGGTCAACTGAGTTTCAGAGATCAATTAAACTCTCATTTCATCACCATTTCAAAAACTAAAAGCATCAGGATACTCAGTGAAGCATGGAGAACAAGTTTAGAACATAAAAAATGATTTCTGGAAAAATATTTCTTGAGCTACCTGAGATTCGAAGCTTTCACTCCAGCAACTTTCAGGCCTCCTTTCCTTGTGCAATCCACTCCTTAGGACCTCTTGATGATGTTTGAATGCTCAGGAGGAATTTATATTGGCTGGATGAGGAGTTTGAACAACTTCTGCTCAAGCTCAGTTGGACATGGCAATGGTGATTCAGGCTGTTTCTGGCAATGGTGAAGGGTTGCTTATGGTCCAGATGATGAGTGGAGAAGGTTTGTGAAGTTTGTTTGGATGTTTGTGAGCTGTTGAGAGAGATTCGAATGAAACTGCAGCTTGAGGTGAGAAATGGCAATGGGGTGTTCTTGCTCAAACCAGGCCTGACTCTTGGTGGTTTCTACTCAATAATGCAAGGTGAGATGATTAGAGGAATTTGTTTGAGTGTTTGAAGTTTGTGGAGGCAGATTCGAAGCAATTTGCAAAATGAGGTGTTTTTGTGTATGTGATGTTAGGGCATGTTTCAGCTTGGCTTCTTGATATGTTTTGCTAGCAGATGGAAAGTATAAACAATTGCAAGTGGCCAAGGGATGTGACATGGCCTGCTGTGATTGGGATGTTTGCTTTTGCCAAAAGTCAACTTTTTGTGTAAGGAAAGCATGGCTTGGTTCTAGGCTAGTACAAGGCATGGTTCTGGTGCAGCATGATGTGTGTGTGATGTTAGGCAGGTTCAGCAGCCAAGGCAACTAGTTGGTGAAGTGTGATCATGAGTTTTGCAAGTTGTTACTTTTTGGAACTTCATGAAAAAAGTCTTGTTACACAAACCATAAACATGTAAACTTTGATCCAATTCTGATTTTTAGGTCACATAGAATGTTTATGTCATGGTTTGAAGTGAATTAGAAGTTACAATTGGCTTTGGTTCATGATTTTGCAAAATTCTCATTTGAAGCATGCCTTAAAAATCAATGATTTTTGCCAACTTTGTCACACCATAACTTTTGATCCAAGAAGAGTTTGATCATGTTCTTTTACTTTTTGAAAAGCGAAAGATGTAATCTACAACTTTCATGACCAAAGTTTTTCCATTTGATGCATTTTTGGATCAAGAATCAAGGCTTGAAAAATGACCTAAAATGAAGCATTCTTGAAAAGTCAACTATGCCCAAAAAGTCAACATTTGCAAAAACTCCAAATTCTTGATTTTTGTGGACTTCAACATTCTTCCATGATCAAATAAAGATCATATACACTCAAAATGATGAAGATCACCCATTGGTTGGGTCATTGGGGGCCTCAGATGCCCTGATTTTACACTGACTTGTCCAGAAAGTCAACTCTTGATCAGATGACTTCCCCATGGAATTTCTTCATGAAAATTGATATGCATACTCCCTATACCATATAGAGACCAATGGAAACAAGAATGACCAAAATTTTTGGAGTTATGGCCTCTGAAACCAAAACCCTAATTTTAGGTCATCTGTGCAGTCAAACTTGGCTCTGCATCCATACAAACCTCAGTTCTTGTGATTTTTTTTGAATTCTTGACTTTGAGAGGATGGAATATGATACAAGAACACATATGGATCCCTTTGAAGTGATTGGTGGCCTTTGGAGTGGCTCAAGAAGCTCTTGGATTGCTCAGATCACAAACCCTAGATGCAGATGACTTTGAATCTATGCAGTGAATCAAAAATGTGATATGAGATGCTATGATTGAGTCTATGCATATGAGAAGATCACAAGCCATGGTGTGAATGGGTGAGGGCAAATTTGGGGTGTTTACAGCTGCCCCTATTCAAACATGAGTTAGCTGTGCGGGATGTAAGCAACGACTTAACAGGCAAGCGAGATAACTTGTGGTTGAATACCAAAGACAGTCCAAAATTTGCACTCATAGAATGAAGAAGAAAAGGGATATAGATTGTAAAGGAAAATAAAGTATATTGTAAAGTGTGGGCGACGGAGGACGACCGTCGAGCAGAGGACGACTGCTGGGTAAAGAGCAATGACGGGGACGGCCGACATGCTGGGAAAGTGCTGAAAATAAAGCAATGACGGGGACGGCCGACATGCTGGGGATAAAAGGTAAAGCCAAGACGGGGACGGCCGACTAGCTGGGAAAAATAAGAAATATGATGGGGACGACCATCAAGGTAAAGTTGTAAAATTTCTGGGGATTAATGAAACATGACGGGGACGGCCATCAAGTTTACAAAGTAAAGCAACCAACGATGGGGACGGCCATCGGGCTAAACTGATGAAGGACGATCATCAGGAAAAAGAAAAAGGGACCAGGACGGGGACGGCC
Organism: Lathyrus aphaca; assembly: GCA_963966055.1. Taxonomy (NCBI): domain Eukaryota; kingdom Viridiplantae; phylum Streptophyta; class Magnoliopsida; order Fabales; family Fabaceae; genus Lathyrus; species Lathyrus aphaca. Next base: position 439,974,439 of record OZ014522.1, on the reverse strand, counting down.
ATCGGGTTAAAGAATAAATGAAATAAACAGATGATGAGGTACGGTCATCAAAGGTGAAGGACGATCACCTAGCAGGGGACGGCTGCTCTATTGGGGATAAAAGAAATATGATGGGGACGGCCATCAAAGGTGGAGGACGACCACCTGGAAGGGTACGGCTGCCGAAAATATCAACGATGGGGACGGCCATCGGATAAAAGGTCAACGATGGGGACGACCATCGGACGAGCATGATGGAGGACGACCATCAAGAAGTGGAGGACGACCACTCAGCAGGGTACGGCTGCTCTCGAGGTTTCTCATGACACAGGATGAATGCCAGATAACCAAAAATCAACAATGGGGACGGCCATTGGATAAAATGATGAAGGACGATCATCAAGAGGTGGAGGACGACCACCTAGCAGGGGACGGCTGCTAAAATCAACGATGGGGACGGCCATCGGATGAGCATGATGGAGGACGACCATCAAGAGGTGGAGGACGACCACCTAGCAGGGTACGGCTGCTCTCAGGGTTTATCATAACACAGGACGAGTGTCAGATAAAAAGAAAATTGCTTTGTTGGCGATCTACTGGGGAGTAGTAAACACGGACGAGTGTTCATATCCAAGAAACAAAAGGTATAAGTGTTTAGACGTTGTATATAGATTAAAGATGCGGACGAGCATCCTTAAGACTACGATACGGACGAGTATCGGGTAGAAACAAACTGACACATGCTCAGAGATGATGATACGGACGAGTATCAACTGGTTAACAAAGAACACGGACGAGTATCGAATCTGAAAGGACCCTTCTGGGGAATAGTAGACACAGACGAGTATCTATATTCAAGAAGACACAAGTGTTTGACACGGTGTGTGGATTAAAGATGCGGACGAACATCCTTAAGACTATGATACGGACGAGTATCATGTAGAAACAAACACTAGACGCAATGTTCTGAGATGATGGTACGGACGAGTACCAACTGGTTAACAGAGAACATGGACCAATGTCGAATCTGTGGGGATATGAACAGTATACACAAGATACAGACGAGTATCTGTATAAGTAAAATAAGCATGAGTGGTGTATAGATGGGTGTTTATCTGCTGGGGGGAGTGACACGGACGAGTGTGTCTGAAGTGTGACTTCAAATTGATTAATCATTGTAAAGATCACTATGTGATTGAGGGGGAGTGAGTAGGTACTTATATCTAAGTAGAGTCTTAGGTAGAAATTGCCTTGGGTAGATATTAAGTGAAGGATTAAACTGATTGGTTTAACTCCATAATTAATATTACTTATATTGGATTTCCTTCCTGGCTTGGTAGCCCCCAGATGTAAGTGTGGAGATACACTGAACTGGGTTAACAATTTCTTGTGTTATTTAATTTACTAGCTCATTAATTTTTGTTTAGGATTTCAGTGTCTAAACATCTGGTTCGACATCACATATCTGATCCCAGAATTTCAGACAGTTTCAAAGTACTTCTGAAAGGCCTGGATTTCTTTAATGTGATTATACTTACTCTTCTTGACCTTTTCCTACACATCAAAAAAGGTTTGGTCAAGCAAGGAAGAAAATTCAGCAGTAGTGAGAAAATGGTCACTGTAATATGTACGCCACCAATCATTAAATGGGTGAGTGCACAAGGAAGTAGGTCGGAAAAACACTGGAGACAGAACTGCTCTTTGATCATTCCATCTGCCGAAATGGATTACAGTAGTGTGTTCATCGAAGAGGCGGGAATGGAAAACTACATGGCCCTTCTTTTCATAGAGGAATTTGGGGAAGCTTAGGCCCATTCCAATCTGTCGAGAGACCAAACATGGTTGGTAGGAAATTAGGACTACATCTACCTTCCCACCATTCAACCTATGAACAATGAATCTGGGGATCAGAAAAGCCTCCCAGATTGCAATGGAGTCCAGGTGAAGTTTCCTTGAGGGAGAGTTTGGAAACGCCCGGGTAAACCACTTAGGATCATGCTTCCTCTTAGAAAAAGGAGCCATTTGTGGTGTAAACTCATACTTATGTGTAAACATCATTATGTAACTAGATAAGGCCCCTTTTAGGGTTTCGCCTTCATCAGATGGTGTGAGTTTGGCCAGTCGAACGCCTTTAGTGCGTCTGCGCCTGATTTTCTCAGAGTCTTCACCAACTTGCCATTTTCTGGGAAGGATAGATTCAAAAGTGGCATTTAACCAAATTTGAAGAAGCCAGAGAGGACCATTCAGGCTCATAGAACCAGAGGCCCCAGTTGGATTCTTGAGTCGAGATACAAAGTTAAGTACTTATTCGCCACCTACAAAGATTTGGTGCAGAATACATATATCGACAGCCAGAGGGTGAGGAAAGCAATGTGCTCCTTATCAGAAACCTCTGCATGGTTTGGCTTGAGGTGGTGTTTGATGAAATGCGTATATGTCAGCTTAGAGTCACCAAAGCAAATAGTATTCTCAGCATCTTTAGAGGGGTCATAGGCTAAACCATTAGGTCAAATCCCTGTTATAGCGGCCACATTAAAAAGGGTGGGTAATCATCGCATAAGGAAGATAAAAGGTGTAATGGGTGATATCCCAGAAATAAAGGGAGGCAGCCAAGAGGTTCAAACATTAGAGGATGTTGGTCTTCAACAACATCAGCAAGTCATAAATCCCTATTTCTTTCTAATGGGCAGCCTTAACCTTTTCCATTTTAGCCATCCAAAGATCAAAATCATTAAAATGGCTAACCTCCCTAACCAGTATGGTACCATCATAAAGGTACTTTAAATCCATTTGGTTGGAAGGAGGTTGGTGGGGTGAAGAGTCCTCTTCCTTAGGGGTATTTTTGTGCCCTAAAGGTTGGGACTTACGATAGTAAGAAAAGAACTCCTTGAGCGTCTCATTAGTGTTTTCAACTTGGGCCAAAGGCCCAGAAAGAGCATAAGCATAGTCATTGACAATGAAATGAACCATTACCTGAGAGTTGTATAAACTTCTTAGTTCAGCCATCTTAAGTTATGGTATGAACTTACTGTTCTTGACCGTCTTAGGTTCAGAAATGTTGCTGAGTGGAGAAAGCGTTTGTTTGAAAGTAAAGGCCTTTCCTTTTTGACCTTTCTTTTCTGAAGTAGTAGATTGTATAGATTTCATTGTTGAAGATGAAGAATGGGTGTTTTTAGGGTTTTAGAAGAAGAAAAGGGAAGACTTTATACGAAAGAAGAAGAAAGGTTTGCAAGAAAGTAGAAATGTGTTTTTGATAACTGATGGGGTTATTTATAGGTGTGGAGTGAGAAGTTGTGGATTTATCCATTTAATGTAAATATGGATGGTGGGACACGCGTTATGTTCGATTGGATATGTTGGAGGTAGTAGTTACTACAAGACATCTTGGCGCAACGTTTTAAGAAAAGGTCATGATGGGGAGACATCAAATATGGCTGATGGGACTTTTTGAGATTTTTCCATTATGGTATGAAGTCATGCGCATGGTTGAAGAATCACAACAAATTTTAGATCTTGGGTAAGGTGGTTACGACCATACTTTTTCCTGACCAAAAAGTGGGCGTCAAAATGATAATGTCAAAAAATGATCTTTTCATCAAAATGGTCGAAAAGAACATTTTTGGGGGCAATTTGTTTTCTCTCAAATTTCGACGCTAACTTAATTGGGATATTTTGGCTTAGAAAAAAGTTTTCTTGTTATGTTGAAAGTGAGGTCCTTTCGACCTTACTCAATAAAGGTGTAGGATGAAAGAAACCCCCACCTACAGATTCTATACTTAGAAGAATTCTAAAGTTTAAAGTATTTTCTAAGTGTTTTTGAGATTCAAAGAGTGGGAGTTACTCAAGTTGTGCACATTCAAGCCTTCGAGGGAAAATATGTAATTTTCAATTAAAAAACAAGGACAAGTGGCGCAAGATGAAGCTTCTTCAACATGTAGTGGGTGTAAACACCCCAAATTTTCCCTCACTCTTTATCACACCATGGATTGTGATCTTTCATTTTTGCATAAGCATAAACATGTCATCTCACATTGCATATTTGTTTCATCTGCACAGTTCCATTTCATCTGCATCTAGGGTTTGTGATCTGAGCAATCCAAGAAGTGATCTGAGCCATCCCAAAGGTCTTGAAGCTTGCCAAAAGGGTCCATGTGTGTTCCATGATCATAATATGCTCCCCAAAGTTCATGAAAGTCAAGAGATCACAAAGAATGGCAAATGCATAGAGGCAGAGCTAGGGTTTTCCAACACAGATGACCAAAATTAGGGTTTTGGTTTCAGAGGCCTTAACCCCACGTTTTTTGGTTATTATTGTTTCTAATGGTCTTAATATGTTATAAGGATCATGTGTACCAAATTTGATGAAGAAATTCACTGTGGAAGTCATCTGATCATTGGGTAACTTCTTGAGCAAGTAAAGTCAAAATCAGGGAATCTGAGGCCTCCAACAAGGGTACCAAAGGGTCATCATCATCATTTTGAGTCTCTATGATCTTTATTTGATCTTATAAGTTGTTGGAAGTTCACAAAGTTGAAGAATTTTAAGCCAAATGCAAACTTGCTATTTTTGGAAATGATTTGTAATGGAAACTTTCCATTTTGGGAAATATTTTCAACCTATTCTTTCATGACCAAAAATGCTTCAAATGAAAAATTCTTGGACATGAAAGTTGTAGATTATGTCTTCCCCTTTTCAAAAAGTACTAGAACATGTCTTGATTCATCCTAGAACTCAATATATGGCCTTTCAAATTTGGCAAAAATCCTATAATTTTTAAGTTCATGCCAAAGAGGATTTTTTGCAAATTCATGTTTCAAGCCATTTCATGACCTCTAATTGATTGCTAAACATCATACAAACATAGTGCAATGAATTTGAACCAAAATTGTGCCTTGGATTGCAAGATTCATCAAGACATTTTCACAAAATTCTCAAAGAGGGAAAGTTGCAAAACCTCTTGGAACCTTCCACCCGCTTGTGCCAGCTGCATAAAATCAATCCTATGGCCCTACATGAATCAGGCTGAGGCCAGACACCCCTTGAAGCAGCTCCTACCATGGCCCATACCTCCAAGTACACAAAATTGACTTTTTTTGCAAAACCACCCATACCAATCAAATTGTGCCACACCAACTCTCTGAACCAATCACATTTGTTTATACAAACCTCAAGCACTCCAAAGCACAAGACACACAAGCTCAGAACCTCCCACAAGGCAGTTGTAAACACCCCAAATTTGCCCTCACTCATTTCACACCATTGTCTTGTGATCTTTCATGTTTGCATTAGCATAAGCATACTATCTCATATTGCATTTTTGTTTCACTGCATTAGTTCAAGTTCATCTGCATCTAGGGTTTGTGATCTGAGCAATCCAAGGATCCATCTGAGCCACTCCAAAGGTCCCCAAGTGTTCCAAGAGGGTCCATGTATGTTATATCATCATTTTATATCCCTCAAAGATCAAGGAAGTCATGAAATCACAAGAACTTGGAAAGCATGCAAGTAGAGCTAGGGTTTCACTACACAGATGACCTGAAATTAAGGTTTTGGTTTCAGAGGCCATAACTCCAAATTTTTTGGTCATTATTGTTTCTAATAGTCTCAATATGTTATAAGTATCATGTGTACCAAGTTTTATGAAGAAATTCATTGTGGAAGTCATTTGTTAATTGGGTAACTTCTTGAGCAAGTCAGAGCAAAATCAGGGCATCTGAGGCCCCCAACAATGGAACCAAAGTGGATTTTTCATCAAATTGAAGTTATATTATCTTTATTTGATCATTGAAGTGCTTGGAAGTTCACAAAATTGAAGAAAATTCAGCTAAACCAAAAGTTGCCAAAAATGGAAATGACTTGTAATGGAAACTTTCCATTTTGGGAAAGTTTTTCAACCTCCTCTTTCTCAACCAAAAATGCTTCAAATGAAAAATTGTTGGTCATGAAAGTTGTAGATTGGATCATTCCCTTTTCAAAAAGTACAAGTAAAAGTTCTAATTCATTATGGAACTCAAGTTATGATCTTTCAAAGTTGGCAAAAATCCTATAATTTTCAAGAATACACCAAAGAGGGATTTTTGCAAAACCACTTGCCAAGCCATTTTGTAACCTCTAATACACTTCTATGCATCATACCAACATAGTGCATTGCCTAAAAGTCATAATTGGCCCAAGAATCTCAAGTTTCTATGCCTTGCACATCAAGAAATCACAAAAGGGGGAAAATGAACCAAACTTGCAAAAACTCATACAACCATACCTCCACTTGCTACAACACCTCAATTTCAATTCCATGGCTCTCCTTGATTAATGCTAAGGCCAAACATGCCCTTGTACAACCTCTGAAGCAGCCCATACCTCAAGTACAAGTTTTATTGACTTTTTGCAAGAGAGTCCATACCAATCACCATAGGCCACAACAACTTCTCTGACCTATCAAAGCTTGTTATGTGGACCAAATGCAGCTCATAACACACAACACACAGGCCTAACATCTCAGAATCATCAAGCTCTCAAAAATCACCCAAAAGCAAAAGCTTTCGAAACACTTTGCTCAGCCATCAAACTCTAAAACAAACTTCACCATTCATTCAGAAATGATCCATAGAGCATAAACCAACCATCAAACAAGCCTCAAAGCACCCAAAACTGAAATACGATTTCTGGCCAGTTGAAGTGCAACCACATAATCCAGCCATTCTAAGCTCCTTCCAAGCATTGCAGTTTCATCAGGAGGTCAAAGGGGGGTGAGTTTGCACAAGAGAAAAGGTCCAAAAGCTTCAAACTGAGAAAGCTCAAGCTCAGGTAACCTCAAGAAATTTTTTTCCAGAAATGTAATTTTAGGTTATAGAAATGTTCCTTATGCTTTGCTGATCATCATGATGTATTTACTTTTGAAAATGAGTGAGAAATAAGCTTGTATTGAACCTCTGAAACTCTGCCCATGAAATATGTTTTTGTTTGATTCATATGATTGATGAAGAATAAATTTGTTTTGAGGGTAGATTTAGGTTTAGGAATGTGTGGGGAGTTGATCTGGAGCTTTAGAGCGTTTGAAACAACCTAGGGAAGAAGTTAGATTTTAAGCTCACCGGAGAAGATGACCGAAACACTGTTCCGGTCACCTGAGAGTCATTAAGAGGTTAATTAGGGTTTAGGGTTAGTTTGAATGATAGCCATAAGATCTTGCTTACCCGCGTGTTTGGATGGCCCAGATTGATCATTAAAACCCTAATTCTCATTTAATTAGTTAATTAGAATTAATTAAATAAATTAACTCAGAGTGAATCTCAGCCACTCATTTGCGCGCTGGTCAATTAGGACTTCCCCAGTTCAAATCATGTCCATTGGATCAGCTGACTTTCTTTTATTTTCATTTATTATCATTTTTATTGCATTTATTTTGTACAATTTATTTAAAATACTTAAAAAATTCCAAAAATATTTTCCTTCTGCATTTTTAATTCAAATATTTTTCTTCACCCAAAAACATTTTTATTTTTATTTTTCGCATTAAAAAATCATTTTAAAAATATTTAAATGTTTATTTTAATTAATTAATGGAAATTAATTAATTAAAATATCATTTAGGTTTCTAAAAATTCCAAAAAATTCACATTGCATCTTAGGACATTTAGAAACATTGTCAAACCATTCATACAAATATCTTTTTGGTTTTGATTCAACTTTGACATTTTTCTTGAATTTAGGGTTCATAAAAATCCCATTTTTGAACCCTAACTTCAAGAATTCTTTTCTTCCTAACCATGAAGGGTTTGACATTGGTTCTTTTTGCATTGTTCTTCATATGGCATATAGTATCTAGTATATTTTTTTCACAAATTTATCTTGCATTTTCCATTTTGATTGGCATTTTTCCTCTTAAGGTACCTTAAAACCCTAGCAAACTTTGAAAATTCACAACTTTCTATAGGTTAAGAGTTAGACCTTCTCCTTTGGAGTGTGATATCATATGGGGTTAGGGTTCCTTTGAGTTCATTTGCATTTTTTATCTTGTGATTTGCTTCTGTTTTGACTTTATGCATCTCATGTTGCCTTAAAACCCTAATTTTACATGTTCATTTGCATTCATCTTGCATATGCATCCATACATGAATTCCCATGACATTTATTGCATTCATATGGCATATAAGACATCTTAGGACACATTAGAATCATGCTCGATCATTTCTTCATTCATTTTCCATGATGTGTGAAATTCTGGGATCAGGTACGTGATGTCGAATGAAATGTTTAAACACTTGAAGACTTAAACAAAACTTAAAGTGCAGGTAAATTAAACAACACAGGAAATTGTTAACCCAGTTCAGTGTATCACCACACTTACATCTGGGGGCTACCAAGCCAGGAAGGAAATCCAATATAAGTAATATTAATTCTAGACTTAAACCACTCAGTTTAATCTTTCACTTAATATCTACCCAAGGCAATTTCTACCTAAGACACAACTTAGATATGAGTATCAACTCACTCCCCCTCAATCACACAGTGATATATTACAAGTTTAATAAAATTGAAGTCATACTTCAAACAAAACTGTAGACACCCTAAATTTGCCCTCTGGTTTTCTATCTTCGCCTGTCTTTCATTTGCATCTCATTTGCATTTCCATTTGGTCATTAACATTTATAATTCATATCATTTGCATAAGCTTCTGAGGCATGGGATCAATTTTCATCAGGATCAGGGTTATACGTCCTATTTGCAGATTATCAGGAGAATTCAAGTTCTTGGTTTTGTAAACATTAGTGGCATCATTCTGTTATCGCTCTTGTCACAAAAATCAGGGTTTATTTCCCTGGTTTAGTGGTCTTCAAGGATTTCATGGTTGCAAGGATTATTCCATATGCATTTGGCTTATCTTCAGGCTACTTTCTCCTTCATCAAGTTACAAAGTTGTCCTTCTCTTCTTAGCATCTCAGGCTATACTTCTTTCTCGATATCTAAAAGGCTTTGGTTTCAGTTCAAGTGTGAATCAAGGAGATTTCATCAAAAGTGCGAGTTGTTCGCTTCAGTGGGTTATTTCCCAGTCTGCAATGCGTATTCAAGGTCGAGATTGTGGGGTGAAATTCATCAGATTGTCAAGATGTGATTCATAAGAAGTTTTTGGCCAAATTGTCTATTCATCAGTCTATGAGTGGTTATCTATGGATTTGTTCTCCTCAGTGTGGGTTCGATAATTAGGACAAATTTTCGACTTGATTCGGAAGGCAGTTGTTTTGGTTATAAGTGGTTCAGGAGCGGTTGTGTTTAAATGTTGGGAATAATTTGGAATTGGTTTATTTGTTTATCCATTTATCGTTTACCATTTTATTTTCCATGTCCATAATCCATACTTCATAATCCTTTTTCTAACCATTTACATAATATTCACTTTTATACAAGTTTCATATTTCATTTTGTTTTAACCAATTTTCTTCTATCCCATATGCATGTTTGTCACTCTTTCCAAAACCAATTCATTATACATTTTCGAATTTCCACACCATTTTGTTTCGTTAACCATTACACCATTATTATTACAAAGTTATTTACACCTTTTGTTTGATACAAACCAAAAAGACCTATTACAAAAATCTCATCATTTTACACAAAGTCCATTTATGAGCCCATTTCATACCTTTCATTAGAAAGAATAATAAACAAAAAAAAGAGAGAGAATGAAGCCAACTCTCATGTGACTCTAAGCCAAATATCCTTGGATCAATTAATGAAGTGGGCCACACGTTTTTTTCTTGCCAACCATGACTACAAGAAATATCACAGTTTGTACAGGCAAATCCTCATGGCCCCACCACTCACGAAAACTCACGCGTTCCGCAACCAAATTGGATGATGAAAGTTGCACAACAACTTCAGCCAACTTCCACCTCAACACTCAGCACTCAACGCACAAGGGAAAAGGCAATGAATCCGTCACGCAACTCATGCGTTTTCACTCAAAACGGATTCGCAACATCACTACCGTAAAAAACGCAAAAGCAAAAACCCACAGATTCCTCCAAAAATGCACAACAACAGCGAGAACCAACTTCTCTCAAGACCATTTTTCCACTCGAAAATCACCATCTCTTCTCAACATCTACTTCCCCACCCATCGACCTTACCGCAAACCAAATCCAAACAATAACTCCTCTTTCAAAACCTCATCAACACCTCTACCAATCTCTCCAACCACAACCAATTCTCTCTGCTCACACCTTTCAAAACCGCAACAAATAAAACCTCCTCAACCTCATAACCGAATCACTTTCCGCATCACCGAACCTCTTCAAGCCAACCACCACCTTTTCTTCATTACTCTCCACCGTAACAACAATCTTCTTCTCTTTCTCCAATCACCAAACCGAATCAACACACAAAATCCATACCTCACAAATCGTCAACAGCTTCTGTTCATCCATCCTCCTCACAAACTTCAACCGAAACCACTTCCTCAAACCTTCATCCATCACCTTCATCAAAACAAATTCGACCTGTAAAAACAGCACAGAACAAAACAGAAAAGAAGAAGAGTGAGATCAAGATCGGGAGGATTTCGAAGAAGCGAACCGAATCGCAACTCACCTCACCGTCATCTGTTTTTTACTGCAGTTTCGAGTGAGAAGAAGGCAAGATCGGAGGTGAGAATGGCCGACGGCGACACGAGGTCGAGGCTTGCCGTTGACGGCGGACGCGTTGAGTTTTCTTCAAGCTTGATCGTCACTTTTGAGTCCGATTGATGAAGAGTGTTGGCGCGTTGTTCTTGTGCGAGCTTCAATGGAGAACAAGAATGACCGGCGTTGATGGAATCCACGAGTAGAGAGAAGGTGTCGTCGGTGAAGAAGCCTGAAGGAGGAAGTGTCGCGATCTGAGAGAGAGAGTCGCGGTTCGTTGAAGAGATTTGAGATCTCGAAACCAAAACTCACCGAATAAGAGAAAAGTTGAACCGGAATATCGAAACAGAACCACCGTGAAAGAGTGAAACCGCCGCGACTAGAAGCTGAGACGGAGATTTGAGCTGCGTTGGGTTTTCTTTGATTGTTGGTCAGTGGCGTGTTCGGCATTGTTTTGTTTGAGAAGAGGATGCGCTGAGTTTTTTAACTTATTTTAGGTTTTCTGAGTGAATGTGTTAGAAGACAAATTGGACCTTAAAGTCTTCAGCCCATGCTCTCCATCCACACTACTTGTCACCACCAGATCGCGACATTCCCCCCTCTTTCCCTTTTTTTATATTTTATTTTTCTTTTGTTTGAATTAATTTCTTTAATTGTGGTTAACATTGCTTGAGAGGTTAATCTAGAGTTTTATTGTATGTTAGTTGATTTTGGTAATTAATTTCAGTTAGATTTTCCTTATGTTTTGGTTTATTAATTAACTTTGTAATTTTTTTATGAAGGATTAGATTTAGGTTCAAATTAGGTTATTATATTAATCTTAATTTTTCTAACTTTGTCATTAATTTCGATTAGTGTAATTAAATAGAATCGTGTCTAACTTTGGTTTTAGTTTGCGTTTGAAGTTTTGTAGGTCTCTTACTCGACTTTGATGACGGAGGACGTAGTGTGATAATGATCTTGGGTTTAATTTGTTAGTTATTTGTTGACATATTTGTGCGATCGTTGATGCAAGTTGTGACATTGATAATGACTTGGCATGAAGATTCTGGTTGATTGGTAATTTTGGTGCACGCCTTGAGTTTGGTACCTCAGACAAGTATTCATGAGTTTTATGAGCATATTGAAGAGGCAACGGACCTTCTCCGTTAGGTACCACTGAGGACCAATTTTAAATATTGCATGTTGTTGCATCTGGAAGTCCTACTGGTGTAGGCTCTGTTTGTGCATTGTCATCTTGTCTCCATATCGCATTCTCATCCCGTTATCTCATTTCTTCTCCATATCGCATTCTCATCTTCTTATCTTATTTCTTATTCATCTTAATTCTTCTTCCTCATCTTTTTTCTACTCTTCTTAACTTGAGGTGTGCTTAGGCCACCATGGAGCTTCTCCTTTCATCTTTCTCTTCTTCTTTCTTTCTTCATTAGGATAGTAAGCCTCACTAACCTAGGACCATCCGAGCATGTGAATATTAGGATTAGACTTTTCCCGTTAGCTTTTACCTTTATGATCCTTTTGGTGCTTTCTCTTCTCATCTTCAAACTTAATTCTAATTCATTTAATAAAGGTTGAGTACTTTCATGTGACATGAGACTTTGCTATGAGATGCTTGCACGCGTTCCGTTTCGGGGCGAGGTGTGGGTCATCACTCGTGGTGGATAGGTCTTAACATGAGTACCTCACAAAGAAAAGCTAAAAAACACTTCTTAACCAAAAACCACAAAAATACTTAATAATGGTAATAGGCCAGTGTGCTTAAGCCTTCACCTGTGGGACTAGCTTTGGGGATTTCCTCCATAGATAGGTGTGCCTCTTGCGCATTCCATTTCGGGATGATGTGAGACGTACACATCCCATTGAGTAAGACTTAGGTACACTCACCTATGCAAACTTTCACAAATAAAAGCTTCATAAAAATCACCAAACAAACAATAAGCGTCTTTCCTCCGGGAATTCTTTTCTCACCTCATTCGCTCCGTACGCGAACTTGCTCCTACTTGTCACCTTGCAAGACGGTTACGCACTCGTCGTCCGAGCCTGCAACACCTGAGCAATGACATAGGCAGTTCAAGCCTTTAATTCACAAGCAATTTCCTTTTAGTACCCCTAGTTAGGGGAACTACGGCGTCTCTGATCCTCATTATCCTGATGAGGTACGTAGGCAGCGGGGTAGGGCCCGTTCGAGCACAATCTTTATTTTCCCTACATTTTTCTCTTTGTTTCTTATTTCATTTCTTTTCCAGTTCCAGTTTCTTTTCATTTTCATTTCTTTAGCAGCAGCTTTCATACCCTCACCCTTTGAAATAGTTTCTTTGCAAGTGTGGATCCCGTCGGGTACGACGGACGATCTGGGTGCTAATACCTTCCCAGGTTGTAACCGACTCCCGAACTCAGTCTCTTTGGTTCGCAGGACCTGTGTCCTTCCTCTTCTTTCTTTTGGTTTGTGCAGCATTACCATTCCCTTTCTTTTGGGATAAAAATGCCTGGCTGGCGACTCTATTTCTTTTTCCGCGCCACTTTCGCGTTTGTACCAGGATGGAAATCCGGGGAGCGACAGCTTGGCGACTCTGCTGGGGACTGCACACCAGAGAATCTCTGGTTCCCCTGTGAGTCTCTCCTAGCGCTTGTGTGTTTCTGTTTCATTGGGTGATGTTTGCTTGCTGTGGCTTGTTGTATTTTATTATTGTTTGTTTACAGCTTTATTTACAGTTTTCAGTATTTATTTCCCGTATCATATGTTATTACTGGACTGTCTGGACTGGCTTTCTGTTTGGTGGGCTCGGGTGATACTGTTTCTGAGAGATAAGCCAAGTACCCGGCTTGAGTGCACCCTAGGATTAGAGTGGACATATTGTACTCGCATGTGACATGATGAGTGGCGATGTGTTTCACGCCCAGATTGCGACTGTCTTGGAAATATCTTGTGTGGGGATTTCCTCCACTTCGGGATAGGACCTTGATAGTTATGTGCATCTGGGGACCGATCATTGAGAACCTTTGTGGAAACAACCCTCTCTAGTGATGACAGTGGCAGACCACATTTGTTGGCAAACCCACTCGCATCCGAGGGTCCACTGGGAACTCGCATAGGATGGCCTGGTTCTCCTATAGGAACTCAGTCAAGGCCTCTGGTCGTATGACATTAGTACTGTATCCTACGGGCTGAATGTACTATTGTTTCTCGATTTCAGCGCTTGAAGCTGGGGACTTATAAGGGATGCTTTTTTTTCCCGGACTCAGCTGAGGCCTCCCTGCGTAGTATATAATGCCAAACCGATTCCCTGATTTGGTCATAGGCCATTTCTCGGAAATGGTGAAAGTATTATTGCTATTCGGCTTTGAGAGTCCGTGATGTCTGACCCGGAGCCTACCAGTGAGATTGGGAGGGGTTTACAGGTTTGCAGGAACCCATGACCTCAACATACCCTCATTGCCAGTACAGTCTTATGTTTTGATCTAGTCACTATGATCCTGAAGTTCTTAACCTATGGTTCTCGGCTACTATTTGGGTTATTATACAGAGATCTTGTGGTTACAGACACTCGATTCTTGGCAGTATTCCAGATTCCAGGCAGTTTCCAGCTGTGATCCTGTGTCTTTGCATCTTTTGCATCATCATATCGCATTTTGCATTTGCATCTGCATTGCATTTCCTTCTTCCAGTGAGCTCATCCTTCCTCTTTTGTCCATGACCAGCCAGCTGATTTCTCGGTACTCAGTTTGAACAAGTGGTGACCGTTGGAAGACGACAGTGTGTGAAGCTAGACTGAACAGTGTCAAGAACTAAGAAAGGGTCAGATTTGAAGCTGTCAGTAGCTATGTCAGAGAGCAACCGTCAGAGTGTTGAGTTTCCGCCTGGTTTCACTTCGATGACCAATCCTTTGTATGGTCTATCTCCTGATGAGGATCTTCCACAAGTGAACAACCTTACTCAAGCTCAGTCTGCACAAACCCCGATCGTGAATCAGAGTGTACCTGAACCATCTGTTGTCCGAGGTGGACCTTCATCTTCTTCTGATTCCACGGATTATCAGAGTTTTGCCTTCCCTATGTCAAACTTCCAAGGGGCAATCCCTCTTGTGAAAACCGAGGATTCACCAGCTTTTGATCCTGCTGAAAGATTTCGCATGTTGGACGAGCAACTCAAAGCTTTAGCAGATCCTGACGCCTTTGGTTTTGATGCTCTAAACCTGTGTTTGGTGCCTGGTCTTGTCATTCCTCCAGATTTCAAGACTCCGAAGTTCGAGAAGTACACTGGTGTCAGTTGCCCAAAGCGTCATTTGGTGATGTTTTGCAGAAAAATGACTTCTCATGCCCGCAACGATAAGCTGATGATTCACTGTTTTCAGGACAGTTTGAGTGGGGCATCCTTAAGTTGGTATATGGATTTGGAAAGCAGCCGTATCCGATCTTGGAATGATTTATCCAGAGCTTTCGTAAAGCAATACCAGTACAATGTGGACATGGCGCCCAGTCGCATGCACTTGCAGAGCCTATCTCAGAGGACTGGTGAATCTTTCAGAGAATATGCACAACGGTGGAGAGAGTTGGCAGCCCAAGTGCAACCACCACTTTCAGACAGAGAATTAGTGGACCTGTTCGTGGGCACGTTGCAAGGAACGTACTTGGAAAGAATGAGTAGCATTTGGACATCAAGCTTCTCTGATTTGATAAAAGTTGGAGTACGCATCGAAAGCCTGCTCAAAAGTGGAAAGATCCGAGACTCTTCGAACATCCCATCTAGTGAAAGTGAGTCTGTTGTTAGCTCTCAAGAGGAAGAATGGTATGATACCAATGCAGTCATGGAAAATATTGAATATTCTGGACCAACATCTTCTCAGAGATCATCCGTTCCTAGGTCTGGTTACTCTTATGGGCATTCGACAATGCTCAAAGCACCGTATCAGAAGCCCTGGACTCCTCCTCGTCCACATCTGCAAGCTCATGGTCGAAGACCTCAGAATCAACTTCAGAGCCAGCCTAGGCCTCGCAACAATCTGGAAAGAAGGAATGCTCCTCTTCATCCAGTTCCCATGGCGTACAGTGAACTCTTGCCATATCTAATTCAAAGCTCATTGGTGGTTCCTAAGCCTCTCAAGTCGTTACCAGAGCCGTACCCTCCAGGGTACAATCCTCATGAGCAATGTGGGTATCACGATGGATCGATCGGACATTCAACTGATGATTGCAAAGCTTTTCAAGCCAAGGTACAACAATTGATCGACAAGGGCTACATATCCTTTCTAGAAGGAAGCTTGGTTGTGCACGTCAACCTCTCACCTGATTGAGTTCAAAGATTTCGGAGAAGCGTCTCCTGATTCAGTGGCTCATACAAGAATATGTCATCAGAGCTGGTGGTCATTGTATCCTTTTATCATTTGCATTTGTAGTTTCTTTCCTGTTAGCAGCTACTTGTCTTTTAAGCATTGTTGTTTTAAATGGTAATGTTAATGTAGTGATCTTGCATTTTTGAATCAATTATGTCGCATTCGCTCATTTTTCTTTACTTGCATTGAAAAAAAAACAAAAAAAAAAAAACAAAAAAAATTGCATTCATTTACCTCCCGTTTATTTCACTGTTGTTTAGCAGGTTTGAGGGAGGATGATGACAACTGAATACCCATAATTGTTGAAGGTATGCTTTCAGGGTAGAACCTGCTGACGATGTACAGGCATTGTTTCAATTCCCAAACACCGGAGATATAAGGGAGATAGACCCTCGTCAACCCCTTTGAGCCTTGAAGTAGGAGTTTCTTTTCTAAACAGAAAAACCCTCACATTTAGCCCGGGGAAGGGTAATCATCAGTTAATTTGACCGAGCGTTCAAATTTCCAAAGGAGTATGCATCCGAGGATCCATTACCTTTATTCATCACACCTCGAGAGGTTAAGGGACGTGAAACCACAATGGTTATCCCTCACCAACAAAGGAATGAGGCAGTCAACCCTTTCAGCAAGTCATGACAAGCCAGTGTCACACGATTTGTTCAAAAATCATCATCAGGAAAAGAGAAATAAAGCCCGCTAAGTCAAAAAAAGCGAAAACAGACGACTTAGGCAAAAGTTAGGGCATCCCGCTGGACTACAAAATCGAAAAATTCAAAAAAAAAGAACCAGTCCAGGCAAAAGTTAGGGAGTAAAAAAAAATGAAAGAGAATCGTCCATAAGAACAAAGTCGTGTGACCAGACACGAAGTCAGAAGGGGTGACTGTTACTCCAAGAAACCTCATTGGTGCTTAAACGTCAACGTCATTGGTTCCTCAACCATCACAAAACCTTGCGAGAGATGGACGCTCAGGCCAGATTAGCTGAACTTAGGACTGAAGAACATCAAGGAGAATGGGTGGGCACATATAAATTTTGAGCCATAAATCTTTTTTTCTAAAACCGTGAACCAGGCCACGTCATAACCCTTGAAAGTCCTAATTGAATCAGGGTCAATTCTGAAAGCATACTACGACAAGGTTGCGTAAACTGACTCCTAGCGATTTGCTAACTCAGCACTACGTTTGGACTGATCGTCCATTCATCACACACTGTCACAACATTCAAATAAATAAATTTTCAAAAACTTGCATGTGCACTGCATTAAAATTACCATTTGTAAATGAATAGTTTTAATTGCAAGTCAGCCTGTGACATCAAGGAAGTTCCTACAAAGAGCAATCAGAGGGAACTTGATCAGTCGACAATAATGACCAAAATCAAGAGCATCGTGTAGGCCTATGGAACAGGGGCATGTTATCCAGTCATTTCATTGACCAAGAAATTTGTCAGGGTAAAGCAGTTCCCAAGCATCAGTTGATTGAGGAATATCATTCAAGAGTCAGTTGATCAGAGCTGAATCTGCCAAGCAGGGGCAGGCCACCCGGATTTCCTGTTGACCAAGGATGAATTCTTCCAATGCTCAGTCGGGATGAGTCAAGTCGCTTCCACGCTCATACCGGGGCAGGACTTTCCCAGAGTTCACTAAGTGCAACTCTCCTCGAGAGAACATCCAAGTCCGCCATGCCAGGAATTGGATAATCAGTGACAGTCTGTTCAGAGACTTACCAAACAGGGGCAACTTTAGCTACACAGAGCATGTTATATCAGTGATCTCCGAGTTCAAGACGAGTGTCGGGAAATCACGCTACCCACCGTCGCCTTTGTCACCCTTCTCAGCATAGAAGCCTTGTCACTATGACCTTTCTTCCCATCCTTGGGAGTTTTTCTAGCTTTTCATAAGCATCGCATAAATCATTTGCATACGTTATTCATGCCGCTTCGCTAAAGCATACGCATCATAAGTGCATTGGGCATTCCCCACAAAATCAGTATCGCATCCAGGGCCTCGTAACCCCAACTTCTTGACGTCTCAAAGTCCAGTTCTCGTCTGGCAAACCATTTTAAAGTCCAGTTCTCGTCTGGCAAGCCAATTCAAAGTCCAGTTCTCGTCTGGCAAGCCAACCCAAGATCCAGTTCTCGTCTGGTAAGCCAACCCAAAGTCCAGTTCTCGTCTGGCAAACCAACTTCAAATACCAGTTCTCGTCTGGTAGGCGAATCTTTTAACCAGTTCTCGTCTGGTCACCTTTTCATTTAGCCTTTTGGACGCCAGTTCCCGTCTGGTAGTCATCCTTTTCAGAGTCAATTCTCGTTTGACAGTGAACCCCAAGGAGTCAGTTCTCGTCTGACGACTTGTTCTTTGCCCATCAGTTCTCGTCTGTTGGCCTACATTCAATAAACCGGTTCTCGTCTGGTATCTCACCTCCAAAGTCCAATTGCTTGGCAACCAAAAACAAAAAAAATCTCTATTAACCTGGCCTTACGCCCAACCATTCTTGTTTCATTTCCTTAGCATCTTGAGCATATGTCTGTATCTTGCACCATTTCCATTGCATCTTCATACCACATGGTTTCTGTTTCTCTGATGTGGAGCAAGAGTCGTTACAAGGCGCAATCTGGGGAAGATATCTCAAAATTTGTTGAATTATGCGAGAGTTTGAAGGCACTGGGGAAACTCTGGATGCCAAGTCTTCTGTAAAATCCTTTGGAGACGATCTCTTCATAGACGATGCAATTGGAGGCATAATTAAGGAGTAAAGAAATGTTTATTCACTCATGACAATCAGTATGCCACTATTGAGCTCAGAAGCTTGTAGCATTGTGTTAATCCTCAGGGAATATCTGGTATTTATTTTACCAGCAGGACATTGGAAGTTTATTTCTTCCCCAAGCAGAGAATTTTCCTTCAGCCGACAAGGTTTCCTCGTGAGGAGTTGGTATACAGTCAAAGTCAAATTTTCATTGGCATATCTTCCCAACACAGTCCTCATACTATACTTGGGGGCATATTTTGACTTACTTAATTCTCCAGCAAAGTCTCTCCTCAGTAGAGCATTGCCAAATATGTTTCTCCGTCAGTCCAGAAGGTTGACACATCCCCAGCTGAGTTAGAGCAGACGATATCCCCAGCAGAACTTCAAGGCTAATTAAATCATTCTCATCCCCAAGCGGACTTATCTTTCCACAATGAAGTTTTCCCAACAGGCAGCTGAAGGCCTTGTTTCCCCACAAAGTTAGAATTGTCAGAGCTCTCTCTCTCTCTCTCCAGCAAGGATCCCAGCAAGAGTTATTTGACGAAGCATCTTCCCTAGCCAAGTCTGAAGATGATCTTTCCCCACAGAGTTCATGTCTGATCTCCACTTCCGGCAGTGAAATATTTCCCAGCAAAGTTGCCATACTGGTGGTCATTTGATGATACAGTCAGGTATATATCACCTCAGTCAGAGATGGGTAGTCAAACCTCTAGACTTATCTTCCCCTGCAGAGTTGTAACTCTCGGTGGCCGATCAGGCATTTGTCTACCGCTCGTCTGCGTTTGTCAACACTCGTCTGTGTTATCTCTAAGCAGAGTTATCCCCAGCAGTGATATATCATGCTTTATTGCTGCTCATCTGCATCTTTCAACACTCGTCTGTGTTAGCTCTGTGGTATTGCTCGTTTGCTTTCCCCAGTAGAGTCTATATCTATTAGCACTCGTCTGTGCTCGCATCTTTATTTGATGCTCATCCTCTTTCAGCACTCGTCCGTGCCTTTTCCTCAACAGATTCCTCTTTATTTGAGGTATTCCCCAGCACTCGTCCATGCTAGCATCTTTATTTAATGACCGTTCGCAGCTCTCGGCACTTGTCCGTGCTTATTAGTCTTTGAAGTTTTTTCCCCAGCGAAGTTGTCTGTACTCGTCTGTGCGCGCATCTTCATTTGGTGCTCGTCCGCATCCCTGCAGCACTCGTCCGTGCATTTTATTTTCGTTTCCTCTTTATTTGAGGCATATCCCCAAGAAAGTCGCCAGTACTCGTCCGTGCTCGCATCTTTATTTGATGCTCGACAACATCTCTTAGCACTCGTACGTGCTTGTTACTCCTTTGAAGATTGCTCGTCTGCATCCTTCGACACTCGTCCGTGTCTATTACTTATCTGGTGCTCGTCTGCACGCCCCAACACTCGTCCGTGTTTGGTATTTTCTTTTGAAGATCGTCTGAAATAAGCTGATACTCGTCTGCATCTTTTCTGACACTCGTCTGTGTTAGATTGTTCCCTATTGAAGATTCCAATGCTCGTCTGTGTTGGATTTCTGGTATTCGTCTATGCCAGTGATTGATACTCATTCGTATCATTATCAGAAGCACTCGTCAGTGTTGCTTGGATCATCGTCCGGTACTCGTCCGTATCGTCGACTTATGACGCTCGTCTGTGTTTCTTTGATGATCGTTCCAATGCTCGTCCGCATTGAAGAGGTTGAAAATCCTGACGGTGGGATTAAAGCGTCAAAACAATTACCGGAACCTGCGTAAGGGTTACCCGAAGAAGACTCGTCCGTCTTATTCCACTTATCTGCGTAAGGATTCGTGAAGAGGATTCGTCTATCCTAGTTTCATGTCTATCCCACGGACTTATATGCATTTCCGGAACCTGCGTAAAGGTTATCCGAAGAAGACTCGTCCGTCTTATTCCACTTATCTGCGTAAGGATTAGTGAAGGAGATTCGTCTATCTCAGGTTACTTTGAAGATTCTTAAGGGCTCGTCCGCTCCCTGCACCTGGCGTCACAGGTCATTCGAAGACTCGTCTGTCAATGTATTCTTATTCCAAATATCAGTTTCAGCTTGGAAGAAGCTCGTCTGCTTTTTCTCTTCTTCGTATCCCTAGAGCGTCATCTGGTTGGGTTTATTTCCCCATTTCTGCATTCTCCTGCAGAGTGCTAATTTCGGGGTCTTTTTGGTATTCAATCACTGTTTATCTTGAACGTCTAATAGCCGTGGCTCTCATCCTTTTCAGATTAACAGTTGATTGAATAGGGGCAGCTGTAGACACCCTAAATTTGCCCTCTGGTTTTCTATCTTCGCCTGTCTTTCATTTGCATCTCATTTGCATTTCCATTTGGTCATTAACATTTATAATTCATATCATTTGCATAAGCTTCTGAGGCATGGGATCAATTTTCATCAGGATCAGGGTTATACGTCCTATTTGCAGATTATCAGGAGAATTCAAGTTCTTGGTTTTGTAAACATTAGTGGCATCATTCTGTTATCGCTCTTGTCACAAAAATCAGGGTTTATTTCCCTGGTTTAGTGGTCTTCAAGGATTTCATGGTTGCAAGGATTATTCCATATGCATTTGGCTTATCTTCAGGCTACTTTCTCCTTCATCAAGTTACAAAGTTGTCCTTCTCTTCTTAGCATCTCAGGCTATACTTCTTTCTCGATATCTAAAAGGCTTTGGTTTCAGTTCAAGTGTGAATCAAGGAGATTTCATCAAAAGTGCGAGTTGTTCGCTTCAGTGGGTTATTTCCCAGTCTGCAATGCGTATTCAAGGTCGAGATTGTGGGGTGAAATTCATCAGATTGTCAAGATGTGATTCATAAGAAGTTTTTGGCCAAATTGTCTATTCATCAGTCTATGAGTGGTTATCTATGGATTTGTTCTCCTCAGTGTGGGTTCGATAATTAGGACAAATTTTCGACTTGATTCGGAAGGCAGTTGTTTTGGTTATAAGTGGTTCAGGAGCGGTTGTGTTTAAATGTTGGGAATAATTTGGAATTGGTTTATTTGTTTATCCATTTATCGTTTACCATTTTATTTTCCATGTCCATAATCCATACTTCATAATCCTTTTTCTAACCATTTACATAATATTCACTTTTATACAAGTTTCATATTTCATTTTGTTTTAACCAATTTTCTTCTATCCCATATGCATGTTTGTCACTCTTTCCAAAACCAATTCATTATACATTTTCGAATTTCCACACCATTTTGTTTCGTTAACCATTACACCATTATTATTACAAAGTTATTTACACCTTTTGTTTGATACAAACCAAAAAGACCCATTACAAAAATCTCATCATTTTACACAAAGTCCATTTATGAGCCCATTTCATACCTTTCATTAGAAAGAATAATAAACAAAAAAAAGAGAGAGAATGAAGCCAACTCTCATGTGACTCTAAGCCAAATATCCTTGGATCAATTAATGAAGTGGGCCACACGTTTTTTTCTTGCCAACCATGACTACAAGAAATATCACAGTTTGTACAGGCAAATCCTCATGGCCCCACCACTCACGAAAACTCACGCGTTCCGCAACCAAATTGGATGATGAAAGTTGCACAACAACTTCAGCCAACTTCCACCTCAACACTCAGCACTCAACGCACAAGGGAAAAGGCAATGAATCCGTCACGCAACTCATGCGTTTTCACTCAAAACGGATTCGCAACATCACTACCGTAAAAAACGCAAAAGCAAAAACCCACAGATTCCTCCAAAAATGCACAACAACAGCGAGAACCAACTTCTCTCAAGACCATTTTTCCACTCGAAAATCACCATCTCTTCTCAACATCTACTTCCCCACCCATCGACCTTACCGCAAACCAAATCCAAACAATAACTCCTCTTTCAAAACCTCATCAACACCTCTACCAATCTCTCCAACCACAACCAATTCTCTCTGCTCACACCTTTCAAAACCGCAACAAATAAAACCTCCTCAACCTCATAACCGAATCACTTTCCGCATCACCGAACCTCTTCAAGCCAACCACCACCTTTTCTTCATTACTCTCCACCGTAACAACAATCTTCTTCTCTTTCTCCAATCACCAAACCGAATCAACACACAAAATCCATACCTCACAAATCGTCAACAGCTTCTGTTCATCCATCCTCCTCACAAACTTCAACCGAAACCACTTCCTCAAACCTTCATCCATCACCTTCATCAAAACAAATTCGACCTGTAAAAACAGCACAGAACAAAACAGAAAAGAAGAAGAGTGAGATCAAGATCGGGAGGATTTCGAAGAAGCGAACCGAATCGCAACTCACCTCACCGTCATCTGTTTTTTACTGCAGTTTCGAGTGAGAAGAAGGCAAGATCGGAGGTGAGAATGGCCGACGGCGACACGAGGTCGAGGCTTGCCGTTGACGGCGGACGCGTTGAGTTTTCTTCAAGCTTGATCGTCACTTTTGAGTCCGATTGATGAAGAGTGTTGGCGCGTTGTTCTTGTGCGAGCTTCAATGGAGAACAAGAATGACCGGCGTTGATGGAATCCACGAGTAGAGAGAAGGTGTCGTCGGTGAAGAAGCCTGAAGGAGGAAGTGTCGCGATCTGAGAGAGAGAGTCGCGGTTCGTTGAAGAGATTTGAGATCTCGAAACCAAAACTCAC
Organism: Lathyrus aphaca; assembly: GCA_963966055.1. Classification (NCBI taxonomy): domain Eukaryota; kingdom Viridiplantae; phylum Streptophyta; class Magnoliopsida; order Fabales; family Fabaceae; genus Lathyrus; species Lathyrus aphaca. The sequence goes on along the minus strand of OZ014522.1, from coordinate 439,951,124 downwards.
CGAATAAGAGAAAAGTTGAACCGGAATATCGAAACAGAACCACCGTGAAAGAGTGAAACCGCCGCGACTAGAAGCTGAGACGGAGATTTGAGCTGCGTTGGGTTTTCTTTGATTGTTGGTCAGTGGCGTGTTCGGCATTGTTTTGTTTGAGAAGAGGATGCGCTGAGTTTTTTAACTTATTTTAGGTTTTCTGAGTGAATGTGTTAGAAGACAAATTGGACCTTAAAGTCTTCAGCCCATGCTCTCCATCCACACTACTTGTCACCACCAGATCGCGACATTCCCCCCTCTTTCCCTTTTTTTATATTTTATTTTTCTTTTGTTTGAATTAATTTCTTTAATTGTGGTTAACATTGCTTGAGAGGTTAATCTAGAGTTTTATTGTATGTTAGTTGATTTTGGTAATTAATTTCAGTTAGATTTTCCTTATGTTTTGGTTTATTAATTAACTTTGTAATTTTTTTATGAAGGATTAGATTTAGGTTCAAATTAGGTTATTATATTAATCTTAATTTTTCTAACTTTGTCATTAATTTCGATTAGTGTAATTAAATAGAATCGTGTCTAACTTTGGTTTTAGTTTGCGTTTGAAGTTTTGTAGGTCTCTTACTCGACTTTGATGACGGAGGACGTAGTGTGATAATGATCTTGGGTTTAATTTGTTAGTTATTTGTTGACATATTTGTGCGATCGTTGATGCAAGTTGTGACATTGATAATGACTTGGCATGAAGATTCTGGTTGATTGGTAATTTTGGTGCACGCCTTGAGTTTGGTACCTCAGACAAGTATTCATGAGTTTTATGAGCATATTGAAGAGGCAACGGACCTTCTCCGTTAGGTACCACTGAGGACCAATTTTAAATATTGCATGTTGTTGCATCTGGAAGTCCTACTGGTGTAGGCTCTGTTTGTGCATTGTCATCTTGTCTCCATATCGCATTCTCATCCCGTTATCTCATTTCTTCTCCATATCGCATTCTCATCTTCTTATCTTATTTCTTATTCATCTTAATTCTTCTTCCTCATCTTTTTTCTACTCTTCTTAACTTGAGGTGTGCTTAGGCCACCATGGAGCTTCTCCTTTCATCTTTCTCTTCTTCTTTCTTTCTTCATTAGGATAGTAAGCCTCACTAACCTAGGACCATCCGAGCATGTGAATATTAGGATTAGACTTTTCCCGTTAGCTTTTACCTTTATGATCCTTTTGGTGCTTTCTCTTCTCATCTTCAAACTTAATTCTAATTCATTTAATAAAGGTTGAGTACTTTCATGTGACATGAGACTTTGCTATGAGATGCTTGCACGCGTTCCGTTTCGGGGCGAGGTGTGGGTCATCACTCGTGGTGGATAGGTCTTAACATGAGTACCTCACAAAGAAAAGCTAAAAAACACTTCTTAACCAAAAACCACAAAAATACTTAATAATGGTAATAGGCCAGTGTGCTTAAGCCTTCACCTGTGGGACTAGCTTTGGGGATTTCCTCCATAGATAGGTGTGCCTCTTGCGCATTCCATTTCGGGATGATGTGAGACGTACACATCCCATTGAGTAAGACTTAGGTACACTCACCTATGCAAACTTTCACAAATAAAAGCTTCATAAAAATCACCAAACAAACAATAAGCGTCTTTCCTCCGGGAATTCTTTTCTCACCTCATTCGCTCCGTACGCGAACTTGCTCCTACTTGTCACCTTGCAAGACGGTTACGCACTCGTCGTCCGAGCCTGCAACACCTGAGCAATGACATAGGCAGTTCAAGCCTTTAATTCACAAGCAATTTCCTTTTAGTACCCCTAGTTAGGGGAACTACGGCGTCTCTGATCCTCATTATCCTGATGAGGTACGTAGGCAGCGGGGTAGGGCCCGTTCGAGCATAATCTTTATTTTCCCTACATTTTTCTCTTTGTTTCTTATTTCATTTCTTTTCCAGTTCCAGTTTCTTTTCATTTTCATTTCTTTAGCAGCAGCTTTCATACCCTCACCCTTTGAAATAGTTTCTTTGCAAGTGTGGATCCCGTCGGGTACGACGGACGATCTGGGTGCTAATACCTTCCCAGGTTGTAACCGACTCCCGAACTCAGTCTCTTTGGTTCGCAGGACCTGTGTCCTTCCTCTTCTTTCTTTTGGTTTGTGCAGCATTACCATTCCCTTTCTTTTGGGATAAAAATGCCTGGCTGGCGACTCTATTTCTTTTTCCGCGCCACTTTCGCGTTTGTACCAGGATGGAAATCCGGGGAGCGACAAAAACAGCTTGATCTTACTTCACAGTTTCAATCAAGACACAATACACTTTTGCTTAAAAGCTCATAAAGTGTTACACATATAAAACCTGCTATTAAAACACAAACACCCTATTTAGTCTTCTTAATTTTGTACTCTATTCTAAGAGTTTCTGTTACTTAAATAGATGCTTGGATTTTGGGCTTTCTGTAGGTTATCCAATCCTGATACGCATGCTGTCATCACCTTGAATTAGGGTTTGTTACTTCCTTGATTCTAGGTGAGTCAGTTCCCCTGTTTATACTGAAATCATATAACCAATCTCCCTACAGATGCGTCTTCTACTGTTTTATCCATTCACAATTCATTCCAGATAAATTCCCTGAATTTACTCAGTTCTGTTAAGCATTATTTAATTCTGGTAGCAGGTTTGAAATGTCACAACATCTGGTGTGACATCCTGAAAACTGAACTTACTTCATTAACTTATACAATGTCACAACATCTGGTGTGACATCCTGAATTAAGTTCATTAACTTATACTCTGTTTGATAATGTCACAACATCTTATGTGACATCCTGAATTAAGTTCGTTAACTTATACTCTGTTTGATAATGTCACAACATCTGATGTGACATCCTGAACTAAGTTCAACACTTCCAATTCTAAACATCTACAAACTCCCCCTTTGGCTAATATTTGGCTAACACAATCTTCTGGTTTTATCAGAGTGCAGCAGAGTTTCATTTATCAGAGTGCAACAGTTCTTTTCTGTTAAGTCATGTGTGATTTTACTCCCCCTCAAACCTGTATGTGTTCTGACTTGTTCAATAGAAATTTTTCATTAACAACAACTTAGTTCAGAGGCAGACATTAAACAGACAAAAGATTTTTCATTAATCAGTAAGCTGCAGCAGACATTGTTGTTGTTCTCTTCTCCCCCTTGTTAGACATAAATTGGGGCCAAATTTTACATAGTCAGAGAGAAATACAAAATTACAAAACCAAAATACAATGCTGAAGCAGACAGTACACATTCCTCACACACATTTTTCACTCAGAATCTTCATATTCAGTGTCTTCTTCTTCTTCAGATTCATCATCAGAGTCAGCAGCCTTCTGAGCACTTTCTTCCATTTCCAGCCTTTGAATAATCTCCTCAAGCTTTTTCTTCATGGCATCCAGCTCTTTGCAGGTGTTCTTCAGCTCAGCAATCAAAGCAGATTTGGATATAGGAGACTTTGCTTTTGAAGTTCCAGCAGATGTCCCAGTGGGAGCTTCAACATCAGCTGTATGATGGCTTAAGAACAGCTTGTAGTGGAAGGCCAGAGGACTTTCTCTTTTGCAGATTGAATCCTTCTCAGTGAGGATACCTGGATACTGGCTGAGGATTATTCCACACAGCAAAGAAGGAAAGGCTATAGGAAGCTTTGTTGCTGATGTCCCAACATGCTTCAATGTTTGATCAAAAATGTAAGCCCCAAAGTCCAGCTTTGTTTGGGTACCCACAGCATATATGAATCTGCCCAATCCAGTTGCTATTGAAGAAGTATGGTTGGTAGGGACCCAGTTTACAGTACCAATCCTATGCATCATTGCATACTTCCTTGTTAGCAGGCTAACAGAAAGTTTTCCCTTGACTGGCCAAGTCTTGACCTGATTAGCAGTGATGACCTTGCAAATTTGATTATCAGTTTTCCCCAGCTCATTAGGTCCATCAGATTTTCTCCCTAGGTAATGATTGATAACCCTATGAGAGAATTCCACACATCTCCCTCTTACATAGACTTTTCTGAATTCATCTGACTTACCATCAACACAGTCTTCTTGCAAGTTGACTATGAACTCCTTGACTAGCAGCTCATAGCATGGTGAAAAGTTTGAAACTTTTTTAAATAAACCAGCAGATGAAATTAGGTCTATTACCTCAGTGCACTCAAGTGCATTGCTGCCTAGCTCTCTTTCAAGTGCCACTCTTCTTTGGTAGACAAATTTCCATCTGCTCAAACTTGACACATGATGGAAAGAAACATTGTCCAGAGGAGCTTCTGGAACAGCAGAGGTAGACCTTGAGGGTGCTGGTTTCTTCTTTTGTTGGGATGTTGGGACATCCTCTTCAACATCTGAATCTGGTGGAGTTACAGTTTTCCTCTTTTGTGTATTCACCTTGCTCCATTGTTTAGTTGGTCCAAATACCACTTTGGCCTTGTCTTTCTTTGGTGTAGGTTGTTTCTTTTCAGGAGTTGCATGTCCTGCAGTCTTCTTTTCCTTCCTAGTCCTAAGCCTTTTGGCTATGCTAGGGTCCACAGAGGCAATGATTTCTGTGTCAGAATCATGCTCTATGTCTACAACAGGAGGAGGTTGAGTAGTCTCCTCTTCAGCAGGTTGATCAACAGAAGCTTGATCATCAGTGGCTTCATCATCATCATCAGTGGAGGCCTTGTGCTGGTCCTCAGATGTTTCAACATCTATTGGGACATCCTGTTGAGCAGGAGTGTCCTCTTCAGCCTGATTACTCTGTTCTTCTTGTGGAGCTAGCATGGTATTCAGAGGAATAGATATACCACTCACAACTCTTTGCTCAGACAGAATCTTGTTCACAAGATCCTTAATAGAAGCATCCACATATTCAGAGGCTTTGGGAGTGGTGTTTGAGGATGAAGGCATCCCTTTGACTTTGCTGAATACAGGTTCCTTTACTCTTCTCACATTAGGAGTTCTAGGCTTTTGAGCAAGAGGAACACTTCCTCTGATTTCGTCTATGGGAGTTGAATCCATAGGTACCACAGAGATGAGGGTTGCATGCACCACATCTTCTTGGTTGAGGTTTTCATCAGAGAGGTTAGGATTTTGATGTTGAGACATTTTCGAATGTGGTGGAAGAAGAGGTTAGGTTTGATTGATTTTGATGAGCTCTGAAAATCAGGTATAGCATGCAATTTGTTTTGAGGAGATGACGAGAAGATGAATAGTTGAGAGCAAGCTGGAACTTTTATAAGAGCCGTTACTTGGAGAATTTTAAGGAGTGGAATACACAGAGTTCTTGACCAGACTGGTGTTGCCATCTGGTGATCATGCCACATGATGTCATAAGACATGTTGGCACTTCTCCATAACTTCTATATTTCACATAAGAAGATTCCCAATTTACCCCTTAGGTTTTCAAATTGGGTAGCATCTAAAGATTTAGTAAATATATCAGCCAATTGTAGATCTGTGGCTACATGTTCTAATGAGATCACCTTCTCTTCCACAAGATCTCTGATGAAATGATGCCTGATATCAATGTGCTTTGTCCTGCTGTGTTGGATAGGATTCTTTGATATGTTAATTGCACTTAAATTGTCACAGTACAATGTCATGACATCTTGTGGGACATTATATTCAGTGAGCATTTTCTTCATCCAAACCAACTGTGAACAACTGCTACCAGCTGCAATATATTCAGCTTCAGCAGTGGATAAGGATACACAATTTTGTTTCTTACTGAACCAAGAAATCAAATTGTTTCCTAGAAAGAAGCATCCTCCTGATGTGCTTTTTCTATCATCTGCACTTCCAGCCCAATCAGCATCACAAAAGCCAGTGAGAATTGGTTCACATCCATGGGAGTACATTATGCCATAGTCACAAGTACCATTGACATATTTCAGAATTCTCTTAACCTGGTTTAGATGGCTAACTTTTGGATCAGCTTGATATCTTGCACATACACGTACTGAAAAGGCTATATCTGGTCTGCTAGCAGTCAGATATAATAAGCTTCTAATCATGCTTCTGTATAGACTTTGGTCCACCTTCTCACCCTTGTCATCCTTTGTCAGCTTTAAATGAGTGGGGGCAGGTGTTCTTTTGTGACTTGCACTATCCATCCCAAATTTCTTGACAGTGTTCTTGGCATACTTGCTTTGGGATACGAACATGGAGTCTTCCATCTGCTTGATTTGTAGTCCAAGAAAGTAGGTTAGTTCTACTACTAGGCTCATCTCAAATTCAGATTCCATTTGAGTGACAAAATGTTTAACCATCCTGTCTAACATCCCACCAAAGACTATGTCATCTACATATATTTGAGCAATCATGACATTTCCTTCTTCATCCTTCACAAACAAGGTTTTGTCTATTCAACCTTTTCTGTATCCTTGTTTTGTGAGAAAAGTAGTCAGCCTTTCATACCATGCTCTTGGGGCTTGCTTCAGTCCATAAAGAGCCTTCCTTAGTTTGTACACATGGTTTGGACAGCTTGGATCAACAAATCCCTTAGGTTGTTCTACATATACCTCTTCATTAAGATATCCATTTAAAAAGGCACTTTTCACATCCATTTGAAATAGCTTGAACTTCATAATACAAGCAATTCCTAAAAGTAGTCTGATTGATTCAAGCCTTGCTACTGGTACAAAGGTTTCATCAAAGTTTACTCCCTCAATTTGTGTGTATCCTTGAGCTACAAGTCTAGCTTTGTTCTTTGTAACAACTCCCTGCTCATTTGACTTGTTCTTATACACCCATTTAGTGCCAATCACATTTATGTCATCAGGTCTAGGAACAAGATCCCACACTTCATTCCTTGTGAACTGACCTAATTCTTCTTGCAATGCACAAATCCAGTATTCATCATTAAGAGCTTCCTTGATGTTTTTAGGTTCTATTTTTGAAACAAAACAAGAACCTGAAATCACCTCTCTTGATCTAGTGCTTACACCTCTGTTGGGATCCCCAATTATCAAATCTTTGGGATGATCCTTCTGGATTCTGATGGAGAGAGGTTTGCTGGATTGTTCTGTCCTTGCCTCAGTTTGAGTGAAGTAAGGATGATCACTCTTTATTTCAGCTTCAGCTTGACTGTCAGCAGATGTTCCAACATCATCTGCAACATCTGCAGGGGCATCATCAATTATCACATTTATGGACTCCATTATAACCTTGGTTCTGGAGTTAAATACTCTATAGGCTCTGCTATTTATGGAGTATCCAAGGAAAATCCCTTCATCACTTTTAGGATCCATCTTTCTTCTTTGCTCCCTATCAGCCAGAATGTAACAATTACTTCCAAACACATGGAAGTACTTAACTGTAGGTTTTCTGCCCTTCCATACTTCATAGATGGTGGACAAGGTTCCTTTCCTTAGAGTGACTCTATTATGAATGTAACAAGCTATGTTCATAGCTTCATCCCAGAAGTACAATGGTAACTTTTTAGCATGGATCATAGCTCTTGCTGATTCTTGCATAGTTTTGTTCTTCCTCTCAACAATCCCATTCTATTGAGGGGTGATAGGTGAAGAATACTCATGATTGATTCCTTCTGAAAAACAGAAATCTGAGAATTTTTTATTCTCAAATTCCTTTCCATGGTCACTTCTTATTCTGACCACACAGCTTGCTTTTTCTCTTTGTATTCTTTGGCTCAAATCTTTGAATACATCAAATACATCAGACTTTTCTTTGATAAAATTTATCCATGTATACCTTGAAAAGTCATCAACCACCACATAGGCATACCTTTTTCCACCAAGGCTCTCAACCTGCATTGGTCCCATAAGATCCATATGCAATAATTCCAAAACTTTGGAAGTTGTCAGATGTTGGAGCTTTGGATGGGACATCTTGGTTTGCTTGCCTATTTGACATTCACCACATACTTTGCCTTCATCAATATTCAGTTTAGGAATACCTCTCACAGCTTCCATAGATATGATTTTCTTTATACCTCTGAAATGAAGATGACCTAGTCTTTGGTGCCATAGCTTCACTTCTTCTTCTTTGGCTAAAGAGCAAGTTGAAGTGAGACTAACATCTTGAGGTTCCCACATATAACAGTTGTCTTTAGATCTGGTTCCTCTCATGACAACCTTCTGTTCTTTATTAGACATTATGCATTCAGTTTTGGTAAAGTTTACAATGTAACCTTGATCACATAATTGACTTATGCTGATCAAGTTAGCAGTCAATCCTTTTACCAGCAGCACATCATCTAGTCTTGGTACATCTGGACAGTCCAAGGTCCCAACTCCCTTGATTTCTCCTTTAGCTCCATCTCCAAAGGTTACATATCTGGATGAATATGACTTTAAGTCTACCAGCAAATTCTTCAATCCAGTCATGTGCCTTGAGCATCCACTGTCAAAGTACCAGTCTTCTTTAGCTGATACTCTTAGAGATGTATGAGCTATATATGCAACACCCTTCTTTGACCATTTTTGCTTGTAGTGAGGTTTTCTTTGATGCTTCTGCCCTGTGTAGTGACCATTTTTAGAGCTCCAAGGTTGTTTGTTGAACTTGTTCTTGGACATATAGCTTTGATCAGCATGAAGACTAGCTTTAGGTACCCATACTCTCTTGATGACCTCTGTCTTTTGCTTAGGGGGTTGCTGATATCTTTGATTTTGATGTCCATGCAGCACTTTCTTGGTAACCTCTATCTTCTGCTTAGGGGGTTGCTGATGCATCTGATTTGGATATCCATGCAACTTGTAGCAATGAGGTTTGATGTGACCAAACCTTCCACAATGATGACATCTCCATCTTTGATACTTCTTCTTCATCATGTTCTTTTCATGATGTTGAGACATTTGTTGGGACATCTTGTTTGACTTTATGGGATTTGAATTAGTTTTGCTGGTGCTAGCCTCAACCTTTTGAGCTTTGTTAAATCCCAGTCCAGTTCTATCCCCTGAATGCTTATTGTTGTTGAGAATGACATCCAGTGTGTTTGAGCTACTGTTCAGCATTCTAACAGATTTGGACATATGTTCCAATTTGGAGTTGAGAAGACTTACTTCACTTTTCAAAGTGTCAATGATTTCTAGATTACTTGTCTTTTCAACCTTTAAAGCCTCAATCTGCTTCTTCTGTTTTATATTCTCCATGCATATTTCAATGCTCCTTTTACACAACTCTTTGTATGATTCTTCTAGCTCTTCAAAAGTCAGCTCCTCATCACTGGATCCACTTTCAGATTCACATACTCCAGCTAGAGCAGTGATGTGCTTTGCTGATTCTTCTTCTGAATCACATCCTGAGTCTTCATCAGACCAGGTCACAGAGAGACCTTTCTTCTGCTTCTTAAGATAAGTAGGGCATTCATTTCTGATGTGTCCATATCCTTCACATCCATGACATTTAATCCCTTTTTCTTGATTTGTCTTTTCATCATAACTTGACCTTCTATTAGCATCATAAGGTCTTTTATTCTCAGAAGAGTTTGAATTTCTTCCACTTGGTCTGGACCTGCCATCCATTCTTCTGAGAATCTTGTTGAATTGTCTTCCAAGCATAGCAATTGTTTCTGATAAATTTTCTTCAGGTTCTGCTTCATAATTTTCTTCTTCTTTATCAGTATTTGACACCAAGGCTATGCTTTTGTTCTTCTTGACAATTGTATCATTCATTCCCATCTCAAATGTTTGTAGGGAACCAATGAGTTCTTCAACCTTCATTGTGCATATGTCTTGAGCTTCTTCTATTGCTGTAACCTTCATGTCAAATCTTTTTGGTAAAGATCTGAGAATCTTTCTTACCAGCTTTTCATCAGTCATCTTTTCTCCCAAAGCACCAGAAGTATTAGCTATTTCCAAGATGTTCATGTAAAACTCATGAATTGTCTCATCTTCCTTCATTCTCAAGTTTTCAAACTTGGTGGTGAGAAGTTGAAGTCTTGACATCTTCACCTTTGATGTTTCTTCATGAGTTGTTTTGAGAGTGTCCCAAACATCTTTGGCTAGCTCACAGTGATGCACAAGTCTGAATATGTTCCTATCAATGCCATTGAATAAGGCATTCAAGGCCTTGGAATTTCCAAGTACTGAATCTTCTTCCTCCTTGCTCCATTCTTCTTCAGGTTTCAACACTTTTTCTCCATCCTTGTTGTCTTGGATAGGGTGCTCCCATCCTTTGTTGACTGCTTTCCAAGCCCTACTGTCAAGTGATCTGAAGAATGCTACCATTCTTGGCTTCCAGTAGTCATAATTGGATCCGTCCAATATAGGTGGTCTATTTACAGATCCTACATCTCTGTCCATGTTCCCAAAATTTGCAGTCCCTAGATCTCACCCAGTTAAACAGGCAGGGTGTCTGCTCTGATGCCAATTGAAATTCTGGGATCAGGTACGTGATGTCGAATGAGATGTTTAAACACTTGAAGACTTAAACAAAACTTAAAGTGAAGGTAAATTAAACAACACAGGAAATTGTTAACCCAGTTCAGTGTATCACCACACTTACATCTGGGGGCTACCAAGCCAGGAAGGAAATCCAATATAAGTAATATTAATTCTAGACTTAAACCACTCAGTTTAATCTTTCACTTAATATCTACCCAAGGCAATTTCTACCTAAGACACAACTTAGATATTAGTATCAACTCACTCCCCCTCAATCACACAGTGATATATTACAAGTTTAATAAAATTGAAGTCATACTTCAAACAAAACAGCTTGATCTTACTTCACAGTTTCAATCAAGACACAATACACTTTTGCTTAAAATCTCATAAAGTGTTACACATATAAAACCTGCTATTAAAACACAAACACCTTATTTAGTCTTCTTAATTTCGTACTCTATTCTGAGAGTTTCTGTTGCTTAAATAGATGCTTGGATTTTGGGCTTTCTGTAGGTTATCCAATCCTGATACGCATGCTGTCATCACCTTGAATTAGGGTTTGTTACTTCCTTGATTCTAGGTGAGTCAGTTCCTCTGTTTATACTGAAATCATATAACCAATCTCCCTACAGATGCGCCTTCTACTGTTTTATCCATTCACAATTCATTCCAGATAAATTCCCTGAATTTACTCAGTTCTGTTAAGCATTATTTAATTCTGGTAGCAGGTTTGAGATGTCACAACATCTGGTGTGACATCCTGAAAACTGAACTTACTTCATTAACTTATACAATGTCACAACATCTGGTGTGACATCCTGAATTAAGTTCATTAACTTATACTCTGTTTGATAATGTCACAACATCTGACGTGACATCCTGAATTAACTTCATTAACTTATACTCTGTTTGATAATGTCACAACATCTGATGTGACATCCTGAACTAAGTTCAACACTTCTTGTTGGTCAAAAATTCTGCCAATTCTAAACATCTACAATGTGCATTCATTTCATTTCATAAACTTTCATGAACTTTCAAACTTCAAAGCATACTTCCTTTGCATTCCATCTCTTGTATGAACATTCATTGCACTTGACATGCCATTGCATCATCTCATAGCACCATTTGCATCATGTGTTTGTTTCTGGTTTTGGCATTTTCCCACTCATATGTTTCATTTTCATTTCATTTCTTTCATTAAGGCTAACATTTTCAGGTGGTAAGTAACTTGAGAAGTGAATTTGCCTTCACTTCTCATTTCTCCTCATCTCTTTCTTACGCATCCTTGCTGCATTTTCATTTGCCTTAGAGTGAGCTTTCTCATTCATGTTCATCTTTCACTTTCTTTCTCCAAGTTACTTATCTTCTTCAGTGAAGTAATTAACTTGTTTCTTCTGCTTCTCCTCCTTTCATCTGCTTCTTCCATTGGTGGCTTCTCTGAAGATCTCTTGCAAGCCTTACAGACCATAGGAACATCCAAGCATGATAATAATCAGGGTTGTGATTAGTCCCCCTTAGTTTTAACTATGTGTCTTCTTTGTGTCTCTTTTCTCACCTCATCATTAGAGACTAAACCTTTAAGGTTTTAAGACTTTGTGATTAGGGTTATGCCTACATCCTTCTCTTAGGATGGAGTGTATAACTTTAATCCTAAGTGTTAAACCCTTAATTTGTTTAAACCTCTTAATCAATCCATCCTAATAATCAATAAGACATTAACGTGTAACTTGTGCCTTGCATTAGGGTTCTAATTCTTCCTTTATTGGTTAAGAAGGACTAACCCTAGTGTTAATGGAAAAGTCCCCCTCAAGTTGTCTTACCAATCATAAAACTCACTTCTTAATCTTACAATTAATTAAAATCCACTTTAATAAAGGTTTGTTTTGTCATGAGGTTAATCCCTAATCATGGATTAAGTTGAGGTATCTTCCTCAGCTTAAGTGTGCTCATCTATTATCCTTCTATTAGGATGGTGTAATGAGTTCACTAATCCTTGATTATGGCTTAAACTCATTACTTAACACTAAACAAAAACTCAAAAAACATCTAAATAATCACAAGTATGTTAATGATCTTAATCCTACATCATTATGGTAATTAAGTTTGAGATGCTTCTCTCATACTTAAGGTATTCTCATTATCCCTAATCAAAGGGAGGATATGATGAGTTTACTAACCCTTGGTTTAGGCTTAAGCTCATTAACTTATGACAAACACAAAAAAGCAATAAAAGATTGAAAACACAAAAACAAACAATAATTGTCTCCTTTGGGATTCTTTTCTCATCACACTCATTCATAAACGAGAACTTGCTTCTTCCGTCTAATGCAAGACAGTTAGCACTCGAGCCAGACGAGTCATACACTTGAGCATAGACAAGAAAGCAGTTCATCAGTCAATTTATCTTTCAGTATCTTTGAGTCGAACTACGGTGTTATAACTTCCTCATTGCATGAGAGGATATATAGGCATAACTTAACTGTTATCGAACAAAAGTCTTTGTGTCTTCCCCATCTTTCAGCATTCTTTTAAAGCCTCATTCCTGAGCACTTCACTTCACTTCCTTGCGCTGACACTTGTACATTCTTTTCCAGCTTTTGCACACAGATATCACAGACACTACCCCTTTAAACACAATCTTTCAAGCGTGGATCCCGTCGATTACGACGGACAATTTGGGTGCTAATACCTTCCCAGGTTGTAACCAACCCCCTTTCTCAGTTTCTCTGGTTCACGACCTTCTTATCCATATCTTGCTAGGTTTATGCAGCATTACCTTTCCTTCGGGATAAAAATGCCTAGCTGGCAACTCTTTTCACTTCACTTAATCTCTCCTTTCGCCGACCGTTCGCGTCTGTACCCTATCTGACCCGGGTGTCTTTTAGTGGGAGTGACAGCTTGGCGACTCTGCTGGGGAGACTTATATTGCAACCAGGGCTTATGGTTCTTGTTGTGGGTTCCTCCTAGCGCTTGTTTGATTTGTGTTTACGGGGGTGTTATGTTCTACTTGTTCTTATTTATTTGCTTTATTTATTGCTTTATGTACAGCTTTATTTATTGCTTTCCTTTACAGTTTTATGCATTTTCATACTGTCATTATCATTGTGCTGGATCTCCTGTCTGTCTTGATAGGTGGGGTTCATTGAGTGATTAAGGTCCTATACCTGGGACCTGAGTGACACATAGGCTAGAGTGGCTTCATATTCTTTCCCATTCCATCTCGGTCTGGTGCGGGAATATGAAACATGGTTCAGACATGGGTTTCTTCTTGAGAACTCTGTGCTATAGATTTCCTGTAGTACTAGGGCTATCTGGGAAGCCTGCTAAGACTAGATGACCTTTTTATGACCTTCAGCGTCTGAGGTGAATTAGAGGAGGATCCTTTATGGTTATTGTAAACATTGTACCTCCGGGTTAGATGTTTTTACACTTCTTATAACTGATCCAAGTCTGAGGATCCTTGTTCTAGAACATTACATGTGAGGGGGTTGGGATGTTTGCAGGTTTGCAGGAACCCTTGGCCACATCATACCCTGTTACCAGTTTTGTTTAAGAATGCATCACTTTGGACATTTCTTGTGATTACCCTGGACTTGTGACTCTTTATTTGAATCCCCCACCTGGTTACTGGATTTCTAAGCCTCCATCCGAACTTATGAACATACATGGACTTTTACCAAGACAGATAAACAGATCCATCACTTGATCACAAACCCTTTGCATCTCATTTTTCATACATCATTTTTGCATCATTTAACATTTGCTTATTTATTTTACAGGGTATCCATCTTTGTCTTTGGTTTGGTTTTGACCCCTTCTGCTGCTCAGACTCCTTCAGTTTATCTTCTCCAGTACCTTCATCAGATTGTCAGTGTCTCTTCTCCAGCTATCTTCATCAGGGACTCATCTCCAGCATCACATTCAGTGTCCTTCATCAGCAATTGTTCTCAACCTCTTCATCAGCATCCATCATCAGCATGGACACTTCAAGAAAGAGCAACATCACTTACCACTTCTTTGAGCCAACCCTGACTGGCATCAGGAAGATCCAGTCCCTCATTACTCCTGATCATGTCCCACTATTCAGAGAGCATTATGGAGGCATATTGGACATGTTCATGGATCTTGATGCATCTCAGAAGAGCATGATCCACACTTACTTGCAGTTTTATGATCCTCCACTCAGATGTTTCACTTTTCCTGATTTCCAGTTGGGACCTCTGTTAGAAGAGTTTTCCTTGTTGTTAGGAGTTCCTATCAGGAGAGGGATTCCTTTCAACCTAGAGATGGTTGCTCCCAGAAATGAAGACATAGCCAGGGCATTGCATTTGGAGCCTGCCCTTATTGAGCAGAACATGACAACCAAGGCTGGAATTCCAGGCCTCCACCTAGACTTCTTTATCTCCCAGGCTACCCTGCATGCTGCAGTAGGGGAATGGAAGGCTGTTTGTGCACTTCTAGCCCTCAGTATATATGGGGTTATCTTGTTTGCAGATGAGCCAAAGTTTGTGAGCAAGAATTCCATTCATCTGTTCTTATTGAGGAACCCAGTTCCTACCTTGCTGAGAGACTTCTACTACTCAGTACATCAGAGGAATGAAAAGCAAAGAGGAAGATTGGTCAGATGCTGTGCTCCTCTTTATTATTCTTGGCTGCTAAGACACTTGCCAAAGTCAGATGCTTTCCTGAACCCCCATCACTAAACCCCCATCAGCAAAAGAATTGGGCTAAGCGATTTATTGCCTTGACATCAGATGACATCAGATGGTGACCTCAGAGCACCAAAGGCAAGAACATCATTACTAGCTGTGGGCAGTATCCTAATGTGCTTTTGATAGGAGTGAAAGGTTGCATCAACTACAACCCTTTAATGTTTAAAAGACAATTGGGATATGCTTTGGTTCATCCTCCCAGAGGACAAGATTTGGCTAAGACCCTCTACTGTGAGATCCAACCTAACTCTGCTGTTGTCAGGCAAGCTGCCTGGGATTGGGACAACATCCAGACTAAAGGGACAGCCATCCTGGGCAAGTG
The DNA here is from genome assembly GCA_963966055.1 of Lathyrus aphaca. Taxonomy (NCBI): domain Eukaryota; kingdom Viridiplantae; phylum Streptophyta; class Magnoliopsida; order Fabales; family Fabaceae; genus Lathyrus; species Lathyrus aphaca. The sequence goes on along the minus strand of OZ014522.1, from coordinate 439,935,754 downwards.
CAACAACATTGCTTCAGCATAGTATTCAGATTGGTCGCGTACCAGAGCTCAGATCACCCGGATGCCATTTACTTTAGAAGATATACCTGGACCTTCTACTGTACAACCTGTAACTACTGTCAGTTTGGAAGAGTTTGAAAAGCTGAAAGAGAGAAATACTCAGTTATCTGAAGCCTTGAAGAAGACTCTATGGGAGAGAAATGACAGCCGTCTAGATAATGAGAGATTGGAAAGGCTCAAGATTGAGCACTTGACCAAGATTGAGAAGACGAATGATTACATCAGGAAGGCAAGATCAGGGGAGTTAGTACTGAAGAATGCTTGCAAGGAAGCAAAGACTCAGAAGGCTAGGGCAGAGCATTATCTAGAGGAGAGCTAGGCTAGGTGGATCAGGATCACTGAAGCCCGTGCACAAGAAGATCAAAGGACTCAAGCTAATATAGAGCAATTGGAGGCTAGTGAGAAGAAGCATCAGGAGGCTTTATTAGCAGCTCAGAGAGAGATATCTGAATTAAAACACCGGGCGGGGTTGAAGAGGTCAAAGGATCAGGACAAGCATAAAAAGCTAACCAATGCCATTGCTACCAGGAACATCCTTATCAGGACTATCACAGAGCACCCAGTAGGTCCAGTGACTGAGGCCCTCCTGAAGGAAGTCAGGGAGGATGACTTTGGATTGGATGTTTGATCCTTTTGCTTGTACTTTTTCTTTGGTTGTACTTTTCTTTTGTTGATGTATTTTGACCCACCACGGGGATGTTATTGTAATCAAACTATGTATTTCACTCTTTGTAATATATCAGTTTGTATTATTTTTGGTGGGCTTATCTATCTCTCTTCATCATCAGCATTTCCTTGAGATCTGGAAAGGTCAAAACCAAAGAACCAAACCGGATACCCTTGGAAGACAAATAAGCATATTTCATTGCATACTAACATTTTCTTTGTTTTGTAGGTTTTTGTTTTATTGTTGTTTCTCACTTTGTTGTGGTTTCAGGAAACATTGCTCGCAGAAGAGTGTTCCCTGTCAACAGAACACACCGGTACCCGACAAGAAACAACCTTCCGGGACTCCAGATGGATCAAGTTCAGCGAGACTTGAATGAAGTAAGGACTCAGATGGCCAATGAGAGGGTTGAGATGAGGAATCAGATGACCCAATTCATGACTGTGATGACTGGCTTAGCTCAAAGCCTGGAAAGACTAAGGGAGTTGGTTGAAAGGCAGACCCCTGAAGAACACCATCCAAGTACGGGAGGTACCAGTAACAATGATCACGTGCAACCTCGCACTGATCCACCAGAGTTTGGGCCTCATCTGAACCTAGAAATTAATGCCATATGGAATACTCAGGGTAACACTGCTGGAGGAAGGGTCTTGCAAGAGGATCCTCAAGAAGAGCAGTTTACAGTTGTTTGGGTTGGGGATGAAGTTTACGACCGTAGGATGGATGAGATTGCAGAGAAACTGAGGTCTCTTGAATCCCAAAATTCCTTAGGTTTTGATGTAATGGACATGGGACTGGTGGAAGGGGTGAGAATTCCTCACAAGTTCAGACCCCCGTGTTTTGAAAGGTATAATGGCACATCCTGCCCACGCATCCACCTTCAATCATTCTTGGGAAGGTTAAAAGCATACACCATGAACGAGAAGCTGTGGATGTTTTACTTCGAGGATAGTATAACAGGGGCATCCCGAGAATGGTATTCCCATTTGACTAGAGCCACAATGAGGATCTGGAAAGACTTGGCTGAAGCTTTTATCCGTCAGTATCAGTATAACTTGGACATGGCTCCAAACAGGACCCTTTTAATGAGAATGTCTCAATATTCCCGTGAAAGCTTCAGGGAATATGCCCAAAGGTGGAGGAAACTTGCTGCTGCAGTTCAACCCCCCATGTGTGAAAGGGAAATGGCAGACATGTTCATGAATACCCTTCAAGGGACATACATTGACAGATTGGCTGCATTTTCTTCTACCAGCTTTGCAGATATGGTGATAGCTGGGGAAAGAATAGAGATCCTATTAAAGATGGGAAAGATCTCCGATAACGGTGCCAGTTCAAGCAGTACAAGTAAACCATTTGCTGGGCCCCGTAGATCTAGTGAGACAAACTCTGTGCATATGGGAAGAGGGAGACCCCAATACTTGCCCAGAACAATTGCTACTGTTACTATCCCTGCTCCACCTCCTCAGTATACTCAACAACCGCAACACTTTCCGCAACAACAACAGTTTCAGCAACAGAGATCATTTAACAACAACAACAATCAACAACGACGCTCGTTTCAACAACGGCCATCTCACGTCAACCGGGTAATTGACCCCATTCCAATGTCGTATGCTACACTGCTGCCACAACTCCTAAATCTCAATCTTGTTGAGTTGAGGACATTGGCTCCACCTGATCCTCAAAACCTTCCAAGAAACTATGATGTCAATGCTAGGTGTGCTTTTCATTCCAATGCACCTGGTCATTCTACAGAAAAATGCAGAGCTCTGCATATGAAGGTTCAGGATCTGGTAGATTCAAAAGCCCTGAACTTTGCACCTCCTCCCAATGTAATGAAAAATCCTATGCCAGGCCACAGTGGGCCAAGGATTAATGCTGTAGAGGATGGCTCACCCATGAGTTTAATAGAAGACATTTCATGTATTCAGACACCTCTGGCAGCGGTTAAAGCCCAGCTTTTAAAATGCCAAGTGTTTCCAGGTTGTGAGGCCTGGTGTGAATTATGCAAACTTTCGGAGAATGGGTGTGCTAGCTTGAAGAGTGGAATTAATAACTTGATCAAAGAAGTCATTCTGCAAATTACAACCATAGCTTCTACAACACCAACAACACTTTTATCAACAACAAGTGAATCTTTTACAAATGCAACAACCATCTTTCCTACTGGTTCTTCTACAACTGCAACAACCATTGTTCTAACTGAATCAGCTACAACTTTACCAACTACTTCTTCCATCACTTCAACACACAATAATTCATTTATACCTGCTACTACAACTTCAGCAACCACCAACAATGATGTTTCCACTGTCACAATTTATTATGACCAGACAACGGTCCCAAATTCCAGCAACTTTCAACAATCTCAACAACAGTTTCAACCTAGCTTCAATTCACCTCCACCAACGTCCACCAGAGGTCCAGTTACTATTTTTTATGATCCACAGACCATTGTAGTCCCAACAACAGCTGCAGTAAGCCCAGTCACTATCACGGTGCCCGGGCCAATCCCATATGATAAAGACAGTGATATACCATGGCATTATGGTGTTGATCTATACTGCAATGGAGAGAAAGTCCTTCTTGATTCTCCAGTTCTCACTCCCCAAGTGGATAATGTTGGGGGAGGTGGAGGCTTCACCCGAAGCGGACGTCTCTTCGCTTCACAAGTCCCTAGAACCAACACTGAGGCAGAGGCTGTTGCCAAAGCCAAGGGGAAGAGTGTGATACCGGAAGAATCTGTGCCAAAGGAAACCCATAAATCATCCTTCGATCAAGACGTGGATGAATTTATGAGAATTATAAAAAAAAGTGACTATAAAGTTGTGGACCAGCTCCACCAGACTCCTTCAAAGATCTCAATCCTATCTCTGCTGCTGTGTTGTGAAGCCCATCGAGATGCACTACTCAAAGTTCTGCACGCCGCCTATGTGCCAGAAGAGATCACTGTAAATCAGCTGGAGACAGTGGTATCGAATGTCAATACTAGCCATGGGCTAGGTTTTACTGATGCTGATTTGACGACAGAAGGACATCTCCACAACAAAGCCTTGCATATAACCTTGGAGTGAAAAGGAGCTGTCTTATCTCATGTTCTTGTAGACACTGGGTCCTCACTCAATATCTTACCCAAGAAAGCCCTTGTCAAGCTAGAGTATGATGGGATAGCTCTCCGACCGAGTAATCTTGTGGTTAGGGCTTTTGACGTCTCCAAAAGATCTGTTCTGGAAGAGGTGGAGTTACCAGTGATAATCGGTCCACAAGACTTTAAGACCATTTTCTATATGATGGACATACAGCCGGCATACAGCTGTTTGCTAGGTCGACCCTGGATTCACGCTGCAGGCGCAGTAACGTCGACCCTTCACCAGAAGCTGAAGTATGAATGGGAAGGACAAATTATCACCATCTGTGGTGAGGAAGATATATTTGTTAGCCAGCTGGCTACATATAAGTATATTGAGATGGATGGTGAAATCCATGAGACAATGAGCCAAGGGTTTGAGGCCCTAAATGTTAATGAGGCTACTGGAGTATTGGCTGCATCCCCGGAGGACATGATGTGTACTTCGATCATCTCTTATCAGCAAGCACGGAAGGTTGTTGAAGACGGTAACACTTAAGGCTGGGGAAAGCTGTTGCTGGTGGAAAAGAAGGAGGATAGACTCGGTTTGGGTTACAGACCATTCCAACAAGATCAATCAGAGGCTTCCAAAGAGCCCAAATTTGTCAGTGGGGGATGCTCACCCCGGATGTTGTTAATAATCTGGAAGACGAGGCGGAAAGCGACCGCAACCTGGAGAGCTGGATTCGTCCAAGGATCCCGGGTCACCAAGTCCATAACTGGTCTTCCCAGGAAATTATAAGGGTTACTCCTGCAGAGTAATTATTATTTCCTGTCTTTTTTAGCATGCATCAAGTCCTGCATCTTACCCAAGGTGTCAAGACTCATTTTGTAATAGGGCCATATTGTAATTTTGTGCAAATGATTAATCAATGAATATCAGACATCTTTTGTAAACGAGTCTCTTTTTTGCTCACTGTCTTTTCATTTTTCACTTTTGTACAAAACAATAAAATGGCAATGTTTTCAAAATAAATAACTTCATTTTCACTTTTCTAAACAAGATTAAAACTGATCACTAAAACGAATAAATCTCAACCCTTGCAGAGATTATCCTCCAGATTACACCGACAACAACACTGCTATGACCTTGTATGACTTCGACAATCCAATTAATCAAGCCGATGAAGGGGTTGAAGAAGACTATGAGTTACCAGAAGAGTTAGCCAGGTTGTTGAGGCAGGAAGATAAAGTGATCACTCCTCATCAGGAGGAGGTTTAAACAGTTAATCTTGGTACCGAAGAGGATTTGAAAGAAGTAAAGATTGGGGCCGGTCTGCAAGCTTCAGTAAAAGAAAAGCTTATTGACATGCTTCGAGAGTATTTCGACGTCTTTGATTGGTCCTATCAAGACATGTCGGGTCTGGATACTGATATTGTTATGCACAAGCTGCCTTTGAAAGAAGATTGTCCTCTAGTGAAACAGAAGCTACGCCGGTTTCCTTGCTGTAACTAGTTACCCGCCGTAGGTCGCTAACATTGTACCTGTGCCTAAGAAGGATGGAAACGTACGGATGTGTGTGAATTATCGGGATCTGAACAGAGCTAGCCCGAAGGATGATTTTCCATTACCTCACATTGATGTATTGGTCGACAACACAGCTCAGTTCTCGGTATTTTCCTTCATGGATGGTTTTTAAGGGTATAATCAGATCAGAATGTCACCCGAAGACATGGAGAAAACTACCTTCATCACACCTTGGGGAACCTTTTGTTACAAGGTAATGCCTTTTGGATTGAAGAATGCCGGTGCGACTTATCAACGGGCTATGGTGACATTATTCCATGATATGATCCACAAAGAAATTGAATGTTACGTGGATGACATGATTGCCAAGTCCCTCACTGAAGAAGATCATCTGGTAAATCTGCTGAAGTTGTTCAAGTGTCTGAGAAAGTATCAGTTGAAGCTAAACCCTAACAAATGCACATTCGGGGTACGTTCCGGTAAACTGTTGGGATTCGTTGTAAGTGAAAAAGGAATTGAAGTTGATCCTGACAAAGTCAAAGCCATTCAGGAGATGCCTGCACCTAGGACTGAAAAAGGATGTTCGGGGGTTCTTAGGTAGATTGAACTACATTTCAAGGTTCATATCTCATCTTACTGCAACCTGTGAACCCCTGTTCAAACTGTTAAGAAAGGAACAAACGGTCAGGTGGAATGAAGATTGTCAGAAGGCTTTTGACAAAATCAAGGAGTACCTACAAGAACCTCCAATTCTTATGCCTCCAATTGAAGGAAGACCTCTAATAATGTACCTGACAGTATTAGAAGGATCAATGGGGTGTGTGTTGGGCCAGCATGACGAGTCTGGTCGAAAAGAGTATGCAATATACTACCTAAGAAAAAAGTTTACCGACTGTGAACAATGTTATTCACTGCTCGAGAAAACTTGTTGTGCTTTAGCGTGGGCTGCTCGCCGACTAAGACAATATATGTTGACTCACACTACTTTGTTGATCTCAAAAATGGATCCAGTCAAGTACATATTTGAGAAGCCAGCACTTACTGGAATGGTTTCAAGATGGCAAATGATTCTGACAGAGTATGACATTCAGTACACATCTCAAAAGGCCATCAAGGGTAGTGTATTGTCTGACTATCTATTTGAGCAACCCATTGATGATTACCAGCCCATGAGATTTGACTTCCCTGATGAAGATATCATGTTCCTGAAAGAAAAAGATCATGAAGAGCATGTTCACACTGAAGGGTCTGACCCAGAAGAAGAATGGACAATGATGTTTGATGGGGCTGTCAATATGAATGGTCGTGGAGTTGGTGCAGTGCTCATTACACCAAAAGGAGTTCATATGCCTTTCTCGGCAAAACTCACCTTTGCATGCACTAACAACGAAGCTGAATACGAAGCTTGTATCATGGGTCTTGAGGAAGCCATTGACCTCAGGATCAAGACATTAATTGTATTCAGAGATTCATCTTTGGTAATCAATCAGACCAACAGCAAATGGTACACTCACCAAGAGCATCCGATCCCATACCGTGACTATACGAGGAGATTATTGACTTTCTTCACAACAGTCAAATTTGAGTACATCCCTCGAGACGAGAATCAGTTCGCAGATGCTTTAGCTACCATTTCCTCCATGATCAAGGTCCAAACTGCAAATTTTGTGCCTCGGATTTCGGTATCCAGATTAGACCAACCAACATACGTATTCTCTGTGGACATTGCTAAAGATGACAAGCCTTGGTTCCATGACATCAAATGCTTCTTAGAGGATCAAACATACCCACCTGGGGCATCATCCAATGATAAGAAGACATTAAGAAGTCTGGCTGGTAGTTTCTTCCTTAATGCTGATAGTTCATTATACAAGAGAAATTTTTACATGGTTCTTCTCAGATGTGTCGATAAGAAAGAAGCAGACTTGCTGATGCACGAGGTGCATGAAGGATCCTTCGGTACCCATGCTGGGGGACATGCAATGGCAAAGAAGTTGTTAAGATCAGGTTACTACTGGATCACAATGGATACAGACTGTTGTGCCTATGCCAGAAAGTGCCACAAGTTCCAGATTTATGCAGACAAGGTGCATGTGCCTCCGAATCCTCTAAACGTGATGTCTTCCCCTTGGCCCTTTTCCATGTGGGGCATCGACATGATTGGAAATATCGAATCGACTGCTTCAAATGGCCACAAATTCATCCTGGTAGCCATTGATTACTTCACCAAATGGGTTGAAGCAGCTTCGTATGCGAACATCACCAGACAAGTGGTAGCCAGATTCCTGAAAAGGGACATCATCTGTCGATATGGAGTACCCGAGCGAATCATTACTAATAATGGTTCCAATTTGAACAACAAAATGATGGCAGAACTGTGTCGGGACTTCAAAATCCAACACCACAACTCTTCTCCTTACAGGCCAAAGATGAATGGTGCTGTTGAGGCAGCTAACAAGAACATCAAGAAGATTGTGCAGAAGATGGTGGTTACTTACAAAGACTGGCATGAAATGCTACCATTTGCCTTGCATGGGTATCATACCTCAATCAGAACATCCACTAGGGCAACACCGTATCAGCTTGTGTATGGTATGGAGGCAGTCCTGCTTGTTGAAGTTGAATTACCCTCCTTATGGGTACTGATGGATGTAAAGTTGAATGAAGCAGAATGGGTCCTTTCTCGGTACAATCAACTGAATCTGATTGAAGAAAAGAGATTAGCTACAATCTGTCATGGGAAGCTATATCATAAAAGAATGAAGGCCTTTTGTCGCTCCCACCAAATGACACCCGGTCAAGCGGGGTACAGACGCGAACGGTCGGCGAAAGAGAAGGAAAAAATAGAGTCGCCAGCTAGGCATTTTTATCCCGAAGGAAAGGTAATGCTGCATAAACCTAAGAAAAGATGGATAAGACGGTTGCGACCAGAGAAACTGAGAAAGGGTGTTGGTTACAACCTGGGAAGGTATTAGCACCCAGATTGTCCGTCGTACTCGACGAGATCCACGCTTAAAAGATTCGTGTTTAAAGGGGTAGTGCCAGTGCTATTTTGTGTGCAAAAGCTGGAAAAGAATGCAAGTGTCAGTGTAAAATAAATGTGAAGTGAAGTATGAGAGTGTCAGTGTAAGAAAGAATGGGAAGCTCCAGACAATGGGGCTTAAAGAATAATACTGGAAGGAGGGGGAATATACAGAAACTTTTGTTCGATAACTGTTAAGTTATGCCTACGTATCCTCTCGTGCAATGAGGAAGTCAGAACACCGTAGTTCGACTCAAAGAGACTGAAAGATAAATTGACTTATGAATTGCTTACTTGTCTATGCTCAAGTGTATGACCTGTCTGGCTCAGGTGCAAACTGTCTTGCATTAGACGGAAGAAGCAAGTTCTCGTTTGTGAGTGAATGAGGTGAGAAAAGAATCCCGGAGGAGACGATTATTATTTGTCATAGGTTAATGAGCTTAAGCTTAAACCAAGGGTTAATAAACTCATCACATCCTCCCTCATATTAGGGGTAATGAGAATACCTTAAGTATGAAGTAAGCACCTCACACTCAATCACCATGATATAGGATTAAGATCCTTAACCTACTTGTATTTAATCAGATGTATTTGGAGTTTTTTTGTTTAGTGTTAAGTAATGAGTTTAAGCCATAATCAAGGATTTAATGAACTCATTACACCATCCTAATAGAAGGATAATAGCTTAGAACACTTAAGCTGAAGAAGGCTCCTCAACTTAATCCATGATTAGGGATTAACCTCATGACAAAACAAAGCCTTTATTAAATGGATTTTAGTTAATGATAAGATTAAGAAGTGGATTTTATGGTTTGTAAGACAACTTGAGGGGGACTTGTCCATTAACACTAGGGTTAGTCCTTCTTAACCATTTAAGGAAGAATTAGAACCCTAATGCAAGGCCCAAGTTACAAGTTAATTGACTTAGTGATTATTAAGTGAATTGATTAGGGGATTTAAACACATTAAGGGTTTAACACTTAGGATTAAAGTTATACAATCCATCCTAATAGAAGGATACAGGCATAATCTTAATCACAAAGCCTTAAAACCTTGATGGTTTAGTCCCTGATTATGAGATGAGAAGAGAAGACACAAAGATGACACAAAGGTAAAACTAATGGGGGAACTAATCAAAACCTAATTGTGATCATGCTTGGGGTTCCTAGGGTTTATGAAGCTTGCAAGAAGATCTTCAAGGGAAAGCCACCATGGAAGAAGCAGGATGAAGGAAGAAGAAGCAAGAAGCTGAAAGAAGCAAGACAACTTACTTCACTTAAGAAGATAAGTTGCTTGAAGAAAGAAAGTGAGGATGGAACATGAATTAGAAATCTCACTCTAAGACAAATGCAAAATGCAGCAAGGATGCATAAGAGAGATGAGAAGAGATTGTGAGAAGTGAAGGCAAATTCACTTCTCAAAACACTTACCACCTGAAAAGTTAGCAAAAGGAAAATGAGATGAAAGGAAGATGAGATGAGATGCAAGGATGCAAACCAAAACCAGAAGCATATACAAGATGTGAATGATGCTAAGGGATGATGCCAATGTATTTCATGAAGTGGGGATGATCATACAAGAGATGAGAATGCAAATGAGACAAGTAAGAAGCATGGAAGTTCATGAAAACATATGACATGTAATGAAAGCAAAAGCATGGAAAATGAATGATGCAATGATCAAACATGATTCTAATGTATCCTAAGATGTCTTATATGCCATGTGGATGCACAAAATGTCATGGAAAATTCATGTATGCAAGCATATGAAAAATGAATGCAAATGAAGACAAAAATTAGGGTTTACACATAACACGCAATACAAAATTCCAAACTAGAAGCGAGACATGAGATAAAAAATTGAAAATAGGATCAAAGGTACCCTAAACATATACAAGTTCACTGCCCAAAGGGGAAGACCTAACTCTTAACCCTAAGGAAGTTATGATTTTCTCAAGTTTGCTAGGGTTTTAGGATGCCTCAAATGGAAAAATACACAACAAATTAAAAATGAAGGATAAATTCATGCCCATTTTATCCTAGAAACTAAATGATATGAGGAATGCATTGCAAAAAGAACCAACATCAAACTCTTCATGGTTAGGCAGAAAGGATTTTTCTAAGTTAGGTTAAAAATATTGACTTTTAAGAACCCTAAATCCAAAGAAAAATGTCAAAATAGGTCAAGAACCAAAAAGAAATTTGTGTGAAGGGTTTGATAATGTTTCTAAATGTATCAAGATGCAATGTGATTTTTTTGGTGATTTTTAGAAACTTAAATGCTATTTTAATTAATTAATTCTCATTAATTAATTAAAATAAACATTTAAATATTTTAAAAATACGAATTTTATGCAAAAAATAAAATAAAAATTATTTCCAGAATGGGAAAAATATTTGAAAGGGAAATGCAAAAGATAAAATTTTTTGAAAGTGTTTTGTTATTTTTAATAAAATGTAGAAAGAAATGAAATTAAAATGAAAATTAAATGAATTAAAAAGGAAGTCAACTGATCCAATGGCCCAGATTTGAATGAGAAAGGGAGGGAATTGACCAGCGCGCGCATCTGGATGGCTGAGATTCAAACTACACTAATTACGTCATTAAGCCCTAATCTGAACCCTAAACACTTTCAGGTGACCGGAACAGTGTTCCGGTCATCTTCTCCGGCTAGTCTCTCAAGCTATCTCACTCAATACGCAACCCCAAGCCCTAAAACTCTCCATAAATGATCCTCCCATCAACCCCAATAAGAATCAGCCATCAAAATTCATTTATTCATCATCAAAAACATGAATCGAAGCAAAACGGAAAACATCTCAAAAATTTCAGAAGCTTATGAAATGCTTATTTCTCAACTATTTTCGAAACCAAACATATCATGGCAATTTGGGGAACACATAGAATCGTTCTATAACATAAAATGAAGGTTCTGGAAAAATAAATGCCATGGCTACCTGAAGTTGAGCTTTCAAACCAAGAGCTTTTTGGCCAGTTCTTTGCCTCAAATCCACTCCAATGACTCCCCTCAAGAGCTTGTGATGCTTGGTTGGATTTTAAATAGCCTCAAAATGAAGTTGGCAGAAGTTCAGTTCATGAAAGGTTGAAATCGTGTTTTTGATTCTGGGTGTTTTAGGGCAAAATGAAGGGTGGGAGAAGTTTTGATGTTTGTTGGCTGAGTTATGAGATTCGATAGCTTTTGCAAATTTGGGGGATTTTGTGTATGTTGAGTTCTTGGAGGTTTTAGCCTGTGTTGTGTTATGTGTTGGGTTGCTTTTGGTACACATATCATGTTGGGATAGGTCAGAGGGTGGGTGCTGGCCTATGTTGATTGGTATGGGCAAGTTGCAAAAATGTCAAGAGTTGGTGTACTTGAGGTATGGGCTGGTTCAGTGGCTGTTTCAAGGCATGGCTCGAGTCAGCTTGGTTCAAGGATAAACATGGAAAAGGTTTTGTGGTGATTCAGCAAGTGTGTGAGAGGTTTTGATCCATTTTGCAAATTCATGAAGTTTTGGACCCTTTTGGATTTTGTAAAGTTCAAGGCATGAAACTTGGAATTTCTTTGTGCAATTCTGAATTATAGGTCATGTGTGATGTTTGTGCAATGCTTAGAAGTCAATTAGAAGTCACAAAATGCTTGGCATGAGCTTTTGCAAATTTCCCTCTTTGGTGCATAAGTGAAAATTTAGTGATTTTTCCCAACTTTGCAAGGCCATAACTTGAGTTATAGGATGAATTAGATCAAGTTCTTGTACTTTTTGAAAAGGTAATGATCCAATCTACAACTTTCATGACCAAGAATTTTTCATTTGAAGCATTTTTGGTTGAGAAAGAGGAGGTTGAAAAACTTTCCCAAAATGGCAAGTTTGCATTACAAGTCACTTTCCCAAAATGGCAACTTTGCAAATGGCTTGAAATCCTTCAAATTTGTGAACTTCTAACTTCTTCTAAGATCAAATAAAGATCATACATATTCAAAATGATGGAGAAGACCCTTTGGTTGGGTGATTGGGGGCCTCAGATGCCCTGATTTTGCACTGACTTGCTCAAGAAGTCACCTATTGATCAGATGCCTTCCCCATTGAATTTATTCATGAAAATTGGTATGCATGATCCTTATAACATATAGAGACCAATAGAAACAAGAATGATAAAAAAATTTGGAGTTATGGCCTCTGAAACCAAAACCCTAATTTCAGGTCATCTATGTAGTTAAACTTGGCTCTACTTCCATGCCTTTCTCAATTCTTGTGATTTTTTTACTTTCTTGACCTTGGGAGAATATAATATGATGTTTGAACATACATGGACCCTCTTGAGATGATTGAAGACCTTTGGAATTGCTCAAATGGCTCAGGGATTGCTCAGATCACAAAACCCTAGATGCAGATGAATTTGAACTATGCAGTGAAGCAAAAATGCACTATGAGATGATATGATTGAAATTATGCAAATGAAAAGAATCACAAGCCATGGTGAAATGAGTGAGGGGAAATTTGGTGTGTTTACATCTGCCCCTATTCAAACATGATTTAGTTGTGTAGGATGTAAGCGATGGCTTAACAGACAAACAAGTTAACTTGTGGTTGAATACCAAAGACAGTCCAAAATTTGCACTCACTGAATGAAGAAGAAAAGGGATATAGATTTCAAAAGAATATAAAGTATGTTTATAAAGTGAGGGCGACGGAGGACGACCGTCCGGAAGAGGACGACTGCCAGGGATGAAGTAATGACGGGAACGACCGACATGCCGGGGAAATAAAAAGATCATGATGGGGGACGACCATCACATACAATAAAATTCTCTGGGAATTATAGATAAAGTCAATGATGGGGAAGACCATCGGGTTAATGAAGTCAAAGGTGAAGGGAGATCACCTAGCAGGGGACGGCTTCTCTGTTGGGGGTAAGATGAGGGACGGTCATCTATTGGTGAAGGACGATCACCTGGCAAGGTACGGTTGCCGAAAGTATCACGACATAGGATGAATGCCAGATAGAGAAGAGTCGAATATGGGGACGACCATCGGATAAAATGATGAAGGACGATCATCAAGAGGTGAAGGACGATCACCTAGCAGGGTACGGCTGCTCTCGGGGTTTATCCTGACATAGGATGAATGTTAGATAACAAGATCAACGATGGGGACGACCATCGGATAAAATGATGAAGGACGATCATCAAAAAGGGTGAAGAACGATCTCCTAGCAGGGTACGGCTGCTAAAAATATCACGACATAGGACGAATGTCGGATAGGAAAGGGCTCCAATAAATAGAGACTCCGCTGGGGATGATGAAGGACGATCATCAAAAGGTGAAGGACGATCACCTGGAAGGGTACGGCTGCCGGAAGTATCATGACATAAGACGAATGTCAGACAGGAAAGAAATTTATCGGGATTTGCCGGGAACTCTTCTGGGGAATGATAGCCACAGATGAGTGTCTAAATTCAAGAAAGAAAAGGTGTAATTGTTTGACACGGTGTATAGATTAAAGATGCGGACGAGCATCCTTAAGACTATGATACAGACGAGTATCGGTAGAAACAAACGCTGACGCACATTCAGAGATGATGATACGGACGAGTATCAACTGGTTAACAAAGAACACTGACGAGTGTTGAATCTGAGGGGAGATAAGTGATGTATACAAGATACAGACGAGTATCTGTATGAGTAAGAAAGTATGAGTGAGTTATGGATTTATAAACATAAAAGGTGTTTGACGACCTCTAGGGATTGGATGACACGAACGAGTGTCTGGAAAGTATAATAAGCAAGGTTTTTGGCAACTGTGCTGGGGATATGACACAGACGAGTGTCAAGAAGTATCTGTTATGTGGAAGTATCTGTTTGTAGAAAAGGTCATGGCGACTTTATGGGGAAAGATGACATGGACGAGTGCAAAAGGGGGCACGCATCTGTATATTTTTTTGGAAAAATACTTTGATATTCTGCCGGGGAATTTGAGTGGTATCCTGTATGCTGTTGATGGTATGTCAATATTCACAAGTGACTGATTCAAACATGGCTTGTGATTATGCAATTTGTTTGATTTTTGTCGTAATGCTCCGTATTAGACGGAATGCTACGCTCTGGGGGAAGATATGATGCGAATGCTATGATTATGCAAAAGATACCAATCCGGGATTCGGATCCCGTTGCCGTAGAGGTTTCTGGCTAATCTTGTTTGAAAGGAATGTCCCAGCTGGGGATGAGATCACTGGTAGATCTGATATATGATTCTGCTCGGAGAAGTAGGCCACTGATAGACCTATCTTAATGATGAGGAGCCCAACTGGGGTTCGCGGAAGCTTTCGTTACTTTGTTGTGAAATTCTCAACATTGCTCCTCTGGATAGAGGTTGAGGCTCTGCGGGGAGATGGCTCCCTGCTTAACACTCGGTCGGGGAGGAATGATCATTGAAAGATCTTCCTAGAGACGTCCATGAGGAACTCAGCTGGGGAGAAAGCATCTCTGGTGTTTGAGTACCTGCAACCCTGCTATGGCAAAGAAATGTACAAGTATCCTTAGGTATCCTTTACTGGATTCCATCATAGGAGTTTAGACACTCCCGGGAGCAAATATATTTCCTGTAAGCATGTAATTTTAGAAAAGACGCATCTGTATTTATGCGATCAATATTAAAGACATCGGACATTTTTGCAAATAAAGATAAAATATACGCGACAACATGCGACTGAAAATCTGATTTTATTAATTTGTGCCCTGAATTGGAAAGTACAGTCAAAGAAACAGATCCCCTGAAATGAGGAGATTGTTACAAATTGAGAAACAAAAAGGTACTGGCAATGTTGATGACGCTTCAGTGATTCCCTTTTGCTATGACTTGTATGACATTGACGTTCTTCTCATCTTGCTTTCTGAAGAAGGTTGATTATGACTGATGCTTTAACCTTTCGGAGCTTGCCATGCTGTAAGTGATACAGACGAATTCAAAATGCAGTTGTTCGCTTATTCCTTGATTTTGCGTGGATCGCCTTATCGGGTTTTCAATTCACCGGGATACCCTTTTTTGCCTGAGCTGTCCAATGCGGCTTTTCAACTCAGTGGGTGTACATTTTTTTATTATTTTCCCTTATTTTTTCCCGAGTCTTTTATTCTGTTTTTGACTCGCCGGGATGCCCTATTTTTGCCTGGACTTACATTCTGTTTTAATGTCCAGCGGGTCATTTTATGCGAAGTATTTTTTAACTGCATCTGAATTCACAGGGGACAGGAAGTCTTCACCATCCATAGTATTGAGCATCAGTGCTCCACCAGAGAAAACTTTCTTTACTATGAACATACCATCATAATTGGGAGTCCACTTGCCCCTGTGGTCTGTATGAGGAGGAAGGAGTCTTTTCAGCACCAGATCTCCTACTTGGTACTCTCGAAGCCTGACTTTCTGATCGAAGGCTTTCTTCAATCTTTTTTGATACAGCTGCCCATGACAAATTGCAGCCAATCTCTTCTCTTAAATCAGACTCAGTTGTTCGTACCGGGATCGGACCCATTCTGCTTCGTTCAACTAAACATCCATTAATACTCGTAAAGAGGGTAATTCAACTTCAACAGGTAGGAATGCCTCCATACCATACACAAGCTGATACGGTGTTGCCCCAGTGGATGTTCTGATTGACGAACGGTACCCATGCAAGGCAAATGGTAGAATTTCATGCCAGTCTTTGTAGGTGACCACCATCTTTTGCACAATCTTCTTGATATTCTTATTAGTTGCCTCAACAGCGCCATTCATCTTTGGCCTGTAAGGAGAAGAATTGTGGTGTTGGATCTTGAAGTCCCGGCACAGTTCTGCCATCATTTTGTTGTTTAAGTTAGAACCATTATTAGTAATGATTCGCTCGGGCACTCCATACCGACATATGATGTCTCTCTTCAGGAATCGGGCTACCACTTGCCTGGTGACATTTGCATAGGAAGCTGCTTTGATCCACTTGGTAAAATAGTCAATGGCTACCAGGATGAATTTGTGGCCATTTGAAGCAGTCGGTTCAATCTTGCTATTCATATCAATGCCCCACATGGCGAAGGGCCAGGGTGAAGACATCACATTTAAAGGATTCGGAGGCACATGCACTTTATCCGCATAAATCTGGCATTTATGGCATTTCCTGGCATAAGCACAAGAGTCTGCATCCATTGTGATCCAGTAATAGCCTGATCTTAGAAACTTTTTAGCCATTGCATGCCCTCCATCATGGGTACCAAAAGATCCTTCATGCACCTCGTGCATCAACAAGTCAGCTTCTGCCTTATCAACGCATCTGAGAAGTACCATATCAAAGTTTCTCTTGTACAAGGAACCATTAGTATTTAGAAAGAAACTACCAGCAAGCCTTCTTAATGTCTTCTTGTCATTGGATGATGTCCCAGGTGGGTATGTTTGATCCTCCAAGAAGCATTTGATGTCATAGAACCAAGGCTTATCATCTTTAGCAAGGTCTGCAGAGAATACGTATGCTGGTCTGTCAAGTCTGGATACTGAAATTCGAGGCACAAAGTTGGCAACTTGAACTTTGATCATGGATGAAATGGTAGCCAGAGCATCTGCAAACTGATTTTCATCTCGAGGGATATACTCAAGCTTGACTGTCGTGAAGAAAGTCAGTAATCTCCTTGTATAATCCCGGTAAGGTATCAGATGCTCCTGGTGAGTGTACCATTTGTCGTTGGTTTGATTAATTACCAGAGCCGGATCTCCGAACACAGTCAAAGTCTTGATCCAGAGGTCAATGGCTTCCTCAAGATCAATGATACAAGCTTCGTATTCCGCTTCGTTGTTAGTGCAGTTAAAGGTGAGTTTTGCCGAGAAAGGCATGTGAACTCCTTTCGGTGTAATGAGTACTGCACCAACACCACGACCATTCATATTAACAGCCCCATCAAACATCATAGTCCATTCTTCTTCTGGGTCGGGCCCTTCAGTGTGAATAGGCTCCTCATGATCTTTTTCTTTTATGAACATGATGTCTTCATCAGGGAAGTCAAATCTCATAGGCTGGTAATCTTCAATGGGTTGCTCAGCAAGATAATCAAACAATACACTGCCTTTGTTGGCTTTCTGAGAGGTGTACTGAATGTCATATTCTGTGAGGATCATTTGCCATCTTGCAACCCGTCCGGTAAGCATTGGCTTCTCAAAAATGTACTTAACTGGATCCATCTTGGATATCAATAAAGTAGTGTGGGTCAACATATATACTGTCTCAGTCGGCGAGCAGCCCACGCTGAAGCACAGCAAGTTTTCTCGAGCAGTGAATAACGTTGTTCACAGTCGGTAAACTTTTTGCTTAGGTAGTATATTTCATACTCTTTTCGACCAGACTCGTCATGCTGGCCCAGCACACACCCCATTGACTCTTCTAATACTGTCAGGTACATTATTAGAGGTCTTCCTTCAACTGGAGGCATAAGAATTGGAGGCTCTTGTAAGTATTCCTTGATTTTGTCAAAAGCCCTCTGGCAGTCTTCGTTCCACCTAACCGTTTGTTCTTTCCTTAACAACTTGAACTAGGGCTCACAGGTTGCTTTAAGGTGAGATATGAACCGTGAAATGTAGTTCAATCTACCTAGGAACCCTCGAACTTCTTTTTCGGTCTTCGGTGCAGGCATCTCTTGAATGGCTTTAACTTTATCAGGGTCAACTTCAATCCCTTTCTCGCTTACAATAAATCCCAACAGCTTACCGGATCGCACCCCGAATGTGCATTTGTTGGGGTTTAACTTCAATTGGTACTTCCTCAGACGCTTGAATAGCTTCAACAGATTCACCAGGTGGTCTTCTTCTGTGAGGGACTTGGCAATCATGTCATCCACATAACATTCAATTTCCTTGTGGATCATGTCATGGAATAATGTTACCATAGCCCGTTGATAAGTGGCACCCACATTCTTCAGTCCGAATGGCATCACCTTATAACAGAATGTTCCCCAGGGTGTGATGAACGTTGTCTTCTCCATGTCTTCAGGTGACATTTTGATCTGATTATATCCTGAAAATCCATCCATGAAGGAGAACACCGAGAACTGAGCCGTATTGTCGACCAATACATCAATGTGAGGTAATGGGAAGTCGTCTTTCAGGCTGGCTCTGTTCAGATCCCGGTAATCCACACACATCCTCACCTTGCCATCCTTCTTAGGCACAGGTACAATATTAGCAACCCACGGAGGGTAACTAGTCACAGCAAGGAAACCGGCGTCCCACTGTTTTTGTACCTCTTCCTTTATCTTCATTGCCATATTTGGGCAAGTACGACGCAACTTCTGTTTTACTGGCGGACAGTCTTCTTTCAGAGGCAGCTTGTGCATAACAATGTCGGTGTCCAACCCTGGCATATCCTGATAAGACCAAGGAAAAACATCCACATATTCCCGAAGCATGTCAATCAGTTGCTCTTTTACTGAACCTTGCAGGCAGGCCCCGATATTAACTTCTTTCACGTCTTCTTCCATACCAAGATTAACCGCTTCAACTTCCTCCTGATGAGGAGTGATCACCTTTTCCTCTTGTCTCAACAACCGGGCTAGCTCTTCAGGAAGCTCATAATCTTCTTCAACCCCTTCATTATCTTGATTAATCAGATTGTCAAAGTCATACGAAGTCATAGCAGTGTTGTTGTCGGTGCAGTCTGGAGGGCATTTTCTGCAAGGGTTTAGATTTGTTCATTTTAGTGATCAGTTTTATCTTGCTTAGAAAAAAAGTGAAAATGAAGTTATTTATTTTGAAAAACATTGCCATTTTATTTTTGTACAAAAAATAAAGAATGAAAAACAGTGAGAGAAAAAAGAAAAGACTCATTTGCAAAAGATGTCCTGATATTCATTAATTGATCTTTGCACAAAATACAAGATGTCCCAATTACAAAATGAGTCTTGATATCTTGGGCAAGATACAGGACTTGATGCATGCTTCAAAAACATAGGAAATAATATTTACTCTGAGGGAGTAACTCTTATAATTTCCTGGGAAGACCAGTTTGAGACATGGCTCCCTGGGATCCTTGGACGTATCCAGCTTTCCAGGTTGCGCTCGTCTTCCGACTCATCTTCCAAACTATTCACAGCATCCGGGGGGAGCATCCCCCCACTGACAAACTTAGGCTCCTTTACAGCCTCTGGTTGATCTTGTCGAGTTGGTCTGTAACCCAACCCGAATCGGTCCTCCTTCTTCTCCACGGACAGCAGCTTGCCCCAGCCTTGGGCGGTACCTTCCTCAACAACCTTCCGGGCTTGTTGATATGATGTGATGGAGGTCCCTAGCACAACAGATGTTTCATTAATATTAAGGGCCTCAAACCCTTGGCTCATGGTTTCATGGATCTCCCCATCCATTTCAATGTATTTGAAAGTAGCCAGCTGGCTAACGAAGATATCCTCCTCCCCACAAATGGTAATTACTTGGCCCTCCCACTCGAATTTTAACTTCTGGTGAAGGGTTGACGTTACGGCGCCAGCGGCGTGTATCCATGGTCTACCCAATAGACAGCTGTAGGCAGACTGTATATCCATCACAAAGAAGGTCGTTTTGAAAACCAGTGGGACAATCATTATTGGTAATTCTATCTCTCCCAGAACTAATCTTTTAGAACCCTCAAAGGCTCTCACTACCAAGTTACTTGGGCGTAGTGCCAATCCGTCATACTCCAGCTTTACAAGGGCTTTCTTGGGCAGGACGTTGAGGGATGACCCTGTGTCTACCAATACGTGAGAAAGAACTGCACCCTTACACTCCAAGGTAATGTGCAAAGCCTTGTTGTGGTTATGACCTTCCACTGTCAGATCAGTGTTGGTAAATCCTAGCCCATGACTAGCGTTGACATTTCCAACTACAACCTCTAACTGATTGACGATAATCTCCTCCGGCACATAAGCTGCGTGCAGGACTTTCAATAGTGTGTTCCGATGAGCCTCGGAGCACATTAGCAATGATAGTATGGAGATTTTGGAAGGTGTTTGGTGAAGCTGGTCCACCACCTTGTAATCACTTTTCTTTATGATTCTCATGAATTCATCAACCTCTTGATCAAAAGGAGTCTTCAAAGCTTCTCTAGCAACTGGTTCTTCTTGCACCATGCTCTTCCCTTTTGCCTTAGCAGCAGCTTCTGCTTCAGCAATGGGTCTTGGAATTTGCGAGGCAAAGAGACGTCCGCTTCTAGTGAAGCCTCCGCCTCCCCCCACATTGTCTATCTGAGGTGACGAAGTTGATGATTCTAAAGTGATTTTCTGCCCTTCGCAGTATAGATCTGAGCCATAATGCCAAGGGATGGCATTATTGCTTTCGTAAGGAACTGGCCCAGGCACTGTGATAGTGACCGGACCGATAGCAACTGCAGAGGGGACCACAATGGTGTATGGATCATAGTATATGGTAACTGGTGCTCTGACAAGAGTAGTATTTTGTTGTGAATTGTTGGTAGGAACGTTTGTGGGATCGTAGTATATTGTAACCGTTGAGACACTTTCATTAATTGCTGCTGATGTTGTAGAAGGTACTGTTGACTGGATGGGTGTTGAAGTTGTAGCAGGAATGGTTACTGAACTTGTATCCGTTGAAGTGATCGATTGAGCAGTTGTTGGAGTTGTAGTAGAATCCGTTGGAACAATGGTTGCTGACGTTGTAGGAGTATCTGGGATTGTTGATGAAGGAATTGTTGGAGTTGTAGTCGTTGTTGTTGTAATCTGAAGGATACCATCCTTAATAAGACCATCTATGTCGTTTCTCATCCTTTCGCATCCATTAGTGGCAATGTTGCAATATCCACATCCGAGCTCACACCCGGGGAACACTTGGCATTCTAACAGCTGAGCTTTGATTTCAACCAGAGGTGTTCGGATCTGTGCAACACTACTAATTAATGTGGATGGTTTGCCCTCCTCAATAGCATTAATCCTGGGCCCGTTGTGACTTGGCATTGGATTCCTTGTGACATTCGGAGGAGGTGCAAAGTTGAGAGCTTTTGAGTCCACCAGATCTTGGACTTTCATCTGCAAGGCCCTGCATTTCTCAGTATTATGCCCCGGTGCATTTGAGTGGAATGCACACCTGGCATTTGCATCATAGTTCTTTGGCATATTGGTGGGATCCGGAGGTGCCAATGTCCTTAACTCAACTAGGTTGAGCTTCAGGAGTTGTGGCAAGAGTGCAGCATACGGCATTGGGATTGGGTCAATCACCCTGTTTGCCCGTGATGGCCTTTGTTGGAAAGGACCCTGTTGTTGGTTGTTATTTCTGTTGTTGTAGGTTCTCTGTTGCGGATAATGAACTTGTTGTTGATAATGTGGTTGTTGTTATTGAGGATATGTTAATTGTTGAGGAATCAGAGCTGGAATGGTAACTGCTGCTATTGACCGGTGAACATACTGAGGCCTGACCCTGCTTGCATGAATGGAATTTGTTTCACCGGCCCTTCGGGGTCCTACAAAAGGCTTTCTGGGATTGCTGGATGAACTTGCACCACTGTCGGAAATTTTTCCCATCTTTAAGAGGCTTTCAATCCTCACGCCAGCTATGACCACATCAGCAAAACTGGTAGAGGAGAAGGCAGCCAATCTATCAATATAGGTCCCTTGCAATGTATTCATGAACATGTCAGCCATTTCCCTCTCTGACATGGGCGGTTGGACAGCAACAGCAAGTTGTCTCCACCTTTGGGCATATTCCCTGAAACTCTCTCTAGAAGACTGAGACATGCCCATTAGAAGAGTTCTATTGGGAGCCATGTCCAGGTTGTACTGATATTGTCTGATGAAAGCTTCAGCCAAATCTTTCCAGCATCTTATGGTGGCCCTAAACAAATGCGAATACCATTCCCTCGAAGCTCCAGTCAGACTGTCTTCAAAGTAGAACATCCACAGCTTTTCATCCATGGTATAAGCTTTGAGTCTTCCCAGGAAAGACTACAGGTGAGTGCGTGGACAGGAGGTTCCATTGTATTTCTCAAAGCATGGGTGTTTGAATTTGTGGGGAATTCTCACCCCATCCACTAGTCCCATATCCATCACATCGAAGCCCAAAGAATTCTGAGACTCCAAAGATCTTAACTTTTCAGCAATTTCGTCCAATCTCCTGTCATATACTTCATCTCCAGCCCCTATGACAGTGAACTGTTCTTCCTGGGGATCCTCTAGTAGGATTCTGCCCCCAGTGGTGTTACCTTGAACATTCCTCGGGATGTTAACTTCGGGATTCAAGTGAGGTCCAAATTCTGGTGGGTTGATACGAGGCTGGCCCCCCTCATCGTTGCTAGTTCCTCCTGTTCCAAGATGAGGCTCTTCAGGAGTTTGTCTTTCCACCAGCTCTCTTAACCTCTCTTGACACTGGGCTAAGCCGGTCATTACTGCCATGAACTGAGACATCTGATTTCTCATCTCTACTCTCTCATTGGCCATTTGGTTTCTGACCTCAGTCAGATCCTGTTGTACTTGTTCCATTTGAATACCGGGAAGGTTGTTACGAGTCGGGTACCGGTGCGCGCGGTTGACAGGGAACACTCGGCGACGAGCAATGTTTCCTGAAGTTGCAACAAAGTTAGAAACAAAGATAATAATAAACCTACAAAACAAAACAAAGTTAGTATGCAATGCAGTATGCTTATTTGTTTTCCAAGGTATCCGGTTTGGTTCTTGGTTTTGACCTTTCCAGACCTCGAGGAAGATGCTTGATGTTGTTGAGAGAAATGCCCAAATGGAAACAAACTAAAATATATTACAAATGATGAACAATACATAGTTTGTTTTACAATACATGCCCATGGAGGGTCAAAATACAACAAAAGAGAAAAGTACATCAAATGGAAACAAACAACAAGCAAAGAATCAGACATCCAATCCAAACTCATCTTCTCTGACCTCCTTCAGGAGTGCCTCAGTCACTGGACCAGCTGGGTGCTCTGTAATGGTCCTAA
Source organism: Lathyrus aphaca (assembly GCA_963966055.1). Taxonomy (NCBI): domain Eukaryota; kingdom Viridiplantae; phylum Streptophyta; class Magnoliopsida; order Fabales; family Fabaceae; genus Lathyrus; species Lathyrus aphaca. The sequence continues at coordinate 439,912,469 of OZ014522.1, read as the reverse complement.
TGAGGAGGTTCCTGGTAGCAATGGCAGTGGTCAGCTTCTTATGTTTGTCCTGGTCCTTTGATCTCTTCAATCCTGCTCTGAGCTTCAACTCTGAAATCTCCTTCTGGGCTGCCAACAAAGCTTCCTACTGCTTCTTCTCGTTGGCCTCTAGCTGCTCAATCTTGGCTTGAGTCTTCTAGTCTTCTTGTGTACGGGCCTCAGTGATTCTGACCCACCTAGCCTGACTCTCTTGCAGATAAAGCTCAGTCCTAGCCTTCTAAATTTTGGCCTCTTTACAGGCATTCTTCAATATTTGTTCCCCAGCTCTTGCTTTCCTGATGTAGTCCTCTGTCTTCTCAATTTTGGCAAGATGCTCCACCCTAAGCTTCTCCAATCTCTCAATATCCAGACGACCATCACTTCTTTCCCAAAGAGTCCTCTTCAAGGCTTGAGATAAGTTCTCATTTCTTTCTTTCAACTTCTCAAATTCTTCTAGGATGACAGTTTCCGCTGGCTGTACTGTGGATGGTCCAGGCATGTCTTCTAAGATGAAAGGCATTTTGGTAATTTGAGCTCTAGTACGGGACCAGTCATGGTACTGAGCTGAAGCAACATTACTACATCTTCCAAGAATAGCTAGCCCTTTTGTCTGGATGTTGTCCCAAGCCCAGGATGCTTGTCTGACAACAGGTGAATTAGGTTTCACTTCACAATACAGGGTCTCAGCTAAATCTTGTCCTCTGGGAGGGTGGACCAAGGCATAACCGAGTTGTCTCTTAAACAGTAAGGGGTTGTAGTTGATGCAACCCTTTACTCCTATCAAAGGCACATTTGGGTATTGTCCACAGCTGGTGATAATGTCCTTGCCTTTGGTGCTTTGGGTACACCGTCTGATATCATCTGAAGTTTAGGCAATGAGCCTCTTGGCCCAATTCTTTTGTTGGTGGGGATTCAAGAAGGAATCTGACTTAGGCAGGTGTCTGAGCAGCCAGGTGTAAAACAAAGGAGCACAACATCTTACCAACTTCCCCCTTTGTTTCTCATTCCTCTGATGAATGGAGTAATAAAAATCTCCTAGCAGTGTGGGTACTGGGTTCCTTAAGAGAAACAAATGAATGACATTTTTGCTGACAAACCTAGGCTCATCTGCAAACAGTATAGCCCCATATATGCTGAGGGCTAACAATGCACAGACTGCCCTCCATTCTCCCAATGAGGCCTTCAGGATGGCCTGAGAAACCAAGAAATCCAAATGCAAACCAGGAATCCCAGCCTTTGTTGTCATGCTTTGCTCAATCAAGGCAGACTCCAAGTACAGTGCCTTTGCTATCTCTTCATTTTTGGGAGCTGGCATCTCTGGGTTGAAAGGGATTCCACCCCCGATAGGTACTCTAATCAATGAAGAAAACTCTTCCAGTAGAGGCCCTAACTGAAAGTCTGGGAATGTGAAACATCTCAAAGGAGGGTCATAAAACTGCAAGCATGTGTAGATCATGCTCCTCTGAGAAGGGTCAAGGTCCATAACCATATCCAGGATACCTCCATAATGCTCTCTAAACAGTGGGATATGGTCAGGTGTGATAAGTGACTGGACCTGCCTGATGCCAGTCAGAACAGGCTCAAAAAAGTGGTAGGATATGTTGCTCTTCCTGGGAGCAGTCACGAGTGCTGCTGAAGAAACTGAAAATAAGTGCTGATGAAGATCACAGACTGATGCTGGAAATGAGCCACTGACAGGCTGATGTTGGTGATGATGAAGATAGCTGAAGCAGATAACTGATGAAGACAGTTGAAGAAGAGGTCTATGCATAAGAAGGTCCATGTATGTTCAAAGGTCCAGATGAGGGCTCAGAAATCCAGTAACCAGGGTGGGGGACTCAAATAAAGATTCACATGTCCAGGGTTTAAACACAAGAACTGTCCAAAATGAGGTACTCTTAAACAATACAGTAACAGGGTATGATGTGGCTAAGGGTTCCTGCAAACCTGTAAACAACCCAACCCCCTCACAGGTAATGTTCTAGAACAAGGATCTTCAGACTTGGATCAGTTATGAGAAGTGTAAACACTTCTAACCCGGAGGTACAATGTTTACAATAACTATAAAAGATCCTCCTCTAATTCACCTCAGTTTCTGAAGGTCATAGTAAAGGTCATCCAGACTTAGCAGGCTTCTCAGATAGCCCTAGCACTACAGGAAATCTGTAGCACAGAGTTCTCAAGAAGAAACCCACATCTGAACCGTGCTTCATATTCCCGCACCAGACCGAAATGGAATGGGAAAGAACATGAACCACTCTAGCCTAGGTGTCTCTCAGGTCCCAGGTGTCAGACCCTAATTTTTTACCCTAAGATTTCTCGCATCTCATCCGCATTTCTCATACAAACAAGATCACGCACTGGTTCGTTTATCCTTTTTCAGGTGCAGGTCTTTGCCTTACAGAGGATCACCATGTTTAATTTCTGTTATTTGTTTATATGTACTAACCTCTAAACAAAATACCAAAAATATGTTGCAGTTGCTCCTTCTTCTTCTGTGTTGCAGGATTTCAAAGACAAGGCTGTGATTCCAATTCAGACGCGTTTGTTCAGTCACAATTCGATTCAGATGGACGTTTGACTTAATCTTGGTCAAACTATCAAAAGATTGTTTCGATTGCATATTGTTTGTGCCCGTGGTTCATTTCTCAGACAGTGTGTATCCAAAAGTTCAAGCTGTGTTGCATGTGAGATCATCAGTTTATCAGTGGTTGTCTGGGGATTTATTTTTCTCAGTATGAATTCAAATTATCAAGGAAATTTTCAGACGATTCGGGTGGCTGTGGCTTGATTGGAAAGTTTCAAGTTGTTCAGTGGTTCAGGATTGACTGTCTTCATTTTATCAGAGGTTTGAAAAAATCAGGAGTTGGTTGTGGGCTTGAAATCAAGATTTCATATCCATTATCAGTTTTTCGATTAAACAATTTTTTATTTTCCAACTTTCTATTATCCATTTTAATAAATGACCATTTTTTTTCGATTACCCGATTCACTCTTCTACCCAAATTACCATTTTTTATCATGTTTCGATTTTATCCATCTAATGCTCATATACCATTTTCAACTATCTTTTTTTTTTCCTTTTCCAATTCCAAAATTTATTATACCATTTTTACTTATTTTTAATATCATTTCCATTTTATTCTATTTTCTTTTTTCTTACAATTTGAGCCCATATTCTTTTTTTTTGAAGCCCATGTTTTTTTTACTTCTTTGACCAAAAATTGAAAAGATAAAAATGTTGAGAAGCCTCAACACTCCCGTCAGCTAGCCACAACTGCTACCACTTCACATCAACACTCTAAGCCTCACCAAAGTTGTTCACAACAAAGGCCACATCTTCAGCTCAAGCCTCCAAACTTCACGCCAGCTAGCTATCCCGTATACTCCAAGCCAAACAAACTAGCCAAAACAATACACAACAAAGTAACACCAGCTCACAAACTTAAAAAAAAATATACGCACGCTATTTCACGCCATCACACGTGAACACAAAAAGCCGTTGCAACAAAAGCCAAAGCCAACTTGCAATAAGCCTCCCAACAATATCCACACGCGTACACAAGTCGTACGCATTCACTTCACGCCAACAAGTACAGGCCCAGCCGCACGCATCAACATTTCAAGCCAAGAGAACAACAGCCACAGCTTCAACAGAAACAGGCCCAGCCACACCCAAATCCAACAAGCCGTAGCCAACAATATCACGCAATCCGCAATCAACCTGCACAAGCTGAAACAAGTCAAGGCAATCCACAGCAAACATAAAACGCGTTTGAAAAAGGAACAAAACGCACAGCAGCATCAATTTAAACGCAAAAAGCACAAAAATCCCGTGAGCCAAAACGCAAAATTGCAAACTCAAAACGCAGTAAGGTCAAAACGGCAGCCTTCCAAAATTCCTCCTTCCCTCTATAAAAATAGAACACTCCTCCTTCATTGATCCAAGCTTGAATAGCCATCCAAAAACCCTGTCCAAATCCATCAAAACTCAATCCAAAATCCTCTCTCAAATTTCTTAATTATTCCCTCAATCAACCATCAATACGTCACAAATTGAGACCTTAAAGAAAAGAGAAAACTGAAATCGAAGAAGAAGGAAGAAGTGAAGATCCACTGTTTCGTTGAGAGAGATCCGCGTTGAGATTTCGTGGAGAATCAACTCATTTGCGGTGGCCTTTTCATTGATTTTTCCCGGCGGTTAATCGGAGAAGAAGAAAGGTTGATTTGATTTGCTTTTGGAGGCCGATCTGTTTTCGTGAAGGTGAGGGAGGCTCGCCGCGATTTTTGAGCATTTTTCCCCTGATTCTGTTTTCACGAGGAAGAAGTGCTGCTGCTTCTTCGTTTCATTTCTTTTAATTTCTTTTTTTTTATTTTTTTATTTTAAGCATATGAGCTGGTATATAGTGTTTGGGCTTAAGATCCGTTTGGATCCATTACTATCCAAACCCTTCATGACCCGTGGACTCCCCCCTTCCCCTTTCCTTTTCTCTTTTCTTTGTTAATTCTTTAGTTTCTTTTTTTTAATATTTGGTTTCAATTTATTTTTTATAAGAATTGTATAGAAATTATTTTAGGAAAATATTTGAAAAGCATTTTAGAAAAAAGTTTTAGAAAAAAGAATTTTAGAAACAATTTAGAGAAAAGAGATTTTAGAAAAAAGATTTTAAAAGAATATTTTAATTTTTTCTTTTGGATTTATTTTAGATCCATTTTCTTTTTCATCTCTTATTTTTTTCTTTTTGGTCGATGACAATCTCTGATTCGTGATTGTTGTTTTTTCGAAGAGTTTTAATCTTCATTATTTCAAATCTATGGATGAATGATCATTTGGATCATTCTCCTTACTTTGAGATCGTGATAGGTTGCCTTCGATAAATTCAACAAAAATCTCGATTAAGATTAGACCATTCTTTTTTCTTTTAGTGTGGCATGTTTTCGGAGAACGATCCATAATATCGTTTCTCTAACATGTATTAACACGAATATTTTCCACTTTCATTAGTGGTGGCCGGCCTCATTTGTAGGGTAATTACTCTGTAAATTACTCGGCGATTGCTTAACATAGACCTAAAGTTGTCCCGATTCGGAATGAGATCCACTTGGATCCGGTTGCCTCGATTTTATTTTTCTTTTCGTGGTTGTGCTTGATTAAGTTCATCATACCACTTATATTGTAAATATTATAATAATGTGAATATAATAATCCGTTTAAATTTAATCTCTCGCACCTTATCCTTTTATTTCAATTTCACGTTCCTTATCTCTTTTATTATGCTTATTATACTATATTCGTTCATCATATTGCTTATTGTTTATATTGTTGCTTGTGATTTTCCTTTGTCCATTTGGACATCAAAATACTAATAACGGATTAAACATCTAAAAATTTGGTGACTTTAATTTCGGACTATGGTTACTATCCTTAGCAATGGAGTTTTGGACTTAGATTCTAGGATCATTCCTTTGCTCGAGTTGTTATGGATTGAAGACTTTGGCTCCGATTAAGTTCACTTGTTCATGAAGATGGAAATCCAATTGTTTCAAAGATGCTTGCCATATGGTTTGATCGTTCTTCCTTTAGCTTTTATTTTCAAGTCTTAGGATAGTCCCTTCATCTCTTCCCATCTTCTTCAATTTTCAAATCTCCTTCCTATTTTCAAAACTTTCTTTGTTTTCAAACTTCAAACACTTTTCTCAATCAAACCTTGACTTCGGTCATGTGCTTTTACTTTCTCATTTCATTTCTTAATAAATGTTAAACCACATAAGCATATCGAAATTTTCTTTCTCAAAAACTTTAAAACTTTCAAAACTCATTCAATTGATTTTGTGCCCTCGTGCACGTTTCCTTTTAACCTTTTTTACGTTTAGATATGATTCATCCTTTCTAGAGGAATTATTCACTAAAGAATGACGACTTATCTTTACATTTTAAAATCAACTCAACTCATTTGCCTTTTCACAATTTGTACCACGAACTACGGGGTTTTGATCTCGCATTGCACTTTGTGGGTACGTAGGCATGAGACGTTCGTCTTTTCAAACACCAAAATCTTAAAAAAACATTCTTCTTCTCATCTCTTCAATCCTTTTTCAAGCAAACCAATTTCAGACTAAAAATGCAGTAAATATTTCAAAGGGTTCCCGTGGAGTACCACGGACAAGTCGGGTGCTTAAAACCTTCCCGATTTGTAACCAATCCCCGTACCCATTCTCTGTTGATTCTTTTAGCTTTTTTAGCTTTTAAGATTCATTAGGCTTTCTTCGTTCTTTTTGCCTTTTTCCTTTTGGAAATAAATAAAAGCGCGGTGGCGACTCTGTATACCTTGAGTGAAGTTAATCAATAGCTTACACTCATGATTTTACCGCTACACCAGGTATAGGACCTTAAACTCTCAATGGAACCCCACCCACCAAAATAGAAAACCAGATCCAGCACAGTGACAATGACAACATGAAATATGCAAAACTGTAAAGAAAGCAATAAATAAAGTTGTACATAAAGCAATAAATAAAGCAAAATAAATAAACACACATAACACCCCAGTAAACATAAATCAAACAAGCGCTAGGAGTAACCAACAAAAAGAACCAGAAGCCCTGGTTGCAATATAAGGTTCCCCAGCAGAGTCGCCAAGTTGTCGCTCCCACCAAATGACACCCGGTCAAGAGGGGTACAGACGCGAACGGTCGGCGAAAGAGAAGGAAAGAATAGAGTCGCCAGCTAGGCATTTTTATCCCAAAGGAAAGGTAATGTTGCATAAACCTAAGAAAAGATGGATAAGACGGTTGCGAACCAGAGAAACTAAGAAAGGGGGTTGGTTACAACCTGGGAAGGTATTAGCACCCAGATTGTCCGTCGTACTCGACGGGATCCACGCTTAAAAGATTCGTGTTTAAAGGGGTAGTGTCAGTGCTATTTTGTATGCAAAAGCTGGAAAACAACGCAAGTGTCAGTGTAAAATAAATTTGAAGTGAAGTATGAGAGTGTCAGTGTAAGAAAGAATGGGAAGCTCCAGACAATGGGGCTTAAGGAATAATACTGGAAGGAGGGGGAATATACAGAAACTTTTGTTCGATAACTGTTAAGTTATTCCTACGTATCCTCTCGTGCAATGAGGAAGTCAGAACACCGTAGTTCGACTCAAAGAGACTGAAAGATAAATTAACTTGTGAACTGCTTACTTGTCTATGCTCAAGTGTATGACTTGTCTGGCTCAGGTGCAAACTGTCTTGCATTAGACGGAAGAAACAAGTTCTCGTTTGTGAGTGAATGAGGTGAGAAAAGAATCCCGGAGGAGACTATTATTATTTGTTTTTGTGTTTTCAATCTTTTATTGCTTTTGGAATTTGTCATAGGTTAATGACCTTAAGCTTAAACCAAGGGTTAATAAACTCATCACATCCTCCCTCTAATTAGGGGTAATGAGAATACCTTAAGTATGAAGTAAGCACCTCACACTTAATCACCATGATATAGGATTAAGATCCTTAACCTACTTGTATTTAATCAGATGTATTTGGAGTTTTTTTGTTTAGTGTTAAGTAATGAGTTTAAGCCATAATCAAGGATTTAATGAACTCATTACACCATCCTAATAGAAGGATAATAGCTGAGAACACTTAAGCTGAAGAAGGCTCCTCAACTTATTCCATGATTAGGGATTAACCTCATGACAAAACAAAGCCTTTATTAAATGGATTTTAGTTAATGATAAGATTAAGAAGTGGATTTTATGGTTTGTAAGACAACTTGAGAGGGACTTGTCCATTAACACTAGGGTTAGTCCTTCTTAACCATTTAAGGAAGAATTAGAACCCTAATGCAAGGCCCAAGTTACAAGTTAATTGACTTAGTGATTATTAAGTGAATTGATTAGGGGATTTAAACACATTAAGGGTTTAACACTTAGGATTAAAGTTATACACTCCATCCTAATAGAAGGATACAGGCATAATCTTAATCACAAAGCCTTAAAACCTTGATGGTTTAGTCCCTGATTATGAGATGAGAAGAGAAGACACAAAGATGACACAAAGGTAAAACTAATGGGGGGACTAATCAAAACCTAATTTTGATCATGCTTGGGGGTTCCTAGGGTTTATGAAGCTTGCAAGAAGATCTTCAAGGGAAAGCCACCATGGAAGAAGCAGGATGAAGGAAGAAGAAGCAAGAAGCTAAAAGAAGCAAGACAACTTACTTCACTTAAGAAGATAAGTTTCTTGAAGAAAGAAAGTGAGGATGGAACATGAATTAGCAAGCTCACTCTAAGACAAATGCAAAATGCAGAAAGGATGCATAAGAGAGATGAGAAGAGATTGTGAGAAGTGAAGTCAAATTCACTTCTCAAAACACTTACCACCTGAAAAGTTAGCAAAAGGAAAATGAGATGAAAGGAAGATGAGATGACATGCAAGTATGCAAACCAAAACCATAAGCATATACAATATGTGAATGATTCTAAGGGATGATGCCAATGTATGTCATCAAGTGGGGATGATCATACAAGAGATGAGAATGCAAATGAGACAAGTAAGAAGCATGGAAGTTCATGAAAACATATGACATGTAATGAAAGCAAAAGCATGGAAAATGAATGATGCAATGATCAAACATGATTCTAATGTATCCTAAGATGTCTTATATGCCACATGGATGCACAAAATGTCATGGCAAATTCATGTATGTAAGCATATGAAAAATGAATGGAAATGAAGACAAAAATTAGGGTTTACACATAACATGCAATACAAAATTCCAAACCAGAAGCAAGACATGAGATAAAAAATTGAAAATAGGATCAAAGGTACCCTAAACCTATACAAGTTCACTGCCCAAAGGGGAAGACCTAACTCTTAACCCTAAAGAAGTTATGATTTTCTCAAGTTTGTTAGGGTTTTAGGATGCCTCAAAAGGAAAAATACACAACAAATTGAAAATGAAGGATAAATTCATGCCCATTTTATCCTAGAAACTAAATGATATGAGGAATGCAATGCAAAAAGAACCAACATCAAACTCTTCATGGTTAGGCAGAAAGGATTTTATAAGTTAGCGTAAAAATATTGACTTTTAAGAACCCTAAATCCGAAGAAAAATGTCAAAATAGGTCAAGAACCAAAAAGAAACTTGTGTGAAGGGTTTGATAATATTTCTAAATGTATCAAGATGCAATGTGATTTTTTTGGTGATTTTTAGAAACTTAAATGCTATTTTAATTAATTAATTCTCATTAATTAATTAAAATTAACATTTAAATATTTTAAAAATACGAATTTTATGCAAAAAATAAAATAAAAATTATTTTCAGAATGGGAAAAATATTTGAAAGGGAAATGCAAAAGATAAATTTTTTTTAAAGTGTTTTGCTATTTTTAATAAAATGTAGAAAGAAATGCAATTAAAATGAAAATTAAATGAATTAAAAAGGAAGTCAACTGATCCAGTGGCCCAGATTTGAATGAGAAAGGGAGGGAATTGACCAGCGCGCGCATCTGGATGGCTGAGATTCAAACTACATTAATTACGTCATTAAGCCCTAATCTGAACCCTAAACACTTTCAGGTGACCGGAACAGTGTTCCGGTCATCTTCTCCGGCTAGTCTCTCAAGCTATCTCACTCAATACGCAACCCCAAGCCCTAAAACTCTCCAGAAATGATCCTCCCATCAACCCCAACAAGAATCAGCCATCAAAATTCATTTATTCATCATCAAAAACATGAATCAAAGCAAAACGGAAAACATCTCAAAAATTTCAGAAGGTTATGAAATGCTTATTTCTCAACTATTTTCGAAACCAAACATATCATGGCAATCAGGGGAACACATAGAATCGTTCTATAACATAAAATGAAGGTTCTGGAAAAATAAATGCCATGGCTACCTGAAGTTGAGCTTTCAAACCAGGAGCTTTCTGGCCAGGTCTTTGCCTCAAATCCACTCCAATGACTCCCCTCAAGAGCTTGTGATGCTTGGTTGGAGTTTAAATGGCCTCAAAATGAAGTTGGCAGAAGTTGAGTTCATGAAAGGTTGAAATTGTGTTTTTGATTCTGGGTGTTTTAGGGCAAAATGAAGGGTGGGAAATGATCAGTGAGGATTGTGTAGTTGAATGGTGGAAGAAGTTTTGATGTTTGTTGGCTGAGTTATGAGATTCGATAGCATTTGCAAATTTGGGGGATTTTGTGTATGCTGAGTTCTTGGAGGTTTCAGCCTGTGTTGTGTTATGTGTTGGGTTGCTTTTGGTACACATATCATGTTGGGATAGGTCAGAGGGTGGGTGCTGGCCTATGTTGATTGGTATGGGCAAGTTGCAAAAATGTCAAGAGTTGGTGTACTTGAGGTATGGGTTGGTTCAGTGGCTGTTTCAAGGCATGGCTCGAGTCAGCTTGGTTCAATGATAACCATGGAAAAGGTTTTGTGGTGATTCAGCAAGTGTGTGAGAGGTTTTGATCCATTTTGCAAATTCATGAAGTTTTGTCCCCTTTTGGATTTTGTAAAGTTCAAGGCATGAAACTTGGAATTTCTTTGTGCAATTCTGAATTATAGGTCATGTGTGATGTTTGTGCAATGCTTAGAAGTCAATTAGAAGTCACAAAATGCTTGGCATGAGCTTTTGCAAATTTCCCTCTTTGGTGCATAAGTGAAAATTTAGTGATTTTTCCCAACTTTGAAGGCCATAACTTGAGTTCTAGGATGAATTAGATCAATTTCTTGTACTTTTTGAAAAGGGAATGATCCAGTCTACAACTTTCATGACCAAGAATTTTTCATTTGAAGCATTTTTGGTTGAGAAAGAGGAGGTTGAAAAACTTTCCCAAAATGGCAAGTTTGCATTACAAGTCACTTTCCCAAAATGGCAACTTTGCAAATGGCTTGAAATTCTTCTAATTTGTGAACTTATAACTTCTTCTAAGATCAAATAAAGATCATAAATATTCAAAATGATGGAGAAGACCCTTTGGTTGGGTGATTGGGGGCCTCAGATGCCCTAATTTTGCACTGACTTGCTCAAGAAGTCACCTATTGATCAGATGCCTTCCCCATTGAATTTCTTCATGAAAATTGGTATGCATGATCCTTATAACATATAGAGACCAATAGAAACAAGAATGACCAAAAAATTTGGAGTTATGGCCTCTGAAACCAAAACCCTAATTTCAGGTCATCTGTGTAGTTAAACTTGGCTCTACTTCCATGCCTTTCTCAATTCTTGTGATTTTATTACTTTCTTGACCTTGGGAGAATATAATATGATGTTTGAACATACATGGACCCTATTGAGATGATTGAAGACCTTTGGAATTGCTCAAATGGCTCGGGGATTGTTCAGATCACAAAACCCTAGATGTAGATGAATTTGAACTATGCAGTGAAGCAAAAATGCACTATGAGATGATATGATTGAAATTATGCAAATGAAAAGAATCACAAGCCATGGTGAAATGAGTGAGGGCAAATTTGGGGTGTTTACACCTTTGATCAGAAAGTCAGTCTTCGGGAATACCAAGTGGGAGATCTTGTGCTGAAAAGGCTCCTTCCTCCTCATACAGACCATAGGGGCAAGTGGACTCCAAACTACGACGGTTCGTTCATAGTAAAGAAGGTTTTCTCTGGTGGAGCACTGATGCTCACTACTATGGACGGTGAAGATTTCTTATCCCATGTGAATTCAGATGTAGTTAAAAAATACTTCGCATAAAATGACCCGCTGGACATAGAAACAGAATGTAAGTCCAGGCAAAAATAGGGCATCTCGGCGAGTCAAAAATAGAATAAAAGACTCGGGAAAAAATAAGGGAAAATAAAAAAAGAAAAATGTGTACACCCGCTGAAGTTGAAAACCCGCAATAGACAGCTCAGGCAAAAATGGGTATCCCGGTGGATTGAAAACCCGAAACGGCGATCCACGCAAAATAAGGGAATAAGAGAACAACTTCATTCTGAATTCGTATGTATCACTCATAACATGGCAAGCTTCGTTCAGAATCAACCTTCTTCAGAAAGCGAGATAAGAAGAACGTCAAGGTCCTACGGGTCATAGCAAAGGAAGCTCACCGGAACGTCGTCAACATTGCCAGCACTTTTACTCTTTTTTTTAATTTGTAACAATCTCCTCATTTCAAGGGATCTGTTTCTTTGACTATATTTGCCAATTTAGGGCACCTAGATCAATAAAATCATATTTTCAGTCACACCTCGTTTCGTACATTTTTGTTTTGTTTGGAAAATGTCCAATATCCATGATATAATATTTGCATAAAACAGATGTGCCTTTCTAGTTAGATGCTTGCAGGAAATGTATTTACCCTCAGGAATATCTAACTCCTATGACGAAATCTAGTAAGGGATACCTCGGGATACTTGTGTGTTTCCTTGTCTTAACAGGATCGCAGGTATTCAAATACGCGGCATGGGGCATGCCCAACATCACTTCCCCAGCACATCTTCTCCAAGCAGCACCTGAAATGCTTTTCCACAACAGAGTTGTCAAAGCATCCTCATCCTCAGCCGGGATCCCCACAGAAATTTCTAGGAAGATCTTTCAGTGATCTTTCCTCTCCCAAACAGAGTGCCAGGTCTCCCAAAGACAAGAACCATCTCCCCGCAGAGTTCCAGCCTCTCCCCAGAAAAGCAATGCCTGAAGTTCTCACACAACAAAGTGACGGAAGCTTCTTCATCCCCAACTGGTTTGTCTCCTTACCGGATAGATCTATCAATGATCTAGTTACCCAAACAAAGCCATACATTTTATCGGATCTACCAATGATCTCATCCCCAGCTGGGATATCCTTCCAAGCAGATCAGCCGGAGATCTTCGCAGCAGCGAGATCTGAATCCCGGACCGGTTTCTCTTTTGCATAATCATAGCATTCGCATCATATTCACCAAATAATCGTAGCATTCCGTTTAATACGGAGCATTACGACAAAAATCAAACATTTTCATGATCACAAGTCAGGTTCGAACCAGTCACCTGCAAATACCAACAGTACCTCAGCAGCAATATACAAAATACATCCCTTGCACAGAAAGCAAAAGCATCCCTTTTGCACTCTCCAACACAGATACATGTTCATATATACTCTTTCGACACTCGTCTGTGTCATATCATTCCCCTGCAGATATAAGCCACAAACATCCTTTGTGATTACAAATACCTATACACTCTCTTGGCACCCGTCAGTATCACCACTCCCCAGCATGGTTGCCCAAACACTTGTTGCAAACCAAACACTTGTTATAATACATTCTTGTTGACATCCATTTGTATCATCCTATCCCCGCAGGTCGCCAGAACACCTTTTACACTTATTTGTTCATAACTAATACACTTTCTCTCCTGACACTTGTCCGTGTCACCTTTCCCCAGCAAGTTGAACACTTGTCCGTGTCTTGCTCATACTTCACAATAATCATCCATACTTATACAGATGATCGTCTGTATCTCGTATATATTATCATTCTCCCCACAGATTCGACACTCGTCCGTGTTCTTTGTTAACCAGTTGGTACTCGTCCGTATCATCATCTTTGAACACGCGTCAACATTTGTTTCTACCGATACTCGCCCGTATCATAGTCTTAAGGATGCTCGTCCGCATCTTTAATCCATACACAGTGTCAAAACACTTATACCTTTTATTTCTCGAGCATAAGCACTCGTCCGTGTTTACCATTCCCTAGTAGAACAACTTTCTCTTATCCGACATTCGTCCTATGTTGTGATACTTTCGGCAGCTGTACCCTGCCAGGTGATCATCCTTCACCTATGGATGCCCGTCCCTCATGCTTTCCCCAGCAGAGTCTCCATTATTGGAACCCTTTTCTATCCGAAATTCGTCCTATGTCGTGATAAAGTGCAGCCGTCCCCTTCTAGGTGATCGTCCTTCACCTTTTGATGATCTTCCTTCATCATTTTATCTGATGGCCGTCCCCATCGTTGATCTTGTTATCTGACATTCGTCCTATGTCGTGATAAACCCCGAGAGCAGCCGTCCCCTGATAGGTGATCGTCCTTCACCTTTGATGATCGTCCCTCATCATTTATTTCATTTATTCTTTGAACCGATGGTCGTCCCCATCGTTGTTTACTTTAATTTTTAACTTGATGGCCGTCCCCATCATTGACTTTACCTTTAATCCCCAGAGAACCTTGTTACTTACTTGATGGTCGTCCCCATCATGATATCCTTACTTCCCCAGCATGTCGGTCGTCCCCGTCATTGCTTTATCCCCAGCAGTCGTCTGCTCGATGGTCGTCCTCCATCGCCCGCACTTGATAATCATACTATACTTTCTTTTACAATTTATATCCCTTTTCTTCTTCTACCCAGCGAGTGCAAATTTTGGACTGTCTTTGGTATTCAACCACAAGTTATCTTGTTTGTCTGTTAAGCCAGGCACTTACATCCTGTACAACTAACTCATGTTTGAATAGGGGCAGCTGTAAACACCCCAAATTTTCCCTCACTCATTTCACACCATTGGATTGTGATCTTTCATGTTTGCATTAGCATAAGCATACTATCTCATATTGCATTTTTGTTTCACTGCATTAGTTCAAGTTCATCTGCATCTAGGGTTTGTGATTTGAGCAATCCAAGGATCTATCTGAGCCACTCCAAAGGCACCAAGTGTTCCAAGAGGGTCCATGTATGTTCTATCATCATTTTATATCCCTCAAAGATCAAGGAAGTCAAGAAATTACAAGAACTTGGAAAGTATGGAAGCAGAGCTAGGGTTTCACTACACAGATGACCTGAAATTAGGGTTTTGGTTTTAGAGGCCATAACTCCAAAATTTTTGGTCATTATTGTTTCTAATAGTCTCAATATGTTATAAGGATCATGTGTACCAAGTTTGATGAAGAAATTCATTGTGGAAGTCATATGTTCATTGGGTAACTTCTTGAGCAAGTCACAGCAAAATCAGGGCATCTGAGGCCCCCAACAATGGAACCAAAGTGGATTTTTCATCAAATTGAATTTATATGATCTTTATTTGATCATTGAAGTTCTTGTAAGTTCACAAAATTGAAGAAAATTGTTCTAAACCAAAAGTTTCCAAAAATGGAAATGACATGTAATGGAAACTTAAGTTATGATCTTTCAAAGTTGGCAAAATTCCTATAATTTTCAAGAATACACCAAAGAGGGATTTTTGCAAAACCACTTGCCAAGCCATTTTGTGACCTCTAATACACTTCTATGCATCATACCAACATAGTGCATTGCCTAAAAGTCAGAATTGGCCCAAGAATCTCAAGTTTCTATGCCTTGCACATCAAGAAATAACAAAAGGGGGAAAATGAACCAAACTTGCAAAAACTCATACAACCATACCTCCACTTGCTGCAGCACCTCAATTTCAATTCCATGGCTCTCCTTGATCAATGCTGAGGCCAGACATGCCCTTGTACAACCTCTGAACCAGCCCATACCTTAAGTACAAGTTTTATTGACTTTTTGCAAGAAAGCCCATACCAATCACCATAGGCCATAACAACTTCTCTGACCTATCAAAGCTTGTTATGTGGACCAAATGCAGCTCATAACACACAACACACATGCCTAACATCTCAGAATCATCAAGCTCTCAAAAATCACACCAAAAGAAAAATCTTTCGAAACACTCTGCTCATCCATCAAACTCTAAAACAAACTTCACCATTCATTCAGAAATGATCCATAGAGCATAAACCAACCATCAAACAAGCCTCAAAGCACCCAAAACTGAAATACAATTTCTGGCCAGTTGAAGTGCAATCATATAATCCAGCCATTCTAAGCTCCTTCCAAGCATTGGAGTTTCATCAGGAGGTCAAGGGGGGTGAGTTTGCACAAGAGAAGAGGTCCAAAAGCTTCAAACTGAGAAAGCTCAAGCTCAGGTAACCTCAAGAACAAATTTTCCAGAAATGTAATTTTAGGTTATAGAAATGTTCCTTTTGCTTTGCTGATCATCATGATGTATTTACTTTTGAAAATGAGTGAGAAATAAGCTTGTATTGAACCTCTGAAACTCTGCCCGTGAAATATGTTTTTGTTTGATTCATATGATTGATGAAGAATAAATTTGTTTTGAGGGTAGATTTAGGTTTAGGAAGGTGTGAGGAGTTGATCTGGAGCTTTAGAGCGTTTGAAACAACCTAGGGAAGAAGTTTGATTTTGAGCTCACCGGAGAAGATGACCGGAACACTGTTCCGGTCACCTGAGAGTCGTTAAAAGGTTAATTAGGGTTTAGGGTTAGTTTGAATGATAGCCGTAGGATCTTGCTTACCCGCGTGTTTGGATGGCCCAGATTGATCATTAAAACCCTAATTCTCATTTAATTAGTTAATTAGAAATAATTAAATAAATTAACTCAGAGTGAATCTCAGCCACTCATTTGCGCGCTGGTCAACTAGGACTTCCCCAGTTCAAATCATGTCCATTGGATCAACTGACTTTCTTTTATTTTCATTTATTTTCATTTTTATTGCATTTATTTTGTACAATTTATTTAAAATACTTAAAAAATTCCAAAAATATTTTCCTTCTGCATTTTTAATTCAAATATATTTCTTCACACAAAAACATTTTTATTTTTATTTTTTGCATTAAAAAATCATTTTAAAAATATTTAAATGTTTATTTTAATTAATTAATGGAAATTAATTAATTAAAATATCATTTAGGTTTCTAAAAATTCCAAAAAATTCACATTGCATCTTAGGACATTTAGAAACATTGTCAAACCATTCATACAAATTTCTTTTTGGTTTTGATTCAACTTTGACATTTTTCTTGAATTTAGGGTTCATAAAAATCCCATTTTTGAACCCTAACTTCAAGAATTCTTTTTTGCCTAACCATGAAGGGTTTGACATTGGTTCTTTTTGCATTGTTCTTCATATGGCATGTAGTATCTAGCATATTTTTGTCACAAATTTATCTTGCATTTTCCATTTTGATTGGCATTTTTCCTCTTAAGGTACCTTAAAACCCTAGCAAACTTAGAAAATTCACAACTTTTTATAGGTTAAGAGTTAGACCTTCTCCTTTGGGGTGTGATATCATATGGGGTTAAGGTTCCTTTGAGTTCATTTGCATTTTTTTATCTTGTGATTTACTTCTGTTTTGACTTTATGCATCTCATGTTGCCTTAAAACCCTAATTTTACATGTTCATTTGCATTCATCTTGCATATGCATCCATACATGAATTTCCATGACATTTCTTGCATTCATATGGCATCTAAGACATCTTAGGACATATTAGAATCATGCTTGATCATTTCTTCATTCATTTGCCATGATGTGCATTCATTTCATTTCATAAACTTTCATGAACTTTCAAACTTCAAAGCATACTTCCTTTGCATTCCATCTCTTGTATGAACATTCATTGCACTTGACAGGCCATTGCATTGTCTCATAGCACCATTTGCATCATGTGCTTGCTTCTGGTTTTGGCATTTGCCCACTCATATGTTTCATTTTCATTTCATTTCTTTATTAAGGCTAACATTTTCAGGTGGTAAGTAACTTGAGAAGTGAATTTTCCTTCACTTCTCATTTCTCTTCATCTCTTTCTTATGCATCCTTGCTGCATTTTCATTTGCCTTAGAGTGAGCTTGCTCATTCATGTTCATCTTTCACTTTCTTTCTCCAAGTTACTTATCTTCTTCAGTGAAGTAAGTAACTTGTTTCTTCTGCTTCTCCTCCTTTCATCTGCTTCTTCCATTGGTGGCTTCTCTGAAGATCTCTTGCAAGCCTTACAGACAATAGGAACATCCAAGCATGATAATAATTAGGGTTGTGATTAGTCCCTCTTAGTTTTACCTTTGTGTCTTCTTTGTGTCTCTTTTCTCACCTCATCATTAGAGACTAAACCTTTAAGGTTTTAAGACTTTGTGATTAGGGTTATGCCTACATCCTTCTCTTAGGATGGAGTGTATAACTTATATCCTAAGTGTTAAACCCTTAATTTGTTTAAACCTCTTAATCAATCCGTCCTAATAATCAATAAGACATTAACTTGTAACTTGGGCCTTGCATTAGGGTTCTAATTCTTCCTTTATTGGTTAAGAAGGACTAACCCTAGTGTTAATGGACAAGTCCCCCTCAAGTTGTCTTACCAATCATAAAACTCACTTCTTAATCTTACAATTAATTAAAATCCACTTTAATAAAGGTTTGTTTTGTCATGAGGTTAATCCCTAATCATGGATTAAGTTGAGGTATCTTCCTCAGCTTAAGTGTGCTCATCTATTATCCTTCTATTAGGATGGTGTAATGAGTTCACTAATCCTTGATTATGGCTTAAACTCATTACTTAACACTAAACAAAAACTCAAAAAACATATAAATAATCACAAGTAGGTTAATGATCTTAATCCTACATCATTATGGTAATTAAGTTTGAGATGCTTATCTCATACTTAAGGTATTCTCATTATCCCTAATCAAAGGGAGGATATAATGAGTTTACTAACCCTTGGTTTAGGCTTAAGCTCATTAACTTATGACAAACACAAAAAAGCAATAAAAGATTGAAAACACAAAAACAAACAATAATCGTCTCCTTCAGGATTCTTTTCTCATCACACTCATTCATAAACGAGAACTTGCTTCTTCCGTCTAATGCAAGACAGTTAGCACTCGAGCCAGATGAGTCATACACTTGAGCATAGACAAGCAAGCAGTTCATTGATCAATTTATATTTTAGTCTCTTTGAGTCGAACTATGGTGTTCTGACTTCCTCATTGCACGAGAGGATGCGTAAGCATAACTTAACTATTATCGAACAAAAGTCTCTGTGTCTTCCCCCTCTTTCAGCATTCTTTTAAAGCCTCATTCCTGAGCACTTCACTTCACTTCCTTGCACTGACACTTGTACATTCTTTTCCAGCTTTTGCACACAGATAGCACAGACACTACCCCTTTAAACACAATCTTTCAAGCGTGGATCCCGTCGAGTACGACGAACAATCTGGGTGCTAATACCTTCCCAGGTTGTAACCAACCCTCTTTCTCAGTTTCTCTGGTTCGCGACCGTCTTATCCATATCTTGCTAGGTTTATGCAGCATTACCTTTCCTTCGGGATAAAAATGCCTAGCTGGCGACTCTTTTCACTTCACTTCATCTCTCCTTTCGCCGACCGTTCGCATCTGTACCCTATCTGACCCGGGTGTCTTTTAGTGGGAGCAACAACAGTTTGCAAGAAAATCCCCAAAACGTTCATCTCTTCGAAACTCTCGTCACAAGCATCAAACCTCAAATCTTTTTACACCAATCATCTCCACACATCATAGGGAACACAAACCACCCTTCACTTTGCCCTGAAAGTCACTTAAACTCAAACATGATTTTCCACCTCTCAGAACTGAACCTTCAAAAGGAGGCCATTTAAACACTTGCAAAGCTTCTCAATTGCATCATGGTGATCAAAGAAGGTGTCTAGCACAAGAAGCAGGCTTTGGGGGTCCACATTTGCTCAACTCCAGCTCAGGTATAGCTCAAGAACTTTTTTCTCAGAGCTTTGATTTTAAGATACAATGTGAGAAAGCATGTTTCTCTGATCATTATGCACTTTGAATCACTGAAAATGGTTAAGTATATAGGATGTATTCAACTTCTGAAATTTTTGCCAGTTTTCCATTTGGCTTTGATTCTCTCTTTTGATGCAAAATAAATTGTTTTTGTTTGTGGATTCTTGTTGCTTGAGGATTAATGATTGTTTCTGGAGATTTTGATGCATTTTTATGGTCTGGGGAGGGAGATAGAGATTTGGCCTGCCGGAGAAGACGACCAGAGCTTAGCTCCAGTCACCTGAAAATAATTAACCCTAATTAGGGTTTGGTTGCCCAGATTGATTCTTGTCCCTTAGATCCTGATTAGGTTAACGCGTTAACGGACCAGATTAGTTCATTAAGTTTAATTTATGTTTAATTAAATAAATCACAATTAATTAGCCAGGACTGATCCCAGCCCTTGAAATACGCTCGTGGTCAACTCCCTCCATCCCAAGTTTGAATATGGAGCCTTGGATGTGCTTACTTTCATTTAAATCAATTTTATTTCATTTTTATTGCATTTTTTTCTCATTTTATTTAAAATATCAAATCTCATTCAAAAAATCTCATATTTTGCATTTCTGATCCAAATATGTTTCTCAACCCAAAAATGATTTTTATTTTATTTTTTGCATTTAAAAAGTATTTTTAAAATATTTAAATGTTATTTTTAATTCATTAATGGATTTTAATTAATTAAAAATGCATTTAGGTTTCTAAAAATCACCAAAAAATTCATGAATCATTCCAATACATTTAGAAACATTTTCAAACTCATCATATAAATTTATTTTTAGGTTTGATCAAAATTTCACAATTTTCTTTGAATTAGGGTTTTTAAAAATCACATTTTTCTAACCCTAACTTGAAAAATTCATTTCTGCCTAACCATGATGAGTTTGAACTTGATTCTTTTTGCATAGTTTCACATATTGCATATAGTTTCTAGGATATGTTTCTCATGAATTTATCTTGCATTTTCAATTTGATTTGCATTTTCCCTTAAGAATCACCCAAAAACCCTAGCAAACTTAGAAAATTCATAACTCTCACTAGGTTAAGCTTCTGACCTTCTCCTTTGGGGTGTGATCTTGTATAGGCTTAGGGTTTGTTAGAGTCCAATTTCAATTTTCTATCGTGTTGATTGCTTATGTTTTGGTCATTTGCATCTTATACATTCATGAAACCCTAATTTTGCATCTTCATTTGCATTCTCCTTTGCATATCATCATCATATGAACTTGCCATGACATTTCAAACATTAATATGACATATTAGACATTCTTAAGACATGCTTGAACATTGCTTGATCATTTCTTCATTCATTTTCTATGCTTTGCATCCATTACATTTCATGAACATTCATGTGTTTCCAAGCTTCATTCATGCTTCCTTTGCATCTCATCCTTGTATGATCATTCATATGCATCTTGTATGACTTTGCATCATCTCATGTGTCTTTTACATTGCATTTTCACTTCCGACTTTGGTCTTTGCATCTCATTTCATTTCATTTCCTTTCATTTTATGTCTTATGCATCCTTGCTAACATTTCAGGTACTTTTGGTAAGTTATCTGGGAGGTGAATTTGCCTTCACTTACCACCTCTTCTCATATCTTCATATGCATATTTACTTGTCTTTGAAGTGAATCTGTTTCACTTGTGTTCCATTCTTCTTACTTTCTTTCTTTTAAGTTACTTATCTTCTTCAGGAAGTAAGTTACTTATTCTTCTTCCTCATTCTCTTTTCATTTGATTCTTCCATTGGTGGCCTTGAAGATCCTTTCTCTTAAGCCTCACAAACAATAGGATATCCAAGCATGATAACTTTTAGGGTTATATATAGTCCCCCTAACTTTTTACCTTTGAGTCTCCTTGAGTCTCTCTTCTCGTCTCTTAATCAGAGGCTAAACTCTTAAAGCTTTAGGACTTTGGAATTAGGCTTATGCCTACATCCTTATCTTAGGATGGAGTGTATAACTTTAATCCTAAGTGTTAAAACTTTAATTTCTTTACGCCTCTTAATTAAAACACATTAATAATCATTAAGACTTTATCTTGTAACTTGGGCTTTACATTAGGGTTCTATCTCTTCCTTATGGTTAAGAGGGAGTAACCCTAGTGTTTAATGGATAAGTCCCCCTCAAGTTGTCTTACAAACCATAAAATTCACTTATTAATCTCACCCTTTAATTAAAATCCATTTAATAAAGGCTTGTTATATAATGAATTTAACCCTAACCATGGATTAAGTTGAGGTATCTCCCTCAGCTTAAGTGTTCTCATCTATCATCCTTTTATTAGGATGGTGTAATGAGTTCACTAATTTGTGATTAGAGATTAAACTCATTACTTAGCACTAAACAAAAACCCAAAAACATCTAAATAATTACAAGTAGGTTAATGATCTTAATCCTACATCATCATGGTAATTAAGTTGAGATGCTTATCTCATACTTAAGTAGGCTCATTATCCCTAATCAGGGAGGATATAATGAGATTACAACCTATGATTTAGGCTTAAGCTCATAATCCTATGCAAAACACCAAAAACAATAAAAAAATGAAAACACAAAAACAAACAATAATCGTCTCCTTCGGGATTCTTTTCTCATCACACTCATTCACAAACAAGAACTTGCTTCTTCCGTCTAATGCAAGACAGTTAGCACTTGAGCCGGACGAGTCATACACTTGAGCATAGACAAGTAAGCAGTTGGCAGACAATTTATTTTCAGTCTCTTTTAGTCGAACTACGGTGTTCTGACTTCCTCATTGCACGCGAGGATACGTAGGCATAACTTAAATGTTATCGAACAAAAGTATCTTTGTCTTCCCCCTCTTTCAACATTCTTTTCTAAGCCTCAGTTCCTGATCAATTCACCTTTTGCACTGACACTTATACTTTCCTTCCTTAGCTTTTGCGCACAGATAGCACATACACTTACCCCTTTTAAACAAAATCGTGTAAGCATGGATCCCGTCGAGTACGACGGACAATCTGGGTGCTAAGACCTTCCCAGGTTTTAACCAACCCCCTTTCTCAGTTTCTGTGGTTCACAACCGTCTTATCCATCTCTTTCCAGGTTTATGCAGCATTACCTTTCCTTCGGGATAAAAATGCCTAGCTGACGACTCTATTCAATTCAACCTCATTTCTCTCTTCGCCGATAGTTCGCGTTTGCATCGGGATGTAAATCTCTGGGAGCGACAGCTTGGCAACTCTGCTGGGGATTCTTATCTTGCAACCAGGGCTTCTGGTTCTTTTTTGTGGGTTTCTCCTAGCGATTGTTTGATTTGTGTTTATGGGGGTGTTATGTGTTATGTGTGATTTTGTTTATTTTATTTATTGCTTTCTGTACAGCTCTATTTATTGCTTTCATTAGCTGTTTTTATGTATTTCATATTATTGTCATCATATCATGTGTTGGATCTGTTGTTTACCTTGGTGGGAGGGATACTCAGTGAGTAAGGTTCCATACCGGGAGCCTGAGTGACACATAGGATATAGTGGCTTCATATTCTTTCCCATTCCATTTCGGTCTGGTACAGGAATATGAAACACGGTTCAGACATGGGTTTCTTCTTGAGAACTCTGTGCTACGGATTTCCTGTAGTACTAGGGCTATCTGGGAAGCCTGCTAAGTCTGGATGACCTTTTTAGATAACCTTCAGCATCTAAACTGAATTAGAGGAGGATCTTTTATGATTAATGTAAACACTGTACCTCTGGGTTAGAAGTGTTTACACTTCTCATAACTGATCCAAGTCTGAGGATCTTTGTTCTAGAACAATACCTGTGAGGGGGTTGGGATGTTTACAGGTTTGCAGGAACCCTTGACCTCATCATACCCTTTTACCAATATTGTTAAGGTTACACTATTTTGGACTGATCTTATGAAACCCTGGACTTGTGACTCTTTATTTGAGTCCCCCACCTGGTTACTGGTTCTCTAAGCCTTCATCTGGATTTCTAAACACAATTGGACCCTATCAGAGTAGATAACAGATCTAGCACCTGATCACAAACCCTTGCATATCATTTTGCATACATCATTTTGCATCATCTTAACATTTGTCTGTTTGTTTTACAGGGTATCCACATCTTATCTTTGGTTTGGTTTTGATTGTTCTTCTGCTCAGCCACCTTCATTAGATATTTTTCTCAGAGATCTTCTTCATCAGATATCCTCATCAGTTATCTTCATCAAATATCTTCTTCAGTATCTTCTAAAGTTGTCTTCATCAGTGTTTCTCCTCAGTTATCTGCATCAGCATCCATTATCAGTATGAACCCATCTAGGAAGAGCAACATTACTTATCATTTCTTTGAGCCCTCTCTAGCAGGCATCAGGCAGATTCAGACACTCATCACCCCTGATCATGTCCCTTTATTTAGGGAACATTATGTTGGTATTATGGACATGATCATGGACTTGGATGCATCACAGAGGAGCATGATTCAAACTTGCCTTCAGTTCTATGATCCTCCTCTCAGATGCTTCACATTCCCAGACTTTCAGTTGGTCCTTTGTTAGAAGAATTTTCCATGTTGTTGGGTGTCCCCATCAGGAGGGGGATTCCTTTCAACCCTGAGATGACTGCTCCTAGGAATGAAGATATAGCTAAGGCTCTGTACTTGGAAACCACTATCATTGATCAGCATATGACCACCAAGGCTGGAATCCCAGGCCTCCATTTGGACTTCTTGATTACTCAGGCCATCAGTCATGCTGCAGCAGGGAAGTGGGAAACTGTTTGTGCTCTATTGGCCCTTAGCATATATGGTATCATCTTGTTTGTAGACGAGCCTAAGTTTGTAAGCAAGAATGCTATCCATCTCTTCCTGCTGAAGAATCCAGTTCCTAACTTGCTAGGAGATTTCTATTACTCAGTGCATCGGAGAAATGAGAAACAGAGGGGAAGATTAGTCAGATGTTGTGCACTTCTCTTTTACTGTTGGTTATTGAGACACTTGCCAAAGAAATAGGCTTTCCTGAACCCTCATCATTCAAGAAATTGGGCTAGGAGAATGATTGCTCTCACTTTAGAAGACATCGGGTGGTGTACTCAGAGCACCAAGGGCAGTGATATAATTACAAGTTGTGGGCAGTATCCCAATGTACCTCTCATTGGAGTGAAGGGTTGCATCAACTATAATCCTTTGCTGTTCAAAAGGAAACTAGGGTATGCCTTAGTACATCCACCAAGAGAGCAGGACTTATCAAAAACCCTTTACTGTGACATTCAAAATAATCATGCTATCGTCCGACAAGCAGCCTGGGCTTGGGATAACATTCAGACAAAAGGGACTGCCATTCTTGGCAAGTGCAACAACATAGCTTCAACTCAGTATATTGATTGGTCTCGTATCAGAGGACAGATCACCCGCATGCCACTCACCCTAGAGGATGTGCCAGGACCATCAGCAGTAGAGCCTATAGCTACAGTCAGTTTAGAGGAATTTGAGAAGCTGAAAGAAAGGAATACTCAGCTTTCTGAAGCTCTAAAGAAGACCCTCTGGGAGAGAAATGATAGTCGTCTGGACAATGAGAGGTTAGAGAATCTTTGGATCGAGCATATGACCAAGATTGAGAAGACAAATGATTACATTATAAGTGCCCGAGCAGGAGAATTGGTATTTAAGAATGCTTGCAAGGAAGCTAAGATTCAGAAAGCCAGAGCTGAGCACTACTTGGAAGAGAGTCAGGCTAGATTGATCAGAATTACTGAGGCTTTTTCACAGGAATATCAGAAGACCCAGGATAAGATAGAGCAGTTGGAAGCTAATGAGAAGAAGAGTCAGGAAGCCTTGTTAGCAGCACAGAAGGAAATCTCCGAGTTGAAACTCCGGGCGGGGTTGAAGAGATCAAAAGACCAAGACAAGTATAAGAAATTGACAAGTGCCATTGCTACCAGGAACCTTCTTATCAGGACCATCACAAAGCATTTAGTTGGACCAGTGGCTGATGCTCTCTTGAAGGAAGTCAAAGAGGATGACTTTGGGCTGGATGTTTGATTTCTTCGTACTTGTATTTCATTTTGTTTGTACTTTTGTGATTTTGTTGTATTTTGACCCATCATGGGAACTTGTTGTAATCATAAACTATGTATTTTTGCATTTGTAATATATGGTTTATGTGTTATCCTTTGGGCTTCATTTCTCTTCAACATCATCATTCCTCGAGGTCTGGAAGTTCAAAACTAAAGAACCAAACCGGATACCCTTGGAAGACAAATAGACATATTGCATTGCATACTAACCTCATTCTTTGTTTTGTAGGTATTTTTGTTATTGTTTTCTCACTTTGTTGTGGTTTCAGGAAACATTGCTCGTAGAAGGGTTTTCCCTATCAACAGAGTTCACCGGTATCCTACAAGAAACAAGCTTCCGAGCTTACAGATGGACCAAGTTCAGCAAGATTTGACTGACGTGAGAACTCAGATGGCTAATGAGAGAAATGAGATGAGGGCTCAGATGAACCAGTTCATGGCAGTAATGACTGGGTTGGCCCAAAGCCAAGAAAGATTAAGAGAGTTGGTCGAGCGGAAAACTCCTGAAGAAAATCATCCAGGTACAAGAGGTACCATCAACAATGATCACGTACAACCACGTATTGACCCCCTTGAGTTTGGGCCTCATCTCAACCCTGAAGTTAATGCTATCAGGAATACGCAAGGTAACACTAGAGGGCGTGCCTTACAAGATGTCCCTCAAGAGGAACAATTTACTGTCATCGGTGCTGGGGATGAAGCCTATAATCGTCGTCTGGACGAAATAGAAGAAAAGCTGAGATCTCTGGAGTCCCAAAATTCCTTGGGATTTGATGTTATGGACATGGGGCTAGTGGAAGGAGTCAAAATTCCTCACAAATTTAAACCTCCTTGTTTTGAAAGATATAATGGAACCTCTTGTCCTCGTACCCATCTTCAGTCCTTCCTGGGAAGATTAAAGGCTTACACCATGGATGAAAAGCTATGGATGTTTTACTTTGAAGATAGCTTGACAGGGGCATCCCGGGAATGGTACTCTCATCTGACCCGGGCAACAGTCAGAAATTGGAAAGATTTGGCCGAGGCTTTCATACGCCAATATCAATACAATTTAGACACGGCTCCCAACAGAATTCTACTAATGGGTATGTCACAATCCTCCAGAGAAAGCTTCAGAGAGTATGCCCAGAGATGGAGACAGTCACCCTACAGGGGACATACATTGATAGGCTTGCCGCTTTCTCTTCCATTAGCTTTGCTGATGTGGTCATAGCAGGAGAGAGAATTGAAATTTTGTTAAAGATGGGCAAGATTTCTGATAATGGAGCCAGCTCCAGCAGCACAAGGAAACCTTTTGCAGGGCCTTACAGGTCGGGTGAAACCAATTCAATACACATGGGCAGAGGTAGGCCCCAGTACATGACGAGATCAATAGCCGCTGTCACTACTCCCACTCCATCACCTCAACAACAATACACTCCACAACCACAACATTTCCCTCAGCAACAACAACTTCCTCAACAAAGATCATACAACAAAAATCAATAGCAACGTCCTTTCCAGCAAAGGCCATCTCAAATCAACAGGGTAATCGATCCTATCCCGATGCTCAATGCCACTTTATTGCCACAAATTTTGAAACTCAATCTTGTTGAATTGAGGACTCTGGCTCCACCAGATCCTCAGAACCTTCCAAGGAATTACGACGTCAACGCCAAATGTGCCTTCCATTCCAATGCACCTGGCCATACAACAGAAAAATGCAGAGCCTTGCACATGAAGGTCCAAGATTTAGTTGAATTCCAAGGCTTTAAATTTTGAACCTCCTCCTAATGTCACAAAGAATCATATGCCTAGACATGGTGGGCCCAGGATAAATGCAATTGAGGAGGATTAACCAGTGAACCTAATTAAAGATACTGCGAGTATTCAAACACCTCTGGACGAGGTTAAAGCTCAGCTTTTAAAATGCCAGGTGTTCCCAGGTTGTGAGGCCTGCTGTGAATCTTGCAAAGTTTCCGCCAATGGTTGTGAAAGTTTAAAAAGTGGCATCAATGGTCTTATCAGAAAAGGTATCATGCAGATAACGTCAACGGTTTCAGCTTCCACAACATCAACAACCTTTCCTCCTACAACGCCAACAAGCACCCCTCTTACAACTTCAAAAATAATTGTTCCGACAGACTCTTCTACAAAGTCAACAATCATCTCTTCTACCACTTCAACAAACATTAGTTCAACCGCATTTGCCTCTACAACGACATCATCCATTAATAATGACATCTCCACAGTCACCATATACTACGACCCGACAATGGTCCCCGATTCCAGCAATTTTTAGCAACAAACTCAACAATAACCCATCTTCAGTCTTCCACCACCACCACCAGTCAGAAATCCTGTCACCATATATTTCGATCCACAGACAATAACAGTTCCTAATTCCACTGCAGTTAGTACAATCACCCTCACGGTACCTGGACCCATTCCGTATGAAAAAGATAACGATGTGCCATGGCACTATAGTTCAGACCTCTACTGCAACGGAAAGAGAGTCGCTCTTGATTCTTCAACTTATACACCACAGATCCATAATGTCGGGGGAGGCGGAGGCTTCACTCGAAACAGACGTCTCTTTGCGTCACAAGTTCCGAGAGTTAAAACTGAGGCAGAGGCTGCTGCTAAGGCTAAAGGCAAGAATGCGGTGCCTGAAGAACCAATGGTAAAAGAAGCTCAAAAGACGTCCTTTGACCAGGATGTGGACGAATTTATGAGGATAATCAAGAGAAGCGATTACAAGGTTATGGATCAGCTCCACCAGACTCCTTCCAAGATCTCCATTCTATCATTGCTATTGTGTTCCGAAGCTCATCGGGATGCATTACTTAAAGTCCTGCACGTAGCCTACGTGCCTGAGGAGATTACGGTGAATCAGCTAGAGATGGTGGTTTCTAATGTTAATACTAGTCATGGACTAGGCTTCACCAATGCTGATTTGACTACGGAAGGTCATCATCATAATAAAGCTTTGCACATCACTCTAGAGTGTAAATGGGCTGTACTTTCACATGTTCTAGTTGACACTGGGTCCTCACTCAATGTCTTGCCAAAGAAAGCCCTTGTTAAGCTTGAATATGATGGTATAGCTCTCCGACCAAGCAATCTGGTGGTCAGAGCTTTTGATGGTTCCAAGAGGTCTGTTCTTGGAGAAGTGAAGCTGCCTGTGATAATTGGCCCACATGTCTTTCAAACTACTTTCTACGTGATGGACATTCAGTCGGCCTACAACTGTTTGTTGGGTCGACCTTGGATTCACGCCGCTGGCGCAGTTACATCGACCCTTCACGAGAAATTAAAATACGAGTGGGAAGGGAAAATTATCACAATCTGTGGAGAGGAGGACATTTTTGTTAGCCATATGGCTACCTACAAATATATTGAGATGGATGGTGAGATCCACGAGACCATGAGCCAGGGTTTTGAAGCATTGAATGTCAACGAGGTAACAACTGAAGTATTTGCTGCATCCTGTAGATGTTTAGAATTGGCAGAATTTTTGACAAACAAGAAGTGTTGAACTTAGTTCAGGATGTCACACCAGATGTTGTGACATTATCAAACAGAGTATAAGTTAATGAACTTAATTCAGGATGTCACACCATATGTTGTGACATTGTGTAAGTTAATGAATTAAGTTCAGATTTCAGGATGTCACACCAGATGTTGTGACATCTCAAACCTGCTACCAGAATTAAATAATGCTTAACAGAACTGAGTAAATTCAGGGAATTTATCTGGAATAAATTGTGAATGGATAAACAATACAAGGCGCATCTGTAGGGAGATTAGTTATATGATTTCAGTATAACAGAAGAACTATCTCACCTAGAATCAAGGAAGTAACAAACCCTAATTCAAGGTGATGACAACATGCGTATCAGGATTGGATAACCTACAGAAAGCCCAAAATCAAAGCATCTATTTAAGGAATAGAAACTCTCAGAATAGAGTACGAAATTAAGAAGACTAAATAGGGTGTTTGTGTTTAATAAGCAGGTTTTATATGTGTATCACATTATGAGCTTTTAAGCAAAAAGTGTATTGTGTCTTGATTGAAACTGTGAAGTAAAATCAAGTTGTTGTGTTTGAAGTGTGACTTCAATTTTATTAAACATTGTAACATATCACTGTGTGATTGAGGGGGAGTGAGTTGGTATTCATATCTAAGTTGTGTCTTAGGTAGAAATTGCCTTGGGTAGATATTAAGTGAGGGATTAAACTGAGTGGTTTAATTCCAGAATTAATATTACTTATATTGGATTTCCTTCCTGGCTTGGTAGCCCCCATATGTAAGTGTGGAGATACACTGAACTGGGTTAACAATTTCCTGTATTGTTTAATTTACCTGCACTTTAAGTTTTGTTTAAGTCTTCAAGAGTTTAAACATCTCATTCGACATCACGTACCTAATCCCAGAATTTCAATTGGCATCAGAGCAGGCACCCTGCCTGTTTAACTGGGTGAGATCTAGGGACTGGAAATTTTGGGAACATGGACAGAGATGTAGGATCTGTAAATAGACCACCTATATTGGATGGATCCAACTATGACTACTGGAAGCCAAGAATGGTAGCATTCTTAAAATCACTTGACAGTAGGGCTTGGAAAGCAGTCAACAAAGGATGGGAGCACCTTGTCCAAGACAACAAGGATGGGGAAAAAGTGTTGAAACCTGAAGAAGAATGGAGCAAGGAGGAAGATGATTCAGCACTTGGAAATTCCAAGGCCTTAAATGCCTTATTCAATGGCATTGATAGGAACATATTCAGACTTGTGCATCACTGTGAGCTGGCCAAAGATGTTTGGGACACTCTCAAAACAACTCATGAAGGAACATCAAAGGTGAAGATGTCAAGACTTCAACTTCTCACCACCAAGTTTGAAAACTTGAGAATGAAGGAAGATGAGACAATTCATGAGTTTTACATGAACATCTTGGAAATAGCTAATACTTCTGGTGCTTTGGGAGAGAAGATGAGTGATGAAAAGCTGGTAAGAAAGATTCTCAGATCTTTAGCAAAAAGATTTGACATGAAGGTTACAGCAATAGAAGAAGCTCAAGACATATGCACAATGAAGGTTGAAGAGCTCATTGGTTCCCTTCAAACATTTGAGATGGGAATGAATGATACAATTGTAAAGAAGAACAAAAGCATAGCCTTGGTGTCAAATACTGATAAAGAAGAAGAAAATCATGAAGCAGACCCTGAAGAAAATTTATCAGAAACAATTGCTATGCTTGGAAGACAATTCAACAAAATTCTCAAAAGAATGGATAGCAGGTCCAGACCAAGTGGAAGAAACTCAAACTCTTCTGAGAATAAAAGACCTTATGATAGAAGGACAAATTATGATGAGAAGACCAACCAAGAAAAAGGGATTAAATGTCATGGATGTGAAGGATATGGACACATCAGAAATGAATGCCCTACCTATCTAAAGAAGTAGAAGAAAGGTCTCTCTGTGACCTGGTCTGATGAAGACTCAGGATGTGATTCAGAAGAAGAATCAGCAAAGCACATCACTGCTCTAGCTGGAGTATGTGAATCTGAAAGTGGTTCCAGTGATGAGGAGCTGACTTTTGAAGAGCTTGAAGAATCATACAAGATGTGTGTAAAAGGAGCACTGAAGTATGCATGGAGAATATAAAGCAGAAGAAGCAGATTGAGGCATTAAAGGCTGAAAAAACAAGTAATCTAGAGATCATTGACACTTTAAAAAGTGAAGTAAGCCTTCTCAACTCCAAGTTGGAGCATATGTCCAAATCTGTTAGAATGTTGAACAGTAGCTCAAACACACTGGATGTCACTCTCAACAACAATAAGCATTCAGGGGATAGAACTGGACTGGGATTTAACAAAGCTCAAAAGGTTGAGGCTAGCATCAGCAAAACTACTTCAAATCCCATAAAGTCAAACAAGATGTCCCAACATATGTCCCAACATCATGAAAAGAACATGATGAAAAAGAAGTATCAAATATGGAGATGTCATCATTGTGGAAGGTTTGGTCACATCAAACCTTATTGCTACAAGTTGCATGGATATCCAAATCAGAAGCATCAGCAACCCCCTAAGCAGAAGACAGAGGTCATCAAGAAAGTATGGGTACCTAAAGCTAGTCTTCATGCTGATCAAAGCTACATGCCCAAGAACAAGTTCAACAAACAACCTTGGAGCTCTAAAGATGTACACTACACAGGGCAGAGGCATCAAAGGAAACCTCACAACAAGCAAAAATGGTCAAAGAAGGGTGTTGCATATATAGCTCATACATCTCTCAGAGTATCAGCTAAAGAAGACTGGTACTTTGACAGTGGATGCTCAAGGCACATGACTGGATTGAAGAATCTGCTAGTAAACTTAAAGTCACATTCATCCAGATATGTAACCTTTGGAGATGGAGCTAAAGGAGAAATCAAGGGAGTTGGGACCTTGGACTGCCCAGATGTACCAAGACTAGATGATGTGCTGCTGGTAAAAGGATTGACTGCTAACTTGATCAGCATAAGTCAATTATGTGATCAAGGTTACAGTGTAAACTTTACCAAAACTGAATGCATAGTGTCTGATAAAGAACAGAAGGTTGTCATGAGAGGAGCCAGATCTAAAGACAACTGTTATATGTGGGAACCTCAAGATTTCAGTCTCACTTCAACTTGCTCCTTAGCCAAAGAAGAAGAAGTGAAGCTATGGCACCAAAGACTGGGTCATCTTCATCTCAGAGGTATAAAGAAAATCATATCTATGGAGGCTGTAAGAGGTATTCCAAAACTGAAGATTGATGAAGGCAAAGTATGTGGTGAATGTCAAATAGGCAAGCAAACCAAGATGTCCCATCCAAAGCTCCAACATCTGACAACTTCCAAAGTTTTGGAATTATTGCATATGGATCTTATGGGACCAATGCAGGTAAAGAGCCTTGGAGGAAAAAGGTATGCCTATGTAGTTGTTGATGACTTTTCAAGATATACATGGATAAATTTAATCAAAGAAAAGTATGATGTGTTTGATGTATTCAAATATTTGTGCCAAAGAATACAAAGAGAAAAAGCAAGTTGTGTGGTCAGAATAAGAAGTGACCATGGAAAGGAGTTTGAGAATAAAAAATTCTCAGATTTCTGTTCTTCAGAAGGAATAAATCATGAGTATTCTTCTCCTATCACCCCTCAACAAAATGGGATTGTTGAGAGGAAGAACAGAACTATCCAAGAGTCAGCAAGAGCTATGATCCATGCTAAAAAGTTACCATTGTACTTCTGGGCTGAAGCTATGAACACTGCTTGTTACATTCATAATAGAGTCACTCTAAGGAAAGGAACCTTGTCCACCATTTATGAAGTCTGGAAGGGCAGAAAACCTACAGTCAAGTACTTCCATGTGTTTGGAAGTAATTGTTACATTCTGGCTGATAGGGATCAAAGAAGAAAGATGGATCCTAAAAGTGATGAAGGGATTTTCCTTGGATACTCCATAAATAGCAGAGCCTATAGAGTATTTAACTCTAGAACCAAGGTTATCATGGAGTCAATAAATGTGATCATTGATGATGCTCCTGCAGATGTTGCAGATGATGTTGGAACATCTGCTGACAGTCAGACTGAAGTTGAAATAAATAGTGATAATCTTGACTTCACTCTAACTGAGACAAGGACAGAACAATCCAGCAAACCTCCCTCCATCAGAATCCAGAAGG
Organism: Lathyrus aphaca; assembly: GCA_963966055.1. Lineage (NCBI taxonomy): Eukaryota > Viridiplantae > Streptophyta > Magnoliopsida > Fabales > Fabaceae > Lathyrus > Lathyrus aphaca. The sequence goes on along the minus strand of OZ014522.1, from coordinate 439,879,142 downwards.
ATCATCCCAAAGATCTGATAATTGGTGATCCCAACAGTGGTGTAATCACTAGATCAAGAGAGATGATTTCAGGTTCTTGTTTTGTTTCAAAAATAGAACCTAAAAACATCAAGGAAGCTCTTAATGATGAGTACTGGATTTCTGCTATGCAAGAAGAATTAGTCCAGTTCACAAGGAATGAAGTGTGGGATCTTGTTCCTAGGCCTGATGACATAAATGTGATTGGCACTAAGTGGGTGTACAAGAACAAGTCAAATGAGCAGGGAGTTGTTACAAAGCACAAGGCTAGACTCGTAGCTCAAGGATTCACACAAATTGAAGGAGTAGACTTTGATGAAACCTTTGCACCAGTAGCAAGGCTTGAATCAATCAGACTACTTTTAGGAATTGCTTGTATCCTGAAGTTCAAGCTATTTCAAATGGATTTGAAAAGTGCCTTTCTAAATGGATATCTTAATGAGGAGGTATATGTGGAGTAGCCTAAGGGATTTGTTGATCCAAGTTGTCCAGATCATGTATACAAACTAAGGAAGGCTCTTTATGGACTGAAGCAAGCCCCAAGAGCATGGTATGAGAGACTGACTACTTTTCTCATAAAACAAGGGTACAGGAAAGGTGGAATAGACAAAACCTTATTTGTGAAGGATGAAGAAGGAAATGTCATGATTGCTCAAATATATGTAGATGACATAGTCTTTGGTGGGATGTCAGACAGGATGGTTAAACATTTTGTCACTCAAATGGAATCTGAATTTGAGATGAGCCTAGTAGGAGAACTAACCTACTTTCTTGGACTGCAAATCAAGCAGATGGAAGACTCCATGTTCATATCCCAAAGCAAGTATGCAAAGAACACTGTCAAGAAGTTTGGGATGGACAGTGCAAGTCACAAAAGAACACTTGCCCCCACTCATTTAAAGATGACAAAGGATGACAAGGGTGAGAAGGTGGACCAAAGCTTATACAGAAGCATGATTGGAAGCCTATTATATCTGACTGCTAGTATACTAGATATAGCCTCTGCAGTAGGTGTATGTGCAAGATATCAAGCTGATCCAAAAGTTAGCCATCTAAACCAGGTTAAGAGAATTCTGAAATATGTCAATGGTACTTGTGACTATGGCATAATGTACTCCCATGGATGTGAACCAATTCTCACTGGCTTTTGTGATGCTGATTGGGCTGGAAGTGCTGATGATAGAAAAAGCACATCAGGAGGATGCTTCTTTCTAGGAAACAATTTGATTTCTTGGTTCAGTAAGAAACAAAATTGTGTATCCTTATCCACTGCTGAAGCTGAATATATTGCAGCTGGTAGCAGTTGTTCACAGTTGGTTTGGATGAAGCAAATGCTCACAGAATACAATGTCCCAACAGATGTCATGACATTGTACTGTGACAATTTAAGTGCTATTAACATATCAAAGAATCCTATCCAACATAGCAGGACCAAGCACATTGATATCAGGCATCATTTCATCAGAGATCTTGTGGAAGAGAAGGTGATCTCATTAGAACATGTAGCCACAGATCTGCAATTGGCGGATATATTTACTAAAGCTTTGGATGCTACCCAATTTGAAAACCTAAGGGGTAAATTGGGAATCTGCTTATGTGAAATATAGCAGTTATGGAGAAGTGCCAACATGTCCTATGACATCGTGTGGCATGATCACCAGATGGCAACACCAGTCTGGTTAAAAACTCTGTGTATTCCACTCCTTAAAATTCTCCAAGTAACGACTTTTATAAAAGCTCCAGCTTGCTCTCAGCTCTTCATCTCCTCATTATCTTCTTAAAATCATTTGCATGCTAAAGCTGATTTTCTGAGCTTACCAAAATCAATCAAACCTAAACTCTTCTTTCACTACATTCTCAAAATGTCTCAACATCAAAACCCTAACCTCACTGATGAAAACCTCAACCAAGAAGATGTGGTGCATGCAACCCCAATCTCTATGGTACCCATGGATACAACTCCCATAGACGAAATCAGAGGAAGTGTTCCTCTTGCTCAAAAGCCTAGAAATCCAAATGTGAGAAGAGCAAAGGAACCTCTATTCAGCAAAATCAAAGGGATTCCTTCATCCTCAAACACCACCCCCAAAGCCTCTGAATATGTGGATGCTTCTATTAAGAATCTTGTGAACAGGATTCTATCTGAACAAAGAGTTATGAGTGGTATATCTGTTCCCCTGAACACCATGCCAGCTCCACAAGAAGAATAGAGCAATAAGGCTGAAGAGGACACTCCTGCTCAACAGGATGTCCCAATAGATGTTGAAACATCTGAGGACCAGCACAAGGCCTCAACTGATGATGATGATGATGAAGCCACTGATGATCAAGCTTCTGTTGATCCTCCTGCTGAAGAGGAGACTTCCCAACCTCCTCCTGTTGAAGCCATAGATGATGACTCTGACACAGAGATCATTGCATCTGTGGACCCTAGCATAGCCAAAAGGCTTAGGGCTAGGAAGGGGAAGAAGACTGCAGGACATGCAACTCCTGAAAAGAAACAACCTACTCCAAAGAAAGACAAGGCCAAAGTGGTATTTGGACCTACTAAACAATGGAGCAAGGTGAATACACAAAAGAGGAAAGTTGTAACTCCACCAGATTCAGATGTTGAAGAGGATGTCCCAACATCCCAACCAAAGAAGAAACTAGCACCTTCAAGGTCTACCTCTGCTGTTCCAGAAGCTCCTCTGGACAATGTGTCATTCCATCATGTGTCAAGTGTGAGCAGATGGAAATATGTATACCAAAGAAGGGTGGCACTTGAAAGAGAGATGGGCAGCAATGCACTTGAGTGCACTGAGGTAATAGACCTAATATCTTCTGTTGGCTTATTCAAAACAGTTTCAAATTTTTCACCCTGCTATGAGCTGCTAGTCAAGGAGTTCATTGTCAACCTGCAAGAGGACAGTGCTGATGGAAAGTCAGAAGAATTCAGAAAAGTCTATGTAAGAGGGAGATGTGTGGAATTCTCTCCTAGGGTTATCAATCATTACCTAGGGAGAGAATCTGATGGGCCTAATGAGCTGGGAAAGACTGACAACCAAATTTGCAAGGTCATCACTGCCAATCAGGTCAAAACTTGGCCAGTCAAGGGCAAACTTTCTGTTAGCTTGCTAACAAGGAAGTATGCAATGCTGCATAGGATTGGTACTGTCAACTGGGTCCCTACCAATCACACCTCTTCAATAGCAACTGGATTGGGAAGATTCATTTATGCTGTGGGCACCCAAACAAAGCTGGACTTTGGGGCTTACATATTTGATCAAACACTAAAGCATGCAGGAACATCAGCAACAAAGCTTCCTATTGCTTTTCCATCTCTGCTATGTGGAATCATCCTCAGCCAGTATCCAGGTATCCTCACTGAGAAGGATTCAGTCTGCAAAAGAGAAAGTCCTCTGGCCTTCCACTACAAACTTTTCTTGAGCCATCATGCTGCTGATGTTGAAGCTCCCAGTGGGACATCTGCTGGACCTTCAAAAGCAAAGACTCCCATATCCAAAGCTGCCTTGATTGCAGAACTGAAGAACACCTGCAAAGAGCTGGATGCCAGGAAGCAAAAGCTTGAGGAAATTATTCAAAGGCTGGAAATGGAAGAGAGTGCTCAGAAGGCTGCTAAAACTGATGATAACTCTGATGATGAATCTGAAGAAGAAGAAGATACTGAATATGAAGACTCTGAGTGAAAATATGTGAGAAAAGTGTACTGTATCAGCATTGTAATTTTGAATATTTTGTATTTCTGTCTGCTTATGTAATTTGGCCCTAATTTCTGTCTAACAAGGGGGAGAAGAGAACTGAACAACAACAATGTCTGCTACAGTTTACATGATTAATGAACAAGCTGTTTGTCTGTTTAATATCTGCCTCTGAACTAAGTTTTTTTTAAATTATGTTGAACAAGTCAGAATACATACAGGTTTGAGGGGGAGAAAACTCTCATATGATTAAAACAGAAAAGAACTCTGCTGCACTCTGATAAATGAAACTCTGTTGCACTCTGATAAAACCAGAAGATTGTGTTAGCCAAAAATTAGCCAAAGGGGGAGTTTGTAGATGTTTAGAATTGGCAGAATTTTTGACAAAGAAGAAGTGTTGAACTTAGTTCAGGATGTCACACCAGATGTTGTGGCATTATCAAATAGAGTATAAGTTAATGAACTTAATTCAGGATGTCACACTAGATGTTATGACATTGTGTAAGTTAATGAATTAAGTTCAGATTTCAAGATGTCACACCAGATGTTGTGACATCTCAAACCTGCTACCAGAATTAAATAATGCTTAACAGAACTGAGTAAATTCAGGGAATTTATCTGGAATAAATTGTGAATAGATAAACAATACAAGGCGCATCTGTAGGTTGATTAGTTATATGATTTCAGTATAACAGAAGAAATATCTCACCTAGAATCAAGGAAGTAACAAACCCTAATTCAAGGTTATGACAGCATGCGTATCAGGATTGGATAACCTACAAAAAGCCCAAAATCCAAGCATCTATTTAAGGAACAGAAACTCTCAGAATAGAGTACGAAATTAAGAAGACTAAATAGGGTGTTTGTGTTTAATAAGCAGGTTTTATATGTGTATCACTTTATGAGCTTTTAAGCAAAAAGTGTATTGTTTCTTGATTGAAACTGTGAAGTAAAATCAAGTTGTTGTGTTTGAAGTGTGACTTCAATTTTATTAAACATTGTAACATATCACTGTGTGATTGAGGGGGAGTGAGTTGGTACTCATATCTAAGTTGTGTCTTAGGTAGAAATTGACTTGGGTAGATATTAAGTGAGGGATTAAACTGAGTGGTTTAAGTCCAGAATTAATATTACTTATATTGGATTTCCTTTCTGGCTTGGTAGCCCCCAGATGTAAGTGTGGAGATACACTGAACTGGGTTAACAATTTCCTGTGTTGTTTAATTTACCTGCACTTTAAGTTTTGTTTAAGTCTTCAAGTGTTTAAACATCTCATTCGACATCACGTACCTGATCCCAGAATTTCACATCCCAAGAGGATAGGATAGGTACTTCAATTGTCTCCTACCAACAAGCTCGGAAGGTTGTTAAAGATGGGAACGCCCAAGGCTGGGGCAAGCTGCTACCTGTGGAGAAGAAAGAAGACAAATTCGGTTTGGGTTACAAACCATCCCGACAAGATAAAGCAGAGGCTGCTAAGGAGCCCAAGTTCATAAGTGGGGGAATACTGACCCCAGATGTTGTCAATAACATGGAAGACGAGGCTGAAAGCGACCTCAACCTGGAAAGCTGGATTCGTCCAAGAGTCCCATGTCAACAAGTCCTTAACTGGTCTTCCCAGGAAATTATAAGAGTTACTCCTGCAGAGTAATTATTATTTCCTGCTTAAGCATGCATCAAGTCCTGCATCTTGCCCAAGGTGTCAGGACTCATTTTTTAATAGGGCCATATTTGTATTTTGTGAAAATGGAATATCAATGAATAATGGATATCTTTTTGCAAACAATTTTCTTTTTCGCTCACTTTCTTTTCATTTTTGTTATTTTTGCATAAAATAATAAATGGCAATGTTTTCAAAATATTAACTTCATTCACACTTTTTCTAAACAAGATTAAAATCAATCACTAAAATGAACAAATCTCAACCCTTGTAGAGATAATCCTCAAGATTGCACCGACCACATCACTGATATGACCTTGTATGACTTCGACAATCCAATTAATCAAGAAGATGAAGGGGTTGATGAAGACTATGAGCTTCCTGAAGAGTTCGCTAGGTTGTTGAGACAAGAAGAAAAAGTGATTACTCCTCATCAGGAGGAGGTTGAAACTATCAATCTTGGTACTGAAGAAGATGTGAAGGAAGTGAAGATTGGGGCCATTCTGCAAGCTCCAGTGAAAGAATAACTCATCAGTATGCTGCGGGAATATGTTGACGTCTTTTCTTGGTCCTATCAAGATATGCTAGGTCTAGATACAAATATTGTCATGCACAGGCTACCATTGAAAGAAGATTTCCTGCCAGTTAAACAGAAGTTGCGTCTTTTCTTGCTCCTATCAAGATATGCTGGTTTTCTTGATGTAACTAGTTACCCGCCGTGGGTTGCTAACATTGTACCCATACCTAAGAAGGATTGCAAGGTGTGTATGTGTGTGGATTAACGGGACCTGAACAGAGCTATCCCGAAGAATGATCTCCCATTACCTCACATTGATGTATTGGTGGATAACACAGCTTAGTTCTCGGCATTTTCATTCATGGATGGATTTTCTGGATACAATCAGATCAAGATGTCCCCCGAAGACATGGAGAAAACAACTTTCATCACACCTTGGGGCACATTTTGTTACAAGGTAATGCCGTTTGGACTAAAGAACGCCGATGCAACATATCAACGGGCTATGGTAACATTATTCCATGATATGATCCATAAAGAAATCGAATGCTACGTGGATGATATGATTGCCAAGTCCCTCACAGGAGAAGATCATTTGGTGAATCTGCTGAAATTGTTCAAGCGTTTGAGGAAGTATCAGCTGAAGTTGAACCCCAACAAATGCTCATTCGGGGTACGTTCTGGTAAGCTACTGGGTTTTATTGTAAGTGAAAAGGGAATTGAGGTTGATCCCGACAAAGTCAAAGCTATTCAGGAAATGCCTGCACCTAAGACTGAGAAAGAAGTTCGAGGGTTCTTAGGTAGATTGAACAACATATCAAGGTTCATATCTCATCTCACTGTGACCTGTGAACCCTTGTTCAAGCTGTTAAGGAAAGAAAAAACAGTTAGGTGGAACGATGATTGTCAGAAAGCTTTTGACAAGATCAAGGAATATCTGCAAGAACCTCCAATTCTCATGCCTCTAATTGAAGGAAGACCTCTAATCATGTACCTGACTGTATTATAAGGGTCAATGGGGTGTGTGTTGGGCCAGCATGACGAGTCTGGTCGAAACGAGTATGCAATATACTACCTAAGCAAAACATTTACCGACTGTGAACAACGTTATTCACTACTCGAGAAAACTTGTTGTGCTTTAGCGTGGGCTGCTCGCCGACTAAGACAGTATATGTTCACTCACACTACCTTACTGATCTCAAAGATGGATCCAATCAAGTACATATTTGAGAAACCAGCACTTATCAGAAGGGTTGCAAGATGGCAAATGATTCTAACAGAGTATGACATTCAGTACACTTCTCAAAAAGCCATCAAGGGAAGTGTATTGTCTGATTATCTGGATGATCAACCCATTGATGATTACCAGCCTATGAGATTTGACTTCCCTGATGAAGACATCATGTTCTTGAAAGCAAAAGATTATGAAGAGCCAATTCACACTGAAGGACCTGACCCAGAAGAAGCATGGACTATGATGTTTGATGGGGAAGTTAATTGCAATGGTCGCGGAGTTGGTGCAGTGCTTATTACACCTAAAGGAGTTTATATTCCTTTCTCGGCAAAACTCACCTTTGCCTGCACTAACAACGAAGCAGAATATGAAGCCTGTATCATGGGTCTTGAGGAAGCCATTGACCTCAGGATCAAAACCTTAAAGGTATTCAGAAATTCAGTTTTGGCAATCAACCAGACCAATGACAAGTGGTACACTCATCAGGAGCATCTGATTCCCTACCGTGACTATATGAGGAGATTGTTGACCTTCTTCACAACAGTTAAGCTTGAATATATCCCTCGAGATAAGAATCAGTTTGCAGACGCTTTGGCTACCATTTCATCCATGATCAAAGTACAAACTGCCAATTATATGCCTCGGATTTTGGTATCCAGACTGGACCGGCCGACATATGTATTCTCTGTGGACACTGTCGCTGATGACAAGCCTTGGTACCATGACATCAAATACTTCTTGGAGAATTAGAAACACCCACCCGGGGCATCATCAAATGATAAGAAGACATTAAGAAGGATGGTCGGCAGTTTCTTCCTCAATACTGATGGTTCATTATACACGCCGAACTTTGACATGGTCTTGCTCAGATGTGTTGACAAGAACGAAGCAGACCTCCTGATGCACGAAGTACATGAAGGTTCTTTCGGTACCCATGCCGGAGGACATGCAATGGCAAATAAGTTGTTAAGATCAGGTTACTACTGGATCACAATGGATGCAGACTGTTGTGCTTATGCCAGAAAATACCACAAATGCCAGATCTACGCAGATAAAGTGCTTGTGCCTCCGAATCCTTTCAACGTAATGTCTTCACCTTGGCCTTTCGCCATGTGGGGCATTGACATGATTGGAAAGATTGAATCGACTGCTTCAAATGGTCACAAATTCATCCTGGTAGCCATTGATTACTTCACCAATTGGGTTGAAGTAGCTTCGTATGCAAACGTCACCAGACAAGTGGTAGCTCGATTTCTGAAAAGGGATATCATCTGTCGATATGGAGTACCCAAGCGAATCATTACTTACAATGGTTCCAATTTGAACAACAAAATGATGGCTGAGTTATGCCGGGACTTACAAATTCAACATCACAACTCTTCTCCTTACAGGACAAAGATGAATGGTGATATTGAGGCTGCTAACAAGAATATTAAGAATATTCTGCAAAATATGGTAGTCACCTACAAAGACTGGCATGAGATGCTACCATTTGCCTTGCATGGATACCGAACCTCAATCAGAACATCTACTGAGGCAACGCCTTATCAGCTTATGTATGGTATGGAAGTTGTCCTACCTGTTGAAGTTGAGCTACCCTCCTTATGGGTAATGATGGATTTGAAACTGGATGAAGCAGAATGGGTCCAGTCTCGATACAATCAACTGGATCTGATTGAAGAGAAAAGATTAGCAGCCATCTGTCATGGGCAGTTATATCAGAAGCGAATGAAGAGAACCTTCGATCATAAAGTTAGACCTCGGGAATACCAAGTGGGAGAGCTTGTTTTGAAAAGAATTCTTCCTCCTCATACAGACCACATGGGCAAGTGGACACCAAACTATGAAGGTCCCTACGTGATAACCAAAGTCTTCTCGGGTGGGGCACTGATGCTCACAACCATGGATGGTGAAGACTTCCCGTCTCCTGTGAATTCATATGCAGTTAAAAAATACTTCGCATAAATTACTCACAGGACATAAAAACAGAATGTAAGTCCAGGCAAAAATAGGGTATCCCGACGAGTCAAAAATAGAATAAAAGACTTGGGCAAAAATAAGGGGAAAATAAAAAAGAATGTACACCCGCTGAGTTGAAAAGCCGCATCGGACAGCTCAGGCAAAAATGGGTACCCCGGTGGATTGAAAACCCGAAAGGGCGATCCACGCAAAATCAGGGAATAAGCAAACAACTGCATTCTGAATTCGTTTGTATCACTCACAACATGACAAGCTTCGAAAAGACAAAGCGTCAGTCAGAATCAGCTTTCTTCAGAAAGCAAGATAAGAAGAACGTCAAGGTCATACAGTTCATAGCAAAGGAAGCTCACTAGAGCGTCATCTTCAACATTGCCAACATTTTTATTTTCTCAATTTACAGCAATCTCCTCCTTTCAGGGGATTCACTTTTTTGACTGTATTTTCCTATTCAGGTCACACAAATCAATAAAATCAGAATATTCAGTAACACTTTGTTTTTACCTTTTTATTTTTGTTTGCAAAATGTCCAGAGTTCGTAATACAACATTTGCATGAACTTATAGGCCATTTTTAACAAAATGCTTGCAGGAAATATGAATTCTTAAGCAATCTAATTCCTATGACGGAATCCGGTTAAGGATACCTCGGGACACTTGTGCGTTTTCCTCTATCTTAACAGGTTGCAGGTACTCAAGGCAGACAATTTTTCGCAACATGGGGCATACCAAGCATTAAATCCCCAGCATACTACTTCCTAGAAGTTATCTCCTCCCTAAACAAATCTCCCGAGCAATGACTGACAACTCTTCCACAACAAAGTGGTCAAAGAACTTTCTATTCCCCACCAGAGATGCCAGATTTCTCTCATCCTCAGCATATTTGGTGGAATTGATTCCCCACAGAGTTGCCTCCCCAGAAGAGCAATGCCTAAAATACACCCCCAGCGGGGTTGCTAAAACCTCTTCATCCCAATAGGAGTTCTCCCTCCGGACAGATCAATCAACGATCTCTTTCCCCAACTGAGTTCTCCCTCCAAAACAGATTGCCCAGAGATTTTTCTCCCTGCAGGATCCGGATCTCGGATCGAGTTTCTCATTTGCATAATCATAGCATTCGTATCATATTCACCAGAATAGGCGTAGCATTCCATCTAATACGGAGCATTACGGCAAAAACCAAACATTTGCATGATCATAAGCTAGGTTCGAGCCGGTCACCTGCAAATACCATCATCATTTCATCAACAATATACGAAACACATATCCCCTACAGATAAAAGCCAAAGCATCCCCTTTGCACTCTCAAAACACAGATACCTGTTCATACATGCTCTTTTCAACAGTCGTCTGTGTCATCTTATCCCCCCGCAGGACGCCAGAATACCTTCTGCGCTCTCAAATACAGATACTTGTTCATACTTATTTGACACTCGCCTGTGTCATACATTCCCCAGTAAGTCAAACACTCATCTGTGTCCCTTGTCCAATCTTTCTACACTCGTCCGTGTCTTGCATATACTTCACCAATAGATCAACACATGTACATATACAATCCTCTGATACTCATCCGTATCTTGTATATATCACCTCCACGACAGATTCAACACTCGTCCGTGTTCCTTGCTTAACCGATTGATACTCTTCCGTATCATCATCCTTAAACACGCACCAGCGTTTGTTTCTATCGATACCCGTCTGTATCATGGTCCTAAGGATGCTCGTCTGCATCTTTAATCTATACAACACTGTCAAACACTTATACCATTTATTTTAAAGTGTAAGGACTCGTTCGTGTTTACCATTCCCCAGTAAGTCACCAACAAAACAACTTTTCTATTCGTTCGTGATATTTTCGGCAGCTGTCCCCTGCCAGGTGATCGTCCTTCACCTTTGGATGACCGTCCCCGATCCTTTCCCCTAGTGGAATCCCCATTGTTAGGACTTTCTATTCGGCATTCGTCATATGTCACGATATCTTTTTGGCAGCCGTCCCCTTCTAGGTGATCGTCTTTCACCTCTTGATGATCATCCTTCATCATGCCTATCTGATGGCCATCCCCATCGTTGATCTTTGTTATCTGACATTTGTCCTATGTCGAGATAATCCCCAACAGAGCAGTCGTACCCTGCTAGGTGATCGTCCTTCATCATGCTTATCTGATGGTCGTCCCCATCGTTGATCTTTTCTATCCGACATTCGTCCTATGTCGTGATATTTTCAGCAGCCGTCCCCTGCTAGGTGATCGTCCTTCACCTCTTGATGATCGTCCTTCATCATGCTTATCCGATGATCGTCCCCATCGTTGATCTTTTCTATCCGGCATTTGTCCTATGTCGTGATATTTTCAGCAGCCGTCCCCTGCTAGGTGATCGTCCTTCACCTCTTGATGATCGTCCCTCGTCATTATTTCATTTATTCTTTTACCCGATGGTCGTCCTTGTCGCGGTTTATTTACCCTTAAACCCGATGCCCGTCCCCGTCAGTGCTTTCCTCACTCGATGGTCGTCCCCATCACGGTCTTTTTATTTCCCAGCATGATGGTCATCCCCATCGCGGTCTCTTTATTTTCCAGCATGCTAATATTAGTATTAGTCTTTCCCCATTAGACTTTTGCCTTTTGCTCCTTTGGTTCTTTCTCTTCTCATCTCAAAACAAAGCATAAAAAACATTAATAAAGAAATAAGTGACTTCTTGTGTAATAGCATTATTCCACAGGGCCTATGTATTTATTCCATCTTGGAATAGTGCATTTGTCTAGCATGATGCACATGTTGGATCATGAAGTCATCTTCTTCAAGAAAAACGCTAAAAAATACTTCTTCATTTTTAATCACCAAAGAATCTAATAAATTCAACAAGTCTATGAATTTAGGCCCTTGCCCTTGGAAACAAGTCTTGGATAAGTTCTCCTTACTTGGTATGCTTGTTCTATTATTCCATCTTGGAATGTAGTGACAAGTACACATTCCAAGGAAAAGAGTTTGAGTTAATTCTCTTGTGCCACACCCAAGTAAAAGATCATAAAAAACACAAACAAACAATAAGCATCTCCTTCGGGATTTCTTTTCTCATCACCTTCGCTCTGTACACAAACTCGCTCCTACTTGTCATTTTGCAAGACGGTTACGCATTTGTCGTCCGAGCCTGCAACACCTGAGCATTGACATAGGCAGTTCAAGCCTTAAGACACAAGCAATCTTTGCCACCCCTAGTTAGGGGAACTACGACGTCTCTGATCCTCATGTCTAGATGAGGTACGTAGGCAGCGGGGTAGGGCCCGTTCAAGCACAATCTTTTATTTTCCCTACATTTTTCCTCTTTGTTTTCTTTCTCAGTTCCTTTTCCAGTTCCAGTCCTTTCTTTTTGCAGCAGCCTTCATTCTTTAACCCTTTGAAACAGTTTCTTTGCAAGCGTGGATCCCGTCGGGTACGGCGGACGATCTGGGGTGCTAATACCTTCCCAGGTCGTAACCGACTCCCGAACCCAGTCTCTTTGGTTCGCAGGACCTTTGTCTTTCCTCTTCTTTTCTTCGGTTTGTGCAGCATTACCATTCCCGCTCCTTTGGGATAAAAATTCCTGGCTGGAGACTCTACCTCTTCCGCGCCACTTTCGCGTTTGTACCAGGATGGAAATCCAGGAGCGACAGCTGGCGACTCTGCTGGGGACGGTTCCTAACCAGAGTTTCTCTTGTTCCCCTTGAGAGTCAATCCTAGTGCTTGCGTGTTTCTGTGTCATTGGGTGTTTATGTTTGTTGTTGCGTGTTTATTTTATTGTTGTTTATTTACAGTTTTATTACAGCTTTATTTACAGTTTTCAGTATTTATTTTCATGCATCATATTATACTGGACTGTCTGGCTGTGCTGGTTTCCTTTTTCTGTGGGATTGGGATCTGTTACTGAGAGATGAGCTCGTAACCGGGGCTCGAGTGCACCATATGACTTAGAGTGGACGGTCGCTTTGGCTTCATGGCATCTTGCTATGATGGTAGTAGTGAGTTCCACACCCAGACTTGCGACCGTCTTGGAAATGTATTGTCGCTCCCGAAGATTTGCATCCCGGTACAAGCGTGAACGGTCGACGAAAAGAGGAAATGAAATGAAGATGAATAGAGTCGCCAGCTAGGCATTTTTCTCCCGAAGGAAATGTAATGCTGCATAAACCTAGGAAAAAGATGGATAAGACGGTCGCGAACCAGAGAAACTGAGAAAGGGGGTTGGTTACAACCTGGGAAGGTATTAGCACCCAGATTGTCCGTCGTACTCGACGGGATCCACGCTTAAAAGATTGTGTTTAAAGGGGTAGGTGTATGTGCTGTCTGTGTGCAAAAGCTGGAAATGAATGTACAAGTGTCAGTGCAAAAGGGTGAATTCTCAGGAACTGGGGCTTAGAAAAGAATGCTGAAAGAGGGGGAAGACACAGAGACTTTTGTTCGATAACAGTTAAGTTATGCATACGTATCCTCGCGCGCAATGAGGAAGTCAGAACACTGTAGTTCGACTCAAAGAGACTGGTTGATGAATTAACTGTGAACTGCTTGCTAGTCTATGCTCAAGTGTATGACTCGTCTCGCTCGAGTGCTAATTGTCTTGCATTAGACGGAAGAAGCAAGTTCTCGTTTGTTAATGAGTATAATGAGAAAAGAATCCCGAAGGAGACGATTATTGTTTGTTTTTGTGTTTTCAGTCTTGTTATTGTTTTTGATGTTTTGCATAGGATTATGAGCCTAAGCCTAAACCAAGGGCTTGCAAACTCATTATTTCCTCCCTGATTAGGGATAATGAGCCTACTTAAGTATGAGATAAGCATCTCAACTTAATTACCATGTTGATGTAGGATTAATATCATTAACCTACTTGTGATTATTTAGATGTTTTTGGTTTTTGTTTAGTGTTAAGTAATGAGTTTAATCTCTAATCATAGATTAGTTAACTCATTACACCGTCCTAAAAGAAGGATAATAGATGAGAACACTTAAGCTGAGGAAGACTCCTCAACTTAATCCATGGTTAGGGATTAAATTCATTATATAACAAGCCTTTATTAAATGGATTTTAATTAAGGAATGAGATTAAGAAGTGGATTTTATGGTTTGTAAGACAACTTGAAGGGGACTTGTCCATTAAACACTAGGGTTAGTCCTTCTTAACCATAACGGAAGAATTAGAACCCTAATGTAAGGCCCAAGTTACAAGATAAAGTCTTAATGGTTATTAATGTGATTTTGATTAAGAGGTTTAAACAAATTAAAGGTTTAACACTAAGGATTAAAGTTATACACTCCATCTTAAGAGAAGGATGCAGGCATAACCCTAATTCCAAAGTCCTAAAACTTTAAGAGTTTAGTCTCTGATTATGAAGATGAGAAGAGAGACTCAAGGAGACTCGAAGGTAAAAAGCTAAGGGAGACTAGTCACAACCCTAATTATTATCATGTTTGGATGTTCCTATGGTTTGTAAGGCTTTAGAAAGGTCTTCAAGGAATCCACCAATGGAAGAAGCAGATGAAAGGAGGAAGAAGCAGAAGAAATAAGTTACTTACTTCATTGAAGAAGATAAGTAACTTAAAGAGAGAAAGTGAGAGAGAAAGAACACAAATGAGCAAGCCCACTCAAAGACAACAAAAATTCAGCAAAGATGCAACATAAAAGGATGAGAAGAGGTGGGAGGTGAAGGCAAATCCACCTCTCAAACAACTCACCATTAATCCTGAAAAGTTAGCACAAGATGCATAAGGAAAGAAATGAAATGGAATGATGCATATGCAAAGGCAAAGACCAAAATCAGAAGCATACACATGATGCAAATGATGCTATGACATGATGCAAAGGCATACAAAATACATATGTGTGATCATACAAAGATGGGATGCAAAGGAAGCATGTAAGAAGCATGAGAACACAAGGATGTTCATGACATATAATGGATGCAAAGCATAGCTAATGTATGAATAAATGACCAAGCAATGTTCAAGCAATGTCTTAAGATGTCTAATATGGCATACAAATGCTTAGAATGGCATGGCAAGTTCATATGTTCATGCAATTCAATGTAAAATGCAAGTGAAGATGCAAAATTAGGGTTATAAGGCAACATGAGATGCATATGACCAAAACAGAAGCAAATGACATGATAAAAAATTGAAATTGCACTTAAAGGAACCCTAAACCTATACTAGGTTACCATCCAAAGGGGAGGTCAGAAGCTAAACCTAGAAGGAGTTATGAATTTCCTAAGTTTCTAGGGTTTTTGGGTGATCTTCAATGTAAAATGCTAAACAAGTTGAAAATGATGGATAAATTCATGCCAAAAATACCATAGAAACTACATGATATGCACAACACAATGCAAAAAGAATCATCTTCAAACTCTTCTTGGTTAGGCAGAAAAGATTTTTCTAAGTTAGGGTTCAAAAATAGGATTTAAATGACCCTTAATTTCAAATAAAATTCTCAAGTTATGATCAAACCTAAAAAGAAATTTGTGTGAAGAGTTTGAAAATGTTTCTAAATGCAAAGGGATGATTCATGATTTTTTTGGTGATTTTTAGAAACTTAAATGATATTTTAATTAATTAAATTCAATTAATTAATTAAAATAAACATTAAAATATTTTAAAAATACAATTTTTATGCAAAAAAATAAAATAAAAATCATTTTCTGATTAAGAAAAATATTTGGAATAAAAATGCAAAAAGGAAATATTTTTGGGATTTTTCTAACTATTTAAAAATAATTATGCAATAAAATGCAATTAAAATGAAATAAAAATCAAATTAAATGGAAAGTATGACAATCTGATGGACCAGATTCAAAGTTAAGGGAAAGGGGTTGACTGACGCGCAATCTAGTGGTCCAGATTTGTCCTGACTAATTAATTCAAATTAAATTAATTAATTAAGGGTTAGGGTTTAATGACTGATCTGGGACGTTCAAACACGCGCAGGAGAAGCAATCTAAGGGCCAAAATTCAAAGTTGCCTAATCACCTGAGATTAGCCCTAATTAACCTCAGGTGGCCGGAGAAGACTTCCAGTCATCTTCTCCGGCGAGACCTTCATCCTATCTCTCTCAAAACCTCACTAAAACGCATCAAAATCTCCAGATTCACTCAACTAAATGTCCTAAACAAGAATCTAACAACAAAATCCATTTATTTTTCATGAAATCAAGAGAACCAAACAAAATCATTTTCACAGGCAAAGTTTCAGACAGTTAGTACATGCTTATTTCTTGATCATTTTCAAAACCAAACACATCCCCATGATCAGTGCAACATATAGAACAATATAAGAACCTAAAAACACATTTCTGGAAAAAATGTTCTTGAGGTTACCTGAGTTGAAACTTTCGAAATTGGAACTTTTTGGGCTCTTCTTTGGTGCTTTTCCACTCCCCTTGATCCCCTTATGCTTCTGAAATGCTTGAAAGGAGTTTATATGGAGTGTTTTGAAGGTTTCAGTTCAGAGGTGAGTGAAATCGTGTTTTTGTTTGAGGTGGTTCCAGGCCAATGTGAGGGGTGGGAAATGATCTTGGGGTTATGTGGAGATGATTGGTGAAAGAATTTTTTATTTTTGTTGGGGAGTTGAGAGTTTCGAAGAGATGAAGTTAGGGAGAGATTTTGTGTAATCTAAGTTGTGTGTGCTTGCAGGCTTGTGTGTTGTGTGTTATGGCTTGCATAAAGTCCACATATCATGTCTTGATAGGTCAGAATAGTTGGTGTGGGCTATGCTGATTGGTATGGGTGATTTTGCAAAAAGTCAAGTTTGGTTGTACTTTGTAAACACCCCAAATTTTCCCTCACCCATTCACACCATGTCTTGTGGTCTTTTCATATGCATAAGTTCAATCATAGCATCTCATATTGCATTTTTGATTCATTGCATTGGTTCTAAGTCATCTGCACCTAGGGTTTGTGATCTGAGCAATCCAAGAGCCATTTGAGCCACTCCAAAGGTCATAAATCACTTCAAATGGTTCCATGTATGTTCAAGCATCATATTATATCCCCTCAAAGTCAAAAATGTCAAAGAATCACAAGAATTGGGAATGGCATGGAAGCAGAGTCAGGTTTAACTGCACAGATGACCTAGAATTAGGGTTTTGGTTTCAAAGGCCATAACTCCAATTTTTTTGGTCATTCTTGTTTCTATTGGTCTCTATATGGTATAGGGATCATGCATATCAATTTTCATGAAGAAATTCAATGGGGAAGGCATCTGATCAAGAGTTGACTTTTTGAGCAAGTCAGTGCAAATTCAGGGCATCTGAGGCCCCCAATGACCCAAACAAAGGGTGTTCTTCATCATTTTGATTATGTATGATCTTTATTTGATCATAGAAGATGTTAGAAGTTCAAAAAATTGAATAATTTCAAGTCATTTGCAAAGTTGACTTTTTGGGAAAATGACTTGTAATGGAAACTTGCCATTTTGGGAAACTTTTTCAACCCTTGCTTTTTGATTCAAAAATGCTTCAAATGGGAAAACTTTGGTCATGAAAGTTGTAGAATGGATCATTCACTTTTCAAAAGTACAAGAACTTGTTCTAATTCATTTTGGATCAAAAGTTATGGCTTGTCAAAGTTGGGAAAAATCACATTTCAAGTTATGCACCAAAGAGGCAAAGTTGCAAAACCACTTGCCAAGACAAATTGTGCTATCAAATGGACTTCTAATCTTCATACAAACATAAACCAAGGCCTAAGGATCAGATTGCATCAAAAGTTCACTCATTTTCATGACTTGTGGATCAAGAAACCTCAAAAGGGCCAAGATTGAACAAAGTTGCAAAACCTCACTCAAACCCTAATCCATGTGCTGGCTGACTTCAAGATTGATCTTATGGTTCTCCTCACTTCTTGCTGCGCAGGACACCCCTCTTGTCCTTGGCTAGCCATGAGCCCATACCTCTCTTACACAAAGCTTGACTTTTTTGCAAAAGACCCATACCAATCACCATAGGCCACCAACAACTCTCTGACCTATCACCACTTGATACATGGACCAAAAGCAGCTCAACACACCAGACACACAAGCCTGAAACAGATCATAAGCCATAGTTCCAAGTTTTCATCCCATATGCAACTTCCTTCGAAACACACTCCACAAGCATCAAACATTCAAACAAACTTCACAAAACATCTCATCACACTCCCCTGATCATTTCCCTGCCCTCATTCATCCCTGAAACACCCTCAAACTGAAACACGACTTCTCTCCCTCACTGAACAGAACTTGATCAAACTCACAAATCACTCACTTTCCAGTCAAACTAAACCTCAAAGCATCTTCAGGAGGTCCATTGGAGAAGCTTTGAAGCAAGGAGGTAGCCTGAAAGCCCCAAACTGAAAGCTTCACTTTAGGTAGCTTCGAAATTTATTTTTTCCAGAACTCTTATTTCTTGTTTCTAAAATGATCTACATGCTTCCCTGAATACACTGAACCTTTTATTTTTGAAAATGAGTGAGAAATGGCCATGTATGCTTGTTCTGAAACTTTGCCCGTGAAATGAGTTTTGCTTTGATTCTCATGATTCAGTGAAAATAAATGGTTTTTGGGGTGGGGTTTAGGTTTAATGATGTTTAAGGATGAAATCTGGAGATTTTGGTGAAGTTTTGATGCGTAGGGAGTGAGATAGCATGAACACCTTGCCGGAGAAGATGACCGGAACACTGTTCCGGTCATCTGAAAGTCATTAGGGGTTCTGATTAGGGTTTAATCATAATTAGGCCAATTTGAATGTGGGCCGTCCATTAGCGCGCGTAGTCAACTCCCGCCCCCTGGAATTTGAATCCTGGCCCTTAGATCTGCTGACTTTCTCCTTTTTCACTTAATTTCATTTTATTTTTATTTGTTTCATATTTATTTTGCACGAATTATTAAAAATAGCAAAACATCTTTAAAAATTCTGAAATTTTTTATCAAGTCTTTTATTAATTTTCAGAACCCAAAAATATTTTTATTTTTATTTTTTGCATTAAAAATTATTTTTAAATCATTTAAAAGATTATTTTTAATTAGTTAATGAAAATTAATTAATTAAAAATACTTTTAGGTATTTAAAAATCACAAAAAAATTCATGTAACCTTTAAAACCATTTAGAAACATTGTCCAACTCTCAAACCAAATTTCTTTTTTGTTCTTGATGCCTTTTGATAATTTTCTTTGGATTTAATTTCATTTCAAGGCATTATTTTGCTTCAAACTTCAAGAATTCATTTCTGCCTAATCATTGAGAGTTGGACAATGATTCTTTTTGCATTGCATCTTGCATAGCATGTAGTTTGTAGGATTAAATTGGAATGAATTGATCTTGCATTTTCAATTTGTCTGGCATTTTTTTTGACAAGGTACCTTAAAACCCTAGCAATCTTAGGAAATTCATAACTTCCACTAGGTTAAGAGTTGGATCCCCTCCTTTGGGCAGTGAGGTTGTATAGGTCTAAGGTTCCTTTTATTGCATTTTCAAATTTTTATCATGTCATTTGCTTCTGGTTTTGGATTTTTGCTTTGTATGTTGCATATAAACCCTAATTCATGCCTTCCTTTGCATCCATCTTCCATTTGCTTGCATACCATGACTTTCTGTAAACACCCCAAATTTGCCCTCACCCGTTTCACACCATGGCTTATGATCATTTCATATGCATAAACACAATCATACCATCTCATATCACATTTTTTATTCACTGCATAGGTTCTAAGTCATCTGCATCTAGGGTTTGTGATCTGAGCAATCCAAGAGCTTCTTGAGCCACTCCAAAAGTCATCAATCACTTCAAAGGGGTCTATGTATGTTCAAGCATCATATTATATCCTCTCAAAGTCAAGAGTGTCAAAGAATCACAAGAACTGAGAATGGTATGGAAGCAGAGCCAGGCTGGACTGTCCAGATGACCTAAAATTAGGGTTTTGGTTTCAGAGGCCATAACTCCAAATTTTTTGGTCATTATTGTTTCCATTGGTCTCTATATGGTATAGGGAGTATGCATATAAATTTTCATGAAGAAATTCCATGGGGAAGTCATCTGATCAAGAGTTGACTTTTCAAGCAAGTTAGTGCAAAATCAGGGCATCTGAGGCCCCCAATGACCCAACCAAAGGGTGTTCTTCATCATTTTGATTGTATATGATCTTTATTTGATCATATAAGAGGTTGGAAGTTCACAAAATTGGAGAATTTCAAGTTTTTGCAAAGTTGACTTTTTGGGCAAGGTTGACTTTTAATAAAAATGTCATTTTATGCAACTTTTTCAACCCTTACTTTTTGATTCAAGAAAGCTTAAAATGGAAAAACTTTGGTCATGAAAGTTGTAGAATAGATCTTTCCCTTTTCAAAAAGTACAAGAACATGACCTAATTCATTTTGGATCAAAAGTTATGGTTTGTCAAAGTTAGCAAAAATCACTAAATTTCAAGTCATGCACCAAAGAGGCAAAGTTGCAAATTCATTTCTCAAGGCCAATTAAGTCATCAAATGGGCTTCTAATTCACATAACATGATCACACAACATCTAAAAATCAGAATGCACCCAAGGAATCACATGTTTCATGGCTTATGGATCAAGTTTCTCTCATAAGAACCAAAGGCAAGCCAAGTTGCAAAAGTCATGATAACATCTCATCCACTTGCTGCCTAGGTTGCTGAACCATCCTAGCCCCTCCCTCACATCATGCTGCGCAGCACACCCTTGCTGTACTTGGCTAGAACATGACCCATGCTTCTCTTACACAAAAGTTGACATTTTGCAAAAGCAACCATACCTATCACAAAAGGACATGTCACTTCATCTGACCAATAGCATTTGTTTATACAAAGAAAATGCAAGCCAAAGCACATAACCAGCAAGCCTGAAACCAGCCAGAACTCAGCATTCACAAAATCTCTCCAACTTGCATTTTCCTTCGAAACACTCTCCACAAACCTCAAACACTCAAACAAACTTCACAAACCTTCTCAACTCACTTCACTGATCACAAACCACCCATCACCATGGCCTGAAACCCCTTGAAACAAAAATACGAATTTCACACTCCCTTGGCCTGAGCTTCTGCCAACTTTCTCTAGAGGCTACATAAACTCCAACTAAGGGTCAAAAGCTTCTAAGAAGGATCATTGGGACTTGTTTGAGCCAAAGAAGCAGCCAGAAAGCACCTGAATCGAAAGCTCAATCTCAGGTAGCTTCATGAACTTTTTTTCCAGAACTCTAATTTCTTGTTAGAATCTTGTTTTGTATGTTGCACTGATCATGGGGATCTATTTACTTTTGAAAATGAGCAAGGAATAAGCATGTTATGATGTTCTGAAAGTTTGACCTAAAAACTTCTTTGATTCGATTCGTGTTTGTGTTTGAATTTAAACATGATTTTATGCTGGATTCGTGTTTGGGGTGGGTAAGAGATGATTTCTGGAGAGTTAGAGCTTCTAAAATGGCCTGGGGAGGGAGATTGAATTTTTGGGTGATCGGAGAAGATGACCGGAACACTGTTCCGGTCACCTGAGAGTCATTAAGGCTGGATTAGGGCTAATTAATTAGGGTTAGTGAGTTTGAATGTAGGCCGTCCAGATGCGCGCCAGGTCCACTCCCGCGCGTGTGAGTTTGAATCTGGACCCTTAGATGTGTTGACTTTTCTTTTTTCAGCTTTAATTCATTTTTATTTTTCATATTATTTCATTTAACTTCTCCATTTTATTAAAATAGTAAAATCATTTTAAAAATTCTGAAATTTTTTATACAAGCTTTTATTTAATTTCAGAAACCAAAAATATTTTTATTTTTATTTTTTGCATTCAAAAAATATTTTTAAATATTTAAAAGTTTATTTTTAATTAATTAATGAGAATTAATTAATTAAAAATATTTTTATGTATTTAAAAATCACCAAAAAATTCATAAAACATTTAAAAACATTTAGAAACATTGTACAACCCTCAAACCAAATTTCTTTTTTGATCTTGATGCATTTTGAGAATTTTCCATGGAATTAATTCATTTTCAAGGCATTATTTTGATCCAAACTTCCAAAAATCATTTCTGCCTAACCATTGAGAGTTGGACTTTGATTCTTTTTGCATTGTGTTTAGCATATCATGTAGTTTGTGAGATTAAATTGGCATGAATTGATCTTTCATTTTCCATTTGTTTGGCATTTTTCTTGTTAAGGAACCCTAAAACCCTAGAAAACTTAGAAAAATCATAACTTGAATTAGGTTAAGAGTGGGAACTTCTCCTTTGGGCAGTGGGTTAGTATAGGTTTAGGGATCCTTTGAATACATTTTCAATTTTTTATATTGATGTTTGCTTCTGATCTTGGTTTGTGTTTGATGCATTGATCATAAACCCTAATTTGGGCTTCCATATGCATCCATCTTGCATTTGCTTGCATAACATGACTTGCCATAGCATTTTATGCATTCTTTTGATTCATTGAACATCTTAAGACATATTGAAAGCATGTTTGATCATTGCATCATGTATATGCCATGTTGTATGTCATTTGCATTTCATAACTTTTCATATGTGTTCATGGTTCCTAACTTGTTTCATTTGCATCCATAAGTTTGAATGATCATTCACATGCCTTGATTCATGTTTGCACCATGTCATAGCATCATTATCATCTCATATGTGCTTCTGGTTTTGATCTACATCATGCCATTTCATCTCATTTTGCATTACATTGCATTCCTTTCATTAACATTTCAGGTGGTAAGTAACTTTGGGAAGTGGATTTGCCTTCACTTCTCACATTTTCTTTTCATCTCTTTCATGCATCCTTGCTGCATTTTATTATGTGTTTGAGATTGAGCTTGCTCATTCTTCTTCTTCTTTCTTTCTTTCTTCAAGTGACTTGTCTTCTTAAATGAAGTAAGTTACTTTGCTTCTTTTGCTCCTTTCATCTGCTTCCTGGTGGTTCCTCTGAAGATTTCTCTTGTTAACCTCACAAACCTTAGGAACAACCAAGCATGACAATAATTAGGGTTTTGATTAGTCCCCCATTTAGCTTTTACCTTTGTGTCATCTTTGAGTCTTCTCTTCTCATCTCATAATCAAGGACTAAACCCTAAAGGTTTTAAGGCTTTGTGATTAAGCTTATGCCTGCATCCTTCTATTAGGATGGAGTGTATAACTTTAATCCTAAGTGTTAAACCCTTAATGTGTTTAAACCCTTTAATCAATTCACTTAATAATCACTAAGACATCAAGCTTGTAACTTGGGCCTTGCATTAGGGTTCTAATTCTTCCTTAATTGGTCAAGAAGGACTAACCCTAGTGTTAATGGACAAGTCCCCCTCAAGTTGTCTTACAAACCCTGAAAAACACTTCATCATCATATCATTAAATAAAATCCATCTAATAAAGGCTTGTTTTGTCATGAGTTTAATTCCTAATCATGGATTAAGTTGAGGAGCTTTCCTCAGCTTAAACATTCTCATCTATTATCCTTCTATTAGGATGGTGTAATGAGTCTGTTTAATCCCTGATTATGGCTTAATCTCATTACTCAACACTAAACAAAAACACCAAAAACATCTAAATAATCACAAGTAGGTTAGTGATCTTAATCCTATACCAAAGGTGATTAAGTGTGAGAAGCTGACTTCACACTTAAGGTACCCTCATTACCCCTAATCAGAGGGAAGATGTGATGAGTTTACTAAATCCACTGGTTTAGGCTTAAGCTCATTAACTTATGACAAATTCTCAAAAGCAATAAAAGACTGAAAACTCAAAAACAAACAATAATCGTCTCCTTCGGGATTCTCTTCTCATCACCTTCATTCATAAACGAGAACTTGCTTCTTCCGTCTAATGCAAGACAGTTTGCACCTGAGCCAGACAGGTCATACACTTGAGCATAGACTAGTAAGCAGTTCACAAGTCAATTCATCTTTCAGTCTCTTTGGGTCGAACTACGGTGTTCTGACTTCCTCATTGCACGAGAGGATACGTAGGCATAACTTAACAGTTATCGAACAAAAGTCTTTGTATATTCCCCCTCTTTCCAGCATCATTCTCTTAGCCTCATGATCTTGAGCATCTTATTCTTGTTCCTGCACTGACACTGTATATATCACACTTTACACTTCTCTTACACTGACACCTGTACATTCTTTTCCAGCTCTTTTATACACAAATTGCACTGACATTACCCCTTTAAAACACAAATCTTTTAAGCGTGGATCCTGTCGAGTACGGCGGACAATCTAGGTGCTAATACCTTCCCAGGTTTTAACCAACCCCCTTTCTCAGTCTCTCTGGTTCGCAACCGTCTTATCCATCTCTTTCCAGGTCTATGCAGCATTGCCTTTCCTCCGGGATAAAAATGCCTAGCTGGCGACTCTTTTCTTTTCCAGTGAGTTCACTGCTGTGTGTTCTCATTGTTCCTTTCGCCGACCGTCCGCGTCTGTACCTTTATTTGGGCCAGTCCCATCTATCGGGAGCGACACTTTCCATGACATTTTGTGCATCAATTTGATTCATAACACATCTTAGGACATATTAGAATCATGTTTGATCATTGCATCATTCCTTTGCCATGTTGTATGTCCATTACATTTCATAACTTTTCATGAACATCCATGGTTCAAAGCATGCTTCTCTTGCATCCATATGTTTGTATGATCATTCTTATGCCTTGCATCATGTTTGCATCATCTCTTAGCATCATTAACATCATACTCATGCTTCTGGCTTTAGTTTGCATCATGGCATTGCATCTCATTTTGCATTGCATTTCATTTCTTTTGCTAACTTTTCAGGTGGTAAGTTGTTTGAGAAGTGAATTTTCCTTCACTTCTCACAATATCTTTTCATCTCTCTTATGCATCATTGCTTCATTTTATCTTGTGCTTTGGGTTGAGCTTGCTCATTTTTGTTCATCTCACTTTCTTTCTTCAAGCAACTTGTCTTCTTAAGTGAAGCAAGTTGTTTTGCTTCTTGCTCCTTTCATCTGTTTCTCTTCCTGGTGGTTCCTTTGAAGATCTTTCTCTTAAGCCTCACAAACCCTAGGACTTCCAAGCATGATAACATTATAGGATTGTTTAGTCCCCCCCTTAGACTCTTTCCTTTGAGTTTTCTTTGAGTCTTCTCTTCTCATCTCATAATCAGGGACTAAACCCTAAAGGCTTTAAGGCTTTGTGATTAAGCTTATGCCTGCATCCTTCTATTAGGATGGAGTGTATAACTTTAATCCTAAGTGTTAAACCCTTAATGTGTTTAAATCCTTTAATCAATTCACCTAATAATCAACAAGACATCAAGCTTGTAACTTGGTCCTTGCATTAGGGTTCTAATTCTTCCTTAATTAGTTAAGAAGGACTAACCCTAGTGTTAATGGACAAGTCCCCCTCAAGTTGTCTTACAAACCATAAAAATTCACTTCTTTATCTTATCATTAACTAAAATCCACTTAATAAAGGCTTTGTTTTGTCATGAGGTTAATCCCTAATCATGGATTAAGTTGAGGAGTTTTCCTCAACTTAAATGCTCTCATCTATTATCCTTCTATTAGGATGGTGTAATGAGTCCATTAAATCCTTGGTTATGGCTTAATCTCATTACTTAACACTAAACAAAAACAACAAAAACATCTAAATAATCACAAGTAGGATAATGATCTTAATCCTATATCAGGATGATTAAGTGTGAGATGCTGACTTCACACTTAAGGTATTCTCATTACCCCTAATCAGAGGGAGGATGTGATGAGTTTACTAATCCATGGGTTTAGGCTTAAGCTCATTAACTTATGACAAACTCCAAAGCAATAAAAGATTGAAAACACAAAAAACAAACAATAATCGCCTCCTTCGGGATTCTTTTCTCAACTCATTCACTCATAAACGAGAACTTTGCTTCTTCCGTCTAATGCAAGAAAGTTTGCACCTGAGCCAGACAGGTCATACACTTGAGCATAGACAAGTAAGCAGTTCACAAGTCAATTTATCTTTCAGTCTCTTTGGGTCGAACTACGGTGTTCTGACTTCCTCATTGCACAAGAGGATACGTAGGCATAACTTAACAGTTATCGAACAAAAGTCTCTGTATATTCCCCTTCTTTCTGGCCTTATTCTTTAAGCCTCACAGTCTTGAGCTTCATACTCCTGTTCTTGCACTGACACTCCTTTATTACACTTCACTTTTCTTTTGCACTGACACTTGCTTTCTTTTCCAGCATTGATACAAAGAATAGCACAGACACTACCCCTTTAAAACACAAATCTTATAAACGTGGATCCCGTCGAGTACGACGGACAATCTGGGTGCTAATACCTTCCCAGGTTGTAACCAACCCCCTTTCTCAGTCTCTCTGGTTCGCAACCGTCTTATCCATATCTTTTCCCAGGTCTATGCAGCATTACCTTTCCTCCGGGATAAAGATGCCTAGCTGGCGACTCTTGTCTTTCTGAGTTCACCCCTGTGTGTTCTCATCCTCTTTCGCCGACCGTTCGCGTTTGTACCCCTTCTGACCCGAGGCGTCATTTGGTGGGAGCGACAGCTTGGCGACTCTGCTGGGGACCCTTATACTGTAACCAGGGCTTCTAGTTCTTTTTGTGGGTTCCTCCTAGCGCTAGTTTGATTTGTGTTTACTGGGGTGTTATGTGCTAGTTATGTTTATATAG
Organism: Lathyrus aphaca; assembly: GCA_963966055.1. NCBI lineage: Eukaryota > Viridiplantae > Streptophyta > Magnoliopsida > Fabales > Fabaceae > Lathyrus > Lathyrus aphaca. Next base: position 439,852,406 of record OZ014522.1, on the reverse strand, counting down.
TTTCTTTGTTTACTGCTTTATGTACAGTTATTTATTGCTTTCTTTACAGCTTTATATATCATACTGTCATATTGTCATCTGGCTGGATCTGGTTTTTGCTTTGGTGGGTGGGGTTCATTGAGAGTTGAGGTCCTATACCTGGGACCTGAGTGACACCTAGGCTAGAGTGGTTCATGTTATTTCCCATTCCATTTCGGTCTGGTGCGGGAATATGAAACACGGTTCAGATATGGGTTTCTTCTTGAGAACTCTGTGCTATAGATTTCCTGTAGTGCTAGGGCTATCTGGGAAGCCTGCTAAGTCTGGATGACCTTTTTTATGACCTTCAGAAACTGAGGTGAATTAGAGGAGGATCTTTTATGGTTATTGTAAACACTGTACCTCCGGGTTAGAAGTGTTTACACTTCCTATAACTGATCCAAGTCTGAGGATCCTTGTTTTAGAACACCACCTGTGAGGGGGTTGGGCTGTTTACAGGTTTGCAGGAACCCTTGGCCACATCATACCCTGATACTTGTTGTGTTTAAGAATGCTTCACTTTGGACAGTTCTTGTGACTTAACCCAGGACATGTGACTCTTTATTTGAGTCCCCCACCTTGGTTACTGGACTTCTGAACCTCCATTTGGACTTCTTAAACATACATGGACTTTATATCAAGGCAGTAATCAGATCCAGCTTGATCACAAACCCTTGCATATCATTTGCATACATCATCATTGCATCATTTAACATTTGTTTATTTGTTTTTCAGGGTATCCATATTACATTTTGGCTTGGTTTTGACCCCTTCATCTGCATAGACCCCTGTTCATCAGTTATCTGCTTCAGCTATTTTCATCAGTTGCCTGCTTCAGCTACTCCCATCATCAGCCTCAGCATATCAGTGGCTTATTCCCAGTATCAGTCTTCATCATCAGCATCTGTTTTCAGCTCTTCATCAGCAGTCATGGCACCCAAGAAGAGCAACATTTCATATCATTTCTTTGAGCCTGTGCTGACTGGCATCAGACAGGTCCACGCACTTATCACTCCAGACCATATCCCATTATTCAGAGAACATTATGGAGGCATCCTTGATATGGTTATGGACTTGGACCCTTCTCAGAGGAGTTTGATTCACACTTTCCTACAGTTCTATGATCCTCCTTTGAGATGCTTCACTTTCCAGAATTTTCAGTTGGGACCTCTGTTGGAGGAGTTTTCATCATTGATTGGAGTACCTGTCAGGGGTGGTATCCCCTTCAACCCAGAGATGGCTTCTCCCAGCAATGAAGAAGTGGCAAAGGCACTGTAATTGGAACCTATTGTGATTGAGAAGGGCATGACTACAAAGGCTGGAATCCCTGGTTTGCACTTAGATTTCTTGACTTCTCAGGCCATCCTGAAGGCTTCCTTGGGAGAATGGAGGGCAGTTTGTGCATTGTTAGCCCTCAGTATATATGGGGTTATACTTTTTGCAGATGAGCCCAAGTTTATCAGCAAGAATGCTATTCATCTCTTCCTTTTGAGGAACCCAGTGCCCACATTGCTGGGGGATTTCTATTATTCTGTTCACCAAAGGAATGAGAAGCAGAGAGGGAGGTTGGTGAGATGCTGTGCTCCTCTGTTTCACACTTGGCTGCTCAAACACTTGCCTAAGACTGATGCTTTCTTGAGTCCTCACCAACAGAAGAATTGGGCTAAGAGACTTATTTCTTTGACTTCAGATGACATCAGATGGTGCACCCAGAGCACCAAAGGAAGGGACATAATCACTAGCTGTGGGCAATACCCCAATGTACCTCTAGTAGGAGTGAAGGGTTGCATCAATTACAATCCTTTGCTGTTTAAGAGACATTTAGGCTATGCTTTGGTTCACCCGCCTAGAGCACAAGACTTGGCTGAAACCCTGTATTGTGAGATAGAGCCTAATCTAGCTGTTGTCAGACAAACATCCTGGGCTTGGGACAACATCCAGACCAAGGGGATGGCCATTCTTGGGAGGTGCAATAATGTGGCTTCAGCTCAGTACTATGAATGGTCTCATGCTAGGGCTCAGATTTCTGGGATGCCTTTCACCATTGAGGATGCACCTGGACCATCCACAGCACCACCTCCAGCCACTGTCAGCCTGGAGGAATTTGAGAAACTGAAGGAGAGGAATGAGAATCTGTCTCAAGCTCTGAAGAAGACCCTCTGGGAGAGGAGTGATGGTCGTCTAGACATTGAGAGGTTGGAAAAGCTTAAGGTGGAGCATCTATCTAGGATTGAGAAAGCAGAAGACTACATCAAGAAATCAAGAGCTGGAGAGCAGATTTTGAAGAATGCCTGTAAGGAGGCCCAGTTTATGAAGGCTAGAACTGATCTCTATCTGAAAGAAAGTCAAGCTAGGTGGGTCAGGATCACTGAAGCTCGCACTCAGGAGGATAAGAGAACTTAGGCCAGGATTGAGCAGTTAGAGGCCATTGAGAGGAAACAACAGGAGGCTCTGCTAGCAGCCCAGAAGGAGATTTCAGAACTGAAGCTTAGGGCTGGTGTGAAGAGGTCAAAGGACCAGGACACGCACAAGAAGCTGACCACTGCTATTACCACCATAAACCTTCTTATCAGAAACATTACAGAGCATCCGACTGGTCCTGTAACTGAAGCACTTTTGAAGGAGGTTAAGGAGGATGAATTTGGTTTAGATGTTTGACTTCTTTGCTTGTTGTTATTTCCATTTGATGTACTTTTCTTTTATGTTGTATTTTGACCCCTCAGGGGCATATGTTGTAAAAACAAACCATATATGTTTCACCATCTGTAATATATTTGTTAGTTTGTTTCATCTGAGTCTCTTTCTCTCAAGCAACATCAAAGCATCTTCCTCAGGGTCTGGAAAGGTCAAAAACAAGTACCAAGCCGGATACCTTGGAAACAAATAAGCATACTGCATTGCATACTAACTTTTGTTTTGTTTTGTAGGTTTTTGTTTTGTTTGTTACTAACTCTGTTGTGATTCAGGAATTATTGCTCGCCGTCGGGTGTTCCCTCTCAACCGTCCACACAGATATCCTACTCGCAACAACCTTCCTGGTATCCAGATGGACCAAGTACAACAAGAGCTGACAGAGGTCAGAACCCAGATGGTTAACGAAAGGCTGGAGATGAGAAACCAAATGACCCAGTTCATGGAAGTAATGAATGGCTTGGCTCAAAGTCAAGAAAGATTGAGGGCATTGGTAGAAAGACAAACCCCGGAAGAACCTCCTCTGGGAACTGGAGGAACAAGTAACAATGAGAGGGGTCAGCCTCATATTAACCCACCAATATATGGGCCTCATCTACATCCGGAAGTTAACATCCCGGGTAATGTGCAAGGAAATACTACTGGAGGAAGAGTCTTACAAGAAGACCCCTAAGAAGAGCAGTTTACTGTGATGGGAGCTGGGGATGAAGTTTATGATAGGAGGCTTAATGAAATTGCTGAGAAGTTGAGATCTCTAGAGTCTCAAAACTCCCTAGGCTTTGATGTGATGGATATGGGGTTAGTGGACGGGGTAAGGATTCCCCACAAGTTTAAACCCCCGTGCTTCGAGAAGTACAATGGAACTTCATGTCCACGAACTCACTTGCAGTCTTTCCTGGGGAGACTTAAGGCATACACCATGAGATAGCTTGACTGGAGCTTCAAGAGAGTGGTACTCACATTTAACCAGAGCTACTATCAGATGCTGGAAGGACCCGGCTGAAGCTTTCATCAGGCAGTACCAATACAATCTGGACATGGCTCCTAACAGGACCCTCTTGATGGGAATGTCTCAGTCCTCCAGAGAAAGCTTCAGGGAATATGCCCAGAGATGGAGACAGCTTGCTGCTGCTGTCCAGCCACCCATATCGGAAAGAGAAATGGCCGACATGTTCATGAATACCCTGCAAGGAACATATATTGACAGGCTAGCTGCCTTTTCTTCCACCAGCTTCGCTGACGTAGTCATAGCTGGAGAAAGAATTGAAAGCCTTCTGAAGATGGGTAAAATTTCTGATAATGGTGCAAGCTCGTCAAGTAATCCCAGGAAGCCTTTTGTGGGACCAAGAAGAACCGGTGAGGCAAATGCCATTTATGCCAACAGGGGCAGACCTCAGCATGTCCATAGATCAGTAGCAGCTGTCACTATTCCAGCTTCGATTCCTCAGCAACCAGCATATCAACCACCACAACAACCACACTATCAACAACAAGTTCAGTATCCGCCACAGAGAAACTACAACAACAACAACAACAATCAACAGCAAAGACCCTTTCAACAAAGACCATCACAGGCAAATAGGGTGATTGACCCTATCCCTATGCCTTATGCCGCTTTATTGCCACAGCTCCTGAAACTCAACTTGGTTGAACTAAGGACATTGGCACCACCAGATCCCTCCAGTCTTCCAAGAAACTATGATGTCAACGCCAGATGTGCTTTTCACTCCAATGCACCTGGCCACAATACAGAGAAATGCAGGGCCTTACAAATGAAAGTGCAAGATCTGGTGGATTCTAATGCCCTCAACTTTGCACCCCCTCCAAATGTCAACAAGAATCCCATGCCCAATCATGGAGGACCAAGAATTAATGCCATTGAGGAAGACAAGCCATCTTTCTTAATCACCAGTGTTGGGCAGATTCGAACACCTCTAGTAGAAATTAAAGCTCAGCTTCTAGAATGCCAGATGTTCCCCGGGTGTGAGCTCGGTTGTGGTTATTGCAACATTTCGGTCAACGGGTGTGATAACTTGAGAAGTGGCATAGATGATCTTATCAAAAGTGGTATACTTCAGATCACAACAACGGCTCCTACAAATCCAGCAATCCCTTTGACAACAATTCCTGACTCTTCTACAACTGCAACAACAATTATTCCGACCAATTCATCGATATCATCAACAATGGCTCCGTCCATCACTTCAACAAATCAGATGTCAACAACCATCTCTTCTACAACATCAGCACCCATTTATTCAGCAGAATCTTCTACAACGCCAACAGAAATTAATGAAGATATCTCAGCAGTCACCATTTACTATGATCCAGCATATGTTCCTCCAAACAACAACTTTCAACAACAAGCAGTGGCATCTCCTGCCAGGTCACCAGTCACCATCTACTACGATCCGCACACCATTTCGGTACCCTCCTCTGCTGCAGTCAGTCCAGTTACCATCATGGTGCCTGGACCAGTTCCATATGAAAGCAGTAATGCCATCCCTTGGCATTATGGCTCTGATCTTTACTGCAACGGGGAGAAGATCACCTTGGATTCTTCAACTTCTTCTCCACAGATTGATAATGTTGGGGGAGGCGGAGGCTTCACCAGAAGCGGACGCCTTTTTGCCTCACAATTGCAAAGACCTAATGCCGAAGCAGAAGCTGCTGCCAAAGCAAAGGGGAAGAGTGTGGTGCCTGAAGAACCAATTATCAAAGAAACTCAGAAGACATCTTTTGAGCAAGATGTAGACGAGTTTATGAGAATCATAAAGAGAAGTGATTACAAGGTGGTGGATCAGCTTCACCAAACTCCCTCAAAGATCTCCATATTATCCCTGCTGATGTGTTCTGAAGCTCACATGAATGCATTACTGAAAGTCTTGCATGCAGCATACGTGCCAGAAGAGATCACTGTTAATCAGCTAGAAACCGTGGTAGCAAATGTCAACACCAGTCATGGATTGGGCTTTACCAATACTGATTTAACAACTGAGGTACGTAACCACAACAAGGGTTTACACATCACTCTAGAATGCAAGGGTGTTGTTCTATCTCATGTACTGGTGGATATTGGGTCATCGCTCAATGTCCTACCAAAGAAAGCCTTAGTGAAGCTGGAATATGATGGCTTGGCATTACGTCCGAGTAATTTGGTGGTGAGAGCTTTCGATGGCTCTAAAAGATCAGTGCTAGGGGAGATTGATCTGCCTGTGATGATTGGCCCGCAGACTTTTAAAATTACCTTCTATGTGATGGACATTCAGCCGGCCTATAACTATTTGTTGGGTAGACCCTGGATCCATGCCGCTGGCGCTGTTACGTCTACCCTTCACCAGAAGCTGAAATTCGAGTGGGAAGGCCAGATCATCACCATCTGTGGTGAAGAAGATATATTCGTTAGCCATTTGGCTACGTACAAGTATATTGAGATGGATGGAGAAATCCATGAAACCATGAGCCAGGGATTTGAGGCCCTGAACATAAACGAAGCATCTGCTGTACTGGGAACCTCCATGACGTCTTATCAGCAAGCCATGAAGGTTGTTGAAGAGGGGAATGCCCAAGGCTGGGGCAAGCTGTTGCCTGTGGAGAAGAAGGAGGACAAATTTGGGTTGGGTTACAAACCAACTCAACAAGATCAATCAGAGGCTGCTAAGAAGCCCAATTTTGTCAGCGGGGGAATGCTCACCCCGGATGCAGTGAACAACTTAGAAGATGAGTCGGAAGATGAGCGCAACCTGGAGAGCTGGATACGTCCAAGGATCCCGGGGAACCGTATCTCAAACTGGTCTTCCCAGGAAATTATAAGGGTTACTCCTGCAGAGTAATTATTATTTCCTGTATATTTTAAGCATGCATCAAGTCTTGCATCTTGCCCAAGATGACAAGACTCATTTTGTAATCGGGCCATCTTGTAATTTTGTGCAAACGGATCAATCAATGAATATCGGACATCTTTTGCAAATGAGTCTTTTTCTTTTTCCGCTCACTGTTTTTCATTTTTTCTTTTTGTACAAAAATAAAATGGCAATGTTTTCAAAATGATAACTTCCTTTCACTTTTTCTAAACAAAGATTAAAATCGATCACTAAAATGAACAATCTAAACCCTTGCAGAGAGTGCCTTTCAGACTACACCACCAACAGCACAGCTATGAATTTGTATGACTTTGACAATCCAATCAATCAAGTCGATGAAGGGGTTGAAGAAGATTATGAGCTTCCTGAAGAGCTAGCCAGGTTGTTAAGGCAAGAGGAGAAGGTTATCACTCCTCATCAGGATGAGGTCGAAACGGTTAATCTTGGTACGGATGAAGATATGAAAGAGGTTAAAATCGGGGCCTGCCTACAAGATTCGGTGAAAGAGCAACTGATTGACATGCTTCGGGAATATGTAGATGTCTTTGTTTGGTCTTATCAGGATATGCCAGGGTTGGACACCGATATTGTCATGCACAAGCTGCCTTTAAAAGAAGACTGCCCGCCGGTAAAACAGAAACTGCGCCGTACTCGCCCAGATATGGCAATGAAGATCAAGGAAGAGGTGCAAAAGCAGTGGGACGCTGGTTTCCTTGCTGTAACTAGCTATCCGCCGTGGGTTGCTAATATTATACATGTGCCTAAGAAATACGGCAAAGTGAGAATGTGTGTGGACTACCGGGATCTGAACAGAGCCAGCCCGAAAGATGACTTCCCTTTACCTCACATTGATGTATTGGTGGATAATACGGCTCAGTTCTCAGTATTCTCCTTCATGGACAGATTTTCAGGATACAATCAGATCAAAATGTCACCTGAAGACATGGAGAAGACAACTTTCATCACACCCTAGGGCACGTTCTGTTACAAGGTGATTCCATTCGGACTGAAGAATGCTGGTGCGACTTATCAACGGGCTATGGTAACATTATTCCATGACATGATCCATAAAGAAATTGAATGTTATGTGGATGACATGAATGCCAATACCCTCACAGAAGAAAACCACCTGGTAAATCTGTTGAAGTTATTCAAGCGTCTGAGGAAGTACCAACTGAAGTTAAACCCCAACAAGTGCACATTCGGGGTGCGTTCTGGTAAGCTGCTGGGATTTATCGTAAGTGAAAAAGGGATTGAAGTTGATCCTGATAAAGTCAAAGCCATTCAAGAAATGCCTGCACCGAAAACAGAAAAAGAAGTTCGGGGTTTCTTAGGTAGATTGAACTACATTTCACGGTTCATATCTCACCTTACAGCAACCTGTGAACCTTTGTTCAAACTGTTAAGAAAAGAATAAACGGTCAGGTGGAACGAAGACTGCCAGAGGGCTTTTGACAAAATAAGGGAATAAGCGAACAACTGTACTCTGAATTCATCTGTATCACTTACAACTTGGTAAGCTTTGAAAGGATCAAGCTTCTTTCAGAATCAGCCTTCTTCAGAAAGCAAGATAAGAAGAACGTCAAAAGTCATACGAGTCATAGCAAAGGGAAGCTCCCTGAAGCATCATCAACATTGCCAACATCTTTTGTTTCTCAATTTATAACAATCTCCTCATTTTAGGAGATTTGTTTCTTTGACTGTATCTTGCCAATTCAGGGCACATGAATTAATAAATCAGATTTTTCAGTCATGTTTCGTCTCGTGCATTTTACTTTCATTTGCAAGAATTTCCGATGTCTTTAAAAATACTGATTGCATAAATACAGGTGCTTTTCTTCTAAAAATACATGCGTGCAGGAAATATACTTACTCCCGGGAGTTCTGAACCCCTATGATGGAATCCGGTAAGGGATACCTCGGGACTACTTGTGCGTTTCTTTGTCTTTTCAGGATTGCAGGTACTCAAAGCACAGCATGGGGCATGAAAGCTTCATCCCAGCAAGCTGGCAAATCATTATCTACTCAGTCTATCTCCCGATTAGCACCAGAGGTGTTTTCTCCCCAGCTGAGGTGTCTGTCATCTTTCCTCCTCAACCAAGTACAAAAGCCAGGGAACCATCTCCCCACAGAATTTCAGCCTCTATCCAGAAGAGCAACGCCTGAAGACCTCACAACAGAGTGAAGAAAGCTTCTACAAACCCCAGCTGGGTATCTCATTACCAAAGATAGGACTATCAGTGACCTATATCCCCAAGCAGAGTCCCATATGACAGATATACCAATGATCTCACCCCCAGCTGGGATGTTCACTTCAAGCAGATCAACCAGAGATCTTCGTAGCAATGGGACCCGGATCCTGGATCGGTATCTTTTGCATAATCATGGCATTAGCATCATATTTTCTCCACAGAGCGTAGCATTCCGTCTAATACGGAGCATTACAGCAAAAATCAAACATATTGCATAATCATAAGCCATGGTCTGAATCAAACACTTGTGAATATTGGCAATCCATCAAAGATATACAGAAAACTCTCCAGATTCCCCGGCAGAGAGCCAAAGCATTTGCCTTACACTCATGAATACAAATGCACACTCCTTTTGGCACTCGTCCGTGTCATCTTTCCCCAGTAAAATCACCCGAGCTTTCTTTACAAACAGACACTTATATAATACATATCCTTCTTGACACCCGTCCGTGTCATATCCCCAGCAGGAAGCCAAAGCGTCCCCTTTGCACTCACAGATACTTATACACAACTCCCTTTATAAACCATACACTTGTTCATATTACACTTTCTTCTTTTGACACTCGTCCGTGTCACTCTCCCTAGCAAGTTAAATCTATACACCACTTATACCTCTTCAGATTCAACACTCGTCTGTGTTCTTTGTTAACCAGTTGATACTCGTCCGTATCATCATCTTCGAACATGCGTCAAGCGTTTGTTTCTACCTGATACTCGTCTGTATCACAGTCTTAAGGATGCTCGTCCGCATCTTTAATCCATACACGTGTCAAACACTTATGTCTTCTTGAATTTAGACACTCGTTTGTGTCTACCATTCCCCAGAAGAGTCCCCTCAGATTCGACACTCGTCCGTGTTCTTTGTTAACCAGTTGGTACTCGTCTGTATCATCATCTCTGAACATGCGTCAGCATTTGTTTCTACTGATACTCGTCTGTATCACGGTCTTAGGGATGCTCGCCCGCATCTTTAATCTATACACAACGTCAAAACACTTATACCTTTTATTTCTTGGATGTAAACACTCGTCCGTGTTTACTATTCCCTAGTAGGTCGCCAGCAAAGAAAAATTTCTTTTCTATCTGACATTCGTCCTATGTCATGATACCTTTCGGCAGCCGTACCCTGCCAGGTGATCGTCCTTCACCTTTGGATGACCGTCCCTCATCCTTTCCCCAGTGGAGCCTCTATTTCATTAGAACCCCTTTTCTATCCGACATTCATCCTATGTCGTGATATTTTTAGCAGTCGTCCCCTGCTAGGTGATCTTCCTTCACCTTTTGATGATTGTCCTTCATCATATTATCCGATGGCCGTCCCCATCGTTGATCTTTGTTATCTGACATTTGTCCTATGTCATGATAAACCCTGACAGCAGCCGTACCCTGCTAGGTGATCGTCCTTCACCTTTTGATGATCGTCCTTCATCATTTTATCCGATGGCCATCCCCATCGTTGATCTTTGTTATCTGACATTCGTCCTATGTCATGATAAACCCTGAGAGCAGCCGTACCCTGCTAGGTGATCGTCCTTCACCTCTTGATGATCGTCCTTCATCATGCTTACCCGATGGCCGTCCCCATCGTCGACCTTTTTATCCGACATTCGTCCTATGTCGCGATGCTCTTGGCAACCGTACCTTGCCCGGTGATCGTCCTTCACCTTATATGACCGTCCCTCATCTTATACCCAACAGAGCAGCCGTCCCCTGCTAGGTGATCGTCCTTCACCTTTGATGACCGTACCTCATCATTTATTTTTACCTAATCCCTAGAGAGTCTTTTAGCTTTACCTGATGGCCGTCCCCATCATAATCTCTCATATCCCCATCTAGTCGGCCGTCCCCGTCTTTGCTTTATTTCCCGCATCTTCCCCAGCGTGTCGGCCGTCCCCGTCATTGCACCTTCCCCAGTAGTCGTCCTCTGCTCGACGGTCGTCCTCTGTCGCCCGCACTTTATAATATACTTTATTTTCTTTTACAATCTATATCCCTTTTCTTCTTCATTCTGTGAGTGCAAATTTTGGATTGTCTTTGGTATTCAACCACAAGTTATCTTGTTTGCCTGTTAAGCCGTTGCTTACATTCTACACCGCTAACTCATGTTTGAATAGGGGCAGCTTTAAACACCCCAAATTTGCCCTCACCCATTCACACCATGGCTTGTGGTCTTTTCATATGCATAAGTTCAATCATAGCATCTCATATTGCATTTTTGATTCATTGCATTGGTTCTAAGTCATCTGCACCTAGGGTTTGTGATCTGAGCAATCCAAGAGCCATTTGAGCCACTCCAAAGGTCATCAATCACTTCAAAGGGGTCCATGTATGTTCAAGCATCATATTATATCCCCTCAAAGTCAAAAATGTCAAAGAATCACAAGAACTGGGAATGGCATGGAAGCAGAGCCAGGTTTAACTGCACAGATGACCTAGAATTAGGATTTTGGTTTCAAAGGCCATAACTCCAAATTTTTTGGTCATTCTTGTTTCTATTGGTCTCTATATGGTATAGGGATCATGCATATCAATTTTCATGAAGAAATTCAATGGGGAAGGCATCTGATCAAGAGTTGACTTTTTGAGCAAGTCAGTGCAAAATCAGGGCATCTGAGGCCCCCAATGACCCAACCAAAGGGTGTTCTTCATCATTTTGATTATGTATGATCTTTATTTGATCATATAATATGTTATAAGTTCACAAAATTGAAGAATTTCAAGTCATTTGCAAAGTTGACTTTTTAGGAAAATGACTTGTAATGGAAACTTGCCATTTTGGGAAACTTTTTCAACTCTTGCTTTTTTATTCAAAAATGCTTCAAATGGGAAAACTTTGGTCATGAAAGTTGTAGAATGGATCATTCCCTTTTCAAAAAGTACAAGAACTTGTTCTAATTCATTTTGGATCAAAAGTTATGGCTTGTCAAAGTTGGGAAAAATCACATAATTTCAAGTTATGCACCAAAGAGGCAAAGTTGCAAAACCACTTGCCAAGACAAATTGTGCTATCAAATGGACTTCTAATCTTCATACAAACATAAACCAAGGCCTAAGGATCAGATTTCATCAAAAGTTCACTCATTTTCATGACTTGTGGATCAAGAAACCTCAAAAGGGCCAAAATTGAACAAAGTTGCAAAACCTCACTCAAACCCTAATCCATGTGCTGGTTGACTTCAAGATTGATCTTATGGTTCTCCTCACTTCTTTCTGCGCAGGACACCCCTCTTGTCCTTGGCTAGACATGAGCCCATACCTCTCTTACACAAAGCTTGACTTTTTTGCAAAAGACTCATACCAATCACCATAGGCCACCAACAACTCTCTGACCTATCACCACTTGATACATGGACCAAAAGCAGCTCAACACACCAGACACACAAGCCTGAAACAGATCATAAGCCATAGTTCCAAGTTTTCATCCCATATGCAACTTCCTTCGAAACACACTCCACAAGCATCAAACATTCAAACAAACTTCACAAAAAATCTCTGCACACTCCCCTGATCATTTCCCTGCCCTCATTCATCCCTGAAACACCCTCAAACTGAAACACGACTTCTCTCCCTCACTGAACAGAACTTGATCAAACTCACAAATCACTCACTTTCCAGTCAAACTAAACCTCAAAGCATCTTCAGGAGGTCCATTGGAGAAGCTTTGAAGCAAGGAGGTAGCCTGAAAGCCCCAAACTGAAAGCTTCACTTCAGGTAGCTTCGAAATTTATTTTTTCCAGAACTCTTATTTCTTGTTTCTAAAATGATCTACATGCTTCCCTGAATACACTGAACCTTTTATTTTTGAAAATGAGTGAGAAATGGCCATGTATGCTTGTTCTGAAACTTTGCCCGTGAAATGAGTTTTGCTTTGATTCTCATGATTCAGTGAAAATAAATGGTTTTTGGGGTGGGGTTTAGGTTTAATGATGTTTAAGGATGAAATCTGGAGATTTTGGTGAAGTTTTGATGCGTAGGGAGTGAGATAGCATGAACACCTTGCCGGAGAAGATGACCGGAACACTGTTCCGGTCATCTGAAAGTCATTAGGGGTTCTGATTAGGGTTTAATCATAATTAGGCCAATTTGAATGTGGGCCGTCCATTAGCGCGCGTAGTCAACTCCCGCCCCCTGGAATTTGAATCATGGCCTTTAGATCTGCTGACTTTCTCCTTTTTCACTTAATTTCATTTTATTTTTATTTGTTTCATATTTATTTTGCACGAATTATTAAAAGTAGCAAAACATCTTTAAAAATTCTGAAATTTTTTATCAAGTCTTTTATTAATTTTCAGAACCCAAAAATATTTTTATTTTTATTTTTTGCATTAAAAATTATTTTTAAATCATTTAAAAGATTATTTTTAATTAGTTAATGAAAATTAATTAATTAAAAATACTTTTAGGTATTTAAAAATCACAAAAAAATTCATGTAACCTTTAAAAACATTTAGAAACATTGTCCAACTCTCAAACCAAATTTCTTTTTTGTTCTTGATGCCTTTTGATAATTTTCTTTGGATTTAATTTCATTTCAAGGCATTATTTTGCTTCAAACTTCAAGAATTCATTTCTGCCTAACCATTGAGAGTTGGACAATGATTCTTTTTGCATTGCATCTTGCATAGCATGTAGTTTGTAGGATTAAATTGGCATGAATTGATCTTGCATTTTCAATTTGTCTGGCATTTTTTTGACAAGGTACCTTAAAACCCTAGCAATCTTAGGAAATTCATAACTTCCACTAGGTTAAGAGTTGGATCCCCTCCTTTGGGCAGTGAGGTTGTATAGGTCTAAGGTTCCTTTGATTGCATTTTCAAATTTTTATCATGTCATTTGCTTTGTATGTTGAATATAAACCCTAATTCATGCCTTCCTTTGCATCCATCTTCTATTTGCTTGCATACCATGACTTGCCATGACATTTTGTGCATCCATTTGATTCATAACAAAACTTAGGACATATTAGAATCATGTTTGATCATTGCATCATTCCTTTGCCATGTTGTATGTCCATTACATTTCATAACTTTTCATGAACATCCATGGTTCAAAGCATGCTTCTCTTGCATCCATATGTTTGTATGATCATTCTTATGCCTTGCCTCATGTTTGCATCATCTCTTAGCATCATTAACATCATACTCATGCTTCTGGATTTGGTTTGAATCATGGCATTGCATCTCATTTTGCATTGCATTTCATTTCTTTTGCTAACTTTTCAGGTGGTAAGTTGTTTGAGAAGTGAATTTGCCTTCACTTCTCACAATATCTTTTCATCTCTCTTATGCATCATTGCTGCATTTTATCTTGTGCTTTGGGTTGAGCTTGCTCATTCTTGTTCATCTCACTTTCTTTCTTCAAGCAACTTGTCTTCTTAAGTGAAGCAAGTTGTTTTGCTTCTTGCTCCTTTCATCTGTTTCTCTTCCTGGCGGTTCCTTTGAAGATCTTTCTCTTAAGCCTCACAAACCCTAGGACTTCCAAGCATGATAACATTATAGGATTGTTTAGTCCCCCCCTTAGACTCTTTCCTTTGAGTTTTCTTTGAGTCTTCTCTTCTCATCTCATAATCAGGGACTAAACCCTAAAGGCTTTAAGGCTTTGTGATTAAGCTTATGTCTGCATCCTTCTATTAGGATGGAATGTATAACTTTAATCCTAAGTGTTAAACCCTTAATGTGTTTAAATCCTTTAATCAATTCACCTAATAATCAACAAGACATCAAGCTTGTAACTTGGGCCTTGCATTAGGGTTCTAATTCTTCCTTAATTGGTTAAGAAGGACTAACCCTAGTGTTAATGGACAAGTCCCCCTCAAGTTGTCTTACAAACCATAAAAATTCACTTCTTTATCTTATCTTTAACTAAAATCCACTTAATAAAGGCTTTGTTTTGTCATGAGGTTAATCCCTAATCATGGATTAAGTTGAGGAGTTTTCCTCAGCTTAAATGCTCTCATCTATTATCCTTCTATTAGGATGGTGTAATGAGTCCATTAAATCCTTGGTTATGGCTTAATCTCATTACTTAACACTAAACAAAAACAACAAAAACATCTAAATAATCACAAGTAGGATAATGATCTTAATCCTATATCAGGATGATTAAGTGTGAGATGCTGACTTCACACTTAAGGTATTCTCATTACCCCTAATCAGAGGGAGGATGTGATGAGTTTACTAATCCATGGGTTTAGGCTTAAGCTCATTAACTTATTACAAACTCCAAAGAAATAAAATATTTAAAACACAAAAAACAAACAATAATCGCCTCCTTCAGGATTCTTTTCTCATCTCATTCACTCATAAACGAGAACTTTCCTTCTTCCGTCTAATCCAAGACAGTTTGCACTTGAGCCAGACAGGTCATACACTTGAGCATAGACAAGTAAGCAGTTCACAAGTCAATTTATCTTTCAGTCTCTTTGGGTCGAACTACGGTGTTCTGACTTCCTCATTGCACAAGAGGATACGTAGGCATAACTTAACAGTTATCGAACAAAAGTCTCTGTATATTCCCCCTCTTTCTGGCCTTATTCTTTAAGCCTCACAGTCTTGAGCTTCATACTCATGTTCTTGCACTGACACTCCTTTATTACACTTCAATTTTCTTTTGCACTGACACTTGCTTTCTTTTCCAGCATTGATACACAGAATAGCACAGACACTACCCCTTTAAAACACAAATCTTATAAACGTGGATCCCGTCGAGTACGACGGACAATCTGGGTGCTAATACCTTCCCAGGTTGTAACCAACCCCATTTCTCAGTCTCTCTGGTTCGCAACCGTCTTATCCATATCTTTTCCCAGGTCTATGCAGCATTACCTTTCCTCCGGGATAAAAATGCCTAGCTGGCGACTCTTGTCTTTCTGAGTTCACCCCTGTGTGTTCTCATCTCCTTTCGCCGACCGTTCGCGTCTGTACCCCTTCTGACCTGAGGTGTCATTCGGTGGGAGCGACATACTTGAGGTATGGGTCATGGAAGGCTTGGTTGCAAGGGGTGTCTGGCCTCAGCTGAGTTCAAGGAGGTCCATAGGATTGAAATATTGCAGCTGGATCACTTGATGCTAGGGTTTCTATGTGTTTTGTAAATTTTCCCTCATTGGTGTATCTTGTGATTCAAGGCATGAAACCTTCCAATTCTTGGGCCAAATCTGATGCTTTGAAGTTGTTTTATCATGTTATGTCACATTTGGGCATATTAGAAGTCATTAGAAGCCTTGGCAAGTGGTTTTGCAAAAAATCCTCTTTGGTGCATTCTTGAAAATTATAGGATTTTTGCCAACTTTGAAAGATCATAACTTGAGTTCCATAATGAATTAGAACATGTTCTTGTACTATTTGAAAAGGGAAATACCTAATCTACAACTTTCATGACCAAGAATTTTTCATTTGAAGCATTTTTGGTTGAGAAAGAGGAGGTTGAAGAACTTTCCCAAAATGGAAAGTTTCCATTACAAGTCATTTCCATTTTTGGAAACTTTTGGTTTAGCTCAAATTCTTCAATTTTGTGAACTTCCAATCACTTCAATGATCAAATAAAGATCATATAACTTCAATTTGATAAAAATACCCCTTTGGTTCCATTGTTGAGGGCCTCAGATGCCCTGATTATGCTCTGACTTGCTCAAGAAGTTACCCAGTGAACAGGTGACTTCCACAATGAATTTCCTCATCAAACATGGTACATATGATCCTTATAACATCTTAAGAACATTAGAAACAAGAATGACCAAAAAATGGAGTTAAGGCCTCTGAAACCAAAACCCTAATTTTGGTCATTTGTGTAGTGAAAATCCTAGCTCTGCTTCCATGCTTTCCCAGTTCTTGTGATTTCTTGACTTCCATGAACTTTTAGGGATATAATATGATGATATAACACACATGGACCCTCTTGGAATGCTTGGAGGCCTTTGGAATGGCTCAGATGGATCCTTGTATTGCTCACATCACAAACCCTAGATGCAGATGAACTTAAACTATGCAGATGAAACAAAAATGAAATATGATGATATGCTTATGTTTATGCTAATATGAAAGATCACAAGCCATGGTGTGAATATGAGTGAGGGAAAATTTGGGGTGTTAACATCTGCCCCTATTCAAACATGAGTTAGTTGTGCAGGATGTAAGCGCCTGGCTTAACAGACAAACAAGATAACTTGTGGTTGAATACCAAAGACAGCCCGAAATTTGCACTCACTGGGAATAAGAAGAAAAGGGATATAAATTGTAAAAGACAACATAGTATGATTATTAAAATGTGGGAAATGGAGGACGACCATCGAGAAGAGGACAACTGCTGGGGATAACACGGTAAGCTAAGCGATGACGGGGACGACCGACAAGCTGGGGAAATAAAGAGATCCTAAAGGGGACGACCATCATGCTCGGAAAGTAAAGTAAACAACGATGGGGACGGCCATCGGATTAAATAATAAATGAAATAATGATGAGGGACGAACATCAAAGGTGAAGGACGATCACCTAGCAGGGGACGACTGCTCTTTATTGCGACATAGGACGAATGTCGGATAGAAAAGGTCGACGATGGGGACGGCCATCGGATAAAATGATGAAGGACGATCATCAAGAGGTGAAGGACGATCACCTATCAGGGTACGGTTGCTCTCGAGGTTTATCACGACATAGGACGAATGTCGGATAACAAAATCAACGATAGGGACGACCATCGGATAAAAAACGATGAAGGATGATCATCGAGAGGTAAAGGAAGATCACCTAGTAGGGGACGGCTGCTTTTTATCGCGACATAGGACGAATGTCAGATAGAGAAGGGTTCCAATAATGGAGACTTCGCTGGAGAAAAGGATGAGGGACAGTCATCCAAAGGTGAAGGACGATCACCTGGCAGGGTACGGCTACCGAAAGTATCACGACATTGGACGAATGTCGGATAGGAGAAAATTTGTTTTGCTGGGGACTGGTAAACACGGACGAGTGTTTACGCTCAAGAATAAAAGCTATAAGTGTTTGACGCTGTGTACAGATTAAAGATCCGGACGAGCATCCTTAGGATCATGATGCGGACGAGTATTGGTAGAAACAAACACTGACACGCATTCAGAGGTGATGATACGGACGAGTACCAACTGGTTAACAGAGAACACAGACGAGTGTTGGATCTGTGGGGAATAATATATACGAGATACAGACAAGTATCAGAGACTTCTGTATAAGTATTGGTCTGTTGATGAAGTATGAGCAAGATACGAACGGACGTTCAACTTGTTGGGGAATGTATGACGCGGACGAGTGTCAAATGAGAAAGTATAAGTCATGAACAAAAATTTGTATACGAGAGTGTAAAAGGTGTTCTGGTGACACGGATGAGTGTCGAAAAGAATGTATTATAAAGGAGTGTTTGGTTTGCAACAAGTGTTTTGGTTACTGTGCTAGGGAAAGGTGACACAGACGGGTGTCAAAAGGGTATGTATAGGTATCTGTATTTGAGAGGATGTTTTGGCTTATATCTGCGGGGGATACATGACACGGACGGGTGTCGAAAGAGTATATATAAACAGGCTTTTGTGTTGGCGAGTGCAAAGGGGACGCTTTGGCTTTTATTTACAGGGGAAATGGGTTTTTATATATTGTTGATGAGATACTGATGGCAATTGCAGGTGACTGGCTCGAACCTGGCTTGTGATTATGCAATATGTTTAATTTTCGCCGTAATGCTCCGTATTAGACGGAATGCTACGCTCTGTGGGGAAAAATGATGTGAATGATATGATTATGCAAAAGAGAAACCGATCTGAGATTCGGATCCCGCTGTTACAAAGATCTCTGGCTAATCTGCTTGGAGGGGTATCCCAGCTGGGGGAGATCTTTGGTAGATCTGATAAGATATATAGCTCTGCTTGGGGGAAATAGATCATTGACAGACCTATCCTGTAAGGGGAAACCTAGCTGGGGGAAAGGAAGCTCCCGTCACTTTTTTGTGTGAGAGTTTCAGGCATTGCTCTTCTGGGGAGAGGCTGGGACTTCTGTGGGGAGATTGGCTGGGGATGCTCCCGTTGAGTAGACCGGTGCTAGGGATGAGGAGGCTTTGTAACACCCCAAATTCGATTATGAGTAATTGTTGCTTATTTGAGGATATATGATGATTTTGGAAAATAGGTGGTTATGTAGCCCGATGCATTGTGGTGATATTATTTTAATAATATTAATAATAAGAATAATCATGTAGAATTATTCGAAATTATTGTTTATTATTTAATAATTATAGAAACGGGAGTGTGGAGGTTATGTTGGTCATTTGGGAGTATAAGGAGTAATTTTATATAATATGAATAATTAGTGTATTATTATATTAGTATTATTTAATAAAAATATTGAGGAAAAGGGCAAGATGGTCTTTATGAGGAAAGAGTAAGGTTAAGTTGGGAAAAACATAAATTGGGATAGCTTTTGTAAAAGTGAGTATACGATCAAAATTGGATCTATCGTGTTTTTGGAAAAGAGCTCGTAAGAAAGGAAGGAGAAGAAACTCAGAGTCAGGAAGTCACGAAGGACCTTGGAGACGTGTATCAATCGGCGAAATTCTCTAAGGCATGGGGAGTTTTTATAATCTATGATAAATGTATAGGAATTGGAATATGAATGGATTATGATTGTATGAGTTTTAGGAGTTTTTGGGGTTTTGAGTTAGGTTGAGTTTCATGAGAAATCTTGATGAATTAGAGCGATTAGAATGAGTTATAATCGTATATTGGTCTGTATAATTGTTGCCTGGATGTTGTTGAGGTTTAATTGATGTTTTTGAATGGTTTTTGAGTGTTATGATGTGAAATCCGTAATGGGGTTTGGGAATTTTGGAAATTGGAACAATGTTCAATTGTGTAGCAGAAGACTGTTGAAACGCGTGCGTTAACCGGTTAACCATTGGAAGTTTTGGGCATTTTTCTGAAGTTGCGCAGGCGTTAACCGGTTAACGCTTTGGTTAACAGGTTAACACTGTTGGAATGACAAATTTTAATTCTTTAAAAATTCATATCTTTTAAACCGTAAGTCCGATTCGCATTCCGTTTGAAGCGTCGGATAGAGCATAAACTGAACTTTATTTCGATGAATAAAAATGAGAAAAATGCAATAGTTTTGATAAATGAATTTATGAAACAACCTTGTATTTACCTCGTAATTTACCGGGTACGGGTTAATCTTTGATGTGTTAGAGTGGTTATAGAACCAGTGTTCTGGGTGTAATGTCATGATGATGATATATATATATATATATGATTAATTGGTGTTTTGTTGTTGATGTGTTGTCATGACGAAAGATATTATTTTACGATGATTATTTGATGAACATGAAATGAATGGTTATGTCTTGATGAGTTGAGATAGCTAATGAGATGAGGTTTCGGTGTATTTTCATGATGAAATTATATGATTATTTGATGTTTGAACTATTAGATATGAAATGAATGATGCGCATTTGACTTCTCGATGAATATTTACGGTGTAACGCATCATTTCATTTCATAACATTCACGATGGGGCTTCGGCCTATTTATTTGCTTCAATCCCATTGTGTGGATTGAAGTGTCTCGATGATTATGGTGTGCTCCCTTATGGAGGGTTGATGGTCATGTATCCATCTCACGATGAAAATGGTACCACATGCATATTGCATATCAGGATGTTAGAATTGCATATTTTGGATGAATTTCATGACTGTATTGGTGTTGATTGATTTCATGATAGTGTTGTGGTTGTTGCTGAATTTTGTAGTTGACGATGTCATGATATGTGTACTAACTTATTTATGATTCTATATTCTTGTAAGTTTATGATATATTATGATTACTCACCCTGCCTGCTTGGAAATGTTGCCTCCTTTGTGGGTAACTTGCAGATGTCAAAGAGTAGACTTGCAGTGCAATAGGAGTTTCACGATTCTCGGAGCATCTTTAGTGTTCCTTATTAGTGGTTCTGGTTTATGTGTCCTGCTCTGTGTCATGTAACACTGGGATGTGTTTTCTTTTGCTAAAATGTTTTCAGTTATGTTATTATTTGGATAAATGTTTTCCCATTTTATGATGTTAAATTCAGGATGGTGAAAATTATGTTTATGAAGTAAACTAATGAAGTTTTGAATTTTGAAGTTTAAATTCCGCTGCGAAATGCTTTATGTTATTCTTGATGTTGTTTAACCCGTGTTACGGGACAGGACACTGTTTGTGTTGAATTATGATGAAAATGTGATACCATTTTCTTGATGATTACTCTGATATTATTTAAATATTATGTTTTGGGGTAGAAGGGTGTTACATTAGTGGTATCAGAGCAGGTCGGTCTGTCCGGCCAGTGTCGTTAATGTCGATTATTTCCCTAGTGCGCGATATGTGTGTGAAACACTATCGGCACTTGTTTGTTGGTTTCTAGTTGTTGTTTGTAGAGATTAGTTTGGAAGTAAGTGGGGGAGAGACTCGCCCCAGAATGTTATTAGTAGGAAGAAGTTGGTTCGAGTTGAGGTTGGTTGCGAGAGTGCAAGGTTGTAAAGGCAATGTTGTTGTGGACCGACAGGAGTTTGGACTCCTGAATACGTATCGGTCGGATTTTAGAAGTGCATATATTTTAGATGAGAACTATTTAAGAAGGAAGATTTATTTTGATGGGAATGATAAGTTGACTGACCAAGTTGCTAGATTGTTTTTCTTTGAGTGTAGATGGATTAAGCTGAGTAATTTTTGAAGTTGGAGTTAGAGTAAAATCCTTGGTAGAGTTTGGAAGAAAAGGAGGAGAGAGATTGAACTTATGTTCATCAATCTCAAAATTCTGGTTTTTGAGATCTTGGAGCAGATGTCACGAGAAGTGGTATAACTTTTTTCTCGTGACTTGAAATGAAGCAGTTCTGGACTTTTTGGAAAGCTTACAGAATTCTCTACAGTTTACATATAAGATTTGAATTCGGAATGTTTGTGATAAGGAAGATAAGTGTGTTTTACTAGTCGGGTCTGCTGCTGATTTTGGAAAATTCTGCATACGAGAATTCTTGACCAGTCCCATTGCAAGGGGAATAACTTTTTACTCGTAAGTCGGATTTGAGTGATTCTTGATGTTCTGAAATCTGCACAAAATTCTCCTCATGTTAGGATATATATTTTTTATTTGGAGGTCTTTATTGGAGAAGATAATTGCGTTCAAAGTGGGGAGTGTTTTGCTGTAAAGTTTAGGAAGATGAAATATTGAAAAATAATAAGATGTCGGTATTAGAGGGAATGCATAAGTATTTGGAAAATGCATAAATGTGTAATGAGGATGATTAAAGTTCTGATGATTATAGGATAGTAATGTTGAGAGGAAGATGGATGTTTGAATTGTGTTGTTAAGAATTATAATTTGAATGAAAGTCATGAATGGAAGAGAACCAAATTGGATTGTGCTTAATGTTGTAGTGACTACGGTGTTATAAGAATATTTGAAGTAGTGTTATACAAGGGAATGTATGATGGGTTGTGTATTGGATTTTGGATGTCTTGGTGAAATCGACTAAGTCGGAATTAAGGAAACTAAGAAGATGTTGATATGTTTTAGAGAGTTGGCGGGGAATTATGCCTACGGACTTTATTCAGTTGAAGTCGAGCTGGGCATTTGAGTATTGTTTGAATTATCGATGAAGAATCATATATAAGAATGTTAGTCAGATTTATGAATGATGGTATGAAGTTACGTTGGGAGTAAATAGTATTGAGGAAATTTATAGTTAAACTCTAGATAATAAAATTATTGTTTGATGATAAAGTAAGTGGCATGAGACTTGGAGTTTCTTGAGATGATTCGAGGTTACAGTATATGGAAAAGTAAGACCAAGATTTTCAAGAGTATAGGATTGAATTGAGTTGAAAGAATCCGACGAAGTAAGATTATAAGTGGGTTTATTAAAGTGTGATTTTGATTAGAACATGGATAATTGTTTTGGTTGCGTTGGTTCGGATAAGAATTTATGAAAGGTGTGTTAGTATGAGTAAGAATCGAGGATTCAATACGTTGGATTAATTAGAAGCAAAGAAATATGAGTTATCTTGTGGAAACTATTGTATCGATGTACCTTATATTGTCATAATGATATAGTGTGTTTAAGGTAATTTTCGAAGGAGGTATTATTTAAGATGGTAAAGTTGTAGTTGTGTTGAGGATAATTGGAAATTCATGAAGTATGTAAATTTTTGACCAAAATTTGGAAGTTGTCGCGGTTGTATTTATGATTGAACGTTCGGAGGTGTTGCCTTATGAATTTAAGTTGGATATATTCGGTAACTACAAGAGTTGAATACCTATTGAAATGAAATTCTGAAGAGTTAAGTCGAAGGTGTTATGGATGTGTTCGTTTGGTGATTGAAGAAGTTGGAAATAAAATCGGTAGTCCTGGAACTTTACAGAGTAATCAGAGTGCACAACGAATGCGTGGTGCAGTGTAGTTGTTGTTTGCGAATGAAGACGATGTTGATAGTCGATTGTTTTGATGTTGGATTTAAACTGTGTTTTCCAGACATTTCGAGAATTAAAGAAAGTGTTTTTTTTAGAGGGATATAAAAGTCGACTGAGTATTCATCATGGCGCTACGAAGATGTATTAGGATTTATGCAGGTTATTTTGGTGACCGGGTATGAAAAGGGTATTTCTGAATTTGTATATGTTTGTTTGACATGCTAGAAGTCGAAGATTAAACATCAGAGACCTTCAGGTATGATGCAACCATTGAATGTTCCTGAGTGGAAATGGGATAGCATTTCCATGGATTTTGTGACTGGGTTACCTAAGACTGCAAGAGGTAATGATTTGATGTGGGTAATTATTGACTGATTAACTAAGTCGGCGCATTTCTTGTTAAAGAAGATTAATTATTCTATGTAGAGGCTAGTTGAGATTAATATTGAGGGAATTGTGAAGTTGCACGGTGTACCTTTGAGTATAGTATCAGATAGAGATCTGCGGTTTAAGTCGAAGTTTTGGAAGAGGTTGCAAGATGCTTTGGGTACTAAATTGAGGATGAATTCTGCTTATCATCCACAGACAGATGGTCAGACGGAAAGGACATTCCAATCTTTAGAAGATCTGCTGAGAGCTTGTGTTTTGGATCAAGGAGGATCTTGGGATAGTCATTTGTCATTGGCTGAGTTTACATACAACAACAATTTTCATGCTAGTATTAGAATGGCTACATATGAGGCGTTGTATGGTGGACATTGTCGCACTCCATTGTGTTGGTATGAGTCAGGAGAGAGTTTGTTGCTTGGGTCAGAGGTTGTCCAGGAGACAACGGAAGATAAAAATAATTTGGGAAAGGATGAACACGTCGCAGAGTCGTCAGAAGAGTTATCATGATGATAGGAGAAAAACACTTGAGTTCCAAGCGAGAAGATCAAATAAGGGAGTTGTATCTGACTATGTCTACTCCTGGTAATTTTCGAGGACGAAAATTCTGTAAGTGGGGGAGAGTTGTAACACCCCAAATTCGATTATGAGTAATTGTTGCTTATTTGAGGATATATGATGATTTTGGAAAATTGGTGGGTATGTAGCCCGATGCATTGTGGTGATATTATTTTAATAATATTAATAATAAGAATAATCATGTAGCATTATTCGAAATTATTGTTTATTATTTAATAATTATAGAAACGGGAGTGTGGAGGTTATGTTGGTCATTTGGGAGTATAAGGAGTAATTTTATATAATATAAATAATTAGTGTATTATTATATTAGTATTATTTAATAAAAATATTGAGGAAAAGGACAAGATGGTCTTTATGAGGAAAGAGTAAGGTTAATTTGGGAAAAACATAAACTGGGATAGCTTTTGTAAAAGTGAGTATACGATCAAAATTGGATCTATCGTGTTTTTGGAAAAGAGCTCTGAAGAAAGGAAGGAGAAGAAACTCAGAGTCACGAAGTCACGAAGGACCTTGGAGAGGTGTATCAATCGGAGAAATTCTCTAAGGTATGGGGAGTTTTTATAATCTAAGATAAATGTATAGGAATTGGAATATGAATGGATTAGGATTGTATAGGTTTTAGGAGTTTTGGGGGTTTTGAGTTAGGTTGAGTTTTATGAGAAATCTTGATGAATTAGAGCGGTTAGAATGAGTTATAATCGTATATTTGTCTGTATAATTGTTGTCTGGATGTTGTTGAGGTTTAATTGATGTTTTTGAATGGTTTTTGAGTGTTATGATGTGAAATCCGTAATGGGGTTTTGGAATTTTGGAAATTGGAACAGTCTGCAATTGTGTAGCAGAAGACTGCTGTAACGCGTGCGTTAACCGGTTAACGCTTTGGTTAACCGGTTAACCATTGGAAGTTTTGAGCATTTTTCTGAAGTTGCGCAGGCGTTAACTGATTAACACTTTGGTTAACCGGTTAACACTGTTGGAATGACAAATTTTAATTCTTTAAAAATTCATATCTTTTAAACCGTAAGTCCGATTCGCATTCCGTTTGAAGCGTCGGATAGAGCATAAACTGAACTTTATTTCGATGAAAAAAATGAGGAAAATGCAATAGTTTTGATAAATGAATTTATGAAACAACCTTGTATTTACCTCGTAATTTACCGGGTACGGGTTAATCTTTGATGTGTCAGAGTGGTTATAGAACCAGTGTTCTGGGTGTAATGTCATAATGATATATATATATATATATATATATATATATGATTAATTGGTGTTTTGTTGTTGATGTGTTGACTTGACGAAAGATATTATTTTACGATGATTATTTGATGAACATGAAATGAATGGTTATGTCTTGATGAGTTGAGATAGCTAATGAGATGAGGTTTCAGTGTATTTTCATGATGAAATTATATGATTATTTGATGTTTGAACTGTTAGATATGAAATGAATGATGCGCATTTGACTTATCGATGAATATTTATGGTGTAACGCATCATTGCATTTCATAACATTCACGATGGAGCTTCGGCCTATTTATTTGCTTCAATCCCATTGTGTGGATTGAAGTGTCTCGATGATTATGGTGTGCTCCCTTGTGGAGGGTTGATGGTCATGTATCCATCTCACGATGAAAATGGTACCACATGCATATTGCATATCAAGATGTTAGAATTGCATATTTTGGATGAATTTCATGACTGTATTGGTGTTGATCGATTTCATGATAGTGTTGTGGTTGTTGCTGAATTTTGTAGTTGACGATGTCATGATATGTGTACTAACTTATTTATGATTCTATATTCTTGTAAGTTTATGATATATTATGATTACTCACCCTGCCTGCTTGGAAATGTTTCCTCCTTCGTGGGTAACTTGCAGATGTCAAAGAGTAGACATGCAGTGCAATAGGAGTTTCACGAGTCTTGGAGCATCTTTAGTGTTCCTTATCAGTGGTTCTGGTTTATGTGTCCTGCTCTGTGTCATGTAACACTGGGATGGGTTTTCTTTTGCTAAAATGTTTTCAGTTATGTTATTATTTGGATAAATGTTTTCCCATTTTATGATGTTAAATTCAGGATGGTGAAAATTATGTTTATGAACTAAACTAATGAAGTTTTGAATTTTGAAGTTTAAATTCCGCTGCGAAATGCTTTATGTTATTCTTGATGTTGTTTAACCCGTGTTACAGGACAGGACACTGTTTGTGTTGAATTATGATGAAAATGTGATACCCTTTGCTTGATTATTACTCTGATATTATTTAAATATTATGTTTTGGGGTAGAAGGGTGTTACATTAGTGGTATCAGAGCAGGTCGGTCTGTCCAGCCAGTGTCGTTAATGTCGATTATTTCCCTAGTGCGCGATATGTGTGTGAAACACTATTGACACTTGTTTGTTGGTTTCAAATTGTTGTTTGTAGAGATTAGTTTGGAAGTAAGTGGGGGAGAGACTCGCCCCAGAATGTTATTAGTAGGAAGAAGTTGGTTCGAGTTGAGGTTGGTTGCGAGAGTGCAAGGTTGTGAAGGCAATGTTGTTGTGGACCGACAGGAGTTTGGACTCCTGAATTCGTATCGGTCGGATTTTAGAAGTGCATATATTTTAGATGAGAATTATTTGAGAAGGAAGATTTATTTTGATGGGAATGATAAGTTGACTGACCAAGTCTCTAGATTGTTTTGCTTTGAGTGTAGATGGATTAAGCTGAGTAATTTTTGAAGTTGGAGTTAGAGTAAAATCCTTGGTAGAGTTTGGAAGAAAAGGAGGAGAGAGATTGAACTTATGTTCATCAATCTCAAAATTCTGGTTTTTGAGATCTTGGAGCAGCTGTCACGAGAAGTGGTATAACGTTTTGCTCGTGAATTGAAATGAAGCGGTTCTGGACTTTTTGGAAAGCTTACAGAATTCTCTACAGTTTACATATAAGATTTGCATTCGGAATGTTTGTGATAAGGAAGATAAGTGTGTTTTACTAGTCGGGTCTGCTGCTGATTTTGGAAAATTCTGCATACGAGAATTCTTGACCAGTCCCATTGCAAGGGGAATAACTTTTTACTCGTAAGTCGGATTTGAGTGATTCTTGATGTTCTGAAATCTGCACAAAATTCTCTTCATGTTAGGATATATATATTTTATTTGGAGGTCTTTATTGGAGAAGATAATTGCGTTCAAAGTGGGGAGTGTATTGCTGTAAAGTTTAGGAAGATGAAATATTGAAAAATAATAAGATGTCGGTATTAGAGGGAATGCATAAGTATTTGGAAAATGCATAAATGTGTAATGAGGATGATTAAAGTTCTGATGATTAGAGGATAGTAATGTTGAGAGGAAGATGGATGTTTGAATTGTGTTGTTAAGAATTATAATTTGAATGAAAGTCATGAATGGAAGAGAACCAAATTGGATTGTGCTTAATGTTGTAGTGACTACGGTGTTATAAGAATATTTGAAGTAGTGTTATACAAGGGAATGTATGATGGGTTGTGTATTGGATTTTGGATGTCTTGGTGAAATCGACTAAGTCGGAATTAAGGAAACTAAGAAGATGTTGATATATTTTAGAGAGTTGGCGGGGAATTATGCCTACGGACTTTATTCAGTTGAAGTCAAGCTGGGCATTTGAGTATTGTTTGAATTATCGATGAAGAATCATATATAAGAATGTTAGTCAGATTTATGAATGATGGTATGAAGTTACGTTGGGAGTAAATAGTATTGAGGAAATTTATAGTTAAACTCTAGATAATAAAATTATTGTTTGATGATAAAGTAAGTGGCATGAGAATTGGAGTTTCTTGAGATGATTCGAGGTTACAGTATATGGAAAAGTAAGACCAAGATTTTCAAGAGTATAGGATTGAATTGAGTTGAAAGAATCCGACGAAGTAAGATTATAAGTGGGTTTATTAAAGTGTGATTTTGATTAGAACATGGATAATTGTTTTGGTTGCGTTGGTTCGGATAAGAATTTATGAAAGGTGTGTTAGTATGAGTAAGAATCGAGGATTCAATACGTTGGATTAATTAGAAGCAAAGAAATATGAGTTATGCTTGTAGTCTTCCCATCTTGGGATAGTACAAGTTTACCTTATGATGCACAAGTCTGATCAAGGTATCTTCTTCATAAAAGAAAAGTCTAAAAAACACTTCTTCACCTGTAAATAACCAAAAGCACTTAATAATTAAGCAAGTTAGTGAGCTTAGGCCCTAATCTTTGGGTTCAAGTTTTGGGAATCTTCTCCTTACTTGAGTGTGCTTGTTCTATTATTCCATCTTGGAATGTAGTGACAAGTGCACATTCCATTGAAAAGAGCTTGAGTTCACTTCCTTGTGACACACTCATAAAAGCTTCTAAAAAAATACAAACAAACAATAAGCGTATTTCCTTAGGGAATTCTTTTCTTATCTCCTTCGCTCCGTACGCGAACTTGCTCCTACTTGTCATATTGCAAGACGGTTACGCACTCGTCGTCCGAGTCTGCAACACCTGAGCAATGGCATAGGCAGTTCAAGATTTAATTCACAAGCAATTTTCCTTTTGGTACCCCTAGTTAGGGGAACTACGGCGTCTCTGATCCTCATTATCCCGATGAGGTACGTAGGCAGCGGGGTAGGGCCCGTTCGAGCACAATCTTTATTTTCCCTACATTTTTCATCTTTGTTCTCTTATTTTGTTCTTTTCCAGTTCCAGTTTCTTTTCGTTTTCTTTTGTTGCTGCAGTTTTCATCCCCTCACCCTTTGAAATAGTTTCTTTTGCAAGCGTGGATCCCGTCGGGTACGGCGGACGATATGGGTGCTAATACCTTCCCAGGTCGTAACCGACTCCCGAACTCAGTCTCTTTGGTTCGCAGGACTTGTGTCCTTCCTCTTCTTTTCTTCTGGTTTGTGCAGCATTACCATTCCCTTTCTTCGGGATAAAAATGCCTGGCTGGCGACTCTATTCTTTTTTCCGCGCCACTTTCGCGTTTGTACCAGGATGGAAATCCGGGGAGCGACAGCTTGGCGACTCTGCTGGGGACTATTCCCAGAATCTCTGGTTCCCCTGTGAGTCTCTCCTAGCGCTTGTTTGTTGTTGTTTCTTTGGGTGATGTTTGTTTGCTGTGGCTTGTTGTATTTTATTGTTGTTTATTTACAGCTTTATTTATAGCTTTATTTACAATTTTCAGTCTTTATTTACTGCATCATGTATATATACTGGACTGTCTGGACTGGTTTTCTTTGGTGGGATGGGAGTTACTGGTTCTTGTGAGATATGAGCCAAGTACCCGGCTCGAGTGCACCATAGGACTTAGAGTGGTTCCACTTTGGCCTCATGAGATCTTGTCATGGGGGTAGTAGTGAGTTCCACACCCAGGTTGCGATTGTCTTGGAAATGTCTTGATTTGGGGATCTTCCTCTCTCATTACATAACCCTGACAGTTATGTGCAGCTGGGGACCGATCATTGAGAACCTTGTGGAAACATCCCTCTTTAGTGATGACAATGGCAGCCCACGTTTCGTGGCAAACCCATTCGCATCCGAGGGCCCACCTGGGGATCGCATAGGATGACCTTGTTTCCCGAACTCAGCTGAGGCCTCCCTGCGTAGTATATAATGCCAAACCGATTCCCTGATTTGGTCATGAGCCATTTCTCGGAGATGGTGACAGTATTATTGCTATGTGGCTTTGAGAGTCCGTGATGTCTGACCCGGAGCCTTTTACCCGTGAGATTGGGGGGTGTTTACAGGTGTGCAGGAACCCATGACCTCAACATACACTCATCTGTTCAGTGGTTCTTGTTATGATTTTTGGTCCTATGATTATGATCCATGGTTCTATGATTCTATGGTTTCGAAGTTATGGTTCTGGAATTCTGGATTTCTTGATACTGTGATTCTGAGATCTTCTATCAGAGAGTTGTGATTATCAGAGGACATGACTCAGTAAACTTTTGGGTTTGCCAGTTATTCAGAGGGGCCCTTGTCAGTGTTCCAGTTCAGATGGTCCCAGTTGGTCATATGCTTGCATTGCATTACATTTGCATCATTCTTTGCATTAACTGTTTATGTTTCCCATTTTTCAGGTCATTGCTCACATCTGTTCCCAGTTCTGGTATTCTTATCTCCATGGCAGAAATCAAAAGAGATCCGAGAAAAAAGAATGTGCATTATACCTTTCTTCAGCCGGAAGTTAAAAGT
The DNA here is from genome assembly GCA_963966055.1 of Lathyrus aphaca. Classification (NCBI taxonomy): domain Eukaryota; kingdom Viridiplantae; phylum Streptophyta; class Magnoliopsida; order Fabales; family Fabaceae; genus Lathyrus; species Lathyrus aphaca. The sequence continues at coordinate 439,821,979 of OZ014522.1, read as the reverse complement.
GTTCAGAGGTTAGCAGGTTTGATGAACGATCAAGTCTTAGGTAATTTCAAGAAAAGATATGGCCAGATACTAAAGTTTGTGGACAAGCCTACTGCAGACCAAAAGGACAGCTTGCATACCTTGTTGCAATTTTATGATCCCCTGCTGCATTGCTTTGTTTTTCCAGGTTACATCTTAGCTCCGACATTGGAAGAGATCTCCAGCATGCTGAGTGTTCCGATCAGAGAGACATTTTCGTTCTACGGGTCAGAGGTTGTGCTCAGAGATGAAGACATAGCCAAGGTTTGTAGGTTGCCAGTTGTTTTAGTCAGAAAGGCTCTGCAAGAGAGTGAAGGCAGAGGTCTACCCTGGAGTGTGCTTATCCCAGAGGCTGAGAAGTATGCTACAGAGGCTAAGTGGAATGACTTTGGAGCTTTACTTGCATTGATGGTATATGGGTCTAGCTTGTTTCCCGGAGAGAAAGAGTTTGTCAGCTTAGAAGTGATCTCAATCTTTGCAAAAGGCAATCCAGTGCCTACTCTATTGGGTGACTTTTATTTTAGTGTCCATTACAGAAACGAGAAAGGTAGAGGTGGTCCAGTGGTCTGCTGTGCTCCTTTGTTTGCTGAATGGTTTGCTAGACAGTTGCCTAAGTCAGGTGCCTTCAAGGATATACGAGACGAATGGAGATGGTCTAGAAGACTGATGGGATTGACTGAAGAAGACATTGCTTGGGGTTATGACAGGGATTTTCTAGGAAAGGAGTTGATGGTTAGTTGCGGTAGGTTTGCTGGAGTACCTTTGCTGGGAAGGAAAGGTGTCATCGGTTACTACCCGACATTATCCAGAAAGCAGTTTGGCTACCCTTTGAAAGATCCTCCTCAGATGGAAATGTTTGCTGAATCTTTGTATTTTCCTGCTGACGGAAACAGAGAGTTAGTTCAACAAGCAGTCCAGTCGTGGGCTCACAGGATAAAAAAGGGGAAGAAAGACTTCGGCCGAGTTGATCCCAAGACATATCCACCATATGCCGAATGGTTGCAAAGACATATCGAGTCAGTTCTCATGCCTTTTTCAGTCGAGGCTCCACTTTATCCCCGAGAGGTACCAAGTCCGAGCAGTACGGTTTCCTTGGAGGAGTACAAGAAGCTAGAAGCTCAGCTGCATGAAGTCAGAGTAGAGAATATTGAGATGGTAAGCCTATACCACCAGGCCAATAGAGCCAAGAAGGAAGCTGAAGACAAGCTGCAGAAGCTCCAAGCCTCTTTAGAAAACAAAGAGAAGGATTTTGCCGGTAGAGAAGCCCATTTCCACAGATTGGGTATGATGGAAGATCAAAGAGAAGCTAAGCGCAAGGAGACTTTAAAGACTCTCAAGAGTGCTCGACAGTCCATTGTTTGGCTAAAAAGCCAAAGGGATGAAGAGCAAAAGAAATTCAAAGAGAAAGAAGAGTTCTTTGAAGTTCAGATGGCTTTCAAGAAGGAGGAAGTGGAGCAAGTCCATGCGATCCGGAGGGAGAAGACCCAACAGCTAGCCCAAAGCCAATTAGCTCTGGAGGAAGCAAGGAAAGAGATCGAAGAGCTCAAGCTGAGAGCAGGTGTCAAGAAAAGCAGGGCAGAGGTGGCAGATCCTGGGTCTTTGGCTTATTTGTTTATTGTTCAGGCTACCTACAGGCTTGTTGTAGGAGTCTTGCTTTTATTTTTTTTGTCTTTATGTACTGACATGTAACCCTTCGGGGAATATTTCTGGTTGTATTCTGACTTTTAGCTTACAGTGGTTTGTTCACGTTCAGTATCAATGTGAAAATTACCATTTTGAATGCGCAAGACTCGTTTGTCTGGATACTGCTAATGTCTGAACACTTATCAAAAAGAAAGTTTGAAAGCTAAGCACTGAAAGTGATTATCCGAGATAGATGCCAGAACTGGGGCATGCCAAATGCTTAAGATTGGGAATATGAACAGTTACATTGCATTGCATATAACCTGTTTGTTTGTTTTGCAGGTGTTGTCTCAGTTACTAACGTGTTTTGTGATCTCAGGCACTATAGCTCCTTGTAAAGTTCGAGGACAACCAGCAGTACACAGATATCCAACCAAGATTAACAGAGAACGTGTCATGGACCAGTTACAAGCGGACTTGACAGATCTGAGACAAAGGATGGATAATTTTATGACACTAATGGCTAGCATGGGGCAGAACCAAGAGCGTCTGCGGGAGATGGTTGAGAATCAGAATAGGAACACTGCGGCTGCTGCTACTGCTGACAATCATACCGGTGCGGGCGCACGTCAGGTTGAACCTCCTGTTACACAGCCAGGAGTGACAATAATCAATGATGGGTTGCGCAACCTTCAGATGGACAATCATGACGACCAGTTCACTCTACTTGATGAAACTGAAGGTCAAGGAGCAGAGATGAACAAGAGGTTCGAAGAGATGGTTGAGCAAATCAAAGCTATTCAGTCCCAAAGCTCTTTGGGATTTGACATAACCGACTTGGGATTGGTTCCTGGGGTCAGGATCCCGTATAAGTTCAAAGTTCCAACCTTTGAGAAGTATGATGGCACTACTTGCCCGAAGACCCATCTGCAATCATTTGTCGGGAGAATTGCTGCTCATACAGATGATGAGAAACTTTGGATGTATTATTTTCAGGATAGCTTGGTGGGAGCTTCTCTTGAATGGTACATGAAGCTCAATAGGGTCAGTATCAAGAGTTGGAAGGATTTAGCTGAAGCCTTTGTGAGGCAGTATCAATATAACATGGACATGGCTCCGAAACGCACGGAGTTGCAGCACATGGCTCAGGCGGCAAAAGAAAGTTTCAAAGAATATGCCCAGAGGTGGCGCCAGCTAGCTGCCAGGGTGAAACCACCCCTCTTAGAGGATGAAATGGCCGACATGTTTATGGGCACTCTCCAAGGTGTTTTTCTAGAGAGGTTGGCATCTAGCTCGGCCACCAAGTTCAATGATATAGTGATTGCTGGAGAGAGAGTTGAGACTCTGTTAAAGACGGGGAAGATTCAAGACCCTAATACTGCTGGTAGCTCTGGGGGAGCGAGGAAAGCCTTTGGCGGACCTCCTAGAAGAAGAGAAGGGGAAGCTAACGTAGTATATGGCCGAGGCAGAGGCAGAGGTTATAGACGAGAATACAATCAGATAGCTGCAATCACAATTCCCACTACACCAATTCAACCAGCTCAACAGGCTCTACAACAGCCTCAACAACAACAGCAGCGCAACTATCAACAGAGACTGTATCAACAGAGGCAGCCACGTCAAGCTGATAGGGTTTTTGATGTGATCCCAATGACTTACACAACTTTACTCCAGAGATTGTTGGAACTGGACTTAATTCAACTGAGGACCTTGGCTCCACCTACTGGAACTCTTCCTCCAGGTTACGACGCCAATGTTCGATGTGCTTTCCATTCTGGGGCACCCGGGCACTCAACGGAAAAGTGCAGGGCTTTGCACTATAAATTTCAAGAATTGATCGACTCCAAAGCAATCAATTTTGCGCCGCCTCCGAATGTCACGAATAACCCTATCCCTAATCATGGGGGAGCCAGGGTTAATGCTATTGAGATGGAGGAGAGGTTGAACTTGGTGGAGAAGGTTGAAGAAGTGAAGACCTCCTTGTTGCTGGTCAAGGAGAGGTTGGTGAAGGGTCAGGTTTTCCCGGGTTGTGGGCTTGATTGCGAAGACTGTGTTGAGTCGAAGAATGGTTGTGACAGATTGAAGACTGGTTTACAGAGACTGATGGATGATGGGCTGTTACAGTTCGACAGGGTTGTTAAGAGGACTGATGAAGTGTCAACGGTGACCATATACTATGATCCTGCTGAAATGCCAGCGCGAAGAGAGACGGTTACTATTTATGTCCCAGAAGTAAGTCCCGTCACCATCACGGTGCCTGGGCCTATTCCGTATTCAGATGAGAAGGCTATTCCGTGGCATTACAGATCAGAAGTGTATGTCGGAGGACAGAAAGTGGAAAATAAGACAGTAACCATGGACCCAGCTGTGGTGAATGTTGGGGGAAGTGGAGGTTTCACGAGAAGTGGTCGCTTATTCTCTCCCCAGACTTTGAGAGGAGACACTGATGCTGAGGCTTCTGCTAAAGCCAAAGGGAAGCAAATAGCAACTGACGATAATTCCACTCCTGCTACTGGTTAAAGTACTTTCGAGAAGGAAATGGAGGAGTTCATGAGGATTATTAAGAGGAGCGACTACAAGGTAGTCGAGCAGCTAAATGAAACTCCCTCCAAAATCTCTATCTTGTCGCTGCTAATGTGCTCACCAGCTCATAGAGAAGCCCTTCTGAAGGTGTTGCAGATGGCGTATGTTCCTCAGGAGATTACCGTGAATCAGTTAGAAGCTGTGGTGGGAAGTGTAAATGCGAGCCATGGTCTGGGCTTTACTGATAGAGACCTTACTACTGAAGGGAGGAATCATAACAAGGCTCTCCATATCACAATTGAGTGCAAATGGGCTGTGCTGTCCCATGTCCTGGTTGATACTGGGTCATCTCTTAATGTCTTGCCGAAGAAGGCGTTAATTAAACTCAATGTGGAAGGGGTTGTTTTGAGGCCAAGTGATTTGGTGGTAAAGGTTTTCGACGGTTCTCGGAGGTCTGTCTTTGGAGAGGTTGAGTTGCCAATCAAGGTTGGGTCGCAAGTGTTTAAGAGCACGTTCTACGTGATGGACATCCAACCTGCTTATAGCTGTCTGCTTGGTCGACCTTGGATTCATGCCGCAGGGGCTGTGACGTCAACCTTGCACCAGAAGCTCAAGTACGTAGCGGATGGTCAAGTTGTGACTGTGTGCGGTGAAGAGGACATATTTGTGATCCATTTATCTACATTTAAATATGTGGAGATGGATGGTGAAATTCATGAAACCCTGTGTCAGGCATTCGAAGCAGTGAATGTTAGTTCCTTGTCTCCTCTGAGTAGGGCTGAAGATAAAGAAGGTACGTCTATTACCTCCTACAAGCAGGCCAAGGAGGTTGTGCAATCAGGCAGTGCCCAAGGCTGGGGCAGATTACTGGAGCTGGAAAAAAAGGAAGACAAGTTTGGGCTTGGGTATCAGCCTGATGGGCTCGTCCGTTCATCAGACAACAAGACCATTACCTTTACTAGTGCTGGGTTGCTGGACCGCAACCATATTTGTGCTACCAGTGAAGACGGAGATAGCGAGTGCGATCTGGATAATTGGATCCGCCCGTGTGCACCAGGAGAGGAGCTACCCAATTGGTCTACGGAAGACATCGTCGAAGTCACTTGGATCACAAAGTAATTGTTTATTTGTCATTTTTCTACATACTGCATGTCAAATCCTGTACTCTGCCCAAGGTACAAGGATCCATTGTATGGGCCTCCATGTTTTGAAAGCATTTATTTGTCATAAATAAAGGACATTTTTCAATCAAATCGTTCTTTTTCTTTCAATTTTAATTTTTGCACAAATAAAGAAAATGGCAATGTGTTTTTCTTTCTTGCTTTTGGTGTGTGTTTTCTCTAAACAGATTCTGAATGAGCACATCACTTGTGCAGTGTCGATCAACCGGATTCCATTGACAACTCTCTTGCTATGACTGAGCATAACTTCGACAATCCAATCTACCAAGCTGTTGAAGAGGTTAAGGAAGATTATGAACTCCCTGAAGAACTAGTCAGGTTGTTGAGGCAAGAGGAAAGAGCTATTCAGCCTCATCAGGAGGAAATCGAGGTTATCAACATCGGCACAGAAGAGGTTAAGAAGGAAATCAAGATAGGTGCCAGCCTGCAGAAAGAAGTTAAGAAGGGGTTGATTGAAATGTTGCATGAATATGTTGACATCTTTGCCTGGTCATATCAGGACATGCCAGGGTTGGATACAGACATAGTTGTGCATCGACTACCGTTAAAAGAAGACTGTCCTCCTGTTAAGCAAAAACTGAGAAGAACTCGCCCTGACATGGCGATGAAGATCAAAGAGGAAGTACAGAAACAGTGGGACGCCGGGTTCCTTGCCGGGACTAGTTACCCACCTTGGGTAGCTAATATTGTTCCAGTGCCAAAGAAAGATGGCAAGGTGAGGATGTGTGTAGATTACCGGGACCTGAACAGAGCCAGCCCGAAAGACGATTTCCTTTTACCTCACATTGATGTATTGGTCGACAATACGGCTCAGTTCTCGGTGTTCTCCTTCATGGATGGATTTTCAGGATATAATCAGATCAAAATGTCACCTGAAGACGATGGAGAAGACAACTTTCATCACACCCTGGGGCACATTCTGTTATAAGGTGATGCCATTCGGCCTGAAGAATGCTGGTGCTACTTATCAACGGGCTATGGTAACATTATTCCATGACATGATCCATAAAGAAATCGAATGTTATGTGGATGACATGATTGCCAAGTCCCTCACAGAAGAAGACCACCTGGTAAATCTGTTGAAGTTATTCAAACGTCTGAGGAAGTACCAATTGAGGCTAAACCCCAACAAATGCACATTCGGAGTATGATCTGGTAAGCTGCTGGGATTTATTGTAAGTGAGAAAGGGATTGAAGTTGACCCTGTCAAAGTTAAAGCCATTCAAGAAATGCCTACACCAAAAACTGAGAAAGAAGTTCGAGGGTTCCTAGGTAGATTGAACTACATTTCAAGGTTCATATCTCATCTTACAGCAACCTGCGAGCCCTTGTTCAAGCTATTAAGAAAAGAACAAACGGTCAGGTGGAACGAAGATTTCCAGAGCGCTTTTGACAAAATCAAAGAATACTTACAGGAGCCTCCGATTCTTATGCCTCCAGTTGAAGGAAGACCTCTGATCATGTACTTGACGGTATTATAAGAGTCAATGGGGTGTGTGTTGGGCCAACATGACGAGTCTGGTCGAAAAGAGTACGCAATATACTACCTAAGCAAAAAGTTTACCGACTGTGAACAACGTTATTCACTGCTCGAGAAAACTTGTTGTGCTTTAGCGAGGGCTGCTCGCCGACTGAGGCAGTATATGTTGACCCACACTACCTTATTGATCTCAAAGATGGACCCGGTTAAATACATTTTTGAGAAGCCAGCACTTACCGGACGGGTTGCAAGATGGTAAATGATTCTCACAGAATATGACATTCAATACACATCCCAAAAAGCTATCAAAGGCAGTGTATTGTCTGATTATCTAGCTGAGCAACCCATTGATGATTACCAGCCTATGAGATTTGACTTCCCCGATGAAGACGTGATGTTCCTGAAAGCGAAAGATCATGAAGAGCCTATTCACACTGAAGGGCCTGACCCAGAAGAAGAATGGACTATGATGTTTGATGGGGCTGTTAATATGAATGGTTGTGGTGTTGGTGCAGTACTCGTTACGCCTAAGGGAGTTCACATGCCTTTCTCGGCAAAACTCACCTTTAACTGCACTAACAACGAAGCTGAATACGAAGCTTGTATTATGGGTCTTGAGGAAGCCATTGACCTCAGGATCAAGACTTTGACTGTGTTCGGAGATTCAGCTTTGGTAATTAATCAAACCAATGGCAAATGGTACACGCACCAAGATCATCTGATACCTTATCGGGACTACACAAGGAGGTTGTTGACTTTATTCACAACAGTCAAGCTTGAGTATGTCCCTCGAGATGAAAATCAGTTTGGAGATGCTCTGGCTACCATTTCATCCATGATCAAAGTTCAAGCTGCCAACTTTGTGCCTCAAATTGCAGTATCCAGACTTGACAGACCAGCATATGTATTTGCAGCAGATGTTGTTAAAGATGATAAGCCTTGGTTCCATGATATCAAATGCTTCTTGGAGGATCAAACATACCCACCTGGGGCATCTTCCAATGATAAGAAGACATTAAGAAGGCTAGCTGGTAGTTTCTTCCTGAACACTGATGGTTCCCTGTATAAGAGAAACTTTGATATGATACTTCTCAGATGCGTTGATAGGGCAGAAGCAGACTTGCTGATGCACGAGGTGCACGAAGGATCCTTTGGTACACATGCTGGAGGGCATTCAATGGCTAAAAAGTTGCTAAGATCAGGCTATTACTGGATCACAATGGATGCAGACTGTTGTGCCTATGCCAGAAAATGTCATAAATGCCAGATTTATGCGGATAAAGTGCATGTGCCTCCCAATCCTCTGAATGTGATGTCTTCACCCTGGCCCTTTTCCATGTGGGGCATTGATATGATTGGCAAGATTGAACCAACTGCTTCAAACGGCCACAGGTTCATCCTGGTCGCTATTGACTACTTCACCAAATGGGTAGAAGCTGCATCTTATGCCAATGTTACTCGCCAGGTGGTAGCAAAATTCCTGAAAAGAGATATCATATGCAGATATGGAGTTCCCGAGTGAATCATTACTGATAATGGTTCTAATCTGAACAATAAGATGATGGTAGAACTGTGCCGGGACTTCAAAATCCAGCATCACAATTCCTCTCCTTACCGACCAAAGATGAATGGTGCGGTAGAGGCAGCTAACAAGAATATCAAGAGGATTGTACAGAAAATGGTTATCACCTACAAAGATTGGCATGAGATGCTACCGTTTGCGTTGCATGGGTACCGAACGTCAGTCAGGACGTCGACTGGGGCAACCCCCTTCTCTTTAGTCTACGGCATGGAGGCAGTCTTGCCTGTTGAAGTGGAAATCCCTTCACTGCGGGTGTTGATGGATGTCAAGCTTGATGAGGCTGAGTGGGTACGTGCTCGATACGATCAACTATGCCTAATTGAGGAAAAGAGATTAGCAGCTATCTGTCATAGCCAGCTTTATCAAAGGAGAATGAAACGAGCCTTCGATCAGCGAGTACGTACTCGGGAGTACCAAGTAGGCGAGCTTGTACTCAAGAGGATCATTCCTCCCAGTTCAGATCATAGGGGCAAGTGGACCCCAAATTATGAAGGACCATTCATAGTGAAGAAAGTATTCTCATGCGGAGCACTGATGCTCACCACTATGGATGGCGAAGACTTCCAATACCCTGTTAACTCAGACGCAGTTAAAAAATACTTCGCATAAAAGACCCGCTGGACACAAAAACAGAATTATAGTCCAGGCAAAAAAAGGGCATCCCGGCGAGCTAAAAACAGAATAAAAGCTCGGGAAAAAATTAGGGAAAAATTAAAAAAAATGTACACCCGCTGAGTTGAAAAGCCACATCGGACAACTCAGGCAAAAAAAGGTAGCCCGGTGGATTGAAAACCCGAAAGGGCGATCCACGCAAAATCAGGGAATAAGCGAACAACTGCGCTCCGGTTTATCTGAACCACATCACCGCTTCAAACAGCTTGACCATATCAGAAGGGTAGAGATCAGCCCCCTCATTCTCTTCAGAAGGCCGAAGACGGAACGGAAAGTCTTGAGGATATGCCAGTCATAGCAGGAAGGAAACTCTTTGGAATGTCGTGCCATTGCCATTAGGATAGTTTCTTTTCTCAATTTTACAGTAGCTACCTCTTTCCAGGTGGTTACTTCCTGATGTAAAATTTTACCTATTCAGAGGCCAATCAATAAAAAGAATATTCAGTCAAACACCGTGTTATGTTTATTTTATTTACAAAAATGTCCTGAATTTTTGACAAATAACATTGCATGCGAAACATGTTGCTTTTCAAACTGATAAAAATGACATTGCAGAGACACTTAACATCGCTTTGAGTGTCAGGTGACGGCAGATGAATAGATCAGGCCGTACCAATCTTGGTGCATATGTGTGTATTCTGTTATTGCAGGATTTGCAGGTTATCACCGTATCCCCAAGCAGCAGAGGGTTATTCTCCAAGTAGAGGTATTTCCCCGGCAGAGCGCTTGTTTGCAAGTGACTTATTCTCAATAGGTATCTGAACACTTGCACTCCCCAGAGGTCGGGTCAATCCCCAGCAGGAGTCAGTAGAAGTCTCCCATCCTCAGTGGAGTTGTCAGAAGTTTATTATCCGCAACGGAATCGCTAAAAGTTCTCCTTGCCCAACAACATTGCAGGTAACTTCATTTCCCCAACATAGCAAGAAGAAACTCTCCCCAGTGGAGTCAGAGCAGGATGATCAGATCCTCAGCAGATGTTCAAAGCAGTTAAACAAAGTATACCTCACGCAAAGTCGTCTTTCCTCCAGTGAAAATCTCTCCAACAAGCATCAGGTTGCCAACACTTTGTTCCCATCAGAGTTAAAAGCTTTGAGTCCCCATCAGGTTGTCGGAATCTTCTCCCACAGGTCGCCAGGACTTCATTCCCCAGCCAGAGTGGAATTGTCTACTTCCCCAACTCTCCAAGAAGAACTAGCACTCGTCTGTGCTCGCATCTTTATTTGATGCCCATCCTCTTTCAGCACTCGTTTGTGCCTTTTCCTCAGCAGATTCCTCTTTATTTGAGGTATTCCTCAGCACTCGTCCGTGCTAGCATCTTTATTTGATGCTCATCTCTTTCAGCACTCGTCCGTGCCTTTTCCTCAGCAGATTCCTCTTTATTTGAGGTATTCCTCAGCACTCGTCCGTGCTAGCATCTTTATTTGATGCTCATCCTCTTTCAGCACTCGTCCGTGCCTTTTCCTCAGCAGATCCCTCTTTATTTGAGGTATTCCTCAGCACTCGTCCGTGCTAGCATCTTTACTTGATGACCGTTTGCAACTCTCGGCACTCGTCCGTGCTTATTATTTCTGTGAAGCTTTTCCCCAGTGAAGTTGCCTGTACTCGTCTGTGTGCGCATCTTCATTTGGTGCTCGTCCGCATCCCTGCAGCACTCGTCTGTGCATTTTTCGATTCCTCTTTATTTGAGGCATATTCCCGAGAAAGTCGCTGGTACTCGTCCGTACTCGCATCTTTATTTGATGCTCGACCGCATCTCTTAGCACTCATACGTGCTTGTTACTCCTTTGAAGATTGCTCGTCCGCATCCTTCGACACTCGCCCGTGTCTATTACTTATCTAGCGCTCGTCTGCATGCCCCGACACTCGTCCGTGTTTGGTATTTTCTTTTGAAGATCGTCTGGAATAAGCTGATACTCGTCCGTATCAATATCAGAAGCACTCGTCCGTGTTTCTTGGATCATCGTCCGGTACTCGTCCGTATCGTCGACTTATGACACTCGTCTGTGTTTCTTTGATGATCATTCCAATGCTCGTCCGCATTGAAGAGGTTGAAAATCCTGACGGTGGGATTAAGACGTCAAAACAATTCCCGGAGCCTGCGTAAGGGTTATCCGAAGAAGACTCATCCGTCTTATTCCACTTATCTGCGTAAGGATTCGTGAAGAGGTTGAAAACCCTGACGGTGGGATTAAAACGTCAAAACCATTCCCGGAGCCTGCGTAAGGGTTATCCGAAGAAGACTCATCCGTCTTATTCCACTTATCTGCGTAAGGATTCGTGAAGAGGTTGAAAACCCTGACGGTGGGATTAAAACGTCAAAACCATTTCCGGAGCCTGCGTAAGGATTATCCGAAGAAGACTCATTCGTCTTATTCCACTTATCTGCGTAAGGATTCGTGAAGAGGATTAGTCCATCCTAGTTGCATGTCTATCCCACAGACTTATATGCATTCCCGGAGCCTGCGTAAGGGTTATCCGAAGAAGACTCGTTCGTCTTATTCCGCTTATCTGCGTAAGGATTCGCGAAGAGGATTCGTCCATCCTAGCTGCATGTCTATCCCACAGACTTATATGCATTCCCGGAACCTGCGTAAGGGTTATCCGAAGAAGGCTCGTCCGTCTTATTCCGCTTATCTGCGTAAGGATTAGTGAAGGAGATTCGTCTATCTCAGGTTACTTTGAAGATTCTTAAGGACTCGTCCGCTTTCTGCACCTTGCGTCACAGGTCACAAGAAGACTCGTCCGTTTCATGTTTCATCAGAACCTTTGGTTTCGTTGGAAGGAGCTCGTCTGCTCATCTCTCAGCTCAGTTGCAACATCATTGGATTGGGTTTATTTCCCATTTCTTGTTTTCTGCATCAGAGCGCAAATCTCCGTTTTCTTGGGTATTCAACCACAGTTTATCTTGAACGGTCGAAAGCGGAAGCAATCGTCCTTTTCAGATCAACAGTTTCTTGAATAGGGGCAGCTGTAGAACCTCAAATTTGCCCTCTTCATTTTAAGCATCATAATACACCATTTGCATCATAAGCATATCATATATATAGCATTATAGCATAGAAAAATAAAGCATGACAAGCATCAAGCCCTAGCATGAGGCATATGGCCATCTGGGGAGGTGTTGAAGGCTATTCAAGTCAAGACAAGGGTTCCAATGGATTTTTGAAAGGCCTATGATGATTCTAAACTCCTTTGGCAAGGTCAAGTTCACTTGCAAAAGCTCAGAAGATTGCTTAATCATCACAAGTTTCAAGACAATACAAGGCTCCTAAGCAGTGCAACCAAATTAGGGTTTTGGTTTCAAGGGCCTTAACCTCATAATTTTGGCCAACTCTTTTGGGCAATGTTTTCTATATGATAAGAGGTTCCTACATGTCAATTTTCATGGAAAAATTCCAAGTGGAAGTCAGTCATTGCTTTAGTTACTTGCAGATGAAGCAGAAAGTCAACTGGGCCCAGAAAAAGTCAACTGTGCCATTCCAAAGGGTCCAACCCAATTTTTTTGGCCAAATGATGTCTATTCAATGTTATAAGATGTTTTTTGAGCTTAAAGTACAAGAATTTTGGTGATTTGAGGGGTTTTGGCAAAAGTGCACAAAGTTGGTCATGGAAAAGTTAATATTTTTGGCTATTTTGACCTAAAACTTCACAAGGCCTTAACTTGATCAAAAAATCTTCAATGGACCCAAAGTAAACATGAAAGTTGGAGAGTAAGGGCTTCCATTTTTAAAAAGTACAAGTACATTTTCATGGGATTTATGGTTTGAGAGATAGGGCCCTCGAAAATTTAGGTATTTTAGGGCAAATTTCCAAGTTTCAAGGCCAAGCCATTTGCACAAAGGCTCAAAAGTGGATAGTTTGCTATGCTATGTCCAAAGTAAGTTTACACAATCAAAATGCATCCCATTTAGGTCATTTGGCTCAAAGAAAAGTGGAAAAATTCATGCACATGAAAAAGTTCCATAAAACTTGCATTTTACCCTTGAATTTGCACAAGGCATGGCAATTGTGTGATAGCTTACATCCAAGGGCTGAAGTTGTTTGCTGGGAATCATTGGTGGGATGGTGAATGCACATGCAAGATAGGCCAGCAAATCATGAGCTTGGCATGCCTATGGCACACTTGGGCCAAAATTGCATTTTCACAAAAATCAGCTCTCTCTCACGTGCATTGGTTCTAACCCTTTTGCATTGCCATATATATTCTATAACAATAAGAATTAGGGTTAGAGGCAGCCAGAATACACACTCATTCTCTCATTCTCATCTTTTATGCAAAATTGCTCATTCTCCACAAACTCTTGCTACAAGAATCCATTCACAAAACTCTTGCTGGATTCTTAATCCTCATCACTCATAGATCATTTCCATACCATTTATTTGGATTATTCTTCAAGAATCATCCATTTCCCATTCCTTGTTCACATTTGCATTTTGTGCCATAACTTTTGATCTAGGCAATCTTTCTTCAATCCAAGACCACACTCATACTCCTCTCATATCAAGGATCATTAAGCACCCATGGATCTAGATTTATAGTGAAGTTTGTTCAAGTGGCCATTTGAGAAGCTTTGAAGCACAAGGAAGCACATTGCTGGATTTACAAGCTTGCAAAGCCTTAGATGCATTTATTTTGCATCTAAAGGGATAAGGAGATCATTTGCCATCACTTTATACCATTCTTGACTTCAAATTTGGAACACCACCTTAGGTATGCTCAAATTTCGAATCTCATAGAAATGTATTTGGTTGTGTGTTTTAGAATCCTCATGTTGTGGTGGTTACAATGCTCTTTGTAGTTTGTGAAATGGTTGAGTATTCACAAAGTTATGGTGATTTAAAGTTTCATGGACAATTTTATTTCCATTCATATCTTGAGTTTCTTTGAGTTTTAATCCAATCCAAGAATGTATTTGTGTTTAGTGATGTTAGATTATGTATTCTGGAGAGTTTCATGGCTTGCCGCGGCTTGTTTTGATTTTTCATGTGGATAAGGTTAGGGTTAGGGTTTGTTCATTAACGGTGGTGAAGGTTTAGGGTTTTTTCTCATGAAGAAGAAGGTGCAGCAGCCCCCAGCGCTATCTGCACCCCCCCCATGCGCGGCCCATGTGGTTTTCTTAACTAGCGTGTTACTTCTTGCACCCCCTTGGCCCATTTGCTTTATTTTTATTCTTTTTCTTTACCAATTTTATTTCATTTGCTTTTGATCCATTTTAAATACTTCCTTAACTCTAAAAAATCCAAAACAATTCATATTCACTCCTTGATTCATCTAGTTTTTTATCATAATTTTTCCAGATTTTTATTTTCAACCCACGTGGCCAAATAAATTCAACATTGAGCATTGCTTTCTTGTGTACTCTCATAGACCAATATGCCTTGTCCAATTTCTATTTTTCTCATCCTTTAAGCTATGAACCCCATTCTTTTTGCATTCAAATCCTAAGACACTCTACTATCTTCATGATTTATCTTGGATTTTCACAAATTTCCTTGCTGGACTTTGCTTGAGTTACTTGTGCCTTAATTTTCATAACCCTAAATGGTGATACCTTGCATCCTTGAGCTTCATTGACCTAGTTTGGTGCTGTATTTTTGCAAACCCTTTTGGATTATCATTTCTTTGTGTTTGGAGAGTACTTTGCTGGTTGGGTAGATTTTTTAAATGCTTGGATCTTTTTCTTGGGTATTTTCTTCCTCACCTTGCCTTGTTTTGCATTCTTTGAGTCTTCTAGTCTCTTTTAAGTTTAGAAGAGCACTTGTACCAACTTCTCTTCATCTTTTAGGGTCCTTTAGAGGTCTATGGTTGCTCCTGGTCTTAGGATAGGGTTTGAGTCTCCTTGAGTCTTGGTGTTGGGTCTCTTGTATGTGCTTTATTTCTTTAAGTGTTATGCATGCCTTTTTTGCACTTGTTTCACTTCTAATCATCTCAATATGATCTTGTGTTGCTTTGCTTATTATCTTGTGAGCTCATTGCCATGCCTATATGCTTGTGTAGCTTCTGACTTGTTGGTTCATGCCTTGATTCTATGTTGTTACACTAACCTTGCAGGGGCTATGGTAAGTTTGAGATGTGGGAATTGAGTTCCACATCTCCATTTCTCATCTCTTCTCATATTGTTTATATGGACTAACATCTTATTGTTGGGCTTAGGCCTTTCTCATCTCTCCTCTTATATTATTCTTCTTCTCTTGAGATCCTTTTTAGGTTAGAAAGACCTCACAAACCCTAGGAACTCCATGCATGCTAACTTAGGATAGAAACTTCCCCCTAGTTTTTCCTTTTTGCTCATTTGTTTCTCTTTCTCTTCTCATCTCATAATCATAAAAAACACTTTAATAACTTTGAAGTGATGCATTGATCCATAGCCTTATTCCATGAGGTATGCTTGTAGTCTTCCCATCTTGGGATAGTACAAGTTTACCTTGTGATGCACAAGTCTGATCAAGGTATCTTCTTCATAAAAGAAAAGTCTAAAAAACACTTCTTCACCTGTAAATAACCAAAAGCACTTAATAATTAAGCAAGTTAGTGAGCTTAGGCCCTAATCTTTGGGTTCAAGTTTTGGGGATCTTCTCCTTACTTGAGTGTGCTTGTTCTATTATTCCATCTTGGAATGTAGTGACAAGTGCACATTCCATTGAAAAGAGCTTGAGTTCACTTCCTTGTGACACACTCATAAAAGCTTCTAAAAAAACACAAACAAACAATAAGCGTATTTCCTTAGGGAATTCTTTTCTTATCTCCTTCGCTCCGTACGCGAACTTGCTCCTACTTGTCATATTGCAAGACGGTTACGCACTCGTCGTCCGAGTCTGCAACACCTGAGCAATGGCATAGGCAGTTCAAGCTTTAATTCACAAGCAATTTTCCTTTTGGTACCCCTAGTTAGGGGAACTACGGCGTCTCTGATCCTCATTATCCCGATGAGGTACGTAGGCAGCGGGGTAGGGCCCGTTCGAGCACAATCTTTATTTTCCCTACATTTTTCATCTTTGTTCTCTTATTTTGTTCTTTTCCAGTTCCAGTTTCTTTTCATTTTCTTTTGTTGCTGAAGTTTTCATCCCCTCACCCTTTGAAATAGTTTCTTTTGCAAGCGTGGATCCCGTCGGGTACGGCGGACGATCTGGGTGCTAATACCTTCCCAGGTCGTAACCGACTCCCGAACTCAGTCTCTTTGGTTCGCAGGACTTGTGTCCTTCCTCTTCTTTTCTTCTGGTTTGTGCAGCATTACCATTCCCTTTCTTCGGGATAAAAATGCCTGGCTGGCGACTCTATTCTTTTTTCCGCGCCACTTTCGCGTTTGTACCAGGATGGAAATCCGGGGAGCGACAACCGGGTATGAAAATGGTATTGCTGAATTTGTATATGTTTGTTTGACATGCTAGAAGTCGAAGATTGAACATCAGAGACCTTCAGGTATGATGCAGCCATTGAATGTTCCTGAGTGGAAATGGGATAGCATTTCCATGGATTTTGTGACTGGGTTACCTAAGACTACAAGAGGTAATGATTTGATGTGGGTAATTATTGACTGATTAACTAAGTCGGTGCATTTCTTGTTAAAGAAGATTAATTATTCTATGTAGAGGCTAGTTGAGATTAATATTGAGGAAATTGTGAAGTTGCACGATGTACCTTTGAGTATAGTATCAGATAGAGATCTGCGGTTT
The DNA here is from genome assembly GCA_963966055.1 of Lathyrus aphaca. NCBI lineage: Eukaryota > Viridiplantae > Streptophyta > Magnoliopsida > Fabales > Fabaceae > Lathyrus > Lathyrus aphaca. The sequence goes on along the minus strand of OZ014522.1, from coordinate 439,805,226 downwards.
AAGTCGAAGTTTTGGAAGAGGTTGCAAGATGCTTTGGGTACTAAATTGAGGATGAATTCTGCTTATCATCCACAGACGGATGGTCAGACGGAAAGGACATTCCAATCTTTAGAAGATCTGCTGAGAGCTTGTGTTTTGGATCAAGGAGGATCTTGGGATAGTCAGTTGTCATTGGTTGAGTTTACATACAACAACAATTTTCATGCTAGTATTAGAATGGCTACATATGAGGCGTTGTATGGTGGACATTTTCGCACTCCATTGTGTTGGTATGAGTCAGGAGAGAGTTTGGTGCTTGGGTCAGAGGTTGTCCAGGAGACAACGGAAGATAAAAATAATTTGGGAAAGGATGAACACGTCGCAGAGTCGTCAGAAGAGTTATCATGATGATAGGAGAAAAACACTTGAGTTCCAAACGAGAAGATCAAATAAGGGAGTTGTATCTGACTATGTCTACTCCTGGTAATTTTCGAGGACGAAAATTCTGTAAGTGGGGGAGAGTTGTAACACCCCAAATTCGATTATGAGTAATTGTTGCTTATTTGAGGATATATGATGATTTTGGAAAATAGGTGGTTATGTAGGCCGATGCATTGTGGTGATATTATTTTAATAATATTAATAATAAGAATAATCATGTAGCATTATTCGAAATTATTATTTATTATTTAATAATTATAGAAACGGGAGTGTGGGGGTTATGTTGGTCATTTGGGAGTATAAGGAGTAATTTTATATAATATGAATAATTAGTGTATTATTATATTAGTATTATTAAATAAAAATATTGAGGAAAAGGGCAAGATGGTCTTTATGAGGAAAGAGTAAGGTTAAGTTGGGAAAAACATAAACTGGGATAGCTTTTGTAAAAGTGAGTATACGATCAAAATTGGATCTATCGTGTTTTTGGAAAAGAGCTCTGAAGAAAGGAAAGAGAAGAAACTCAGAGTCAGGAAGTCACGAAAGACCTTGGAGAGGTGTATCAATCGGTGAAATTCTCTAAGGTATGGGGAGTTTTTATAATCTATGATAAATGTATAGGAATTGGAATATGAATGGATTAGGATTGTATGAGTTTTAGGAGTTTTTGGGGTTTTGAGTTAGGTTGAGTTTTATGAGAAATCTTGATGAATTAGAGCGATTAGAATGAGTTATAATCGTATATTTGTCTGTATAATTGTTGTCTGGATGTCGTTGAGGATTAATTGATGTTTTTGAATGGTTTTTGAGTGTTATGATGTGAAATTCGTAATGGGGTTTGGGAATTTTGGAAATTGGAACAGTCTGCAATTGTGTAGTAGAAGACTGCTGAAACGCGTGCGTTAACCAGTTAACGCTTTGGTTATCCGGTTAACCATTGGATGTTTTGGGCATTTTTCTGAAGTTGCGCAGGCGTTAACCGGTTAACGCTTTGGTTAACCGGTTAACACTATTGGAATGACAAATTTTAATTCTTTAAAAATTCATATCTTTTAAACCGTAAGTCTGATTCGCATTCTGTTTGAAGCGTCGGATAGAGCATAAACTGAACTTTATTTCGATGAATAAAAATGTGAAAAATGCAATAGTTTTGATAAATGAATTTATGAAACAACCTTGTATTTACCTCGTAATTTACAGGGTACGGGTTAATCTTTGATGTGTCAGAGTGGTTATAGAACCAGTGTTCTGGGTGTAATGTCATGATATATATATATATATATGATTAATTGGTGTTTTGTTGTTGATGTGTTGTCTTGACGAAAGATATTATTTTACGATGATTATTTGATGAACATGAAATGAATGGTTATGTCTTGATGAGTTGAGATAGCTAATGAGAGGAGGTTTCGGTGTATTTTCATGATGAAATTATATGATTATTTGATGTTTGAACTGTTAGATATGAAATGAATGATGCGCATTTGACTTCTCGATGAATATTTACGGTGTAACGCATCATTGCATTTCATAACATTCACGATGGGGCTTCAGCCTATTTATTTGCTTCAATCCCATTGTGTGGATTGAAGTGTCTCGATGATTATGGTGTGCTCCCTTGTGGAGGGTTGATGGTCATGTATCCATCTCACGATGAAAATGGTACCACATGCATATTGCATATCAGGATGTTAGAATTGCATATTTTGGATGAATTTCATGACTGTATTGGTGTTGATTGATTTCATGATAGTGTTGTGGTTGTTGCTGAATTTTGTAGTTGACGATGTCATGATATGTGTACTAACTTATTTATGATTCTATATTCTTGTAAGTTTTTGATATATTATGATTACTCACCCTGCCTGCTTGGAAATGTTGCCTCCTTCGTGGGTAACTTGCAGATGTCAAAGAGTAGACTTGCAGTGCAATAGGAGTTTCATGAGTCTCGGAGCATCTTTAGTGTTCCTTATTAGTGGTTCTGGTTTATGTGTCCTGCTCTGTGTCATGTAACACTGGGATGGGTTTTCATTTGCTAAAATTTTTTCAGTTATGTTATTATTTGGATAAATGTTTTCCCATTTTATGATGTTAAATTCAGGATGGTGAAAATTATGTTTATGAAGTAAACTAATGAAGTTTTGAATTTTGAAGTTTAAATTTCGCTGCGAAATGCTTTATGTTATTCTTGATGTTGTTTAACCCGTGTTACGGGACAGGACACTGTTTTTGTTGAATTATGATGAAAATGTGATACCCTTTTCTTGATGATTACTCTGATATTATTTAAATATTATGTTTTGGGGTAGAAGGGTGTTACAGGCTTTGACAACTCTGTTGGGGAAAAGCATTCCAGATACTGTTCGGGGAGGAGATATGCTGGGGGAGTGTGCTTGGCATTCCCCATGCTGCGTATTGAATACCTGCAATCTATTAAGACAAGAGAAAAGCACAAGTATCCCGAGGTATCCCTTACCGGATTCCGTCATAGGAATTAGATTTTCCTGAAAGTAAATATATATCTCGCAAGCATTTATTAAAAATGGCTCATTTGTTTGATGCAAGTATTATATCATGAAAATTGGACATTTTGCAAACGAAACAAAAATGTACAAAACGAGGTGTGACTGAAAACTATGATTTTATTAATCTGGGTGCCCTGAATTGGCAGATACAGTTAAAGAAACAGATCCCCTGGAATGAGGAGATTGTTACAAATTGAAAAAGTAAAAGTGTTGGCAATGTTGATGACGTTCCGATGAACTTCCTTTGTTATGACCTGTATGACCTAACGTTCTTCTCATCTTGCTTTCTGAAGAAGGTTGATTTTGCTGATGCTTTATCCTTTCGAAGCTTACCGTATTGTGAGTGATACAGACGAATTTAGAATGCAGTTGTCCGCTTATTCCCTTATATTGTGTGGATCGCCCTTTCGGGTTTTCAATCCACCGAGATGCCCATTTTTGCTTGAGTTGTCCAATACGCCTTTTCAACTCAGCGGGTGTACACATTATTTTTCAATTTTCCCTTATTTCTGCCCGAGTCTTTTATTCTGTTTTTGACTCGCCGGGATGCCCTATTTTTGCCTGGACTTACATTCTGTTTTTATGTCCAGCGGGTCATTTTATGCGAAGTATTTTTTAACTGCATCTGAATTCACAGGGGATAAGAAATCTTCACCATCCATAGTAGTGAGCATCAGTACTCCACCAGAGAAAACTTTCTTTACTATGAACGGACCATCGTAGTTTGGAGTCCATTTGCCCATGTGGTCTGTATGAGGAGGAAGAAGCCTTTTCAGTACAAGATCCCCTACTTGGTATTCCCGAAGCTTGACTTTCTGATCGAAGGCTTTCTTCATCCTTTTCTGATATAACTGCCCATGACAGATAGCAGCTAATCTTTTTTCTTTGATTAGATTCAATTGGTTGTACCGAGACCGGACCCATTCTGCTTCATTCAGCTTTACATCCATCAGTACCCGTAAGGAGGGTAACTCAACTTCAACAGGTAGGATTTCCTCCATACCATACACAAGCTGATAAGGTGTTGCCCCAGTGAATGTTCTGATTGATGTTCGGTACCCATGCAAGGCAAATGGTAGCATTTCATGCCAGTCCTTGTATGTAACCACCATCTTTTGCACAATCTTCTTAATGTTTTTGTTAGCCGCCTCAACAGCGCCATTCATCTTTGGCCTGTAAGGAGAAGAGTTGTGATGTTGGATTTTGAAGTCCCGACACAGTTCTGCCATCATTTTGTTGTTCAAATTGGAACCATTATCAGTAATGATTCTCTCGGGTACTCCATATCGAAAGATGATGTCTCTTTTCAGGAATCTGGCTACCACTTGTCTAGTGACGTTTGCATTCGAAGCTGCTTCAACCCATTTGGTGAAGTAATCAATGGATACCAAGATGAATTTATGGCCATTTGAAGCAGTCGGTTCGAACTTTCCAATCATATCAATGCCTCATATGGCAAAGGGCCAAGGCGAAGACATTACGTTCAACGGGTTTGGAGGCACATGCACTTTATCTGCGTAGATCTGGCATTTGTGGCACTTTCTGTATAAGCACAACAGTCTTCATCCATTGTGATCCAATAGTAACCTGATCGTAACAATTTCTTAGCCATTGCATGTCCTCCAACATGGGTTCCGAAAGATCCTTCATGCACCTCGTGCACCAGCAAGTCTGCTTCTTTCTTATCAACACATCTGAGCAGAACCATGTCCAAGTTTCGCTTGTATAACGAACCATCAGCATTGAGGAAGAAATGGCCGGCCAGCCTTCTTAATGTCTTCTTGTCATTTGATGATTCCCCAGGAGGGTATATCTGATCTTCTAAGAAGCATTTGATGTCATGGAACCAAGGCTTGTCATCTTTAGCAATGTCCATAGAGAATACGTATGCCAGTCGGTCTAGCCTGGATACCGAAATTCGAGGCACATAATTTGCAGTTTGAACTTTGATCATGGAAGATATGGTAGCCAAAGCATCTGCGAACTGATTTTCATCTCGAGGGATATACTCAAGTTTGACTGTTGTGAAGAAAGTCAATAATCTCCTCGTATAGTCACGGTATGGGATCAGATGCTCTTGGTGAGTGTACCATTTGCCGTTGGTCTGATTGATTATCAGAGCTGAATCTCCGAATACAGTTAAAGTCTTGATCCTGAGGTCGATGGCCTCCTCAAGACCCATGATACAGGCTTCGTATTCAGCTTCGTTGTTAGTGCAGGCAAAGGTGAGTTTTGCCGTGAAAGGCATATGAAATCCTATAGGTGTAATGAGCACTGCACCAACTCCACGTCCATTCATATTGACAGCCCCATCAAACATCATTGTCCATTATTCTTCTGGGTCAGGCCCTTCAGCGTGGACAGGCTCTTCATGATCTTTTGCTTTTAGGTATATGATGTCTTCATCAGGGAAGTCAAATCTCATGGGCTGGTAATCATCAATGGGTTACTCAGCTAGATAATCAGATAGTACACTGCCTTTGATGGCTTTTTGAGATGTGTACTGAATGTCATACTCTGTCAGAATCATTTTCCATCTTGCAACCCTTCCGGTAAGTGTTGGCTTCTCAAATATGTACTTGACGGGGTCCATTTTTGAGATCAATAAAGTAGTGTGAGTCAACGTATACTGCCTTAGTCGGCGATCAGCCCACGCTAAAGCACAACAAGTTTTCTCGAGCAGTGAATAGCGTTGTTCACAGTCGGTAAACTTTTTGCTTAGGTAGTATATTGCATACTCTTTTCGACCAGACTCGTCATGCTGGCCCAACACACACCCCATTGATCCTTCTAATACTGTCAGGTACATTATTAGAGGTCTTCCTTCAACTGGAGGCATAAAAATGGGAGGTTCCTGTAGGTACTCCTTGATTTTGTCAAAAGCCTTCTGACAATCTTTGTTCCACCTGATCGTTTGTTCCTTTCTTAACAATTTGAATAGGGGCTCACAGGTTGCAGTAAGGTTGCAGTAAGATGCGATATGAACCTTGATATATCGAGAACTGAGCTGTGTTGTCGACCAATACATCAATGTGAGGTAATGGGAAATCATCTTTTGGTCTAGCCCTGTTCAGATCCCGGTAATCCACACACATCCGTACTTTGCTATCCTTCTTAGGCACTGGTACAATATTAGCGACCCACGGCGGGTAACTAGTTATAGCAAGGAAACCGGCGTCCCACTGTTTTTGTACTTCTTCTTTAATCTTCATGGCCATATCCGGACGAGTACGGCGTAGCTTTTGCTTCACTGGAGGGCAATCTTCTTTCAAAGGAAGCTTGTTCATAACAATATCTGTATCCAGACCTGGCATGTCTTTATAGGACCAAGCAAAGACGTCGACGTATTCTTGAAGCATATCAATGAGCCTCTCTTTTACTGAAGCCTGCAGACTGGCCCCAATCTTTACTTCTTTCAAATCCTCTTCGGTACCAAGATTCACTGTTTCAACCTCCTCCTGATGAGGAGTGATCACTTTCTCTTCTTGCCTCAACAACCTGGCTAACTCTTCAGGTAACTCATAGCCTTCTTCAACCCCTTCATCAACTTGATTAAGCGGATTGTCGAAGTCATACAAGGTCGTAGCAGTGTTGTTTTCGGTGCAATCTGGAGGATAATCTCTGCAAGGGTTGAGATTTGTTCGTTTTAGTGATCAATTTTAATCTTGTTTAGAAAAAGTGAAAATGAAGTTATTTATTTTGAAAACATTGCCATTTTATTGTTTTGTACAAAATTAAAAAATGAAAAGACAGTGAGCGAAAAAGAGACTTGTTTGCAAAAGATGTCCGATATTCATTGATAATTCATTGATAATTCATTTGCACGAAATTACAATATGGCCCTATTACAAAATGAGTCCTGACACCTTGTATAAGATGCAGGACTTGATGCATGCTAAAAAAGACAGGAAATAATAATTACTCTGCAAGAGTAATCCTTATAATTTCCTGGGAAGACCAGTTAAGGACTTGGTGCCTCGGGATCCTTGGACGTATCCAGTTCTCCAGGTTGCGGTCGCTTTCCACCTGGTCTTCCAGGTTGTTAACAGCATCTGGGGTGAGCATCCCCCCACTGATGAACTTGGGCTCTTTAGCAGCCTCTTCTTGATCTTGTCGGAATGGTTTGTAACCCAAACTGAATATGTCCTCCTTCTTCTCCACCAGTAGCAGCTTGCCCCGGCCTTGGGCATTTCCATCTTCAACAACCTTTCGGGCTTGCTGATAGGAGACAATTGAAGTACCCATCCTATCCTCCTGGGATGCAGCAAATACTTCAGTCGTCGCCTCATTGACGTTCAGTTCCTCGAACCCTTGGCTCATAGTTTCATGGATTTCACCATCCATCTCAATATACTTGTATGTAGCCAGATGGCTAACAAATATGTCCTCTTTACTACAGATGGTTATAATCTGTCCTTCCCACTCATATTTCAATTTCTGGTGAAGGGTCGACGTTATTGCGCCTGCGGCGTGAATCCATGGTCGACCCATCAAACAGCTGTAGGCCGGCTGAATGTCCATCACATAGAAAGTAGTCTTAAATACTTGCGGTTGATTATCACTGGAAGCTCCACCTCTCCAAGAACAGACCTCTTGGATCCATCAAAAGCCCTGACCACAAGGTTGCTTGGTCGGAGAGCTATTCCATCATATTCGAGCTTGACAAGAGCTTTCTTGGGTAAGACATTGAGTGAGGACCCAGTGTCTACAAGAACATGAGATAGTACATCTCCTTTGCACTCCAGGGTTATGTGCAAAGCTTTGTTGTGGTGACGTTCTTCTGTGGTCAAATTAGCATCAGTGAAACCTAGCCCATGGCTAGTATTGACATTAGACACCACTGTTTCAAGATGATTCACTGTGATCTCTTCTGGCACATAGGAATCGTGCAGAACTTTGAGTAGTGCATCCCGATGGGCTTCGGAACACAGCAGCAGGGATAATATAGAGATCTTAGAAGGAGTTTGGTGGAGCTGATCCATAACCTTGTAGTCACTTCTTTTAATTATCCTCATAAATTCATCCACATCCTGATCAAAGGTTGATTTATGAGTCTCTTTTGGTGCAGGTTCTTCAGGTGCCACACTCTTCCCTTTGGCTTTGGCAGCAGCCTCTGCCTCAGTATTGGTTTTTGGAGCTTGTGACGCAAAGAGGCGTCCGCTTCGAGTGAAGCCTCCACCTCCCCCGACATTATCCACTTGGGGAGTAGGAACTGAAGAATTAAGAAGGACTTTTTCTCTGTTGCAGTAAAGGTCAGCACCATAATGCCATGGTACAACATTGTCTTTATCATATGGAATAGGACCTGGCACCGTGATGGTGACTGGGCTCACTGCAGCCGAGGTTGGAACCGTTATTGTCTGTGGATTATAGAAGATAGTGACAGGACTTCTTGTGGATGTTGGTGGTGATGAATTGAAGCTTGATTGTTGTTGAAACTGTTGCTGAGATTGTTGAAAATTGCTGGAATCTGGGACCGTTGTAGGGTCATAATAAATAGTAACTGTGGAGACATCATTGTTGGTGGTTGCTGGAGTTGTAGAAGGAGGTGCAAATGAACTGTTGTTTGTTGAAGTGATGGATGAAATGGTTGCTGAAGTTGTAGATGAATCGGTAGGAACAATGGTTGTTGCAGTTGTAGTAGAATCACTTGTTGTTGACAAAAGAGTTCTTGGTGTTGTAGAAGTTGTTGTTGTTATCTGCAGAATGCCTTTTCTGATCAAGCCATTAATTCCACTCCTCAAGCTTGCACACCCGCTATCGGAAAGTTTGCATGATTCACAACAGGCCTTACAACCTGGAAACACTTGGCATTTCAAAAGTTGGGCTTTAACCTCTGCCAGAGGTGTCTGAATACTTGCAACATCTTCAATTAAACTCATGGGTGAGCCTTCCTCTATAGCATTAATCCTTGGCCCACTGTGGCTTAGCATAGGATTTTTCATGACATTGGGAGGAGGAGCAAAGTTCAGGGGCTTTAAATCTACCAGATCCTGGACCTTCATATGCAGAGCCCTGCATTTTTCCGTAGAGTGACTAGGTGCGTTGGAATGAAAAGCACACCTAGCGTTGACATCATAGTTTCTCGGAAGGTTCTAAGGATCAGGTGGAGCCAATGTCCTCAACTCAACAAGATTGAGCTTTAGGAGTTGTGGCAGCAGTGTAGCATATGGCATTGGAATAGGGTCAATCACCCTATTGATCTGAGATGGTCGCTGTTGAAAAGGGTGTTGTTGTTGATTGTTGTTGTTGTTGTTGTTGTATGATCTCTATTGAGGAAACTGTGGTTGTTGCGGAAAGTGTTGTGGTTGTTGAGTATATTGAGGAGGTGGAGCAGGGATAATAACAGCAGCAACTGATCTGGGAAGATATTGGGGTCTCCCTCTTCCCATGTGTACAGAGTTTGTTTCACCAGATCTACGAGGCCCAGCAAATGGCTTCCTTGCACTTCTCGAACTGGCACCGTTATCGGAGATCTTTCCCATCTTCAGCAGGCTCTCTATTCTTTCCCCATCTATCACCACATCTGTAAAGCTGGTGGAAGCAAATGCAGCCAATCTATCAATATAGGTACCCTGGAGAGTATTCATGAACATGTCTGCCATCTCCCTTTCAGACATCGGGGGTTGAACGACAGCATCTAATTGCCTCCACCTTTGGGCATACTCTCTAAAGCACTCACGGGAAGACTGAGACATTCCCATTAAAAGGGTCCTGTTTGGAGCCATGTCCAGGTTATATTGATATTGATGAATAAAAGCTTCATCCAAGTCTTTCCAGTTTCTTACTATGGCTCTGGTCAAGTGGGAATACCATTCTCGGGATGCTCCTGTCAAGTTATCCTCGAAGTAAATCATCCACAGCTTCTCGTCCATGGTGTATGCTTTTAATCTTCCTAAGAAAGACTGAAGGTGGGTACACGGGCAGGATGTGCCATTATATCTTTCAAAACACGGGGGTTTGAACTTGTGAGGAATTCTCACCCCTTCCACCAATCACATGTCCATGACATCAAAACCTAGAGAGTTTTGGGTTTCAAGAGACCTCATCTTCTCTGCAATTTCATCCAACCGACAGTCGTAAACTTCGTCTCCAGCCCCGACCACAGTAAACTGCTCTTCTTGAGGATCTTCCTGCAAGACCCTTCCTCCAGCAGTGTTACCTTGGGTATTTCTTATGGCATTTATGTCTGGGTTTAGATGAGGTCCAAACTCTGGTGGATCAGTGCGAGGCTGGACGTGATCGTTGTTACTGGTACCTCCTGTACCTGGGTGGTGTTCCTCAGGAGTTTGTCGCTCAACTAACTCCCTCAGTCTTTCCTGGCTAGCTAGACCAGTCATCACCGTCATGAATTAAGTCATTTGATTTCTCATCTCATCCCTTTCATTGGCCATTTGGGCCCTCACTTCATTCAGGTCTTGCTGAACTTGATCCATCTGTAGCCCCGGAAGGTTGTTTCTTGTTGGGTACCGGTGTATTCTGTTGACAGGGAACACTCTTCTGCGAGCAATGTTTCCTGAAACCACAACGAAGTGAGAAACAATAACAAAATAAAGACCTACAAAACAAAGAAAAATGTCAGTATGCAATGCAAGATGCCTATTATTCTTACAAGGGTATCCAGTTTGGTTCTTTGGTTTTGACCTTTCCAGACCTCGAGGAAATGCTGATGATGTTGCAAAGAGAGATAAAGCCCACCAATAATACAAACCATATATATTACAAAGAGTGAAGATACATAGTTTGATTACAATAACATTCCTTGCAGGCATTCTTCAGTACTAACTCCCTTGCTCTGGCCTTTCTGATGTAGTCATCCGTCTTCTCAATCTAGGTTAAGTGCTCAATTCGGAGCCTCTCTAACCTCTCATTATCCAGATGGTTGTCATTTCTCTCCCAGAGAGTCTTCTTCAAGGCTTTAGAGAGCTGAGTATTCCTCTCTTTCAGTTTCTCAAACTCTTCCAAACTGACAGTAACTGCAGGTTGCACTATTGAAGGTCCAGGTGTATCCTCTAAGGTAAATGGCATCCGGGTAATCTGTGCCCTGGTACGAGATCAATCAAGATATTGTGCTGAAGCTATATTGTTGCATTTGCCAAGGATGGTTGTTCCCTTAGTCTGAATGTTGTCCCAAGCCCAGGCAGCTTGCCTGACAACAGCAGAGTTGTGCTGGATTTCATAATAGAGGGTCTTAGTCAAATCTTGCCCTCTTGGAGGATGAACCAAAGCATACCCTAATTGTCTCTTGAAAAGAAAAGGGTTGTATTTGATGCAGCCTTTTACTCCAATAAAAGGCACATTATGATATTGCCCACAGCTAGTGATGATGTCTTTGCCCTTGGTGCCTTGAGTGCACCATCTGATGTCTTCTGATGTCAAGGAAATCAATCTCTTAGCCCAGTTCTTTGGCTGATGAGGGTTTAGGAAAGTATCTGATTTTGGCAAGTGTCTTAGCAACCAATAGTAATAAAGGGGAACATAGCATCTAACCAATCTTCCTCTTTGTTTCTCATTCCTCTGGTGAACTGAATAGTAGAAATATCCAAGCAGAGTGGGGACTGGGTTCCTCAGTAAGAACAGGTGAATAGAATTCTTGCTTACAAATTTTGGCTCGTCTGCAAACAAGATAACTCCATATATGCTGAGTGCCAAGAGTGCACAAACAGCATCCCACTTCCCTATTGCAGTATGCAGGGTGGCCTGGGAGATCAAGAAATCCTAGTGAAGGCCTGGAACTCCAGCCTTGGTGGTCATGCTCTGATCAATGAGGGCAGGCTCTAAGTGCAAATCCTTAGCTAGGTCTTCATTCTTGGGAGCAACCATATCAGGTTTGAAAGGAATCCCTCTCCTAATGGGGACACCCAACAACATGGAAAATTCTTCTAGCAGAGGTCCCAACTAAAAATCAGGGAATGTGAAGCATCTGAGAGGAGGATCATAAAACTGTAAGCAGGTATGGATCATGCTCCTCTGGGATGCATCCAGGTCCATGATCATGTCCAATATGCCTCCATAATGTTCCCTGAATAGTGGGACATGATCAGGAGTAATGAGAGACTGGATCTGCTTGATGCCTGTCAGGGTGGGCTCAAAGAAGTGGTATGTGATGTTGCTCTTCCTGGAAGTGTCCATGATGATAATGGATGCTGGTGAAGAAGACTGTGGTAAACCCTGATGAAGGTAACTGCTAAAGACTGAGGAAGATAACTGGAGAAGAGTCTCTGTCAAACTGATGAAGGTGCTGGAGAAGGAACACTGATGAAGATGCTGGTGTAGGTTACTGAAGCAGTCTGAGCAGCAGAATAGGTCAAAACCAAACCAGAGATAATAAGGTGGATACCCTGTAAAACAAATAGGCAAGTGTTAAATGATGCAAACATGATGTATGCAGAATGATATGCAAAGGGTTTGTGATCAAGTGTTGGATATGTTATCTGCCTTGATAGGGTCCATGTGTGTTCATAAGTCCAGATGGAGGCTTAGAAATCCAGTAACCAGGTGGGGGACTCAAATAAAGAGTCACAAGTCCAGGGTATCACAAGAAATGTCCAAATAATAAAACCTTAACAAATCTAGTAACAAAGGTATGATGAGGCTAAGGGTTCCTGCAAACCTGTAAACATTCCAACCCCCTCACATGTATTGTTCTAGAACAAGGATCCTCAGACTTGGATCAGTTATGAGAAGTGTAAACACTTCTAACCCGGAGGTACAGTGTTTACAATAACCATAAAAGATCCTCCTCTAATTCACCTCAGATGTTGAAGGTCATAAAAAGGTCATCCAGACTTAGCAGGCTTCCCAGATAGCCCTAGTACTACAGGAAATCCGTAGCACAGAGTTCTCAAGAAGAATCCCATGTCTAAATCGTGTTTCATATTCCCGCACCAGACCGAAATGGAATGTGAAAGAATATGAAGCCACTCTAGCCTATGTGTCACTCAGGTCCCCGGTATGGAACCTTAATCACTCAATGATCCCCACCCACCAAGGAAACAGCAGATCCAGCACAAAGATAATGACAGTATGAAATGCATAAAACTGTAAAAGAAAGCAATAAATAAGGTTGTACATAAAGCAATAAATAAATAAATAAATAAGCACAAGTAGCACATAACACCCCCGTAAACACAAATCAAACAAGCGCTAGGAGGAACCCATAAAAAGAACCAAAAGCCCTGGTTGCAATATAAGGGTCCCCAGCAGAGTCGCCAAGCAGTCGCTCCCGAAGATTTGCATTCCAGTACAAGCGCGAATGGTTGGCGAAAAGAGGAAATGAAATGAAGATGAATAGAGTCGCCAGCTAGGCATTTTTATCCCGAAGGAAAGGTAATGCTGCATAAACCTAGGAAAAAGATGGATAAGACGGTCGTGAACCATAGAAACTGAGAAAGGGGGTTGGTTACAACCTGGGAAGGTATTAGCACCCATATTTTCCGTCGTACTCGACGGGATCCACGCTTAAAAGATTGTGTTTAAAGGGGTAGGTGTATATGTTTTCTATGTGCAAAAGCTAGAAAAGAATGTACAAGTGTCAGTGCAAAAGGGTGAATGCTCAAGAACTGAGGCTTAGATAAGAATGCTGAAAGAGGGGGAAGACAAAGAGACTTTTGTTCGATAACAGTTAAGTTATGCCTACGTATCCTCGCGTGCAATGAGGAAGTCAGAACACCGTAGTTCGACTCAAAGAGACTGGTTGATGAATTGACTGTGAACTGCTTGATAGTCTATGCTCAAGTGTATGACTCGTCTGGCTCCAGTGCTAACTGTCTTGCATTAGACGAAAGAAGCAAGTTCTCGTTTCTGAATGAGTATGATGAGAAAAGAATCCCGAAGGAGACGATTATTGTTTGTTTTTGTGTTTTCAGTCTTGTTATTGTTTTTGATGTTTTGCATAGGATTATGAGCCTAAGCCTAAACCAAGGGCTTGCAAACTCATTATATCCTCCCTGATTAGGGATAATGAGCCTACTTAAGTATGAGATAAGCATCTCAACTTAATTACCATGATGATGTAGGATTAAGATCATTAACCTACTTGTGATTATTTAGATGTTTTTGGTTTTTGTTTAGTGTTAAGTAATGATTTTAATCTCTAATCACAGATCAGTGAACTCATTACACCATCCTAATAGAAGGATAATAGATGAGAACACTTAAGCTGAGGAAGACTCCTCAACTTAATCCATGGTTAGGGATTAAATTCATTATATAACAAGCCTTTATTAAATGGATTTTAATTAAGGAATGAGATTAAGAAGTGGATTTTATGGTTTGTAATACAACTTGAGGGGACTTGTCCATTAAACACTAGGGTTAGTCCTTCTTAACCATAAAAGAAGAATTAGAACCCTAATGTAAGGCCCAAGTTACAAGATAAAGTCTTAATGGTTATTAATGTGATTTTGATTAAGAGGTTTAAACAAATTAAAGGTTTAACACTAAGGATTAAAGTTATACACTCCATCCTAAGAGAAGGATGCAGGCATAACCCTAATTCCAAAGTCCTAAAACTTTAAGAGTTTAGTCTCTGATTATGAAGATTAGAAGAGAGACTCAAGGAGACTCAAAGGTAAAAAGCTAAGAGGGACTAGTCACAACCCTAATTATTATCATGCTTGGATGTTCCTATGGTTTGTAAGGCTTGATAAAGGTCTTCAAGGAAGCCACCAATGGAAGAAGCAGATGAAAGGAGGAAGAAGCAGAAGAAATAAGTTACTTACTTCATTGAAGAAGATAAGTAACTTAAAGAGAGAAAGTTAGAGAGAAAGAACACAAATGAGCAAGCCCACTCAAAGACAATAAAAATTCAGCAAAGATGCAACATAAAAGGATGAGAAGAGGTGGGAGGTGAAGGCAAATCCACCTCTCAAACAACTTACCATTAATCCTGAAAAGTTAGCACAAGATGCATAAGGAAAGAAATGAAATGGAATGTGCATATGCAAAGGCAAAGACCAAAATCAGAAGCATACACATTATTCAAATGATGCTATGACATTATGCAAAGGCATACAAAATGCATATGTGTGATCATACAAAGATGGGATGCAAAGGAAGCATGTAAGAAGCATGAGAACACAAGGATGTTCATGACATATAATGGATGCAAAGCATAGCAAATGTATGAATAAATGACCAATAAATGTTCAAGAAATGTCTTAAGATGTCTAAGGTGGCATACAAATGCTTAGAATGGCATGGCAAGTGCATATGTTCATGCAATGCAATATAAAATGCAAGTGAAGATGCAAAATTAGGGTTATAAGGCAACATGATATGCATATGACCAAAACAGAAGAAAATGACATGATAAAAAATTGAAATTACACTCAAAGGAACCCTAAACCTATACTAGGTTACCATTCAAAGGGGGAGGTCAGAAGCTAAACCTAGAAGGAGTTATGAATTTCCTAAGTTTCTAGGGTTTTTTTGGGTGATCTTCAATGTAAAATGCTAAACAAATTGAAAATGATGGATAAATTCATGCCGAAAATATCCTAGAAACTACATGATATGCAAAACACAATGCAAAAAGAATCATCTTCAAACTCTTCTTGGTTAGGCAGAAAAGATTTTTCTAAGTTAGGGTTCAAAAATAGGATTTAAATGACCCTTAATTCAAATAAAATTCTCAAGTTATGATCAAACCTAAAAAGAAAATTGTGTGAAGAGTTTGAAAATGTTTCTAAATGCAAAGGGATGATTCATGATTTTTTGGTGATTTTTAGAAACTTAAATGGTATTTTAATTAATTAAATTCAATTAATTAATTAAAATAAACATTTAAATATTTTAAAAATACAATTTTTATGCAAAAAATAAAATAAAAATAATTTTCTAATTAAGAAAAATATTTGGAATAAAAATGCAAAAATGAAATATTTTTGGGATTTTTCTAACTATTTTAAAATAATTATGCAAGAAAATGCAATTAAAATGAAATAAAAATCAAATTAAATGGAAAGTATGACAATCTCATGGACCAGATTCAAAGTTGAGGGAAAGGGTTTGACTGGCGCGCAATCTAGTGGTCCAGATTTGTCTTGACTAATTAATTCAAATTAAATTAATTAATTAATTAAGGGTTAGGGTTTAATGACTGATCTGGGACGTTCAAACACGCGCAGGAGAAGCAATCTAAGGGCCAGAATTCAAAGTTGCCTAATCACCTGAGATTAGCCCTAATTAACCTCAGGTGGCCGGAGATGACTTTCGGTCGTCTTCTCCGGCGAGACCTTCATCCTATCTCTCTCAAAACCTCACTAAAACGCATCAAAATCTCCAGAATCACTCAACTAAACGTCCTAAACAAGAATTTAACAACAAAATCCATTTATTTTTCATGAATCAAGAGAACCAAACAAAATCATTTTCACGGGCAAAGTTTCAGACAGTCAGTACATGCTTATTTCTTGATCATTTTCAAAACCAAACACATCCCCATGATCAGTGCAACATATAGAACAATATAAGAACCTAAAAACACATTTCTGGAAAAAATGTTCTTGAGGTTACCTGAGTTGAAGCTTTCGAAACTGGAACTTTTTGGGCTCTTCTTTGGTGCTTTTCCACTCCCCTTGATCCCCTTATGCTTCTGAAATTCTTGAAAGGAGTTTATATGGAGTGTTTTGAAGGTTTCAGTTCAGAGGTGAGTGAAATTGTGTTTTTGTTTGAGGTGGTTCCAGGCCAATGTGAGGGGTGGGAAATGATCATGGGGTTATGTGGAGATGATTGGTGAAAGAACTTTTGATTTTTGTTGAGGGAGTTGAGAGTTTCGAAGAGATGAAGTTTGGGAGAGATTTTGTGTAATTTGAGTTGTGTGTGCTTGCAGGCTTGTGTGTTGTGTGTTTTGGCTTGCATAAAGTCCACATATCATGTCTTGATAGGTCAGAATAGTTGGTGTGGGCTATGTTGATTGGTATGGGTGATTTTGCAAAAAGTCAAGTTTGGTTGTACTTGAGGTATGGGTCATGGAAGGCTTGGTTGCAAGGGGTGTCTGGCCTCAGCTGAGTTCAAGGAGGTCCAAAGGATTGAAATATTACAGCTGGATCACTTGATGATAGGGATTCCATGTGTTTTGCAAATTTTCCCTCTTTGGTGTATCTTGTGATTCAAGGCATGAAACCTTCTAATTCTTGGGCCAAATATGATGCTTTGAAGTTGTTTGATCATCTTATGTCACATTTAGGCACACTAGAAGTCATTAGAAGCCTTGGCAAGTGGTTTTGCAAAAAATCCTCTTTGGTGCATTCTTGAAAAATTATAGGATTTTTGCCAACTTTGAAAGATCATAACTTGAGTTCCATAATGAATTAGAACATGTTATTGTACTTTTTGAAAAGGGAAAGACATAATCTACAACTTTAATGACCAACAATTTTTCATTTGAAGGATTTTTGGTTGAGAAAGAGGAGGCTGAAGAACTTTCCCAAAATGGAAAGTTTCCATTACAAGTCATTTCCATTTTTGGCAACTTTTGGTTTAGCTCAAATTTCTCCAATTTTGTGAACTTCCAAGCACTTAAATGATCAAATAAAGATCATATAACTTCAATTTGATGAAAATACCCCTTTGGTTCCATTGTTGGGGGCCTCAGATATCCTGATTTTTCTCTGACTTACTCAAGAAGTTACCTAGTGAATAGGTGACTTCCACAATGAATTTCCTCATCAAACTTGGTACATATGATCCTTATAACATCTTAAGAACATTAGAAACAATAATGGCAAAAAAAATGGAGTTAAGGCCTCTGAAACCAAAACCCTAATTTTGGTCATCTTGGTAGTGAAAATCCTAGCTCTGCTTCCATGCTTTCCCAGTTCTTGTGATTTCTTGAATTCCATGAACTTTGAGGGATATAATATGATGATAGAACACACATGGAACCTCTTGGAATGCTTGGAGGCCTTTGGAGTGGCTCAGATGGATCCTTGGATTGCTCAGATCACAAACCCTAGATGCTGATGAACTTGAACTATGCAGATGAAACAAAAATGCAATATGATGATATGCTTATGTTTATGCTAATATGAAAGATCACAAGCCATGGTGTGAATATGAGTGAGGGAAAATTTGGGGTGATTACATGTATTGATGTCGGAATCTTTCTAGGGTCATACACAACCTCAATAGTTATGTGTAGCTGGGGACCGGTCATTGAGGACCTTTGTGGAAACATCCCTCTCCAGTGGTGACAGTGGCAGACCACATTTTTTGGCAAACCCATTCGCACCCGAGGGCCCACTGGGAACTCTCATAGGATGGCTTGGTTCTTTTATAGGAACTCAGTCAATGCATTTGGTCGTATGATGATAGTATTGTACCCTTCGGGATGAATGTACTATTGTTTCTCGATTCCAGTGCTTGAAGTTGGGAACTTATAAAGGATGCTTGTTTTTCCCGGACTCACGCTGAGACCTCCCTGAGTAGTACATAATGCCAAACCGATTCCCTGATTTGGTCATGAGCCATTTCTTGGAAATGGTGAACGTATTATTTCTATTCGGCTTTGAGATTCCGTGATGTTTGACCCGGAGCACACCCGTGAGATTGGGAGGGGTTTACAGGTTTGCAGGAACCCTTGACCTCATCATACCTCATTGCCAGTACAGTTCTATGATTTGATAAGGCTACATGGATTTTGGAATTCTTAAGTCATCTGATATCTGATTTTGGGGCTTTTGAGACTGAATTCTTGTTCATGGGGCTTTATTCAGAGGATCTTGGTTCTTGGTCACTTGGGTTCAGTGTTCCGTATCCAGACAGTCCCGGTCATTGATCCTATGCCTGCATTGCATTTGCATCGCATCATACTTTCATTAACTATTTGTGTTTCCATTTCAGGTTATCATTTATCCTTTGTATCCAGTTCTGGTATTCATTTCTCCTCAAAAGAGTTTGCAAAGTTAGTTTCCAACAAGGATATCTGAAGTATTTTCTGTCAAAGAATACCAGAGTTGGGGCATATTAATGCCTGAACATGGAAACATGGATAGTTACATTGCATGCATATAACGTGTTTGTTGTTTTGCAGGTATTTCTCCAGTGTTCTAACATTCATGTCACTTTCAGGCACTATAGCTCCCAAGAAGGTTCAGAGACAGTTAACGGTGCATAAATACCCTACAAAGGTGAACAGAGAAAGAGCAATGGAGCAGATGCAAGCAGATCTGGCTGACTTAAGGATGAGAATGGAAACTTTCATGACCCTCATGGCAGGGATGGGTCAAACTCAAGAGCGTTTGCGCGAAATGGTAGAGAACAATCAAGCCAGGAACAATGGGACAGTAGACGAAGTTAATCGCAGCGGGGCTGGCGCCTGTCATGTTGAAATCCCTGTGGTGCAACTAGGGGTCACTATTATCAATGATGGAGTGAATAACATGTAGATGGATGGGTAGGAAGAGCAATTCACCTTGCTGGATGAGGTGGAAGGCCAGGGGGTTGACATGAATAGGAGGTTTGAAGAAATGGCTGAGCAAATTCGTGTCATTCAGTCTCAGAGTTCTCTAAGGTTTGACATCACTGATCTGGGTTTAGTGCCAGGGGTGAGAATTCCCTACAAGTTCAAGGTCCCTACGTTTGATAAGTACAACGGCATAGCGTGCCCGAAAAGTCACCTTCAGTCCTTTGTGGGAAGGATTGCTGCATATACAGATGATGAAAAGCTGTGCATGTATTACTTCCAGGATAGTCTTGTAGGAGCTTCCTTGGAATGGTACATGAAGCTGAGCCGAGTCAATATTCAACGCTGGAAGGATTTAGCTGAGGCATTTGTGAAACAATATCAGTATAATTTGGATATGGCTCCAAATTGTACCCAGTTGCAGACAATGTCTCAGAGTGCTAAAGAAGGGTTCAAAGAGTACGCCCAGAGGTGGCGTCAGATTGCTGCTCGAGTGCAACCTCCCTTGTTGGAGAATGAAATGGCAGACATGTTTATGAGAACACTGCAAGGGGTGTTTATTGAGAGACTGGCGTCTTGTTCAACGACAAAGTTCAACGACATTGTGATAGCTGGAGAAAGGGTTGAAACTCTTTTGAAAATGTGGAAGATCCAAGACAGTGGTGTAGGTAACTCAAGTGGTGTGAGAAAGGCTTTCAGCGGACCTCCAAGAAGAAGGGAGGGAGAGACTAATGTTGTGTACGATCGAGGTCGGGGCCGTGGATACAGAGGATCTTACGAGCAAGTGGCAGCTGTAACTATCCTCGCAGGTCCTGTGCTACAAAAACAGCAACAGCCGCAGTGCAATAACTATCAGCAAAGACCCTATCAATAGAGACAAGCTCGTCCAGCTAACAGGGTGCTCGAAGCAATCTCGATGACATACACAGTTCTGCTCTAGAGACTGTTAGACTTGAATTTAATTCAGTTGAGGACATTAGCACCACCTCCGCCTGGAGAGCTTCTAGTGGGGTATGATGATAATGCAAGATGCGCATTTCATTCAGGAGCTCCCAGGCACTCAACGGAGAAGTGAAGGGCATTACAGCATAAAGTCCAAGACTTGATTGATTCAAAAGCAATTAACTTCACACCGCCTCCAAATGTTACATCAAACCACATTCCAAATCATGGAGGGTCCAGGATAAACGCTATCGGCAGTGGCGAGAGGTTGAACCTGATCTTGAATGTGGATAAAGTGAAGACTTCGTTGTTAGTGGTAAAAGACAGATTGTTGAAAGGGCAGGTTTTTATAGGTTGCGATTTTGACTGTGAGAGTTGTTCGAATTCAGCTAATAGTTGTGGGGATTTGAAAGTTGGACTGTAGTGTTTGATTGATAAGGGGTCGCTACAGTTCGACAGGGTTGACCATAGAAGTGATTGTGTGTCTACAGTAACGATTTATTTTGATCCTGCTGAAGTTCCTGCCCGGAGAGAGCCGGTGACTATCTATGTTCCAGAGGTGAGCCCAGTTACCATTACTGTTCCGGGACCAGTTCCCTATGTTGATGACAAAGTCATCCCTTGGCACTATGGCTCAGACGTATACGTAGAAGGTCAGAAGGTGGAAAGTAAAGCAGTGACAATTGAACCGAATGTTGTGAATGTCGGAGGAGTTGGGGGATTTACTCGGAGTGGGCGTCTCTTTGCTCCTCAAGTTCTTAGGGGTGATCCCGAAGCTGAAGCTGCTGCAAAGGCTAAGGGTAAGCAGATAGCAACTGAAGAGGTGACAACTCCTGCTGCTAGTCAAGGCACTTTTGAAAAGGAAGTCGAGGAATTCATGAGAATAATTAAGAAAAGCGACTATAAGGTGGTTGAACAGTTGAATCAGACCCCGTCCAAGATATCCATTATGTCGTTGTTGATGTGTTCTCAAGCTTACCGAGAGGCTTTTCTAAAAGTCTTGCAAATGGCGTATGTACCGCAGGAGATAATTGTTAACCAGTTGGAGGCCGTGGTAGGCAGTGTGAATGCCAGAAATTGGTTGGGATTCACAGATAGAGATCTCACTTTTGAAGGACGCAATCACAATAAAGCCTTACACATCACCATGGAGTGTAAGGGCGTTGTTCTATCACATGTCCTGGTAGATACAGGCTCTTCTCTCAATGTGCTCCCTAAGAATGCCTTAATGAAGCTGACTATTGATGGCATTGTTTTGCGACCCAGTGAGTTGATTGTGAAAGCCTTTGATGGGTCACGAAGATTTGTGTTTGGGGAGGTGGAGCTACCGGTGAAGATTGGGTCTCAAGTATTCAAGAGTACATTCTATGTCATGGATATTTAACCCACTTATAGCTGTCTGCTGGGACGTCCTTGGATTCATGCTGCTGGCGCAGTGACATCCACGTTGCATCAGAAGTTGAAGTATGTGGTAGACGGGCAAGTTGT
Organism: Lathyrus aphaca; assembly: GCA_963966055.1. NCBI lineage: Eukaryota > Viridiplantae > Streptophyta > Magnoliopsida > Fabales > Fabaceae > Lathyrus > Lathyrus aphaca. Next base: position 439,783,443 of record OZ014522.1, on the reverse strand, counting down.
TACTGTATGCGGAGAAGAGGATATTTTCGTAAGCCATCTGTCAACCTTCAAGCATGTGGAAATGGACGGGGAGATCCATGAGACACTTTGCCAAGCTTTTGAGACGGTTAATGTCAGTACCTTGTCTCTGATTGCTGCAGTTCATGAAGGTGCGCCAAACACAAGGAAGGGGGTTGGAATTGGGTTTGCTTTATCAATAAAAATTAACTTCTAATGACACGATTAATTTATCCTGGTTCGTTTGAACTCAAACTACATCCAGTCCACCCGCCAAGGTGATTTTGCCTCTACTGAGGTCTTAATCCACTATTCAATAAGAATACACACAAAGACCTATAGTCAATGTCCTCTTGAGTCTTCTGACTAAACTTAGTCACTCAAGGAATAGAATAACTATTACAAGAATATAAAAGAAGTAACTTAGAATGCTTCTTGATAAGCACGAATCACTAAGTGAAAGTTACACAATAAGCACAATATGATTTAATGATTTGCGTAAATAATATGAGATGTATTCGTTACTGATTTCTTCAAATGGAGTCCTTTATATAGTTCTTGAGAAAGTAGCCGTTGGAGACATCTTGATATAAATTAGGATATACTTTAATATCATAAATTCCTTCCATAAGTAGAGATACTTGTCTTTGGTCATTAATTAAAATATCTTTAATTAATGTCTTTAATAAGGATACCAGCATCTTCTAAGCGGAGATCAGAGATAATGAGTAAGAGACGCGCAGCCAATAAATATGTTTATTTAATGCTGGATTCTCCATTGAGAGTATCTTCTATACTGAATCTTCTTAGCTCGTACGGTTTACTTAAATAAGATTGATTTCTACACAAGAGTAAATATATTCATTAGAACTTTTAATATGAAAAGCTTTGTTATCATCAAAACACTTAGAGGATCAGAACCATAATTGTTCTAACAATCTCCCCCTTTTTGATGATGACAAAACATTTTAAATAGCGAATAGAGTTTAATGAATTTAAGTGAACTCCCTTTGATTAGAAGAATAAATCTTTCAGATGTTCCATGATTCTTAGCTCCCCCTGAGTTGATTACTTGACCTGTTTCTTTTCATGATAACAACTCAAATAGTTTTATTAGAATTATATGTTAGAGGCAGATTATGGTAAACTGCTATGAATCAGAATCATTTACGTTTCTCCCCCTTTTTGTCATAATCAAAAAGAATTAGAGCAAGTAAAAATAAAAGATCAAGGAGTTAAGCAAACGTTCAAAACCAATATATTAAAAACAAAAACAGAAACCAGTAGAAGTTTATGGAGTTATGCAGAAGCAGAAGATAAAAGCAACATAACAGGTAAATCAGAAGATAAGCAAAAGCAAAATTAGGAGTTCATCTTAGTGACTAAGGTCTCCAACAAAGATTTTATATCTGATGAAGATTCCACTTGCTTGCTAAGTAAAGACTTCATTTCAGCAGTTGTTTCTTCTTGCTTATCCAGACGATCTTTCACCAGCTGATTTTCCTTCTTCAGTTCTTGTAGAGTTTGCAAAACAAAATATGTAGCCAGAGGTTCTTCAGCTTCTGGAGCAGCTTGAGTATCAGGTTCATCAACATTCTCTTCTGTAGAAGATACCAAGACCATCTGAAGTGCTGAGAGTTCATCCAGAGGTTCTGACTCTGTCCAGGGCTTGTTATCCAGCAGAAGAGGTTTAGCATGTTCAACATTTGAGACTACTTCTTGAAGGTACTCACAGAAGTTATGGTGAGCAACATCATAGCAGATGTCCTTTAGACGTTTGGACTCAGCATTAAACCACTTTCTGAGGGTAGCCCACAGAAAATCAGAAGCAGCTGGATCTGTAAGCTCTGCGTAAGCAGTCTTCAGATCCTCTAACTTTAATTGCAAGCCTGTTTCGAAAGCAAGAAGTAAATCAGAAATGTCTGTTCTAGTTGGTTTAGGTTTTGGAATGGGTATTGCTCTTTTGTTGGATACAGAGGACAGTTTTTGTAGTGCTTCAAAATCAATTGATGTTCGGAGGGGATTTTCAGTTTCAGTTTCAGTTTCTTCTGGAGAATCAGGAATGTTTATGACAGTAGGTGAGTTTTATGGTGTAGATATATGAGAGGATAGCGAGCTTTCTCTTGTGGGTGATATTCTGGGTGCATGTTCAGGGGATGGAGGTTGAATAGTGTCTGAGTCTTGAAAATGTTCAAGATCAAGATCTAGAGCATCTTGCAAAGCAGTTTGTGTTTCAGTTGTTGGAGAACGATCAATATCAGATAGTGGAGTATTGTCAATGGGTATGTCAAAGTCAGAAATAGTTTGTTGTTGATGGGTTTCAGTTTCTGGTGGATATAATGAAGAGAGGATGGATGCTACTGCAGAAGTTGCAGGAATTTCAGTTTGAATGGGATTATCATTTTGAGTGGGATTATCATTTTGAATTGGTTCAGAAGCAGGAATTTGTTCAGAGGGAATATCAGCAGAAGATGGTTGGCTAGAAGGTAAGGTGCTAGAAGGTAGTTCAGACACTTCTACATTTACTGCTTCTACTACAGAAATGAATTCAGAGTTAGAGGCAGAAGATTTACCTGTTGTTCTCGATGATTTTGGCATCTTCTGAGAAGGTCCTTCAGCAGTCTTTCTCTTCTTGATCCTTACAGAAGCAGCATCTGGAGCACTCTGTTTGAGTTCAGTAAGCTTGAACTGAGTTTCCATACCTTGTTGCTTGCAGATATCCAGGTAGTTAACTACAACATCTGCAGGAGTGTCAGCGGAGAAGAGTGGAAAGTCTTCTAGTGGAATCCTTCTGGTGCTGATAACTTCTCTAGAATGAAGAGTAGGTTCTTGCTGAATAGATGTGATGAACTTCATCTTTTTCAGGTTCTTAGCGTTCAGAGGTTTGCCAACATCTGTTTCTAAAAGTTCAGTTTGTTTTAGCTCTGCTAGGAAGTCTACCAACTTGTTTTGGCAGAGTATATCAGAAATAATACGTCCAAAAGGAATCCAATCCCTTTTGGTCTTCTCACCATCTCTGGTTTCCTTCACACTGACTCTAAGATTTTGGAAGAGAGTGTGTGCAAGGTTTATTTTCTTCTTTTTAGCAATGAAGTAGAGAAGAAATTGTTGGTCCAGGTTGATGTAGTCTGGAGAATTTGTGGGTTTCCTGTGACATATTGTCCCAAGAATAATTTTTGCCCAAATACGGAGAGGGGTCTTCAAGTATTTGATTTTGTTGGAGGGTTTTCCTGAGGTAAAGATTTCTTTTGCTATCACAGCAGTATCAGACGCTTTGTCCATGTCACTGCATTTGATACCATTACCATCAGCTTCAAGAAGTTTAGCAAGATGATCTTCAGAGATAACCACCTTTTTACCAAGCACATAAGAAGTAACCTGTGCGTCGTTTGATGATGCATAAACCCAAAATTCTTTAACCAGTTTAGGAAATACTGGTCCCATTAATCTGTCAAAATACTTATCCCAGCCCTGAGCTTCAACATACAGGAGGAGATCAAAACCATTTGCCTTTAAGCTTTCGAAATCCACAAATAACTCACACAGGACTTCCAATTTGTCCGTAGGAGTTGAAAGAGTTTTTGTGGGCTCAACATAGTACTCATCAGTAAAATCTTTGCTTTGAGAAGATGAAGCCATTAGTTACTAAGATGAACTTTGAGGGTTTAGGGTTTTGAAAAAAAATTTAGAGAGACGCAAGAATGAGGTTAAGAAAATTCAGTAAGAGTAAAATGGGTAAAAATTGAAAGTGAGAAAGACACTTAACATATATAGAAAAGTAAAGCATTTAATTAGTTGAGAAATTAGTGGGAAAAATTTAAGTTTAAAAACGTAATGATTAAAAGCATTAAATGCGCTGACATGGGGTAATGTGTAAACGATTCTGGAACAGTTACCCAAGAGATTTTATTGCCTTTTTGGTGTCAAGTCTAGCCGTATCAGATTCCAGAATATCAACAGTTGTTCTTCTGTAGAGAATAGTTACAAAAGCAAGTTCTGTCACTTATTAGAATATGGACACTTGTTTTAATTCTGATGGAAATCCTTAGAGCCTTGTTGACACTTGTTGATATGAAGATCTGCATGGTAATCTTATGAACAGAAGTTCTAAGAATGAAGCAATTAGAGCATAGAATCTTCTGAGATAATCATATAGAAGATAAATATCAGAACTTCTAGATGATAAAAACATATGATTAAAGCATTTTCATTCTGGACATAACTTCATGCTAAGGTTAGTTAGAATGAAATTAAATCTATCTTCAGAAAGGGGTTTAGTAAAAATATCAGCCCATTGGTGATTTGTGTCTATAAATTTTAACATTAAAATTCCCTTCTGAGTATAGTCCCTAATGAAGTGATGTTTAACTTCTATGTGTTTAGCTCTAGAATGTAAAATTGGATTTTTAGAGAGACAAATAGCAGAAGTATTGTCACAGAGGATGGGAATGTTACTCTCATAGATATTGAAATCCTCAAGCTGATTTTTCATCCAGAGCATCTGAGTACTGCATCCAGCTGCTGCAATGTATTCAGCTTCTGCAGTTGATAATGCTATGGTTGGTTGTCTTTTGCTGGACCAAGAGATTAGATTGTCTCCTAGAAATTGACAACTTCCAGAAGTACTTTTTCTTTCTGTTCTATCTCCAGCAAAATCAGCGTCACAATATCCTACAAGTTTATACTCTTCTGATCTTCTGTAATATAGACCAAGATTAGTAGTACCTTTCAGATATCTAAAGATTCTCTTAACTGCTGTTAAGTGAGTTTCTCTAGGATCTGATTCGAATCTAGCACATAAACATACACTGTATAGAATATCTGGTCTAGAAGCAGTTAGATAAAGAAGAGATCCAATCATACCTCTGTAGAGCTTCTGATCTACTTTCTTACTTACCTCTTCTTTCTCTAGGATACAAGTAGGATGCATAGGAGTTTTAGATATAGTGCTTTCTGATAAGTCAAATTTCTTCAGAAGTTCTTTTACGTATTTGCTTTGATGGATATATGTTCCTTCTGATGTTTGATTTATTTGAATTCCCAGAAAGAACTTTAGTTCTCCCATCATGCTCATTTCAAATTCTGCCTGCATAGATTTAGCAAATTCCTTTCCCAAGGCACTTTTAGTAGAACCAAAAATTATATCATCTACATAAATTTGACATATCAGAAGATCATTTTTAATGTTTTTACTGAAAAGAGTTGTATCCACTTTCCCTCTGATGAACTTATTTTCCAGAAGGAAATTACTTAGTCTTTCATACCAAGCTCTGGGAGCTTGTTTTAAACCATATAAAGATTTTTTGAGTTTGTAAACGTGTTCTGGAAATTTTGTATTTTCAAAACCAGGGGGTTGGTGTACATACACTTCTTCATCAATATAACCATTTAAAAATGCACTTTTGACATCCATTTGATATAGAATAATATTATGATTTACAGCAAATGATATTAGAAGTCTGATTGATTCTAACCTGGCGACTGGTGCATAGGTTTCTGTATAGTCAATTCCTTCTTGTTGACTATAACCTTGTGCAACCAGTCTTGCTTTGTTTCTGACAACTTCTCCTTGCTCATTAAGCTTGTTTCTTAATACCCATTTGGTGCCAATGATGTTGAATCCTCTGGGCCTAGGAACTAGATCCCACGCGTCATTTCTGGTGAATTGATTTAGTTCTTCTTGCATAGCCAGAATCCAATCATTTTCTGAAAGAGCTTCTTCTACAGAAGATGGTTCAATCAGAGATACAAGTCCCATTAACGTCTCTTCAGAGTTTTTGAATGAAGATCTTGTTCTGATTGGTTCATCTTTCTTTCCCAAGATTTTATCTTCTGGGTGATTAATATTGCTTCTGGATGGCTTCTTCTGAATGAGTTCTTCAGATGTTGTTGGAGAAATTGTATTGTTTTGATCTTTAGAAGTTCTGTTTGTAGAGATTTCTACTTCTATATCTGCAGAAAATTTATTCTGCTTTGGTTTTTCAGAACCAAGCTTATCATCAAATCTGACATGAATTGATTCTATCACAATTCGTGTTTCTGTATTGTATACTCTGTATCCCTTAGAGCGTTCAGAGTATCCTAACATATAACACTTTTGTGCCTTAGAATCAAATTTATTCAGAGTATCAAGAGTATTTAACATAAAACAAATACATCCAAAAGGATGAAAGTATGAAATGTTGGGCTTTCTGTTCTTCCACAATTCATAAGGAGTCTTTTCAAGAATAGGTCTTATAGAGATTCTATTCTGAATATAGCATGTTGTATTTACTGCTTCTGCCCAAAAGTGTTTAGCCATATTAGTCTCATTTATCATGGTTCTGGCCATCTCTTGTAATGTTCTATTTTTACGTTCTACAACCCCATTTTGTTGTGGAGTTCTAGGACAAGAAAAATCATGAGAGATGCCATTTTCATTAAAAAATGATTCTAATTGTTTATTTTCAAATTCTCCACCATGATCACTTCTGACTTTAATGATTTTAGATTCTTTTTCATTTTGAACTTGTTTGCAGAAGTTAGAAAATACAGCAATTGACTCATCCTTGTGTCTAAGAAACTTTACCCATGTCCATCTGCTGAAGTCATCTACGATCACCAATCCATACTTTTTGCCATTGACAGAAGCAGTTTTCACTGGTCCAAACAAGTCAATGTGCAAAAGTTCTAATGGTCTAGAGGAAGATACAACATTTTTAGCTTTAAAACCAGTTTTTGAAAATTTGCCTTTCTGACATGCTTCACACAGAGCTTCTGAGTTAAACTTCAAATTTGGAAGTCCTCTGACTAGATTGAGTTTGTTAAGTTGAGATAATCTTCTCATATTAACATGTCCCAATCTTCTGTGCCAGACCCATTGCTCAGTTTCCACAGACATTAGACATTTTACATTTTGAATTTTTAATTCTGAAAGCTTTATTTTATAAATGTTGTTCTTTCTTTTTCCACTAAAGAGGATTGTTCCATCTTTCTGACTAACAGCTTTACAGAACTTTTGATTGAAGATTATGTCATAGCAATTATCACTTAATTGACTCATGGATAATAAATTATGCATTAATCCTTCTACAAGTAGAACATTAGAGATAGAGGGAAGATTTCCATTACCAATAGTTCCGGAGCCAATTATTCTTCCTTTTTGATTGCCTCCAAAACCTACGTGGCCTCCATCTTTTAATTCAAGACTTTGGAACATATGCTTTCTTCCCGTCATGTGACGTGAGCATCCAGAGTCCAGGTACCATGATTGGTGTTTCAGTTTTGCTGTTAAAGACATCTGCAACATACACAATTTTATCCTTGGGTACCCATATTCTTCTGGGTCCTTGTTTGTTAGTTTTTACAAACTTCTGATTCATTTTAGTTTTTAAATCAGAACTTGTAGAACAAGATGACTCACTAGTGTATATAAGATCATGATTATGACCATAGGTGAAATGAGAACTTAGAGGAGTATTAGTATTTATGACAATGTCATCAATATGTTTTAACTTCAGAGTTTCTTTATTTTTCACATAGCCTATGCCTCTTCTTTCATTTCTGCTAACACCATAGATCATAGAAGCAATCTTACTTCTATCTAAGCTTTTAGTAAGAAATTGTTGAAAACTATAATCATATTGTTTTATGATATTATCAGAGTTGATTAGATCTTCTAATTCAGATTTCTTCTGAGCTTTAAGTTTCTCAAAAGAGTTTTTACATTCAAAGAGGTTTTCTTTCAGCTCAGAGTTTTCTGTTTTTAGTTTTCTAACTTCTTCTAATTCAGATACTAGACTTTGTTTAATGTCTTTGTATTTGAATTGAAGCTTCTGATATTTTTCAAGAATTTCCGAAAGACTAGCTTCTAACTGAGGTCTAGAAAATTTAGAAAATACCTCTTCTGAATCTGATTCTAACTCTGATTCTGATGAGTGATCATCTTCTGGTATATTTGCCATTAATGCAATATTAGCTTGTTCATCTTCAGAATCTGACTCTGCCTCAGATGATTCAGAATCATCCCATGTTGCCATGAGACTCTTTTTCTTTTCTCTGCTGAATTTGTTTATGGGTTTGTCTTTCTGAAGTTTTGGACATTCACTTTTATAGTGTCCTGGTTCTTTGCATTCGTAGCACACAACTTCTTTGCTTCTGGGTTTCTTGTGACCAGATGTTGATTCAGAATAATTATTTGTTCTTCTGGTGTTTCTGAACTTCTTCTGACGATGCTTCCAGAGTTGTTGAACTCTTCTTGAAAGGAGAGATAATTCATCTTCTTCTGATTAACATCCAGAGCTTTCTTCTTCTTCTGCCTGTAAAGCTTTAGAAACATGTTTGTTAGATTTAAGAGCTACAGACTTACCTTTCTTCTGGGGTTCATCTTCTTCTAACTCAATCTCATGACTTCTCAAGGAGCTGATCAGTTCTTCTAAGGAAATTTCATTCAGATTTTTTGATAACTTTAAGGCAGTGACCATGGGTCTCCAAGCTTTTGGTAAACTTCTGATGATTTTCTTCACATGATCTGCTGTTGAGTAGCCTTTGTCCAGAACTTTTAGTCCAGCTACAAGGATTTGGAACCTTGAAAACATTTTTTCAATGGTTTCATCTTCTTCCATCTTGAAAGCTTCATACTTCTGGATGAGAGCTAGAGCTTTAGTCTCCTTGACTTGAGAGTTGCCTTCATGTGTCATCCTCAGAGAATCAAACATGTGTTTAGCTGAATCCCTGTTTGTGATCTTCTCATATTCTGTGTAAGAGATGGCACTTAGAAGTATGGTCCTAGCTTTGTGATGATTTCTGAATTCCTTCTTCTGTTGAGCTGTCATATTTTTTCTTTCAATCTTCTGACCATCTGCTCCAACAGGATGAATGTATCCATCTGTCACCATGTCCCAGAGATCTCCATCTAGAGCTAGAAAGAAACTCTCCAGAACATCCTTCCAGTAGTCGAAATTGTCACCATTGAATATTGGAGGTTTAGCATTGATCTTGTCATTCTGATAGTCATTGTTGTTAATTCCAGTATCTGCCATGTGTTTAACTTCTGGATCTTTTACTGACACGGTTAAGTGTAATACTCAGAACCTAGCGCTCTGATGCCAATTGAAGGTGCGCCAAACACAAGGAAGGGGGGTTGGAATTGGGTTTGCTTTATCAATAAAAATTAACTTCTAATGACACGATTAATTTATCCTGGTTCGTTTGAACTCAAACTACATCCAGTCCACCCGCCAAGGTGATTTTGCCTCTACTGAGGTCTTAATCCACTATTCAATAAGAATACACACAAAGACCTATAGTCAATGTCCTCTTGAGTCTTCTGACTAAACTTAGTCACTCAAGGAATAGAATAACTATTACAAGAATATAAAAGAAGTAACTTAGAATGCTTCTTGATAAGCACGAATCACTAAGTGAAAGTTACACAATAAGCACAATATGATTTAATGATTTGCGTAAATAATATGAGATGTATTCGTTACTGATTTCTTCAAATGGAGTCCTTTATATAGTTCTTGAGAAAGTAGCCGTTGGAGACATCTTGATATAAATTAGGATATACTTTAATATCATAAATTCCTTCCATAAGTAGAGATACTTGTCTTTGGTCATTAATTAAAATATCTTTAATTAATGTCTTTAATAAGGATACCAGCATCTTCTAAGCGGAGATCAGAGATAATGAGTAAGAGACGCGCAGCCAATAAATATGTTTATTTAATGCTGGATTCTCCATTGAGAGTATCTTCTATACTGAATCTTCTTAGCTCGTACGGTTTACTTAAATAAGATTGATTTCTACACAAGAGTAAATATATTCATTAGAACTTATAATATGAAAAGCTTTGTTATCATCAAAACACTTAGAGGATCAGAACCATAATTGTTCTAACAGTTCAGAGAAGTGAAAAGGAAGGGACTCCTATCTACTCCTACAAGCAAGCTAAGGAGGAAGTTCAATCCGGAAACGCCCAGGGCTGGGGCAAGCTGCTGGAAATGGAAAAGAAAGATGACAAGTTTGGTCTCGAATATCAACCTGGTCAGTCCAACTGGTCTCATGGTAGTAAGCCCATAGCATTCATAAGCGCTGGAATGCTCGACTACAACAATGTTTGTGCAACAGATGCAGATGGGGATAGTGACTGCGACTTGGATAACTGGATTCACCCATGCGTACCTGGGGAGGAGCTCCGGAACTGGTCTGCTGAAGATTTTGTTCATGTTACTTGGCAGTCAATGTAATTTTCTTTGTTTCCATTTTTATCATACTGCATGTCAAATCCTGCACTCTGCCAAAGGTGCATAGATCCATCTGTAGGGCCACCATGTTATAATGCATTTTGCTTTTTCCATGAAATAAAGGACATTTTTCAAGCAAATTGTGTTCTCTTTCTTTCGTTTTAAATTTTTTCACAAAAAAAACAAATAAAATGGCAATGTTTTCCTTTTTCCAGTGTTTTGTGTGTTTGCATCTCTTTTGAAAAAACAGATTCTGAAATAAGCACACCATTTGTGCAGTGTTGATCATTCAAATTCTTGTGATAACGTTCCTGCTATGACTATGCATGACTTCGACAATCCTATCTACCAAGCTGATGAAGGGGTTGAGGAAGACTGTGAACTCCCGGAAGAATTGGTTAGGTTGTTGAAACAAGAGGAAAGGGTCATTCAGCCTCATCAGGAAGAAATAGAAATCATCAACATCGGGTCTGAGGATGTAAGGAAAGAGATAAAGATTGGGGCCAGTCTGTAGGCCGAGGTAAAGAAGAAGTTGATTGGTATGCTGTGTGAATATGTGGATATCTTCGCCTGGTCGTATCAAGATATGCCAGGGTTGGATACCGGCATTGTTGTGCACAAGCTACCACTAAAGGAAGACTGTCCTCCGGTAAAACAAAAGATGAGAAGAACTAGCCCCGATATGGCTATGAAGATCAAGGAGGAAGTTCAAAAGTAGTGGGATGCCGGATTCCTTGTTGTGACTAGTTACCCGCCTTGGGTAGCTAACATTGTGCCTGTACCAAAGAAAGACGGCAAGGTCCGGATGTGCGTTGATTATCGGGATCTAAACAGAGAAAATCCAAAGGATGACTTTCCATTATCTCACATTGATGTGCTGGTAGATAACACCGCTCAGTTCTCAGTATTTTCTTTCATGGATGGCTTCTCCGGGTATAATCAGATCAAGATGGCACTGGAAGACATGGAGAAAACGACGTTCATTACCCCGTGGGGTACATTCTATTATAAAGTTATGCCCTTTGGGTTGAAGAATGTCGGGGCAACGTATCAACGGGATACGGTAACCTTGTTCCACAATATGATACACAAAGAAATTGAATGTTATGTGGACGATATGATTGCCAAGTCCCGGGACAAAGAAGAGCATTTGGTCAATCTCAAAAAACTATTTGAAAGGTTGATAAAGTACAAATTGAGGTTGAATCCTAACAAGTGTACTTTCGGAGTGCGTTCCTGTAAATTGCTGGGTTTCATTGTTAGCCAGAGGGGGATCGAGGTAGATCCTGCAAAAGTAAAAGCAATACAAGATATGCCTGCACCGAAAACAGAAAAAGAAGTGTGTGGGTTTTTAGGGAGATTGAACTACATTTCACGGTTTATATCTCATCTAACTGCCACATGCGAGCCAATATTCAAATTGTTAAGAAAAGAACAAACAGTCAGGTGGAATGAGGACTGTCAAAGAGCCTTTGAAAAGATAAAAGAATATTTGCAGGAGCCTCCGATTCTAATGCCTCCAGTTCCAGGACGGCCACTTATCATGTACTTGACTGTGTTAGAAGGGTCGATGGGGTGTGTTCTAGGCCAACATGACGAGTCTGGTTGAAAAGAGCATGATATTTACTACCTTAGCAAAAAGTTTATCGACTGTGAATCCCGTTATTCACTGCTCGAGAAAACTTGTTGCGCTTTGGCATGGGCTGCTCGCCGACTGAGACAGTACATGTTGACCCACACCACATTGCTAATCTCAAAAATGGACCCTGTCAAGTATATTTTCAAGAAACCGGCATTAACCGAAAGGGTTGCAAGGTGGCAAATGATCTTAATAGAGTATGACATACGGTATACTTCCCAGAAAGTCATCAAAGGAAGTGTATTATTGGATTATCTTGCACAGCAACCACTTGAAGACGACTATCATCCGATGAAGTTTGATTTCCCTGATGAGAACATCATGTACCTCAATGCATGAGATTGCGAGGAACCTCTTCCGGAGGAGGGGCCTGACCCTGAATCCCAATGGAAGTTGATGTTTGATGGGGCAGTCAATATCAACGGACGTGGAGTTGGTGTTGTTCTTATCACTCCTGAAGGTGTTCACTTTCCCTTCGCTTCCAGAATTACTTTTGGCTGCACCAACAATGAAGTGGAATACGAGGCGTGCATAATGGGAATAGAGAAGGCTATTAATCTTCGGATTAAGACCCTCGATATATTCGTAGATTCCGCCCTCGTTATCAACCAGATTACCGGCAAGTGGTATACACTTCAAGAATACTTAATTCCTTATAGGGATTATGTCAGAAGACTGTTGACGTTCTTCACAACGGTTAAGCTTCAATACATACCACGAGATGAGAATCAATTTGCCGATGCATTGGCTACTCTTTCTTCGTCCATCAAAGTCTTGTGTTGGAACTATGTGCCCAGGATTGACATTTCCAGGCTTGATGCACCAGCTTATGCTTTCTCTGTAGACGCAGTGTCTGATGAGAAACCTTGGTACTTTGATATTAAGCTTTTCCTGGAAAAACGAGAATACCCAGCTGGGGCATCATCCAACGACAAGAAGACCTTACGAAGACTTGCTGCTAGCTTATTCTTGAATGCAGACGGAGTTCTGTACAAGAGGAACTTTGACATGGTCTTGCTCAGATGCATGGATAGACACGAAGCAAACTTGTTAGTGCAGGAAGTCCATGAGGGTTCTTTCGGTACTCATGCAGGAGGGCATGCAATGGCTAAGAAGTTATTGAGATCAGGGTACTATTGGCTAACAATGGATGCAGATTGTTGTTCGTACGCCCGTAAGTGCCACAAGTGCCAGATATATGCAGACAGGGTGCATGTTCCCCCTACCCCGCTCAACGTCATGTCATCTCCTTGGCCCTTTTCTATGTGGGGCATTGACATGATCGGGAAGATAGAGCCTACTTCTTCAAACGGTCATCATTTCATCTTGGTTGCGATTGATTACTTCACCAAATGGGTTGAAGCAGCATCTTATGCCAATGTCACTAGTCAGGTGGTAGCTAGGTTTCTAAAAAGAGACATCATTTGCAGATACGGAGTTCCCGAGCGAATCATTACTGATAATGGTTCCAACTTAAACAACAAGATGATGGAAGAACTGTGCCGGGACTTCAAGATTCAACATCACAATTCTTCTCTTATCGACCAAAGATGAATGGCGCGGTAGAGGCAGTCAACAAGAATATTAAGAAAATTGTGCAGAAGATGGTTGTCACTTACAAAGATTGGCATGAGATGTTACCATTTGCGCTGCATGGGTACCGAACGTCAGTCAGGACGTCAATTGGGGAAACTCCTTTCTCCTTGGTGTATGGCATGGAGGCAGTCTTGCCTGTTGAGGTAGAAATTCCTTCATTGCATGTGATGATGGATGTGAAGCTTGATGAGGCTGAGTGGGTACGTGCCCGATATAATCAGTTGTTTCTAATTGAGGAAAAGAGATTAGCAGTTGTCTGTCATGGTCAGCTTTATCAAAGGATAATGAAGCGAGCATTCGACCAACGAGTACGTACTCGAGAGTACCAAGTAGGCAAACTTGTACTCAAGAGGATCATTCCTCCAGGTTCAGACCACAGGGGCAAGTGGACTCCGAACTACGAAGGCCCATTCATAGTAAAGAAAGTTTTCTTAGGTGGGGCGTTGATGCTCACTACTATGGATGGAGAAGACTTCCAGTCTCCTGTTAACTCGGACGCAGTTAAAAAATACTTCGCATAAAAGACCCGCTGGACACAAAAATAGAATTAAAGTCCAGGCAAGAAAAGGGCATCCCGGCGAGCTAGAAACACAATAAAAAGCTCGGGCAAAAGTTAGGGAAAATAGATAAAAGATGTACACCCGCTGAGTTGAAAAGCCACATCAGATAACTCAGGCAAAAAAGGGTATCCCGGTGGATTGAAAACCCGAAAGGGAGATCCATACAAAATAAGGGAATAAGTGAACAACTGCGATCCGGGTAATCTGAACCAAATCACCGTTTCATGCAGTCTGACAATATCAGAAGGATATGAATCAGTCCGCTCATCTTCTTCAAAAAGCAAAGGCAAGAACAGAAAGTCTTGAGGACATGTTGGTCATAGAAAGAAGGAAACTCATTAGAATGTCGTGTACATTGTCATTAGGATAGTTTCTTTTCTCAATTTTATGGTAGCTACCTCTTTCCAGGTAGTTACTTCATGATGTAAAACTTTTCCTATTCAGAGGCCACTCAATGAATGAATATTCAGCCAAAAAGCCGTGTTGTGTTATGTTTACCTTGTTTGCAAAAATGTCCTGATTTTTTGGCAAAAAGAGCATTGCATATGAAACATGTGGATTTTTCTATGAAAAAAAAAATTGAAATTGCAGGGAAACAATTAAAATTGTCTTTGAGTGTCGGACGAATATGGATGAACAAATCATACCATGCAAGTCCCTGGGGCACATGTGCGAATACTATTGTTGCAGGTTTTGCAGGGCAATGTGGTATTTTCCCAAGCAGAGAGTGCTCCCCGGCTGAGCTAGAGCAAGTGGAATCACCAGCAGAACTTCAAACATAATCAAAGAGGTGTCCTCACCAAGCGGCGGTTGTTCTTTCACAAGAAAGACATGGTTATTCCCAGTAGAGTTCAGATGGAACCTTCCCCAGGTGAGCTAGAGCAAGTGGAATCCTCAGCGGAGTTTCAAACCTAATCGAAGAGGTTTGTCCCCAATCGGGTCGGAAGATCGTCTTTTCCTCGCAGTTCATGATTGGTACGCTACCATCATTGAAATATCACCAGCGAGTCCGCCAATTTATTTTTGGCCGGTATGACAGAGTAATGCAGACATTTGTTCACATTCCATTTCTCAACCAAGTATTGCCAGGATATCTTGATTGTTTCCCCAGCGGAATTCCAAGGCTAATCGAAAAGCTTCCATCCCCAAGCGGATTATCTTTCCACAAGAAAAATTATCCCCAGCGAGCGGCTGTACGCCTGGTTTCCCCACAGAGTCATAATTTTCAGAATTCTCTCCCCAGTTGGAGTCTTGACCAAGCCTCTTCCTCAGCCAAGTCTGAAGATGGTTATCCTCCGCAGAGTTCATGATCGAGATTCACTCCCATCATTGGAGTATTCCCTAGAGAGGTTGCCAATCTATTTTGGCCATGTGATGATACAAACTATCATTCATCTCCCCAGTCAAAGTTAAGCATCGTCAAAGCCTCTTGACCAGGCTCCCTTGCAGAGTCGTGATTGTTGTTTCCAATCAGGGCACTTTGTTCATTGCTCGTCTGCATCCCCAGCACTCGTCTGTGTTCGATGTTTGATAGTTGCTCGTATGCATTCCCCACCACTCGTCTGTGTTTGATGTTCATTTGATGCTCGTCTGCATCCCCCTAGCATTCGCCCGTGTTTGATGTTTGATATCCGCTGGATGTTCGTCTGCATTCCCAGCACTCGCTCGTTTATGAAATATTCTTCGTTCGATTCTCCCCATCAGAGTTGTGTTTCTTACTGAGCATTTGATGCTCGTATGCATTCCCCAACACTCGTCTGTGTTTGATGTTCATTTGATTCTCGTATGCTTTCCCCAACAGTCGCCTGTGTATGGTAGATGTTGATTCTCGTCCGTATTCCTCGACACTCGACTGTGTTTGCACTTTGTTCAATGCTCGTCTGCATCCCTGTAGCACTCGTCTGTGTTTGATGTTCACTTGATGCTTGTGTTCTTTCCCCAGCAGTCATCTGTGTGTGGTAGATGTTGATGCTCGTCCGCATTCCTCGGCACCCGGCTGTGTTTGCACTTTGTTCATTGCTCGTCTGCATCCTCGCAGCGCTCGTCTGTGTTTGAATTTGTGTGATGCTCGTATGCATTCTCCAGCACTCGTCGGTGTTTGATATCTGTTTGAAGCTTGTTTGCATTGTTGAATGCTCGTCTGTGTTGGATCTCTGGTATTCGTCTATATCAGTGGCTGGTATTCGTCTATATCATCACCCGAAGCGCTCGTTTGTGTTTCTTAGATCATCATCTGATATTGGTTTGTATCATTGACTTATGGCACTCGTCTGTGTTCTCTTGATGATCGTCCAATGCTTGTCTGTTTTGAAGAGGTTGGAAGTCCTGACGGTGGGATTAAACGTCAAAATGGTTACCGATCCTGACATAACAGGTATATCCGAAGGAGGTTCGTCTATCTCAAGCACCACTTGTCTACGTAAGATCTGTGAAGAGGGTTCGTCAAATCCTAATGTTGCACCTGGCGTAATAGGTTTACTCAAAGAAGACTCGTCTGTCTTAGACCATATATCCACGGATAATATATGAAAAGGGTTCGTTTATCCTGATTATGCATGTCTATCCCACAGACTTAAGTGCATCACCGGTCCTGGCGTAACAGGTTTATCCAAAGGAGATTCGTTTATCTCAGGTCATATATTGCAAAGTGTATGAAGAGGGCTTGTATGTCAATTTCCTGGCGTAACAGGGTTGTTTGAAGAGGGCTCGTATGTCCAGTTCCTGGCGTAACAGGTTTGCTCGAGGAAGACTTGTCTGTCTAAGTTTTTCTATCCGAAGTAACAATTCAGGTTGGAAGGAGCTCGTCTGCTCTGTCCCCGCTTTAGTCGCCAAAGCGTCATTTGGTTGGGTTTATTTCCCATTGCTTGCATTCTCCAACAGAGTGCAAATTTCAAGTCTTCTTGGTATTCAATCACAGTTTATCTTGAACGGTCGATACTCGTGCTACCGTCCTTTTCAGATTAACAGTTGCTTGAATAGGGGCAGCTGTAACACCCCAAATTTGCCCTCTTCTGTTAGCGTCATCATCATATCATAATCATCATAAGCATGTCATGTCCTTAGCATTTTTACATAGAAAGATGAAGCATAACACTCACATGTTCTAGCATAAGGCATATGATCAGTCATCCGGGAAATTCGAAGCACTACAAGTCAAAGTCAAGAGCATGGTAACCTGGAAAGAAGCTCACAGGACCCTTTGTACAGGCTTGGTATCATGGTCAAAGCCCTAAAAAAATATTGAGCATCAAAATCAGATCAGAACGGTTGGCGCCGGGTTATTATTGAGGTTTCCCACCAAAAGGAGGGAGAATTCAAAATTTGCTTGTGTTAACCGGTTAACGCTTTTAGTTAAACGGTTAACGGCTGCAAATTTTGAATTCCAGCAGCAGAATTCAGCATGTATTTTTTGGCTCCAATTTTCCAATTTCCCAATTTTCATTCATTTGAATTAAGGAGAAGGATCTAGAGCATTTATCCAAGCCTAATTCCAATGTTAGGTCCTAATCACTTTCTAAAGCCAATTCCAAACCGTATTTTTTTGATCCCAAGCCTAAATTTTGGGCCCCAAACCTAAACCATATTTAATCCATTTCCCTCCAAACCAAGGAGGCTCTCCCTAATAATTCACTCCTCTTCATTTTCTGAATTTTGATCTCTCTCACCATTCTCTCACTTTTCTCTCCCAATTTTCCAATTCACTCAAAGTTCCTCTTTGAAGATCACACAACTTTGTCTTAAAGTGTGTAGATCTTGGAACTAGACCTCCATCCATAGCTTCTTTGCATCATTTTGCTGGTTTACTTGGTGGTTCAGATCTGGTTTGGAAATTAGAAGTGCTTTTGGAGCCAAAATTAAGCATCAAGACTTTTTGCTTGCATTTATTTTGCATGGAGTGTGAAGCTTAGCACCGGATCTTCAAAGTTTTCTGTGAAATCTCTCATTTCCAGCTCAATCAACAACTACCAAAGCATACCTCAGCTTTGTAGGTTGGTTAAATTCAGATCTAGCTCTGTTTTAGCTTATTTGCATGCTTGTGCTTTAGATCCACCATGTGCTTATGTATTTGCTTGAGTTGATTGGTTGATTTATAGCCGGATCCGTGTGTTAATGTTCATGAGCTTAGTGATGTCGATTAATGTGAATTGATCCATTTATTTCATGCTTAATTGATTGCTGGTCTGGTGCGGAATTATTTGAATAAGTTGGATTTGAGCTGATTTTCTGCAGGAAATTGTTGTTGTTTTTACAGTGTTAATCGGTTAACGCTTTTGGTTAACCGGTTAACGCACCTGTTTTCTGCGTATTTGCTGAAGGTTTGAACTGGTTAACCGGTTAATGCTTTTGGTTAACCGGTTAACACTGATGCAGAATGCCATTTTGGGGCTGTTTTGAGCTTGTTTGATCCCCTTACATGTTTTAATTGCCATGAATCATTGTATGATCATTGAATATGCTAGTTTAGGGTGATTTGCTTGCTGGTTGATGTATGCTTCCATGTTCTCGA
The DNA here is from genome assembly GCA_963966055.1 of Lathyrus aphaca. Classification (NCBI taxonomy): domain Eukaryota; kingdom Viridiplantae; phylum Streptophyta; class Magnoliopsida; order Fabales; family Fabaceae; genus Lathyrus; species Lathyrus aphaca. Next base: position 439,764,917 of record OZ014522.1, on the reverse strand, counting down.
CGCGTAAGTCATGAGTTTGAAAAGCTTGGCATGTTGTTGGATCTTTGTTTGCTAGAACTTTGAGCATGCTAACTCCATGATTGTATTGATGAACATAGGCTGGATTTTTGCTAACACTTGCAGGGGCTCATGGTAAGAGAAGTGTGGATGTTTATCCACATTTCAACTCTTCCCATTTCCTTTTAAGTTGCTTTCTCTTTGTGGTTTTTGATGTGCCTTATACCATCATGTGATGCAACTCTTTTCTTCCCCCTTTAGGAGCAACTTATCTCCTTTAGAGGAGTAAGTTGCTTTCTAGCTTTCTTTCCCTCTCTTTTGCCCTTCTTTGGTTCTTCTTTTCTCTTAGGATAGTTGCAACCTCACTAACCTTAGGACCACTTTTTGCATGCTAATATTAGGATTAGTCTTTCCCCATTAGACTTTTGCCTTTTGCTCCTTTGGTTCTTTCTCTTCTCATCTCAAAACAAAGCATAAAAAACATTAATAAAGAAAGAAGTGACTTCTTGTGTAATAGCCTTATTCCACGGGGCCTATGTATTTATTCCATCTTGGAATAGTGCATTTGTCTAGCATGATGCACAAGTCGGATCATGAAGTCATCTTCATCAAGAAAAACCCTAAAAAATACTTCTTCATTTTTAATCACCAAAGCATATAATAAATTCAACAAGTCTATGAATTTAGGTCCTTGCCCTTGGAAACAAGTCTTGGATAAGTTCTCCTTACTTGGTATGCTTGTTCTATTATTCCATCTTGGAATGTAGTGACAAGTACACATTCCATGGAAAAGAGTTTGAGTTCATTATCTTTTGCCACACCCAGATAAAAACTCATAAAAAACACAAACAAACAATAAGCGTCTCCTTCGGGATTTCTTTTCTCATCACCATCGCTCTGTACACAAACTCGCTCCTACTTGTCATTTTGCAAGACGGTTACGCACTTGTCGTCCGAGCCTACAACACCTGAGCATTGACATAAGCAGTTCAAGCCTTAAGACACAAGCAATCTTTTTCACCCCTAGTTAGGGGAACTACGGCGTCTCTGATCCTCATGTCCAGATGAGGTACATAGGCAGCGGGGTAGGGCCCGTTCGAGCACAATCTTTTATTTTCCCTACATTTTTCCTCTCTGTTTTCTTTCTCTGTTCCTTTTCCAGTTTCAATCCTTTCTTTTTTCAGCAGCCTTCATTCTTTAACCCTTTGAAACAGTTTCTTTGCAAGCGTGGATCCCGTCGGGTACAGAGGACGATCTGGGGTGCTAATACTTTCCCAGGCCGTAACCGACTCCCAAACCCAGTCTCTTTAGTTCGCAAGACCTTTGTCCTTCCTCTTCTTTTCTTCGGTTTGTGCAACATTACCATTCCCGCTCCTTTGGGATAAAAATGTCTGGTTGGCGACTCTACCTCTTCCGCGCCACTTTCGCGTTTGAACCAGGATGGAAATCCAGGTAGCAACAATACTCAATTCAGAAATACAAATTCTATTCAGATTAAGATAAAAAAAGAACTTTACTCCAATTAAAAAAAAGTTAAATATGTGTTTAGTCCCTATAAATATCTCAATTTTGATTTTTAGATCTTATATAAAAAACGTTGAGTTTTAGTCCCTATAAAAATACTTTTGCACGTATATTTAATCTACGTAGAGGGACTAAAACTGCATACAAAAATAATTTTATATGGACTAAAATTTAACGTTTTTTTATAAGAACTAAAAATCAAATTTGAGATATTTATAGGAACCAAAAACATATATAATCAAAAAATAAAAACTTATGTCGAAGTTAACCCGATGATATATGTCAAACCCACACAAATGCTTTGGTATTGACAATTTCTTCTCCCTTTAAAAAGATTAAAACATAGAGTATTTTTTTTACTTAGATTTAAAAATGTCACCACATAAACGTTTTGCGTTTCATTTTACAGTTGTGGATGCATCATTAATAAAAGAGACACATTGATATCATGTTGTCCTAGCTAAAGGTCGTCACCTACATGACAACACTACCTTAACCAGGATTTTTAAGCAATTTGCAGGTGTGAAAGTTTAAGTGTGTTGTTGCTTTATCAGGATGTCATGACTGATGTCATGACATCTCTGTCTGGTACTAAAGACCCAACTGTCCATTTTATTTGTTGCGCGCATTTTCATTGATTTATTTGAGTGTTTTTGTTGAGATTTATTAGGTACTATATTTAGAAAGTTGTGACCTAGCATGGTTCAGAATATTATATATGATTAAAATATTTGTTCCTTTATTTGAGGAATTAATTCTATTAGGTTAAAGCTATTATGCGATTTCAGTAGGCCCATGTCCATGATTCAGACACTACTTAAAGGTTGTTATACCCTAGTTTGAATACAAAAAATAAGGATTGAAGAGAGTTTTCATGTATAAGGGTTTTTGTGTGTTTCTTAGTTTTCTTGTGAGCCAAACAATTATCATGTTGATAATTGTATTGGACTAGGTTTTATTGATGTGTAAGTTGTCCACTCAAAGCTTTTAAGCAAGAGTGATTTGTACTTGACTGAAGCTTTTAAACAAGGTCAAGGATTATCTTTGAAATGTGTCTTCTTTTTCTTAGTTATTAGTTGTTATCACTGATGTGATTAAGGGGGTGAGAGGTGTCTCTTATCTAAGAATTCTTAGATAGAAATTACATTGGGTAGTGATTCAATGATGAGGTAAACTGAGTGGTTTAACTCTGAATTGATACTACTGATATTGGATTGCCTTTCTGGTTTGGTAGCCCCTAGAGTAGGTGTGTTTGCACTGAACTGGGTTAATAATTCCTTGTGTTCGTTTATTTTTTGTAACTATATTTTTGTTCATGTCATTATGTTAAGTGCACAGATCAGTTAATCTGACATCTCATAGGACATCTATAATATAATATACTAGAATTTCAAGTCTGGTGAATCTGATATAGTCAGATGCAACTCGAGGGTTTTTGACAATCTTGAAACTAATTTGGGAGACAAGTTGTGGAAAGCGATTTCGGAATTGGGAATGGTTGAGGGTGAGTCTAAAAGAGATTATAAAATTCATCTAGATGCTTTGGAAAAAGAGGATAAGATGAGAATGATAGGAGGGAAGGTGAAATCAAGAAGTTTGAAATGATTTTGGGTTCTTTGAATATAAGAGGGTTTTTTAGTATAGGAAGATGAAGAGGAGATTATTGAGTTGGAATAATCGCTTTCTTAGTATAGGAGGAAGATTAACTTTATTGAAGCGGCGGTGCAGCTGGCAGCGCTGTCCAGCCTGTTGTCTGCGGCTCAGCCTGATTTCTTGCGGAGGGATTTAGTTTGTTGGGAACCGGCTTCAGAGGTGTTTTCTCGGTGAATAATTTCCAGGAAATTACAAGTAAGTATCACATTCCTTTTGGCTCTTGCTTTAATTTTGAAAAATCTTTGGAATTAGTTTGGATTTTGGAGGTTCCTCCTAAGGTAAAGGTTTTTGGTTGAAGGTGTTTTCTCGATAGAATTCCTACGAAGCCTTCTTTGTCTTATAGAGGTTGTTCTTTACCAAATGAGGATTTAAATTGTAGTTTTTGTGGTAATTATTGGAAACGATGGACCGTTTATTTTTAACTTGTCGGTTGTTAAGTTAATTAGGAGGGAGATTGCAGATTGAATTGATTTAGTCGATATGGTTTCATCTAACTTGAAGGAGAGTTTCTATTTTGGTTTGAATTCGGGAAGCGAAATCGGTTGAGAAGTGGAAAGGAATAATGTGTTTGGTTGACCACTTGTGGGTTTTTGTGGAAGTTGAGGAATGAAGTTATTTTTAGAAACCGTACTTTGAATGTTTTTGATGCGGTTTAGAGCATTAAAGATTTGGTTTGGAGATGGTCATTCATCGAAAAAATTACCCCCACCAATTGGAATTTTTATGATTTTGCAAACTCCCTTTGTATTATTTATCTTAAGTTGCAATTGGTTTGTAATCTTTCTTTTTCGAGACTTTGCTCCGATTTTTTATGAATAGGTTTGAGAACCCTTAGTTTTCCTTTCTAATATATCTTGATTATAAAAATTAAAAAAATTAAAAAACTTTAATCGTCTAAATTTAATCGAACAATCAACACTACTTCAATTGTGTGGTTTGACTTGAAGAGGATTTTATTTTATTTTTTATAAGCGATTGAATTAAATAAATATTAGGGATACTCAATTCAAAAATAGAAATTCTATTCAAATTAAGATTAAAAAAAAGAGTTTTACTCCAATTAAAAAAAAATGGTTAAATATGTGTTTAATCCCTATAAATATCTCAATTTTGATTTTTAATCCCTATAAAAAAACGTCGAATTTTAGTCCCTATAAAATTATTTTTGCACGCAAATTTAATCCATATATAGGGACTCAAAGTTTGGGATTGACAATTTCTTCTCACTTAAAAAAGATTAAAACATAGAGTATTTTTTTTACTTAGATTTAAAAATGTCACCACATAAACGTTTTACGTTTCATTTTAGTAATGGATACATCACTAATAAAAGAGACACATTGCTATCATGTTGTCCTAGCTAAAGGTCAGTCACCTACTAGTACATGACAACACTACCTTAACCAACATGACAACACCTTATGCAATCCAATACAACAGAGAAATAAATATGTCTCCGAAAATGAAAGAAAAAAAAGACAGTCATTAGTGAATTCACAACGAAACATGAAAGAAACAGTAATAGACAAAGTGTCATATTGCAAATTATCATGATAGACAGAAAGAGAGACAATGGGAACAATACAAGTTGAGAAAAGCAAAGATAAACAAGATACGAGTTACTTTTCATTCAATCGAGAGGTTGGGCTTAAACAGTTGATATAGTTCACAGGTTGTCACGGCGGAATCTTTTTCCCAGCGATGAGGAGTGAAAGACATCACATGCCACGGTCGCTCTAACCTTAAAATATGTATATTTTTTTCCATCCATTTTTTATTTATATATATACTATTCTAAAGTTCCTTTATACTTTTTGTTATAAATTAATAACGATTTAGTATGATATATTTTTTCAAACTCAGTACTCAATTATATATATATATATATATATATATATATATATATATATATATATATATATATATATATATATATATATATATATATATATATATATATATATTTATTATTTTTTTATGTATTATAAAAAATATAAAAAAAACATATTAGTAACAATTAATTATAACCTATAAATTATTAAAAATATTAAATTGAAATCATAATTAATGTCACAATCAAACATATAAATGGTTTTTTATTTTGTTGAAAAAATTTATTGCGACAATAAGACCAATTAAATGAAGAGAATCATTCTCACCTTTTATTTACGAGACTCATATAAAACTAAAGCAAATTTCTATATGGACGGTCAAACACAAAAATTATTAGCATATAATAGTATAATTTTTAACACAAAAATTAATTTTTATTTTTTTCACTACTATACTCTTATTTTATCGGTCTCATTCTCGCAACAAAAATTTCTATATAAACGATCAAATACAAAACTTTTAAAACAAATTTGATTAGAGATTACCCTAATCAAATTTCAATCTAAGAATATATTCTCTAAAAATCTTAGGTTGAAATTTGATTAGATATTACTTTCTTCGTCTCAGAAAAATATCTTATTTATATTTTTTCGATCTCAAAATAATTATATATTAAGTATTTATCGTTAGTTTTTCACTACTATACTCTTATTTATTAATTTTTATTTTATTTAACTATTCTATCGATTATAATTAATAAAGATTTTTAATAAATAATATTAGTTTTATTATTAAAATGAATTTATCTAATCATTTTCTTTAAAAAAAATATGTATTGCTCGTTAAGACATTATTTTTTTATTAAGACAGAAGAAGTAACAATTATTCTGTTGAAATATACACACTTTTAAAGTAACATCATGCTCCACACCAATTTAACTTTAACTCTTTTTATATTGACTTTTTATTTTCAACAGTTTGTATATAAATACCAACATACCTGCATCAACTTTTTCACTATCACCACAACAACCTCTACTTTCCAACCCTTCTTTTTCTCTCTCTAAAATATTCCATCCTCGTTTACCTAAACACCAATTTTTTGAACATGGAAAACACCAAAATGCTTCAAATCACATGTCTTCTATTCATGTTTTTTATTTTGAACCAACAACTTGTGTTTGTTGAAGGAAGGAACATGAGATCTCGATTATGTAAAGGTTGCTCAAAGCCTCACAAAATCTCCATTATTCATCATCAAAGAAGAAAATCTTCAAGACGTGTAGAGTATGAAGTGGATGATTTTAGGCCAACATCACCTGGTCATAGTCCAGGTGTTGGTCACTCCATCAACAATTAACAAGAACTTAGAAAATGTATCTATGGAATGGAGTAATATCAAACCCTATCATTTTCTCTGATAATTAAGCACTGACATTTTTTTTATTAAGAGCTAATTATTAGTTGAGAATAGTTAAGGGAAAATGTTGCTCTATGCATGCATGCTTTGGATTAAGCTTGCACTCTCTATTTTTCTTTGTTTCTTTTTTGTTTTTTATTTTGGTTACTAGTCTCAAAAAAAGAAAAAGAAGAATTGTGATGTATCTTGTCTTGTCTTTGATTTTTATTCAATTGTTATTATGTAAATTAATTTGGACTTAGGTCTTTTGGTACATATGTGTCCTGGATAAAATTCAATAGTTGTTTAATTTGGTATGGCTTTCTAATGTGTTTATTTTTCAGAAAGAAATTACATGTTACCTTAAACTCTTGAATCTTAGTGTATAATGATAAATGATAGTAACAAGATGAATAATATAATATTATATTATGTTACCTCTATTACTATTGTTGAATGAAAACTTTGTTTATAAAAATAAGAGTTAATAGTTTTATTCCTTTTAAAAAATTATTTTGGATTATTCCTGAAATTTTTGGGTATCTCTTAAGTATATAAAAACCAGGGGGATAAATCATATATTTTACAGTGGAATAATTTTTTCACTAGGGGACAAAAGACTTAAAATTTTAAAATTTCAGAGGATAATCTAAAATATTTTTCTTGAAAAGGATAAATCAAAATATGCATATATTGCAGTATATTGCAGGGGATAAATAACTATTAATCCTAAAAATAAAATAAAAAAGAATAATTTCATATTATATTATTTTATTTTATTTGTTTGGTGGATACATGATAACTAACAAAATAATATTAATTTATAAAGTTATTATTGTTTCAAATATTTGATACCTATTTCTCAGAGATATATGATAATATAAATATTAAAATAATATTACAAAGATATTATTTTATAAATTTATTTAAATATTTTTAAATTATTTTGACTAAACTATAAATTTAAAAACAATAAAAAAATTAGGTACATTTTATAAACAAATTATTGAAAATACTAAATAATAAAAAATATAATTAATATATTTTTTAGTTAATTCAATTATACATGTTAGATATATTATAAAGAATTATTATTTTCTTAAGCAAATAAATATATACTAAAAAGTAAAATAAATAAAAAACAAAAAATCAAAAGAACCGGCAAAATATAGCTAATCATCAACCACATATCAACCTTAAACAGGTAATAACAAAAATGGTATATAACGATATATCAGACGAAAAATATTTTAAAGAGCCTAGTGAGCCAACGTAGCATCTGATACCAAATTGCAAATGAACTGTGTATACAATGTTGCAATGCATTCTAAAAGAATGAGATATGAACTTGAATAATTAAGAACTCGTACAAATACACATACCAACAACTCCCTGTTATTTACAAATCAAAACAAACTTAATAGTCCTTTCGAGCCTAACCAACCCAACCCATAACAAGCTAGATCTAAGACATTTGATTGCACAAAAATAGAACAACACATTGACAAGGTGTTAACCACCGCAGTGTTTTGTTAGGAGATATAATTCAGTGTTTTAGGAAAATTGTATTCAACATAATTGTGTTATTCGAATACAACATATGTGTCGAAGTATAAACATGTATTTGGCAGAGCCGAACATTGTAGTTTGTAAATTGTATGTTTTATTGCCTATATATGCAAGTAACTTTGTAAATAAAAAAGATGCAATTTCACAAATTCCTTTTCACACAATATAATATCTCTCTCTCTCTCTCTCTCTCTCTCTCTATATATATATATATATATATATATATATATATCCCCTCTCTCTTCTTCTTCTTCTTCATCCTTCTTGAAAACCATAGTTGATAAAAAAAACGGTATGAACGAGCCTGGTTATGATTTAGAGTCAATCGATAACGACAAACGACAACATGAGATCAACACAATTTCCTACAAATCACTGATTTTATAAGGTGAGAAATACGTGAGGTTGATTGATCAAATTAAGATCATCTTCAGGTTTTAAATGTGTCTGAAATCGTGAGTTATAGAGTACTTGGGTAGAAAGAAAATTGAAATGATGTTTAGAAGGCCGCACACAAGGAACAATGGAAGAAAGATGGAAAAAATATATGCATTCATCAATGTGTGGATCCCAATGCGTTTGAGAAGATTATTGAAGAAGAAACTTCCAAAGGACCATGGTACAAATTGAAGAACATGTACAATGGAGATGCAAAACTGAAGAGGGTTAAGTTGCAAATGCTAAGAAAGTAGTTTGAGATGACACTTATGAAAGAAGATGAATCAATTGTTGATTTATTCTCTAAATTAATGTTTCTCATGAACCAAGGGAAGGTGTTTGGTGAATCTATTAATGATTTACAAAAGATTAAGAAAGTGATAAGATCTATGATTGCAAATTTTGATTACATTGTAATGTCTATTGAAGAGTCCAAGAACCTAGCTGAGATGGAGTTAGAAGAACTTCATGCTTCATTCATGAGATGAGGTTGAAGGAGAGGAAATCAAAATGGGAGAGGTTGATGAACAAAAATTGCAAGTAAGATTCATAAGGAAATCTAGAAAAGGAAAGGAAAATAGCGAAAGAGTCTACAAATGATGAAAAGCCAAGCAAGAACCCAAAAAATCACTCTGATTCAACCAAGACAGTTGTGAGCAACAAGTATTCAGAGAAGAAAGTTGACATGAAGGATGTGCAGTGTTACAATTATAAAAGATTTAGTTATTATGATGGAGATTATCAAAGAAAGATCCATCAGGAGCAAAAGATAATGACGAAGTGCAATATGCATATGATGGAGAAAGAAACTTTAATGATATGTTACTCATGGAAAATACTTAGTTGAATAATGAACAAACCAATATGTGGTACCTAGATTCAGGATATAGTAAACACATGATTGGTAATAAAACTTAGTTCACCAAGTTAGATAAATAGTCAAGAAAATGATATGGTTTGTTGATGGTAGGTCTCGCTCCCGGGATTTTCATCCTAGTACAAACACAAAAGTGGCGCGGAAAAGGTAGAGTCACTAGCTAGACATTTTTATCCCGAAGGAATGGAAAAGGTAATGTTGCACAAACCTAAGAGAAAAGTAAAGGACAACATCCTGCGAACCAAAGATCTGGGTTCGGGAGTCGGTTACGAACTGGGAAGGTATTAGCACCCCAGATCGTCCGCCGTATCCGACAGAATCTACGCCTGTTTGTTTGTTTCAAAGGGTGGGAGAAATAAAATTGTTGTTGAACAAAACCCCTACTGGAATAAAAAGGGGAACTGGAAAAGAGATCGAAAATAAATGGGGAAATATAGGGAAAAATAAGAATGTGCTCGAACGGGCCCTATCCCGCTGCCTACGTACCTCATCGAGAAAATGAGGATCAGAGTCGACGTAGTTCGCCTAACTAAGGCGGGAACTTGTTTGTGTTTTTTAAGAGTTGAACTTCTTATGTCTATGCTCAGGTGTTGTAGGCTCGTCTGGTACGAGTGCGTTTACCGTCTTGCAAATGAGGCAAGTTGTAACAAGTTCGCGTAGAGAGTGAATGAGGTGAAAAAAGAATTCCCGCAGGAAAAGAAGAATGTTGTTTGTTAACTGTCTTTTAAAGAAGTGTTTTCTGAGATTGTCATTTGTGAAACATTCTCATACTAAGACTTGTTCATCATGGTAGATGCCTTACACCTTGCCCCTAAATGGGAAGCACATAAGTAACCCACGACAAAGTCTCATGGCGTAGGAGGAGATCAACCTTTATTAGGTGTTTTTTACTTTTCTTTTGAGATTAGAAAGAAAGCAAAGTGAACCAAAGGTAAAAATCTAAGGGGAAGACTAACAATCCTAAGTGTCGTCATGCATGGATGAACCTAGGTTAGTGTGGCTTTCTAATCCTAATGAGAAAAAGGAAAGAAAAGGGACGTAGAAAGCAACTTAATTCCTAAGGAAGCTAAGTCATTTCTAAAGGGGATTAGCATGGAGGTGTATAAACTAAGAACAAAATGCAAAAGCAAACACACTTAGAAAGCATAAAGAATTTAAAAGGAAGAAGTTGTGTGAACTTACCTCCACCTCCCTACAAAACAAAGGTTAGTAGGATAAATCATAATAGGAATGAATGTAAATAAGTATCACACAAACCTAATTCATCTAGGACCTAATATAAACTCAATCCTAAGTCTAAGGAACCAAAAAACTATGTCAAGCAAAAAATCCAACAGCTACTACAACTCCTATAACACAAACAGCTACCAAATGCAATGCAAAATACAATTAGCCTACTACAGCTACCAAATAGCATGAAAAATAGGTGTAAAAGATCCAAACAGCATGAATGCAACATGTTTTTACAGCTCCTGTTTCAAAATGCACCTATGAAAACAAGGCATATTTCAATTATTTTTAAAATGCAAAAAACATGAATTTGATGCACACAATGGAATGCAAAAATTATGCAAGATTAATGCAATAACATGTAATGTATTATTAACAATGAAATGCAACATCGTCATGCAATTGATGGATAAAAATTAATTGATTTATGGTTTTTAACATTTATGTGATTTTTCAACATGCACATGATTTGATCAAACATGAACGGATTTCAATTGCAATGCAAAAAATAGAGAAGTGTACATATATTAACATGCTATGAGGTGATGCTAAGTCATGCAAACAATGGTCACAAAGTGCTATGAACATATATGCACAAAAACAGAAACTAACGAAACCCATGTCAAAAGCTACCAAAACTACATGGACTTGTGCTAAACTAGCTCTTAAAAAGTCTCTAAAATCAAGATCTATCAACATATGATGATAAAAGGATGAGTGATGCACAAAAATGCAATGAAACAATCCAAAAATGGAATATGCACAGTGTTAACCGGTTAATGCCCTGGGTTAACCGGTTAACGGCTTTAAAAAAACAAATCCAAGGGAAAAAACAACGTGTTAACCGGTTAATCCAAGGCATTAACCGGTTAACACTGAACCAGAATTGGAAAATAAGTGGAAAAAACACTTCTAGTCATTAACCTACTTCCAAAAGCTCCTAATACATCCATGAACATGCAAGCACGAAATTGCTACCTAAATGTGGCCTTCTAACACTTATTGGCACTAAGAATGAGCTACGATTCTATCTATTAACGGTCAAAATGAACAAAGCAACCACAATCATAATCAAACAATCAATGAATCAAAGAATGCCTTACAACAATATGAAGAGAAATAAATTAAATCGCGAACCGGTTTCGGATCCACCAACCTATAAAGCGGAGGTTTACTTTGGTGATTGTTGCGAGTCAATCGATGCATAAATGAAGATAATACCGGAGATTCCTAGCTTCGATCCGCGATAATGCAAAATAAATGTAATTGATGAAGATCTTGATGAACAACCACAAAAGCACTTCAAAGATGAAGAATCATCCCCAAACAATAGCAATTACTCCAATTAAGCTTCAATAAACCATGGAATCAATGCTAGAATGAAGGTTTAACTTCAAGTTCTTCAAGCTTCAATGTAAAACTAGAAGAACTTATGATGATGAAGCTTTGGTAAATTTGGAAAATGTAGAGAAAAATGAGAGAAAAAGTTGAGATGAAAATGAGATGAAATTGTGAAATGAGGTTTTCGTTGTGATGTTTAGAATATGCTTGATTTATATAGAAGCTACGTTTGGAGTGAGCTTTAGGCTAGGGATTAGCTTGGGAATTAGGTTAGTGTTATGAGGTTAGGAGTTAGCTTAGGAGTTAGTTAAAGTTGGTTAGGGTTACTAGAATATTCCTTGGAATATGCTATAAGGGTCTAGAACTTGGTGAAAATCTCTAGAACTTGGTAGAAACACAAAAAAAGGTGGAAAGTGGAAGGAAGAGGGAAGCACCAACTACTTTTTGAAATTTTTGCCCAATTTTTGCATGCGTTAAACGGTTAACCTCTGGCGTTAACCAGTTATCTCCACCGCCCGTTCTGAGCCAAATTCAACCTTGGGTTCTGATATTTGATTTTTGCCTCTTAGTAAACCCTGATCACATGCCTTGCACGCTAACCAATGCTACATGAATTATTTTATTTTTTATGATTTTATTTATGCAATGTATGGGAGGATATGCAATGCGACGCTCTAAATGCCATAAAAATGAGAGGGCAAATTTTGGGGTATTACAGCTACCCCTATTCAATCAACTGCAGACCTGAAGGGATGATAGCAATGGCTTTCAGACTTTTGAGGTATGGAGAGATTGAATACCCGAATAGAACAGAAAATTTGCGCTCTTTGGGAAATAAAATAAGTTGGGAAAATGTCATTCTTGGATGACGTCTTAAAACATGAAACTGACCTCGGACAGAATCAAAAGGGACGAGCTCATCGTACTTAGATGAGAACTCAAGAGAGAACAAGACCATCATACTTAGATGTGACTCGGAAAGATGAAACCATTATACTCAAATGAAATCAACAAAGGAACGAGATCATTGTACTTAAGTGATAACCCAACACGAGACCGTTGTTCTTAAACGGGGACGCGAAAACATAAGAGACCGTTGTACTTAAACGGAGACTCAACAAATATGAAACCATTGTACTTAAATGGAATCGAAGAGACAAAATCATCGTACTTTGATGAAATCAAAGAGAACGAGACTGTTGTACTTAAACGGAGACACGAAAAAAGGAGAGAGACCGTTGTACTTAAACGGAGACTCAACAAACATAAAACCATTGTACTTAAATGGAGTCGAAGAGACGAAATAATCGTACTTAGATGAAATCAAAGAGAACGAGATCGTTGTACTTAAACAGAGACCTGAAAAAAGGAGAGAGACCATTGTACTTAAACGGAGACTCAACAAACATGAAACCATTGTACTTAAATGGAGTCGAAGACACAAAATCATCGTACTTATATGAAATCAAAGAGAATGAGACCGTTGTACTTAAACGGAGACGGAAAAAAAAGAGATCGTTGTACTTAAATAGAGACTCAACAAATACGAAACCATTATACTTAAATGGAATCGAAGAGACGAAATCATCATACTTAGATGAATTCGGAGAAACGGGATCATTGTACTTAAATGAAAACCCGACACGAGACCGTTGTACTTAAACAGAAACGAGCAAACGAGACCATCATACTTAGATGGGACTCGGAGAGGTGAGACCATTGTACTGAAATGGAATCAAAAGGAACGAAATCATTGTACTTAGATGAAATCGACAAAAACCAGACCGTTGTACTTAAACGGAGACGCGAAGAAATGAGACACCATTGTACTTAAATAGAGACTCAAATATATGAAACCATTGTACTTAAATGGAATCGAAGAGACGAAATCATCGTACGTAGATGAAATCAAAGAAGCAGATCATTGTAATTAAATGAAAACCCAACACGAGACCGTTGTACTTAAACGGAGACACGAAAGAATGAGAGACCATTGTACTTAAACAGAGACTCAACAAATACGAAACCATTGTACTTAAATAGAATCTCAGCTGGGGATAACAAAAGCGAGTATAAGAGGCCACATTGAGGAATGAATTGACATTCTGTGGGGATACTTCAGTCTGATCGAAGGAATAGTATTTCGGGCTTTTGTGCAAGGTACCCCAAAACTAACTTATGCTTCGTATGCACATGTTTGACCTTTTCCATGGTGTAATGCTCCATAATGATGGAAATGCTACGCTTTAGAGGATGCAAATGTAATGATGATTACTAGATGCAAATGCAAAGGGGATCTCTTGATGAGGAGATAATAGGCATCCCAAGTAGCTTTACTGGGGAGAAAATAATCACTGAATTGATTTGATGAAATCATGTGGCGAAAAGCAACTCTGCAGGGGAAGATGCTAATGATACACCGATTTTGAACTGCTGCCATTGCCAAAAATAAATTGGACTTTAAGATTGGAGAGCCAAGACCCTGTTGGGGATAAACTGGACTTGAGAGGTACGCTACCCATTGAACTCCGTTGGGGAAGTGATATTCTTCTGACTTGGCTGGGGAATCAAATGTGCTGGTATTCTGCTGAGGAATAGATCTGCTGGGGAATCCCTCATATACACAATATTCTTCTTGGGGAATAGATGCCAATGAGGATTGGCCTTTTATTAGTGGTTTCGCTGGGGAAAACTGCGAACAACACCGTGTAAGAAAGAAAACCCTCAGGTTCCTCCCTGTAAACACCCTAAATTTGCCCTCACTAAGTTCACACCATGGCTTGTGATCTTTAATCTTTGCATAAATTTAAGCATATCATATCATATTGCATTTTTGTTTCATCTGCATTAGTTCAAGTTCATCTGCATCTAGGGTTTGTGATCTGAGCAATCCAGGACCCATCTGAGCCACCCCAAAGGTCTTAAATCATCTCAAGAGGGTCCATGTATGTTCAATCATCATATTATATCCTCCAAAGATCAAGGAAGTCAAAGAATCATAAGAACTTGCAAAGCATGGAAGCAGAGCCAAGGTTTAACTGCACAGATGACCTGAAATTAGGGTTTTGGTTTCAGAGGCCATAACTCCAAATTTTTTGGTCATTCTTGTTTCTATTGGTCTCAATAAGTTATAAGGATCATGTATACCAAGTTTGATTAAGAAATGCATTGTGGAAGTCATCTGATCATTGGGTAACTTCTTGAGCAAGTCAGAGCAAAATCAGGGCATCTGAGGCCCCCCACAATGGAACCAAAGTGGATTTTTCATCAAATTGAAGTTATATGAACTTTATTTGATCATTGAAGTGCTTGGATGTTCATAAAATTGAAGGAAAATGAGCTAAACCAAAAGTTGCCAAAAATGGAAATGACTTGTAATGTAAACTTTCCATTTTGGGAATGTTTTTCAACCTCCTCTTTTTCAACCAAAAATGCTTCAAATGAAAAATTGTTGGTCATGAAAGTTGTAGATTGGATCATTCCCTTTTCAAAAAGTACAAGTACAAGACCTAATTCATTTTGGAACTCAAGATATGGCTTGTCAAAGTTGGCAAAAATCCCATAATTTTCAAGAATGCACCAAAAGGGATTCTTTTCTAAAACCATTTGCCAAGGCTTTTTGTGACTTCAAACACACTTCTATGTATCATAACATCATAGTGAATTGCTTTAAGATCAGAATTGCCCAAAGAATGGCATCATTCCATGCCTTGAACATCAAGAATTCTCAAAGGGGCAAAAACTTCACATAATTGCAAAACACCACATAACTTTGCTCCCACTTGCTGAATTGCCTCAAGACTAATTTTGTGGACATCCTTGAACTCAACTACGCATGGACAAGCCAATGAGCCAGCTACACCATTGCCCATACCTCAAGTATAACACTTTTGACTTTTTGGCAAAAAGACCCATACCAATCACAACAGTCCTCCACCCACTCTCTGCCCAATCCAGACTCTACAAGCATGCTCTAAGGACTCATTTTCATAACACACACAAGCCTAACACTCCAAGAACTTAGCATTACCAAACATCATCCCTCTTGCATTTTCCTTCGAATCTCTCAGCTCACTCACTCAATCTTCAAACCAATTTCACCATTGATCTCAAAATCACTCACTGACCACAAAGCAACCATTAAACCAGCCAAGAACACCCCATACACAAAACACGATTCTTGGCCAGTTCAGTTGCTACAACACAAACCAGCCATTCTCAAAGCCTTTGAAGCATTCCATTAGTCTCAGGAGGTCAAAGGGAGTCATTTTTCACAAAGGAAGTGGCCAGAAAGCTCAAGTTTGGAAAGCTTCATCTCAGGTAGTCATCTGACATCATTTTTCCAGAACTCATATTTTATGTTCCATTAAGAAAGAGCATGCTTCACTGATCACTCTGAGCTTTGTATTTTCGAAAATGGTTAAGAAATGAGTTTGTATGAATGTTCTGAAAGTTTTGCCATTTTTAATCTTTCCTTCGAATCTTGAGTTTGAGAAAGAATAAATTTGTTTTAGGGGTGGATTTGAGTTCTGGGAGATGAGGGGAGTTGATCTGGAGCTTTAGAGCTCCAGAAATGACCTAGAGATGGAAATTTGAGTTTGCTCAGGGAGGGTGTGGCCGGAGAAGACGACCGGAGGTCTTTTCCGGCCACCTGAAAGTGATTAATGACTAATTAGGGTTAGGGATAAGTTTAAATAGGGACCCTTGGATCTCTCCTTCCCGCGTGTGTTGTGTGGCCAGGATTAGTTCATTAACATTTAATCAGGATTAGATATTTAATTAATTAGGTTTAAGTGGATTTGAATATGGACCATTAGATGTGGCGCGTAGTCAACTAGGATTTCCCCAGAATCAATGACAACCCTTGGATGCGCATACTTCTGTTTATTTTAATTTTTATTTCATTTTCTCATTTTATTTTATACCATTTATTTAAAATAGCAAGAAAATTCTAAAAAATATTTTGTTCTGCATTTTTATTTCAAATAATTTTCTTAACCCAAAAACATTTTTATTTTTATTTTTCACATTAAATAATCATTTTTAAAACATTTAAATGTTTATTTTAATTAATTAATGGGAATTAATTAATTAAAATATCATTTAGGTTTCTAAAAATCCCAAAAAAAATTCACATTGCATCTTTAAACATTTATAAACATTATCATACCATCCACACAAATTTCTTTTTTAGGTTTTGAACCATCTTTGATAATTTTCTTGAATTTAGGGTTCATAAAATTCCTATTTTAGAACCCTAACTTCAAGAATTCTTTTCTGCCTAACCAAGAATGGTATGACAATGGTTCTTTTTGCATTGATCTTCATTTGACATGTAGTATCTAGCATAATTTTTTCACAAATTTCTTCTGCATTTTTGAATTGATTTTCATTTTTTCCCTTTAGGTACCTTAAAACCCTAGATAACTTAGAAAAATCATAACTTTCATTAGGTTAAGGGTTAGGTCTTCTCCTTTGGGGTGTGATATCATATGGGGTTAGGGTTCGTTTGATTGCATTTTCAATTTTTTATCTTGTCATTTGCTTTTGTTTTTGGTTTTTGCATCTCATGTTGTATGAAAACCCTAATTTCCCATCTTCCTTTGCATACATCTTGCATAAGCATTCATATAAGAGCTTGCCATGACATTCCTTGCATCCACATGACTTCTAAGATATCTTAGGATACATTAGAATCATTCTTGATCATTTCTTCATCCATTTACCATGTTATGCATTCATTACATTCCATGAACATTCATGAACTTTCATGCTTCCTCCATGCTTCATTTGCATTCTCATCTCTTGTATGATCATCCATAGCATTTGGTATGCCTTTGCATCATCTCTTAGCATAATTTGCATCATGAACATGCTTCTGGTTTTGGTTTGTATCCTTGCATCCATTTCATTTTCATTTCATTCTTTCTTTTATGCTAACCATTTCAGGTGGTAAGTACATTGAGAAGTGAATTTGCCTTCACTTCTCACAATCTCTTCTCTTCCTCTATTATGCATTCATTGCTGCATTTTATCTTTGCTTTAGAGTCAGCTTGCTCATTCATGTTCTTCCTTCACTTTCTTTCTTCAAGTAACTTATCTTCTTAAGTGAAGTAAGTTAGCTTGTTTCTTCTGCTTCTCCTCCTTTCATTTGCTTCTTCCTTGGTGGCTTTTATTGAAGATCTCTTGCAAGCCTCATAAACCCTAGGAACACCCAAGCATGTTAACAATTAGGGTTTTATTAGTCCCATATTAGTTTTATGTTTGTGTAATCTTTTGTTTCTCTCTTCTCATCTCATAATCAGAGACTAAACCTTTAAGGTTTTAAGGCTTTGTGATTAAGATTATGCATGCATCCTTCTCTTAGGATGAAGTGTATGAATTTAATCCTAAGTGTTAAACCCTTAATGTGTTTAAATCTCTTAATCAATCCACCTAATAATCACTAAGACAATAAGCTTGTAACTTGTGCCTTGCATTAGGGTTCTAATTCTTCCTTAATTGGTTAAGAAGGACTAACCCTAGTGTTAATGGACAAGTCCCCCTCAAGTTGTCTTACAAACCATAAAATTCACTTCTTAATCTTACCATTATTTAAAATCCACTTTAATAAAGGCTTTGTTTTGTCATGAGGTTAATCCCTAATCATGGATTAAGTTGAGGTATCTTCCTCAGCTTAAATGTTCTCATCTATTATCCTTCTATTAGGATGGTGTAGTGGGTCCATTAAATCCTTGATTATGGCTTAAACTCATTACTTAACACTACACAAAAACTCAAAAAACATCTAAATAATCATAAGTAGGTTAATGATCTTAATCCTACACCATGGTGATTAAGTTTGAGGTGCTTACTTCATACTTAAGGTATTCTCATTACCCCTAATCAGAGGGAGTATGTGATGAGTTTACTAACCCTTGGTTTAGGCTTAAGCTCATGAACTTATGGCAAACACAAAAAGCAATAAAAGATTGAAAACACAAAAACAAATAATAATCGTCTCCTCCGGGGTTCTTTTCTCATCTCATTCACTCACAAACGAGAACTCGCTTCTTCCGTCTAATGCAAGACAGTTAGCACCTGAGCCAGACAGGTCATACACTTAAGCATAGACAAGTAAGCAGTCTATCAGTCAATTTATCTTTCCAGTCTCTTTGTGTCGAACTACGGTGTTCTGACTTCCTCATTGCACGAGAGGATACGTGGGCATAACTTAACTGTTATCAAACAAAAGTCTCTATATATTCCCCCTCTTCCAGCATTATTCTTTAAGCCTCATTCCTGAGCACCTCACTTCAAATCTCTTTTGCACTGACACCTGTACATTCCTTTTCCAGCTTTTTGCACACAGATAGCACTGACACTTACCCCTTTTAAACCCAAACTTTCAAGCGTGGATCCCGTCGAGTACGACGGATAATCTGGGTGCTAATACCTTCCTAGGTTGTAACCAACCCCCTTTCTCAGTTTCTCTGGTTCGCGGCTGTCTTATCCATCTGTTTCTAGGTTTATGCAGCATTACCTTTCCTTAGGGATAAAAATTCCTAGCTAGCGACTCTTTTCTGTTCATCTTCATGTTCTCTCTCTTTCGCCGACCATTCGCGTCTGTACCCCGTCTGACCCAGTGTCATTTGGTGGGAGCGACAGCTTGGCGACTCTGCTAGGGACCCTTATACGGCAACCAGGGCTTCTGGTTCTTTTTGTGGGTTCCTCCTAGCGCTTGTTTGATTTGTGTTTACGGGGGTGTTACATGCTACTTGTGCTTATTTATTTGCTTTATTTATTGCTTTATGTACAACTTTATTTATTGCTTTCTTTTACAGTCTTATGCATATTTCATACTGTCATTATCACTGTGCTGGATCTGGTTTTCTTTGGTGGGTGGGGTTTCATTGAGAGATTAAGGTCCCATACCTGGGACCTGAGTAACACCTAGGCTAGAGTGGCTTCATATGCTTTCCCATTCCATTTCGGTCTGGTGCGGGAATATGAAACATGGTTCAGATGTGGGTTTCTTCTTAGAACTTTGTGCTACAGATTTCCTGTAGTGCTAGGGCTATCTGGGAAGCCTACTATGTCTGGATGACCTTTATTTTGACCTTCAGAATCTGGGGAGAATTAGAGGAGGATCTTTTATGGTTATTGTAAACACTGTACCTCCGAGTTAGAAGTGTTTACACTTCTCATAACTGATCTGAGTCTGAGGATCTTTGTTCTAGAACATTACATGTGAGGGGGTTGGGTTGTTTATAGGTTTTGCAGGAACCATTGTCCACATCATACCCAGTTACTAGTATTGTTTTAAGAATGCATCACTTTGGACAGTTCTTGTGATTAGCCCTGGACATGTGACTCTTTATTTGAGTCCCCCACCCTGGTTACTGGATTTCTGAGCCTCCATCCGGACCTTTGAACATACATGGACCGTATACCAAGACAGATAATCAGATCCAACTCTTGATCACAAACCTTTGCATATCATTTGCATATATCAGCATTGCATCATTTAACATTTGTTTATTTGTTTTACAGGGTATCCATCTTCATATTTGGTTTGGTTTTGACCCCTTCTGTTGCTTGGACCTCTGCTTCAGTTATCTCCCTCGGGACCTGCATCAGTCTATCAGAGACTCACCTTCAGCTTCTCAGTCTGTGATCTTCATCAGCTTATTCTCAGTTTCTTCATCAGCACTCATGGATACTCCAAGGAAGAGCAACATATCTTACCACTTCTTTGAGCCCACCTTGACTGGTATCAGGCAGGTCCAGTCCCTTATCACACCTGACCACATCCCACTATTTAGAGAGCACTATGGGGGTATTTTGGACATGGTCATGGATCTTGATTCATCTCAGAGGAGCATGATCCACACATGCTTGCAGTTTTATGACCCTCCACTCAGATGCTTCACCTTTCCTGATTTCCAGATGGGGTCTCTGTTGGAAGAGTTTTCCTTGTTGATTGGAGTGCCTATCAGAAGAGAGATCCCCTTCAACCCAGAGATGACTGCTCCCAGAAGTGAAGAGATAGCAAGGGCATTGCATTTGGAGCCTGCCCTCATTGAGCAAAACATGACAACAAAAGTTGGGATTCCTGGCTTACATCTGGACTTCTTGATTTCTCAGGCCACCCTGAAGGCTGCAGTGGGAGAATGGAAGGCATCCTGTGCACTTTTAGCCCTCAACATATATGGGGTTATATTGTTTGCAGATGAGCCCAAATTTGTGAGTAAGAATGCCATCCACTTGTTCTTGCTAAGGAACCCTGTCCCTACATTACTGGGAGACTTGTACTACTCCATTCACCAGAGAAATGAAAAGAAAAGAGGGAAGCTAGTCAGATGTTGTGCTCCTCTGTTCTACTCTTGGCTGCTCAGACACTTGCCAAGATCAGATGCCTTCTTGAACCCACATCAGCAGAAGAATTGGGCCAAGAGGTTCATTGCCTTAACATCAGATGATATCAGATGGTGCACCCAGAGCACCAAAGGCAAGGATATTATTACCAGCTGTGGGCAATACCCTAATGTGCCTCTGATAGGAGTAAAAGGTTGCATCAACTACAACCCTTTACTGTTTAAGAGACAATTGGGATATGCCTTGGTTCATCCTCCCAGAGGACAAGATTTGGCTGAGACTCTCTACTATGAAGTTCAACCTAACTCAGCTGTTGTCAGACAAGCTGCCTGGGCTTGGGACAACATCCAGACCAATGGGACAACCATCCTTGGAAGGTGCAACAATATTGCTTCAACCCAGGACTCTGACTGGTCCCGTACTAGAGCTCCGATCACCAGGATGCCTTTTACCTTGGAAGACACACCTGGACCTTCTACAGTACAACCTGCAGCAACTGTTAGCCTGGAGGAATTTGAAAAGCTGAAAGAGAGGAATAATCAGCTATCTGAAGCCCTGAAGAAGACTCTCTGGGAGAGAAATGAAAGTCGTCTGGACATTGAGAGATTGGAAAGACTCAAGACTGAGCATCTGACCAAGATTGAAAGGACAGATGACTACATCCGGAAGGCAAGAGCAGGGGAGTTGGTACTAAAGAATGCCTGCAAGGAGGCCAAGATTCAGAAGGCTAGGGCTGAGCATTATCTGGAGGAAAGCCAGGATAGGTGTGTAAACACCCCAAATTTGCCCTCACCCATTCACGCCATGTCTTGTGATCATCTCATATGCATAAACACAATCATAACATCTCATATTACATTTTTGTTTCACTGCATTGGTTCCAAGTCATCTGCATCTAGGGTTTGTGATCTGAGCAATCCAAGAGCTTCTTGAGCCACTACAAAGGTCATCAATCACTTCAAAGGGGTCTATGTGTGTTCAAGCATCATATTATATCTTCTCAAAGTCAAGAATGCCAAAGAATCACAAGAATTGGGATTGGTGTGGAGGCAGAGCCAGGCTTGACTGCACAGTTGACCTAAAATTAGGGTTTTGGTTTCAGAGGCCATAACTCCAAATTTTTTGGTCATTCTTGTTTCCATTGGTCTCTATATGGTATAGGGAGTATGCATATCAATTTTTATGAAGAAATTCCATGGGGAAGTCATCTGATCAAGAGTTGACTTTCTGGACAAGTTAGTGCAAAATCAGGGCATCTGAGGCCCCCAATGACCCAACCAAGGGGTGATCTTCATCATTTTGAGTGTGTATGATCTTTATTTGATCATAGAAGAAGGTTGAAGTTCACAAAATTCAAGAATTACAAGTTTTTGCAAAGTTGACTTTTTAGGGCATGGTTGACTTTTAATGAAATGTCATTTTATGCAACTTTTTCAACCCTTACTTTTTGATCCAAAAATGCTTCAAATGGAAAAACTTTGGTCATGAAAGTTGTAGATTAGATCTTTCCCTTTTCAAAAAGTACAAGAACATGACCTAATTCATTTTGGATCAAAAGTTATGGTATGTCAAAGTTGGCAAAAATCACTAATTTTCAAAATATGCCTCAAATGAGAAACTTGCAAAAACTTTGTACCAAGGCATTTGTGACTTCTAATTCATGTCTAACTATTACACAAACATCACATGTGCCCTAAAGTTCAGAATGGGCTAAGAATTTCTCATGTTTCATGGCCTTGGGAGCAAGATACTTACATGTGAACCAAAAGTGATCAAGTTGCAAAATCATCATAACACTTCCATCCACTTGATGCCTTGGATGCTGAACCAGCCCTAGCCTTTCCCCTCACCATGCTGCGCCAGCCCACACACTTGTACCTGCCTAGAACCCAGCCCATGCCCTCCTTACACCAAAGTTGACATTTTGCAAAAGTTAACTTACCTATCACAGCAGGCCAAGTCACATCATCTGACCAATGGGATTATTTTATGCAAGCAAAATGCAGGCCATTTCACATAACAAGCCAGGCTGAAACACACAAGAACATCACATACACAAACTCACCCCATTTTGCATTTTCTCTTCGAATCTCTCTACACAACTCACAAACACAAAAACTAACTCCACTGATCAACTCACCTTGCTTCACTGAGCCAAAACCAGCAAGACATAGGCCTGAACAAAGCAAGAACTGAGCTTCACCATTTTTCATTCTCAAAGCCAGAACTTTCGAATCTCATTCTCCAGCCATCAAACACCCCATTTCTCTTCACCAATAAGTCAAACACACTCAAAGGAGCAAGAATCCACCATTGGAATGGCTTGAAACTTCACAAATCCTGACTGTGAAACCTGCTGCACCAGAACACTTCTCCTCAAACCAGCCATCCAGAAGAACTTCTAAGCATCTCATTGAGTTCAAGGGAGTCAAGGAAGTTCATTTGCACACAAAGTAGACTCTGGAAGCTCAGTATTGAAGCTTTCCAGCTCAGGTATGACCACAGATTCTTTCTCTCAGAGCTTGCATTTTATGTTATAAATGGATTGCTTGTGTCTTGCTGGTCATGGGGATGTTCTTAGAATCGAAAATGAGTAAGAAATGAGTTTGTATTGAGGCTCTGAAATTTCACCCGTGAAATTTGTTTCCTTCGATTTGCTTGATTCTTGATGTTTAAATAATGTTTGAAGGTGGATTTGTATCCTAGGATGTTAGAGGATCACTTGGCTGTGTTTAATTTGATGTTTAGAAGCCTGAATCAGGATCTAGGATTTTGTTGTTGCCGGAGAAGATGACCGGAGCTTCCCTCCGGTCACCTGAGTTTGATTAACCCTAATCCCAGTCATTAAGTCCATTTGAATCTCATGCGTTAGATTGCCTGACTTCGTTGACTTCCCGCGTGGATGAATGGCCCAGATTCATTTGTTTTGCCCTAATCACCTTTAATTAGTTTAATTAATCATAATTAAATTAATTTAATCAGGACCAACCTCAGCCCTTGGATGGCGCGCTAGTCAAACATGTCAAATCCAGTTTAAATCTCCACCATCAGATCAGCTTACCTTTTCATTTATTTATTTTTATTTTCATTCTTTTTCATTTAACTTCCATAATTTATTTAAAATAGCAAAATTTGTTTAAAAATTATGAAACTTTTTGTCAAGAGTTTCATTAATTTTTAACACTCAAAAATATTTTTATTTTCTTTTTTAGCATTAAAAAAGTATTTTTAAATATTTAAAAGTTTATTTTTAATTGATTAATGAAAATTAATTTATTAAAAATACTTTTAGGTATTTAAAAATCACCAAAAAATTCATGAAATGTTCTAAGACATTTAGAAACATTGTCCAACCTTCAAACCAAATTTCTTTTTTGATCTTGATGCATTTTGAGAATTTTTCATTAAATTAAAATCATTTTTATGCATTATTTTGATTCAAACTTCAAAAAATCACTTCTGCCTAATTATGAAGAGTTGGACCTTGGTTCTTTTTGCATTGCATTGTGTTTAGCATGTAGTTTGTGAGATTAAATGGCCATGATTTTATCTCTCATTTTCAATTTGTTTGATAATTTTCTTGTTTAGGAACCCTAAAACCCTAGAAAACTTGTGAAATTCATATCTTGAGATAGGTTAGGAGTTGAGACCTCTCCTTTGGGCATTGAGTTAGTATAGGATTAGGGGTCCTTTGAGTGCAATTTCAATTTTTTATAATGTTGTTTGTTTCTGTTTTTGGTGTGTGTTTGATACTTTGATCATAAACCCTAATTTGGGGCTTTCATAGGCATCCATCTTGCATCTTCTTGCATAACATGACTTGCCATGACATTCCATGCCTACATTTGATTCATTTAAACATCATAAGACATATTGAAAGCATGTTTGATCACTGCACCTTGCATTTGCCATGTTGTATGCCATATGCACCTCATAACTTTTCATGTATGTTCTTGGCTCTTAACTTGCTTCATTTGCATTCATAAGCTTGTATGATCATCCACATGTTTTGTTTCTGGTTTGTAGCATCTCATAGCATCATTAACATCATAAACATGCTTCTGGTTTTGATTTACATCATACCATTTCATCTCATTTTGCATTGCATTGCACTTTCTTTTCTAACTTTTCAGGTGGTAAGTGATTTTGAGAAGTGAATTTGCCTTCACTTCTCATAACTTTTCTTTTCATCTCTCTTGCATCCATGCTGCATTTTATCTTGTGTTTGGGATTGAGCTTGCTCATTCCTCCTCTTCCCACTTTCTTTCTTCAAGTGACTTGACTTCTTGAATGAAGCAAGTTGCTTTGCTTCTCTTGATCCTTTCATCTGCTTCCTGGTGGTTCCATTGAAGACTTCTCTTGAAAACCTCACAAACCTTAGGGACAACCAAGCATGACAATGATTAGGATTTTTATTAGTCTCCCCTCTTAGTTTTACCTTTGTGTCTCTTTTGAGTCTTCTCTTCTCACCTCATAATCAGGGACTAAACCCTAAAGGCTTTAAGGCTTTGTGATTAATCTTATGCCTGCATCCTTATCTTAGGATGGAGTGTATAACTTTAATCCTAAGTGTTAAACCTTTAATGTGTTTAAATCCTCTAATCAACCCATCTAATAATCATCAAGACATCACACTTGTAACTTGGGCCTTGCATTAGGGTTCTAATTCTTCCTTAATTGGTTAAGAAGGACTAACCCTAGTGTTAATGGACAAGTCCCCCTCAAGTTGTCTTACAAATCATAAAATTCATTTCATCATCATACCATTAAATAGAATCCACCTAATCAAAGGCTTGTTTTGTCATGAGTTTAATCCCTAATCATGGATTAAGTTGGGGAGCTTTCCTCAACTTAAACATTCTCATCTATTATCCTTCTATTAGGATGGTGTAATGAGTCTGTTTAATCCTTGATTATGGCTTAACCTCATTACTCAACACTAAACAAAAACCACAAAAACATCTAAATAATCACAAGTAGGTTAATGATCTTAATCCTACACCAAAGGTGATTAAGTGTGAGAAGCTGACTTCACACTTAAGGTATTCTCATTACCCCTGATCAGAGGGAAGATGTGATGAGTTTACTAAATCCATTGGTTTAGGCTTAAGCTCATTGACTTATGACAAACTTTCAAAAGCAATAAAAGACTGAAAACTAAAAAACAAACAATAATCGCCTCCTCCGGGATTCTTTTCTCCTCACCCTCACTCACAAACGAGAACTTGCTCCTTCCGTCCAATGCAAGACAGTTTGCATCTGTGCCAGACAGATCCTGCACTTGAGCATAGACAAGTAAGCAGTTCACAAGTCAATTCACCTTTCAGTCTCTTTGGGTCGAACTACGGTGTTCTGACTTCCTCATTGCACGAGAGGATACGTAGGCATAACTTAAAAGTTATCGAACAAAAGTCTCTGTATATTCCCCCTCTTTCTAGCCTCATTCTTTTAGCCTCATGATCTTGAGCATTTCACTCCTGTTCTTACACTGACACTTCACTTATATACTTCACTTTTCTCTTACACTGACACCTGTACATTTTGTTTTCCAGCTCTTTTACACACAATTTGCACTGACATTACCCCTTTAAAACACAAATCTTTTAAGCGTGGATCCCGTCGAGTACGACGGACAATCTGGGTGCTAATACCTTCCCAGGTTGTAACCAACCCCCTTTCCCAGTCTCTCTGGTTCGCAACCGTCTTATCCATTTCTTTTCTAGGTCTATGCAGCATTGCCTTTCCTCCGGGATAAAAATGCCTAGCTGGCGACTCTATTCATCTCCAGTGAGTTCACGGCTGTGTGTTCTCATTGTCCCTCTCGCCGACCGTTCGCGTCAGTACCTTTATTTGGGCCCGTCCCATTTATCGGGAGCGACAGCTTGGCGACTCTGCTGGGGAACCTTATACTGTAACCAGGGCTTCTGGTTCTTTTTGTGGGTTCCTCCTAGCGCTTGTTTGATTTGTGTTTACCGGGGTATTATATGCTACTTGTGTTTGTATACTTGTTTTATTTTTACTGCTTTATATACAGTTGCTTTACTGCTTTCTTTTTTGCTTTTGTATATATCATACTGTCATACTGCTGGCTGGATCTGGTTTTTGTTTTGGTGGGTGGGTGATTCATTGAGAGTTAAGGTCCTATACCTGGGACCTGAGTGACACCTAGGCTAGAGTGAATCATATTCTTTCCCATTCCATCTCGGTCTGGTGCGGGAATATGAAACACGGTTCAGATATGGGTTTCTTCTTGAGAACTCTGTGTTGCAGATTTCCTGCAATGCTAGGGCTATCTGGGAAGACTGCTAAGTCTGGATGACCTTTAGTTTTGACCTTCAGAAACTGAGGTGAATTAGAGGAGGAACTTTTATGGTTATTGTAAACACTGTACCTCCGGGTTAGAAGTGTTTACACTTCTCATAACTGATCCAAGTCTGAGGATCCTTGTTTTAGAACACCACCTGTGAGGGGGTTGGGCTGTTTACAGGTTTGCAGGTACACTTGACCCCAGCATACTCTGTTACTTTGTTTAAATAAGAGTACTCCATTTTGGGACAGTTCTTGTGATTCTAAACCCTGGACATGTGGCTCTTTATTTGAGTCCCCCACCTTGGTTACTGGACTTATAGACCTCCATCTGGATTTCTTGAACATATGTGGACTTATATCAGAGCACTTGATCAGATCTAGCTCAGTCACAAACCCTTGCATATCATTTGCATACATCCTCATTGCATCATTTTAACATGTGTTTATTTGTGTTTCAGGGTATCCATCCTCATTTGGTTTTGGTTTTGACCCCATCATCAGTATTGACCCATCTTCATCAACACCTGCTTCAGCTGTCAGCTATCTACTTCAGTCACCTGCACCAGCCAGCCAGTGGCCCATTTTCAGCATTATCATCAGCACTTGTCTCTACTCATCCTCAACATCATGGCACCTAAAAAGAGTAACATCACCTACCACTTCTTCCAGCCAGAGTTAGCTGACATCAGGAGGATTCAGACCCTGATCACTCCAGACCATATACCACTGTTCAGGGAACACCATGGAGATATACTTGATATGGTTATGGATCTGGACCCCTCACAAAGAAGCCTGATCCACACTTGCCTTCAGTTTTATGATCCCCCACTGAGATGTTTCACTTTTCAGGACTTTCAGCTGGGCCCCTTATTGGAAGAATACTCATCATTAGTTGGTATACCTATCAGGGGTGGAGTCCCTTTCAACCCTGAAATGGTCTTTCCTGGTAATGAAGAGGTAGCAAAGGCATTGCATCTGGAACCAGTCCTGATTGGGCAGCATATGACTTCTAAGGCTGGAATCCCTGGCCTGCATCTGGATTTCTTGATCTCTCAAGCTACCCTGAATGCTTCTTTAGGAGAGTGGAAAGCAGTTTGTGCTTTATTGGCCTTGAGCATATATGGGATCATATTATTTGCAGATGAGCCTCGATTCGTTAGCAAGAGTGCAATCCATCTTTTCATCCTGAAGAACCCAGTGCCCACTTTATTGGGGGATCTCTACTACTCTGTTCATCAAAGGAATGAAAAGCAGAGGGGAAGATTAGTGAGGTGCTGTGCTCCTTTGTTCCATAATTGGCTTCTCAGGCATTTGCCCAAGACAGATGCATTTTTGAACCCTCATCAGCAGAGAAACTGGGCTGGAAGACTTACTACCCTAACTTCAGCGGATATCAGGTGGTGCACCCAAAGCACAAAAGGCAGGGATATCATCACCAGCTGTGGGCATTTTCCCAATGTGCCCCTGATAGGAGTTAAGGGTAGTATTAATTACAACCCTCTGCTGTTCAAAAGACAACTGGGCTATGCACTGGTCCACACTCCTAAGGCACAAGACTTGGTTGAGACTCTTTATTGTGAGAACAAGCCTAATCTGGCTATTGTTAGGCAGGCAGCCTGGGCCTGGGACAATGTGCAGACTAAGGGGGTAACCATCCTGGGGAAGTGTAACAATGTGGCATCAGCACAATATTATGAGTGGTCCTATGCCAGGGCTCAATTCTCTGGAATGCCCTTTACCATGGAGGACATGCCTGGACCATCCTCAACACCGCCTCCAGCAACTGTCAGCTTAGAGGAGTTTGAGAAGTTGAAAGAGAGAAATGAGAAGCTGACTCAAGCTCTACAGAAGACCCTCTGGGAGAGGAGTGATGGCAGACTGGACATTGAGAGGTTGGAGAAGTTGAAGGTGGAGCATTTGGCTAGAATTGAGAAGTCTGAAGATTACATTAAGAAGTCTAGGGCTGGTGAACAGATCTTGAAGAATGCTTGCAAGGAAGCTCAGTTCCAGAAGGCCAGGACAGACTTGTATCTGAAGGAGAGTCAGGCTAGGTGGGTCAGGATCACCGAGGCTCGTACTCTGGAGGACAAGAAGGTCCAAGACAAGATAGAGCAACTGGAAGCTAGTGCAAAAGAGCAGCAGGAAGCCCTGGCAGCAGCCCAGAGGGAGATATCAGAGCTGAAGATCAGAGCTGGAGTGAAGAGGTCAAAGGACCAAAGTCAACACAAGAAGCTAACTGCAGCTGTTACTACCCGGAACCTCCTTATCAGGAACCTCACGGAGCGTCCGGCTGATCCTGTGACCGAAGCACTTCTCAAGGAAGTTCGGGAGGATGAGTTTGGTCTTGGTGTTTGACCATTTGCTTATTGTTGCTTTCATTCCATGTACTTTTATTTTCTTCTCTTGTAATGTATTTTGACCCCTCAGAGGGCTTGCATTTGTAAACAAACTATGTACCATTTGCCTTTTGTAATATATGTATTAGTTTGTTCCATCCGAGTTCACTTCAAAAGGCAACATCAACAACATCTTCGAGGGTCTGGAAGGGTCAAAACTAAATGCCAAACCGGATACCTTGAGAACAAATAAGCATACTGCATTGCATGCTAACCCTTTGTTTGTTTTGTAGGTGTTTGTTTTATTGTTGCTAACTCTGTTGTGATGTTCAGGAATTATTGCTCGACGCCGAGTATTTCCCCTCAACCGTCCGCACCGATATCCAACCCGTAACAACCTTCCGGGCATCCAAATGGATCAGGTACAACAGGACCTTGTAGAGGTCAGAAATCAAATGGCAAACGAAAGGTTAGAAATGAGAACACAGATGACGCAGTTTATGGAAGTGATGAACAACATGGCTCAGAGCCAAGAAAGATTGAGGGCCATGGTGGAAAGGCAGAGTCAAGAGGATCCACATGTAGGGACTGCTGGCACAAGCAATAACGAGAGGGTCCAACCTCATGTCAATCCCCCGGTATTTGGACCCCATCTTCATCCAGAGGTTAATATTCCTGCAAATGTTCAAGGGACTGCCACTGCAGGCAGGGTACTGCAAGAGGACCCCCAGGAGGATCAGTTTACAGTAATGGGTGCTGGGGAGGAAGCTTATGATAGAAGGCTGGATGAGATAGCTGAGAAATTGAGATCCTTAGAGTCTCAAAACTCTTTGGGCTTCAATGTTATGGACATGGGCCTGGTAGACGGGGTCAGGATTCCCCATAAGTTCAAGCCTCCTTGTTTTGAAAAACACAACGGGACTTCATGCCCTCGGACCCATTTACAATCATTTCTGGGGAGGCTGAAGGCCTATACTATGGATGAGAAGCTCTGGATGTTTTATTTCGAGGATAGCTTAACTGGAGCGTCAAGAGAATGGTACTCTCATCTGACGAGAGCAACTATCAGGTGTTGGAAGGACCTGGAAGAAGCCTTTATCAGACAGTATCAGTACAACTTAGATATGGCACCCAACAGGACCCTCCTAATGGGAATGTCACAGTCTTCAAGGGAAAGTTTCCGAGAATATGCCCAGAGATGGAGGCAATTGGCTGCCGCTGTTCAGCCACCTATGTCTGAGAGGGAAATGGCAGATATGTTTATGAACACCCTTCAGGGAACATACATTGACAGGCTGGCTGCTTTCTCTTCTACTAGCTTTGCAGATGTTGTCATAGTTGGAGAGAGAATTGAGAGCCTGTTGAAGATGGGCAAAATTTCTGACAATGGTGCCAGCTCGTCCAGCAATACAAGGAAGCCTTTTGCAGGCCCAAGAAGAACTGGCGAGACCAATGCCATCCACACCAACCGGGGCAGGCCCCAATATGTTCATAGATCTGTGGCAGCAGTCACCATTCCCACTCCAGCTCATCCACAACCAGCTTATCAACCTCCGCAGCAAAACTATCAGCAACAACCTCAGTACCATCAACAAGCTCAGTATCCTCCGAGAAATTACAACAACAGCAACACCAACAACAATAACCAGCAAAGGCCGTTCCAGCAGAGGCCATCTCAAGCCAACAGGGTGATCAATCCGATCCCTATGCCATATGCTACATTGCTGCCACAACTCCTGAAACTCAACCTAGTTGAGCTAAGGACATTGGCACCTCCAGATCCTAATAGTCTACCCAGAAATTATGACTCCAACGCCAGATGTGCTTTTCATTCAAATGCACCTGGCCACAGTACAGAAAAGTGCAGAGCCTTGCACATGAAGGTACAAGACCTGGTAGACTCTAAGGCCCTGAATTTTGCACCACCACCCAATGTCAACAAAAATCCTATGCCAAACCACGGTGGTCCCAGAATCAATGCTATTGAAGAAGACAAGCCGTCTTATTTAATAACCAGTGTGGGTCAGATCTGGACACCGTTGGTAGAGATTAAGGCTCAACTCCTCGAATGTCAAATGTTCCCGGGGTGTGAGCTAGGGTGTGCTTACTGCAATATTTCAGTAAATGGGTGCGATAACTTGAGGAATGGCATAGATGGTCTCATTCAGAGTGGCCAACTTCAAATCACCACATCAATTCCAACAAATCCAGCAATCTCATCAGCAACAATTCCAGTATCTCCTACAACTGCAACAACCATTGTTCTCGACAATTCTTCGGCTTCATCAACAAATGCTTCATCTGTCATTTCAACTGACCAGATATCAACAAATATTCCTGCTACAACTTCAGCACCACTTCATTTCGAAATTCCTACAACAACAACACCCATCCTTCCAACAATGTCTCCTACAACATCAGCAACAAATCATGAAGATGTCTCAACTGTTACCATCTATTACGATCCAGAAAATAACTCTGCTTACAATTCACAAAGTGCTGCTCCCATCAGAGCACCAGTCACGATATATTACGATCCACAGACTATCACAATTCCTTCTGCAGCTGCAATCAGTCCAGTCACTATCACAGTGCCTGGACCAGTACCTTATGAAAGCAGTAATGCTATCCCCTGGCATTACGGCTCTGACCTGTACTGCGAGGGACAAAAAATCACTTTTGAATCATCAACCCCTGCACCACAAATAGACAATGTGGGAGGAGGCGGAGGCTTCACTCGAAGCGGACGTCTTTTTGCTCCACAAATTCAGAGACCCACTGCCGAAGCAGAAGATGCTGCCAAGGCAAAAGGAAAAGGCTTGGTGCAGGAAGAGCAGACTGTTAAAGAAGTTTTGAAAACGCCCTTTGATCAAGAGGTTGATGAGTTCATGAGAATCATCAAGAAAAGTGATTATAAAATAGTGGATCAGCTTCATCAGACGCCTTCCAAGATCTCAATCCTATCATTGCTTATGTGCTCCAAAGCTCATCGGAATGCACTACTCAAAGTCTTGCACGCAGCTTACGTGCCTGAAGAGATTACTGTCATTCAGCTGGAAGCTGTGGTGGGAAATGTTAATGCTAGTCATGGACTAGGGTTCACCAACACTGATTTGACCACGGAAGGCCGCAACCATAACAAAGCTTTGCACATAACTATGGAATGTAAAGGAGCTGTCCTTTCCCATGTGCTGGTAGACACGGGGTCATCCCTCAATGTCTTACCTAAAAAGGCCCTTGTGAAGCTAGAGTATGACGGATTGGCGTTGAGACCCAGCAACCTGGTGGTGAGAGCCTTTGATGGTTCTAAGAGATCGGTTCTGGGAGAGATTGAGTTGCCCATAACGATTGGCCCGCAAACTTTCAAAACGACCTTCTACGTGATGGATATACAGCCTGCCTACAGCTGTCTATTGGGTAGGCCATGGATTCACGCCGCTGGCGCCGTGACCTCAACCCTTCACCAGAAGTTAAAATTCGAGTGGGAGGGTCAAGTCGTTACAATCTGTGGAGAGGAGGATATTTTTGTCAGCCACCTGGCTACCTATAAATACATTGAGATGGATGGGGAGATCCATGAAACAGTGAGCCAAGGTTTCGAGGCCTTGAACATCAATGAGACATCTGCTGTACCTGGAACCTCGATGACGTCATATCAACAAGCCCGGAAGGTTGTTGAGGAAGGAACTGCCCAAGGCTGGGGCAAATTGTTGCTGGTGGAGAAGAAAGAGGATAGATTTGGGTTGGGTTACAAACCAACTCAACAAGATCAAACAGAGGCTGCAAAAGAGCCCAACTTTGTTAGTGGGGGGATGCTCACCCCTGATGCTGTCAACAACTTGGAAGACGAGCTGGAAGAAGAATGCAACCTGGAAAGTTGGATCCGTCCAAAGATCCCGGGGAGCAGTATCTCGAACTGGTCTTCCCAGGAAATTATAAGGGTTACTCATGCAGAGTAATTATTATTTCCTGTATTTTTATAGCATGCATCAAAGTCTTGCATCTTGCCCAAGATGACAAGACTCATTTTGTAATCGGGCCATCTGTACTTTTTGTGCAACAAGATTAATCAATGAAATATCAGACATCTTTTTGCAAATGAGTCTTTTTCTTTTTCCGTTCACTGTTTTTCCATTTTTCTTTTTGTACAAAAAATAAATGGCAGTGTTTTCAAAATGACAACTTTATTTCACTTTTCTAAAACAAGATTAAAATCAAATCACTAAAATGAACAAACTGAACCCTTGCAGAGTGTGCCTTCCAGACAGCACCGACAACAGCACGGCTATGACTTCGTATGACTTTGACAATCCAATCAATCAAGCTGATGAAGGGGTTGAAGAAGAATATGAGCTTCCTGAAGAGCTAGCCAGGTTGTTGAGACAAGAGGAAAAGGTTATCACTCCTCACCAGGAGGAGGTTGAAACGATCAATCTTGGTACAGATGAAGATGTGAAGGAAGTTAAAATTGGGGCCTGCCTACAAGACTCAGTGAAGAGACAACTGATTGACCTGCTTCGAGAGTATGTGGACATGTTCGCTTGGTCTTATCAAGATATGCCAGGGTTGGATACCGACATTGTTGTGCACAAGCTGCCTTTGAGAGAAGAATGCCCGCCGGTTAAACAGAAACTGCGCCGTACTCGCCCGGACATGGCAATGAAAATCAAGGAAGAGGTACAAAAGCAATGGGACGCCGGGTTCCTTGCTGTGACTAGCTATCCACCGTGGGTTGCTAATATAGTACCTGTGCCCAAGAAAGACGGCAAAGTAAGAATGTGTGTTGATTACCGGGATCTGAACAGAGCCAGCCCGAAAGATGATTTCCCTTTACCTCACATTGATGTATTGGTGGATAATACGGCTCAGTTCTCGGTATTCTCCTTCATGGATGGATTTTCAGGATACAATCAGATTAAAATGTCACCTGAAGACATGGAGAAGACAACCTTCATCACACCCTGGGGTACGTTCTGCTACAAGGTAATGCCATTTGGGCTCAAGAATGCCGGTGCAACGTATCAACGGGCTATGGTAACATTATTCCACGATATGATCCATAAAGAAATCGAATGTTATGTGGATGACATGATTGCCAAGTCCCTTACCGAAGAAGATCACCTGGTAAATCTGCTGAAGCTGTTCAAGCGACTGAGGAAGTACCAACTAAAGTTGAACCCCAACAAGTGCACGTTCAGGGTGCGATCTGGTAAGCTGCTGGGTTTTATTGTGAGCGAGAAAGGGATTGAAGTTGACCCTGATAAAGTTAAAGCCATTCAAGAGATGCCTGCACCGAAGACAGAGAAGGAAGTTCGAGGGTTCTTAGGTCGATTGAACTACATTTCAAGGTTCATATCTCACCTTACAGCAACCTGTGAGCCTTTGTTCAAATTTTTGAGAAAAGAACAGACGGTCAGGTGGAACGAAGACTGCCAGAAGGCTTTTGACAAGATCAAGGAATACTTACAAGAGCCTCCAATCCTTATGCCTCCAATTGAAGGAAGACCTCTGATAATGTATTTGACAGTATTAGAAGAGTCAATGGGGTGTGTGCTGGGCCAGCATGACGAGTCTGGTCGAAAAGAGTATGCAATATACTACCTAAGCAAAAAGTTTACCGACTGTGAACAGCGTTATTCACTGCTCGAGAAAACTTGCTGTGCTTTAGCGTGGGCTGCT
The DNA here is from genome assembly GCA_963966055.1 of Lathyrus aphaca. NCBI lineage: Eukaryota > Viridiplantae > Streptophyta > Magnoliopsida > Fabales > Fabaceae > Lathyrus > Lathyrus aphaca. The sequence continues at coordinate 439,729,375 of OZ014522.1, read as the reverse complement.
CGCCGACTGAGACAGTATATGTTGACCCACACCACTTTATTGATCTCAAAGATGGACCCTGTTAAGTACATATTTGAGAAGCCAGCGCTTACCGGACGGGTTGCAAGATGGCAAATGATCCTCACAGAATATGACATCCAATACACATCTCAGAAAGCCATCAAGGGCAGTGTATTGTCTGAATATCTTGCTGAGCAACCCATTGATGATTACCAACCTATGAGATTTGACTTCCCTGATGAAGACATCATGTTCATAAAAGCAAAAGATCATGAAGAGCCTATTCACACCGAAGGGCCTGACCCTGAAGAAGAATGGACTATGATGTTTGATGGGGCTGTTAATATGAATGGTCGTGGTGTTGGTGCAGTACTCATTACACCTAAAGGATTTCACATGCCTTTCTCGGCAAAACTCACTTTCAACTGCACTAACAACGAAGCTGAATACGAAGCTTGCATTATGGGTCTTGAGGAAGCCATTGACCTTAGGATCAAGACATTGACCGTGTTCGGAGATTCAGCTCTGGTAATCAATCAAACCAACGGCAAATGGTACACCCACCAGGATCATCTGATACCTTACAGGGATTATACAAGGAGGTTATTGACTTTCTTTACAACAGTCAAGCTTGAGTATATCCCTCGGGACGAGAATCAATTCGCAGATGCTCTGGCTACCATTTCATCCATGATCAAAGTTCAAGCTGCCAACTTTGTACCTCAAATTTCAGTGTCCAGACTTGACAGACCAGCATATGTATTCGCAGCAGATGTTGTCAAGGATGATAAGCCTTGGTTCCATGACATTAAGTGCTTCTTGGAGGATCAAGCATACCCACCTGGGGCATCTTCCAATGATAAGAAGACATTAAGAAGGCTTGCTGGTAGTTTCTTCCTGAACACCGATGGTTCCCTGTACAAGAGGAACTTTGATATGGTACTCCTCAGATGCGTTGATAAGACAGAAGCGGATTTGTTAATGCATGAAGTGCACGAAGGATCCTTTGGTACCCATGCTGGAGGGCATGCCATGGCCAAGAAGTTGCTGAGATCGGGCTATTACTGGATCACAATGGATGCTGATTGTTGTGCCTACGCCAGGAAATGCCATAAATGCCAGATCTATGCGGATAAGGTGCATGTGCCTCCCAATCCTCTGAATATAATGTCTTCACCCTGGCCCTTTGCCATGTGGGGCATTGACATGATTGGCAAGATTGAGCCAATTGCTTCAAATGGCCACAGATTCATCTTGGTCGCCATCGATTATTTCACCAAGTGGGTTGAAGCAGCATCATACGCGAATGTTACAAGACAAGTGGTAGCCAGATTTCTAAAGAGAGACATCATCTGTCGATATGGAGTGCCCGAGCGAATCATTACTGATAATGGTTCCAACTTAAATAATAAAATGATGGCAGAGCTGTGCCGGGACTTCAAGATCCAGCATCACAACTCTTCTCCTTACAGGCCAAAGATGAATGGTGCTGTTAAGGCAGCTAATAAGAATATCAAGAAGATTGTGCAGAAGATGGTAGTCACTTACAAAGACTGGCATGAAATGCTACCGTTTTCCTTGCATGGGTACCGCACGTCAATCAGAACATCCACTGGGGCAACACCGTATCAACTTGTGTATGGTATGGAAGCAGTCCTACCTGTTGAAGTTGAATTACCCTCTCTACGGGTATTGATGGATGTTAAGCTGAACGAAGCAGAATGGGTTCGGGCCCGCTACGAACAACTGAGTCTGATTGAAGAGAAAAGATTGGCTGCAATCTGTCATGGGCAGTTGTATCAGAAGAGAATGAAGAAAGCCTTCGATCAGAAGGTCAGGCACCGAGAGTACCAAGTAGGAGATCTTGTGCTGAAGAGAATCCTCCCTCCTCATACAGACCACAGGGGCAAATGGACTCTAAATTATGAAGGACCATTTGTGGTAAAGAAAGTTTTCTCCGGTGGAGCACTGATGCTCGGGACCATGGATGGTGAAGATTTCCCGTCCCCTATGAATTCAGATGCAGTTAAAAAATACTTCGCATAAAATGACCCGCTGGACATAAAAACAGAATGTAAGTCCAGGCAAAAATGGGGCATCCCGGAGAGTCAAAAACAGAATAAAAGACTCGGGCAAAAATAAGGGAAGATAAATAAAAAATGTACACCCGCTGAGTTGAAAAGCCGCATTGGACAACTCAGGCAAAAATGGGTATCCCGATGGATCGAAAACCCGAAAGGGCGATCCATGCAAAATAAGGGAATAAGCGAACAACTGCATTCTGATTTCGTCTGTATCGTCTACAACTCGGTAAGCCTCGAAAGGATCAAGCTTCAATCAGAATCAACCTTCTTCAGAAAGCAAGATGAGAAGAACGCCAAAAGTCATACGAGTCATAGTAAAGAGGAAGCTCCTTAAAGCGTCATCAACATTGCCAGCATTTTGTTTGTAACAATCTCCTCATTTCAGGGGATATGTTTCTTTGACTGTATTTCGCAAATTCAGGGAATATGAATTAATAAAATCAGATTTTCAGTCATGTCTCGTCTTGAACATTTTATTTGCAAAAAATGTCTGATGTCTAAAAGAAAAAACCGATTGCATAGAATACAGATGTTTATCTTTAAATAAAACGTGCTTGCAGGAAATATACTTACTCTCAGAAGTATCTAAACTCCTATGACGGAATCCAGTAAAGAATACCTCGGGATTACTTGTGCGTTTCTCTGTCTTTTCAGGATTGCAGGAATCCAGAACGCAACTCGGGGCATGTAAGCTTCATTCCAGCAAGTTGGCAAATCAACACTCAATTTTAGCCCCCAATGTGCTCTCTCCCCAGCTGAGCTGCCACTTGCTACTGCTCCCAGCTGAGTTGCCATTCCATCCTCAGCCAAAATACAAAAGCCAAGGAACTCTCCCCACAGAGTTGCAGCCTCTATCCAGAAGAGCAACGCACGAAGGAATCACAACAGAGTGACGAAAGCTTCTACAAACCCCAGCTGGGTCTCTCATTTATTGGAATGGGTCTACCAGTGACCCCTTTCCCCAAGCAGATACATCTCATGACAGATCTACCAATGATCTCATCCCCAGCTGGGATGTCTACTTCAAGCGGATCGATCGAAGATCTTCGTGGCAGCGAGATCCGAATCCCGTTTTGGTATCCTTGCATAATCATAGCATTCACATCATACTCACCCACAAAGCGTAGCATTCCGTATGATACGGAGCATTACGGCAAAAATCAAGCATATGGCATAATCATAAGCCATGTCTTGAATCAACGCTTGTGAATAGTTACAATCCGTCAATATACAGAATACTTCCCCCATATCCCCAGCGGAAGCTCCCCAGCGAAAGCAGTTGCCTCACATTCACAAAAACCAGTATATATACTCTCTTTGGCACCCGTCCGTGTCAGTATTCCTCAGTAAAGTCGCCTGAGCACCCCTTACAAACAATAACACTTATACTACAGATACTTTTGACACCCATCTGTGTCATAACCCCAGCTGAAAGCCAAAGACGTCCTCTTTGCACTCACATACACTTACATGTAACAATCCTTTGACACCGGTCCGTGTCATATCCCCAGCGCAGTCGCCTACGCTTTTTATACCAGATACTTGCCCATATCACACTCTTCTCCTTTTGACACTCGTCCGTATCACTCTCCCCAGCAGTTAAATACTCATCTATACACCACACACTTACAGATACTCGTCCGTATCTTGCATATACCACTCAAATTCCCTCAGAGTAAACACTCGTCCGTGTTCTTTGTTAAACAGTTGGTACTCGTCAGCACCATCATCTCAGAACATGCGTCAAGCGTTTGTTTCTACATGATACTCGTCTGCATCATAGTCCTAAGGATGCTCGTCCGCATCTTTAATCTATACACAACATCTAAACACTTATGCCCTTTGTTTCTTGGATGTAAACACTCGTCCGTGTTTACTATTCCCCAGTAGATCACCAACAAAACAAATTTTCTTCTTTATCTGACACTCGTCCTGTGTTATGATAACCCTGAGAGCAGCCGTACCCTGCTAGGTGGTCGTCCTCCACCTCTTGATGGTCGTCCTCCATCATGCTCATCTGATGGCCGTCCCCATCGTTGATTTTTAGCAGCCGTCCCCTGCTAGGTGGTCGTCCTCCACCTTTTGATGATCGTCCTTCATCATTTTATCCAATGGCCGTCCCCATTGTTGATTTTGGTTATCTGACATTCGTCCTATGTCATGACAAACCTTGAGAGCAGCCGTCCCCTGCTAGGTGGTCGTCCTCCACCTCTTGATGGTCGTCCTCCATCATGCTCGTCCGATGGCCGTCCCCATCGTTGACCTTTTATCCGGCATTCGTCCTATGTCGTGATATTTTCGGCAGCCATACCCTGCCAGGTGGTCGTCCTCCACCTTTGATGGCCGTCCCCATCATAATTCTTATACCCGACAGAGCAGCCGTCCCCTGTTAGGTGATCGTCCTTCACCTTTGATGATCGTACCTCATCATCTGTTTATTTCATTTATTCTTTAACCCGATGGCCGTCCCCGTCGTGGTCCCTTTTTCTTTTTCCTGATGATCGTCCTTCATCAGTTTAGCCCGATGGCCGTCCCCATCGTTGGTTACTTTACTTTATGAACTTGATGGTCGTCCCCGTCATGTTTCATTAATCCCCAGAGAATTTTACAGCTTTATCTTGATGGCCGTCCCCATCATAATTCTTTTATCCCCAGCATGTCGGCCGTCCCCGTCATTGCTTTATTTTCCGCACTTTTCCCAGCATGTCGGCCGTCCCCGTCATTGCTCTTTACCCAGCAGTCGTCCTCTGCTCGACGGTCGTCCTCCGTCGCCCAAACTTTACAATATACTTTATTTTCTTTTACAATCTATATCCCTTTTCTTCTTCATGCTGTGAGTGCAAACTTTGGACTGTCTTTAGGTATTCAACCACAAGTTATCTTGTTTGCCTGTTAAGCCGTTGCTTACATCCTACACAGCTAACTCATGTTTGAATAGGGGCAGCTGTAAACACCCCAAATTTGCCCTCACCCATTCACGCCATGGCTTGTGATCATCTCATATGCATAAACACAATCATAACATCTCATATTACATTTTTGTTTCACTGCATTGGTTCCAAGTCATCTGCATCTAGGGTTTGTGATCTGAGCAATCCAAGAGCTTCTTGAGCCACTACAAAGGTCATCAATCACTTCAAAGGGGTCTATGTGTGTTCAAGCATCATATTATATCTTCTCAAAGTCAAGAATGCCAAAGAATCACAAGAATTGGGATTGGTGTGGAGGCAGAGCCAGGCTTGACTGCACAGTTGACCTAAAATTAGGGTTTTGGTTTCAGAGGCCATAACTCCAAATTTTTTGGTCATTCTTGTTTCCATTGGTATCTATATGGTATAGGGAGTATGCATATCAATTTTTATGAAGAAATTCCATGGGGAAGTCATCTGATCAAGAGTTGACTTTCTGGACAAGTCAGTGCAAAATCAGGGCATCTGAGGCCCCCAATGACCCAACCAAGGGGTGATCTTCATCATTTTGAGTGTGTATGATCTTTATTTGATCATAGAAGAAGGTTGAAGTTCATAAAATTCAAGAATTACAAGTTTTTGCAAAGTTGACTTTTTAGGGCATGGTTGACTTTTAATGAAATGTCATTTTATGCAACTTTTTCAACCCTTACTTTTTGATCCAAAAATGCTTCAAATGGAAAAACTTTGGTCATGAAAGTTGTATATTAGATCTTTCCCTTTTCAAAAAGTATAAGAACATGACCTAATTCATTTTGGATCAAAAGTTATGGTATGTCAAAGTTGGCAAAAATCACTAATTTTCAAAATATGCCTCAAATGAGAAACTTGCAAAAACTTTGTACCAAGGCATTTGTGACTTCTAATTCATGTCTAACTATCACACAAACATCACATGTGCCCTAAAGTTCAGAATGGGCTAAGAATTTCTCATGTTTCATGGCCTTGGGAGCAAGATACTTACATGTGAACCAAAAGTGATCAAGTTGCAAAATCATCATAACACTTCCATCCACTTGATGCCTTGGATGTTGAACCAGCCCTAGCCTTTCCCCTCACCATGCTGCGCCAGCCCACACACTTGTACCTGCCTAGAACCCAGCCCATGCCCTCCTTACACCAAAGTTGACATTTTGCAAAAGTTAACTTACCTATCACAGCAGGCCAAGTCACATCATCTGACCAATGGGATTATTTTATGCAAGCAAAATGCAGGCCATTTCACATAACAAGCCAGGCTGAAACACACAAGAACATCACATACACAAACTCACCCCATTTTGCATTTTCTCTTCGAATCTCTCTACACAACTCACAAACACAAAAACCAACTCCACTGATCAACTCACCTTGCTTCACTGAGCCAAAACCAGCAAGACATAGGCCTGAACAAAGCAAGAACTGAGCTTCACCATTTTTCATTCTCAAAGCCAGAACTTTCGAATCTCATTCTCCAGCCATCAAACACCCCATTTCTCTTCACCAATAAGTCAAACACACTCAAAGGAGCAAGAATCCACCATTGGAATGGCTTGAAACTTCACAAATCCTGACTGTGAAACCTGCTGCACCAGAACACTTCTCCTCAAACCAGCCATCCACAAGAACTTCTAAGCATCTCATTGAGTTCAAGGGAGTCAAGGAAGTTCATTTGCACACAAAGTAGACTCTGGAAGCTCAGTATTGAAGCTTTCCAGCTCAGGTATGACCACAGATTCTTTCTCTCAGAGCTTGCATTTTATGTTATAAATGGATTGCTTGTGTCTTGCTGGTCATGGGGATGTTCTTAGAATCGAAAATGAGTAAGAAATGAGTTTGTATTGAGGCTCTGAAATTTCACCCGTGAAATTTGTTTCCTTCGATTTGCTTGATTCTTGATGTTTAAATAATGTTTGAAGGTGGATTTGTATCCTAGGATGTTAGAGGATCACTTGGCTGTGTTTAATTTGATGTTTAGAAGCCTGAATCAGGATCTAGGGTTTTGTTGTTGCCGGAGAAGATGACCGGAGCTTCCCTCTGGTCACCTGAGTTTGATTAACCCTAATCCCAGTCATTAAGTCCATTTGAATCTCATGCGTTAGATTGCCTGACTTCGTTGACTTCCCGCGTGGATGAATGGCCCAGATTCATTTGTTTTGCCCTAATCACCTTTAATTAGTTTAATTAATCATAATTAAATTAATTTAATCAGGACCAACCTCAGCCCTTGGATGGCGCGCTAGTCAAACATGTCAAATCCAGTTTAAATCTCCACCATCAGATCAGCTTACCTTTTCATTTATTTATTTTTATTTTCATTCTTTTTCATTTAACTTCCATAATTTATTTAAAATAGCAAAATTTGTTTAAAAATTATGAAACTTTTTGTCAAGAGTTTCATTAATTTTTAACACTCAAAAATATTTTTATTTTCTTTTTTAGCATTAAAAAAGTATTTTTAAATATTTAAAAGTTTATTTTTAATTGATTAATGAAAATTAATTTATTAAAAATACTTTTAGGTATTTAAAAATCACCAAAAAATTCATGAAATGTTCTAAGACATTTAGAAACATTGTACAACCTTCAAACCAAATTTCTTTTTTGATCTTGATGCATTTTGAGAATTTTTCATTAAATTAAAATCATTTTTATGCATTATTTTGATCCAAACTTCAAAAAATCACTTCTGCCTAATTATGAAGAGTTGGACCTTGGTTCTTTTTGCATTGCATTGTGTTTAGCATGTAGTTTGTGAGATTAAATGGCCATGATTTGATCTCTCATTTTCAATTTGTTTGATAATTTTCTTGTTTAGGAACCCTAAAACCCTAGAAAACTTGTGAAATTCATATCTTGAGTTAGGTTAGGAGTTGAGACCTCTCCTTTGGGCATTGAGTTAGTATAGGATTAGGGGTCCTTTGAGTGCAATTTCAATTTTTTATAATGTTGTTTGTTTCTGTTTTTGGTGTGTGTTTGATACTTTGATCATAAACCCTAATTTGGGGCTTTCATAGGCATCCATCTTGCATCTTCTTGCATAACATGACTTGCCATGACATTCCATGCCTCCATTTGATTCATTTTAACATCATAAGACATATTTAAAGCATGTTTGATCACTGCACCTTGCATTTGCCATGTTGTATGCCATATGCACCTCATAACTTTTCATGTATGTTCTTGGCTCTTAACTTGCTTCATTTGCATTCATAAGCTTGTATGATCATCCACATGTTTTGTTTCTGGTTTGTAGCAACTCATAACATCATTAACATCATAAACATGCTTCTGGTTTTGATTTACATCATACCATTTCATCTCATTTTGCATTTCATTGCACTTTCTTTTCTAACTTTTCAGGTGGTAAGTGATTTTGAGAAGTGAATTTGCCTTCACTTCTCATAACTTTTCTTTTCATCTCTCTTGCATCCATGCTGCATTTTATCTTGTGTTTGGGATTGAGATTTCTCATTCCTCCTCTTCCCACTTTCTTTCTTCAAGTGACTTGACTTCTTGAATGAAGCAAGTTGCTTTGCTTCTCTTGATCCTTTCATCTGCTTCCTGGTGGTTCCATTGAAGACTTCTCTTGAAAACCTCACAAACCTTAGGGACAACCAAGCATGACAATGATTAGGATTTTGATTAGTCTCCCCTCTTAGTTTTACCTTTGTGTCTCTTTTGAGTCTTCTCTTCTCACCTCATAATCAGGGACTAAACCCTAAAGGCTTTAAGGCTTTGTGATTAAGCTTATGCCTGCATCCTTATCTTAGGATGGAGTGTATAACTTTAATCCTAAGTGTTAAACCCTTAATGTGTTTAAATCCTCTAATCAACCCATCTAATAATCATCAAGACATCACACTTGTAACTTGGGCCTTGCATTAGGGTTCTAATTCTTCCTTAATTGGTTAAGAAGGACTAACCCTAGTGTTAATGGACAAGTCCCCCTCAAGTTGTCTTACAAATCATAAAATTCATTTCATCATCATACCATTAAATAGAATCCACCTAATCAAAGGCTTGTTTTGTCATGAGTTTAATCCCTAATCATGGATTAAGTTGGGGAGCTTTCCTCAGCTTAAACATTCTCATCTATTATCCTTCTATTAGGATGGTGTAATGAGTCTGTTTAATCCTTGATTATGGCTTAACCTCATTACTCAACACTAAACAAAAACCACAAAACATCTAAATAATCACAAGTAGGTTAATGATCTTAATCCTACACCAAAGGTGATTAAGTGTGAGAAGCTGACTTCACACTTAAGGTATTCTCATTACCCCTGATCAGAGGGAAGATGTGATGAGTTTACTAAATCCATTGGTTTAGGCTTAAGCTCATTGACTTATGACAAACTTTCAAAAGCAATAAAAGACTGAAAACTAAAAAACAAACAATAATCGCCTCCTCCGGGATTCTTTTTTCCTCACCCTCACTCACAAACGAGAACTTGCTCCTTCCGTCCAATGCAAGACAGTTTGCATCTGTGCCAGACAGATCATGCACTTGAGCATAGACAAGTAAGCAGTTCACAAGTCAATTCACCTTTCAGTCTCTTTGGGTCGAACTACGGTGTTCTGACTTCCTCATTGCACGAGAGGATACGTAGGCATAACTTAACAGTTATCGAACAAAAGTCTCTGTATATTCCCCCTCTTTCTAGCCTCATTCTTTTAGCCTCATGATCTTGAGCATTTCACTCCTGTTCTTACACTGACACTTCACTTATATACTTCACTTTTATCTTACACTGACACCTGTACATTTTGTTTTCCAGCTCTTTTACACACAATTTGCACTGACACTACCCCTTTAAAACACAAATCTTTTAAGCGTGGATCCCGTCGAGTACGACGGACAATCTGGGTGCTAATACCTTCCCAGGTTGTAACCAACCCCCTTTCCCAGTCTCTCTGGTTCGCAACCGTCTTATCCATTTCTTTTCTAGGTCTATGCAGCATTGCCTTTCCTCCGGGATAAAAATGCCTAGCTGGCGACTCTATTCATCTCCAGTGAGTTCACGGCTGTGTGTTCTCATTGTCCCTCTCGCCGACCATTCGCGTCAGTACCTTTATTTGGGCCCGTCCCATTTATCGGGAGCGACAAGGTGGATCAGGATCACCGAAGCCTGTGCACAAGAAGACCAGAGGACTCAGACCAAGATAGAGCGGCTGGAGGCCAATGAGAAGAGGCAGCAAAAAGCTTTGCTGGCAGCTCAGAAGGAGATATCAGAATTGAAACTTCGGGCGGGGTTGAAGAGATCAAAGGATCAGGACAGGCATAAGAAGCTGACTAATGCCATTGCTACCAGGAACCTCCTCATTAGGACTATTACAGAGCACCCAGCTGGTCCGGTGACTGAGGCCCTCCTGAAGGAAGTCATGGAGGATGACTTTGGATTGGATGTCTGATTCCTTTTGCTTGTATTTCTTTTCTTTTGATGTACTTTTTCTTTTGATTGTTGTATTTTTGACCCACCATGGGCATGTATTGTAAACAAACTATGTATTTTCATCATTTGTAATATATCAGTTCGTTTTATTGGTGGGCTTTATCTCAACATCATCAAGCATTTCCTCGAGGTCTGGAAAGGTCAAAACCAAAGAACCAAATCGGATACCCTTGGAAGACAAATAAGCACATTGCATTGCATACTAACATTTTCTTTGTTTTGCAGGTTTTTGTTTGTTATTTGTTTCTCACTTTGTTGTGGTTTCAGCAAACATTGCTCGAAGACGAGTGTTCCCTGTCAACCGAACACACCGGTACCCAACGCGAAACAACCTTCCGGGCATTCAAATGGATCAGGTACAGCAGGACCTGAATGAAGTAAGAAACCAAATGGAAAACGAAAGGGTTGAGATGAGAAATCAAATGACCAAGTTTATGGCTGTGATGACTGGCTTAGCTCAGAGCCAGGAAAGGCTGAGAGAGCTGGTGGAAAGGCAGACTCCTGAAGAGCCCCACCCTGGAACAGGAGGAACCAGCAATAATGAACGCGGGCAGCCTCGCATCGACCCACCAAAGTTCGGGCCCCATTTGAACCCATATATTAATGTCCCAAGGAATATTCAAGGAAACACTACTGGAGGCAGGATCTTGCAAGAAGATCCTCAGGAAGAGCAGTTCACAGTTATTGGGGCTGGGGATGAGGTGTATGACCGAAGGCTGGATGAGATTGCTAAAAAGCTGAGGTCTTTGGAATCCCAGAATTCTCTAGGCTTTGACGTAATGGATATGGGGCTGGTAGATGGGGTGAGAATTCCTCACAAATTCAAACCCCCATGCTTTGAAAAATATAATGGTACCTCCTGCCCGTGTACTCATCTACAATCTTTTTTAGGGAGACTCAAGGCTTCAACCATGGACGAGAAATTATGGATGTTCTATTTTGAGGACAGACTGACTGGAGCATCAAGAGAATGTTATTCGCATCTGACCAGGGCAACTATAAGATGTTGGAAAGACTTGGCCGAAGCCTTCATCCGTCAATACCAGTACAACCTAGACATGACTCCCAATAGAACCCTTCTAATGGGCATGTCTCAGTCTTCAAGGGAAAGCTTCCGGGACTATGCTCAGAGGTGGAGACAGCTTGCTGCAGCTGTCCAACCACCCATGTCTGAAAGAGAAATGGCCGACATGTTTATGAACACTCTTCAAGGAACATATATTGACAGACTTGCTGCTTTCTCTTCCACCAGTTTTGCTGATGTAGTTATAGCAGGTGGGAGAATTGAGAGTCTTTTGAAGATGGGAAAAATCTCCGAAAGCGGTGCAAGTTCCTCCAACAATCCCAGAAAACCTTTTTCAGGACCCCGAAGGGCGGGTGAAACAAATGCTATTCATGCAGGCATGGGCAGACCCCAGTATTCTCACAGATCAATAGCAGCCGTTACTATCCCGGCTCCAGTTCCACAACAACCACTTTTTCCTCAACAACAACAACAACAACATCACTATCAGCAACAACCTCATTTTCCGCAACAAAGATCGTACATCAATAACAACAACAACCAATAGCAGCGCCCCTTTCAACATAGGCCATCTCAAGCAAATAAGGGGATTGACCCCATTCATATGCCTTATGCCGCTCTACTGCCACAACTCCTGAAGCTCAACCTGGTTGAGGTAAGGACGTTGGCTCCACCAGATCCTCTCAACCTCCCGAAGAATTATGATGCCAATGCTAGGTGTGCCTTCCATTCTAACGCACCTGGTCACAATACTGAGAAGTGTAGAGCCTTACAAATGAAGGTTCGGGATTTGGACAATTCCAAAGCTCTCAATTTCGCACCTCCTCCAAATGTTAACATAAATCCTATGCCTAATCATGGTGGGCCCAGGATTAATGCCATAGAAGAGGACCAACCATCTGCACTGATTGATAATGTTGCACAGATTCGAACACCGCTGGCAGAAGTCAAAGCTCAACTCTTAAGATGCCAGGTGTTCCCGGGCTGTGAGGCCTGCTGCAAATCGTGCAAAACTGCTATTAATGGTTGTGAAAGGCTAAGGCTTGGCATAGATGGCCTTATCAAAAATGGAATTTTTCAAATTACCACAACGGTACCTACAACATCAATAACTCTTTCTTCAGCAATAGATCCTCCTACAACATCAACAATTCTTTCTTCAGTAACAACAGATCCTCCTACAACTGCAACAACTATCATTCCCACTGATTCATCCACAACTCCAGAAATCACTCCATCCATTGTTTCAACAAACCAAAGTTCAGTTACACTTACTTCTACAACATCAGCACCCATCTTATCAAAGGAATCGCCTACAACACCAACAAACACTAATGAAGATGTCTCAACGGTCACGATCTATTATGACTCGGCAACTGTTCATCCCTGTAAACACCCCAAATTTTCCCTCACCCATCCACACCATGGCTTGTGATCTTTTTCATTTGCATAAGTTCAATCATAGCATCTCATACCACATTTTTGATTCACTGCATTGATTCAAAGTCATCTGCATCTAGGGTTTGTGATTTGAGCCATCCCTGAGCCACTTGAGCCACTCCAAAGGTCTTCAATCACTTAAAAGGGGTCCATGTATGTTCAATCATCTTATTATATCCTCACCAAGTCAAGAAAGTCAAAGAATCACAAGAACTGAGAAAGGCATGGAAGCAGAGCCAGGTTTAACTGCACAGATGACCTAAAATTAGGGTTTTGGTTTCAGAGGCCATAACTCCATTTTTTTTGGTCATTCTTGTTTCTATTGGTCTCTATATGTTATGAGGATCATGCATATCAATTTTCATGAAGAAATTCCATGGGGAAGGCATCTGATCATTAGATGGCTTCTTGAGCAAGTCAGTGCAAAATCAGGGCATCTGAGGCCCCCAATGACCCAACCAAAGGGTGTTCTTCATCATTTTGAATGTGTATGATCTTTATTTGATCATAGAAGATGTTATAAGTTCACAAAATTGAAGAATTTCAAGCCATTTGCAAAGTTGCCTTTTTGGGAAAGTGACTTGTAATGGAAACTTGCCATTTTGGGAAAGTTTTTCAACCCTTTCTTTTTGATCCAAAAATGCCTCAAATGAGAAAACTTTGGTCATGAAAGTTGTAGAATGGATCATTCCCTTTTCAAAAAGTACAAGAACTTGTCCTAATTCATTTTGGATCAAAAGTTATGACTTGTCAAAGTTGGGAAAAATCACATGATTTCAAGTTTTGTACCAAAGAGGCATTTTGCAAAATGGTATGATCAAGCATTCTAAAGACTTCAAATGTGCACAAACTCTTTACAACATGCTCATGTGACTTCTAAAAATCAGAATTGGCCCAAGAATTATGCATTTTGGTGCCTTGAACTTCATGAATTTCCAAAGGGGCCAAAGATGTACCAACTTGCAAAAACTCATGAAGCCATGCCTCTACTTGTTACAGCTCACAAAATCTGGTCCACAAGAACTCCATGATCTCAGCTGAGCCAAACCATGCCCCTATCACAACCTCCCACTTGCCCATACCTCAAGTACACCTAACTTGGACTTTATGCAAAAACACCCATACCAATCAGCCTGTGCCACACCAACTATTCTGACCAATCAAGACTTTACAAACACACTTCAAGCAAGCCATTTCATATCATCTTGAAGCCTGAGCACACACACAAGCCAGCATACACAAAAATCCCTCCCTTTGCATTTTCTATCGAATCTCTCAACCCAGCAACTAAAACTTAAAAAATCTTCCACCATCCATCTCAAAATACTCCACTGATCATCCCTGACCCTTCACCTTGCCTTGAAACCCCCTGAAACTAAAATACGATTTTCTCCCCTCTTGAACTGAACTCACTCAATCTCCCAAACCAGCCAAAATAAACTCCAAACAAGCTTTGCAAACACTTGAGGGAGGTCAGTAGAGGTGGTTGGAAGCAAGGAGGCAGGCTGAAAGCTCCAAACTGAAAGCTCCACTTCAGGTAGCTTCGAAATTTATTTTTTCCAGAAGCTTTATTTTAAGTTCTTAACTTGTTAAGATTGATCCCCTGAGTTCATTGAACTTTTTATTTTTGAAAATGATGGAGAATTGAGAGTGTATTGTCTGTCTGAAATTTCTGCCATTTTTGTTCATAGCTTCGAATCTTGTTAATGGTGAAAAATAAATTCCATTTGAGGGCAGGGATGAGTTTAGGGAGGTGAGAGGAAGTGATCTGGAGCTTTAGAGCTCCAGAAATGGCCTGGGGATTGATTTGGGAAATTCTCAGGGGAGGTGTGGCCGGAGAAGATGACCGGAGGTCATCTCCGGCCACCTGAATGTCATTAAGTTATTAATTGCGTTTAGGGTTTGGTTTGAATCTGGGCCTTAGATCTTGTGGACTTTTGTTGACTCCCGCGTGAATGAATGGCCAGGATGGTCTCACTTAACCCTAATCCACGTCATTAGTTTAATTAATTAGGTTTTTAAATTAATCTGGCCAGTTTGAATTGCAGCTGTTGGATGACGCGCCAGTCAAATCCCTCCAAAACCATTTGAATCTCAGCCTTGGATTATGTTTACTTTTCCATTTATTCATTTTTATTTCATTTTCTTGTCATTTAATTTGTACATTTTATTTAAAATAGCAAAAATCATTTAAAAATTATGAAAATTTTTGTCAAAGATTTCATTAATTTTTAAAACCCAAAAATATTTTTATTTTTATTTTTTGCATAGAAAATTGTTTTTAAATCATTTAAATGATTATTTTTAATTAGTTAATGAAAATTAATTAATTAAAAATATATTTAGGTATTTAAAAATCACGAAAAAATTCACATTGCATTTAGAAACATTTAGAAACATTATCCAACTCTCAAACCAAATTTCTTTTTTGTTCTTGATGCCTTTTGATCATTTTCATTGGAATTAAATTCATTATAATGCAATATTTTGTTTCAAACTTTAAAAATTTCATTCTGCCTAACCATTGAGAGTTGGATGATGATTCTTCTTGCATTGCACTCTTCATAGCATGTAGTTCATAGGATAATTTTGGTTTGAATTGATCTTGCATTTTCAATTTGTTTGGTATTTTTCTTGATGAGATACCCCAAAACCCTAGTAATCTTAGGAAATTCATAACTTGCACTAGGTTAAGAGTTGGATCCTCTCCTCTAGGCAGTGAGCTTGTATAGGTTTAGGGTATCTTTGATTGCATTTTCAAATTTTTATCATGTCATTTGCTTCTGGCTTTGGATTTTTGCTTTGTATGGTGCATGAAACCCTAATTTTTACCTTCCTTTGCATCCATTTCACATTTGCTTGCATCCAATGACTTGCCATGACATTTTGTGCATCCACATGATTCATAATGCATCTTAGGACATATTAGAATCATGTTTGATCATTTCATCTTTCATTTGCCATGTTATATGTCCATTACATCTCATAACTTTTCATGAACCTTCATGGTTCAATGCCTGCTTCATTTGCATCCTTATGCTTGTTTGATCATTCTCATGTGTTGCCTCATGTTTGTATTACCTCTTAGCATCACTAAAATCATGTAAATGCTTCTTACTTTGGTTTGCATCATGACATTTCATCCCATTCTCATTGCATTTCATTTCCTTGTGCTAACTTTTCAGGTGGTAAGTTGTTTTAGAAGTGAATTTGCCTTCACTTCTCACAATCTCTTTTCATCTCTTTCATAACTTCTTTGCTGCATTTTATCTTTGCTTTAGGGTGAGCTTGCTCATTCATGTTCATCTCTTACCTTCTTTCTTCAAGCAACTTGTCTTGCTTCTCTTTGCTCCTTCCTCCTTTCACCTGCTCCTCTCCTTGGTGGTTCCCTGAAGATCTTTCTCTCTTAAGCCTCACAAACCCTAGGATCCCCAAGTATGATAACAATTAGGGTGTGATTAGTCCCCCATTTAGCTTTTACCTTTGTGTCATCTTTGAGTCTTCTCTTCTTATCTCATAATCAGGGACTAAACCCTAAAGGCTTTAAGGCTTTGTGATTAAGCTTATGCCTGCATCCTTCTATTAGGATGGAATGTATAACTTTAATCCTAAGTGTTAAACCCTTAATGTGTTTAAATCCTTTAATCAATTAACCTAATAATCATCAAGACATCAAGCTTGTAACTATGGCCATACATTAGGGTTCTAATTCTTCCTTAATTGGTTAAGAAGGACTAACCCTAGTGTTAATGGACAAGTCCCCCTCAAGTTGTCTTACAAACCCTAAAAATCACTTCTTAATCTTATCATTAACTAAAATCCATCTAACAAAGGCTTTGTTTTGTCATGAGGTTAATCCCTAATCATGGAATAAGTTGAGGTATCTTCCTCAGCTTAAATGTTCTCATCTATTATCCTTCTATTAGGATGGTGTAATGAGTCCATTAAATCCCCGATTATGGCTTAAACTCATTACTTAACACTAAACAAAAACAACAAAAACATCTAAATAATTACAAGTAGGTTAATGATCTTAATCCTACATCATGGTGATTAAGTGTGAAGTGTTTACTTCACACTTAAGGTATTCTCATTACCCCTAATCAGAGGGAGGATGTGATGAGTCTATTAACCCATTGGTTTAGGCTTAGGCTCATTAACTTATGACAAATTCCAAAAGTAATAAAAGATTGAAAACACAAAAACAAACAATACTCGTCTCCTCCGGGATTCTTTTCTCATCTCATTCATTCGCAAACGAGAACTTGCTTCTTCCGTCTAATGTAAGACAATTTGCTCCTGAGCCAGACAGGTCATACACTTGAGCATAGATAAGCAAGCAGTTAACAAGTCAATTTATCTTTCAGTCTCTTTGGGTCGAACTACGGTGTTCTGACTTCCTCATTGCACGAGAGGATACGTAGGCATAACTTAACAGTTATCGAACAAAAGTCTCTGTATATCCCCCCTCCTTCCAGCATCATTCTTTAAGCCTCATAGTCTTGAGCATTTCATTCTAGTTCTTACACTGACACTTCTCTTATACACTTCACATTTCCCCTACACTGACACTTGCATTTCTTTCCAGCTTTGATACACAGATTGCACTGACACTACCCCTTTAAGTAAAAATCTTTTAAGCGTGGATCCTGTCGAGTACGACGGACAATCTGGGTGCTAATACCTTCCCAGGTTGTAACCAACCCCCTTTCTCAGTCTCTCTGGTTCGCAACCGTCTTATCCATATCTTTTCTAGGTCTATGCAGCATTACCTTTCCTTCGGGATAAAAATGCCTAGCTGGCGACTCTATTCATTTCCTTCCCTTTCGCCGACCGTTCGCGTCTGTACCCCATTTGACTTAGCCTCATTTGGTGGGAGCGACAGCTTGGCGACTCTGCTGGGGACCCTTATATTGCAACCAAGGCTTCTGGTTCTTTTTGTGGGTTCCTCCTAGCGCTTGTTTGATTTGTGTTTACTGGGGTGTTATGTGCTAATTGTGTTTATACAGTTGCTTTATTTACTGCTTTATGTACAGTTATTTATTGCTTTCTTTACAGTTTTATACATCATACTGTCATACTGTCATCTTGCTGGATCTGGTTTGTTGGGAGGGGTTTCATTGAGAGTTAAGGTCCTATACTTGGGACCTGAGTGACACCTAGGCTAGAGTGGTTCATGTTCTTTCCCATTCCATCTCGGTCTGGTGCGGGAATATGAAACACGGTTCAGATGTGGGTTTCTCCTTGAGAACTCTGTGCTACAGATTTCCTGTAGTGCTAGGGCTATCTGGGAAGCCTGCTAAGTCTGGATGACCTTTATTATGACCTTCAGAAACTGAGGTGAATTAGAGGAGGATCTTTTATGGTTATTGTAAACATTGTGCCTCCGGGTTAGAAGTGTTTACACTTCTCATAACTGATCCAAGTCTGAGGATCCTTGTTCTAGAACACCACCTGTGAGGGGGTTGGGCTGTTTACAGGTTTGCAGGTACCATTGGCCACATCATACCCTGACACTTTGTTTTGATTAAGAGTACTCCATTTTGGGACAGTTCTTGTGATTTAACCCTGGACATGTGACTCTTTATTTGAGTCCCCCACCTTGGTTACTGGATTTCTGAACCTCCATCTGGACTTCTTGAACATACATGGGCCTTATATATCAAGACAGATAATCAGATCCAGCTTGATCACAAACCCTTGCATATCATTTGCATACATCATCATTGCATCATTTAACATTTGTTTATTTGTCTTTCAGGGTAACCACTTTATATTCTGTCTTGGTTTTGACCCCTTCATCTGCATAGACCTCTGTTTCATCAGCTATCTGCTTCGGCTATCTGCATCAGATGTCTGCTTCAGTCATCTTCATCATCAGCCTATCAGTGGCTCACCTCCAGTACCAGTCTTGACCCTCATCAGCACTTGTCTTCAGTTATTCATCAGCAGTCATGGCACCCAGGAAGAGCAACATATCTTACCATTTCTTTGAGCCTGTGTTGACTGGTATCAGGCAGGTCCAGTCACTTATCACCCCTGACCACATCCCTTTGTTCAGAGATCATTATGGAGGTATTCTGGATATGGTTATGGACCTGGATCCTTCCCAGAGAAGCATGATCCACACCTGCCTACAATTTTATGACCCTCCTTTGAGGTGCTTCACTTTCCCAGACTTTCAGCTAGGACCTCTGTTGGAAGAGTTTTCATCATTGATTGGAGTACCTGTCAGAGGTGGTATCCCCTTCAACCCAGAGATGACTTTTCCCAGCAATGGAGAAGTGGAAAAAGCATTGTACCTGGAGCCTACTTTGATTGAGCAGAACATGCAACAAAGGCTGGGATCCCTGGTTTACACTTAGACTTCTTGATTTCTCAGGCCATCCTGAAGGCCTCTTTGGGAGAATGGAAGGCAGTTTGTGCACTGTTAGCCCTCAACATATATGGGGTTATACTGTTTGTAGATGAGCCCAAGTTTATCAGCAAGAATGCCATTCACCTTTTCCTTCTGAGGAACCCAGTACCCACATTGCTGGGAGATTTCTATTACTCCATTCATCAGAGGAATGAGAAACAAAGGGGGAAGTTAGTGAGATGTTGTGCACCTTTGTTTCACACCTGGATGCTCAGACACCTACCCAAGACAGATGCCTTCTTGAATCCCCACCAGCAGAAAAATTGGGCTAAGAGGCTCATTGCTTTGACCTCAGATGACATCAGATGGTGCACCCAGAGCACCAAGGGCAAGGACATTATCACTGGCTGTGGGCAATACCCAAATGTACCTCTGATAGGAGTAAAGGGTTGCATCAACTACAATCATTTGCTGTTTAAAAGACAACTGGGCTATGCTCTGGTTCACCCTCCTAGAATGCAAGATTTAGCTGAAACCCTGTATTGTGAGATAAAACCTAATCTAGCTGCTGTCAGACAAGCATCCTGGGCTTGGGACAACATCCAGACAAAAGGGATGGCTATTCTTGGAAGGTGCAATAATGTTGCCTCAGCTCAGTACTATGACTGGTCCCATGCTAGAGCTCCGATTACCGGAATGCCTTTCACCATTGAGGATATACCTGGACCCTCTACAGTACCACCTCCAACCACTGTCAGCCTGGAAGAATTTGAGAAGCTGAAGGAGAGGAATGAGAATCTGTCTCAGGCTCTAAAGAAGACCCTTTGGGAAAGGAGTGATGGTCGTCTGAACATTGAGAGGTTGGAGAAGCTTAAGGTAGAGCATCTGGCCAAGATTGAGAAAATAGAGGACTACATCAAGAAAGCAAGGGCTGGGGAGCAAATATTGAAGAATGCCTGTAAAGAGGCCAAGTTCCAGCAGGCTAGGACTGAGCTTTATCTGCAGGAGAGTCAGGCTAGGTGGGTCAGGATCACTGAAGCCCGGACACAAGGAGATCAGAAAACTCAGGCCAGGATTGAGCAGTTAGAAGCCAATGAAAAGAAGCAACAGGAAGATTTGCTAGCAGCCCAGAAGGAGATTTCAGAGTTGAAGCTCAGGGCTGGATTGAAGAGATCGAAGGACCAAGATAGGCATAAAAGGTTGACCACTGCTATTGCCACCAGAAACCTCCTCATCAGAAACATCACAGAGCATCCGGTTGGTCCTGTAACTAAAGCACTTTTGAAGGAAGTTAAGGAGGATGAGTTTGGATTAGATGTTTGACTTCTTTGCTTGTTGTTATTTCCATTTGATGTACTTTTCTGTTTATGTTGTATTTTGACCCTTCAGGGGCATATGTTGTAAAAACAAACTATGTATGATCCACCATTTGTAATGTATTTGTTAGTTTGTTTCAATGAGTTTCTTTTCTCAAGCAACATCAAAGCATCTTCCTCGGGGTCTGGAAAGGTCAAAACCAAGAACCAAGCCGGATACCTTGGAAAACAAATAAGCATACTGCATTGCATACTAACCTTTGTTTTGTTTTGTAGGTTTTGTTAATAGTTTGTTTGTTACTAACTCTGTTGTGGTTCAGGAATTATTGCTCGCCGCCGGGTGTTCCCTCTCAACCGTCCGCACCGGTATCCTACTCGCAACAACCTTCCTGGTATCCAAATGGACCAAGTACAGCAAGATTTGACTGAGGTCAGAACTCAGATGGCTAACGAAAGAACGGAGATGAGAAACCAAATGGCCCAATTCATGACTGTAATGACTAACCTGGCTCAAAGTCAGGAAAGGCTAAGGGCATTGGTAGAAAGACAAACTCCCGAGGAACCACATCCTGGCACTGGAGGAACCAGCAACAATGAGGGAGGTCAGCCTCATGTTAACCCACCAGTGTTTGGACCTCATCTAGATCCGGAGGCCAACATCCCAAGGAATGTACAGGGCAATATTGTTGCAGGCAGGATCTTGCAAGAAGATCCTCAAAAAGAGCAGTTTACTGTAATGGGAGCCGGGGATGAAGTCTATGATAGGAGGTTTGATGAAATTGCTGAGAAATTGAGATCTCTGGAGTCTCAAAATTCCTTAGGCTTTGATGTAATGGATATGGGGTTAGTGGATGGGGTAAGAATTCCCCACAAGTTTAAACCCCCATGCTTCGAGAAGTACAATGGAACCTCCTGTCCACGAACTCACCTGCAGTCTTTTCTGGGAAGACTTAAAGCATATACCATGGATGAAAAACTGTGGATGTTCTACTTTGAAGATAGCTTGACAGGAGCTTCAAGGGAGTGGTATTCACACTTGACCAGAGCTACTATCAGATGCTGGAAGGACCTAGCTGAAGCTTTCATTAGGCAGTACCAATACAATCTGGACATGGCCCCTAACAGGACCCTTCTGATGGGAATGTCTCAATCCTCCAGAGAAAGCTTCAGGGAATATGCCCAGAGGTGGAGACAGCTTGCTGCTGCTGTCCAACCACCCATGTCGGAAAGAGAAATGGCCGACATGTTCATGAATACTCTGCAAGGAACATATATTGACAGGCTAGCTGCCTTTTCTTCCACCAGTTTTGCTGACGTAGTTATAGCCGGTGAAAGGATTGAAAGCCTTTTGAAGATGGGTAAGATTTCTGATAATGGTGCAAGTTCATCCAGTAATCCCAGGAAGCCTTTTGTGGGACCTAGAAGAACCGGTGAGACAAATGCCATCCATGCCAGCAGGGGCAGACCTCAGTATGTTCACAGATCAGTGGCAGCTGTCACTATTCCAGCTCCAATTCCTCAGCAACCAGCATATCAACCACAACAACAACCACATTATCAACAGCAAGGTCAGTATCTGCCACAAAGAGCCTACAACAACAACAACAGCAGTCCATAACAAAGACCCTTTCAACAAAGACCATCACAAGCAAATAGGGTGATTGACCCTATCCCTATGCCCTATGCTGCCTTATTGCCACAACTCCTGAAGCTCAACTTGGTTGAGTTAAGGACATTGGCACCACCAGATCCCTCCAATCTTCCAAGGAATTATGATGTCAATTCCCGGTGCGCTTTCCACTCCAATGCACCTGGCCACAATACTGAGAAGTGCAGGGCTTTGCAAATGAAAGTCCAAGATCTGGTGGATTCCAAAGCCCTCAACTTTGCACCCCCTCCAAATGTCAACAAGAATCCCGTGCCTAATCATGGAGGGCCAAGAATTAATGCCATTGAGGAAGACAAGCCATCTGTCTTGATCACCAGTGTTGGACAAATTCGAACACCTTTGGTCGAAATTAAAGCTCAACTTCTAGAGTGCCAGATATTCCCTGGGTGTGAGCTCGGTTGTGGGTATTGCAACATTGCAATTAACGGGTGTGATAACTTGAGAAGCGGCATAGTTGGTCTTATCAAAGATGGTATACTTCAGATCTCAACAACGGCGCCTACAAATCCAGCAATTCCTTTGACAAACAGCAGCAACAATCATTCCTACCGATGCATCAATATCATCAACAATGGCTCCGTCCATCACTTCAACAAATCAAATGTCAACAACTCTTTCTTCTACAACATCAGCACCCATTTATTCAACTGAATCTCCTACAACACCAGCAGAAATTAATGAAGATATCTCAGCAGTCACCATCTACTATGATCCATCAAATATTCCTCCAAGCAACAACTTTCAACAACAAACAGTGGCACCTCCTGCCAGGCCACCAGTCACAATTTACTACGATCCGCACATCATTTCAGTACCCTCCTCTGCTGTAGTAAGTCCAGTTACCATTACGGTTCCTGGACCAGTTCCATATTGTAAACACCCCAAATTTGCCCTCACCCATTCACACCATGGCTTGTGATTTTCTCACATGCATAAACACAATCATATCATCTCATATCTCATTGTTGATTCACTGCATAGTTTCTAAGTCATCTGCATCTAGGGTTTGTGATCTGAGCAATCCCAGAGCCTCTTGAGCCACTCCAAAGGTCATCAATCAATTCAAAGGGATCCATGTGTGTTCTTATATCATATTACATCCTCTCAAAGTCAAGAATGCAAAAGAATCACAAGAACTGGGATTGGTGTGGATGCAGAGCCAAGTTTGACTGCACAGTTGACCTAAAATTAGGGTTTTGGTTTCAGAGGCCATAACTCCAAATTTTTTGGTCATTCTTGTTTCCATCGGTCTCTATATGGTATAGGGAGTATGCATATCAATTTTCATGAAGAAATTCCATGGGGAAGTCGTCTGATCAAGAGTTGACTTTTCAGACAAGTCAGTGCAAAATCAGGGCATCTGAGGCCCCCAATGACCCAACCAAGGGGTGATCTTCATCATTTTGAGTGTATATGATCTTTATTTGATCATGGAAGAAGGTTGAAGTTCACAAAATTCAAGAATTTGAAGTTTTGCAAAGTTGACTTTTTAGGGCATAGTTGACTTTTAAGGAATTTGTCAATTTAGGTCATTTTTCAAGCCTTGCCTTTTGATCCAAAAATGTTTCAAATGGAAAAACTTTGGTCATGAAAGTTGTAGAATACATTTTTCCCTTTTCAAAAAGTACAAGAACATGACCTAATTCATTTTGGATCAAAAGTTATGGTGTGACAAAGTTGGCAAAAATCACTAATTTTCAAGTTATGCACTAAAAGGAAAATTTGCAAAGTCATGAACCAAGGCAAATTGTAACTTCTAATTGCCATCAAACCATTACACAAGCATCATGCAACTCTTAAAAATCAGATTTGAACCAAGTTTCTCATGGTTTATGGCTTGTTGGACAAGGAAATCACATGTGAACCAAAGTTGAAACAACTTGCAAAACTCATGATAACACCTCACCAACTTGATGTCTTGGATGTTGAACCACCCTAGCCTCACACACACATCTTGCTGCGCCAGCCCCATGCTTTGTACTAGCCTAGAACCAAGCCCATGCTTTCCTTACACAAAGAGTGGACTTTTGGCAAAAGTGAACTTACCAATCAATAAAGGCCAGGTCAAATCATCTGACCTATAGGATTATTTTATACTATCCATTTGCAAGCCAAACATATCAAGAGGCCAAGCTGAAACACACCATAACATCACATTCACAAACTCACCCCATTTTGCATTTCTCTTCGAATCTGCCTCCACAACTCACAAACATTCAAACAAGTTTCACCAATCATTTCACCATGCTTCATTGAGCCCAAACCAACAAAGAACCAAGCCTGAATCCAGCAAGAACATTGTTTCTCCATTTTCACCCCAATCTGCAGTTTCCTTCGAAACATCTTCCACAGCTCACAAACACCCAAACAAACTCCACAAACCTTCTCAAAACATCACCCTGACCACAAAGAACCATTCACCCATGCCTGAAACAGCCTGAATCACCATCACCATTTTCAACTGAGCTTGAGCAGAAGCTGTTCAAACTCCTCAACTAGCCAGCATAAATTTCTTCCAAGCATTCAAGCATCATCAAGGGGTCATAAGGAGTGGATTTCACAAGGAGAGGAGGTCTGAAAGTTACCAGAGTGAAAGCTTCGAAACTCAGGTAGCTCAAGAACTTTTTTTCCAGAAATCATTTTTTAAGTTCTTAAGTTGTTCTATATGCTTCACTGATTGTCCTGATGCTTTTAGTTTTGAAAATGGTGGAGAGGTGAGGGTTTAATTAGTCTCTGAAACTTTTTTGCCCTAGTTCTTGTTTGCTTCGATTCAGCTTTTGTAGGAAGAATAAATTTGTTTTGATATGGGGTTCTGATTCGTGAGTGAGTGGGAATCATTTCTGTGTTTTTAGATTTTGTTTTAGATGCGTTTTAGAGGAGTTTGAGGTTTGGGGTGAACGGAGAAGATGACCGGAACACTGTTCCGGTCATCTGAATGTGTTTAACGGCGTAATTAGGGCATAAGCATTGATTAGCTGAGTTTGAATGTAGGCCGTCCGTTTCCGCGCGTAGTCAACTCCCGCGCGTGTGACTTTGAATCCAGGCCCTTGGATCAGCTGACTTCTCTTTAATTCATTTATTTTTCATTTTATTTTCATATTTTTCTCATTTGTTTTGCATAATTTATTAAAAATAGCAAAAATGTTTTAAAAATTATGAAACTTTTTGTCAAGAGTTTCAATAATTTTTAAAACACAAAAATATTTTCATTTTTATTTTTAGCATTAAAAAAGTATTTTTTAAATATTTAAAAGTTTATTTTTAATTGATTAATGGAAATTAATTTATTAAAAATACTTTTAAGTATTTAAAAATCACCAAAAAATTCATGAAATGTTCTAAGACATTTAGAAACATTTTCCAACTTTCAAACCAAATTTATTTTTTGATCTTGATGCATTTTAAGAATTTCTCATTGAATTAAAATCATTTTTATGCATTATTTTGATCCAAAGTTCAAAAAATCATTTCTGCCTATCCATGAAGAGTTGGACATTGATTCTTTTTGCATTGCATTGTGTTTAGCATGTAGTTTGTGAGATTAAATGGCCATGATTTGATCTTTCATTTTCAATTTGTTTGGCATTTCTTTTGTTTAGGAACCCTAAAAACCCTAGAATCTTGTGAAAATCATAACTTGAGATTGGTTAAGAGTTGAGACCTCTCCTTTGGGCATTGGTTTAGTATGGGATTAGGGGTCCTTTGTGTGGAATTTTCCATTTTTTATCTTAGGGTTTGCTTCTGATTTTGATTTTTGTTTGATGTTTGGTTCATAAACCCTAATTTGGGCTTCCATATGCATCCATCCTGCATTTTCTTGCATAACATGACTTGCTATGACATTCCATGCCTCCATGTGATTCATTTGACATCATAAGACATATTTAAAGCATGTTTGATCATTGCATCTTGCATTTGTCATGTTGTATGCCATATGCATCTCATAACTTTTCATGTATGATCATGGTTCCTAGCTTGCTTCATTTGCATCCATAGGTTTGTATGATCATTTCCATGTGCTGCCTCATGTTTGTAGCATCTCATAGCATCATTAGCATCATGTATATGCTCCTGGTTTGGTTTCTCATCATGTCATCTCATCCCATTTTGCATTGCATTGCATTCCTTTTCTAACCTTTCAGGTGGTAAGTGACTTTGAGAAGTGAATTTGCCTTCACTTCTCATAACTTTTCTTTTCATCTCTCTTGCATCCATTGCTGCATTTTCTATATGTGTTTGAGTTTGAGCTTGCTCATTCTTCTTCTTCCCACTTTCTTTCTTCAAGTGACTTGACTTCTTGAATGAAGCAAGTCACTTTGCTTCTCTTGATCCTTTCATCTGCTTCCTGGTAGTTCCATTGAAGATCTTCTCTTGAAAACCTCACAAACCTTAGGAACAACCAAGCATGATAATGATTAGGGTTTTGATTAGTCTCCCCTCTTAGTTTTACCTTTGTGTCTCTTTTGAGTCTTCTCTTCTCATCTCATAATCAGGGACTAAACCCTAAAGGCTTTAAGGCTTTGTGATTAAGCTTATGCCTGCATCCTTCTCTTAGGATGGAGTGTATAACTTTAATCCTAAGTGTTAAACCCTTAATGTGTTTAAATCTCTTAATCAATTCACTTAATAAGTATCAAGACATCACACTTGTAACTTGGGCCTTGCATTAGGGTTCTAATTCTTCCTTAATTGGTTAAGAAGGACTAACCCTAGTGTTAATGGACAAGTCCTCCTCAAGTTGTCTTACAAATCATAAAATCCACTTCATCGTCATACCATTAAATATAATCCACTTAATCAAAGGCTTGTTTTGTCATGAGTTTAATCCCTAATCATGGATTAAGT
Source organism: Lathyrus aphaca (assembly GCA_963966055.1). Classification (NCBI taxonomy): domain Eukaryota; kingdom Viridiplantae; phylum Streptophyta; class Magnoliopsida; order Fabales; family Fabaceae; genus Lathyrus; species Lathyrus aphaca. The sequence goes on along the minus strand of OZ014522.1, from coordinate 439,702,235 downwards.
TGAGGAGCTTTCCTCAGCTTAAACATTCTCATCTACTATCCTTCTATTAGGATGGTGTAATGAGTCTGTTTAATCCCTGATTATGGCTTAACCTCATTACTTAGCACTAAACAAAAACAACAAAAACATCTAATTAATCACAAGTAGGTTAATGATCTTAATCCTACACCAAGGTGTTTAAGTGTGAGAAGCTGACTTCACACTTAAGGTATTCTCATTACCCCTAATCAGAGGGAAGATGTGATGAGTTTGCTAATCCATTGGTTTAGGCTTAAGCTCATTAACTTATGACAAAATTTCAAAAGCAATAAAAGACTGAAAACATAAAAACAAACAATAATCGTCTCCTTCGGGATTCTTTTCTCATCATCTTCACTCATAAACGAGAACTTGCTTCTTCCGTCTAATGCAAGACAGTTTGCGTCTGTGCCAGACAGATCATACACTTGAGCATAGACAAGCAAGCAGTTCATCAAGTCAATTCATCTTTCAGTCTCTTTGGGTCGAACTACAGTGTTCTGACTTCCTCATTGCACGAGAGGATACGTAGGCATAACCTAACGGTTATCGAACAAAAGTCTCTGTATATTCCCCCTCTTTCCAGCTTCATTCTTTTAGCCTCATTATCTCGAGCATATTCTCATCCCTACACTGACACTGTATATATCACACTTCACTTCTCTTACACTGACACCTGTACATTCTCTTCCAGCTATTTTATACACAAATTGCACTGACACTACCCCTTTAAAACACAAATCTTTTAAGCGTGGATCCCGTCGTGTACGACGGACAATCTGGGTGCTAATACCTTCCCAGGTTGTAACCAACCCCCTTTCTCAGTCTCTCTGGTTCTCAACCGTCTTATCCATCTCTTTCTAGGTCTATGCAGCATTGCCTTTCCTCCGGGATAAAAATGCCTAGCTGGCGACTCTATTCATCTCCAGTGAGTTCACGGCTGTGTGTTCTCATTGTCCCTCTCGCCGACCGTTCGCGTCTGTACTCTATCTGACTTAGCTTCATTTAGTGGGAGCGACAGCTTGGCGACTCTGCTGGGGAACCTTATACTGCAACCTGGGCTGATGGTTCTTTTTGTGGGTTCCTCCTAGCGTTTGATTGATTTGTGTTTACTGGGGTGTTATGTGTTTATTTGTGTTTGTATATGTTTTATTTTTGCTTTATGTACAGTTTGTTTTACTGCTTTCTTTATTGCTTTTCATATATCATACTGTCTGGCTGGATCTGGTTTTGCTTTGGTGGGTGGGTGTTCCATTGAGAGTTAAGGTCCTATACCTGGGACCTGAGTGACACCTAGGCTAGAGTGAATCATATTCTTTCCCATTCCATCTCGGTCTGGTGCGGGAATATGAAACACGGTTCAGATATGGGTTTCTTCTTAAGAACTCTGTGTTGCAGATTTCCTGCAATGCTAGGGCTATCTGGGAAGCCTGCTAAGTCTGGATGACCTTTTAGTATTGACCTTCAGAAACTGAGGTGAATTAGAGGAGGAACTTTTATGGTTATTGTAAACGCTGTACCTCCGGGTTAGAAGTGTTTACACTTCTCATAACTGATCCAAGTCTGAGGATCCTTGTTTTAGAACACCACCTGTGAGGGGGTTGGGCTGTTTACAGGTTTGCAGGTACCTTGACCTCAGAATACCCTGTTACTTTGACTTGATTAAGAATACTCCATGTTGGAACAGTTCTTGTGATTCTAAACCCTGGACATGTGGCTCTTTATTTGAGCCCCCCACCTTGGTTACTGGATTTATGGACCTCCATCTGGATTTCTTGAACATATTTGGACCTATATCAGGGCATTTGATCAGATCCAGCTCAGTCACAAACCCTTGCATATCATTTTCATACATAAACATTGCATCATATTGACATTTGCTTATTTGTGTTTCAGGGTATCCACTTTCATCTTTGGTTTTGGTTTTGACCCCATCTTCAGTATTGACCTATCTTCATCAGAACCTGCTTCAGCTATCAGCTATCTGCCATCTGCACCAGCCAATCAGTGGCCCATTCTTCAGTGTTATCATCAGCACCTGTCTCTGCTCATTTTCAGCATCATGGCTCCTAAAAAGAGCAACATCACCTATCACTTCTTCCAGCCAGAGCTATCTGACATCAGGAGGATTCAGACCCTGATCACTCCAGATCACATACCATTGTTCAGGGAACACTTTGGAGATATACTTGATATGGTTATGGATCTGGACCCTTCACAGAGAAGCCTGATCCACACTTGCATTTAGTTTTATGATCCCCCACTGAGATGCTTCACTTTCCAAGATTTTCAGTTGGGCCCTCTACTAGAAGAATACTCATCATTGGTTGGTATGCCTATCAGGGGTGGAATCCCTTTCAACCCTGAGATGGTCTTTCCCGGTAATGGAGAAGTAGCAAAGGCTTTGCATCTGGAACCTGTCCTGATTGAGCAGCATATGACTTCTAAAGCTGGAATCCCTGGCTTCCATCTGGATTTCTTGATCTCTCAAGCTACCCTGAAAGCTTCTCTAGGAGAGTGGAAAGCTGTCTGTGCTTTATTGGCCTTGAGTGTATATGGAATTGTATTGTTTGCAGATGAGCCTCGATTCATTAGCAAGAATGCAATCCATCTTTTCATCTTGCAGAATCCAGTGCCGACTTTATTGGGGGATCTCTACTATTCAGTGCATCAGAGGAATGAAAAGCAGAGGGGAAGACTAGTGAGGTGTTGTGCTCCATTGTTCCACACTTGGATTCTCAAGCATCTACCCAGGACAGATGCATTTTTGAATCCTCATCAGCAGAAAAACTGGGCTAAGAGACTCACTGCACTAACTTCAGCTGATATCAGATGGTGCACCCAAAGCACCAAGGGCAGGGATATCATCACCAGCTGTGGGCATTTTCCCAATGTTCCCCTAATAGGAGTTAAGGGTAGTATCAATTATAACCCTCTGCTGTTCAAAAGGCAACTGGGCTATGCACTGGTCCACACTCCTAAAGCACAGGACTTGGTTGAGACCCTTTATTGTGAGAACAAGATTAATCTGGCTATTGTTAGGCAGGCGGCCTGGGCCTGGGATAATGTTCAAACCAAGGGAATAACCATTCTGGGGAAGTGCAGCAATGTGGCATCAGCACAATATTATGAATGGTCCCATGCCAGGGCTCAATTCTCTGGAATGCCTTTTACCATAGAAGATATGCCTGAATCATCTTCAGCACCACCCCCTGCCACTATCAGTTTGGAGGAGTTTGAGAGCTTGAAGGAAAGAAATGAGAAGTTAACTCAGGCTTTGCAGAAGACCCTCCGGGAGAGGAGTGAGGGTAGGATGGAGATTGAAAGGTTGGAGAAGTTGAGAGTGGAGCATTTGGTTAAGATTGAGAAGTCCGGGGATTATATCAAAAAGTCTAAAGCTGGAGAACAAATTCTGAAGAATGCTTGCAAGGAAGCCCAGTTCCAGAGAGCAAGGACAGACTTGTATCTGAAGGAGAGTCAGGCCCGGTGGGTCAGGATCACCGAGGCTCGTACTCTGGAGGACAAGAGAGTTCAAGACAAGATGGAGCAACTGGAAGCCAGTGCTAAAGTGCAGCAAGAAGCCCTGGCAGCAGCCCAGAGGGAGATATCAGAGCTGAAGATCAAAGCAGGAGTGAAGAGGTCAAAGGACCAAGGTCAACACAAGAAGCTAACAGCAGCTGTTACGACCCGGAATCTCCTCATCAGGAATCTCACGGAGCGTCCGGCTGATCCTGTGACCGAAGCACTTCTCAAGGAAGTTCGTGAGGATGAGTTTGGTCTTGGTGTTTGACCATTTGTTTGTTGTTGCTTTCATTCCATGTACTTTTATTTTCTTGTGATGTATTTTGACCCCTCAGAGGGATTGTGTTTGTAAACAAACTATGTACCATTTGTCTTTTGTAATATATGTATTGGTTTGTTCCATCCGAGTTCACTTCAAAAGCAACATCAACAGCATCTTCAAGGGTCTGGAAGGGTCAAAACTGAATGCCAAACCGGATACCTTGAAAACAAATAAGCATAACTGCATTGCATGCTAACCCTTTTGTTTGTTTTGTAGGTTTTTGTTTTACTGCCACTAACTCTGTTGTGATGTTCAGGAACTATTGCTCGGCGCCGAGTATTTCCCCTCAACCGTCCGCACCGTTATCCGACCCGTAACAACCTTCCGGGCATTCAAATGGATCAGATGCAGCAGGACCTTACTGAGGTCAGAAATCAAATGGCGAACGAAAGGCTAGAAATGAGGAATCAAATGACGCAGTTTATGGAAGTAATGAACAACATGGCTCAGAGCCAGGAAAGATTGAGGGCCATGGTGGAAAGGCAAAATCAAGAAGATCCACATATAGTGACTGCCGGCACCAGCAACAACGAGAGGGTCCAACCTCATGTTAACCCTCCTGTATTTGGCCCCCATCTCCATCCTGAGGTCAATATACCTGCAAATGTTCAAGGAACCGCCACTGCAGCCAGGGTACTTCAAGAAGACCCCCAGGAGGATCAATTCACAGTAATGGGTGCTGGGGAAGAAGCTTATGATAGAAGGTTGGATGACAGAAGACTAGAAGAGATTGCTGAGAAATTAAGATCCTTGGAGTCTCAAAACTCTTTGGGTTTCGATGTCATGGACATGGGCTTGGTAGACGGGGTCAGGATCCCCCATAAGTTTAAGCCTCCTTGTTTTGAAAAATACAACGGGACTTCATGCCCCCAGACTCACTTACAATCATTTCTGGGAAGGCTGAAGGCCTATACTATGGATGAGAAGCTCTGGATGTTCTATTTCGAGGATAGCTTAACTGGAGCGTCAAGAGAATGGTACTCTCACTTGACAAGGGCAACTATTAGATGCTGGAAGGACCTGGCAGAGGCCTTCATCAGACAGTATCAGTATAACTTAGACATGGCACCCAACAGGACTCTCCTAATGGGAATGTCACAGTCGTCAAGGGAAAGTTTCCGAGAATATGCCCAGAGATGGAGGCAACTGGCTGCTGCTGTTCAGCCACCTATGTCTGAAAGGGAAATGGCAGATATGTTCATGAACACCCTTCAGGGGACTTACATTGACAGGCTGGCTGCTTTCTCTTCCACTAGCTTTGCAGATGTTGTCATAGCCGGGGAGAGAATTGAAAGCCTATTGAAGATGGGTAAGATCTCAGACAACGGTGCAAGCTCGTCCAGTAGTGCAAGAAAGCCTTTTGCAGGCCCGAGAAGAACTGGCGAGACCAATGCCATCCACACCAACAGGGGCAGGCCCCAATATGTTCACAGGTCAGTGGCAGCAGTCACCATCCCCGCTCCAGCTCATCCTCAACCAGTTTATCAACCTCCGCAGCAAAACTATCAGCAACAACCTCAGTACCATCAACAGAATCAGTATCCTCCGAGAAATTACAACAACAGCAACACCAACAACAATAGCCAGCAAAGGCCATTCCAACAGAGGCCTTCTCAAGCCAACAGGGTAATCGATCCGATCCCTATGCCATATGCTACATTGCTGCCACAACTCCTGAAACTCAACCTAGTTGAGCTAAGGACGTTGGCACCTCCAGATCCCAACAGTCTACCCAGGAATTATGATTCCAACGCTAGGTGTGCTTTTCATTCGAATGCACCTGGCCACAGTACAGAAAAGTGCAGAGCTTTGCACATACAAGACCTGGTAGACTCGAAAGCTCTGAATTTCGCACCACCACCCAATGTCAACAAAAACCCCATGCCAAACCACGGTGGTCCCAGAATTAACGCTATTGAAGAAGACAAGCCGTCTTATTTAATAACCAATGTGGGTCAGATCCGGACACCGTTGGTAGAAATCAAGGCTCAGCTCCTCGAATGTCAAATGTTCCCGGGGTGTGAGTTGGGGTGTGCTTACTGCAATATCTCAGTAAATGGGTGCGATAACCTGAGGAATGGCATAGATGGTCTTATTCAGAGTGGCCAGCTTCAGATCACCACATCATTTCCAACAAATCCAGCAATCTCAACAGCAACAACTCCAGAACCTCCTACAACTGCAACAACCATCGTTCCTGACAATTCTTCGGTTTCATCAACAAGTACTTCATCTATTATCTCAACTGATCAGTTATCAACAAATCTTTCTTCTACAACTCCAGCACCACTTCATTTTGAAACTCCTACAACAACAACATCCATCCTTCCACCAATGTCTCCTACAACACCAGCAACAAATCATGAAGATGTCTCAACTGTCACAATATTCTATGATCCTGAAAGCAACTCCGTCTACAACTCAGCAGGTGCTGCTCCCATCAGAGCACCAGTCACAATTTATTACGATCCACAGACTATCGCAATTCCTTCCGCAGCTGCAGTCAGTCCAGTCACTATCACGGTGCCTGGGCCAGTACCTTATGAAAGCAGCAATGCCATCCCGTGGCATTACGGCTCTGACCTGTACTGTGAAGGACAAATAATCACTTTTGAATCATCAACCCCTGCACCACAAATTGACAATGTGGGAGGAGGCGGAGGCTTCACTCGAAGCGGACGTCTTTTCGCTCCACAAATTCAGAGACCCACTGCCGAAGCAGAAGCTGCTGCCAAGGCAAAAGGGAAGAGCCCTGTGCAGGAAGATCAAGCTGTTAAGGAAGCTTTGAAAACACCCTTTGATCAAGAGGTTGATGAGTTCATGCGAATCATCAAGAAGAGTGATTATAAAATAGTGGATCAGCTTCATCAGACGCCTTCCAAGATCTCAATCCTATCATTGCTTATGTGCTCCGAAGCCCATCGGAACGCACTACTCAAAGTCTTGCACGCAGCTTACGTGCCTGAAGAGATCACTGTCAATCAGCTGGAAGCGGTAGTTGGAAATGTTAACGCTAGTCACGGACTAGGGTTCACCAATACTGATTTGACAACGGAAGGCCGCAACCATAACAAAGCCTTGCACATAACCATGGAATGTAAAGGTGCAGTCCTTTCCCATGTGCTGGTAGACACGGGGTCATCCCTCAATGTCTTACCTAAAAAGGCCCTGGTGAAGCTAGAATATGACGGATTGGCATTGAGACCCAGCAACCTGGTGGTGAGAGCCTTTGATGGTTCAAAGAGATCGGTTCTGGGAGAAATTGAATTGCCCATAACGATTGGCCCGCAGACCTTCAAAACGACCTTCTACGTGATGGATATACAGCCCGCCTACAGCTGTCTATTGGGTAGGCCATGGATTCACGCCGCTGGAGCCGTGACCTCTACCCTTCACCAGAAGTTAAAATATGAGTGGGAGGGTCAAATCGTTACAATCTGTGGAGAGGAGGATATTTTTGTCAGCCACCTGGCTACCTATAAATACATTGAGATGGATGGGGAGATCCACGAAACAATGAGCCAGGGGTTCGAAGCTTTGAATGTCAATGAAACATCTGCTGTGCCTGGTACTTCAATATCATCATACCAACAAGCCCGGAAGGTTGTTGAGGGAGGAAACGCCCAAGGCTGGGGCAAGCTGTTATCGGTGGAGAAGAAAGAGGACAGATTTGGGTTGGGTTACAAACCAACTCAACAAGATCAAGCAGAGGCTGCAAAAGAGCCCAACTTTGTGAGTGGGGGGATGCTCACCCCTGATACTGTCAACTGTCTGGAAGACGAGCTGGAAGAGGAGCGCAACCTGGAAAGCTGGATTCGTCCAAAGATCCCGGGGAGCAGTATCTCAAACTGGTCTTCCCAGGAAATTATAAGAGTTACTCATGCAGAGTAATTATTATTTCCTGTATTTTTTATAGCATGCATCAAAGTCTTGCATCTTGCCCAAGATGACAAGACTCATTTTGTAATCGGGCCATCTGTACTTTTTTGTGCAACAAGATTAATCAATGAAATATCAGACATCTTTTTGCAAATGAGTCTTTTCTCTTTTCCGTTCACTGTTTTTCCATTTTTCTTTTTGTACAAAAAAGAAATGGCAGTGTTTTCAAAATGACAACTTTATTTCACTTTTCTAAAATAAGATTAAAATCAAATCACTAAAATGAACAAACTGAACCCTTGCAGAGAGTGCCTTCCTGACAGCACCGACAACAACACGGCTATGACTTCGTATGACTTTGACAATCCGATCAATCAAGCTGATGAAGGGGTTGAAGAAGAATATGAGCTTCCTGAAGAGCTAGCCAGGTTATTAAGGCAAGAGGAAAAGGTTATTACTCCTCACCAGGAGGAGGTTGAAGTGATTAATCTTGGTACAGATGAAGACGTGAAAGAGGTTAAAATCGGGGCCTGCCTGCAAGACTCAGTGAAGAAACAACTGATTGACCTGCTTCAAGAGTATGTGGACGTGTTTGCTTGGTCTTATCAAGATATGCCAGGGCTGGATACCGACATTGTCATGCACAAGTTGCCTTTGAGAGAAGAATGCCCGCCGGTCAAACAGAAGCTGCGCCGAACTCGTCCCGACATGGCTATGAAAATCAAGGAGGAGGTACAAAAGCAATGGGACGCCGGGTTCCTTGCTGTAACTAGCTACCCACCGTGGGTTGCTAATATAGTACCTGTGCCTAAGAAAGACGGCAAAGTAAGAATGTGTGTTGACTACCGGGATCTGAACAGAGCCAGCCCGAAAGATGACTTCCCTTTACCTCACATTGATGTATTGGTGGATAATACGGCTCAGTTCTCGGTATTCTCCTTCATGGACGGATTTTCAGGATACAACCAGATTAAGATGTCACCTGAAGACATGGAGAATACAACCTTCATCACACCCTGGGGCACGTTCTGCTACAAGGTAATGCCATTCGGGCTCAAGAATGCTGGTGCGACGTATCAACGGGCTATGGTGACATTATTCCACGATATGATTCATAAAGAGATAGAATGTTATGTGGATGACATGATTGCCAAGTCCCTTACTGAAGAAGACCACCTGGTGAATCTACTGAAGTTATTCAAGCGTCTGAGGAAGTACCAATTAAAGCTGAACCCCAACAAATGCACATTCGGGGTGCGATCTGGTAAGCTGCTAGGTTTTATTGTAAGTGAGAAAGGGATTGAAGTTGACCCTGATAAAGTCAAAGCCATCCAAGAGATGCCTGCACCGAAGACAGAAAAAGAAGTTCGAGGGTTCTTAGGTCGATTGAACTACATCTCAAGGTTCATATCCCACCTTACGGCAACTTGTGAACCCTTGTTCAAGCTGTTAAGAAAGGAACAGACGGTCAGGTGGAACGAAGACTGCCAGAAGGCTTTTGACAAGATCAAAGAATATCTGCAAGAACCTCCAATCCTTATGCCACCAGTTGAAGGAAGACCTCTGATAATGTACTTGACAGTATTAGAAGAGTCGATGGGGTGTGTGCTGGGCCAGCATGACGAGTCTGGTCGAAAAGAGTATGCAATATACTACCTAAGCAAAAAGTTTACCGACTGTGAACAGCGTTATTCACTGCTCGAGAAAACTTGATGTGCTTTAGCGTGGGCTGCTCGCCGACTGAGGCAGTATATGTTGACCCACACTACTTTATTGATCTCAAAAATGGACCCAGTCAAGTACATTTTCGAGAAACCAGCTCTTACCGGACGGGTTGCAAGATGGCAAATGATTCTCACAGAATATGACATCCAGTACACCTCTCAGAAAGCCATCAAAGGCAGTGTACTATCTGAATATCTTGCTGAGCAACCTATTGATGATTACCAGCCTATGAGATTTGACTTCCCTGATGAAGACATCATGTTCATAAAAGCAAAAGATCATGAAGAGCCTGTTCATACTGAAGGGCCTGACCCGGAAGAAGAATGGACTATGATGTTTGATGGGGCTGTTAACATGAATGGTCGTGGTGTTGGTGCAGTACTCATTACACCCAAAGGAGTTCACATACCTTTCTCGGCAAAGCTCACTTTCAACTGCACTAACAACGAAGCTGAATACGAAGCTTGCATTATGGGTCTTGAGGAAGCCATTGACCTCAGGATCAAGACTTTAACTGTATTCGGAGATTCAGCTCTGGTAATCAATCAGACCAACGGAAAATGGTACACCCACCAGGATCATCTAATACCTTACAGGGATTATACAAGGAGGTTACTGACTTTCTTTACAACAGTCAAGCTCGAGTATATCCCTCGGGACGAGAATCAGTTTGCAGATGCTCTGGCTACCATTTCATCCATGATCAAAGTTCAGGCTGCCAACTTTGTACCTCAGATTTCAGTGTCCAGACTCGACAGGCCAGCATATGTGTTCGCAGCAGATGTTGTTAAAGATGATAAGCCTTGGTTCCATGACATTAAGTGCTTCTTGGAGGATCAAACATACCCATCTGGGGCATCTTCCAATGATAAGAAGACTTTGAGAAGGCTTGCTGGTAGTTTCTTCTTGAACACTGATGGTTCTCTATACAAGAGGAACTTTGATATGGTACTCCTCAGATGTGTTGATAAGGCAGAAGCAGACTTGTTGATGCATGAAGTGCACGAAGGATCTTTTGGTACCCATGCTGGAGGGCATGCCATGGCTAAAAAATTGCTAAGATCGGGTTATTACTGGATCACGATGGATGCTGACTGTTGTGCCTATGCCAGGAAGTGCCACAAATGCCAGATTTATGCAGATAAGGTGCATGTGCCTCCCAATCCTTTGAACATAATGTCTTCACCATGGCCCTTTTCCATGTGGGGCATTGACATGATTGGCAAGATTGAGCCAACTGCTTCAAATGGCCACAGATTCATCCTGGTCGCCATTGACTATTTCACCAAGTGGGTTGAAGCAGCCTCATATGCAAATGTCACAAGACAGGTGGTAGCCAGATTTCTGAAAAGAGATATCATCTGTCGGTATGGAGTGCCCGAGCGAATCATTACTGATAATGGTTCCAACTTGAATAACAAAATGATGGCAGAGCTGTGCCGGGACTTCAAGATCCAACATCACAATTCTTCTCCTTACAGGCCAAAGATGAATGGCGCTGTTGAGGCAGCAAATAAGAATATCAAGAAGATTGTGCAGAAGATGGTAGTCACTTACAAAGACTGGCATGAAATGCTACCGTTTGCCTTGCATGGGTACCGCACGTCAATCAGAACATCCACAGGGGCAACACCGTATCAACTTGTATATGGTATGGAAGCAGTCCTACCTGTTGAAGTTGAATTACCCTCTCTACGGGTACTAATGGATGTTAAACTGAGCGAAGCAGAATGGGTCCGATCCCGATACGAACAACTGAGTCTGATCGAAGAGAAAAGATTGGCTGCAATTTGTCATGGGCAGTTGTATCAGAAGAGAATGAAGAGAGCCTTCGATCAGAAAGTCAGGCTCCGAGAGTACCGAGTGGGAGATCTTGTGCTGAAGAGAACCCTCCCTCCTCATACAGACCACAGGGGCAAGTGGACTCCAAATTATGAAGGACCATTTATGGTAAAGAAAGTTTTCTCTGGTGGAGCACTGATGCTCGGCACCATGGATGGTGAAGAGTTCCCGTCCCCTGTGAATTCAGATGCAGTTAAAAAATACTTCGCATAAAATGACCCGCTGGACACAAAAACAGAATGTAAGTCCAGGCAAAAATAGGGCATCCCGGCGAGTCAAAAACAGAATAAAAGACTCGGGCAAAAATAAGGGAAAATAAACAAAAATGTACACCCGCTGAGTTGAAAAGCCGCATTGGACAGCTCAGGCAAAAATGGGTATCCCGATGGATTGAAAACCCGGAAGGGCGATCCATGCAAAATAAGGGAATAAGCGAACAACTGCATTCTAAATTCGTCTGTATCACTTACAACTTGGTAAGCTTCAACAAGATCAAGCTTCAATCAGAATCAACATTCTTCAAAAAGCAAGATGAGAAGAACGTCAAGAGTCATACGGGTCATAGTGAAGAGGAAGCTCCTCAAAGCGTCATTAACACTGCCAACATTTTGTTTCTCAATTTGTAACGATCTCCTCATTTCAGGGGATATGTTCCTTTGACTGTATCTCGCCAATTCAGGGCATATGAATTAATAAAATCAGATTTTCAGTCATGTCTCGTCTTGTACATTTTATTTGCAAAAAAAAAATGTGTCTGATGTCTCAAAAGAAGAAACTGATTGCATAAGAATACAGGTGTTTATCTTCAAATAAAAACATGCTTGCAGGAAATATGCTTACTCTCAGAAGTATCTAAACTCCTATGACGGAATCCAATAAGGATACCTCGGGATTATCTTGTGCGTTTCTCTATCTTTTTCAGGATTGCAGGTATCCAGAACGCAACTTGGGGCATGTAAGCTTTATCCCAGCAAGCTGGCAAATCAACACTCAATTTTAGCACCCGAAGTGCTTTCTCCCCGGCAGAGTTGCCTCCCATGACTTCCCCCAGCTGAGGTTGCCACTTATTACTTATCCCCATCAGAATGGGTAGGTATCACAAAAGGCACCTATATCCCCGGCTGAGTCAAGAATCCTCTTCAACAGAATCCTTAGGGAGGTCTCCCAGTGATCTCTTTTTCTCCCCAGCCGAGTTGCCTTTTTATCCTCAGCCGGAATACACAAGGTCAGGGGACCATCTCCCCACAGAGTTCCAGCCTCTATCCAGAAGAGCAACGCACGAAGGAATCACAACAGAGTGAAGAAAGCTTCTACAAATCCCAGCTGGGTCTCTCATTTATAAGAATAGGTCTATCAATGACCTATATCCCCAAGCATATATCATATCATCAGATCTACCAGTGATCTCACCCCCAGCTGGGATGCCCAATTCAAGCAGATTGATCAGAGATCTTCACAACAACGGGATCCGAATCCCGGATCGTTATCTTTGCACAATTATAGCATTTGCATCATACTTACCCACAAAGCGTAGCATTCCGTTTTAACACGGAGCATTACGGCAAAAATCCAACACATAGCATAATCATAAGCCATGTTTTGAATCAGCACTTGTGATTAATGACAGTTCATCAACATCCCCACCGGAGCCCCCAGCAGAAGCAGCTGCCTCTCAAATCACAAACACCAGTATATACTCATTTTGACACCCGTCCGTGCCACTTTCCCCAGTAAAGTCACCTGAACACTCTTTACGAACAAGATCACCCGTATTACAGATACGTCCTGACACCCGTCCGTGTCATACCCCAGCAGAAAGCCAAAGACATCCTCTTTGCACTCACCTATACCTATATACACTTTCTTGACACCCGTCCGTGTCATATCCCCAGCCCAGTCATCTATACTTTTACAACCCATATACTTGTTGATATTATTATACTTTTCTCTCTCTCGACACCCGTCCGTGTCACTCTCCCCAGCAGAGAAACACTCATCTATACAATACTCATACTCATTACTCATATCACACTCATACAAATAATCGTCCGTATCTTATATATACCTTTCATATCCCCACAGATTCAACACTAGTCTTTGTTCTTTGTTAACCAGTTGGTACTCGTCCGTATCATCATCTCAGAACATGCGTTAGGCGTTTGTTTCTACATGATACTCGTCCGTATCATAACCTTAAGGATGCTCGTCCGCATCTTTAATCCATACACCGTGTCAAACACTTATGTCCTCTTGAATATAGACACTCGTTTGTGCCTACTATTCCCCAGAAGAGTCCTCTCAGATTCAACACTCGTCCGTGTTCTCTGTTAACCAGTTGATACTCGTCCGTATCATCATCTTTGAACACGCGTCGGTATTTGTTTCTACCCGATACTCGTCCGTATCGTAGTCTTAAGGATGCTCGTCCGCATCTTTAATCTATACACAATACCAAACACTTATACCTTTTGTTTCTTGGATGTAAACACTCGTCCGTGTTTACTACTCCCCAGTAGATCGCCAACAAAATTTTCCTTCTTATCTGACACTCGTCCTGTGTCATGATAAACCCCGAGAGCAGCCGTACCCTGCTAGGTGGTCGTCCTCCACCTCTTGATGGTCGTCCTCCATCATGCTCATCCGATGGCCGTCCCCATCGTTGATTTTAGCAGCCGTCCCCTGCTAGGTGGTCGTCCTCCACCCGTTGATGATCGTCCTTCATCATTTTATCCAATGGCCGTCCCCATTGTTGATTTTTGGTTATCTGGCATTCGTCCTATGTCATGATAAACCCCGAGAGCAGCCGTACCCTGCTAGGTGGTCGTCCTCCACCTCTTGATGGTCGTCCTCCATCATGCTCATCCGATGGCCGTCCCCATCGTTGATATTTTCGGCAGCCGCACCCTGCCAGGTGGTCGTCCTCCACCTTTGATGGCCGTCCCCATCATATTTCTTTTATTTCCCAACAGAGCAGCCGTCCCCTGCTAGATGATCGTCCTTCATCTTTGATGGCCGTACCCCATCATCTGTTTATTTCATTTATTTTTTTAACCCGATGGCCGTCCCCGTCGTGGTCCCTTTTCCTTTGCTTTTAGCCCGATGGCCGTCCCCATCGTCGGTTACTTTGCTTTGTGAACTTGATGGCCGTCCCCGTCATGTTTCATTGATCCCCAGAGAATTTTACAGCTTTATCTTGATGGCCGTCCCCATCATAATCTTATTTTTTCCAGCTAGTCGGTCGTCCCCGTCTTGGCTTTACCTCATATCCCCAGCATGTCGGCCGTCCCCGTCATTGCTTTACTTCACACACTTTCCTCAGCATGTCGGCCGTCCCCGTCATTGCTCTTTACCCAGCAGTCGTCCTCTGCTCAACGGTCGTCCTCCGTCGCCCGCACCGGTATCCTACTCGCAACAACCTTCCTGGTATCCAAATGGACCAAGTACAGCAAGATTTGACTGAGGTCAGAACTCAGATGGCTAACGAAAGAACGGAGATGAGAAACCAAATGGCCCAATTCATGACTGTAATGACTAACCTGGCTCAAAGTCAGGAAAGGCTAAGGGCATTGGTAGAAAGACAAACTCCCGAGGAACCACATCCTGGCACTGGAGGAACCAGCAACAATGAGGGAGGTCAGCTTCATGTTAACCCACCAGTGTTTGGACCTCATCTAGATCCGGAGGCCAACATCCCAAGGAATGTACAGGGCAATATTGTTGCAGGCAGGATCTTGCAAGAAGATCCTCAAAAAGAGCAGTTTACTGTAATGGGAGCCGGGGATGAAGTCTATGATAGGAGGTTTGATGAAATTGCTGAGAAATTGAGATCTCTGGAGTCTCAAAATTCCTTAGGCTTTGATGTAATGGATATGGGGTTAGTGGATGGGGTAAGAATTCCCCACAAGTTTAAACCCCCATGCTTCGAGAAGTACAATGGAACCTCCTGTCCACGAACTCACCTGCAGTCTTTTCTGGGAAGACTTAAAGCATATACCATGGATGAAAAACTGTGGATGTTCTACTTTGAAGATAGCTTGACATGAGCTTCAAGGGAGTGGTATTCACACTTGACCAGAGCTACTATCAGATGCTGGAAGGACCTAGCTGAAGCTTTCATTAGGCAGTACCAATACAATCTGGACATGGCCCCTAACAGGACCCTTCTGATGGGAATGTCTCAATCCTCCAGAGAAAGCTTCAGGGAATATGCCCAGAGGTGGAGACAGCTTGCTGCTGCTGTCCAACCACCCATGTCGGAAAGAGAAATGGCCGACATGTTCATGAATACTCTGCAAGGAACATATATTGACAGGCTAGCTGCCTTTTCTTCCACCAGTTTTGCTGACGTAGTTATAGCCGGTGAAAGGATTGAAAGCCTTTTGAAGATGGGTAAGATTTCTGATAATGGTGCAAGTTCATCCAGTAATCCCAGGAAGCCTTTTGTGGGACCTAGAAGAACCGGTGAGACAAATGCCATCCATGCCAGCAGGGGCAGACCTCAGTATGTTCACAGATCAGTGGCAGCTGTCACTATTCCAGCTCCAATTCCTCAGCAACCAGCATATCAACCACAACAACAACCACATTATCAACAGCAAGGTCAGTATCTGCCACAAAGAGCCTACAACAACAACAACAGCAGTCCATAACAAAGACCCTTTCAACAAAGACCATCACAAGCAAATAGGGTGATTGACCCTATCCCTATGCCCTATGCTGCCTTATTGCCACAACTCCTGAAGCTCAACTTGGTTGAGTTAAGGACATTGGCACCACCAGATCCCTCCAATCTTCCAAGGAATTATGATGTCAATTCCCGGTGCTCTTTCCACTCCAATGCACCTGGCCACAATACTGAGAAGTGCAGGGCTTTGCAAATGAAAGTCCAAGATCTGGTGGATTCCAAAGCCCTCAACTTTGCACCCCCTCCAAATGTCAACAAGAATCCCGTGCCTAATCATGGAGGGCCAAGAATTAATGCCATTGAGGAAGACAAGCCATCTGTCTTGATCACCAGTGTTGGACAAATTCGAACACCTTTGGTCGAAATTAAAGCTCAACTTCTAGAGTGCCAGATATTCCCTGGGTGTGAGCTCGGTTGTGGGTATTGCAACATTGCAATTAACGGGTGTGATAACTTGAGAAGCGGCATAGTTGGTCTTATCAAAGATGGTATACTTCAGATCTCAACAACGGCGCCTACAAATCCAGCAATTCCTTTGACAAACAGCAGCAACAATCATTCCTACCGATGCATCAATATCATCAACAATGGCTCCGTCCATCACTTCAACAAATCAAATGTCAACAACTCTTTCTTCTACAACATCAGCACCCATTTATTCAACTGAATCTCCTACAACACCAGCAGAAATTAATGAAGATATCTCAGCAGTCACCATCTACTATGATCCATCAAATGTTCCTCCAAGCAACAACTTTCAACAACAAACAGTGGCACCTCCTGCCAGGCCACCAGTCACAATTTACTACGATCCGCACATCATTTCAGTACCCTCCTCTGCTGTAGTAAGTCCAGTTACCATTACGGTTCCTGGACCAGTTCCATATTGTAAACACCCCAAATTTGCCCTCACCCATTCACACCATGGCTTGTGATTTTCTCACATGCATAAACACAATCATATCATCTCATATTTCATTGTTGATTCACTGCATAGTTTCTAAGTCATCTGCATCTAGGGTTTGTGATCTGAGCAATCCCAGAGCCTCTTGAGCCACTCCAAAGGTCATCAATCAATTCAAAGGGATCCATGTGTGTTCTTATATCATATTACATCCTCTCAAAGTCAAGAATGCAAAAGAATCACAAGAACTGGGATTGGTGTGGATGCAGAGCCAAGTTTGACTGCACAGTTGACCTAAAATTAGGGTTTTGGTTTCAGAGGCCATAACTCCAAATTTTTTGGTCATTCTTGTTTCCATTGGTCTCTATATGGTATAGGGAGTATGCATATCAATTTTCATGAAGAAATTCCATGGGGAAGTCGTCTGATCAAGAGTTGACTTTTCAGACAAGTCAGTGCAAAATCAGGGCATCTGAGGCCCCCAATGACCCAACCAAGGGGTGATCTTCATCATTTTGAGTGTATATGATCTTTATTTGATCATGGAAGAAGGTTGAAGTTCACAAAATTCAAGAATTTGAAGTTTTGCAAAGTTGACTTTTTAGGGCATAGTTGACTTTTAAGGAATTTGTCAATTTAGGTCATTTTTCAAGCCTTGCCTTTTGATCCAAAAATGTTTCAAATGGAAAAACTTTGGTCATGAAAGTTGTAGAATACATTTTTCCCTTTTCAAAAAGTACAAGAACATGACCTAATTCATTTTGGATCAAAAGTTATGGTGTGACAAAGTTGGCAAAAATCACTAATTTTCAAGTTATGCACTAAAAGGAAAATTTGCAAAATCATGAACCAAGGCAAATTGTAACTTCTAATTGCCATCAAACCATTACACAAGCATCATGCAACTCTTAAAAATCAGATTTGAACCAAGTTTCTCATGGTTTATGGCTTGTTGGACAAGGAAATCACATGTGAACCAAAGTTGAAACAACTTGCAAAACTCATGATAACACCTCACCAACTTGATGTCTTGGATGTTGAACCACCCTAGCCTCACACACACATCTTGCTGCGCCAGCCCCATGCTTTGTACTAGCCTAGAACCAAGCCCATGCTTTCCTTACACAAAGAGTGGACTTTTGGCAAAAGTGAACTTACCAATCAATAAAGGCCAGGTCAAATCATCTGACCTATAGGATTATTTTATACTATCCATTTGCAAGCCAAACATATCAAGAGGCCAAGCTGAAACACACCATAACATCACATTCACAAACTCACCCCATTTTGCATTTCTCTTCGAATCTGCCTCCACAACTCACAAACATTCAAACAAGTTTCACCAATCATTTCACCATGCTTCATTGAGCCCAAACCAACAAAGAACCAAGCCTGAATCCAGCAAGAACATTGTTTCTCCATTTTCACCCCAATCTGCAGTTTCCTTCGAAACATCTTCCACAGCTCACAAACACCCAAACAAACTCCACAAACCTTCTCAAAACATCACCCTGACCACAAAGAACCATTCACCCATGCCTGAAACAGCCTGAATCACCATCACCATTTTCAACTGAGCTTGAGCAGAAGCTGTTCAAACTCCTCAACTAGCCAGCATAAATTTCTTCCAAGCATTCAAGCATCATCAAGGGGTCATAAGGAGTGGATTTCACAAGGAGAGGAGGTCTGAAAGTTACCAGAGTGAAAGCTTCGAAACTCAGGTAGCTCAAGAACTTTTTTTCCAGAAATCATTTTTTAAGTTCTTAAGTTGTTCTATATGCTTCACTGATTGTCCTGATGCTTTTAGTTTTGAAAATGGTGGAGAGGTGAGGGTTTAATTAGTCTCTGAAACTTTTTTGCCCTAGTTCTTGTTTGCTTCGATTCAGCTTTTGTAGGAAGAATAAATTTGTTTTGATATGGGGTTCTGATTCGTGAGTGAGTGGGAATCATTTCTGTGTTTTTAGATTTTGTTTTAGATGCGTTTTAGAGGAGTTTGAGGTTTGGGGTGAACGGAGAAGATGACCGGAACACTGTTCCGGTCATCTGAATGTGTTTAACGGCGTAATTAGGGCATAAGCATTGATTAGCTGAGTTTGAATGTAGGCCGTCCGTTTCCGCGCGTAGTCAACTCCCGCGCGTGTGACTTTGAATCCAGGCCCTTGGATCAGCTGACTTCTCTTTAATTCATTTATTTTTCATTTTATTTTCATATTTTTCTCATTTGTTTTGCATAATTTATTAAAAATAGCAAAAATGTTTTAAAAATTATGAAACTTTTTGTCAAGAGTTTCAATAATTTTTAAAACACAAAAATATTTTCATTTTTATTTTTAGCATTAAAAAAGTATTTTTTTAATATTTAAAAGTTTATTTTTAATTGATTAATGGAAATTAATTTATTAAAAATACTTTTAAGTATTTAAAAATCACCAAAAAATTCATGAAATGTTCTAAGACATTTAGAAACATTGTCCAACTTTCAAACCAAATTTATTTTTTGATCTTGATGCATTTTAAGAATTTCTCATTGAATTAAAATCATTTTTATGCATTATTTTGATCCAAAGTTCAAAAAATCATTTCTGCCTATCCATGAAGAGTTGGACATTGATTCTTTTTGCATTGCATTGTGTTTAGCATGTAGTTTGTGAGATTAAATGGCCATGATTTGATCTTTCATTTTCAATTTGTTTGGCATTTCTTTTGTTTAGGAACCCTAAAAACCCTAGAATCTTGTGAAAATCATAACTTGAGATTGGTTAAGAGTTGAGACCTCTCCTTTGGGCATTGGTTTAGTATGGGATTAGGGGTCCTTTGTGTGGCATTTTCCATTTTTTATCTTAGGGTTTGCTTCTGATTTTGATTTTTGTTTGATGTTTGGTTCATAAACCCTAATTTGGGCTTCCATATGCATCCATCCTGTATTTTCTTGCATAACATGACTTGCTATGACATTCCATGCCTCCATGTGATTCATTTGACATCATAAGACATATTGAAAGCATGTTTGATCATTGCATCTTGCATTTGTCATGTTGTATGCCATATGCATCTCATAACTTTTCATGTATGATCATGGTTCCTAGCTTGCTTCATTTCCATCCATAGGTTTGTATGATCATTTCCATGTGCTGCCTCATGTTTGTAGCATCTCATAGCATCATTAGCATCATGTATATGCTCCTGGTTTGGTTTCTCATCATGTCATCTCATCCCATTTTGCATTGCATTGCATTCCTTTTCTAACCTTTCAGGTGGTAAGTGACTTTGAGAAGTGAATTTGCCTTCACTTCTCATAACTTTTCTTTTCATCTCTCTTGCATCCATTGCTGCATTTTCTATATGTGTTTGAGTTTGAGCTTGCTCATTCTTCTTCTTCCCACTTTCTTTCTTCAAGTGACTTGACTTCTTGAATGAAGCAAGTCACTTTGCTTCTCTTGATCCTTTCATCTGCTTCCTGGTGGTTCCATTGAAGATCTTCTCTTGAAAACCTCACAAACCTTAGGAACAACCAAGCATGATAATGATTAGGGTTTTGATTAGTCTCCCCTCTTAGTTTTACCTTTGTGTCTCTTTTGAGTCTTCTCTTCTCATCTCATAATCAGGGACTAAACCCTAAAGGCTTTAAGGCTTTGTGATTAAGCTTATGCCTGCATCCTTCTCTTAGGATGGAGTGTATAACTTTAATCCTAAGTGTTAAACCCTTAATGTGTTTAAATCTCTTAATCAATTCACTTAATAAGTATCAAGACATCACACTTGTAACTTGGGCCTTGCATTAGGGTTCTAATTCTTCCTTAATTGGTTAAGAAGGACTAACCCTAGTGTTAATGGACAAGTCCTCCTCAAGTTGTCTTACAAATCATAAAATCCACTTCATCATCATACCATTAAATATAATCCACTTAATCAAAGGCTTGTTTTGTCATGAGTTTAATCCCTAATCATGGATTAAGTTGAGGAGCTTTCCTCAGCTTAAACATTCTCATCTACTATCCTTCTATTAGGATGGTGTAATGAGTCTGTTTAATCCCTGATTATGGCTTAACCTCATTACTTAGAACTAAACAAAAACAACAAAAACATCTAATTAATCACAAGTAGGTTAATGATCTTAATCCTACACTAAGGTGTTTAAGTGTGAGAAGCTGACTTCACACTTAAGGTATTCTCATTACCCCTAATCAGAGGGAAGATGTGATGAGTTTGCTAATCCATTGGTTTAGGCTTAAGCTCATTAACTTATGACAAACTTTCAAAAGCAATAAAAGACTGAAAACATAAAAACAAACAATAATCGTCTCCTTCGGGATTCTTTTCTCATCATCTTCACTCATAAACGAGAACTTGCTTCTTCCGTCTAATGCAAGACAGTTTGCGTCTGTGCCAGACAGATCATACACTTGAGCATAGACAAGCAAGAAGTTCATCAAGTCAATTCATCTTTCAGTCTCTTTGGGTCGAACTACGGTGTTCTGACTTCCTCATTGCACGAGAGGATACGTAGGCATAACCTAACGGTTATCGAACAAAAGTATCTGTATATTCCCCCTCTTTCCAGCTTCATTCTTTTAGCCTCATTATCTCGAGCATATTCTCATCCCTACACTGACACTGTATATATCACACTTCACTTCTCTTACACTGACACCTATACATTCTCTTCCAGCTATTTTATACACAAATTGCACTGACACTACCCCTTTAAAACAAAAATCTTTTAAGCATGGATCCCGTCGAGTACGACGGACAATCTAGGTGCTAATACCTTCCCAGGTTGTAACCAACCCCCTTTCTCAGTCTCTCTGGTTCGCAACCGTCTTATCCATCTCTTTCTAGGTCTATGCAGCATTGCCTTTCCTCCGGGATAAAAATGCCTAGCTGGCGACTCTATTCATCTCCAGTGAGTTCACGGCTGTGTGTTCTCATTGTCCCTCTCGCCGACCGTTCGCGTCTGTACTCTATCTGACTTAGCTTCATTTAGTGGGAGCGACACATATGAAAGCAGTAATGCCATACCTTGGCATTATGGCTCTGACCTCTACTGCAACGGGGAGAAAATCACTTTGGATTCTTCAACCTTTTCTCCACAAATTGATAATGTTGGGGGAGGCGGAGGCTTCACCAGAAGCGGGCGCCTTTTTGCCTCACAAACTCAAAGACCTAATGCTGAAGCAGAAGCTGCTGCCAAAGCAAAAGGAAAGAGTGTGGTACTTGAAGAGCAGGCCGTCAAAGAAACTCAGAAGACGTCTTTTGAACAGGATGTAGACGAGTTTATGAGAATCATAAAGAGAAGTGATTACAAGGTGGTGGATCAGCTTCAACAAACCCCCTCGAAAATCTCTATATTATCCCTGTTAATATGTTCTGAAGCTCACAGGAATGCATTACTGAAAGTCCTGCACGCAGCGTACGTACCAGAGGAGATTACCGTTAATCAGCTAGAAACTATGGTGGCAAATGTCAACACCAGTCATGGACTGGGCTTTACCAATGCTGACTTAACAACTGAGGGACGTAACCACAACAAGGCTTTACATATCACCTTGGAATGCAAGGGTGCTGTGCTGTCTCATGTACTGGTGGACACTGGGTCGTCACTCAATGTCCTACCAAAGAAGACCTTGGTGAAGCTGGAGTACGATGGCTTGGCACTGCGTCCGAGTAATTTGGTGGTAAGAGCATTTGATGGCTCTAAAAGATCAGTGCTTGGGGAGATTGATCTGCCTGTGATGATTGGCCCGCAGACTTTTAAAATTACCTTCTATGTGATGGACATTCATCCGGCCTACAGCTGTTTGTTGGGTAGACCCTGGATCCATGCCGCTGGCGCTATTACGTCTACCCTTCACCAGAAGTTGAAATTCGAGTGGGAAGGCCAGATCATCACCATCTGTGGGGAAGAAGACATCTTTGTTAGCCACCTGGCTACATATAAGTACATAGAAATGGATGGGGAGATCCATGAAACTATGAGCCAGGGGTTTGAGGCCCTGAACATTAATGAAGCATCTGCTGTACTGGGAACTTCCATGACGTCATATCAACAAGCCAGGAAGGTTGTTGAAGAGGGTACTGCCCAAGGCTGGGGCAAGTTGCTGCCCGTGGAAAAGAAGGAAGACAGATTTGGGTTGGGTTACAGACCAACTCAACAAGATCAATCAGAGGCTGCCAAGAAGCCCAATTTTGTCAGCGGGGGGATGCTTACCCCGGATGCTGTAAACAACTTGGAAGCTGAGTCGGAAGATGAGCGCAACCTGGAGAGCTGGATACGTCCAAAGACCCCGGGGAGCCATATCTCAAACTGGTCTTCCCAGGAAATTATAAGGGTTACTCCTGCAGAGTAATTATTATTTCCTGTATTTTTAAAGCATGCATCAAGTCTTGCATCTTGCCCAAGATGTCAAGACTCATTTTGTAATCGGGCCATCTTGTAATTTTGTGCAAACAGATCAATCAATGAATATCAGACATCTTTTGCAAACAAGTCTCTTTTTCGCTCACTGTCTTTTCATTTTTTCTTTTTGTACAAAAATAAAATGGCAATGTTTTTCAAAATAAATAACTTCATTTTCACTTTTTCTAAACAAGATTAAAATTGATCACTAAAATAAACCAATATAAACCCTTGCAGAGAGTGCCTTTCATACTGCACCGACAACAGCACAGCTATGACTTCGTATGACTTTGACAATCCAATCAATCAAGCTGATGAAGGGGTTGAAGAAGATTATGAGCTACCTGAAGAGCTAGCTAGGTTGTTAAGGCAAGAGGAGAAGGTTATCACTCCCCATCAGGAGGAGGTCGAAACGGTTAATCTTGGTACAGAAGAAGAAGTGAAAGAAGTCAAGATCGGGGCCTGCTTACAAGATTTAGTGAAAGAGCAACTGATTGATATGCTTCGGGAGTATGTGGATGTTTTTGCTTGGTCTTATCAGGATATGCCAGGGTTGGACACCGATATTGTTATGCACAAGCTGCCTTTAAAGGAAGAATGCCCACCAGTAAAACAGAAATTGCGCCGTACTCGCCCAGACATGGCAATGAAGATTAAAGAAGAGGTACAAAAGCAGTGGGACGCCGGTTTCCTTGTTGTGACCAGCTATCCGCCGTGGGTGGCTAATATTGTACCAGTACCTAAGAAAGATGGCAAGGTGAGAATGTGTGTGGATTACCGGGTTCTGAACAGAGCCATCCCGAAAGATGACTTCCCTTTACCTCACATTGATGTATTGGTTGATAACACGGCTCAGTTCTCGGTGTTCTCCTTCATGGACGGATTTTCAGGATACAATCAGATCAAAATGTCACCTGAAGACATGGAGAAGACAACTTTCATCACACCCTGGGGCACGTTCTGTTATAAGGTGATGCCATTCGGACTGAAGAATGCTGGTGCTACTTATCAACGGGCTATGGTGACATTATTCCATGACATGATCCATAAAGAAATTGAATGTTATGTGGATGACATGATTGCCAAGTCCCTCACAGAAGAAGACCACCTGGTGAATCTGTTGAAGCTGTTCAAGCGTCTGAGGAAGTACCAACTGAAGTTAAACCCTAACAAATGCACATTCGGGGTGCGGTCCGGTAAGCTGCTGGGATTTATTGTAAGTGAAAAAGGGATTGAAGTTGACCCTGATAAAGTCAAAGCCATTCAAGAAATGCCTGCACCAAAGTCATAAAAAGAAGTTCGTGGGTTTCTAGGTAGATTGAACTACATTTCAAGGTTCATATCTCACCTTACCGCAACCTGTGAGCCTCTATTCAAGCTGTTAAGAAAAGAGCAAACGGTCAGGTGGAACGAAGACTGCCAAAGGGCTTTTGACAAAATCAAGGAATACTTACAAGAGCCTCCAATCCTTATGCCTCCAGTTGAAGGAAGACCTCTAATCATGTACTTGACAGTATTAGAAGAGTCAATGGGGTGTGTGTTGGGCCAGCATGACGAGTCTGGTCGAAAAGAGTATGCAATATACTACCTAAGCAAAAAGTTTACCGACTGTGAACAACGTTATTCACTGCTCGAGAAAACTTGTTGTGCTTTAGCATGGGCTGCTCGCCGAGTAAGGCAGTATATGTTGACCCACACTACTTTGTTGATTTCAAAAATGGATCCAGTCAAGTACATATTTGAGAAGCCAGCACTTACCGGACGAGTTGCAAGATGGCAAATGATTCTCACAGAATATGACATCTAGTACACATCTCAGAAAGCCATCAAAGGCAGTGTATTGTCTGATTATCTTGCTGAGCAACCCATTGATGATTACCAGCCTATGAGATTCGACTTCCCTGATGAAGACATCATGTTCATAAAAGCAAAAGATCATGAAGAGCCTGTTCACACTGAAGGGCCTGGCCCCGAAGAAGAATGGACTATGATGTTTGACGGGGCTGTTAATATGAATGGTCGTGGTGTTGGTGCAGTACTCATTACACCTAAGGAAGTTCACATGCCTTTCTCGGCAAAGCTCACTTTTAACTGCACTAACAACGAAGCTGAATACGAAGCTTGCATTATAGGACTTGAGGAAGCCATTGACCTCAGGATCAAGACTTTGACTGTGTTCGGAGATTCAGCTCTGGTAATCAATCAAACCAACGGCAAATGGTACACCCACCAAGATCATCTGATACCTTACAGGGATTATACAAGTAGGTTATTGACTTTCTTCACAACGGTCAAGCTTGAGTATATCCCTCGGGACGAGAATCAGTTTGCAGATGCTCTGGCTACCATTTCATCCATGATCAAAGTTCAAGCTGCCAACTTCGTACCTCAAATTTCAGTGTCCAGACTTGACAGACCAGCATATGTGTTCGCAGCAGATGTTGTCAAAGATGATAAGCCTTGGTTCCATGACATTAAGTGCTTCTTGGAGGATCAAACATACCCACCTGGGGCATCTTCCAATGATAAGAAGACATTAAGAAGGCTAGCTGGTAGTTTCTTCCTGAATACTGACGGTTCTCTGTACAAGAGAAACTTTGATATGGTACTCCTCAGATGCGTCGATAAGACAGAAGCAGACTTGTTAATGCACGAAGTGCACGAAGGATCCTTTGGTACCCATGCTGGAGGGCACGCAATGGCTAAAAAGTTGCTAAGATCAGGCTATTACTGGATCACAATGGATGCAGATTGTTGTGCTTACGCCAGAAAATGCCATAAATTCCAGATTTATGCGGATAAAGTGCATGTGCCTCCGAATCCTTTGAATATAATGTCTTCACCCTGGCCCTTTGCCATGTGGGGCATTGATATGATTGGCAAGATTGAACCAACTGCTTCCAACGGCCATAGATTCATCCTGGTCGCTATTGACTATTTTACCAAGTGGGTCGAAGCAGCTTCTTATGCAAATGTCACAAGGCAAGTGGTAGCTCGATTCCTGAAGAGAGATATCATTTGTCGGTACGGAGTTCCCGACCGAATCATTACTGATAATGGTTCCAACTTGAACAATAAAATGATGGCAGAACTATGCCGGGATTTCAAGATCCAACACCACAATTCTTCTCCTTACAGGCCAAAGATGAATGGCGCTGTTGAGGCAGCTAACAAGAACATTAAGAAGATTGTACAGAAGATGGTGGTTACCTATAAAGATTGGCATGAAATGCTACCATTTTCCTTGCATGGGTACCATACGTCAATCAGAACATCCACTGGGGCAACACCGTATCAGCTTGTGTATGATATGGAAGCAGTCCTACCGGTCGAAGTTGAGTTACCATCTCTACGGGTATTGATGGATGTTAAGTTGAACGAAGCAGAATGGGTCCGATCCCGATACGAACAACTGAGTCTGATTGAAGAAAAGAGATTAGCTGCAATTTGTCATGGGCAGCTATATCAGAAAAGAATGAAGAAAGCCTTCAATCAGAAAGTCAGGCTCCGAGAATACCAAGTAGGAGATCTTGTGCTGAAAAGACTCCTCCCTCCTCATACAGACCACAAGGGCAAGTGGACTCCAAACTATGAAGGGCCATTCGTAGTAAAGAAAGTTTTCTCTGGTGGAGCATTGATGCTCAGTACTATGGATGGAGAAGACTTCCCGTCCCCTGTGAATTCAGATGCAGTTAAAAAATACTTCGCATAAAATGACCCGCTGGGCATAAAAATAGAATGTAAGTCCAGGCAAAAATAGGGCATCCCGGCGAGTCAAAAACAAAATAAAAGACTCGGGAAAAAATAAGGGAAAATAAATAAAAAAAGGTGTACACCCGCTGAGTTGAAAAGCCGCATTGGACAACTCAGGCAAAAATGGGTATCCCGGTGGATTGAAAACCTGAAAGGGTGATCCACGCAAAATAAGGGAATAAGCGAACAACTGCATTCTGAATTCGTCTGTATCACTTACAACATGGCAAGCTTCGAAAGGTTCGAGCATCAGTCAGAATTAGCCTTCTTCAGAAAGCAAGATGAGAAGAACGTCAATGTCATACGAGTCATAGCCCAAGGGAAGCTCCTTGAAGCGTCATCAACATTGCCAGCATCTTTTTGTTTCTCAATTTTGTAACAATCTCCTCATTTCAGGGGATCTGTTTCTTTGACTGTATCTTGCCAAATCAGGGCACACAAATTAATAAAATCAGATTTTCAGTCACACGCCGTCTCGTACTCTTTTATTTGCAAAAATGTCCGATGTCGTTAATATGTTGATCGCATAAATACAGATGCTTCTCTTCTAAAAAGTACGTGCTTGCAGGAAATATACTTACTCCTGGGAGTGTCTAAACTCTTATGATGGAATCCGGTAAGGGATACCTCGGGATTACTTGTGCGTTTCTCTGTCTTTTCAGGATTGCAGGAATTCAAAGCGCAACATGGGGCACGAAAGCTTCTCCCCAATAGGCTTCCAAGTCATTGTTTCCTCGGCACACATTCCAAACAGCACCAGAGATGCTTTCTCCCCATCGGAGTTGCCAGGCAT
The DNA here is from genome assembly GCA_963966055.1 of Lathyrus aphaca. Lineage (NCBI taxonomy): Eukaryota > Viridiplantae > Streptophyta > Magnoliopsida > Fabales > Fabaceae > Lathyrus > Lathyrus aphaca. The sequence continues at coordinate 439,674,396 of OZ014522.1, read as the reverse complement.
CACTTCCCCAATACTTCCTTCAAAGGGCAACACCAGAAGGTGTTCATATTCCCCAGCTGAGTGGTCCAGTATCATCCTCAGCAGGATCCCCCATAGAAATCTCTAGGAAGGTCTTTCAGTGATCTCTCTTTCTCCCCAGCTGAGTTGCCGGTCATCATCCCTCCTCAGCCAAAAGCAAAGACCAAGGAACCATCTCCCCACAGAGTTTCAACCTCTATCCGCAAAAGCAACACCTGAAGATCTCACAACAGAGTGACGAAAGCTTCTACAAACCCCAGCTGGGTCCCCCATTACCAAGATGGGTCTATCAGTAACTTGTTTCCCCATGTAGATACATCTTATCAGATCTACCAATGATCTTATCCCCAACTGGGACTTTCACTTCAAGCAAATCAGCTAGAGATCTCCATAGCAGCGGGATCCGAATCCCGGATCGGTACCTTTGCATAATCATAGCATTCGCATCATATTTTCCTCCAGAGCGTAGCATTCCGTCTAATACGGAGCATTACGGCAAAAATCAAACATATTGCATAATCATAAGCCATGTTTAAACTCAAATACTTGTAAATTTTGACAATCCATCAACGATATACAGAAGACATCCCAAATTCCCCGGCAGAGAGCCAATGCATTTTTCTTACACTCACAAATACAGATACACACTCCTTGTGGCACTCGTCCATGTCATCATTCCCCAGTAAAGCCGCCCGGGCATTCTTTACAAACAGACACTTATACATTACAGATACTTCCTAACACCCGTCCATGTCATATCCCTAGAAGAAAGACAAAGCGTCCCCTTTGCACTCACAGATGCATATATACACTTTTTCCAACACTCGTCCTTGTCACACTTTCCCCAGCAAGTTGAACACTCGTCCGTGTCTCACTCATACATGTTACTCATCATCTTTTTACTCATACAGATACTCGTCCGTATCTTGTATGTACCACTTAAATCCCCTCAGATCCGACACTCGTCCGTGTTCTTTGTTAACCAGTTGATACTCGTCCGTATCATCATCTCTGAACATGCGTCAAGCGTTTGTTTCTACTGATACTCGTCCGTATCATAAGGATGCTCGTCCGCATCTTTAATCTATACACCGTGTCAAACCCTTATGTCTTCTTGGATTTAGACACTCGTCTGTGTCTACCATTCCCCGGAAGAGTCCCAGCAAATCCCAATAAATTATTTCCTTTCTATCTCACATTCGTCCTATGTCATGATACCTTTCGGCAGCCGTACCCTGCCAGGTGATCGTCCTTCACCTTTTTGATGATCGTCCTTCATCATTTTATCCGATGGCCGTCCCCATCGTCGATCTTGTTATCTGGCATTCGTCCTATGTCATGATAAACCCCGAAAGCAGCCGTACCCTACTAGGTGATCGTCCTTCACCTCTTGATGATCGTCCTTCATCATACTTATCCGATGGCCGTCCCCATCGTCAACCTTTTCTATCTGGCATTCGTCATATGTCGCGATACTTTCGGCAGCCGTACCCTGCCCGGTGATCGTCCTTCACCGTTAGATGACCCTCCCTCATCTTATCCCCAGCAAAGCAGCCGTCCCCTGCCAGGTGATCGTCCTTCACCTTTGATGACCGTACCTCATCACTTATTTCATTTATGCCTTGAACTTGATGGTCGTCCCCATCATTTACCTATAATCCCCAGAGAGTTTCATAGCTTTACTTGATGGTCGTCCCAATCATAATCTTTTATATCCCCAGCATGTCGGTCGTCCCCGTCATTGCTTCATCCCCAGCAGTCGTCCTCTGCTCGATGGTCGTCCTCCGTCGCCCGCACTTTATAAACATACTTTATTTTCCTTTACAATCTATATACCTTTTCTTCTTCATTCTGTGAGTGCAAATTTTGGACTGTCTTTGGTATTTAACCACAAGTTATCTTGTTTGCCTGTTAAGCCATTGCTTACATCCTGCACAGCTAACTCGTGCTTAAATAGGGGCAGCTGTAAACACCCCAAATTTGCCCTCACCCATCCACACCATGGCTTGTGATCTTTTTCATTTGCATAAGTTCAATCATAGCATCTCATACCACATTTTTGATTCACTGCATTGATTCAAAGTCATCTGCATCTAGGGTTTGTGATTTGAGCCATCCCTGAGCCACTTGAGCCACTCCAAAGGTCTTCAATCACTTCAAAGGGGTCCATGTATGTTCAACCATCTTATTATATCCTCACCAAGTCAAGAAAGTCAAAGAATCACAAGAACTGAGAAAGGCATGGAAGCAGAGCCAGGTTTAACTGCACAGATGACCTAAAATTAGGGTTTTGGTTTCAGAGGCCATAACTCCAATTTTTTTGGTCATTCTTGTTTCTATTGGTCTCTATTTGTTATGAGGATCATGCATATCAATTTTCATGAAGAAATTCCATGGGGAAGGCATCTGATCATTAGATGGCTTCTTGAGCAAGTCAGTGCAAAATCAGGGCATCTGAGGCCCCCAATGACCCAACCAAAGGGTGTTCTTCATCATTTTGAATGTGTATGATCTTTATTTGATCATAGAAGATGTTAGAAGTTCACAAAATTGAAGAATTTCAAGCCATTTGCAAAGTTGCCTTTTTGGGAAAGTGACTTGTAATGGAAACTTGACATTTTGGGAAAGTTTTTCAACCCTTTCTTTTTGATCCAAAAATGCCTCAAATGAGAAAACTTTGGTCATGAAAGTTGTAGAATGGATCATTCCCTTTTCAAAAAGTACAAGAACTTTTCCTAATTCATTTTGGATCAAAAGTTATGACTTGTCAAAGTTGGGAAAAATCACATGATTTCAAGTTTTGTACCAAAGAGGCATTTTGCAAAATGGTATGATCAAGCAATCTAAAGACATCAAATGTGCACAAACTCTTTACAACATGCTCATGTGACTTCTAAAAATCAGAATTGGACCAAGAATTATGCATTTTGGTGCCTTGAACTTCATGAATTTCCAAAGGGGCCAAAGATGTACCAACTTGCAAAAACTCATGAAGCCATGCCTCTACTTGTTACAGCTCACAAAATCTGGTCCACAAGAACTCCATGATCTCAGCTGAGCCAAACCATGCCCCTATCACAACCTCCCACTTGCCCATACCTCAAGTACACCTAACTTGGACTTTATGCAAAAACACCCATACCAATCAGCCTGTGCCACACCAACTATTCTGACCAATCAAGACTTTACAAACACACTTCAAGCAAGCCATTTCATATCATCTTGAAGCCTAAGCACACACACAAGCCAGCATAAACAAAAATCCCTCCCTTTGCATTTTCTATCGAATCTCTCAACCCAGCAACTAAAACTTAAAAATTCTTCCACCATCCATCTCAAAACACTCCACTAATCATCCCTGACCCTTCACCTTGCCTTGAAACCCCCTGAAACTAAAATACGATTTTCTCCCCTCTTGAACTGAACTGACTCAATCTCCCAAACCAGCCAAAATAAACTCCAAACAAGCTTTGCAAACACTTGAGGGAGGTCAGTAGAGGTGGTTGGAAGCAAGGAGGCAGGCTGAAAGCTCCAAACTGAAAGCTCCACTTCAGGTAGCTTCAAAATTTATTTTTTCCAGAAGCTCTATTTTAAGTTCTTAACTTGTTAAGATTGATCCCCTGAGTTCATTGAACTTTTTATTTTTGAAAATGATGGAGAATTGAGAGTGTATTGTCTGTCTGAAATTTCTGCCATTTTTGTTCATAGCTTCGAATCTTGTTAATGGTGAGAAATAAATTCCATTTGAGGGCAGGGATGAGTTTAGGGAGGTGAGAGGAAGTGATCTGGAGCTTTAGAGCTCCAGAAATGGCCTGGGGATTGATTTGTGAAATTCTCAGGGGAGGTGTGGCCGGAGAAGATGACCGGAGGTCATCTCCGGCCACCTGAATGTCATTAAGTTATTAATTGCGTTTAGGGTTTGGTTTGAATCTGGGCCTTAGATCTTGTGGACTTTTGTTGACTCCCGCGCGAATGAATGGCCAGGATGGTCTCACTTAACCCTAATCCACGCCATTAGTTTAATTAATTAGGTTTTTAAATTAATCTGGCCAGTTTGAATTGCAGTCGTTGGATGACGCGCCAGTCAAATCCCTCCAAAACCATTTGAATCTCAGCCTTGGATTATGTTTACTTTTCCATTTATTCATTTTTATTTCATTTTCTTGTCATTTTATTTGTACATTTTATTTAAAATAGCAAAAATCATTTAAAAATTATGAAAATTTTTGTCAAAGATTTCATTAATTTTTAAAACCCAAAAATATTTTTATTTTTATTTTTTGCATAGAAAATTGTTTTTAAATCATTTAAATGATTATTTTTAATTAGTTAATGAAAATTAATTAATTAAAAATATATTTAGGTATTTAAAAATCATGAAAAAATTCACATTGTATTTAGAAACATTTAGAAACATTATCCAACTATCAAACCAAATTTCTTTTTTGTTCTTGATGCCTTTTGATCATTTTTATTGGAATTAAATTCATTATAAGGCAATATTTTGTTTCAAACTTTAAGAATTTCATTCTGCCTAACCATTGAGAGTTGGATAATGATTCTTCTTGCATTGCACTCTTCATAGCATGTAGTTCATAGGATAATTTTGGTTTGAATTGATCTTGCATTTTCAATTTTTTTGGTATTTTTCTTGATGAGATACCCCAAAACCCTAGTAATCTTAGGAAATTCATAACTTGCATTAGGTTAAGAGTTGGATCCTCTCCTTTAGGCAGTGAGCTTGTATAGGTTTAGGGTATCTTTGATTGCATTTTCAAATTTTTATCATGTCATTTGCTTCTGGCTTTGGATTTTTGCTTTGTATGGTGCATGAAACCCTAATTTGTACCTTCCTTTGCATCCATTTCACATTTGCTTGCATCCAATGACTTGCCATAACATTTTGTGCATCCATATGATTCATAATGCATCTTAGGACATATTAGAATCATGTTTGATCATTGCATCTTTCATTTGCCATGTTATATGTCCATTACATCTCATAACTTTTCATGAACCTTCATGGTTCAATGCCTGCTTCATTTGCATCCTTATGCTTGTTTGATCATTCTCATGTCTAGCCTCATGTTTGCATTACCTCTTAGCATCACTAACATCATGTAAATGCTTCTGACTTTGGTTTGCATCATGACATTTCATCCCATTCTCATTGCATTTCATTTCCTTGTGCTAACTTTTCAGGTGGTAAGTTGTTTGAGAAGTGAATTTGCCTTCACTTCTCACAATCTCTTTTCATCTCTTTCATACCTTCTTCTCTTTCATACCTTCCCTGAAGATCATTCTCTCTTAAGCCTCACAAACCTTAGGATCCCCAAGTATGATAACAATTAGGGTGTGATTAGTCCCCCCATTTAGCTTTTACCTTTGTGTCATCTTTGAGTCTTCTCTTCTTATCTCATAATCAGGGACTAAACCCTAAAGGCTTTAAGGCTTTGTGATTAAGCTTATGCCTGCATCCTTCTATTAGGATGGAATGTATAACTTTAATCCTAAGTGTTAAAACCTTAATGTGTTTAAATCCTTTAATCAATTAACCTAATAATCATCAAGACATCAAGCTTGTAACTTGGGCCTTGCATTAGGGTTCTAATTCTTCCTTAATTGGTTAAGAAGGACTAACCCTAGTGTTAATGGAGAAGTCCCCCTCAAGTTGTCTTACAAACCCTAAAAATCACTTCTTAATATTATCATTAACTAAAATCCATCTAACAAAGGCTTTGTTTTGTCATGAGGTTAATCCCTAATCATGGATTAAGTTGAGGTATCTTCCTCAGCTTAAATGTTCTCATCTATTATCCTTCTATTAGGATGGTGTAATGAGTCCATTAAATCCCCGATTATGGCTTTAACTCATTACTTAACACTAAACAAAAACAACAAAAACATCTAAATAATTACAAGTAGGTTAATGATCTTAATCCTACATCATGGTGATTAAGTGTGAAGTGTTTACTTCACACTTAAGGTATTCTCATTACCCCTAATCAGAGGGAGGATGTGATGAGTCTACTAACCCATTGGTTTAGGCTTAGGCTCATTAACTTATGACAAATTCCAAAAGTAATAAAAGATTGAAAACACAAAAACAAACAATAATCGTCTCCTCCGGGATTCTTTTCTCATCTCATTCATTCGCAAACGAGAACTTGCTTCTTCCGTCTAATGCAAGACAGTTTGCACCTGAGCCAGACAGGTCATACACTTGAGCATAGATAAGCAAGCAGTTCACAAGTCAATTTATCTTTCAGTCTCTTTGGGTCGAACTACGGTGTTCTGACTTCCTCATTGCACGAGAGGATACGTAGGCATAACTTAACAGTTGTCGAACAAAAGTCTCTGTATATCCCCCCTCCTTCCAGCATCATTCTTTAAGCCTCATAGTCTTGAGCATTTCATTCTAGTTCTTACACTGACACTTCTCTTATACACTTCACATTTCCCCTACACTGACACTTGCATTTCTTTCCTGCTTTGATACACAGATTGCACTGACACTACCCCTTTAAGTACAAATCTTTTAAGCGTGGATCCCGTCGAGTACGACGGACAATCTGGGTGCTAATACCTTCCCAGGTTGTAACCAACCCCCTTTCTCAGTCTCTCTGGTTCACAACCGTCTTATCCATATCTTTTCTAGGTCTATGCAGCATTACCTTTCCTTCGGGATAAAAATGCCTAGCTGGCGACTCTATTCATTTCCTTTTCTCTTTCACCGACCGTTCGCGTCTGTACCCCATTTGACTTAGCCTCATTTGGTGGGAGCGACAATCCCAACAACAATTTTCAACAACAAACTGCAACACCTACTGTCAGATCTCCAGTCACAATCTATTACGACCCGCATACCACCACAGTTCCTTCCGCTGCACCAATCAGTCCGATCACCATTACGGTGCCTGGACTCGTTCCTTATGAAAGCAGTAATGCCATACATTGGCACTACGGCTCTGATCTCTACTGCGATGGAAAGAAGATCACTCTATATTCAATAACCTCTTCACCACAAGTTGACAATGTTGGGGGAGGCGGAGGCTTCACCAGAAGCGGACGCCTTTTTGCCTCACAAATACCAAGACCCAATGCTGAAGCAGAAGCTGTTGCTAAAGCAAAAGGGAAGAGTGTGGTACCCGAAGAGCCAGCTGTTAAAGAAACTCCGAAGACGTCTTTTGACCAAGAGGTAGACGAGTTTATGAGAATAATCAAAAAGAGTGATTACAAAGTGGTGGACCAGCTTCATCAGACGCCCTCCAAAATCTCTATCTTGTCATTGATAATGTGTTCCGAAGCTCATATGAATGCACTTTTGAGGGTCCTGCACGCAGCCTACATGCCGGAAGAGATTACGGTTATTCAGATAGAAACAGTTGTTGCAAATGTTAACACCAGTCATGGACTGGGCTTCACAGATGCTGATTTAACGACGGAGGGACGCAATCATAACAAGGCTTTACACATCACCTTAGAGTGCAAAGGTGTTGTTCTTTCTCATATGCTGGTAGACACTGGGTCCTCGCTCAATGTCCTCCCAAAGAAAGCCTTGGTGAAGCTGGAATATGATGGTTTAGCATTGCGTCCAAGTAACTTGGTGGTGAGAGCATTTGATGGCTCTAAGAGATCAGTGCTTGGAGAGATTGAATTACCCATGGTGATTGGCCCACAAGTCTTCAAAACTACTTTCTTCGTGATGGACATTCAGCCGGCCTACAGCTGTTTGTTGGGTAGACCCTGGATTCACGCCGTTGGCACTGTTACATCTACCCTTCACCAGAAATTAAAATTTGAGTGGGAAGGCCAGATCATCACAATTTGCGGGGAGGAAGACATTTTCGTTAGCCAGCTGGCTACTTACAAGTATATAGAGATGGATGGGGAGATCCACGAGACTATGAGCCAGGGGTTTGAGGCCCTTAACATCAATGAAGACTCTGATGTGTCTGGAACTTCTATCGCTTCATATCAGCAAGCCCGGAAGGTTGTTGAAGAAGGTACCGCCAGAGGCTGGGAAAGCTGCTGCTAGTAGAAAAGAAAGAAGACAGATTCAAGTTGGGTTACAGACCAATCCGACAAGATCAATCGGAGGCTGCCAAGGGGCCCAAATTTGTCAGTGGGGGAATGCTTACCCCCGGATGCTGTGAACAATCTGGAAGACAAGGAGGAAAGCGACCGCAACCTGGAGAACTGGATACGTCCAAGGATCCCGGGGAACCAAGTATCTAACTGGTCTTCCCAGGAAATTATAAGAGTTACTCCTACAGAGTAATTATTATTTCCTGTCTTTTAGCATGCATCAAGTCCTGCATCTTGCCCAATGTGTCAGGACTCATTTTGTAATAGGGTCATCTTGTATTTTGTGCAAATGATTAATTAATGAATATCAGGACAACTTTTGCAAACGAGTCTCTTTTTCGCTCACTATCTTTTCATTTTTCACTTTTGTACAAAAACAATAAAATGGCAATGTTTTCAAAATAACAACTTCATTTTCACTTTTTCCAAACAAGATAAAACTGATCACTAAAATGAACCAATCTCAACCCTTGCAGAGATTATCCTCCAGATTGCACCGACAACAGCACTGCTATGACCTTCTATGACTTCGACAATCCGATTAATCAAGCTGATGAAAGGGTTGAAGAAGACTATGAGTTACCGGAAGAGTTAGCCAGGGTGTTAAGGCAAGAGGAGAAGGTAATCACTCCTAATCAGGAGGAGGTTGAGACAGTAAATCTTGGCACCGAAGAAGACTTGAAAGAAGTGAGGATCGGGGCCCGTCTGCAAGATTCATTGAAGGAACAACTTATCGACATGCTTCGAGAATACGTTGATGTCTTTGCTTGGTCCTATTAAGACATGCCAGGTCTGGATACGGACATTGTTATGCACAAGCTTCCTTTGAAAGAAGACTGTCCGTCAGTGAAACAGAAGTTGCGTCGTACTCGTCCAAATATGGCCATGAAGATAAAAGAAGAGGTACAAAAACAGTGGGACGCCAGTTTTCTTGCTGTAACTAGTTACCCGCTGTGGGTTGCTAATATTGTACCAATGCCTAAGAAAGATGGCAAAGTACGGATGTGTGTGGATTACCGGGATCTGAACAGAGCTAGCCCGAAAGATGATTTCCCTTTACCTCACATTGATGTATTGGTCGACAACACAACTCAGTTCTCGGTGTTTTCCTTCATGGATGGGTTTTCAGGATATAATCAGATCAAGATGTCACATGAAGATATGGAGAAGACTACTTTCATCACACCCTGGGACACATTCTGTTATAAGGTAATGCCATTTGGATTGAAGAATGTCGGTGCTACTTATCAGCGGGCTATGGTAACATTATCCCACGACATAATCCACAAAGAAATTGAATGCTACGTGGATGACATGATTGCCAAGTCCCTCACTAAAGAAGACCATTTGGTAAATCTATTGAAGCTGTTGAAGCGTGTGAGAAATTATCAGCTGAAGCTAAACCCCAACAAATGCACTTTCGGGGTACGGTCCGGTAAACTGCTGGGATTTATTGTAAGTGAAAAGGGGATTGAAGTTGATACTGACAAAGTCAAAGCCACTCAGGAGATGCCTGCACCTAAGACTGAAAAGGAAGTTCGGGGGTTCTTAGGTAGATTGAACTACATATCAAGGTTCATATCTCACCTTACTGCAACCTGTGAGCCCCTGTTCAAGTTGTTAAGAAAAGAACAAACGGTCAGGTGGAATGAAGACTTCTAGAAGGATTTTGACAAAATTAAGGAGTACTTAAAAGAACCTCCGATCCTTATGCCTCCAGTTGAAGGAAGACCTCTAATAATGTACTTGACAGTATTAGAAGGATCAATGGGGTGTGTGCTGGGCCAGCATGACGAGTCTGGTCGAAAAGAGTATGCATTATACTACCTAAGCAAAAGGTTTACTGACTGTGAACAACATTATTCACTGCTCGAGAAAACTTGATGTGCTTTAGTGTGGGCTGCTCACCGACTAAGGAAGTATATGTTGACTCACACTACCTTGTTGATCTCAAATATGGACCCCGTCAAGTACATATTCGAGAAGCCAGCACTTACCGGAAGGGTTGCAAGATGGAAAATGATCTTAACAGAGTATGACATTCAGTACACATCTCAAAAGGCCATCAAAGGCAGTGTACTGTTTGACTATCTAGCTGAGCAACCCATTGATGATTACCAACCCATGATATTTGACTTCCCTGATAAAGACATCATGTTCCTGAAAGCAAAAGATCATAAAGAGCTTGTTCACACTGAAGGGCCTGACCTAGAAGAAGAATGAACAATGATGTTTGATGGGGCTGTCAATATGAATGGACGTGGAGTTGGTGCAGTGTTCATTACACCTAAAAGAGTTCACATGCCCTTCTCGGCAAAACTCACCATTGCATGCACTAACAACGAAGCTGAATAGGAAGCCTGTATCATGGGTCTTGAGGAAGCCATTGACCTTAGGATCAAGACTTTAACTGTATTCAGGGATTCAGCTTTGGTAATCAATCAGAACAACGGCAAATGGTACACTCACCAAGAGCATCTGATTCCATACCGGGACTATACAAGGAAATTATTGACTTTCTTTACAACAGTCAAACTTGAGTATATCCCTCGAGACGAAAATCAGTTTGCAGATGCTTTAGCTACCATTTCCTCCATGATCAAGGTTCAGACTGCCAATTTCGTGCCTCGAATTTCAGTATCCAGACATGACCGACCGACATACGTATTCTCTGTGGACATTGCTAAAGATGACAAGCCGTGGTTCCATGTCATCAAATGCTTCTTAGAGGATCAGACATACCCACCTGGGGCATCATCCAATGATAAGAAGACATTAAGAAGGCTGGCTGGTAGTTTCTTCCTGAATGCTAATGGTTCGTTATACAAGAGGAACTTTGACATGGTACTTCTTAGATGTGTTGATAAGGCAGAAGCAGACTTGCTGATGCACGAGGTGCATGAAGGATCTTTCGGTACCCATGCTGGAGGACATGCAATGGCTAAGAAATTGTTAAGATTGGGTTATTACTGGATCACAATGGATGCAGACTGTTGTACCTATGCCAGAAAGTGTCATAAATGCCAGATTTATGCAGACAAAATGCATGTGCCTCTGAATCCTTTGAATGTAATGTCTTCACCTTGGCCCTTTGCCATGTGGGGCATTGACATGATTGGAAAGATTGAACCGACTGCTTCAAATGGTCACAGATTCATCCTGGTAGCCATTGATTATTTCACCAAAAGGTTTGAAGCAGCTTCGTATGCAAACGTCACTAGACAAGTGTTAGCCTGATTCCTGAAAAGAGACATCATCTGTCGGTATGGAGTACCCGAGCGAATCATTACTGATAATGGTTCCAACTTGAACAATAAAATGATGGCAGAACTGTGTCGGGACTTCAAGATCCAACATCACAACTCTTCTCCTTACAGGCCAAAGATGAATGGCGCTGTAGAGTCAGCTAACAAGAATATCAAGAAGATTGTGCAAAAGATGGTGGTCACATACAAAGACTGGCATGAAATGCTACCATTTGCTTTGCATGGGTATCGTACCTCAATCAGAACATCCATTGGGGAAACACCATATCAGCTTGTGTATGGTATGGAGGTAGTCCTACCTGTTGAAGTTGAATTTCCCTCCTTACGGGTACTGATGGATGTCAAACTGGACGAAGCGGAAGGGGTCCGATCTCGGTACAATCAACTGAATCTGATCGAAGAAAAGAGATTAGCTGCAATCAGTCATGGGCAGCTATATCAGAAAAGAATGAAGAAAGCCTTCGATCATAAAGTCAGGCTTCAAGAATACCAAGTAGGAGATCTTGTGCTGAAAAGACTCCTTCCTCCTCATACAGACCACAGGGGCAAGTGGACTCCAAACTACGATGGTCCATTCATACTAAAGAAAGTTTTCTCTGGTGGAGCACTGATGCTCACTACTATGGATTGTAAACACCCCAAATTTTCCCTCACTCATTTCACCATGGCTTGTGTTTCTTTCATATTGCATAAGTTCAATCATGTCATCATATTGCATTTTTGCTTCACTGCATTGATTCAAAGTCATCTGCATCTAGGGTTTGTGATCTGAGCAATCCCAAGGCCATCTGAGCCACTCCAAAGGTCTTCAATCATCTCAAGAAGGTCCATGTATGTTCAAGCATCATATTTTATCCTCCCAAGATCAAGGAAGTCAAAGAATCACAAGAACTAAGAAAGGCATGGAGGCAGAGCCAGGTTTAACTGCATTGATGACCTAGAATTAGGGTTTTGGTTTCAGAGGCCATAACTCCAAAATTTTTTGCCATTCTTGTTTATATTGGTCTCTATATGGTATGAGGATCATGCATATCATTTTTCATGAAGAAATTCAATGGGGAAGGCATCTGATCAAAGGATGACTTCTTGAGCAAGTCAGTGCAAAATCAGGGCATCTGAGGCCTCCAAAACCCAACCAAAGGGCATTCTCCATCATTTTGAATGTGTATGATCTTTATTTGATCATAGAAGATGTTAGAAGATCACAAAATTGAAGAATTTCAAGCCATTTGCAAAGTTGCCCTTTTGGAAAGTGACTTATAATGTAAACTTGCCATTTTGGGAAAGTTTTTCAACCTCCTCTTTTAGATTCAAAAATGCTTCAAATGGGAAAACTTTGGTCATGAAAGTTGTAGAGTGAATCCTCCCATTTTCAAAAAGTACAAGAACTAATTCTAATTTATTTTGGATCAAAAGTTATGGCTTGTCAAAGTTGGACAAAATCATGAAATTTCACTTAGGCACCAAAAGAGGAAAACTTGCAAATTCACATGCCAAGCCTTTATGTGACCTCTAATTGATTTCTATGCATTACACAAACATAAACCATGGCCTAAAATTCAGAATGCACCAAAGAATCTCCAAGTTTCATGACTTATGCTTCAAGAAATCACAAAGGGGCCAAAGTTGTACCAATTTGCAAAAGCTCATGTAACCATGCCTCTACTTGTTACAGTCCACAAAATCTGATCCATAGACACTCCATGATCTCAGCTGAACCAAGCCATGCCCCTATCTCAGCCTCCCACTTGCCCATACCTCAAGTACAAGTCAAGTTGACATTTTGGCAACTTGCCCATACCAATCACCACAGGCCACCAACAACTCTCTGACCTATCCAAACTTGATACATGGACATAATGGAACTTAACACACCACACAACCAAGCCTGAGCTCTCCCACAAGCCAGCATTCTCCAAAATCCCTCTTTATGCATTTTTCTTCGAATCTCAATACACAAGCCACAAACCTCAAAACAAACTTCATAGAATCACTCACCATGATCCTCTGATCATTTCCCAACCATCATTTGATCCTGAAACCCTCCCAAACAAAAATACGATTTTTCACTCCCCTTGGTCAGAACTTCATCAATCTCTTAAACCAGCCATAAGAAATTCCAAACAAGCATTGCAAGCTTCTCAGGGGGTTCATTAAAGGCATCTTGGACCAAAGAAGCAGCCAGAAAGCTCCAAAGATCAAAGCTCCAGTTCAGGTGAGCTCAAGAACCATTTTTCTAGAAACATGTTTTTAAGTTACTAATTGATTCTCCATGATTCACTGATAATGCTGATGTGATTGGTTTTGAAAATAGTCAAGTATTAAGCATGTATGAGCTCTCTGAAATTTTTTGACCTAGAACTAATTTGCTTCGATTCAGCTTGAATATGTGAAATAAATTTGTTTTAGTGAGTGATTCTTGTTGAGTGATGTATGGGGTTGGATTCTGGGCAGAGAGATTAGGTTTTAGAAGCTTGGGGAGAGAGATAGCAAAATCTCAGTGGAGATGTGGCCGGAGAAGATGACCGGAGGTCATTTCCGGCCACCTGAAGGTCATTAGTGCATTAATTGTGATTAGGGCTCAGTTTGAATGTGAGCCATAGATCCTGTTGACTTGGGTTGACCCGCGCGCGAATGAATGGCCCAGATCCATCATTAAAACCCTAATCCTATAATTAGATTTAATTAATTAGGTTTAACTTAAATCCAGTCAGTTTGAATAATAGCCCTAGGATCTGGCGCGGGTCAACTCCCTCCAAATCCATTTGAATGTGAGCCTCAGGATTTGTTGACTTCTCCATAAATTCATTTTATTTTATTTTGTTTCATATTTAACTTCCACGAATTATTAAAAATAGTAAAACATATTTAAAAATTCTGAAATTTTTTGTCAAGCATTTCATTAATTTTCAGAACCCAAAAATATTTTTATTTTTATTTTTTGCATTAAAAATCATTTTTAAATCATTTAAATGTTTATTTTTAATTAGTTAATGAAAATTAATTAATTAAAAATGCATTTAGGTATTTGAAAATCACAAAAAAATTTACATTGCATTTTGAAACATTTAGAAACATTATCAAACTCTCAAAACAAATTTCTTTTTGGTTCTTGACCTATTTTGACCTTTTTCATTGGAATTAAATTCATTTAAAGGCAATATTTTTGTTCAAACTTAGAAAAATCCATTCTGCCTAACCATGAAGAGTTTGATAATGGTTCTTCTTGCATTGCATCCTTCATAGCATGTAGTTTTTAGGGTAAATTTGGTTGGAATTTATTTTTCATTTTCAATTTGTTTTGCATTTTTCATTGTGAGGTATCCAAAAACCCTAGTTGACTTGAGAAATTCATAACTCCCATTAGGTTAAGAGTTAGATCTCCTTCTTTGGGCAGTGAACTTGTGTAGGGTTAGAGTTCCTTTAATCTCAATTTCAATTTTTTATCTTGTCATTTGCTTTTGATTTTGAATTTTTGTGTTGTATGTTATGCATAAACCCTAATTTGTGCCTCTCTTTGCATCCATTTCTCATTTGCTTGCATTCAAGAGCTTGCCATGACATTTTGTGCATCCACATGATTCATAAGACATCTTAGGACATTTTAGAATCATGTTTGATCATTGCATAACTCATTTGACATGTCATACTTTCATTGCATTTCATAAACTTTCATGAACTTTCATAGTTCAAAGCATGCTCCATATGCCTCCATTCTCTTGTATGCTCATATATATGCATCTTGCATGGGTTTACATCATCTCTTAGCATCATTATCATCATGTTCATGCTCCTGGTTTTGACTTTCATCTTTACACTCATTTCATTTCACTTCTTTTGCTAACTTTTCAGGTGGTAAGTTGTTTTGAGAAGTGAATTTGCCTTCACTTCTCACAATATCTTCTCATCTCTTTTTATGCTTTCATTGCTGCATTTTACCTTTGAATTAGAGTGAGCTTGCTCATTCATGCTCTCTCCCACATTCTTCCTTCAAGCAACTTGTCTTCCTAAGTGAAGCAAGTTGTCTTGCTTCTCTCTGCTTCTTTCTCCTTTCATCTGCTTCTCTCCTTGGTGGATCTTTGAAGATTCTTTCTTTCTTAAGCCTCATAAACCCTAGGAACAACCAAGCATGATCACAATTAGGGTTTAATTAGTCCCCCCATTAGTTTTACTTTTGTGTCATCTTTGTGTCTTCTCTCCTCACCTCATAATCAAGGACTAAACCCTAAAGGTTTTAAGGCTTTGTGATTAAGCTTATGCCTGCATCCTTCTATTAGGATGGAGTGTATAACTTTAATCCTAAGTGTCAAATCCTTAATGTGTTTAAACCCATTAATCAATCCATCTAATAATCACTAAGACATTAAGCTTGTAACTTGGGCCTTGCATTAGGGTTCTAATTTTTCCTTAATTGGTTAAGAAGGACTAACCCTAGTGTTAATGGACAAGTCCCCCTCAAGTTGTCTTACCAACCATAAAATCACTTCTTCATCTTATCATTAACTAAAATCCATTTAATAAAGGCTTTTTTTTGTCATGAGGTTAATCCCTAACCATGGATTAAGTTGAGGATCCTTCCTCAACTTAAATGTTCTCATCTATTATCCTTCTATTAGGATGGTGTAATGGGTCCATTAAATCCTTGATTATGGCTTAAACTCATTACTTAACACTAAACAAAAACACCAAAAACATCTAAATAAATGCAAGTAGGTTAATGATCTTAATCCTACATCATGGTGATTAAGTGTGAGGTGTTTACTTCATGCTTATGGTATTCTCATTACTCCTAATCAGAGGGAAGATGTGATGAGTTTACTAGCCCTTGGTTTAAGCTTAAGCTTAAGCTCATCTTATGACAAATACAAAAAAAATCAATAAAAGATTGAAAACACAAAAACAAACAATAATCGTCTCCTCCGGGATTCTTTTCTCATCTCATTCACTCATAAACGAGAACTAGCTTCTTCCGTCTAATGCAAGACAGTTTGCACCTGAGCCAGACAGGTCATACACTTGAGCATATACAAGTAAGTAGTCCACAAGTCAATTTATCTTTCAGTCTCTTTGAGTCGAACTACGGTGTTCTGACTTCCTCATTGCACGCGAGGATACGTAGGCATAACTTAACAGTTATCGAACAAAAGTCTCTGTATATTCCCCCTCCTTCCAGCATTACTCTTTAAGCCTCATAATCTTGAGCTTTACACTTCTTTCCAGCACTGACACTTCTCTTATACACTTCACATTTCTTTTACACTGACACTTGCATTCTTTCCAGCTTTGATACACAGATTGCACTGACACTTCCCCTTTAAAACACAAACTTTCAAGCGTGGATCCCGTCGAGTACGACGGACAATCTGGGTGCTAATACCTTCCCAGGTTGTAACCAACTCCCTTTCTCAGTTTCTCTGGTTCGCAACCGTCTTATCCATCTTTCCTCAGGTTTATGCAGCATTACCTTTCCTTCGGGATAAAAATGCCTAGCTGGCGACTCTATTCATTTCCTTCTCTTTCGCCGACCGTTCGCGTCTGTACCCCTTCTGACCTGGTGTCATTTGGTGGGAGCAACAGCTTAGCGACCCTGCTGGGGACCCTTATACTGTAACCAGGGCTTCTGGTTCTTTTTGTGGGTTCCTCCTAGCGCTTGTTTGATTTGTGTTTATTGGGGTGTTATGTGCTTTGTGTGTTTGTTTATTTGATTTATTTACTGCTTAATGTACAGTTATTTATTGCTTTCTTTACAGTTTTATACACCATACTGTCATATTATCATTGCTGGATCTGGTTTCTATTTTGATGGGTGGGGTTCCATTGAGAGTTTGAGGTCCTATACCTGGGACCTGAGTGACACCTAGGCTAGAGTGGTTCATGTTCTTTCCCATTCCGTTTCGGTCTGGTGCAGGAATATGAAACACGGTTCAGATGTGGGTTTCTTCTTGAGAACTCTGTGCTACAGATTTCCTGTAGTGCTAGGGCTATCTGGGAAGCCTGCTAAGTCAGGATGACCTTTATTATGACCTTCAGAAATTGAGGTGAACTAGAGGAGGATCTTTTATGGCTATTGTAAACACTGTACCTCCGGGTTAGAAGTGTTTACACTTCTCATAATTGATCCAAGTCTGAGGATCCTTGTTCTAGAACACTACCTGTGAGGGGGTTGGGCTGTTTACAGGTTTGCAGGTACCTTTGGCCACATCATACCTTGTTACTATATTGTTTAAGAGTACCTCATTTTGGATAGTTCTTGTGATTAACCCTGGACATGTGACTCTTTATTTGAGCACCCCACCTTGGTTACTAGATTTATGAACCTCCATCTGGACCTTCTTTGAACATACATGGACTTATATCAAGACAAATAGTCAGATCCAACTTGATCACAAACCCTTGCATATCATTTGCATACATCATCATTGCATCATTTAACATTTGTTTACTTGTTTTTCAGGGTATCCATATTATACCTGGTTTGGTTTTGACCCTTTCTTCTGTATAGACCTCTGCTTCATCAGTTATCTGCTTCAACTATTCTCACCATCACCAGCATCAGCCTGTCAGTAGCTCATTTCCAGCATCAGTCTGTAATCTTCATCAGCACCAATCTTCAGTATCTTCAGCAGCACTCATGACTACTCCCAGGAAGAGCAACATATCCTACCACTTCTTTGAGCCTGTGTTGACTGGCATCAGGAAGGTCCAATCCCTCATAACCCCTGACCACATCCCTCTGTTCAGAGAGCATTATGGAGGTATCCTGGATATGGTTATGGACCTAGACCCTTCTCAGAGGAGCATGATCCACACATGCCTACAGTTTTATGACCCTCCCTTGAGATGCTTCACATTCCCAGACTTTCAGCTAGGACCTCTGCTGGAGGAGTTTTCATCATTGATTGCAGTACCTATCAGGGGTGGACTCCCCTTCAACCCAGAGATGACTTTTCCCAGCAATGGAGAAGTAGCAAAAGCCCTGTACCTAGAGCCTTCTTTGATTGAGCAAAGCATGACAACAAAAGCTGGGATCCCTGGTTTGCACTTGGATTTCTTGATCTCTCAGGCCATTCTGAAGGCCTCCTTGGGGGAGTGGAAGGCAGTTTGTGCACTGTTAGCCCTCAGCATATATGGGGTTATACTGTTTGCAGATGAGACCAAATTTATCAGCAAGAATGCCATTCATCTTTTCCTTCTGGGGAACCCTGTACCCACATTGCTGGGAGATTTCTATTACTCCATTCATCAGAGGAATGAGAAACAAAGAGGGAAGCTGGTGAGATGTTGTGCTCCTTTGTTTCACACCTGGCTGCTCAGACACCTACCTAAATCAGATGCCTTCTTGAACCCTCACCAACAGAAGAATTGGGCTAAGAGGCTCATTGCTTTAACTTCAGATGATATTAGATGGTGCACCCAGAGCACCAAGGGCAAGGACATCATCACCAGCTGTGGAAAATACCCAAATGTACCTCTGATAGGAGTGAAGGGTTGCATCAATTACAATCCTTTACTGTTTAAGAGACAACTGGGCTATGCTTTGGTTCACCCTCCCAGAGGGCAAGATTTAGCTGAGACCCTGTATTGTGAAATAAAACCTAATCTAGCTGCTGTCAGACAAGCATCCTGGGCTTGGGACAACATCCAGGTAAAAGGGATGGCAATTTTGGGAAAGTGTAATAATGTTGCCTCAGCTCAGTGCTATGACTGGTCCCATGCTAGAGCTCAGATTACTGGAATGCCTTTTACCATTGAGGACATACCTGAAAGAATTTGAGAAGTTGAAGGAGAGGAATGAGAACCTGTCTCAAGCTTTGAAGAAGACCCTTTGGGAAAGGAGTGATGGTCGTCTGGACATTGAGAGATTGGAGAAGCTTAGGGTGGAGCATCTGGCCAAAATTGAGAAGACAGAGGACTACATCAAGAAAGCAAGGGCTGGGGAGAAAATATTGAAGAATGCCTGTAAAGAAGCCAAGTTTCAGCAGGCTAGGGCTGAGCTCTATCTGCAAGAAAGTTAGGCTAGGTGGGTCAGGATCACTGAAGCCCGGACACAAGAAGATCAGAGAACTCAGGCCAAGATTAAACAGTTAGAGGCCAATGAAAAGAAGCAGCTGGAAGCTTTGTTGGCAGCCCAGAAGGAGATTTCAGAGTTGAAGCTTAGGGCTGGGTTGAAGAGATCAAAAGACCAGGACAGGCACAAGAAGCTGACCACTGCTATTGCCGCCAGGAACCTCCTCATTAGGACCATTACAGAGCATCCAACTGGTCCAGTGACTGAGGCACTCCTGAAGGAAGTTAAGGAGGATGAGTTTGGATTGAATGTTTGACTTCTTTGCTTGTTGTTCATTTCCATTTTATGTACTTCTCTTTTTTGTATTCTGACCCTCCAAGGGCATGTGTTGTAAAACAAACTATGTATGATTCACCATTTGTAATATATTTTGGTTTGTTTCCATTTTGAGGGTTTCTTTTTCTCAACAAAATCAAAAGCATCTTCCTCGAGGTCTGGAAAGGTCAAAACCAAGAACCAAGCCGGATACCTTGGAAAACAAATAAGCATACTGCATTGCATACTAACCTTGTTTTGTTTTGTAGGTTTTGTTATTATTTGTTTCTAACTCTGTTGTGATCTCAGGAAATATTGCTCGCAGAAGAGTGTTCCCTGTCAACCGTACGCACCGGTACCCTACTCGCAACAACCTTCCAGGTATCCAAATGGAGCAAGTACAACAGGACTTCACTGAGGTCAGGACTCAGATGGCTAATGAAAGAGTGGATATGAGAACCCAAATGACCCAATTCATGACTGTGATGACTGGCTTGGCCCATAGCCAAGAAAGGTTAAGGGCATTGGTAGAAAGACAAACTCCCGAGGAACCTCATCCTGGGACTGGAGGAACAAGTAATAATGAAAGGGGTCAGCCTCATGTTAACCCACCTGTATTTGGACCTCATCTAGATCCGGAAGTCAACATCCCAGGAAATGTGCAAGGAAATACTGCTGGGGGGAGAATCTTGCAGGAAGATCCCCAAGAAGAGTAATTCACTGTCATGGGAGCAGGAGACGAAGTCTATGATAGGAGGTTGGATGAAATTGCTGAGAAGTTGAGATCTCTGGAGTCTCAGAATTCCTTAGGCTTCGATGTAATGGATATGGGGTTAGTGGATGGGGTGAGAATTCCCCACAAATTCAAACCCCGTACTTTGAGAAATACAATGGAACCTCTTGTCCACAAACCCACCTGCAGTCTTTTCTGGGGAGGCTGAAAGCATATACCATGGATGAAAAGCTGTGGATGTTCTACTTTGATGACATTTTGACTGGGGCTTCAAGGGAGTGGTATTCACACCTGACCAGAGCTACTATCAGATGCTGGAAGGACCTAGATGAAGCTTTCATCAGGCAGTATCAATACAATCTGGACATGGCTCCTAACAGGACCCTCCTGATGGGGATGTCTCAATCTTCCAGAGAAAGCTTCGGAGAATATGCCCAAAGGTAGAGACAGCTTGCTGTTGCTGTCCAACCACCCATGTCGGAAAGAGAAATGGCCGACATGTTCATGAATACTTTACAAGGAACATGTATTGATAGGCTGGCTGCCTTTTCTTCCACCAGCTTTGTTGACGTCGTCATAGCCGGTGAAAGGATTGAAAGCCTGTTAAAAATGGGCAAAATTTCTGATAATGGTGCAAGTTCGTCCAGTAATCCCAGGAAACCTTTTGTGGGACCTCGAAGGACCAGTGAGACAAATGCCATTCATGCCAGCAGGGGCAGACCTCAGTATGATCACAGATCAGTAGCAGCTATCACCATTCCAGCTCCGATTCCTCAGCAATCAGCATATCAACAACAACAACCACATTATCAACAGCAAGTTCAGTATCCGCCACAGAGAGCCTACAACAACAACAATAACAACCAACAATAATGTCCATTCCAACAAAGACCATCACAGGCAAACAGGGTGATTGACCCTATCCCTATGCCTTATGCTGCCTTATTGCCACAACTCCTGAAACTTAACTTGGTTGAGTTAAGGACGTTGGCACCACCAGACCCCTCCAATCTCCCAAGGAATTACGATGTCAACGCTAGGTGTGCTTTCCACTCCAATGCACCTGGCCACAATACCGAAAATGCAGGGCCTTGCAAATGAAAGTCCAAGATCTGGTGGATTCTAAAGCCCTCAACTTTGCACCTCCTCCAAATGTCAACAAAAATCCTATGCCTAATCATGGCGGGCCGAGGATTAATGCCATTGAGGAAGACAGACCATCTACTCTGATTACCAGTGTTGCACAAATTCGAACACCTTTGGTCGAAATTAAAGCTCACCTTCTAGAGTGCCAAGTGTTCCCCGGGTGTGAGCTCGGTTGTGGGTATTGCAACATTGCAGTCAACGGATGTGAAAATTTGAGAAGCGGCATAGAGGATCTTCTCAAGGATGGAATCCTTCAGATCTCAACAACGGCGCCTACAAATCCAGCAAATCCTTTAACAACAATTCCTGATTCTTCTACAACAGCAGCAACAATCATTCCTACCGATTCATCAATATCATCAGCAATGGCTCCGTCCATCACTTCAAAAGGTCAAATTTCAACAACCATTTCTTCTACAACATCAGCATCCATTTTATCAGCAGAATCTTCTACAACGCCAACAAAAATTAACGAAGATGTCTTAGCAGTTACAATCTACTATGATCCATCAAATGTTCCTCCCAGCAACAATTTCCAACAACAAACAATGGCACCTCCTGCCGGGTCACCAGTCACAATTTACTACGATCCGCACACCATTACAGTACCCTCCTCTGCAGCAGTCAGTCCAGTTACTATCACAGTGCCTGGACCCGTTCCTTATGAGAGCAGCAATGCCATACCTTGGCATTATGGCTCCGATCTTTACTGCAACGGGGAGAAAATCACTCTGGATTCATCAACCTCTTCTCCACAAATTGATAATGTTGGGGGAGGCGGAGGCTTCACCATAAGCGGACGCCTTTTTGCCTCACAAGTGCAAAAACCTAATGCCGAAGCAGAAGCTGCTGCCAAAGCAAAAGGAAAGAGTGTGGTATCTGAAGAGCCAACTGTCAAAGAAACTCAGAAGACATCTTTTGAGCAGGATGTAGACGAGTTCATGAGAATCATAAAAAGAAGTGATTATAAGGTGGTGGATCAGCTTCACCAAACTCCCTCAAAAATCTCCATAATATCACTGTTGATGTGTTCTGAAGCTCATAGGAATGCATTATTAAAAGTCATGCACGCAGCATACGTGCCAGAGGAGATCACTGTTAATCAGCTAGAAACTGTGGTGGCAAATGTCAACATCAGTCATGGACTGGGCTTTACCAATGCTGACTTAACAACGGAGGGACGCAACCATAATAAGGCTTTGCATATCACCTTGGAATGCAAGGGTGCTGTTCTATCTCATGTACTGGTGGACACTGGGTCATCACTCAATGTCCTACCAAAGAAAGCCTTAGTGAAGCTGGAATATGATGGTTTGGCATTACGTCCGAGTAATTTGGTGGTGAGAGCATTTGATGGCTCTAAAAGATCAGTGCTTGGGGAGATTGATCTGCCTGTGATGATTGGCCCACAGAACTTAAAAACTACCTTCTATGTGATGGACATTCAGCCGGCCTACAGTTGTTTGTTGGGTAGACCCTGGATCCACGCCGCTGGCGCTGTTACGTCTACCCTTCACCTGAAGCTGAAATTCGAGTGGGAAGGCCAGATCATCACCATTTGTGGGGAAGAAGACATCTTTGTTAGCCATCTGGCTACGTATAAATACATAGAAATGGATGGAGCGATCCATGAAACTATGAGCCAAGGGTTTGAGGCCTTGAACATTAATGAAGCATCTGATGTACTGGGAACTTCCATAACATCATACCAGCAAGCCCGGAAGGGATTTGAGGAAGGTACCGCCCAAGGCTGGGGCAAGCTGCTGCCCGTGGAAAAGAAAGAAGACAGATTTGGGTTGGGTTACAAACCAACTCAACAAGATCAACCAGAGGTTGCCAAGGAGCCCAAGTTTGTCAGCGGGGGAATGCTCACCCCAGATGCTGTGAACAATTTGGAAGACGAAGAGGAAAGCGACCGCAACCTGGAGAGCTGGATACATCCAAGGATCCCGGGGAGCCAAGTCCTTAACTGGTCTTCCCAGGAAATTATAAGGGTTACTCCTGCAGAGTAATTATTATTTCCTGTATTTTAAAGCATGCATCAAGTCTTGCATCTTGCCCAAGATGTCAAGACTCATTTTGTAATCGGATCATCTTGTAATTTTGTGCAAATGGATTAATCAATGAATATCGGACATCTTTTGCAAACGAATCTCTTTTTCGCTCACTGTCTTTTCATTTTTCTTTTTGTACAAAAATAAAATGGCAATGTTTTTCAAAATAAATAACTACATTTTCACTCTTTTTCTAAATAAGATAAAAACTGATCACTAAAATAAACCAATCTAAACCCTTGCAGAAAGTGCCTTTCAGACTGCACCGACAACAACACTGCTACGACTTTGTGTGACTTTGACAATCCAATCAATCAGGCTGATAAAGGGGTTGAAGAAGATTATGAGCTACCTGAAGAGCTAGCCAGGTTGTTAAGGCAAGAAGAGAAGGTTATCACTCCTCATCAGGAGGAAATTGAAACGGTTAATCTTGGTACAGAAGAAGATGTGAAAGAGGTTAAAATCGGGGCCTGCCTACAAGATTCAGTAAAAGAACAACTGATTGATATGCTTCGGGAGTATGTGGATGTCTTTGCTTGGTCTTATCAGGATATGCCAGGGTTGGACACCGATATTGTCATGCACAAGCTGCCATTGAAAGAAGACTGCCCACCTGTAAAATAGAAGTTGTGTCGTACTCGCCCAGATATGGCCATGAAGATAAAGGAAGAGGTACAAAAGCAGTGGGACGCCGGTTTCCTTGCTGTGACTAGTTATCCGCCGTGGGTTGCTAATATTGTACCTGTACCTAAGAAAGACGGCAAGGTGAGGATGTGTGTGGATTACCAGGATCTGAACAGAGCCAGCCCAAAAGATGACTTCCCTTTACCTCACATTGATGTATTGGTCGATAATACGGCTCAGTTCTCAGTGTTCTCCTTCATGGGTGGATTTTCGGGATACAATCAGATCAAGATGTCACCTGAAGACATGGAGAAGACAACTTTCATTACACCCTGGGGCACATTCTGTTATAAGGTGATGCCGTTCGGACTGAAGAATGTTGGTGCCACTTATCAACGGGCTATGGTAACATTATTCCATGACATGATCCACAAAGAAATTGAATGTTATGTGGATGACATGATTGCCAAGTCCCTCACAGAAGAAGACCACCTGGTGAATCTGTTAAAGTTATTCAAGCGCCTGAGGAAGTACCAGTTGAAGCTAAACCCCAACAAGTGCACATTCGGGGTGCGATCCGGTAAACTGCTGGGATTTATTGTAAGTGAGAAAGGGATTGAAGTTGACCCTGATAAAGTTAAAGCCATTCAAGAAATGCATGCGCCAAAGTCTGAAAAAGAAGTTCGGGGGTTCCTAGGTAGATTGAACTACATTTCAAGGTTCATATCTCACCTTACAACAACTTGTGAGCCTTTGTTTAAGCTGTTAAGAAAGGAACAAACGGTCAGATGAAATGAAGACTGCCAAAGGGCTTTTGACAAAATCAAGGAATACTTACAAGAGCCTCCAATCCTCATGCCTCCAGTTGAAGGAAGACCTCTAATCATGTACTTGACAGTATTAGAAAAGTCAATGGGGTGTGTGCTGGGACAGCATGACAAGTATGGTCGAAAAGAGTATGCAATATACTACCTAAGCAAAAAGTATACTGACTGTGAACAACGTTATTCACTGCTCGAGAAAACTTCCTGTGCTTTAGCGTGGGCTGCTCGCCGACTAAGGCAGTATATGTTGACTCACACCACTTTATTGATCTCCAAGATGGACCCAGTTAAGTACATTTTTGAGAAGCCAGCGCTTACCGGACGGGTTGCAAGATGGCAAATGATCCTCACAGAATATGACATTCAATACACATCTCAAAAGGCCATCAAAGGCAGTGTATTGTCTGATTATCTTGCTGAGCAACCCATCGATGATTACCAGCCTATGAGATTTGACTTCCCTGATGAAGATATCATGTTCATAAAAGCAAAAGATCATGAAGAGCCTATTCACACTGAAGGACCTGACCCGAAAGAAGAATGGACTATGATGTTTGATGGGGCTGTTAATATGAATGGTCGTGGTGTTGGTGCAGTACTCATTACACCTAAGGGAGTTCACATGCCTTTCTCGGCTAAGCTCACTTTCAACTGCACTAACAACGAAGCTGAATACGAAGCTTGTATTATGGGTCTTGAGGAATCCATTGACCTCAGGATCAAGACTTTGACTGTGTTCGGGGATTCAGCTCTGGTAATTAATCAAACCAACGGCAAATGGTACACCCACCAAGATCATCTGATACCTTATCGGGATTATACAAGGAGGTTATTGACTTTCTTCACAACAGTCAAGCTTGAGTATACCCCTCGAGATGAAAATCAGTTTGCGGATGCTCTGGCTACCATTTCATCCACGATCAAGGTTCAAGCTGCCAACTTTGTGACTCGGATTTCAGTATCCAGACTTGACAGACCAGCATACGTATTCTCAGCATATGTCGTTAAAAATGATAAGCCTTGGTTCCATGATATCAAATGCTTCTTGGAGGATCAAACATACCCACCTGGGGCATCTTCCAATGATAAGAAGACATTAAGAAGGCTAGCTGGTAGTTTCTTCCTGAATACTGATGGTTCCCTGTACAAGAGAAACTTTGATATGGTACTCCTCAGATGTGTTGATAGAGCAGAAGCAGACTTGGTGATGCACGAGGTGCATGAAGGATCTTTTGGTACCCATGCAGGAGGGCATGCTATGGCTAAAAACTTATTGAGATCAGGCCACTACTGGATCACAATGGATGCAGACTGTTGTGCTCATGCCAGAAAATGTCATAAGTGCCAGATCTATGCAGATAAAGTGCATGTGCCTCCCAATCCTTTGAATGTGATGTCTTCACCCTGGCCCTTTTCTATGTGGGGCAATGATATGATTGGGAAGATTGAACCGACTGCTTCGAATGGCCACAGATTCATCCTGGTAGCCATTGACTATTTCACCAAGTGGGTTGAAGCGGCTTCTTATGCAAATGTTACAAGGCAAGTGGTAGCCCGATTTCTGAAGAGAGATATCATCTGTCGGTATGGAGTTCCCGAGCGAATCATTACTGATAATGGTTCCAACTTGAACAATAAAATGATGGCAGAGCTATGCCGGGACTTCAAGATCCAACACCATAATTCTTCTCCTTACAGGCCAAAGATGAATGGCGCTGTAGAGGAAGCTAACAAAAATATCAAGAAGATTGTACAGAAGATGGTAGTTACCTACAAAGACTGGCATGAAATGCTACCGTTTGCCTTGCATGGGTACCGTACGTCAATCAGAACATCCACTAGGGCAACACCGTATCAGCTTGTGTATGGTATGGAGGCAGTCCTACCTGTTGAAGTTGAATTACCCTCCTTGCGGGTACTGATGGATGTCAAATTGAATGAAGCAGAGTGGGTCCGATCCCAATACGAACAACTGAATCTGATTGAAGAAAAGAGATTGGCTGCAATTTGTCATGGGCAGCTTTATCAGAAAAGAATGAAGAAAGCCTTCGATCAGAAAGTCAGGCTTCGAGAATACCAAGTAGGAGATCTTGTGCTGAAAAGACTTCTCCCTCCTCATACAGACCACAGGGGCAAGTGGACTCCGAATTACGACGGTCCATTCATAGTAAAGAAAGTTTTCTCTGGTGGAGCACTGATGCTCAGTACTATGGATGGTGAAGACTTCCTATCCCCTGTGAATTCAGATGCAGTTAAAAAATACTTCGCATAAAATGACCCGCTGGACATAAAAACAGAATGTAAGTCCAGGAAAAAATAGGGCATCCCGGCGAGTCAAAAACAGAATAAAAGACTCGGGCAAAAATAAGGGAAAATAATTAAAAGATGTACACCCGTTGAGTTGAAAAGCCACATTGGACAGCTCAGGCAAAAATGGGTATCCCGGTGGATTGAAAACCCGAAAGGGCGATCCACGCAAAATAAGGGAATAAGCGAACAACTGCATCCTGAATTCGTCTGTATCACTTGCAACATGGTAAGCTTCGAAAGGTTCGAGCATCGGTCAGAATCAGTCTTCTTCAGAAAGCAAGATGAGAAGAACGTCAAAGTCATACGAGTCATAGCAAAAGGGAAGCTCCTTGAAGCGTCATCAACATTGCCAGCGCCTTTTTGTTTCTCAATTTGTAACAATCTCCTCATTTCAGGGGATCTGTTTCTTTGATTGTATCTTGCCAATTCAGGGCACACGAATTAATAAAATCAGATTTTCAGTCATGTTTCGTCTCGTACACTTTATTTTCATTTGCAAAAATGTCCGATGTCTTTAAGATATTGATTGCACAAATACAGATGTTTCCCTTCTAAAAAACGTGCTTACAGGAAATATACTTATTCCCGGGAGTGTCTAAACCCCTATGATGGAATCCAGTAAGGGATACCTCGGGGTACTAGTGCGTCTTTACAGGATTGCAGGAGTTCAAAGCACAACATGGGGCATGAAAGCTTCTCCCCAGCGGGATGCCAAATCATTATTTCCTCAGCACACCCTCCAAACAGCACCATAGATGCTTTCTCCCCATCAGAGTTGTCAGGCATCACTTCTCCAACATTTCCTTTAGAGCAGCACCTGAAGGTGTCCATATTTCCAGCTGAGTTGTCAAGTATCATCCTCAGTAGGATCCCCGCAAAAATCTCTAGGAAGATCTTTCAGTGATCTTTCTTCTTCCCCAGCCAAGTGCTAAACAGGGAACCTTCTCCCCGTAGAGTTTCGGCCTCTATCCAGAAGAGCAACGCCTGAAGATCTCACTACGGAGTGACGAAAACTACCACAAACCCCAGCTGGGTCCCTCATTACCAAGATAGTTTTATCAATGACCTACTTCCCCATGCAGAGTCATATATGTCAGATCTACCAATGATCTCATCCCCAGCTGGGACATCCGTTTCAAGCAGATCAGCCAGAGATCTCCACGGCAACGGGATCCGAATCCCGAATTGGTATCTTTGCATAATCATAGCATTCGCATCATATTCTCCCCCAGAGCGTAGCATTCCGTCTAATACGGAGCATTACGGCAAAAATCAAACATATTGCATAATCATAAGCCATGTGTCGAACCAAACACTTGTAAGTACTGACAATCCATCAACAATATACAGAATATTTCCCGATTCCCCACTGGAGAGCCAAAGCATTTCCCTTACAGATACAGATACATGCTCCTTTTGGCACTCGTCCGTGTCATCATTCCCCAATAAAATTGCCCAAGCAAACAGACGCTTATACATTACAGATACTTCTCGACACCCGTCTGTGTCATATCCCCAGCAGAGAGCCAAAGCATCCCCTTTGCACTCACTAACACAGATACATATATATACAACTCCCTGACGCCCGTCCGTGTCACCTCCCCTGACATAGTTACCTAAACACTTTGTAAACCTAAATACTTGTTTATAATACACTTCTTCCAACACCCGACTGTGTCGTGCTCTCCACAGCGAGTTAGACACTCGTCTATGTCCCATTCATCCCTTTTTACTCATACAGATACTCGTCCGTATCTGGTATACGCCACTTATATCCCCTCATAGTCGACACTCGTCCGTGATTCTTTGTTAAACTAGTTGGTACTCGTCCATATCATCATCTCTGAACATGCGTCAAGCGTTTGTTTCTACTGATACTCGTCTGTATCATAGTATTAAGGATGCTCGTCCGCATCTTTAATCTATACACAGCGTCAAACACTTATACCTTAGACACTCGTCTGTGTCTACCGTTCCCCAAAAGAATTCCCGGCAAATCTGGATAAATTATCTCCTTCCATCTGGCATTCGTCCTATGTCATGATGCTTTCGGCAGCCGTACCCTGCCAGGTGATCGTCCTTCACCTTTTTGATGATCGTCCTTCATCATCCCCAGCGGAGTCTCTATTCATTAGAACCCCTTCCTATCCGACATTCGTCCTATGTCGTGATATTTTCAGCTGCCATCCCCTTCTAGGTGATCGTCCTTCACCTCTTGATGATCGTCCTTCATCATTTTATTATCCGATGGTCGTCCCCATCGTTGACCTTGTTATCTGACATTCGTCCTATGTCATGATAAACCCCAAGAGCAGCCGTCCCCTGCTAGGTGATCGTCCTTCACCTCTTGATGATCGTCCTTCATCAATGCTTATCCGATGGTCGTCCCCATCGTCGACCTTTTTCATCTGACATTCGTCCTATGTCGTGATACTTTCGGCAATCGTACCTTGTCAGGTGATCGCCCTTCACCTTAGATGACCGTCCCTCATCTTATCCCCAACATAGCAGTCGTCCCTTGCTAGGTGATCGTCCTTCACCTTTGATGACTGTTCCTCATCATTTATTTTCTTCAACCCGATGGTCGTCCCCATCATTTACCTTTAATCCCTAGAGGTTCTTATAACTTTACTTGATGGTCGTCTTCATCATGATCCCTATATTTCCCCAGCATGTCGGTCGTCCCGTCATTACTTTATCCCCGGCAGTCGTCCTCTGCTCGACGGTCGTCCTCCGTCGCCCGCACTTTATAATCATACTTTATTTTCTTTTACAATCTATGTCCCTTTTCTTCTTCATTCAGTGAGTGCAAATTTTGGACTGTCTTTGATATTCAACCACAAGTTATCTCGTTTGCCTGTTAAGCCGTCACTTACATCCTGCACAGCTAACTCATGTTTGAATAGGGGCAGCTGTAAACACCCCAAATTTGCCCTCACTCATTTCACCATGGCTTGTGTTTCTTTTCATATTGCATAAGTTCAATCATGTCATTATATTGCATTTTTGCTTCACTGCATTGATTCAAAGTCATTTGCATCTAGGGTTTGTGATCTGAGCAATCCCAGGGCCATCTGAGCCACTCCAAAGGTCTTCAATCATCTCAAGAGGGTCCATGTATGTTCAAGCATCATATTTTATCCTCCCAAGATCAAGGAAGTCAAAGAATCACAAGAACTAAGAAAGGCATGGAGGCAGAGCCAGGTTTAACTGCACAGATGACCTAGAATTAGGGTTTTGGTTTCAGAGGCCATAACTCCAAAAATTTTGGCCATTCTTGTTTCTATTGGTCTCTATATGGTATGAGGATCATGCATATCATTTTTCATGAAGAAATTCAATGGGGAAGGCATCTGATCAAAGGATGACTTCTTGAGCAAGTCAGTGCAAAATCAGGGCATCTGAGGCCTCCAAAGACCCAACCAAAGGGCATTCTCCATCATTTTGAATGTGTATGATCTTTATTTGAATATAGAAGATGTTAGAAGTTCACAAAATTGAATAATTTCAAGCCATTTGCAAAGTTGCCCTTTTGGGAAAGTGACTTATAATGTAAACTTGTCATTTTGGGAAAGTTTTTCAACCTCCTCTTTTTGATTCAAAAATGCCTCAAATGGGAAAACTTTGGTCATGAAAGTTGTAGAGTGAATCCTCCCATTTTCAAAAATTACAAGAACTCATTCTAATTCATTTTGGATCAAAAGTTATGGCTTGTCAAAGTTGGACAAAATCATGAAATTTCACTTAGGCACCAAAAGAGGAAAACTTGCAAATTCACATGCCAAGCCTTTATGTGACCTCTAATTGATTTCTATGCATTACACAAACATAAACCATGGCCTAAAATTCAGAATGCACCAAAGAATCTCCAAGTTTCATGACTTATGCTTTAAGAAATCACAAAGGGGCCAAAGTTGTACCAATTTGCAAAAGCTCATGTAACCATGCCTCTACTTGTTACAGTCCACAAAATCTGATCCATAGATACCCCATGATCTCAGCTGAACCAAGCCATGCCCCTATATCAGCCTCCCACTTGCCCATACCTCAAGTACAAGTCAAGTTGACATTTTGGCAACTTGCCCATACCAATCACCACAGGCCACCAACAACTCTCTGACCTATCCAAACTTGATACATGGACAAAATGGAACTCAACACACCACACAACCAAGCCTGAGCTCTCCCACAAGCCAGCATTCTCCAAAATCCCTCTTTATGCATTTTTCTTCGAATCTCAATACACAAGCCACAAACCTCAAAGCAAACTTCATAGAACCACACACATGATCCTCTGATCATTTCCCAACCATCATTTGATCCTGAAACCCTCCCAAACAAAAATACGATTTTTCACTCCCCTTGGTCAGAACTTCATCAATCTCTTAAACCAGCCATAAGAAATTCCAAACAAGCATTGCAAGCTTCTCAGGGGGTTCATTAAAGGCATCTTGGACCAAAGAAGCATCCAGAAAGCTCCAAAGATCAAAGCTCCAGTTCAGGTGAGCTCAAGAACAATTTTTCCAGAAACATGTTTTTAAGTTACTAATTGATTCTCCATGATTCACTGATAATGCTAATGTGATTGGTTTTGAAAATAGTCAAGTATTAAGCATGTATGAGCTCTCTGAAATTTTTTGACCTAGAACTAATTTGCTTCGATTCATCTTGAATATGTGAAATAAATTTGTTTTAGTGAGTGATTATTGTTGAGTGATGTATGGGGTTGGATTCTGGGCAGAGAGATTAGGTTTTAGAAGCTTGGGGAGAGAGATAGCAAAATCTCAGGGGAGATGTGGCCGGAGAAGATGACCGGAGGTCATTTCCGGCCACCTGAAGGTCATTAGTGCATTAATTGTGATTAGGGCTCAGTTTGAATGTGAGCCATAGATCCTGTTGACTTGGGTTGACCCGCGCGCGAATGAATGGCCCAGATCCATCATTAAAACCCTAATCCTATAATTAGATTTAATTAATTAGGTTTAACTTAAATCCAGTCAGTTTGAATAATAGCCCTAGGATCTGGCGCGGGTCAACTCCCTCCAAATCCATTTGAATGTGAGCCTCAGGATCTGTTGACTTCTCCATAAATTCATTTTATTTTATTTTGTTTCATATTTAACTTCCACGAATTATTAAGAATAGTAAAACATATTTAAAAATTCTGAAATTTTTTGTCAAGCATTTCATTAATTTTCAGAACCCAAAAATATTTTTATTTTTATTTTTTGCATTAAAAATCATTTTTAAATCATTTAAATGTTTATTTTTAATTAGTTAATGAAAATTAATTAATTAAAAATGCATTTAGGTATTTGAAAATCACCAAAAAATTCACATTGCATTTTGAAACATTTAGAAACATTATCAAACTCTCAAAACAAATTTCTTTTTGGTTCTTGACCTATTTTGACCTTTTTCATGGGAATTAAATTCATTTAAAGGCAATATTTTTGTTCAAACTTAGAAAAATCCATTCTGCCTAACCATGAAGAATTTGATAATGGTTCTTCTTGCATTGCATCCTTCATAGCATGTAGTTTTTAGGGTAAATTTGGTTGGAATTTATTTTTCATTTTCAATTTGTTTTGCATTTTTCATTGTGAGGTATCCAAAAACCCTAGTTGACTTGAGAAATTCATAACTCCCATTAGGTTAAGAGTTAGATCTCCTCCTTTGGGCAGTGAACTTGTGTAGGGTTAGAGTTCCTTTGATCTCAATTTCAATTTTTTATCTTGTCATTTGCTTCTGATTTTGAATTTTTGTGTTGTATGTTATGCATAAACCCTAATTTGTGCCTCTCTTTGCATCCATTTCTCATTTGCTTGCATTCAAGAGCTTGCCATGACATTTTATGCATCCACATGATTCATAAGACATCTTAGGACATTTTAGAATCATGTTTGATCATTGCATCACTCATTTGACATGTCATACTTTCATTGCATTTCATAAACTTTCATGAACTTTCATAGTTCAAAGCATGCTCCATATGCCTCCATTCTCTTGTATGCTCATATATATGCATCTTGCATGGGTTTACATCATCTCTTAGCATCATTAACATCATGTTCATGCTCCTGGTTTTGACTTTCATCTTTACACTCATTTCATTTTCATTTCATTTCACTTCTTTTGCTAACTTTTCAGGTGGTAAGTTGTTTTGAGAAGTGAATTTGCCTTCACTTCTCACAATCTCTTCTCATATCTTTTTATGATTTCATTGCTGCATTTTACCTTTGTATTAGAGTGAGCTTTCTCATTCATGCTCTCTCCCACTTTCTTCCTTCAAGCAACTTGTCTTCCTAAGTGAAGCAAGTTGTCTTGCTTCTCTCTGCTTCTTTCTCCTTTCATCTGCTTCTCTCCTTGGTGGCTCTTTGAAGATTCTTTCTTTCTTAAGCCTCATAAACCCTAGGAACAACCAAGCATGATCACAATTAGGGTTTAATTAGTCCCCCCATTAGTTTTACTTTTGTGTCATCTTTGTGTCTTCTCTCCTCACCTCATAATCAAGGACTAAACCCTAAAGGTTTTAAGGCTTTGTGATTAAGCTTATGTCTGCATCCTTCTATTAGGATGGAGTGTATAACTTTAATCCTAAGTGTCAAACCCTTAATGTGTTTAAACCCTTTAATCAATCCATCTAATAATCACTAAGACATCAAGCTTGTAACTTGTGCCTTGCATTAGGGTTCTAATTCTTCCTTAATTGGTTAAGAAGGACTAACCCTAGTGTTAATGGACAAGTCCCCCTCAAGTTGTCTTACCAACCATAAAATCACTTCTTCATCTTATCATTAACTAAAATCCTTTTAATAAAGGCTTTGTTTTGTTATGAGGTTAATCCCTAACCATGGATTAAGTTGAGGAGCCTTCCTCAGCTTAAATGTTCTCATCTATTATCCTTCTATTAGGATGGTGTAATGGGTCCATTAAATCCTTGATTATGGCTTAAACTCATTACTTAACACTAAACAAAAACACCAAAAACATCTAAATAAATGCAAGTAGGTTAATGATCTTAATCCTACATCATGGTGATTAAGTGTGAGGTGTTTACTTCATGCTTAAGGTATTCTCATTACTCCTAATCAGAGGGAAGATGTGATGAGTTTACTAGCCCTTGGTTTAGGCTTAAGCTCATTTTCTTATGACAAATACCAAAAAATCAATAAAAGATTGAAAACACAAAAACAAACAATAATCGTCTCCTCCGGGATTCTTTTCTCATCTCATTCACTCATAAACGAGAACTAGCTTCTTCCGTCTAATGCAAGACAGTTTGCACCTGAGCCAGACAGGTCATACACTTGAGCATAGACAAGTAAGCAGTCCACAAGTCAATTTATCTTTCAGTCTCTTTGAGTCGAACTACGGTGTTCTGACTTCCTCATTGCACGCGAGGATACGTAGGCATAACTTAACAGTTATCGAACAAAAGTCTCTGTATATTCCCCCTCCTTCCAGCATTACTCTTTAAGCCTCATAATCTTGAGCTTTACACTTCTTTCCAGCACTGACACTTCTCTTATACACTTCACATTTCTTTTACACTGACACTTGCATTCTTTCCAGCTTTGATACACAGATTGCACTGACACTTCCCCTTTAAAACACAAACTTTCAAGCGTGGATCCCGTCGAGTACGACGGACAATCTGGGTGATAATACCTTCCCAGGTTGTAACCAACCCCCTTTCTCAGTTTCTCTGGTTCGCAACCGTCTTATCCATCTTTCCACAGGTTTATGCAGCATTACCTTTCCTTCGGGATAAAAATGCCTAGCTGGCGACTCTATTCATTTCCTTCTCTTTCGCCGACCGTTCGCGTCTGTACCCCTTCTGACCTGGTATCATTTGGTGGGAGCGACATGGATGGTTAAGATTTCTTATCCCCTATGAATTCAGATGCAGTTAAAAAATACTTCGCATAAAATGACCCACTGGACATAAAAACAGAATGTAAGTCCAGGCAAAAATAGGGCATCCCGGCGAGTCAAAAACAGAATAAAAGACTCGGGCAAAAATAAGGGAAAATAAAGAAAAAAATGTACACCCGCTGAGTTGAAAAGCCACATTGGACAGCTCAGGCAAATATGGGCATCCCGGTGGATTGAAAACTCGAAAGGGCGATTCACGCAAAATAAGGGAATAAACGAACAACTGCATTCTGAATTCGTCTGTATCACTTGCAACACGGCAAACTTCGAAAGGTTAAAGCATCGGCCAGAATCAACTCTTTTTTAGAAAGCAAGATAAGAAGAACGTCAAGGTCATACGGGTCATAACAAAGGGAAGCTCACTGAAGCATCTTCAACATTGCCAACACCTTTATTTTTCTCAATTTGTAACAATCTCCTAATTTCAGGGGATTTGTTTCTTTGACTGTATTTGCCAATTCAGGGCACCAAGATTAATAAAATCAGATTTTTCAGTCACACTTCGTCTTGTACATTTCTGTCTCTTTTGCAAAGTGTCCAATATCCATGATATAATACTTGCATAAAACAGATGTGCCTTTCTAAATTACATGCTTGCAGGAGATGTATTTACTTTCAGGAATATCTAACTCCTATGACGGAATCTGGTAAGGGATACCTCGGGATACTTGTGCGTTTCTTTCTCCTAACAGGATTGTGGGAATTCAATGCGCGACATGGGGCATGCCAAACATACTTCCCCCTAACAGTATCTAGAATGTTTTTCCCTAGCAAAGTTGCCAAGGCATTACTTCTCCAACACATCTTCTTCAAGCAGCATCAAAAGGTGCTCATTTCCCCCAGCTGAGTTGTCAAGTCTCCTCATCCTCAGCAGGATCCTCACAGAAACCTCTAGGAAGATCGTTCAGTAATCATTCCTCCCCTAGAGTGTCGAATCTCTCATCTCCAGCAAAGACAGGGAACCATCTCCACACAGAGCTCCAGCCTCTCCCAAGAAGAGCAATGTCTGAAATTCTCACACAACAAAGTGACGAAAGCTTCCTCATCCCCAGTTGGGTTATCTCCTCACCGGATAGGTCTATCAGTGATCTAATCCCCAAGCAGAACCATACATCCTATCAGATCTACCAATGATCTCATCCCCAGCTGGGATATCGCATCAAGCAGATCAACCAGAGATCTTCACAGCAGCGGGATCCGAGTCCCGGATTGGTTTCACATAATCATAGCATTCGCATCATATTTCACCACAAAGTGTAGCATTCCGTTTAATACGGAGCATTGCGGCAAAAATCAAACATATTGCATGATCACAAGTCAGGTTCGAACCAGTCACCTGTATATACCAACAGTATCTCATCAGCAACATACAAAATATATCCCTTGCACATAAAAGCCAAAGCGTCCCCTTTGCACTCTCAAAATACATATACATGCTCCTTTTGATACCCGTCTGTGTCATCATTCCCCAGTAAAGTAGCCATAACACTTTCTACCAAAAGATATTGTTCCTTCTCGACGCTTGTCCGTGTCACCTCATAATTCCCCGCAGAAAGCCAAAACGTCCCCTTTGCACTCACAAACACATGTTCATATATACTTTCGACACTCGTCCAAACCAATGCTTATACACTCTCATGACACCCGATCGTGTCACCTATCCCCATCACAGTTGCCCAAAACACTTGTTTATAATACTTCTTTTGACACCCGTCCGTGTCATCTTATCCCCACAGGTTGCCAGAATACACTCATAACTTGTACACTTTCTCTTCTGATACTCGTCCGTATCATGGTCTTAAGGATGCTTGTCCGCATCTTTAATCTATACACAGCGTCAAAACACTTATACTTGTTTATTTCGGAAAGCGTAAGCACTCGTCCCTGTTTACCATCGACCAGCAAATCGCCAGCAAAACAACTTTTTCTATCTGACATTTGTCCTATGTCATGATACTTTCGGCAGCCGTACCCTGCCAGGTGATCGTCCTTTCACCTTCGGATGACCGTCCCTCATCCTTTCCCCAGCGGAATCTCCATTATTGGAACCCTTTTCTATCCGACATTCGTCCTATGTCGTGATACGTTCGGCAGCCGTACCCTGCCAGGTGATCATCCTTCACCTTGGATGACCGTCCCTCATCCTTATCCCCAACAGAGCAGCCGTCCCCTTCTAGGTGATCGTCCTTCACCTTTTGATGATTTTCCTTCATCATTTTATCTGATGGTCGTCCCCATTGTTGATCTTGTTATTTGACATTCGTCATATGTCATGATAAACCCTGAGAGCAGCCGTACCCTGCTAGGTGATCATCCTTCACCTCTTGGTGATCGTCCTTCGTCATGCTTATCCGATGGCCATCCCCATCGTCGACCTTTTCTATCTGACATTCGTCCTATGTCGTGATAAAGAGCAGTCGTCTCCTGCTAGGTGATCGTCCTTCACCTTTGATGATCGTCCCTCATCATTATTTCATTTATTCTTTGAACCGAGGGTCGTCCCCATCGTTGTTTACTTTTACTTTCCAAGCCTGATGGTCGTCCCCATCATTGCCTTTATCTTTAAATCGCCAGAAAATCTTGATGGCCATCCCCATCATAATCCCTTTATTTCCCCAGCATGTTGGTCGTCCCCGTCATTGCTTTATCCCCAGCAGTCGTCCTCTGCTCAATGGTCGTCCTCCACCGCCCGCACTTTACAAATCATACTATACTTTCCTTTCACAACTTATATCCCTTTTATTCTTCACCCCAGTGAGTGCAAATTTTGGACTGTCTTTGGTATTTAACCACAAGTTATCTTGTTCGTCTGTTAAGCCCGTCGCTTACATCCTGCACAGCTAACTCGTGTTTGAATAGGGGCAGCTGTAAACACCCCAAATGTGTCCTCACTAAGTTCACATCATGGCTTTTGATATTTCATCTTTTCATAAATTTAAGCATATCATATCATATTGCATTTTTGTTTTATCTGCATTAGTTCAAGTTCATCTGCATCTAGGGTTTGTGATCTGAGCAATCCAGGACCCATCTGATCCACCCCAAAGGTATTCAATCATCTCAAGAGGGTCCATGTATGTACAATCATCATATTATATCCTCCAAAGATCAAGGAAGTCAAAGAATCACAAGAACTTGCAAAGCATGGAAGCAGAGCCAGGGTTTAACTGCACAGATGACCTGAAATTAGGGTTTTTGTTTCAGAGGCCATAACTCCAAATTTTTTGGTCATTCTTGTTTCTATTGGTCTCAATATGTTATAAGGATCATGTATACCAAGTTTGATGAAGAAATTCATTGTGAAAGTCATCTGATCATTGGGTAACTTCTTGAGCAAGTCAGAGCAAAATCAGGGCATCTGAGGCCCCCCCACAATGGAACCAAAGTGGATTTTTCATCAAATTGAAGTTATATGATCTTTATTTGATCATTGAAGTGCTTGGAAGTTCATAAAATTGAAGAAAAGTGAGCTAAACCAAAAGTTGCCAAAAATGGAAATGACTTGTAATGTAAACTTTCCATTTTAGGAATGTTTTTCAACCTCCTCTTTTTCAACCAAAAATGCTTCAAGTGAAAAATTGTTGGTCATGAAAGTTATAGACTGGATCATTCCCTTTTCAAAAAGTACAAGAACAAGACCTAATTCATTTTGGAACTCAAGATATGGCTTGTCAAAGTTGGCAAAAATCCCATAATTTTCAAGAATGCACCAAAAGGGATTCTTTGCAAAACCACTTGCCAAGGCTTTTTGTTACTTCAAACACACTTCTATGTATCATAACATCATAGTGCATTGCTTTAAGATCAGAATTGCCCAAATAATGGCATCATTCCATGCCTTGAACATCAAGAATTCTCAAAGGGGCCAAAACTTCACATAATTACAAAACACCACATAACTTTGCTCCCACTTGCTGAATTGCGCCAAGACTGATTTTGTGGACATCCTTGAACTCAGTTGCGCATGGACAAGCCAATGAGCCAGCTACACCATTGCCCATACCTCAAGTACAACACTTTTGACTTTTTGGCAAAAACACCCATACCAATCACAACAGTCCACCACCCACTCTCTGCCCAATCCAGAATCTACAAGCATGCTCTAAGGACTCATTTTCATAACACACACAAGCCTAACACTCCAAGAACTTAGCATTACCAAAAATCATCCCTTTTGCATTTTCCTTCAAAGCTCTCAGCTCACTCACTCAATCTTCAAACCAATTTCACCATTGATCTCAAAATCACTCACTGACCACAAAGCAACCATTAAACCAGCCAAGAACACCCCATACACAAAACACGATTCTTGGCCAGTTCAGTTGCTACAGCACAAACCAGCCATTCTCAAAGCCTTTGAAGCATTCCATTAGTCTCAGGAGGTCAAAGGGAGTCATTTTGCACAAAGGAAGTGGCCAGAAAGTTCAAGTTTGGAAAGCTTCATCTCAGGTAGTCATCTGAAATCATTTTTCCATAACTCATATTTTATGTTCCATTAAGAAAGAGCATGCTTCACTGATCACTCTGAGCTTTGTATTTTCGAAAATGGTTAAGAAATGAGTTTGTATGAATGTTCTGAAAGTTTTGCCATTTTTAATCTTTCCTTCGAATCTTGAGTTTGAGCAAGAATAAATTTGTTTTAGCGGTGGATTTGAGTTCAGGGAGATGAGGGGAGTTGATCTGGAGCTTTAGAGCTCCAAAAATGACCTAGAGATGAAGATTTGAGTTTGCTCAGGGAGGGTGTGGCCGGAGAAGACGACCGGAGGTCTTTTCCGGCCACATGAAAGTGATTAATGACTAATTAAGGTTAGGGCTAAGTTTAAATAGGGACCCTTGGATCTCTCCTCCCCGCGTGTGTTGTGTGGCCAGGATTAGTTCATTAACATTTAATCAGGATTAAATATTTAATTAATTAGGTTTAAGTGGATTTGAATATGGACCATTAGATGTGGCGCGTAGTCAACTAGGATTTCCCCAGAATCAATGACAACCCTTGGATGCGCATACTTCTGTTTATTTTAATTTTTATTTCATTTTTCTCATTTTATTTTATACCATTTATTTAAAATAGCAAGAAAATTCTAAAAATTATTTTGTTCGGCATTTTTATTTCAAATAATTTTTTTAACCCAAAAATATTTTTATTTTTATTTTTCACATTAAAAAATCATTTTTAAAACATTTAATTGTTTATTTTAA
Source organism: Lathyrus aphaca (assembly GCA_963966055.1). Lineage (NCBI taxonomy): Eukaryota > Viridiplantae > Streptophyta > Magnoliopsida > Fabales > Fabaceae > Lathyrus > Lathyrus aphaca. The sequence continues at coordinate 439,633,873 of OZ014522.1, read as the reverse complement.
TTAATTAATGGGAATTAATTAATTAAAATATCATTTAGGTTTCTAAAAATCCCAAAAAAAAATCACATTGCATCTTTAAACATTTAGAGACATTATCATACCATCCACACAAATTTATTTTTGGTTTTGAACCATCTTTGATAATTTTCTTGAATTTAGGGTTCATAAAATTCCTATTTTAGAACCCTAACTTCAAGAATTCTTTTCTGCCTAACCAAGAATGGTATGACAATGGTTCTTTTTGCATTGATCTTCATTTGACATATAGTATCTAGCATAACTTTGTCACAAATTTATTCTGTATTTTTGAATTGATTTGCATTTTTTCCCTTTAGGTACCTTAAAACCCTAGATAACTTAGAAAAACATAACTTTCATTAGGTTAAGAGTTAGGTCTTCTCCTTTGGGGTGTGATATCATATGGGGTTAGGGTTCCTTTGATTGCATTTTAAATTTTTTATCTTTTCATTTGCTTCTGTTTTTGGTTTTTGCATCTCATGTTGTATGAAAACCCTAATTTCCCATCTTCCTTTGCATACATCTTGCATAAGCATTCATATAAGAGCTTTCCATGACATTCCTTGCATCCAAATGACTTCTAAGACATCTTAGGACACATTAGAATCATTCTTGATCATTTCTTCATCCATTTACCATGTTATGCATTCATTACATTCCATGAACATTCATGAACTTTCATGCTTCCTCCATGCTTCATTTGCATTCTCATCTCTTGTATGATCATCCATAGCATTTGGTATGCCTTTGCATCATATCTTAGCATCATTTTCATCATGAACATGCTTCTGGTTTTGGTTTGTATCCTTGCATCCATTTCATTTTCATTTCATTCTTTCTTTTATGCTAACCATTTCAGGTGGTAAGTACATTGAGAAGTGAATTTGCCTTTGTTGCACCCCAAAATTTGCCCTCACAATACAAGGCTTTGTGTGCTAAGAAGGTTCACAAGGTTCACAAGATTTACAATACTTTCAAGACCTTACATGAGGTTCATGAAGTCTACAAGTCACTTCATGAAGGTTCACAAGGTTCACAAGTTTCCTAATGCTCTCAATACCTTTCAGGAGGTTCATGAGGTCTACAAGTCACTTCATGAAGGTTCACAAGGTTCACAAGATTCACAATGTTTTCAATACCTTTCATGAGGCTCATGAAGTCTACAAGGCACTTCATGAAGGTTCACAAGGTTCACAAGCTTCACAAGCTTCACAAGCTTCACAATACCTTTCATGAGGCTCATGAAGTCTACAAGGCACTTCATGAAGGTTCACAAGGTTCACAAGCTTCACAAGCTTCACAATACCTCCCATGAGTATCAAAAGACATTTTATGATGGTTCACAAGGTTCACAAAGTTCACAATTGGTCAAAAGGGTTGACAATTCCCTCAGACAATGCATCTCCTAAGCAGTGCATCCAAAACTAGGGTTTTGACTTTAATCAGGCTAAATGGACTTCCAAGACTTAAAGTGAGCTTCATAATATCTTATATGTGTGTAAGAACCCCCATGACAAGTTTCAAGACTTTTCTCAAAGGTTTGCTTAGTCAGATGATCAGATAAGTCAAAATCAGTCAAAGCAGTTAAAAAGTCAAACTGAGGTCAACTGTGGTCAAACCAAAGTCAAACTTCATGATTTTTTGCCAACATCAAGTATATGGAGTAAAATTAATCATTTGATCAAGGGTTGATCATGATTCATCAAGGAGATTCCAGATCATCAAGAATCAGGAGTTTCTAAATTAGGGTTTCCTTAGTAAAAGTCAACTGAACTTTGACCAGCCATAACTTTCACATACTTCATCACCAAGTCTCCATCCAAATCTCATTTTGAAGGAAATTGAATTCTCTACAACTTTGTGTCTCACAAGCCAAGCCCAAAAATGCTTCATTTGGAAGGTATGAGCTAAGACATTATAGGTCCTTTTGAAAGTCAACAAAAAGTCAACAACTTCAAAAGGGCATAACTTGAGATTGGTAAATGATATGGACATGAAACCAGTGGGGTTGGTTAGAGGACTCTTCAAGATTTCCAAAATGTCCAAGAACACCCTCATACCATTAAAATTGAAGGATGTGTGCCCTTGCAAAGTTGGGAAATTTTGAGTTGGTTTATGATGAAAAAGGAGGTCTAAAACCAATTTCTTCCAAATGGGCTTGCCAAATAATGACCCAACCCATACAATGACTTCATGCACGACCCAAACCATTAAAAATCAGATTTTTTATTATTTTATTTTTATTTATTTTGATTTAATTCATTAAAAATCATTTTAAATAAAAATAAAATATGAAAATGTAAGATATGATTGAGATTAAGCTTCTAGAAAGTCTTAAATATTGATTTGAATTGAAGAGGAAAGAAATCATGAGATTTGGCCAAAAATAGCAAGCATTCACACATGAATATTTGATTTTTAAGGCATGATCATTATGGATCTTTTCATATCAAATTCTTCACATAACCAATCAATTTTTTGACCTAAAATCAATCACCTATAAGTACTAAACTCATTGCAATCACAAAGACACGGATTCCACTGCCCTAAGAGTAAGTTCACTTTGTTCAAAAACCTCTCCATAGCTCACATTCGGATTCTTTGATTCAGGACATTTGAAGGTAAAACAAGAACATAGAAAGACTCCTTGGACTTCCTTGATCATGAATCATCACTCATATGCATCAAAACTATGCCATATTGCTCAACCCGAAGCTTGCTTGTTCTTAAAAATAATTTTTTCGATTCCATTAATTTATGGCTTTTCATTGAATTTTGTTTGCATAATCTTGTTTGTGATGTTGTGTATATCGTTTCTGGACAAATGAACCAAAGTTCCATGGCTTGAATCAGAATCCACCATAGTTAGGGTTTCGGCCAAGAATTAGGGTTTTATGATTTACGAAACATAAATGAATTCTAAGATCATGGATTGATTCAAATGGACCTCTGGACTATGTTTGTGGATTCAATTTTGTGAAATTTTACAGTTTTGTTGATCATTGGCTTTCGTAGGTTTTGTTGCCATTCTGTTTTCGCAGGAAAATTCGTGGTTGAGTTCGCAGGTAAAATCGCAGGTCATGAGGTTGAAGAAGAAGCTGTTGGCGCGTTCAGAAAAATTCAAATTGTGTTTAAAATATTTTATGTTATCTTGTTGGTTTGTTATCACCACAGGTTGTGTGGCCCAGTGGAAAGCCAGGCGTGCGTTTGATGAGAGGGCGATGGATCGAAACCTGGCTGTGACAAATATTTTTGTGTTTTCTCATTTATACGTTGAACATAATATATTATTATTACTTAATGGTTTGTAAACAGAATTGCTCATCTAGCTGGGTTGGTCTTGTGTATGCGTGTTAGCTTCAAAGGTCCTGGGTTCAATCCTCCCCCAGGCCTTTTGCTTCTATTTATTTTTCCTGATTTTTCCAGACAAGAAACAAAACCAATTTCACTCTCTCTTCTATTGGTTATGCGCATGGTATCCTGGTGGTTGTTGTTGTTGCTGGTAAGCAGGATGTCATGGGTTCAAACCCAACCAAGGTAAGTTCTTTTTACCATTTTTCTGTTTTAATTTATTTAACTAATTTGCTTAATTGTTTTCTTATTTATTAATTAAAAAATAAATTATGCATGTATATATATTTAAATAACATCTAAAATAATACTTATATTTTCTAAAGTTCTAAATGTTTATTTTCTTAATTCAATTTTTTTTTTATTGTAATGTAATTTAATTATAATATATATATTTATTGAAAACCCTTAAATATTTTTCTAAACAAACCCTAATTTTAGAAACCCTAGTTTATCTTTTTCTAAATAATTATTAAAAACCTAATTTTTATTTTCTAATTTTTAATATAATTATCATGTACATATTTATTTAATATGATTAATTTTTGTAAATATAATTATAATCTATTTTCTTTATATAATATGTAAATATTTTTATAATTTGTTTGTAATCTAAATTATATATATAAATAATTTTTAATATGTGTTTAGAAATAATTGAACCTATGATATTTTAATTTTGTAATTATAATATGTTTAAAAATAAGTTAATAATTTGTACATAAATTAAAATATTATAATAATTATTTAATTGTTCATATTTCTTCTTATTTCTAAATAATTGTCTATATTAAAAATTTTTCTTTTGTTTATTATTTTAATATTTTTGCTAATTCCATTTATTTTAATTATTGTTATTATTACTAACCATATTATTACTAATCCATTTATTTTATTATTATGCTTATTATTATTATTTCACTAACCTTATTTATTTTTGATTTTAATTATTATTATTACTAACCCCTATTATATTTATTATTGCCTATTTATTTATTTTTGCTTATTATTTATATTTATTTATTTGCTATTTATTTTAATTGCTCATTATAATTATTGTAATTGTTCCTTGGTGTAATTTTTGTAAATATTTAAATTATTTTATTTTTATGTCATGGTTAGTAAAATAGGGAGTGTAAACATGTATAATATTTAAAAATTAAATTTAGATCATTTTAGTTATAAGATAAATTAAATTAAACACTCACACACGTAAGTCGATTTTTAATCGCCATCTCACTTTCTAGGGTTACCTCTCAATGTTGCCTAATCATAAGGTCAAGTGGGGTGTATAAAGCAAGTCCCTTAAAAAGAAAAGTCATCAAGTCCCTTAAATGGTTGCCTTTATAAAAGATATTGTCCCTTTCGAATAATGATGACAGTCCCTCCTAATTGCTTAACACACCCTACAGTTGCCTTCATTAAACAGATGTCCCTTCATACGTCCCTCACATCCAATGTAATGACTACCTATTCCTTAATAATAGGGATAGTCTTACCATTTAAAGGATAAAGAACGGAAAGACTTAAAAATTAGGGTAGGTTCCTCATAGTTACTTGCTCACTATTTCAAATCTCAAACACCTCACAAATTTCAAACAATTTTCAAAGTACAAGTTCATTATCAAACTCTTATGAAAATTTCTATTCACACACTACACTTTTAAAAAACAATTCAAAGTGAGTTAAGTAACTAAGAGCCCATGGATAACCATGGATGTAAAGGGTGCTAACACCTTCCCTTTACATAACCTACCCCCCGGACCCAAAAATCTTTTAAAAAGGTCTTTCCTGTTCTTTTATGCCTTTCCTTTGGATAAAATAAAAGTTGGTGGCGACTCTTGCTATCCGCAACATAACTAAAGTCAGTTCTCCCACCGTGTTACAGCCTTCACTTGTCACAATCTCTTCTCTTCCTCTCTTATGCATTCATTGCTGCATTTTATCTTTGCTTTAGAGTGAGCTTGCTCATTCATGTTCTTCCTTCACTTTCATTCTTGAAGTAAGTTAGCTTGTTTCTTCTGCTTCTCCTCCTTTCATCTGCTTCTTCCTTGGTGGCTTTTCTTGAAGATCTCTTGCAAGCCTCATAAACCCTAGGAACACCCAAGCATGTTAACAATTAGGGTTTGATTAGTCCCCCATTAGTTTTACATTTGTGTAATCTTTTGTGTCTCTCTTCTCATCTCATAATCAGAGACTAAACCTTTAAGGTTTTAAGGCTTTATGATTAAGATTATGCCTGCATCCTTCTCTTAGGATGGAGTGTATGACTTTAATCCTTAGTGTAAACCCTTAATGTGTTTAAATCTCTTAATCAATCCACCTAATAATCACTAAGACAATAAGCTTGTAACTTGGGCCTTGCATTAGGGTTCTAATTCTTCCTTAATTGGTTAAGAAGGACTAACCCTAGTGTTAATGGACAAGTCCCCCTCAAGTTGTCTTACAAATCATAAAATTCACTTCTTAATCTTACCATTATTTAAAATCCACTTTAATAAAGGCTTTGTTTTGTCATGAGGTTAATCCCTAATCATGGATTAAGTTGACATATCTTCCTCAGCTTAAATGTTCTCATCTATTATCCTTCTATTAGGATGGTGTAGTGGGTCCATTAAATCCTTGATTACGGCTTAAACTCATTACTTAACACTACACAAAAACTCAAAAAACATCTAAATAATCACAAGTAGGTTAATGATCTTAATCCTACACTATGGTGATTAAGTTTGAGGTGCTTACTTCATACTTATGGTATTCTCATTACCCCTAATCAGAGGGAAGATGTGATGAGTTTATTAACCCTTGGTTTAGGCTTAAGCTCATTAACTTATGACAAACACAAAAAGCAATAAAATATTGAAAACACAAAAACAAACAATAATCGTCTCCTCCGGGATTCTTTTCTCATCTCATTCACTCACAAACGAGAACTCGCTTCTTCCGTCTAATGCAAGACAGTTAGCACCTGAGCCAGACATGGCATACACTTGAGCATAGACAAGTAAGCAGTCCATCAGTCAATTTATCTTTCCAGTCTCTTTGAGTCGAACTACGGTGTTCTGACTTCCTCATTGCACGAGAGGATATGTAGGCATAACTTAATTGTTATCGAACAAAAGTCTCTGTATATTCCCCCTCTTCCAGCATTATTCTTTAAGCCTCATTCCTGAGTACCTCACTTCACATCTCTTTTGCACTGACACCTGTACATTCCTTTTCCAGCTTTTTGCACCCAGATAGCACTGACACTTACCCCTTTTAAACACAAACGTTCAAGCGTGGATCCCGTCGAGTACGACGGACAATCTGGGTGCTAATACCTTCCCAGGTTGTAACCAACCCCCTTTCTCAGTTTCTCTGGTTCGCGACCGTCTTATTCATCTCTTTCTAGGTTTATGCAGCATTTCCTTTCCTTACGGATAAAAATGCATAGTTGGCGACTCTTTTCAGTTCATCTTCATGTTCTCTCTCTTTCGCCGACCGTTCGCGTCTGTACCCTGTCTAACCCGGTGTCATTTGGTGGGAGCAACACTCCCTACCTTCATCTCTGTTGGGTAATGAAGAATTCTCCTGTACTGCAAGAGATAGTGAAGACTCTGGTGTGGGAATACTCCTCCCTTGAATTAAGACTATCTGCCAGGGGAGAGCATCATCCGCCTTTTGTTACTTCGTTGGAGAAGATTTCAATTCTCACCCTACTGGGGATGTCAACTGAGAATACTCCCTGCTGAAGCTACAACTTTGGATCACCTCCTACTGAGATGGAGAGGTAAGCAACGCCTCGTGTTGGGATGAGAGAACGCATCATCTCATGCTAGGGATAATAGATGTAAGGCGTCTCATGTTGGGGATGAGAGATAATTATCCCCTTCTGCTCGGGAAATACCCTTCTTTTTTCTGCTCTACTGGAGAAGGGATAGCCTGATGAGACTTGATGAGGAATCTCGCTCAATGAAACCTGCTAAGGAAAGGTCTCCTGAAGTTCTGTACTGGAAATGGCTTTGCTTGCAACACCTATACCTGCATAAACACAACTAATAGTACATGCGAAATGAGAGTCAGTTTGGCCTGCATGCCCCGGGTTCATAGTCTGAATCACCATCCTTGTTACTCAACACATCAGATATATGTCAAGTTTTTTTACTCTCATTCCCATATTGTAAATCATTCATGTATCCATAATGCAATTTTTATCACAGTTTGTTGGATGTTATTGCAATCAATCAATGGTAGATGAAAAACAAAAACAAACAAAAGCAAATCTGAATGAAATTGCACTTTTATTGATTGGAAATTGGCCATGAATAAGAATTACACCGGGAAGCAATCCCTGGAAAGAGGATATTGCATAAAAGGAAAATAAATTATCCTAATGGCGATGTGAAAATCAGATCTCATCAAGCTCCTACCCGGCTATGACTTTTACGTCCTCAAGACGCTCCACGTGCTTCTCTTTGGAGGAAGACAATTGGATTGATTCTTAACCGTCAGGTTGTCCTTGATTGCTGATGACGAATCCCAGATCTCGCAGATCGCGGTTGTTCGGTTTAGTCCCTCTTTTGCGTGGATCTCCCTTTCGGGTTTTCAATCCACCGGGATACCCTTTTTTTCCTGAGCTGTCCGATGTGGGTTTTCAGCTCAGTGGGTGTACATTTTTTCAAATATTTCCCTAATTTTTGCCCGAGCCTATTATTTTGTTTTTGGCTCACCTGGATGCCCTTTTTTTCCTGGATTCTCATTCTGATTTTATCTAGCAGGTCTCTTTATACGAAGTATTTTCTAACTGCACCTGCGTTGACAGGGGATTGGAAGTCTTCGCCATCCATGGTTGTTAACATCAAGGCTCCGCCCGAGAAGACCTTTTTAACCACAAATGGACCTTCATAGTTGGGTGTCCACATGCCCCTATGATCTGTAATAGGAGGAAGGATCCTTTTCAGCACTAAGTCGCCGGGTATGTATCGTTGAGGGCATATTTTCTAGTCAAATGTCTATTTCATTTGCCGTTGATACAACTGTCCATGGCATACAGCTGCTAGGAATTTATCTTCAATGAGGTTTAACTAATTGTACCTGGCTCGAAGCCACTCAGCTTCGTCAAGCTTCACATCCATCATTAACCTCAGTGAATGGATCTTGACTTCAACTGGTAGGACTGCCTCCATATCGTACACAAGCGAGATTGGGGTTGCCCCGGTTGAGGTGCGCATAGATGTTCAGTACCCATGCAGTGCAAACAGCAACATCTCATGCCAATATTTGTACGTCACAACCAACTTCTGCACGATCTTTTTGATGATCTTGTTGGATGCATCGACGGTGTCATTCATCTTCAGGTGGTACGGCGAAGAGTTGTGATGCTCGATCTTGAAATCCCGACATAGATCTGCCATCATCTTATTGTTGAGATTGGAACCATTGTCAGTAATGATTCTCTCAGGAATTCTATATCGGCAGATGATGTCCCTTTTAATGAAACGGGCTACCACCTGTTTAGTGACATTGGCATAAGACGCCGCTTCGACCTACTTCGTGAAATAGTCTATGGAAACTAGGATGAAGCGGTGACCGTTAGAAGCAGTTGGCTCAATCTTTCCAATCATATTAATGCCCCACATGGCGAAGGGCCAAAGTGAAGACATGACACTCAACGAATTTGGAGGCACATGCACCTTATCAGCGTAAATTTGGCACTTGTGGCACTTGCAGGAGTATTTACAGCAATCAGATTCCATGGTAATCCAATAATACCCCGACCTTAGAAGTTTCTTTGCCATGGCATGTCCTCCAGCATGGGTACAGAAGGAGCCTTCGTGAACTTCTTGCATCAACAAGTCTGCTTTGTGTCTATCCACGCATCTGAGCAAGACCATGTCGAAGTTCCGTTTATAGAGCACATCATCTTGGTTTAAGAAGAACTCGCCTGCCAACCTCCTAAGGGTCTTTTTGTCTTTATTGGATGCCCTTGCTGGGTATTCTTGAGATTTCAGAAAGCACTTGATATCGTAGTACCAAGGTTTGTCATCATTAGCCCAATCAACTACAAACACATATGTCGGTCTCTCGAGACGAGATACATCGATTATGGGCATATAATTCTCTTGGTGAACCTTGATCTTGGAAGATAAGGTTGCCAAGTCATCAACAAATTGATTCTCGTCCCGAGGTATATAGTGCAGCTTAACCTTCGTGAAGAAGGTTAGCAACCTTCGGGTATAGTCCATATAGGGAATCAAATGAGGTTGATGAACCAGTCATTTTACGTTAAACTGATTGATGGATAAAGCCAAATCACTGAAGATCTTGAGGTTCTTGATTCTCAAACCAATTGCTTCCTCGATCCCTATTATGCAGGCTTCGTACTCTGCTTCATTGTTGGTGCACTCAAATGTCAACCGGGAAGTGAAGGGCATATGGATCCCTGCCGGCAAGATAATAATAACACCAACTCCACTTCCGTTCATGTTAACGGCTCTGTCAAACATCAGACTCCATTTGGATTCGGGGTATGGCCCCTCCTACGAGAGTGGTTCTTCACAGTCTTTCGACTTGAGGAACATGATGTCCTCATCCGGGAACTCGAACCTCATTGGCTGGTAATCCTCAATCGGCTGCTGGGCCAGATAATTTGATAATACACTTCGTTGATAGCTTTTTGTGAAGTATTTTGGATATCGTATTTTGTCAGAGTCATTTGCCATCGAGCTACTCTTCCGATTAGAGCTGGTTTTTCAAATATGTATTTTACGGGGGTCCATCTTGAAAATCAACAGAGTGGTATGAGTCAGCATGTACTATCTTAGTCGGCGAGCAGTCTATGCCAAAGTGCAGTAAGTGTTTTCGAGCAGTGAGTATCGTGTCTCACAGTCGGTAAACTTTTTGCTAAGGTAATAGATTGCATGCTCTTTTTGACCTGACTCGTCTTGCTGACCTAGCACATAGCCCATTAATCCCTCGAGCACTATGAGTTACATTATCAAAGGTCTCCCTGGAACTAGAGGCATGAGAATCGGAGGTTCTTGCAGATACTCCTTGATTAGGTCGAAAGCTAATTGGCAGTCATCATTCCAAGTGATGGTCTGATTCTTCCTCATAAGTTTGAAAATAGGCTCACACGTGGCCATTAGGTGAGAGATGAACCTTGCAATGTAGTTCAACCTTCCTAAGAAACCACGTACTTCCTTCTCGGTTCTTAGTTCAGGCATCTCTTGTATTGCTTTCACCTTCGCAGGTTCGACCTCAGTCCCCCTCTCACTGACGATATAGCCCAGAAGCTTTCCGGAACATACCCAGAATATGCACTTGTTCAGTTCAATCTCAATCTGAACTTCTAAAGCCTGTCAAATAGCTTGGCTAGGTTAACTAGATTTTATTCTTCTGTTTGTGACTTTGTAATCATGTCATCAACGTAGACCTCGATCTCGTGATGAATCATGTCGTGGAATAAAGTCACCATCACCCATTGGTATGTTGCTCCAACATTTTTCGTACCAAATGACATTACCTTGTAACAGAAGGTGCCCCATGGGGTGATGAAAGTTGTCTTTTCCATGTCATCTGGCGACATCTTGATTTGATTATAGCCTGAAAAGCCATCCATGAAGGAAAACATAGAGAATTGGGCAGTGTTGTCAACTAGCACGTCAATATATGGGAATGGGAAGTTATCTTTAGGGCTTTCCCGATTCAAGTTCCAATAATCCACACACATTCCGACCTTACCATCCTTTTTAGGATCTGGCACAATATTTTCAACCCATGGAGGGTAACTCGTCACGGCCAGGAATTCGGCATCAAACTGCTTTTTCACCTCTTCCTTGATTTTGATAGCCATGTCGGGTCGAGTTCTCCTCAGTTTCTGCTTCACCGACGGGAAATCTTCTTTGAGTGGCAGCTTGTGCACTACGATATCGGTTTCCAACCCTGGCATGTCCTGATAAGACCAGGCGAAGATGTCAACATATTCACAGAGCATGGAAATCAATCGGTTATTGATATAATCTTCCAATGCAGCTCCGATCTTGACCTCTTTTTTGTCCTCTTCAATAACCAGGTTCACCATTTCAATGGCCTCTTCGTGCGGTTGAATCACCCTCTCCTCTTGCTTGAGCATTCCGACTAATTCTTCGGGTAATTCACAATCTTCTTCACCTTCCTCGTCCGCTAGGTAAATTGGATTGTCAGAGTCATATTGAGCCATAGCAAGTTCGTCACTGATGATACCTGATGAGGTACATCTGCATGAATGATGATTCTTGCTAGATTTAGAAAGAGTGGGAGACATGGAAAAACATTGCCATTTATTTTTAAAAACAAAAATAAAATGAAAGACAAGGAAAACCATGAATGAATGCCAAAACGTCCATTTTATTAATGATGATGTTATTGCATTATGAAATGATGAACCCTTACAATGAGCCACTATGCCCCAAGAAAGGCATAGAGTTTTCACACAAAAGAATAAAAACACAAGGCTATTACTCTTCTCGTTGAGTGATAGAGATGATCGCTTTGGCTGACCAGTTGTTGAGTTGTATACCCGGGACGCAAGGCTTTATCCACTCGTCCAGTTCACAATCACTATCAACTGTTTCATCCTGCACGGCGAAGATGCTACCATGATCAAACCATCCTGCACTGGTGAAGGTAATCGGGCCTTTTCAAACTCTAGAGCTCTGATATGGCATCGATTGGTCAGTATTATAGCCAACCCCAAACATATCCTTCTTCTTCGGAACTTCAATCGTTTTTCCCCAACCATCATTCATACAGGACTCCAACACCTCCAAGGCTTTCTTGTAGGATGCTATGGACGCTCCTTTCTTCCTGTCCTCTGATAAGGCGGTTGATGACGATGTACCCTCGATTCTGACGGGCTCAAAGGCTTGATAAGGAGTTTCAACAATTTCTCCATCCATATCTACATATTTGAACGAATCCATGTGACTGAGGAAGATATCTTCTTCCCGTACATTCTAACGATCTGGCCTTTCCATACAAACTTGAGCTTCTGGTGGAAGGTTGAAGACACAGCCCCTGCTGCATGTATCCAGGGTCGTCCCAATAAATAGTTGTAAGCTGGTTAGATATCCATAACATAAAAGGTAGTATTGAAAACCTATGGCCCTACCTTATTTGCTAGTTCCACCTCTCCAAAGACAGATCTTTTTGAGCCATCAAATGCACGGACCACCAAGTCGCTCGGTCTAAGCAAAACCCCGTCATAGTCCAACTTAATCAGTGTTTTCTTCGGCATCACGTTCAGGGATTGCCCTATATCCACAAGTACATGAGAGAGCACAATTTCGTTGCATTCCATAGAAATGTGTAGAGCTCGATTATGGTTGTGTCCCTCAATGGTTAAATCCATATCCGTAAACCCTAAACCATGGTTGGCTTTCACACTTGACACCACCGTCTCAAGCTGGTTTACTGATATATCCCGCGGTATGTAGGCATTGTTTCGAATCTTCAACAGAGCTTTACGGTGTGAGTCTTAACACATCAACAAGGACAAGATTGAAATCTTGGAGGATGTTTGCTGCAAGTGATCAACTATCTTGTAATCACTATTTTTAATGATTCTCAGAATTTCCTCCGCTTCTTTTTCAAAACTGATATCAGGCTCTAGAGTTGGCGCAGGAGCATTATTTGTCACATGCTGCTTGCCCATGGCTCTGGCTTGAGCCTCTGCACTGTCCCTTGGTGGCACCACACTATTTCTTAATGTTTCAGGAGGAAATAATCTCCCACTCCTGGTGAACCCTCCAACTCCAACATTTTCAACTTGGTGCTGAGCTGAGATGGAAGAGGTCAAATCCTGCTTCTGAACATTATAATAAACTTCTGTCCAATTGGACCATGGGAATTCCGTTTCGCTTTGGTATGGAATTCCGTTTCGCTTTGGTATGGAATTGGTCCAGGAGTTGTGAACTTGTACCAGATTATAGTAGATATTCACAATTGACATTTCATCTTCCTTCACAATTCTGTCAAATTGGATATTGACATCGTCAATTATTCTTTGAATTCCTGATCTAAATCGGTCAAAACCATCAACGAAATTCTCGCAATCTGAACCGCCCTCTTCGCAGCCCGAAAATATATCCTTCTTGGCGAGGCAACTCTTAACAACTAACAACAAAGTCTTCAAAGCATTGACATCGTAAACCAAATTCAAGCATTCCCCACTATCAATAACTCCTACAGTCCTTCCATGCAGAGGCATGGGGTTCTGCAACACATTCGGGGTTAGAGCGAAATTGATTACTTTGGAGTATATCAAATATTGCACCTTGTGTTTAAGGGCTTTGCAATTTTCAGTACTGTGGCCTGGAGCCCCAGAATGGAACTCGCAATGGGCGGTAGCATCGTAACCTTCAGGAATCTTCCCCAGTTTTGGAGGCTGCAAGGTTCTCAACTGGACCATTTGAAGTTGAAGGAGATTTTGCAGAAGCTGGGAATAAGACATCGGCGGCGTCTCAAGATGCATATCCTTTGGTCTGGGAGGATAGTATTGGCGAGGAGCTCTCTGCTGCTGGTAGTTCTGCTGACGCTGTTGCTGCGGCTGCTGAACCTGTTATTGATTCGTGGGAGTGGAAATGGTAACATGAGCTACCTGATGATAGGAGTTCTGATTTCCCCTCTTCCTTTGGGTGTATATAGCCCCGACTTCAGCTTCTCTTTTCTTCTTGAAAGGTTTCTTGACCCCAGAAGTCGACGCTCCATTATTCTGAATTTTCCCTTGTTTCATCCAACTTTCAATCCTTTCACCAGTTAGGATGATATTAGAAAAAACGCTAGATGAACAACCCGCTAACCGTTCCATGAAGTGTCCAGGGAGGGTATCCATGAAAAGGTCTACCATTTATCTCTCCAGCAGCGGGGGTTGAACTCCTACTGCGACTTCGCGCCATCTCTGCGCATATTCCTTGAAGCTTTCGGAGTTCTTTTGAGACAAACTTTGTAGTTGGGTCCGACTTGGAGCCATGTCGATATTATATTGGTATTTCTTGAGGAAATCATCCTCAAGCTCTTTCCAATTGCGAATAGCGGTCCTCTCCAATTTCATGTACCATTCAAGTGAGCCCCCAGACAGGTTGTCCTAGAAATAGTACATCCAAAGCATCTTGTCTTTGGTATACACATAAATCTTGCGGTAAAAAGCTTGCAGGTGAGTTTTTGGGCAAGAATTATCGTTGTATTTGTCGAAGGCTGGAGGCTTAAACTTTGGAGGGATGACCACCCCTTGGACCAGGCCCATGTCAGAAACGTCAAAGCCTAGAGTATCCCTGCATTCCAAAGCCCTAACTTTCTCAACCAACATCTGAAAGTCTTGATTAATAGCTCTGATACCAAATCACATATCCTCATTGACCAAAGTGAACTGATCTTCCTGACAGTTTTCCACATGAACAGGAATAGGGCCACCACCTTCTGGGGTTGGAGGTCTGTTACCCCTGACCGGAATAGGGTTTCCCTGGGCGTCCAAAGTGACAACTGGTGGGTCCGTCTAGGGCGGATCAAGTCTGAGAACAACAACTCTTAGCTCCTACTGCCCCTGGGCCATGCCCTGCATCATAGTCATAAACTCCGCCATCCTGGTGCGAAACTCATTCAGCTCAGCTTATACGGTATCAATGATGTTTCTTTGGTTGCGGCGAGTAGTGTACCGGTGCATAGGAGTTTTGTGTCGAAGGAGACAGGTCTTTGTGGCTCTCGCAATCTTTCCTGAATAAACAGATAAGTTAAGAAATCCGGATAACCTGCAAAAGAAAAAAATGCAAATGATATGAATGCATGCAATGCTGTGTTCTTTTCATTCCCAAGGGTTTTACATTCCCGTTCCGTTATTTAGAGAATTCATATAGCCTTTGAACATTCAGATTTTAGGGAAGAAAACCCTGCATGAAACTCAAATCAGTTAACTGTGGAGAAATGGTGCTTAGAACCACGTGTCAGTGCAAGGATAACAACTAGAGATTCAAACCAAGACACATATCATAAACTGAAATCTAAAGATAACAAATTCCCTGAAGGGCGCCAATTCACACATTAAGAGAGAATAGCAAAGCAAAAATTAAAGAGGAGTCCCACAACAGGCCTGTGGGTAGTATTGGTACAAGCAAATTAAACTAAGCCCTAGGAAGCTCTATGTCCTTTAGCCTCCAGCTAAGACGCCTGGCCACCTGCAATAGCTGAGCTATGTCTAGATGACCTGGCTTTTGGATGAGCTTCTGAATAAGGAGATCCCTTTGATCAAAGGAAGCATGCAGTTCATTAATCTGTTGCAGGAACACCTCTTCATTCTCTTTGCTAGGACTTGGCTCAGTCTTGACCCTCTTGACATCAGCCCGAAGATTCATCTCTTCTACCTCTTTCTGGATAACTTCAACTACTCGTTGACCTTTTTCTATCCTCTGAAGGTAATCTCTAAGTTGCTCGTGGGCTTTCTGAAGTAGCTCTCTCTATTCATCTAGGAGCTCTTGAAGGTTTTGGATCTTCAGCTTGTACTCGACTTCTACCTCCTTTTGCTTTTTCAGATTAACATCCCATCTTTCTTGCTAGAGGATCACAAATTCGTTAGCCTCATCTAAAGATTTCTTGTCCTTCCGGCGCTGATCCGCCTTGTGGGTTTCAGCCAACATCTACTTCTTGAAGTAGAGCTCCCTTTCTTCGAAGTCCTTTCGCTTAAGCAGGATTATCTCTTCAGCTTTATTAGCTCATTCCTCTAGCTTCTTGTTGTGGATCATCAGTTTCTGAAAAGCATTATCGGCCTCCATATTTTCAGCTCTAAGTTGTTGGACCAAGGCTTTCAACTCCTGATAATCTTCCAACAACACAGTAGCAGGAGACGGAGCTGGTGCGAAAAAGGGAATCAAGACCACTTGGGCTTTCTCCTTGATCCAAGCTTCATAATCGGGGAAAACTTGATTATTGCTTCTGCCTAGACATGCCACTCCTTTTCTTCTTATAAGCTTCTAGGAACCTACAACTTTCTTAACCAAAGGAAGGTTATCTTTCATTGGGAAGTAGAATGTTTGGAATAACTCTGATTCTTCAGGAACATCTTTTAGTGCATATCCCAACTGTCTTCTCAAGAGGATGGGGTTGTAACTGATGCCTCCAGCTACTCCTAATAATGGCACATTGAGATAACTCTCGTAGCTAGTGAAAAAGTTCTTCCCCTTCAGCCTCAGGTTAAACCATTTGATGTCCTTAGTAGATAACATGCACATTTTCTGGGCCCAAATTACATCGGGATCAGTGAAGACCTCAGTAGTGGGTACGTGTCTCATAAACCAGTTGTAGAATAAAGGAGCACAACACCGGACTAGACCACCCAATTTCTTCTCATTTTTGTAATGTATTGAGTAGTATAGGTAACCGAGTGCGAACAAGATTCTTCATCACAAACAAATGGATGGCATTCATATCCACAAATTTATCCATGTCAGCAAATAAGATGATCCCATAGATGGATAAGGCTAAGATAGTGTAAACTGAATCACACTGAGCAGCTACAACAAGTTCTCCAGCTCTTCTAACCAGAAAGTTGAGAGAAAATCCAAGTAACCAAGAGCATGAGAAGTACTCTCTCCCGAAGACAGTAAGTCAGAAGCACCTATCCAAGGTTCAAAATACGGGGGAAGAATATCTCACAGTGATATGAAGTTCTTCATGAATCCTTGCGAGACAATTTCTTTCATAGACCATGCAGTCTGGGGCAGTTATTTCGAGATCCAACGAATCTCTCCAAGAGTTTGAAGACACTGAGGCATTTCATATGTCATGTTTTCTGTAAAATCCTCTTGAGACATTTTCTTTCGAGGGATCTTAATCTGAGGCGAGTTGAAAATTGCAAAGAACCATTGTTCACTCATAATTAGTTGGCAATCTGTCAACCCAGAGGCTGGAAGCAAAGCCATTGTCAGCACAGTACTTCAAGAGTTATTTCATCAGCAAGCTTCATTGATCAAAATCCCTTAGCAAGTCTCATTAGACAATTCCTTCTCCAGTAGTGCGGCAAATGGAAGTTTGCTTCTTGAGCAGAAGGGTATCATCATCTCTCATTCCCCAACATGAGAGGAGTTATCTCTTATCCCCAGCAAGTGGCAACTTGAGCTCTTATCTTCAGCAGGAAGCTTTATCATTGATATCCTCCATCATCCCCAGTAAAAATGGAAGCTGAAATCTCCCTCAGCAAGGCAACAAAAAAGTTGGTGTCCTCCCCAAGCAGAGACTTCTCTTTGATACAGGGGCAATCCCCAGCAGTACAAGGAGTGTCATTCCTCCCCAGCAGGTTGCTTCCTCAGCAGTGTCATGCCTTTGGTTCTCAGCCAAGTCAGGAAGTCCTCACTTCCCCATCAGAGTTCAAGATGAGTCCATCTCCAGCAGGGTCTTGGCTCTCCAATCTCAAAGTCCAATTTATTTTTGGCAGTGGCGGCTGTTCCGAGCCGGTGAATTATTAACAGCCTTCCCCGCAGAGTTGTCTCCTCCTTATCAGGGTGGATCAGATCAATGCAGTGATCATCAGTTCCTCCCCAGTCAAGACATCTTGGATACTTGCAGTCTCCTTTCCGGGAGATCTTTTGCATTTGCATTTGCATTTAGTAATCATCGTTGCATGTGCATCCTCCAAAGCGTAGCATTTCCATCATCATGGAGCATTACGCCATAAATTCAAACATATGCATGCCAGCATGGGCCAGTTTTGAGATATTACATACGACCTATAACATCTTCTCAACCTGAAGTACTCCGCACAGAAGATACCAATATCATTTTCCATACATCCTTGTCTTTTCAAGTCAATGTTCGTCATTTATTCTGCGTCTTGTTTGGTACAACAGTCGCGTTGCAGGTTCCCGTTTTGTACAACGGTCCTGTTGGCCTGGTCTCTCGTTTATGTACAACGATCCCGTTCCATCTTGTCCTATTTTCTTTGTTTCTGGTTACCGCCTGCGGCCGGTATACCTTTGCGTATCCATTCGAGGATGGTTTCGTGTTAGATCCGAGGATCTTTTGATTTGTCATTCGAGGATGGCATTTCTTTTCTTCAAGTCCTTCCGAGGTTGGTCTTGTCGTTGTGGCTATTATTCGAGGATAGTAGTTCACTTTTTGAGCTTATTGATCGAGGTCAGTTTGTATCTTTTGCAAAGTCTGTCTGAGGTCAGCTTTGTGTTTGGTTATCAGTCGAGGCTGGTATACCTTTGCGTCTCTATTCGAGGATGGTTTCGTTTCAGATCCGATGATCTTTTGATTTGTCATTCGAGGATGGCATTTCTTTTCTTCAAGTCCTTCCGAGGTTGGTCTTGTTGTTTTGTGTGGCTATTATTCGAGGATAGTAGTTCACTTTTTGAGCTTATTGATCAAGGTCAGTTTGTCTCATTTGCAAAGTCTGTCTGAGGTCAGCTTTGTGTTTGGTAATCAGTCGAGGCTGGTATACCTTTGCGTCTCCATTCGAGGATGGTTTCGTGTTAGATCCGAGGATCTTTTGGATTGTCATTCGAGGATGGCATTCTTTTCTTCAAGTCCTTCCGAGGTTGGTCTTGTTGTTTTGTGTGGCTATTATTTGAGGATAGTAGTTCACTTTTTGAGCTTATTGATCGAGGTTAGTTTGTCTCATTTGCAAAGTCTGTCTGAGGTCAGCTTTGTGTCTGGTTACCGCCTGCGGCCGGTATACCTTAATGTCTCCATTCGAGGATGGTTTCGTGTTAGATCCGAGGATCTTTTGATTTGTCATTCGAGGATGGCATTTCTTTTCTTCAAGTCCTTCCGAGGTTGGTCTTGTCGTTGTGGCTATTATTCGAGGATAGTAGTTCACTTTTTGAGCTTATTGATCGATGTCAGTTTGTCTCTTTTGCAAAGTCTGTCTGAGGTCAGCTTTGTGTTTGGTTATCAGTCGAGGCTGGTATACCTTTGCGTCTCCATTCGAGGATGGTTTCGTGTTAGATCCGAGGATCTCTTGGATTGTCATTCGAGGATGGCATTCTTTTCTTCAAGTCCTTCCGAGGTTGGTCTTGTTGTTTTGTGTGGCTATTATTCGAGGATAGTAGTTCACTTTTTGAGCTTATTGATCGAGGTCAGTTTGTCTCTTTTGCAAAGTCTGTTTGAGGTCAGCTTTGTGTTTGGTTATCAGTCGAGGCTGGTATACCTTTGCGTCTCCATTCGAGGATGGTTTCGTGTTAGATCCGAGGATCTTTTGGATTGTCATTCGAGGATGGCATTCTTTTCTTCAAGTCCTTCCGAGGTTGGTCTTGTTGTTTTGTGTGGCTATTATTTGAGGATAGTAGTTCACTTTTTGAGCTTATTGATCGAGGTCAGTTTGTCTCTTTTGCAAAGTCTGTCTGAGGTCAGCTTTGTGTTTGGTTATCAGTCGAGGCTGGTATACCTTTGCGTCTCCATTCGAGGATGGTTTCGTGTTAGATCCGAGGATCTTTTGGATTGTCATTCGAGGATGGCATTCTTTTCTTCAAGTCCTTCCGAGGTTGGTCTTGTTGTTTTGTGTGGCTATTATTCGAGGATAGTAGTTCACTTTTTGAGCTTATTGATCGAGGTCAGTTTGTCTCTTTTGCAAAGTCTGTTTGAGGTCAGCTTTGTGTTTGGTTATCAGTCGAGGCTGATATACCTTTGCGTCTCTATTCGAGGATGGTTTCGTTTCAGATCCGAGGATCTTTTGATTTGTCATTCGAGGAGGCATTTCTTTTCTTCAAGTCCTTCCGAGGTTGGTCTTGTTGTTTTGTGTGGCTATTATTCGAGGATAGTAGTTCACTTTTTGAGCTTATTGATCGAGGTCAGTTTGTCTCTTTTGCAAAGTCTGTCTGAGGTCAGCTTTGTGTTTGGTAATCAGTCGAGGCTGGTATACCTTTGCGTCTCCATTCGAGGATGGTTTCGTGTTAGATCCGAGGATCTTTCGGATTGTCATTCGAGGATGGCATTCTTTTCTTCAAGTCCTTCCGAGGTTGGTCTTGTTGTTTTGTGTGGCTATTATTTGAGGATAGTAGTTCACTTTTTGAGCTTATTGATCGAGGTTAGTTTGTCTCTTTTGCAAAGTCTGTCTGAGGTCAGCTTTGTGTCTGGTTACCGCCTGCGGCCGGTATACCTTTGTGTCTCCATTCAAGGATGGTTTAGTGTTAGATCCGAGGATCTTTTGATTTGTCATTCGAGGATGGCATTTCTTTTCTTCAAGTCCTTCTGAGGTTGGTCTTATCGTTGTGGCTATTATTCGAGGATAGTAGTTCACTTTTTGAGCTTATTGATCGAGGTCAGTTTGTCTCTTTTGCAAAGTCTGTCTGAGGTCAGCTTTGTGTTTGGTTATCAGTCGAGGCTGGTATACCTTTGCGTCTCCATTCGAGGATGGTTTCGTGTTAGATCCGAGGATCTTTTGGATTGTCATTCGAGGATGGCATTCTTTTCTTCAAGTCCTTCCGAGGTTGGTCTTGTTGTTTTGTGTGGCTATTATTCGAGGATAGTAGTTCACTTTTTGAGCTTATTGATCGATGTCAGTTTGTCTCTTTTGCAAAGTCTGTCTGAGGTCAGCTTTGTGTTTGGTTATCAGTCGAGGCTGGTATACCTTTGCGTCTCCATTAGAGGATGGTTTCGTGTTAGATCCGAGGATCTTTTGGATTGTCATTCGAGGATGGCATTCTTTTCTTCAAGTCCTTCCGAGGTTGGTCTTGTTGTTTTGTGTGGCTATTATTTGAGGATAGTAGTTCACTTTTTGAGCTTATTGATCGAGGTCAGTTTGTCTCTTTTGCAAAGTCTGTCTGAGGTCAGCTTTGTGTTTGGTTATTGTAAACACCCCAAATTTGCCCTCACCCATTCACACCATGGCTTGTGATCATCTCATATGCATAAACTCAATCATATCATCTCATATATCATTTTTGATTCACTGCATAGTTTATAAGTCATCTGCACCTAGGGTTTGTGATCTGAGCAATCCAAAAGCTTCTTGAGCCACTTCAAAGGCAACCAATCACTCCAAAGGGACCCATATGTGTTCTTGTATCATATTCCATCCTCTCAAAGTCAAGAATTCCAAGGAATCACAAGAACTGGGATTGGTGTGGATGCAGAGCCAGGATAGACTGCACAGTTGACCTAAAATTAGGGTTTTGGTTTTAGAGGCCATAACTCCAATTTTTTTGGTCATTCTTGTTTCCATTGGTCTCTATATGGTATAGGGAGTATGCATATCAAGTTTCATGAAGAAATTCCATGGGGAAGTCATCTGATCAAGGGTTGACTTTTTGGACAAGTCAGTGTAAAATCAGGGCATCTGAGGCCCCCAATGACCCAACCAATGGGTGATCTTCATCATTTTGAGTGTATATGATCTTTATTTGATCATGGAAGAAGGTTGAAGTCCACAAAAATCAAGAATTTGGAGTTTTTGCAAATGTTGACTTTTTGGGCATAGTTGACTTTTCAAGAATGCTTCATTTTAGGTCATTTTTCAAGCCTTGATTCTTGATCCAAAAATGCTTCAAATGGAAAAACTTTGGTCATGAAAGTTGTAGATTACATCTTTCCCTTTTCAAAAAGTACAAGAACATGATCAAATTCTTCTTGGATCAAAAGTTATGGTGTGACAAAGTTGGCAAAAATCATTGATTTTCAAGATGTGCACCAAATGTGAATTTTGCAAAATCATGAACTAATGCCATTTGTAACTTCTAATTCACTTCAAACCATTACACAAACATTCTATAGGCCCTAAAAATCAGAATTGGACCAAAGATTACATGTTTGTAGTTTGTGTAACAAGACTTTTTTTCCATGAAATGCCAAAAGGTAACAACTTGCAAAACCACTCATCACACTTCACCAACTTGATGCATTGGATGCTGCACCTTGCTAGCCCTCTCACCTCATCTTGCTGCACCAGAACCATGCCTTGTACTAGCCTAGAACCAAGCCATACTTTCCTTACACAAAAAGTTGACTTTTGGCAAAAGCAAACATCCCAATCACCACAGGCCATGTCACATCCTCTGGCCACTTGGATTAAAATATACTATCCATTTGCAAGCCATTTCATAAAGGGAGCAAGGCTGAAACACTCTCAAAAAAAACACATTCACAAAAACACTCCCTTGTGCAAAAGCTTTCGAATCAGCCTCCACAAACTTCAAACATCCAAACCATCCTCACCAATCATCTCACCAGGTTCCATTAAGTAGAAACCACCAAGAGTCAGGCCTGGTTTGAGCAAGAACACCACATTGCCATTTCTCACCTCAACTTGCAGTTTCATTCGAAACTCTCTCCACAACTCACAAACATCCAAACAAACTCCATAAACCTTCTCTACTCATCATCTGGACCACAAACAACCTTTCACCCTTGCCAGAAATAGCCAGAATCATCATTGCCATGTTCAACTGAGTTTGAGCAGAAGTTACTCAAACTCTTCATCCAGCCAATATAAATTTCTCCTGAGCACTCAAGCATCATCAAGAGGTCATAAGGAGTAGATTTCATCAAGAGAGGAAGTCAGAAAGTAGCTGGAGTGAAAGCTTCGAATCTCAGGTAGCTCAAGAACTTTTTTTCCAGAAATGGATTTTTAAGTTCTAAACTTGTTCTACATGTCTTCCTGATCATGAATATGCTTTTAGTTTTTGAAATGGTGATGAAATGAGAGTTTAATTGATCTCTGAAACTCAGTTGACCTAATTTTTGTTTGCTTCGATTCAGCCTTGTTAGGAAATATAAATTTGTTTTGATTAGGGGTTTTGGTTCGTGAGTGAGTGGGGATCATTTCCCAGTTTTTAGATTTCGTTTTAGTTAGGTTTTTAGAGTTTTGGGGATTCTCAGGGGGGATGCTGGCCGGAGAAGACGACCGGAAGTCTTCTCCGGCAGCCTGAATGTCATTATGCCCTAATCCAGTCATTAACTCCCATTTGAATTTCGTGCGTTGGATTGGGTTGACTAGTTGACTTCCCGCGTGGATGGAAGGCTCAGATTCATTTGATTAGCCCTAATTCATTTAATTAGTTTAATTAATTCGTATTTAGGTTAATTGGCTCAGATGCAACCCCAGCCGTCCAGATGCGTGCTGGTCAACCAATTTAAACCTAGGATTCATCTCATCCCTCCATTCTGATTACTTTCCTTTTATTTTAATTTATTTTCATTTCTTTTTCATTTAACTTGCATAATTTACTTAAAATAGTAAAAAATGTGTAAAAATTATGAAACTTTTTCTCATAAGTTTTATTAATTTTTATGACACAAAAATATTTTCATTTTTATTTTTACCATTAAAAAAGTATTTTTAAATATTTAAAAGATTATTTTTAATTGATTAATGGAAATTAATTTATTAAAAATACTTTTAGGTATCTAAAAATCACCAAAAAATTCATGAAATGTTCTAAGACATTTGGAAACATTGTCCAACCTTCAAACCAAATTTCTTTCTGGATCTTGATGCATTTTGAGAATTTTTCTTTGAATTAAAATCATTTTTGTGCATTATTTTGATCATAAGTTCAAAAAATCATTTCTGCCTATCTAGGAAGAGTTGGACATTGATTCTTTTTGCATTGTATTGTGTTCAGCATGTAGTTTCTAGGATAAAATGGCCTTGATTTGTTTCTTCATTTTCAATTTGTTTGACTTTTCTTTTGATTAGGAACCCTAAAAACCCTAATAACTTGTAAAAATCATAACTTGAGATTGGTTAAGAGTTGAGACCTCCCCTTTGGACATTGGTTTAGTATAAGATTAGGGGTCCTTTGAGTGGCATTTTCCATTTTTTATCCTAGGGTTTGCTTCTGTTTTGGGTTTTTGTTTGATGTTTGGTTCATGAACCCTAATTTGAGCTTTCATTTGCATACCTCTTGCATTCTCTTGCATAACATGACTTGCCTTAGCATTTTATGCATCCATTTGATTCATTTGACATCATAAGACATATAGAAAACATGTTTGATCATTGCATCATGTGTTTGCCATATTGTATGCCATGTGCACTTCATAACTTTTCATGTATGTTCATGGTTCCTAAGTTGCTTCTCTGGCATTCATGAACTTGTATGAACATTTCCATGTGCTGCCCCATGTTTGTAGCATCTCATTTGCATCATTAGCATCATGTGCATGCTTCTGATTTTGTTTCTCATCATGTCATCTCATCCCATTTTGCATTGCATTGCATTTCTTTTCTAATCTTTCAGGTGGTAAGTGATGTTGAGAAGTGAATTTGCCTTCACTTCTCATAGCTTTTCTTTTCATCTCTCTTGCATCCATTGCTGCATTTTTATATGTGTTTGAGTTTGAGCTTACTCATTCTTGTTCCTCTTACTTTCTTTCTTCAAGTGACTTGACTTCTTGAATGAAGCAAGTTGCTTTGCTTCTCTTGATCCTTTCATCTGCTTCCTGGTGGTTCCATTGAAGATCTTTCTCTTGCAAACCTCACAAACCTTAGGAACAACCAAGCATGACAATGATTAGGGTTTTGATTAATCTCCCCTCTTAGATTTTACCTTTGCGTCATCTCTTTGAGTCTTCACTTCTCACCTCATAATCAGGGACTAAACCCTAAAGGCTTTAAGGCTCTGTGATTAAGCTTATGCCTGCATCCTTCTCTTAGGATGGAGTGTATAACTTTAATCCTAAGTGTTAAACCCTTAATGTGTTTAATTCCTTTAATCAATCCATTTAATAACCATCAAGACCTCAAACTTGTAACTTGGGCCTTGCATTAGGGTTCTAATTCTTCCTTAATTGGTTAAGAAGGACTAACCCTAGTGTTAATGGACAAGTCCCCCTCAAGTTGTCTTACAAATCATAAAACTCACTTCATCATCATATCATTAAATAAAATCCACTTAATCAAAGGCTTGATTTGTCATGAGTTTAATCCCTAATCATGGGTTAAGTTGAGGAGCTTTCCTCAGCTTAAACATTCTCATCTATTATCCTTCTATTAGGATGGTGTAATGAGTCTGTTAAACCCCTGATTATGGCTTAATCTCATTACTTAACACTAAACAAAAAACAACAAAAACATCTAATTAATCACAAGTAAGTTAATGATCTTAACCCTACATCAAAGGTGATTAAGTGTGAGAAGCTGACTTCACACTTAAGGTATTCTCATTACCCCTAATCAGAGGGAAGATGTGATGAGTTTACTAAATCCATTGATTTAGGCTTAAGCTCATTAACTTATGACAAACTTCAAAAAGCAATAAAAGACTGAAAATACAAAAACAAACAATAATCGTCTCCTCCGGGATTCTTTTCTCATCACACTCACTCACAAACGAGAACTTGCTTCTTCCGTCTAATGCAAGACAGTTTGCACCTGAGCCAGACAGGTCATACACTTGAGCATTGACAAGCAAGCAGTTCACAAGTCAATTCATCCTTCAGTCTCTTTGGGTCGAACTACGGTGTTCTGACTTCCTCATTGCACGAGAGGATACGTAGGCATAACTTAACAGTTATCGAACAAAAGTCTCTGTACATTCCCCCTCTTTCTAGCTTTATTCTTTAAGCCTCATGATCTTGAGCATTTCACTCACTTCTTACACTGACACTTCATTTATACACTTCACTCTCTTTTACACTGACACCTGTACATCTTTTTCCAGCTATTTTATACACAGATTGCACTGACACTACCCCTTTAAAACACAAATCTTTCAAGCGTGGATCCCGTCGAGTACGGCGGACAATCTGGGTGCTAATACCTTCCCAGGTTGTAACCAACCCCCTTTCTCAGTCTCTCTGGTTCGCAACCCGTCTTATCCATGTCTTTCCAGGTCTATGCAGCATTGCCTTTCCTCCGGGATAAAAATGCCTAGCTGGCGACTCTATTCATTCCCCAGTGAGTTCACGGCTGTGTGTTCTCATTGTCCCTCTCGCCGACCGTTCGCGTCTGTACCCTTATTTGACCCTGCTTCATCTATCGGGAGCGACAGCTTGGCGACTCTGCTGGGGAATCTGGGAAGCATTCAGGGCTTCTGGTTCTTTTTGTGGGTTCCTCCTAGCGCTTGTTTGATTTGTGTTTACTGGGGTGTTATGTGCTTATTTGTGTTTGTATATGTTTTATTTTTGCTTTATGTACAGTTGCTTTACTACTTTCTTTATTGCTTTTGTATGCATCATACTGTCATGTTGCTGGCTGGATCTGGTTTTTTTTGCCTTGGTGGGTGGGGTTCTATTGAGAGTTAAGGTCCTATACCTGGGACCTGAGTGACACCTAGGCTAGAGTGAATCATATTCTTTCCCATTCCATTTCGGTCTGGTGCGGGAATATGAAACACGGTTCAGATATGGGTTTCTTCTTGAGAACTCTGTGTTGCAGATTTCCTGCAATGCTAGGGTTATCTGGGAAGCCTGCTAAGTCTGGATGACCTTTAGTATTGACCTTCAGAAACTGAGGTGAATTAGAGGAGGAATTGTTATGGTTATTGTAAACATTGTACCTCCGGGTTAGAAGTGTTTACACTTCTCATAACTGATCCAAGTCTGAGGATCCTTGTTTTAGAACACCACCTGTGAGGGGGTTGGGCTGTTTACAGGTTTGCAGGTACCTTGACCTCAGAATACCCTGTTACTTTGATTGTTTAAGAGTACTCCATTTTGGGTCAGTTCTTGTGATTCTAAACCCTGGACATGTGGCTCTTTATTTGAGTCCCCCACCTTGGTTACTGGATTTATAGACCTCCATCTGGAATTCTTGGACACATATGGACTTATATCAGGGCATTTTGATCAGATCCAGCTCAGTCACAAACCCTTGCATTTCATTTGCATACATAATCATTGCATCATATTGACATTTGCTTATTTGTGTTTCAGGGTATCCATTTTCATCTGGTTTTGGTTTTGACCCCATCTTCAGTATTGACCTAGCTTCATCAGCACCTGCTTCAGTTATCAGCTGTCTACTTCAGCTATCACCTGCACCAGCCAGTCAGTGGCCCTTTTTCTTCAGTGCCATCACCAGCATTTGTCTCTACTCAGTCTCAGCATCATGGCTCCTAAAAAGAGCAACATCACCTATCACTTTTTCCAGCCAGAGCTATCAGACATCAGGAGGATTCGAACCCTGATCACTCCAGATCACATACCATTGTTCAGGGAAAGTTATGGAGATATACTTGATATGGTTATGGATCTGGACCCATCACAAAGAAGCCTGATCCACACTTGCATTCAGTTTTATGATCCCCCACTGAGATGTTTCACCTTTCAAGACTTTCAGCTGGGCCCTCTATTGGAAGAGTACTCTTCATTGATGGGTATGCCTATCAGGGGTGGAATCCCTTTCAACCCTGAGATGGTCTTTCCTAGTAATGGAGAGGTAGCAAAGGCTCTGCATCTGGAACCTGTCCTGATTGAGCAACATATGACTTCCAAAGCTGGAATCCCTGGCTTCCATCTGGATTTCTTGATCTCTCAAGCTACCCTGAAAGCTTCTTTAGGAGAGTGGAAGGCTGTCTGTGCCTTGTTGGCTTTGAGCATATATGGAATTGTATTGTTTGCAGATGAGCCTCGATTCATTAGCAAGAATGCAATCCATCTGTTCATCTTGAAGAACCCAGTGCCCACTTTATTAGGGGATCTCTACTATTCAGTGCATCAGAGGAATGAAAAGCAGAGGGGAAGGTTAGTGAGGTGTTGTGCTCCATTGTTCCACACTTGGCTTCTCAAGCATCTACCCAGGACAGATGCATTTCTAAATCCTCATCAGCAGAGCAACTGGGCTAAGAGACTCACTACTCTAACTTCAGCAGATATCAGATGGTGCACTCAAAGCACCAAGGGCAGGGATATCATCACCAGCTGTGGGCATTTTCCCAATGTGCCTTTGATAGGAGTTAAGGGTAGTATCAATTACAACCCTCTGCTGTTTAGACGACAACTGGGCTATGCACTGGTCCACACTCCTAAGGCACAGGACTTGGTGGAGACTCTTTATTGTGAGAACAAGACTAATCTGGATGTTGTTAGGCAGGCTGCCTGGGCCTGGGATAATGTTCAAACCAAGGGAGTAACCATCCTAGGGAAGTGCAACAATGTGGCATCAGCACAATATTATGAGTGGTCCCGTGCCAGGGCCCATTTCTCTGGGATGCCCTTTACCATAGAAGACATGCCTGAGTCATCTTCAGCACCACCCCCTGCCACTATCAGTTTGGAGGAGTTTGAGAGCTTGAAGGAAAGAAATGAGAAGCTAACCCAGGCTTTACAGAAGACCCTCCGGGAGAGGAGTGAAGGTATGAGGGAGATTGAGAGGTTGGAGAAGTTGAGAGTAGAGCATCTGATTAAGATTGAGAAGTCTGGGGATTACATTAAAAAGTCAAAGGCTGGAGAACAAATTCTGAAGAATGCTTGCAAGGAAGCCCAGTTCCAGAGAGCAAGAACAGACCTGTATTTGAAGGAGAGTCAAGCCCGGTGGGTCAGGATCACCGAGGCTCGTACCCTGGAGGACAAGGGAGTTCAAGACAAGATGGAGCAACTAGAGGCTAGTGCAAGAGGACAACAAGAAGCCCTGGCAGCAGCCCAGAGGGAGATATCAGAACTGAAGATCAAAGCAGGAGTGAAGAGGTCAAAGGACCAAGCTCAGCACAAGAAGCTCACTACAGCTGTTACAACCCGGAATCTCCTCATCAGGAATCTCACGGAGCGTCCGGCTGATCCTGTGACCGAAGCACTTCTTAAGGAAGTTCGTGAGGATGAGTTTGGTCTCGGTGTTTGACCATTTGTTTGTTGTTGTTTTCTTTCCGTGTACTTTTGTTTTCCTGTAATATTTTGACCCCTCAGAGGGCTTGTATTTGTAAGACAAACTATGTACCATTTTGTTTTGTAATATATGTGTTAGTTTGTTCCATCTGAGTTCGCTTCGAAAGCAGCATCAACAACATCTTCAAGGGTCTGGAAGGGTCAAAACTGAAGGCCAAACCGGATACCTTGAGAACAAATAAGCATAACTGCATTGCATGCTGACCCTTTTGTTTGTTTTGTAGGTTTTGGTTTTGTTGTTGCTAACCTCTGTTGTGATGCATCAGGAACTATTGCTAGGCGCCGGGTATTTCCCCTTAACCATCCGCACCGTTATCCAACCCGAAACAACCTTCCGGGAATTCAAATGGATCAGGTACAGCAGGACCTTGCAGAAGTTAGAAATCAAATGGCAAACGAAAGATTGGAAATGAGAACGCAGATGACTCAGTTTATGGAAGTTATGAACAACATGGCTCAAAGCCAGGAAAGATTGAGGGCCATGGTAGAAAGGCAAAATCAAGAGGATCCACATATAGGGACTGCCGGCACCAGCAACAACGAAAGGGTACAACCTCATGTTAACCCCCCTGTCTTTGGGCCACACCTCCATCCTGAGGTCAATATTCCGGCAAATGTTCAAGGGACTGCCACTACAGCCAGGGTACTACAAGAAGATCCTCAGGAGGACCAATTCACAGTAATGGGCGCTGGGGAAGAAGCTTATGATAGAAGATTGGATGAGATAGCTGAGAAGTTGAGATCCTTAGAGTCTCAAAACTCTTTGGGCTTTGACGTCATGGACATGGGCTTGGTAGATGGGGTCAGGATCCCCCATAAGTTCAAGCCTCCTTGTTTTGAAAAGTACAACGGGACTTCATGCCCCCGGACTCATTTACAATCATTTCTGGGAAGGCTGAAGGCCTATACTATGGATGAGAAGCTCTGGATGTTCTATTTCGAAGACAGCTTGACTGGAGCCTCAAGAGAATGGTACTCTCACCTAACAAGAGCAACTATTAGATGCTGGAAGGATTTGGCAGAAGCCTTCATCAGACAGTATCAGTACAATCTAGACATGGCACCCAACAGGACCCTCCTAATGGGAATGTCACAGTCTTCAAGGGAGAGTTTCCGAGAATATGCCCAGAGATGGAGGCAATTGGCTGCTGCTGTTCAGCCACCTATGTCTGAAAGGGAAATGGAAGACATGTTTATGAACACCCTTCAAGGAACCTATATTGACAGGCTGGCTGCTTTCTCTTCCACTAGCTTTGCAGATGTTGTCATAGCTGGGGAAAGAATCGAGAGCCTGTTAAAAATGGGTAAGATTTCCGACAATGGTGCCAGCTCGTCCAGTAGTACAAGAAAGCCTTTTGCAGGCCCGAGAAGAACCGGCGAGACCAACGCCATCCACACCAACAGGGGTAGGCCCCAATATGTTCAAAGGTCAATAGCAGCAGTCACCATTCCTGCTCCAGCTCATCCTCTACCAGTCTATCAACCTCCGCAGCAAAACTATCAGCAACAACCTCAGTACCACCAACAAAATCAGTATCCTCCAAGAAATTACAACAACAGCAACACCAACAACAACAGTCAACAAAGGCCATTTCAGCAGAGGCCATCTCAAGCTAATAGGGTGATCGATCCAATCCCTATGCCATATGCTACCTACTGCCACAACTCCTGAAACTCAACCTAGTTGAGCTAAGGACGCTGGCACCTCTAGATCCCAACAGTCTACCCAGGAACTATGACTCCAACGCTAGGTGTGCCTTCCATTCAAACGCACCTGGCCACAGTACAAAAAAGTGCAGAGCTCTGCATATGAAGGTACAAGACCTGGTAGACTCAAAAGCTCTGAATTTCGCACCACCACCCAATGTGAATAAGAACCCGATGCCAAACCACGGTGGTCCCAGGATTAACGCTATTGAAGAATACGAGCCGTCTTATTTAATAACCAGTGTGGGCCAGATCAGGACACCGTTGGTGGAAATCAAAGCTCAGCTCTTGGAATGTCAAATGTTCCCGGGGTGCGAGTTGGGTTGTGCTTACTGCAACATCTCAGTAAATGGGTGCGATAATTTGAGGAATGGAATAGATGGCCTTATTCAGAGTGGCCAGCTTCAGATCACCACATCATTTCCAACAAATCCAGCAATCTCATCAGCAACGGTTTCAGAACCTCCTACAACTGCAACGACTATTGTTCCTGACAATTCTTCGGCTTCATCAACAAGTACATCATCTATTATCTCGACTGATCAGTTTTCAACAAATTTTCCTGCTACAACTTCAGCTTCACTCCATTTTGAACCTCCTACAACAACAACATCCATTCTTCCAACAATGTCTCCTACAACACCAGCAACTAATCACGAAGACGTCTCAACTGTCACCATATTCTACGATCCTGAAAACAACTCCGCCTACAACTCAGAAGGTGTTGCTCCCACTAGAGCACCAGTTACAATTTATTACGATCCACAGACTATCACAGTTCCTTCAACAGCTGCAATCAGTCCAGTCACCATCACGGTGCCTGGACCAGTACCCTATGAAAGCAGTAATGCTATCCCCTGGCATTACGGCTCTGACCTGTACTGTGAAGGACAAAGAATCACTTTTGAATCATCAACCCCTGCACCACAAATTGACAAAGTGGGCGGAGGCGGAGGCTTCACTCGAAGCGGACGTCTTTTCGCTCCACAAATTCAGAGACCCACAGCCGAAGCAGAAGCTGCTGCCAAGGCAAAAGGGAAGAGCCCTGTGCAGGAAGATCAAGCTATTAAGGAAGCTTTGAAGACACCATTCGATCAAGAGGTTGATGAGTTCATGCGAATCATCAAAAAGAGTGATTATAAAATAGTGGATCAGCTGCATCAGACGCCTTCCAAGATCTCAATCCTATCATTGCTTATGTGCTCCGAAGCCCATCGGAATGAACTACTCAAAGTCTTGCACGCAGCTTACGTGCCTGAAGAGATCACTGTCAATCAGTTGGAAGCAGTAGTGGGAAATGTTAATGCTAGTCACGGACTAGGGTTCACCAATACTGATTTGACAACGGAAGGCCGCAACCACAACAAAGCCTTGCACATAACCATGGAATGCAAAGGTGCTATCCTTTCCCATGTGCTGGTAGACACGGGGTCATCCCTCAATGTCTTACCTAAGAAGGCCCTGGTGAAGCTAGAATATGACGGATTGGCGTTGAGACCCAGCAACCTGGTGGTAAGAGCCTTTGATGGTTCAAAGAGATCGGTTCTGGGAGAGATTGAATTACCCGTAACGATTGGCCCACAGACTTTCACAACTATCTTCTACGTGATGGATATATAGCCCGCCTACAGCTGTTTATTGGGTAGGCCATGGATTCACGCTGCTGGCGCCGTGACCTCTACCCTTCACCAGAAGTTAAAATATGAGTGGGAGGGTCAAATCGTTACAATCTGCGGAGAGGAGGACATTTTTGTCAGCCACCTGGCAACCTATAAGTACATTGAGATGGATGGGGAGATCCATGAAACAATGAGCCAGGGGTTTGAAGCTTTGAATGTGAATGAAACATCTGCTGTGCCTGGTACTTCAATATCATCATACCAACAAGCCCGGAAGGTTGTTGAGGAAGGAACTGCCCAAGGCTGGGGCAAGCTACTACCGGTGGAGAAGAAAGAAGACAGATTTGGGTTGGGTTACAAACCAACTCAACAAGATCAAGCAGCGGCTGCGAAAGAGCCCAATTTTGTGAGTGGGGGGATGCTTACCCCTGATGCTATCAACTGTCTGGAAGACGAGCTGGAAGAGGAACGCAACCTGGAAAGCTGGATTCGTCCAAAGATCCCGGGGAGCAGTATCTCGAACTGGTCTTCCCAGGAAATTATAAGAGTTACTCATGCAGAGTAATTATTATTTCCTGTATTTTTATAAGCATGCATCAAAGTCTTGCATCTTGCCCAAGATGACAAGACTCATTTTGTAATCGGGCCATCTGTACTTTTTGTGCAAACAAGATTAATTAATGAAATATCAGACATCTTTTTGCAAACGAGTCTTTTTCTTTTCGTTCACTGTTTTTCCATTTTTCTTTTTGTACAAAAAATAAATGACGGTGTTTTCAAAATGACAACTTCATTTCACTTTTCTAAATAAAGATTAAAATCAAATCACTAAAATGAACAAACTTAACCCTTGCAGAGAGTGCCTTCCAGACAGCACTGACAACAACACGGCTATGACTTCGTATGACTTTGACAATCCAATCAATCAAGCTGATGAAGGGGTTGAAGAAGAATATGAGCTTCCTGAAGAGCTAGCCAGGTTGTTAAGACAAGAGGAAAAGGTTATTACTCCTCACCAGGAGGAGGTTGAAGTGATTAATCTTGGTACAGATGAAGACGTGAAAGAAGTTAAAATCGGGGCCTGCCTGCAAGACTCAGTGAAGAGACAACTGGTTGACCTGCTTCAAGAGTATGTAGATGTGTTTGCTTGGTCTTACCAAGATATGCCAGGGTTGGATACCGATATTGTCGTGCACAAGCTGCCTTTAAGAGAAGAATGCCCGCCAGTCAAACAGAAGCTGCGCCGTACTCGCCCAGACATGGCTATGAAAATCAAGGAGGAGGTACAAAAGCAATGGGACGCCGGGTTCCTTGCTGTAACTAGCTACCCGCCGTGGGTTGCTAACATAGTACCTGTGCCTAAGAAAGACGGCAAAGTAAGGATGTGTGTCGACTACCGGGATCTGAACAGAGCCAGCCCGAAAGATGACTTCCCATTACCTCACATTGATGTATTGGTGGATAACACGGCTCAGTTCTCGGTATTCTCCTTCATGGATGGATTTTCAGGATATAATCAGATCAAGATGTCACCTGAAGACATGGAGAAGACAACCTTCATCACACCCTGGGGCACGTTCTGTTACAAGGTGATGCCATTCGGACTGAAGAACGCTGGTGCCACATATCAACGGGCTATGGTGACATTATTCCACGATATGATCCATAAGGAAATAGAGTGTTATGTGGATGACATGATCGCCAAGTCCCTTACTGAAGAAGATCACCTGGTGAATCTGCTGAAGCTGTTCAAGCGTCTGAGGAAGTACCAATTGAAGTTGAACCCCAACAAATGCACATTCGGGGTACGATCTGGTAAGTTGCTGGGCTTTATTGTAAGCGAGAAGGGGATTGAAGTTGACCCTGATAAAGTCAAAGCCATCCAAGAGATGCCTGCACCGAAAACGGAAAAGGAAGTTCGAGGGTTCTTAGGTCGATTGAACTACATCTCACGGTTCATATCTCACCTTACAGCAACCTGTGAACCCTTGTTCAAATTGTTGAGAAAAGAACAAACGGTCAGGTGGAATGAAGACTGCCAGAAGGCTTTTGACAAGATCAAAGAATACTTACAAGAACCTCCAATCCTTATGCCTCCAGTTGAAGGAAGACCTCTGATAATGTACTTGACAGTATTAGAAGAGTCAATGGGGTGTGTGCTGGGCCAGCATGACGAGTCTGGTCGAAAAGAGTATGCAATATACTACCTAAGCAAAAAGTTTACCGACTGTGAACAACGTTATTCACTGCTCGAGAAAACTTGCTGTGCTTTAGCGTGGGCTGCTCGCCGACTGAGGCAGTATATGTTGACCCACACTACCTTACTGATCTCAAAGATGGACCCAGTCAAGTACATATTTGAGAAGCCAGCGCTCACCGGACGGGTTGCAAGATGGCAAATGATTCTTACAGAATATGACATTCAATACACATCTCAGAAAGCCATCAAAGGCAGTGTATTGTCTGAATATCTTGCCGAGCAACCTATTGATGATTACCAGCCTATGAGGTTTGACTTCCCTGATGAAGACATCATGTTCATAAAAGCAAAAGATCATGAAGAGCCTGTTCACACTGAAGGGCCTAACCCGGAAGAAGAATGGACTATGATGTTTGATGGGGCTGTTAACATGAATGGCCGTGGTGTTGGTGCAGTACTCATTACACCTAAAGGAGTTCACGTGCCTTTCTCGGCAAAGCTCACTTTCAACTGCACTAACAACGAAGCTGAATACGAAGCTTGCATTATGGGTCTTGAGGAAGCCATTGACCTCAGGATCAAGACATTGACCGTATTCGGAGATTCAGCTTTGGTAGTCAATCAAACCAATGGCAAATGGTACACACACCAGGATCATCTGATACCTTACAGGGATTATACAAGGAGGTTATTGACTTTCTTCACAACAGTCAAGCTCGAGTATATCCCTCGGGACGAGAATCAGTTTGCAGATGCTCTTGCTACCATTTCATCCATGATCAAAGTTCAAGCTGCTAACTTTGTACCTCAGATCTCAGTGTCCAGACTTGACAGACCAGCATATGTGTTCGCAGCAGATTTTGTTAAGGATGATGAGCCTTGGTTCCATGACATTAAGTGCTTCTTGGAGGATCAAACATACCCACCTGGGGCATCTTCCAATGATAAGAAGACTTTGAGAAGGCTTGCTGGTAGTTTCTTTCTGAACCCTGATGGGTCTTTATACAAAAGGAACTTTGACATGGTACTCCTCAGATGTGTTGACAAGACGGAAGCAGATTTGTTGATGCATGAAGTGCACGAAGGATCTTTTGGTACCCATGCAGGAGGGCATGCCATGGCTAAGAAGTTGCTAAGGTCAGGTTATTACTGGATCACAATGGATGCAGACTGTTGTGCCTACGCCAGGAAATGCCACAAATGCCAGATCTATGCGGATAAAGTGCATGTACCTCCCAATCCTTTGAACATCATGTCTTCACCATGGCCCTTTGCCATGTGGGGCATTGACATGATTGGTAAGATTGAGCCAACTGCTTCAAATGGCCACAGATTCATCCTGGTCGCCATCGATTATTTCACCAAGTGGGTTGAAGCAGCCTCATATGCAAATGTCACAAGGCAAGTGGTAGCCAGATTTCTGAAAAGAGATATCATCTGTCGATATGGAGTTCCCGAGCGAATCATTACTGATAATGGTTCCAATCTAAACAATAAAATGATGGCAGAACTGTGTCGGGACTTCAAGATCCAACATCACAATTCTTCTCCTTACAGGCCAAAAATGAATGGCGCTGTTGAGGCAGCAAATAAAAATATCAAGAAGATTGTGCAGAAGATGGTAGTCACCTACAAAGACTGGCATGAGATGCTACCGTTTGCCTTGCATGGGTACCGCACGTCAATCAGAACATCCACTGGGGCAACACCGTATCAGCTTGTGTATGGTATGGAAGCAGTCCTACCAGTTGAAGTTGAATTACCCTCCTTGCGAGTGTTGATGGATGTCAAACTGAGTGAAGCAGAGTGGGTCAGGGCCCGATACGAACAATTGAGTCTGATTGAAGAGAAGAGATTGGCTGCAATCTGTCATGGGCAATTATATCAAAAGAGAATGAAGAAAGCCTTCGATCAGAAAGTCAGGCACCGAGAGTACCAAGTGGGAGATCTTGTGCTGAAAAGAATCCTCCCCCCTCATACAGACCACAGGGGCAAGTGGACACCTAATTATGAAGGACCATTTGTGGTAAAGAAAGTTTTCTCTGGTGGAGCACTGATGCTCAGCACCATGGATGATGAAGATTTCCCATCCCCTGTGAATTCAGATGCAGTTAAAAAATACTTCGCATAAAATGACCCGCTGGACACAAAAACAGAATGTAAGTCCAGGCAAAAATAGGGCATCCCGGCGAGTCAAAAACAGAATAAAAGACTCGGGCAAAAATAAGGGAAAATAAGTAAAAAAATGTACACCCGCTGAGTTGAAAAGCCGCATTGGATAGCTCAGGCAAAAATGGGTATCCCGATGGATTGAAAACCCGAAAGGGTGATCCATGCAAAATAAGGGAATAAGCGAACAACTGCATTCTGAGTTCGTCTGTATCATCTACAACTTGGTAAGCTTCGAAAGGATTAAGCTTCGATCAGAATCAGCCTTCTTCAGTAAGCAAGACGAGAAGAACGTCATTGTCATAACAAGTCATAGCAGGAGAGGAAGCTCCTCAAGGCGTCATCAACACTGCCAGCATTTTGTTTCTCAATTTGTAACAATCTCCTCATTTCAGGAGATTTGTTTCTTTGACTGTATCTTGCCAATTCAGGGCACACAAATTAATAAAATCAGATTTTTCAGTCATGTCTCGTTTTGAATATTTTATTTTGCAAAGAATGTCTGATGTCTCTAAAAACTAATTGCATAAGAATACAGATGTTTTTCTTTAAGAAAATAAAAGAACACATGCTTACAGGGAATATACTTACTCTCGAAAGTATCCTAACTCCTATGACGGAATCCAGTAAGGGATATCTCGGGACCATTTGTGTGTTTCCTTATCTTTGCAGGATTGCAGGTATCCAGAGCGCAACTTGGGGCATGTAAGTTACATCTCAGCAAGCTGGCAAATCAACAAATAATCTCAGCATCCGAAATGCTCTATCCTCCAGCTGAGTTGCCTCTCATTACTCTCCCCAGCTGAGTGGCCAGCAACATTCCCCAGCTATAGTCCCATTTATTCTTCCTCAGCAGAAGGCAGAAGTCAGGGAATCATCTCCCCACAGAATCCTCAGCCTCTATTCAGAAGAGCAGCGTGTGAAGGAGTCACGACAGAGTACAGAAGACTTCTACAGACCCCAGCTGGGTCTCATATTACAAGGATAGGTCAATCAGTGACCTATGTCCCCAAACAGATACATCTCCTCAGATCTACCAATGATCTCATCCCCAGCTGGGAGGTTTACTACAAACGGATCGATCTAAGATCTTCGTAGCAATGGGACCCGGATCCCGGTTTGGTACCTTTGCATAATCATAGCATTCGCATCATATTCACCCCCAAAGCGTAGCATCCCGTTTTAACACGGAGCATTGCGGCAAAAATCAAACACATAGCATAATCATAAGCCTTGATTTGAACCAACGCTTGTGAATAATAACCATTCATCAGAATACAGAATACTTTCCCCAAAATCCTCCCAGAGTCCCCAGCAAAAGCAGCTACCTCACAATTCACAAACACCAGTATATACTCATTTTGACACCCGTCCGTGCCATTTTTCCCCAGTAAAGTCACCTGAATACCCTTTACAAACAAGATCACCCGTATTACAGATACTTTCTGGCACCCGTCCGTGTCATAACTCCCAGCAGAAAGCCAAAGACATCATTTTTTGCACTCACATATACTTGTATATACACCTTCTCGACACCCGTCCGTGTCACATCCCCAGCGTAGTCGCTTACACTTTTACAATCAATATACTTGTTGATACTATACTCCTCCCCTTTCGACACTCGTCCGTGTCACCATCCCCAGCAGATAAACACCCATCTATACACCACTCATACTTGTTTTACTTATACAGATACTCGTCCGTATCTCATATACACCGTTTATATTCCCACAGATTCAACATTGGTCCATGTTCTCTGTTAACCAGTTGGTACTCGTCCGTACCATCATCTCAGAACATTGCGTCTAGTGTTTGTTTCTACATGATACTCGTCCGTATCATAGTCTTAAGGATGTTCGTCCGCATCTTTAATCCATACACCGTGTCAAACACTTGTGTCTTCTTGAATATAGATACTCGTCTGTGTCCACTATTCCCCAGAGGAATCCTCTCAGATTCAACACTCGTCCGTGTTCTCTGTTAACCAGTTGATACTCGTCCGTATCATCATCTTTGAACACGTGTCAGTTTGTTTCTACCCGATACTCGTCCGTATCGTAGTCTTAAGGATGCTCGTCCGCATCTTTAATCTATACACAACATCTAAACACTCATACCCTTTGTTTCTTGGATGTGAACACTCGTCCGTGTTTACTATTCCCCAGTAGATCGCAAACAAATTTTCCTTTTTATCTGACACTCGTCCTGTGTCATGATAAACCTGAGAGCAGTCGTACCCTGCTAGGTGGTCGTCCTCCACCTCTTGATGGTCGTCCTCCATCATGCGCATCCGATGGCCGTCCCCATCGTTGATTTTAGCAGCCGTCCCCTGCTAGGTGGTCGTCCTCCACCTCTTTATGATCGTCCTTCATCATTTTATCCAATGGCCGTCCCCATTGTTGATTTTGGTTATCTGACATTCGTCCTATGTCATGATAAACCCTGAAAGCAGCCGTCCCCTGCTAGGTGGTCGTCCTCCGCCTCTTGATGGTCGTCCTCCATCATGCTCGTCCGATGGCCGTCCCCATCGTTGACCTTTTATCCGATGGTCGTCCCCATCGTTGACCTTTTCTATCCGGCATTCGTCCTATGTCGCGATATTTTCGGCAGCCGTACCCTGCCAGGTGGTCGTCCTCCACCTTTGATGGCCGTCCCCATCATATTTCTTTTATTCCCCAACAGAGCAGCCGTACCCTGCTAGGTGATCGTTCTTCACCTTTGATGGCCGTACCCCATCATCTGTTTATTTCATTTATTCTTTAACCCGATGGCCGTCCCCGTCGTGGTCCCTTTTCCTTTTTAACCCGATGGCCGTCCCCATCGTTGGTTACTTTGCTTTATGAACTTGATGGCCGTCCCCGTCATGTTTCATTAATTCCCAGAGAATCTCACTTTATCTTGATGGCCGTCCCCATCATAATTTGATTTTCCCCAGCTAGTCGGCCGTCCCCGTCTTGGCTTTACCTTTTATCCCCAGCATGTCGGCCGTCCCCGTCATTGCTTTGTTTTCCGCACTTTACAATATACTTTATTTTCCTTTTGCAATCTATATCCCTTTTCTTCTTCATTGCTGTGAGTGCAAATTTTGGACTGTCTTTGGTATTCAACCACAAGTTATCTTGTTTGCCTGTTAAGCTATCACTTACATCCTGCACAGCTAACTCATGTTTGAATAGGGGCAGCTGTAAACACCCCAAATTTGCCCTCACCCATTCACACCATGGCTTGTGATCATCTCATATGCATAAACTCAATCATATCATCTCATATCTCATTTTTGATTCACTGCATAGTTTATAAGTCATCTGCACCTAGGGTTTGTGATCTGAGCAATCCAAAAGCTTCTTGAGCCACTTCAAAGGCAACCAATCACTCCAAAGGGACCCATATGTGTTCTTGTATCATATTCCATCCTCTCAAAGTCAAGAATTCCAAGGAATCACAAGAACTGGGATTGGTGTGGATGCAGAGCCAGGATAGACTGCACAGTTGACCTAAAATTAGGGTTTTGGTTTTAGAGGCCATAACTCCAATTTTTTTGGTCATTCTTGTTTCCATTGGTCTCTATATGGTATAGGGAGTATGCATATCAAGTTTCATGAAGAAATTCCATGGGGAAGTCATCTGATCAAGGGTTGACTTTTTGGACAAGTCAGTGTAAAATCAGGGCATCTGAGGCCCCCAATGACCCAACCAATGGGTGATCTTCATCATTTTGAGTGTATATGATCTTTATTTGATCATGGAAGAAGGTTGAAGTCCACAAAAATCAAGAATTTGGAGTTTTTGCAAATGTTGACTTTTTGGGCATAGTTGACTTTTCAAGAATGCTTCATTTTAGGTCATTTTTCAAGCCTTGATTCTTGATCCAAAAATGCTTCAAATGGAAAAACTTTGGTCATGAAAGTTGTAGATTACATCTTTCCCTTTTCAAAAAGTACAAGAACATGATCAAATTCTTCTTGGATCAAAAGTTATGGTGTGACAAAGTTGGCAAAAATCATTGATTTTCAAGATGTGCACCAAATGTGAATTTTGCAAAATCATGAACTAATGCCATTTGTAACTTCTAATTCACTTCAAACCATTACACAAACATTCTATAGGCCCTAAAAATCAGAATTGGACCAAATATTACATGTTTGTAGTTTGTGTAACAAGACTTTTTTCCATGAAATGCCAAAAGGTAACAACTTGCAAAACCACTCATCACACTTCACCAACTTGATGCATTGGATGCTGCACCTTGCTAGCCCTCTCACCTCATCTTGCTGCACCAGAACCATGCCTTGTACTAGCCTAGAACCAAGCCATACTTTCCTTACACAAAAAGTTGACTTTTGGCAAAAGCAAACATCCCAATCACCACAGGCCATGTCACATCCTCTGGCCACTTGGATTAAAATATACTATCCATTTGCAAGCCATTTCATAAAGGGAGCAAGGCTGAAACACTCTAAAAAAAAACACATTCACAAAAACACTCCCTTGTGCAAAAGCTTTCGAATCAGCCTCCACAAACTTCAAACATCCAAACCATCTTCACCAATCATCTCACCAGGTTCCATTAAGTAGAAACCACCAAGAGTCAGGCCTGGTTTGAGCAAGAACACCACATTGCCATTTCTCACCTCAACTTGCAGTTTCATTCGAAACTCTCTCCACAGCTCACAAACATCCAAACAAACTCCATAAACCTTCTCTACTCATCATCTGGACCACAAACAACCTTTCACCCTTGCCAGAAATAGCCAGAATCATCATTGCCATGTTCAACTGAGTTTGAGCAGAAGTTACTCAAACTCTTCATCCAGCCAATATAAATTTCTCCTGAGCACTCAAGCATCATCAAGAGGTCATAAGGAGTAGATTTCATCAAGAGAGGAAGTCAGAAAGTAGCTGGAGTGAAAGCTTCGAATCTCAGGTAGCTCAAGAACTTTTTTTCCAGAAATGGATTTTTAAGTTCTAAACTTGTTCTACATGTCTTCCTGATCATGAATATGCTTTTAGTTTTTGAAATGGTGATGAAATGAGAGTTTAATTGATCTCTGAAACTCACTTGACCTAATTTTTGTTTGCTTCGATTCAGCCTTGTTAGGAAATATAAATTTGTTTTGATTAGGGGTTTTGGTTCGTGAGTGAGTGGGGATCATTTCCCAGTTTTTAGATTTCGTTTTAGTTAGGTTTTTAGAGTTTTGGGGATTCTCAGGGGGGATGCTGGCCGGAGAAGACGACCGGAAGTCTTCTCCGGCAGCCTGAATGTCATTATGCCCTAATCCAGTCATTAACTCCCATTTGAATTTCGTGCGTTGGATTGGGTTGACTAGTTGACTTCCCGCGTGGATGGAAGGCTCAGATTCATTTGATTAGCCCTAATTCATTTAATT
Source organism: Lathyrus aphaca (assembly GCA_963966055.1). Classification (NCBI taxonomy): domain Eukaryota; kingdom Viridiplantae; phylum Streptophyta; class Magnoliopsida; order Fabales; family Fabaceae; genus Lathyrus; species Lathyrus aphaca. Next base: position 439,591,652 of record OZ014522.1, on the reverse strand, counting down.
AGTTTAATTAATTCGTATTTAGGTTAATTGGCTCAGATGCAACCCCAGCCGTCCAGATGCGCGCTGGTCAACCAATTTAAACCTAGGATTCATCTCATCCCTCCATTCTGATTACTTTCCTTTTATTTTAATTTATTTTCATTTCTTTTTCATTTAACTTGCATAATTTACTTAAAATAGTAAAAAATGTGTAAAAATTATGAAACTTTTTCTCATAAGTTTTATTAATTTTTATGACACAAAAATATTTTCATTTTTATTTTTACCATTAAAAAAGTATTTTTAAATATTTAAAAGATTATTTTTAATTGATTAATGGAAATTAATTTATTAAAAATACTTTTAGGTATCTAAAAATCACCAAAAAATTCATGAAATGTTCTAAGACATTTAGAAACATTGTCCAACCTTCAAACCAAATTTCTTTCTGGATCTTGATGCATTTTGAGAATTTTTCTTTGAATTAAAATCATTTTTGTGCATTATTTTGATCATAAGTTCAAAAAATCATTTCTGCCTATCTAGGAAGAGTTGGACATTGATTCTTTTTGCATTGTATTGTGTTCAGCATGTAGTTTCTAGGATAAAATGGCCTTGATTTGTTTCTTCATTTTCAATTTGTTTGACTTTTCTTTTGATTAGGAACCCTAAAAACCCTAATAACTTGTAAAAATCATAACTTGAGATTGGTTAAGAGTTGAGACCTCCCCTTTGGACATTGGTTTAGTATAAGATTAGGGGTCCTTTGAGTGGCATTTTCCATTTTTTATCCTAGGGTTTGCTTCTGTTTTGGGTTTTTGTTTGATGTTTGGTTCATGAACCCTAATTTGAGCTTTCATTTGCATACCTCTTGCATTCTCTTGCATAACATGACTTGCCTTAGCATTTTATGCATCCATTTGATTCATTTGACATCATAAGACATATAGAAAACATGTTTGATCATTGCATCATGTGTTTGCCATATTGTATGCCATGTGCACTTCATAACTTTTCATGTATGTTCATGGTTCCTAAGTTGCTTCTCTGGCATTCATGAACTTGTATGAACATTTCCATGTGCTGCCCCATGTTTGTAGCATCTCATTTGCATCATTAGCATCATGTGCATGCTTCTGATTTTGTTTCTCATCATGTCATCTCATCCCATTTTGCATTGCATTGCATTTCTTTTCTAATCTTTCAGGTGGTAAGTGATGTTGAGAAGTGAATTTGCCTTCACTTCTCATAGCTTTTCTTTTCATCTCTCTTGCATCCATTGCTGCATTTTTATATGTGTTTGAGTTTGAGCTTACTCATTCTTGTTCCTCTTACTTTCTTTCTTCAAGTGACTTGACTTCTTGAATGAAGCAAGTTGCTTTGCTTCTCTTGATCCTTTCATCTGCTTCCTGGTGGTTCCATTGAAGATCTTTCTCTTGCAAACCTCACAAACCTTAGGAACAACCAAGCATGACAATGATTAGGGTTTTGATTAGTCTCCCCTCTTAGATTTTACCTTTGTGTCATCTCTTTGAGTCTTCACTTCTCACCTCATAATCAGGGACTAAACCCTAAAGGCTTTAAGGCTCTGTGATTAAGCTTATGCCTGCATCCTTCTCTTAGGATGGAGTGTATAACTTTAATCCTAAGTGTTAAACCCTTAATGTGTTTAACTCCTTTAATCAATCCATTTAATAACCATCAAGACCTCAAACTTGTAACTTGGGCCTTGCATTAGGGTTCTAATTCTTCCTTAATTGGTTAAGAAGGACTAACCCTAGTGTTAATGGACAAGTCCCCCTCAAGTTGTCTTACAAATCATAAAACTCACTTCATCATCATATCATTAAATAAAATCCACTTAATCAAAGGCTTGTTTTGTCATGAGTTTAATCCCTAATCATGGGTTAAGTTGAGGAGCTTTCCTCAGCTTAAACATTCTCATCTATTATCCTTCTATTAGGATGGTGTAATGAGTCTGTTAAACCCCTGATTATGGCTTAATCTCATTACTTAACACTAAACAAAAAACAACAAAAACATCTAATTAATCACAAGTAAGTTAATGATCTTAACCCTACATCAAAGGTGATTAAGTGTGAGAAGCTGACTTCACACTTAAGGTATTCTCATTACCCCTAATCAGAGGGAAGATGTGATGAGTTTACTAAATCCATTGATTTAGGCTTAAGCTCATTAACTTATGACAAACTTCAAAAAGCAATAAAAGACTGAAAATACAAAAACAAACAATAATCGTCTCCTCCGGGATTCTTTTCTCATCACACTCACTCACAAACGAGAACTTGCTTCTTCCGTCTAATGCAAGACAGTTTGCACCTGAGCCAGACAGGTCATACACTTGAGCATTGACAAGCAAGCAGTTCACAAGTCAATTCATCCTTCAGTCTCTTTGGGTCGAACTATGGTGTTCTGACTTCCTCATTGCACGAGAGGATACGTAGGCATAACTTAACAGTTATCGAACAAAAGTCTCTGTACATTCCCCCTCTTTCTAGCTTTATTCTTTAAGCCTCATGATCTTGAGCATTTCACTCACTTCTTACACTGACACTTCATTTATACACTTCACTCTCTTTTACACTGACACCTGTACATCTTTTTCCAGCTATTTTATACACAGATTGCACTGACACTACCCCTTTAAAACACAAATCTTTCAAGCGTGGATCCCGTCGAGTACGGCGGACAATCTGGGTGCTAATACCTTCCCAGGTTGTAACCAACCCCCTTTCTCAGTCTCTCTGGTTCGCAACCCGTCTTATCCATGTCTTTCCAGGTCTATGCAGCATTGCCTTTCCTCCGGGATAAAAATGCCTAGCTGGCGACTCTATTCATTCCCCAGTGAGTTCACGGCTGTGTGTTCTCATTGTCCCTCTCGCCGACCGTTCGCGTCTGTACCCTTATTTGACCCTGCTTCATCTATCGGGAGCGACAGTTATCAGTCGAGGCTGGTATACCTTTGCGTCTCCATTCGAGGATGGTTTCGTGTTAGATCCGAGGATCTTTTGGATTGTCATTCGAGGATGGCATTCTTTTCTTCAAGTCCTTCCGAGGTTGGTCTTGTTGTTTTGTGTGGCTATTATTCGAGGATAGTAGTTCACTTTTTGAGCTTATTGATCGAGGTCAGTTTGTCTCTTTTGCAAAGTCTGTCTGAGGTCAGCTTTGTGTTTGGTTATCAGTCGAGGCTGGTATACCTTTGCGTCTCCATTCGAGGATGGTTCCGTGTTAGATCCGAGGATCTTTTGATTTGTCATTCGAGGATGGCATTTCTTTTCTTCAAGTCCTTCCGAGGTTGGTCTTGTTGTTGTGGCTATTATTCGAGGATAGTAGTTCACTTTTTGAGCTTATTGATCGAGGTCAGTTTGTCTCTTTTGCAAAGTCTGTCTGAGGTCAGCTTTGTGTTTGGTTATCAGTCGAGGCTGGTATACCTTTGCGTCTCCATTCGAGGATGGTTTCGTGTTAGATCCTAGGATCTTTTGATTTGTCATTCGAGGATGGCATTTCTTTTCTTTAAGTCCTTCCGAGGTTGGTCTTGTTGTTGTGGCTATTATTCGAGGATAGTAGTTCACTTTTTGAGCTTATTGATTGAGGTCAGTTTGTCTCTTTTGCAAAGTCTGTCTGAGGTCAGCTTTGTGTTTGGTAATCAGTCGAGGCTGGTATACCTTTGTGTCTCCATTCGAGGATGGTTTCGTGTTAGATCCGAGGATCTTTTGAATTGTCATTCGAGGATGGCATTCTTTTCTTCAAGTCCTTCTGTGGTTGGTCTTGTTTGTTGTGTTGTGGCTATTATTCGAGGATGGTAGTCCACTTTTTGAGCTTATTGATTGAGGTCAGTTTGTCTCTTTTGCAAAGTATGTCCGAGGTCAGTCTTTGTTGTTGATGGTTATCGCCTGCGGCCGGTATACCTTTGCGTCTCCATTCGAGGATGGATTCGTGTTAGATCCGAGGATCTTTTGATTTGTCATTCGAGGATGGCATTTCTTTTCTTCAAGTCCTTCTGCGGTTGGTCTTGTTTGTTTTTTGTGGCTATTATTCGAGGATAGTAGTCCACTTTTTTTGAGCTTATTGATCAAGATCAGTTTGTCTTGCTTGCAAAGTCTGTCTGAGGTTAGTCTTTGTTGTTGATGGTTATCGCCTGCGGCCGGTATACCATTGTGTTTCTATTCAAGGATGGTTTTAATACTGGACCCGAGGATCCCGTGGGAGTTGTCATTCGAGGATGGCATTCTTCTCAGCATATATTATTTACCACAGTGTGCAAATTTTCAGGTTTTATTCGAGTATTCAATCACTCCATACCTTGAACGTCTAAAAGCTGTTGCAATTATTCATTCAGGTATGCAGATGATTGAATAGGGGCAGCTGTAACACCCCCAAAATTTGCCCTCTCATTTTCATGCCATTTAGCATATCCTTTCATACATTGTATTGCATTTAGATCACAATTGCATCATAAACATACATCTCCATTTGAGCTTTCACAGGTTGCGACTGGCCTTTATTTCTTCATGCGGCACGTGCACAAGAATCTCAGAAGAAGCCAAAAGTTCTCGATTGATTAAGAGGAGTTTAAGCTGAATATCAATTTTATGGTTCAGTTTGCAAAAGTTGTAACTTATGCTCGGAAACTCATTTTGGCTTGAAACTCAAAAGTTTAGACCGTTTCATTATTCTCTACAACTTTTGTGTTCGGCTCGGAGGCCAATTCATCAAGGAAAATGGCGGGATTTATTTGTTTCTGAAATTTCGATTTCGCCGATTAACTGTGCTAGCGGTATTCAAGAGTTCGTAACTTCTGATTGGGTCAACATGTCTGAGAGATTCATAGGCCAAAAGTTCCGTCTTGATATCCTTTCCAACTTTTGGGTTTTGGCCGAGAACTAATTCTTTGAAGAAGATCTCAGAATGTGCGAGTCTTTAGAGTCGACATAGTGAAAAACAGTGTTGAACCGGTGAGTTTTGAACACTAAAAAATTCATAACTCTTGGCTCGTTCATCGAATTGATGTCGTTTCGGTGCCTAAAATTCTTTTTATATGTTATCTTCATTATGTGAATTCAGTTTTGGTTAGGTCCGAGCGGAAGGATCTCGAAAATGCGAATTACCAATAAGGTTCTTTGATGCACTACATTGTCTGTCAGATTTTGTAAAATTCATAACTCGGTCAATTTTCATCGGATTGCACCCGTTCTTGAAGCGTTGGTTCACAAATTTTATCCTCTTCAAGTTCAAAGACAAATGCAAGTTCAAATAGTGCTCCAAAGGTTATCGTTTTGGTTTATTTCACAAAACTGAAGTGCTGAACCGAAGAAAAAGGCTGAAAGTGATTTCACGAGAAAATTCATATCTCCCTCGTTGTTTGTCCAGTTGAGCTTACATTTTAACACCACGTCACTGACTCATAGATCTACAACTTTAATGACAAAGTCGAGTCGAGATTATGCTCCGGAGAGGTTGACCTAGTCACATTTTCGAGTAGCGGACACCAAATAAGTCGAAAAAACAACTTATTCAGTGACGTCTTGCAGCTTAAACGTATCGATCGCACTCAATTTTGATCGTATGACGTTCGTTCTTTTTGCATTGCAACCGTGATTCAGAGGCGGACGATGTTGTGGAAGGTTCAGAGTCGAAATTTCTTGCCGAAGATATTGTTATTTTCACTTAAGCCGAAATTCTACCTTTTGCCTTTCATTTTACACTCCACTATATATTCTTTTGACCCACAATTTGTCTCATAACTTCAATCATAATTTACAAACACCAAAAAACTCTCACAAACCCTCTCTAAAGGATCAAATTTCATTATCTCAACTCTTTCTCAAGAACACAACAACAACTTCATCAAGAACTCAAGAACACAACAATTCCGATCAAGCTTCCGATAGCCGAGCCGCCACGAACCACCACCTCCGGTCAACTTCACCATCGTAAGACCACCATCTTCCGCCATCGGCAGCCGCGCGGCCTCTCCTCCTCTCCTCCGTTCATGATCGCGTCTCACTTCCTTCGGATTCGCAATTTCTTCGTCGATTCTTCATTCGGTAAACTTCTTAAACTTTAATTCATGAATAATTGTTGAATTGTTTCTTGAATTGAATTTTGAAGTTGAATTAATCTTGTGGAGATTATGTGCATTGATTCATGATTTGATTATTGATTGATTCTTGATTAATTTATCCTAATAATTGTTGTGGTGCATGATTGAAAAGGCTTGGTAAAGTTGACATAGAATAATCGGTGAATGTTAGGTGTTTGACAAAATTCCTAAGAGAGCTAATTATTAAAACTTGATATTGATTGAAGTGCTTGACTTTTAAATTCATGCTTGTTTCAATGTGCAAATTTGAAATAGGATAGGTTGAGGCTTAATTGTTGATGTTGTTCATGTGTCGCGTGTCGAGAATATGTTTTGGTCATAACTTCCTAACCGTAGCGCGTTTTTGCGAATGTGAATAGTGTAAATTGACTTTGTTGATTATTTCGGAGCCATTGGTGAACTTTTTAGTCGATTTCGGACAATTTTTTCCGGGTATTTTGCTACTGCCAGCCGACGAAATCGGCCAAAAAGTATCACTTCCAAGCGAAATTTTCAAAAACCGATTGCATATTTGAATCCGTTGGCACGTTTGCAAGTTACCATGCGATTTTCGTTCAATTCTGAGTCAGTGATTTTTGACGCATTTTTTCGTTTTAAGGCTTTTTAAGTTCGGTTTGGTGCGATTTTGATGCATTGATCTTGTTTTGACTTGTACTTATGTTTGTTGATCATTTGCCATTCATTGCATGTAAATTTGTTCGATTCCGGTTTGAGTTTGCATGTTGTTTATGTTAGAGCATAAGTGCTGCCCCGTTTTGAAACGTAAATTTCAATGCATGTCCATGACTCGTATATTCATATTTCTACTTGATTTGGAGTTGTGAGGCATAGGTGCAACTTCCGGTTGCACCTCTTTTTTGTTTCTAATGCATTTGTTGAGTTCATGCAAGGTTCTCGCAAAGATCTTAACGACGGTCGTTTGGTTGGTATTCCACTTTATTTGTGGGATACCTTTGGATTCAAATGATATTTTGTGTCGTTGTTTTTGTTTCGATTATGGGGGATCTTCACAAAGCAATTATGGAATATGAGCATTTATTTTTCTCATGGGAGATTACAAGGCTTGGCTTGAAGTTTTTTTGGATTTCTTTTATGTGAAAGAATCGGCACTTCGACCAAGTAAGTAATCTCGATTCTCTACTTTAATGCATCATTCTAGTTGTATGCGACTTAGGATCATATAACTTAAGGTGCATACTGAGCCCTCCCACCTGAGGCATTGGATTTATTTGTGATATATATTGATATGTGTCGATTTCGGAGTTTAGGGATTAGGTTACGAACCATTAGGATCGCTTCCTTTCACTTCCCCTTAAGATTCACTTTTTTGCCCGTTTCGTCGCAATTATTAAAAATAGTTTTAGGTGGGATAAAATTCTGGAAAAATTCATGAGTGATCCTCATCCTCTTAATTAATTTTTCATATTTTTTGTTTCCATATTTGGGTTGTTTTAATAATTAATTCGGATTTTAGATCATAAGCTGTCCCAAAAAGGAATGTTTTGGCATAAGGGACCGAAATCGATTTTTCCCCATAGGTGTGAAACCTATTTTTTGTGTGTGATTAATCAATTTAATTTGTGACATTTTGATGCTCCTTAGGCATTTTTTTCATAATTTTAGATGCTTTTTTTGATCCACTTTGTGGAGTTGTTTTTCGATGATCGTGATTTGTTACCTTGCTAGTCAAGGAATTGTTTTGGCACTTTGGTGCATAATTTTGTAGAATCCTTTTGGACAATGTAAGATAATTACTATATAATTCCAGGTATTTAATTTCATAATTTTTAAAGGCTTTTTGCTATTTTTCCATGTCACCTAGATCCTAGGTTGACTCATGTGTTTATGTGTCGCATAACCTAGATATTAGCAAGGCATTCATGCCATTGGCTTGAGAGACATTTTGGTAGCTTATAGGAGTTAATTATAGGTCATTTGTATGTCTTTAATTCCAGTCATAAGTCATTTTTTGAACCATACTCATTTGGTTTGTTTTGGTGCTTTAAAGTGCATACCTATGTGAATTAACTTTAACCTAAACTAGTTTCTCTTCTCCTCTAATTAATAACTTGAATTATTTGGAAATCATTAATTCCTATTCATGCATTCTAAGTGCATCTCATAACTTTTATGCTACTGACCCATAATCATTTCATTCATATTCACATGCCATTCTTCTTTAGTTTGCATCATGTGCGATCTTATGCGATTTTTGTTCGTTTCTTCTCATATCTTCTTCTCATTGCTCCATATGCCTAAACCATTGCATCCATGATTGTATATTCATTCACACATATTCATGAGAATTCACTACTGATTTTGATGTTCATTTCATGTACTAATTCATTCTTGTAAGCCATACGCATTCATACTTCATCCATAAACCCTAATTTGCATTTATGTGAACTTAGGTGAACTTTTTGTACATAGTTTGACATAGTTTGATCTTGTGGGGTATCCTAGCATCCTTAGGGATCTATATCATGTAGCTACTGATTTTAGAAGTCATGTAACCTTTATGTACCTTCACCTTTAGACTTAGGTCTTATTTTGAACCCTAGTTCCATTCTAGGACGTTTATGGTACTTAATCGCTTTTATGCTTTGATTTTACTTCCAATATGCATTGTCATGCTAACTTTTGTTTTGTAGGGGGAAAGATTGAGGTAAGAATTACTCCATTCCTATATCTTATGCATTTTAAATGTGTTTTCCTTAGCACTTGGTGCTTGCTTATAGGTTTTCCCTTTCTTTAGAAACAACTTAACTTCCTTAGGAAGTAAGTTAGTTTCTAACTCTCTTTTCTTCCTTTCCTTTTCTTTCTTAGGATTAGAATACCTCATTAACCATAGGATCTCCCTCTTGTAAATAAACAAATAAAATTAGGGTTGTGTCTTAGTCCCCATTAGATTTTCCCTTTCCCAACTTGAGTCATTCTTTCTCATCTTTATAAAGAAAAAAAATAAAACATCTAAGGATAAACCGAACAATCTTGTACGACACGAGACTTTGTTGCGGAGTGTTTATACGCGTCCTGTTTCGGGGCGAGGTGTAAATACTCACCGCGATGGATAGGTCTTAGTACAAGACCGTTCACAAACAAATTCAAAACACTTCTCCTAAAAGACAAAAACAAATAACAAGCGACTATCCTGCGGGAACTTCTTTTCTCATCTCATTCACTCACAACGCGAACTCGCGAAGACTTGTCTCACATGCAAGACGGTAAACGCACTCGTACCAGACGAGCCTGCAACACCTGAGCATAGACATACGCAGTTCCAGCATAAAAAACACAAACAAATAGTTCCCGCCTAGGTTAGGCGAACTACGTCGACTCTGATCCTCATTATCCTGATGAGGTACGTAGGCAGCGGGGTAGGGCCCGTTCGAGCACATTCTTTATTTTCCCTACATTTCCCCTTTTTTCCATTTTCTTATTTCAGTTCTTTTCTCATTTCTCATTCCCATTCCAGTTAGCGGTTTTATTCAACAGCATTCCTTATTTCTCACCCTTTGAAACAAAACAAGCAAGCGTGGATCCCGTCGGGTACGGCGGACGGATTGGGGTGCTAATACCTTCTCAATTCGTAACCGACTCCCGAACTCAGATCTTTGGTTCGCAGGACCTTGTCCTTTCCTTCTTCCTCAGGTTTGTGCAACATTACCTTTCCCATTCTTTTGGGATAAAAATGTCTGGCTGGCGACTCTACCTTTTCCGCGCCACTTTCGCGTTTGTACTAGGATGAAAATCCCGGGAGCGACATTCCCCATTCTTCAATTTTCAAAACTTCCCTCTTTTTCAAAGGATTCTTGTTTTCAAAACCATCACCTCTTTAATAAATAAAACCTTGACTTTTGTCAAGTGGATTTTACTACTTCTTTTCTTGTAACAAATCAATGAACTTAATCATCTTGACTTTAATTCAAAAAATAAAAAGAACCCAACTCATTCAAGTTATTTTGTGCCTTTGTGCACCTTAGTTTGTTTTCTTTACAAGTGTAGATTATGAGTCATTATTCCTTAGTCTGGTGCAAGTCTCTCAATCTCCATGGTTGTAGTTTGATGTAATTGAGTCTCTTGTCATTCATGGGGGTTTAGTGGCATACTCGTCGATTTTATCCGAGTTGGTGCACTCCCTATAGTGATGTATGAGTCCATTGTTAGACGGTGTGGCTAGTGATCTAGAGGGGGGGTGAATGGATCACCTCCTTGTTAACAAGGTTTTAAAAGATTTTTCAGAGTTTTTTTAAGATTAGCGGAAAAACACGGTCCCTAATCGACTTCTGTCTATTCTGGACCAGCTACTAGAAAATCGGACATGTGATAAAGTGTTGGATTTTCAATTGAGATGTTAAAGACTTAAACACACAAGTTATAAAAGTATTGAATGCACCTATCACAAAAAAATATTTCCAATGAATCAAAACCGATTAAAAACGTAAATATAGATGGAGAAGGAATACAATACACAGAGATTTGGTAAGGAAGTTCCCCACGTTCGTCCTCGCGTGTGGGTACGTCTCCTTCTCAATTTCAAACCGAAATTGAGAATTTTTATATCGATATTGCTGAAATCGTCGTTTACAAGGTTGCTATACAAAAACCAGAAATCTATACACCTAGATCTTCCTATTGTATGAACCTTCACTTGATCTGAGCCAAATCAAGATTCCCTTGCAAGTAATACAAACAATTCACCGGTTCCACGATCTATTTGCGAAATCTCCACATTTCCAAACCTTACGCTGCGGCTGAATCTGTTTTGTAAACGTGACTGACAAACCTTCAAGAACACACCCGTTCTTGAAGGACAAACCAGATGGTTTTTCCTTGAAACCTTATTTCACTCTTCAACTTATCTAGATCAGCGATCGTTCCGCTGAACGTTATCTCTTGATCCTCTAATTCACAGAACAACAATGATTATGTGTTGATGTTCTTGAATCAAAGTGATTGAGAAGATGATGAAGATGAATTTTCTCTTAGGTTTCAACCCTGCTCACAATTGAATGCACACCCAATAAAAACTTTTTTTCTTAATTGTGTTCTTCAATTTTCTTGACCTTGAATTCACTTTCGATTTATCCCTTTTATTTTATCTGCACTAACAGAAACATATATATACTTGACAAAGTCTGTTAGAATAGAAACAGATTAATGCATCGATACGAAGTGCGAATGTATCGATACATGATGGTTTTTACACTGTTATGTATCAATACATAGTGGAATGAATCGATACATATTGAACCAATGCAAAAGAATCAGAGAAATGAAGACATAATGTATCGATGCATGTTGTGAATGTATCGATACATAGCAGATATTACAGAATCATATCTACAGCATGTATCGATGCATGTTGCGAATGTATCGATACATAGCAGATATCACAGACGCATACCTACAGCATGTATCGATGCATATTGAGAATGTATCGATGTATTTGGCCTAATTCAGAACTTCAAGGAAATTATGTATCGATACATCTTGCGAATGAATCGATACATACAGAAGCAAAAGTCAAATTTTTTGTTTAAAACAAGACATGTGTTGATACAAAAACTCATGTATCAATGCATACATGGATAAGGTAGTTTTTTTAGCTTGCAATGTTAATTCAATACAAAGTGTATGTTAAAAGCACAAAAGCATAAAATTTACTATCATACAAAACTAAAGAGTTGCTCACAAACTCCCCCTTTTTGATGATGGCAAATTTTTGCAGAAGTGTGAGAACCACTCCCTCTGAGTTTGTGCATAACCACTCCCCCTGAGTTTGTGCATGCTGTCATTTTTCACACTCAAGCCTTTCTCCCCCTTTGTCAACATCAAAAAAAATTGTATAGGTGAAGCAATATTCAGCAATAAGAAGATATATATAAGCTAATCATGAAGAAATCACTCACAAAGAGTGAAACATAAATGGCAAACCAATTAATCGTAAACAACAAACAAGCATAGGCATTTAATTGGACTAGTAGAGTTAAGAATTACAAAAGCAAACCAAACACATACAATGTTTAAACATAAAATCAAAAGAAACTTAAGCATCAAGGAAAAAGGAAATGATGTAATGCAATTATGAAATGCTGCCTTAGTGAGGATTGCAGCCACCACAGGACTCCGCATCATCTCTATCGGGATCTCTGAAACTTGGAGGAGGAGGTGGAGGAGGAATCTCATCAGGATTTTGCCCCATGAAGTTGTAATGCCTGAACCGATTCTGAACCGCGGTGCTTCTGAATCTGTCCATAATACCCGGATGTGCACGACAATCATCCATGAAACCGGACATCTCATTGTAGAAGACTTGATGCCACTTGACCAAGTTTGTGTGCCATGAGTGTTGGTTATGATACATCCTAGTGTGTTCATCATGCCACTCCTGGTGCTCTTTGTGTCACTCCGTTTGTTGTATATGCCACGCACGGGCTTCTTTATGTCGGGCATTATTGGCAATTTCCATTTGCTCAAACATTTGAGTTAGATATGCAGGAGGTGTAGTAGATGATGTTGGTGGAACAGATGGAGGAACCTGTTCATAGTTAGTAGGAGACCACCTTTGTGGCACCCACTCACCCCAAGTAGTGTTGACATTTGCTTCAGGGGGATTTTCTTCATTTACATCCTCCATATTTTCATCTCTTTGTTCTTCAGCAACAAAAATTTGTTCAGAAGGTGTATCAAAGTTATAAATTTTGGTTCTAGAGCTGCGTTCAAAGAAGTAATAGCATCGACGCTCTGTGTCCCACCTATATCCCATATGAGAAAGAGTAGCACTATTGAATTCTTGAACAGTAGATGAAGATAAGAGAGGAACAGGGGGTATGACCACCTTCCAGAACTTAATGATCCTCATAATCTGTGCGGCATAAGCAAGAGTGATTTTCTTCGAACTATTCCTTGTAAGAAAAATACGCTTCACAAAATAATTGGGCCAATTCAACGGAATCTTCTTCTGCAAAATATACAAGAGATGTATGTCTGGATTATCCAATCTAGAGTTCTCACCGGACCTCGGACGTACAATATGCGAGAGAATCCAATGCAGAATTCTGGGGACACTCTTAATCATTCCAGAAGTTAAATGCTCATCATCACCTAGAGGCCTTTGTAGTTTTGAAATAGATTCACAATATTCCTTCAGATTAAACTTAGTTTAAAATTTCTGATCATGCCACATCTGCAACTCAGGCATCGGGAATGGCATTTGGAACACCTTTTTCCAATCACCAGCCTCAAAACAATAAGTCCTTGTTCCAATAGAGCACTTGAACATGTACCCTTTACCAGATTGCACACCCGCATAAAAGGCACGAATGAAGTCCTCATGATAGTCATCATTAACAGTTAAAAAAGACCCAAGTTTTTGTGCGTCAATCAAATCAGCAACTTCATTTAAGTATAGAGTATGCGCATCTTGAGTATTGAAGACATGGGGTTTCATGACTAACCTTGTCTTGAAGGAAACCTCAAACTCTTCAGCAATGGCAGGATGGAGAATGGATGACCCAGTGGGAGGAATTTCTGGAGCAGGAGGAGCTTGGTGTGAAGCCTCAACAGGTTCTTTCCCTTTACCTATACCTTTTGCTCTAGGAAGCATGATTCTTGGAGGCATGATTATGAAGTTAGGGTTTTGGAAGAAAATGGGTTTTGTGGTGTTAGGGTTATTTAACCGTTAATGATGCAAATGGGATGAAGAAGGAGATAAAATAGAGATTATGATTGTTGCAAATAGCATAACTGATGCTCATGTGTCGATACAAAAAAAAAAGAATTTTATATCAGTATGCATCGATACATAACCGTATGCATCGATTCATGTTGCGAAATTTTGGATTTTCAAGTTGATATGTATCGATACAAACCACGAATGTATCGATACATACTGTAACAATTTTGACAATTTTAAAAGAAATTGAACATGTATCGACACAAAATGGATATGCATCGATACATAGACCTTATGTATCAATACATGAGACTTATAAAAAAAACATTAATGCAGAATGCATAGTGAATCATAACATTTTAATGATGCTTAAGAATACTTTACAAACTAATTATTAATGCTCAAACAATCATATGTAAAGAAGTACATATAAGCGAGAAATAATTGCTCAAACATACATTTATCACACAATATCAACAAGATGTAGAGAGGAACAATATTACCTCCGTCGTAGTAATCTCATGAAGTACGAGTGAAGTCTATATTCAAATATCAGTAAACACGATGAGATAAATATAAACTAGATCAAACAAACTTAAGACACCAATGCGGAGAGATCAAGAATCCCTAATTCACGACGAATGTTGAAGAATGGTTCAGTTGCCAATGGTTTAGTGAAAATGTTAGCAAGTTGATTTTTAGTATCAACATGCTCAAACACAACATCTCCTTTTTCAACATGATCGTGAAGGAAGTGATGTCTAATCTCTATATGTTTGGTGCGTGAGTGTAAAACAAGATTCTTAGTGAGATTAATGGCACTAGTGTTGTCACACTTTATTGGAATACGTTTAAGTTGAATATCAAAATCTTGTAGTTGTTGTTTTAGCCACAAAATTTGAGCGCAACAGCTACCGGCTGCAACATACTCAGCCTCTGCAGTAGACAACGCTACGGATACTTGCTTTTTGCTATGCCAACTTATTAAAGAATTTGAAAATAGATGACATGTACCACCAGTGCTTTTCCTATCTGATTTGCAGCCAGCAAAATCAGAATCAGAGTAACCTACTAAGCTGTAATCGCTCCCTTTGGAATACCAAATCCCGTATTTAGGTGTTCCATGAAGATACCTAAATATACGCTTGACTGATTTTAAGTGAGATTCCTTAGGATTTAATTGATATCGTGCACACATACAAACACTAAACATGATGTCCGGTCTAGAAGCAGTGAGATACAAGAGAGACCCAATCATACCTCTATACCTTTTGACATAAACACACTTACCATGTTCATCTTTGTCCAAGTTTCCGTTGGTAGGCATGGGAGTGTCAATTGATTTTGAATTATTCATTCCAAAGCGCTTGAGCAGTTCTCTGCAGTATTTTGTTTGACATACTGATGTACCTTCATCAAGTTGCTTTATTTGGAGGCCTAAGAAGTAGTTCAACTCCCCCATAAGACTCATCTCAAACTCACCCTGCATAACATTAGAAAACTCTTCGACCAAGTGTATGTTAGTTGAACCAAAAATTATATCGTCTACATAAACTTGAACTAAAAAAATGTGCTTTCCTTTATGTCTAATGAAGAGTGTATTATCCACTTTACCTCTAGAATATCCATGATCAATTAGAAATTTGCTAAGTCTTTCGAACCACACACGAGGTGCTTGCTTAAGACCATATAAAGCACGCTTTAATTTGTAAACATGATCTAGATATTCAGAAATTTCAAAACCGGGAGGTTGTGAAACATATACTTCTTCATTTATGACACCATTTAAAAACGCACTCTTTACGTCCATTTGGTAAAGCTTGAAATTCATAGAACACGCATAAGCAAGAAAGAGACGTATAGCTTCAAGGCGAGCCACTGGAGCATAAGTCTCCTCATAATCTATGCCCACCTCTTGGTTATACCCTTGTACTACCAAGCGTGCCTTGTTCCTAGTTATCACTCCGTTTTCATCAAGTTTATTCCTAAACACCCATTTAGTACCTATGATATGATGATCTCGCGGACGAGGGACAAGTTCCCAAACGTCATTTCTTTTAAATTGATTAAGCTCTTCTTGCATGGCCATTAGCCAAAATTCATCAATCAAGGCCTCTTTAGCATTTTTAGGCTCTACTTGTGATACAAAAGCGAAGTGAGAACAAAAGTTACTTATCTTAGAACGAGTCAACACTCCCTTTGAAATATTTCCCAATATATTGTCTATAGGGTGGTCTTTAGAGGATTTCCAAGCTGGTGGAAGTTCATTCACTTCAGATGTTCCTTCCTCTTTATCTTTTTCATGACTAGTATCTTCCTCCTTCTCATTTTCAGCAGTTTCAGATTGATCAATTTCCGTAACAGCTTCTTTGAGTATGTCTTCTGTAGATACACCTGCATCATCAAAAGAGATACCTTTTCCGACATTTTTTGGATAAGACTCATCAAAAGAAACATGGACAGATTCTTCAACAGAAAGTAAACTCCTATTATACACTCTATATGATTTACTTGATTGAGAGTATCCAAGGAAAATACCTTCATCATCTTTGGCATCAAACTTCCCAAGGTTTTCCTTACCATTATTTAAAACAAAACACTTACAACCAAACACATGAAGATGAGACAAGTTTGGCTTTCTACCTTTTTAAAATTTCATAAGGGGTTTTATCCAAAATAGGACGAATTAAAATCCTGTTCAGAACATAACAAGTTGTGCTAATTGCATCAGCCCAAAAATATTTTGGTAATCCACCCTCATTGAGCATTGTTCTTGCCAATTCCTCTAAAACTCGATTTTTGCGCTCCACAACACCGTTTTGTTGTGGAGTTCGAGGAGCTAAAAAGTTGTGCTCAATGCCATACTTGTCACAATACTTATCAAAGAGATGGTTTTGAAATTCACCTCCATGATCGCTTCGAATTGTAACTATTTTAGAATTCATTTTGTTTTGGGAAAGTTTTGCAAAACTTTTAAAAGCAGAAAAAGTTTCATCTTTGCTATGAAGGAATATAGTCCAAGTGAATCTAGAGTAGTCATCTACTATTACGAAACCATAATAGTTTCCACCTAAGCTCTTTGTCCTAGATGGTCCAAAGAGGTCCATATGGAGAAGCTCAAGGGGTCTTGAAGTTGAAATTATGTTTTTAGATTTAAAGGAGACCCTTGTTTGTTTTCCCATTTGGCAAGCATCACATAGGTGGTCTTTTGAAAATTTTATTTTTGGAAGACCTACTACTAGATCCTTAGATACAACCTTATTAAGCAAATCGAAATTAACATGCGCTAAGCGTCTATGCCATAGCCATGAATCATCATTTAGGGCAACTAGACATTTAGTGCTTGTTAAAGATACATCCAAAAGATCAAGCATATATATGTTGTTTACTCTTACACCTTTAAACACAACATTATGTTCAGTATGTTCAATTTTGCAACAAGTTTTTGTGAAAGAAACTTTATAACCTTTGTCGCATAATTGACTTATACTCAACAAATTATGTTTAAGTCCCTCTACAAGATGGACATCAGAAATAGTAGTGGTAGAGGGATTACCTACACTACCTTTGCCAAGTATAGCTCCTTTGTTATTGTCTCCATAAGTGACATACCCCTTCTTCTTTGCTTTGAAGTCAATAAAAAGTGATATGTCACCCGTCATGTGCCTTGAGCACCCGCTGTCCAGAAACCATATTCTTTCCACGGATGCAAGACACTCATCATACAATATCAAAAGAGAGAGGTAGGTACCCAATTTTTATTGGGTCCAAGTGGGTAAATGGTAACATGGTTGTCTTTAGGCTTCCATTGATAAATACCTTTAGGCACTAGGATTCTTCTAAATTTGCATTTTTCAATGGTATGGCCAGCATGACAACAATAATGACATACACTACGATAATGTTGTTGTTTATGTTTGGTCCTTAAATCCTTTGGAATAAAAGAGTATCTTGCATATGGTGGATTTAATGACTTTTTAAACAACCTAGTGTCAATGGCATAAGTAATCTTAGGTTGTAAAGCTTTTTCCAATTTGACCTTAAGAGAAATGACCTCTTGTTGCCAAATGTGACAAGCTTCACAATAACTCATTTTACTACAACCATCAATATCAATAGCTTTTGAATTTTCTGCAATGCTAGCTTTCAAGTACTCTAGATCTTTTTCAGCATGGAGTACTTTACCTTCCAAGTATGAAAAAATTTGTTTATCGGAAGATAATCTTTTAAACGCTTCTATATCTTCATTATGCAGTTTTTCAAAAGCTATTTTCAATTCAGAAAAGGACATAGAAGAGAAATTGTTATAGTAAGCTTGTTTTACCCTTTTTTCATCAATTTTCTTCTTGTGGTGGGACTTTTTTTTGGTGTGAGCCATAAGACACAAATTTGCGGTTTCATCGCTATCACTTGAGCCTTATGTACTTGATGAATCACTATCACTTTCCCAAGCAATGTAAGCTCTTCTTTGCTTATTGTACCTTTTTGGTGGAGCTTTTCCTTTATCCTTTTTCTTCAAAGGACAATACGTCTTATAATGTCCGGACTTACCACAATTAAAACAAGACCTTCTTTCTCTATTCTTCTTAATCTCTTCCTGTTTTGAATCTATAGATTGTCTTCTAAACTTTATGAGATTTTTGTCGGAATGCTTGATTCCATTCTTTCGAATGAATCTATTATATCTCCTAACAAAAAGTCCCATTTCTTCGTCACCGGAGTCTTCGTCACTACTTGACTCATTGTTGCTTAGCTCCTTTGTAAGGACTTTGAGTTAGAAGCCACAAGAGCTATAGGCCTCTTCTCACCCTCTTTGTCTTTATTCTTCTCCTTTCCCTTTTTACTCTTGTTCTCAAACTTTTCTAGACTTTCTAGTTCTTGCTGATGTTCCTCCAGCTTTCCAAACAAAGTAGTCATTGAGAGTGTCGTTAGATCGTTGGCTTCCTTGATAGCTGTTACGTTAGGTTTCCATTCCCTGCTAAGACATCTCAGAATTTTATTAGTAGCAATTTCATTGGAAACAGGTTTTCCAAATGCATTTAAACAATTGATGAGATGAACAAATCTCTTTTGCATGTCGGGGATAGATTCTCCTTGTTTCATGCGAAAGAGTTCGAACTCTTGATTAAGTGTGTTAATACGGGACTGTTTTACTTCAGTTGTACCTTCATGTGCAATTTTTAAAGCGTCCCACATTTCTTTAGCTGTCGAGCAATGGGATACTCAATAATACTCATCAGCACTAAGCGCTGAAATTAGCATATTTCGAGCTCTCCAATCACTTGACCACTTTTTCTCATCTTTCTCATCCCAATCATCTTTTGGTTTAGGTACTATGGCGCCTGCCTCATTCATCATGGTGATTTGAAAAGGACCATTTTGAATGGAAATCCATACGCGCCTATCCACAGAATTTATGTGAACTCGCATGCAGTCTTTCCAGTAGCCATAATTTTCACCATTGAAAACAGGAGCTCTATTATACACCCCCTTTGGTTCAGAATCCATATCGTTACAGGCAGCCACAAAGCACCAGCGAACCGGTGCTCTGATACCACTTGTTAGACGGTGTGGCTAGTGATCTAGAGGGGGGGTGAATGGATCACCTCCTTGTTAACAAGGTTTTAAAAGATTTTTCAGAGTTTTTTTTAAGATTAGCGGAAAAACACGGTCCCTAATCGACTTCCGTCTATTCTGGACCAGCTACTAGAAAACTGGACATGTGATAAAGTGCTGGATTTGCAATTGAGATGTTAAAGACTTAAACACACAAGCTGTAAAAGTATTGAATGCACCTATCACAAAAACTATTCCAATGAATCAAAACCGATTAAAAACGTAAATAGAGATGGAGAAGGAATACAATACACAGAGATTTGGTAAGGAAGTTCCCCACGTTCGTCCTCGCGTGTGGGTACGTCTCCCTCTTAATTTTAAACCGAAATTGAGAACTTTTATATCGATATTGCTGAAATCGTCGTTTACAACGTTGCTATACAAAAACCAGAAATCTATACACCTAGATCTTCCTATTGTATGAACCTTCACTTGATCTGAGCCAAATCAAGATTCCCTTGCAAGTAATACAAACAATTCACCGGTTCCACGATCTATTTGCGAAATCTCCCAATTTCCAAACCTTACGCTGCGGCTGAATCTGTTTTGTAAACGTGACTGACAAACCTTCAAGAACACACCCGTTCTTGAAGGACAAACCAGATGGTTTTTCCTTAAAACCTTCTTTCACTCTTCAACTCAGCTAGATCATCGATCGTTCCGTTGAACGTTATCTCTTGATCCTCTAATTCACAAAACAACAATGATTATGTGGTGATGTTCGTGAATCAAAGTGATTGAGAAGATGATGAAGATGAATTTTCTCTTAGGTTTCAACCCTGCTCACAATTGAATGCACACCCAAAAAAACTTCTTTTCTTAATTGTGTTCTTCAATTTTCTTGACCTTGAATTCACTTTCGATTTATCCCTTTTATTTTATCTGCATTAACAGAAACATATATATACTTGACAAAGTCTGTTAGAATAGAAACAGATTAATGCATCGATACGAAGTGCGAATGTATCGATACATGATGGTTTTTACACTGTTATGTATCAATACATAATGGAATGAATTGATACATACTGAACCAATGCAAAAGAATCAGAGAAATGAAGACATAATGTATCGATGCATGTTGTGAATGTATCGATACATAACAGATATTCCAGAATCATATCTACAGCATGTATCGATGCATGTTGCGAATGTATCGATACATAGCAGATATCACAGACGCATATCTACAGCATGTATCGATGCATATTGAGAATGTATCGATGCATTTGACCTAATTCAGAACTTCAAGGAAATTATGTATCGATACATCTTGCGAATGAATCGATACATACAGAAGCAAAAGTCAAAAATTTTGTTTAAAACAAGACATGTGTTGATACAAAAACTCATGTATCAATGCATACATGGATAAGGTAGTTTTTTTAGCTTGCAATGTCAATTCAATACAAAGTGTATGTTAAAAGCACAAAAGCATAAAATTTACTATCATACAAAACTAAAGAGTTGCTCACATCCATGCCTTCATTCTCATGGAAGATTTGTTAGGCTATCCACTTGAAAATGAACAATTCTCTTTACTTAATAAAATCAATCATAACCAACCCTTTTCATTATTTGTACCATGAACTACGGGGTTTTGATCTTACATTGCACGTTGTGGGTACGTAGACATGAGGTGGTAAACCTCTCCAAACATAAAAACATTAAAAATTAATTCTTCTCTTATCCCTCCACTCTCATTTTGAAACCATTTTCAAACCAAAAGCAATAAATTTTTCAAACGGCTCCCGTGGAGTACCACAAACATTTTGGGTGCGTAAAACCTTCTCATTTTTTAACATATTCCCTTACCTGGTTCTCTGCTTGTTTCTTTAGTTTTTTTGTGCTTTTTGATTCATTAGGATTTATTCTCTCTTTTTTCCTTTTCCATTTGGAATAAAATAAAAGCGCGGTGGAAACTCTATTTAGTTTGAGTTAAGTTAACCAATAGCTTACACTCATGATTTTACCTCTATAAGTACAAAGAAGGAGATAGATATATTCAAAGTCATATCAAACAGAATTTGGGAAATTGTACACTCAATTTCAAAATCTCCTTTAGCCTTCCATAGATTAATTACCAGACTTTATAGAATTTTTGGAGTACACCTCTCTGACTACTACTGTCGATGCTTTGATACAAAAATGGATGAAGGCTTTATTTAACATTAATGTATGGCAACAAACATTAGAAGACAAATTCGCTCAACTATTTTACCTTCAGCGCCATATGAACCTTTGAGTTTGAACAATGTAAATTGTAACTTGTAAACCTATTTTAGTCATGAGGGGATGTTAGTGATGCATACTATATAAGTTTTTATTTCTTTGGGAGAATTCATGAGTAGATTAGAAATAAGAATCTTAAATACAAACTCTCATTTTGTCCATACATCGACCCAAGAAGAATTTAACCATGAACTTCAATAGCCTGAAAATAGGCCATTTTATCCTGAATAAATTGGACTAGTGCATATGCATGATGGTGCAAGTGGTATTTGTTAGAACAATACAAAGCAAGAGGAGGGAGAATATGAGGAAGAGGAGAAGATGAGGATCCCGAGGAGTATGAATCTATTGATTAATGCTTCAACCTCATCATTGTGATGATTTTCCTGATTTACTTTAATTTATTTTCTTGTTGAATAATGTTTGTTATTTTTATGTAGTATGTTACAAACAAATTTCCATATACAATGGACTTGGGTGAGTTGGTTATTTTGTATCAATTACACGGGCACACCCAAATTTTCCAACAACATTTGAGTGTTTTAATGTTAAACCCCTTTTTCCCTTAAATTATTATGTGATTAGAGACGAAAATTGAACAAGTGTCACATGTACATAAACTGTAAGAGAAGCCTTGATGGGCCCTTAAGTGCACTTAATGCACTTTAAAGCGATTTTGGGCTAGGCGAGGAAATTTAGGCCAGGCAAGAAATTATGTCTTGTTAAGTCAAGTGTCTATTAAACCGAGTTAACAAGTCTGTACAAAATTCAAAATTATGTCTTTTCATGAACCATTGTCATTCTAAACTATTGCAAACCTTCATGAAATTGTTTCAAACTTTTGTATCAATTCATAGAGATTTTTTTAAAGATGTATTTAAGGCAGAATACATTAGTTTTTTAATTACCTCTTTCATTAATAATTTTTCATATTAGTTCAAAGAATTTTCTAAGTGTTCATTATTTTTCAAAAATGTTGAAACTTTATGCATACCTTTAAAATCATTCATTAAAGTTACATAATTTTTTTTCGCAAAGTTTCATATATTATTGAAATGTACATATTGAAAGAGAAGATTGTCTATTGAGATTTATTCATGAACAACTTCATATTTTTAAATTTGTTCAAGTATTGTAATTGATCACCAAGTGTATGGTGACTTAATTTGTAAAGAAAGTGTGTGTACTTTCTTAAAGTATTTGCAAATAGAAAGTAGTATATTTTCTATTTGTTGGAGAAAGGTCCTTTGAAATTTTTTGATTCAAAGTCCACCATAGTTGGTGTATTTGTGAAATCAATGAAGTGGTGTACTTCCACTATGCCAAAATTCAGTTTTGACATAGAAAGCGCTTTTATGCAAAAGCGCTCTTATAAGTTTTCAAAAAAATTTGCTAAAAAAAAACGCTTTTAAAGGGTAACCTTAGAAAACGCTTTTAAAAAGCATTGCTAAAGGCCCAACCTTAGAAAGAGCTCTTATAGGTAGCCTTAAGAAAGTGCTTTTTAAAAAGCGTTCTCTAAGGTCAGTTATTAATTAAAATATATAAAACTTTCGGCGTTTTCTTATAGCGCATATGCAATTAATGGATACACATTGTATACCAAAGAACAAGATGATAAAAGTACTAGGAAAAGTAGTGGTGTCATTGTGGTAGCTGAAGCAATGAACATTTCAAGTGTGAAATACTTAAACCACAAATTTGCAAATCTGTCATATTTTAGGGTTATCGAGCGTATTTTGGTGTTTGATTATGAGAAGTTTCAGATTCCTATATTTCGATGCAAGTGGATTGAAAACAATAATGACGTACGAATGGATAAGTTGGGATTTTTGCAAGCGGATCTTAATAGGATGAGGTAGAAAGACGAGCCTTTTATTCTAGCCTCTCAAGCTTAACAAGTGTGATATGACACTGATCCGACAAGTACAAAATGGTCTATAGTATTTTTATCTAATAAAGTAATTGATGAAAACATTAGAGATCAAGGTGATATTGATATTGATATTGAATCATTTACTATAAATGATCTAGATGCAAATATTATAGCGAATGCATCATATACTATAAATGATCATAATCAGGGTATTTGGATCAATCCAATTCATCCGTATTGTTAAGAGATGGATAGAACATATCCCAACCAAGAAAAGAAAGAGACGTGCCTAAAAAGAGTACTAATGGCTAGTAATGAATTATAGATTATGGATTTTAGATTTTTCATTTATTTTTTCATGTTAAATCATTCAATGGATTATAGATTATGTATTTTTATAATTTTTCATTTAATTTTCTTTTTTCTTTTTTCTTTTTTACAGGTGTAATGGCTAGTAATGAGGAAGACACACACGAGACACACGAGACACATGATACAAATGAAGCTCATAATGAAGCTTTAAAGGTAGAAAGTGAAATAAAACGTGGAATAGCAATTATGAAGTCAATTGTCCGTGCTAGAGACAAAAGGTTGAAAGTTTTTGTAACTAATTGAGCCTAACGGTTCAATGTTGTCTTCATACGTTGGTTCACTTGTCCGCCAACACATTCCAATTACCAGTGATAATTGGAGGAATACATTGGTGAAAGCTGGTAAAGATAAGATATAGAGTGAGATACAGATACTTACCAAACATGATTGATGTGTTATTAGATTTTTTTATACTTATACTAACACACTTTATGTTTATAGGTGTATGTTTTTTTGTAGAGGTCCTTTAATATTGATGAAAGCCAAAGGAAGTATTGTCTCCAATTGGCCGGAAAGAGACATAGGAGTTTCGAGCCTTATTATCAAACAAATATCTTAAGGATGATGATTTTTTTTGTTGAAGCAGAACTTCCACACTTGTATGCAGATTTGACTACACCGGAAGAATTGGGCGCTTTTGAAGCCAAACGAAAAACTGTAAAATTCAATGTAATATTATCTTTTCATGTCTATTAATTCTATTATATACTTGTTGCATTAGTTTGTTATGATATGACTTAAAACTTGTTTATCCAGGATTTGATTGCCATTAATCGCCAAAGAGCATCAAAACCTGCATATCCATACAAAAAAGGGTGTTTGAGATATGCACACTTATAGCAACAAATGATAACTATATATAAATGATATGATATTATTAATTGTCTAAATATGTTATAATTTAAGATCTTATGATTTGTCTTAATGTGTAGTTGGAAGAGGAGAAAAGTGAAGAAAAATCTCTTCTGAAACATGTTTTGTGGAAGGCTGCTTGTGTGGGCAAAAATGGAGTTGCTAGTGAAGATGTTCAACATGTTTATGAGGAATGTGTAAGTATAACACTATGTCTTTAAAATATAATTAATTTTTAATCCCCACTAATAATTTTCAATTTTTCAATGAATTTCAGGAGACTCTATCTAAATCCTTAACCATCGGTGAGGAGGATTGCAGGAGCATTCTTAGTCGAGTACTAAATGTTCCTGTGTATTCTGGTCGGGTGAGGGGTAAAAGATTTGGTGTGACTCCATCTTCCTTGTATAAGCATACAAATAGAAAAAATCCTAGCAATCAAGAAGTGATGCAATCATTGGAGGAACTTAAAGCGCAAGACCGTGAATTGCAAAAGGATAAAGAGAGATATGAGGCGGAAAAACGCAGTTCCGGGTTGAAAGATACTAGTGACAAAGCTAATATCAATTGTGAAAATAAAATACCTGAGGTAATTAGCACATATTTATTTTAATTGAATTAACACATTTATTTTAATTGACCTTTATACACATTAATAGTTATGCATTCACTATTGCTTAAGGGAATTTCATCTTGTCGGTTGTATTTGTCGTTACTGACTTATCGCATGGTTGGCAAGGGAAAAGTGCATAACAAAGTGGGAGAGTTACTTCACCATAATCTGATCCCTCATGGATATATGAAAGTGTCAGTTGATATTGCTATAAATAGGGATACGGTACTACCTATACATGACTTGGTTTCAGAGATAACATTGGTGGGAGATGCAATAGGCTCGTTTGTTGCATGGCCGTCAGACCTCATTTACACAGATGATGAGGTAAGTTTAAAACTATTATGAATCTCTTAGTATTCAAATGTCAATTTTGAACCATTATGAAAATCATTTTGAAACATTACGTACATTTTTTTTTACAATATGGTAATGTTAGACTCCTACAAAACCCACATCTAAGGATAAATGGATTTTGCCGAAAAAAGAATTTGTTGCATCACAAAGAGAGGTAAATTTAAAGTGTTATTCTATGATCTGAATTCAAAAGTTTCATGATTTTCTACTTTACCTAACTTATATGATTGTTAGGTTCCTGCTCAAGCTTCACAACAGGTCATGAGCAAGAAAAAGGTTCATGCAAGAACCATGCAGGCAAAAAGAGCTCCTGCAAATCCCTTTCGGTTGTGTCTTGAGACACTTGTGTCAACATCAAATGTGATGCAAGGTTTTATTTGTCAAATAGACATGGACGATGGTGTTTTTGGTTTTCCTCATTCTGAGATAATTGGAAGAGAGGACATGGAGCATATTTTCAGGCATCTTGAATTAGGCATCGGTGTTATGCATGCCTACATCTGGTACTCCGATCAATCTATTATTTATTTAGTTGAATAATTTATTTACACATTTCAATGAAAATAGTATAATGTTTATTATATATGTTTTTATTTAAGGTTCATGTATGACAAAATCATGCGCGGGATGCAATTGTCAACCAGATTCCGTTTCTTTGCTTCCACCCGTGTCAATGCAACGAAAATTGGTTTGAATTCAGTTTCAGTAAGATACCACTTAATTGAGAGATTTACTGAGGCCAATCCAGAAACTTTATTTTTTTACCGTATAATACTGGAAACGAGTAAGATTTTCATTCTAATCTTTGTATTTTTTGAGTAGAAATTATCCATGCAAACTTTTGTTATATTTTACAGTGGACACTGGTTATTGGTTGCCATTAATCCTACAAAAGAAATGGTCTATTATATGAATTCATTGGAGCATGTTTGGTCAACATATCCGAGTATGAAGGAAGTGGTTGATACGTAAGTGATATTGTTCGAAATATTCATGTGTACTTGTGTATTTAATTATTTCTGTGAGATTGTTCTAAATTTACGTTTTTCTTTTATAGATCTATACTAGTATACCAAGCACAAAGAGATGCTCGAGTAGCACGGGCTAAAGCAAGCAATATTCCATGGGTCCATGTGCGGGTAGATTAATTTAATTTTCACAATGTTGCTTATTAGTGATGCTACTTGATAATACAAAACAACTATATATTAATTCTTATTTGTTTGTCTACATGTAGTGTCCTCAACAGAAAATGGCACAGACTGCGGGTATTACGTTTTGAGGTTTATGAGAGAAATTCTTCAATTTGATCGATTAGAGATTCATATTCAGGTATGCATGGATTTATAACTTAAGATTTATTTAATATTTATCGGATATGTCATAATTTATTATTTTAAACTAACTAATGCATATTTTGTTTTGTTATGTAGTACTTTGATGAATTCATGTGTTCTCATTACACGCCCTCAAAAGTGAGTGAAATTATGGAGGAATTGTGCGAATATATTATTGAAAAAATAATATTTAAGGTATAAGATTATGGGATTATGTGAATGTTATTGACTTGTGGTTTATGAAAATGAAATGACTTGAATTGTATAGTTTTGGATTGAATGGTGGTATTAGTGAAATGGTATTAGTTTGATGTAAATGACTTGAATTGCATAGTTTTGGATTGAAATGGTTTATAATGGTATTTGTGGTTTATACATGTTTATAGAAATGTGGATTATACAGGTTTATTGAAATGGATTGAATTATACTATTTTCTGCATACAAAAATGGTTAAAATGGGATTTTAAAAAAATCATTAAAATTATACGTATAGAAAAGACAACGCTTTTAAGAAAAAACGCTCTTTATAGTCTACAAAAGAAAGCGCTTTCTATAAAAAACGCTCTCTAAAAGTACAAAAAAAATTCATTCAAATTATAGGTATTCATTAGAGAGCGCTTTCAAAAATGTTGTCTAAAGAGGCACAAAAGAAATCACTTTTTACTCAAAAAGCGCTCTCTAAATGTATATAAAAAAATTTATTAAAATTTTATACGTATACATTAGACAGCGCTTTTAAAACCGATGTCTAAAGGTCCACTTTAGAGAGTGCTTTTTAAGGAAAAAGCGCTGCTAAAGGCCAACTTTAGAAAGTGCTTTTAAAGGTAAAGTGATTTCTAAAGTAGACCTTTAGCAGTGCTTTTTCCTTAAAAAAAGCGTTGTCTTTTCTTAGGACACCACCACCTTTGACAGCGCTGTTAAAGGTCAAAAAACCGTTGTTTTAGCCCTTGTTTGGCATATTATTCTTCGTTGTTGTTAGAAGATTGTAAGAGAAATCTTGGTGTGTGGTTTTTATAAAGATCTAACAATAGTGAAAATCTCTCACGAGATGTGAGGGGACTAGATGTACCCTTATTGATAAGGGAAACTAATATACATCTTTGTGTTCATTTACTTTTCTGCTCTTTATTTGTTGATTTCTTATTCGTTCATTTATTCATAATCCCATAAAATTAAAAGAACCCATAAAAGTTCTTAAAATCTCTAAAAATATCACTACACCTAGTTCAACCCCCCGCCCCCCTCTTAGGTTGTGCACTCAAATGCTTACAGAGCTAATTCACAAGTGACAAAAAGATGATTCAACTGGATTCTCACACAAGGGATAATATGTCCTAGTAAACTTACCAAGCACTCCATTTAGATATATTTTCTTTAAATAAGAATCTATATTACAAAAGCTACCAATGTTAACTGACTAAGGTGTGTCATAACGATAACTTCAAAATATGACGAATGGGTATTTTTGAATTTTTATAGAGTTCAAATAAATAATTTTTTTTTGAAGAATATCATCCCCATCTAATAAAACATTTGTATCATTTAAAAAACATATGAACTGAACCTATACTCCTTATGATAACCTTTCTCGATAAATTTCTTATTAATCGAATAGACACAAATTATAGTATATTGTTATATTAAATAATAATCAACAACGATAAGAACGATGTACATTATAGGATTTGAGAGAAAGTCATCAGAAGAGTGGGTATGAGAGGATTACTTCCCTCATTGTCGTTTAGGGTTTTCAAAATATGTTAATTGTCTAATGGGAAGACACTTAAATAACTAAGTGGCTGAGAGAAGAGCACTACTAGAAAAATCGCTTTTAGTGACCGAATTAGTGACTGGAAATTTTTGGTCACTCCAGCCACTGAATTAGCCATTATGTTAATAAAATTTTAAAAATCATTAAATCGATCACTAAATAAAATTAGCAATCAAATTAGTTACTAAAATTTTGTGACCGAAATATTCAGTCTCAAAAAACCATTTATTAATAAAATACAATTTTTAAAAAAAATTAGTGACTGAAATATTGGTCACTAATAATAATACCTTTAAATTTTCCCCTTTCTCTTTTGAATACTTTACCTTTCTAACTTTTTATTTTTACTCAAATATCATATTTTATTATTTAAAAAATAAAACGTATATTTATATACAAAAAATGATAACATAAATCTTTTAATTTTACTAAAAAATGTTATTTAAATGATAATAATTATAAATAATATCAAAAATATCAATTTCCTTTAAACTATATAAGGACTTCCATATATAATTACAATAATGTTCATGTGTCCCAGCAGTAAGGTGTGTGTTTGAATTGACTAGTAAAACACCCGAGTTCGATTCTCTATAGCCACATATTTTGTTTTATTTTACAATTTTTTCAAACTAAAAACAGTCACTAAATCGGTCTCTATTTTGGTCACAAATTCGGTCTCTAAAATTCGGTCACTAAATAGATCGCTAAAGGTTAGCGACTAACAGTTTACCAACCAAAAAATAGAAGTCGCTCTATTGGTGACTAAATATTATAGTGACCGATTTTTAAGCTTTTTCGATCTCTAATTCGGTCACTAAATGTGAATTTTCTAGTAGTTAGACCTCTCATTGAGCTTAACTGAATGGTCCAACCCATCACAGTCCATTCAACCACAAAACTCAATCAAGCAATTCATCTATTTAGTGTTTAATAATAATAGAACATAGTATAATTAATTAATAATTAATTATGTCAATTCATATTTGATTAATTAAATAATTAATCTAACAATCTTCCACTTGGATGACAATAATTAATTATTAAAAATATTGATTTTAATATTAGAATATCAATAATGATCAAAACATTAATCAATAAAAAAGAAGTGAATTTCAACGCTGCAGAAATTGTATCTAATTAGAAAGACAAATCATACATCTTAAAACTCACAACTTTTATAAAAAAATGATAAATTTAGAATAACATTTATAATTTAAGAGTAATATGTTATAAAGAATGACCCAAGCAAATGAAAATGCTAATGATAAACTCACACAAACCCAAAATATCATAAGACTTACTCACGTATATAAGTCTATGGTTAGTGATTTTACTAATGAGTTTTCAAATTAAAGGTTATAGAATATCCACATAGGTCTAAGAATAGTAATTACATATAAACATATCCTATTACGAGAGTAATTATATTTAATCATAAGTATCTTCATAAAGAATGACCCTAGCAAATGAAAATGCTAATGATAAACTCTCATTGGGCTTAACTGAATGGATTAACTCATTACGACATAAGACTCAATCAAACAATTCTTCTATTTAGTGTTTAATAAAAATATAGCATAATATAATTAGACAGTTTCTTATCCCACCCCTTGGGTCTCTTAGGCACCTAGTGCGTTTCCGAAAATACTATCTATTTCTAGAGTTATATCTCCAGAAACACATTTTCTACTTAACGTTGATTTTTTCTGTAGATACATCTTCAGAAGCACCATAAACGTATTTTATTGGATTTTGAGTCAGATTCCCAAATTTGCAAATATATTATTTCCGTATATCTACGGAAACAAATTTGTTAGCTTTTTACATCTACTTATATCACCACTTCTTCTTCAATTAATAACATTTAATTAATTTTATTTTTCTTCTTATAGTTTTATTAATTATTTTATTAATAAAATTAATAGCATTTTATTAAATAATTAATTATTTTAAAAAATAAATATTATTCAATTAATAAAATTAATATAATTTTAAACAAAATAAACACTATTTAATTAATAAAGTTAATAAATATTATTAATAACATTTTATTTAATAACATTTCATTAATTAAGTTACTTAATAAAATATTACTTAATAAATTTTGTTACCTCTAAAATAAATAAGTTACCTCTTAAACATTTTATTAATATTACTTATTTTTGTTATTAATTTACTAATAATTACTTATTAAAATTTTATTAATTTTATTAATTGAATAGTATTTATTTTTGTTTAAATAAATAATTACTTAATAAAATGTTATTAATTTTATTAATTAAATAATTAATAAAATTAATAAAAAGAAGAATAAAATTAATTAAATGTTATTAATTGAAGAAAAAAATGGTAATGTAGATACATGTAAAAAAAATCTAATAAAATTGTTTAGGTAGATATATCTATGGAAACAATTTATTTATAAATTTGGAGGTCTTATTCAAAAATGAATAAAATATATTTATGATGGAGATGTATCTACAGGAAAAAAAATTAATGTTGAGTAAAAAAAAGGCGTTTTCGAAGATACATTTACGAAAACAGAAATATATTAAAAAATGTGTTTGATGATCATCAAACACATTTTTTAATATATTTATGTTTTCACAAATGTATAGTTGGATGAAATGATTCGTAAAAATATTTAAATTGGTTCGTAAATTGGTACGATTGTATGAATTGTTTCGTAGATATTGGTTTGAAAATCTAATTGTTTTGTATCTATAAATTGGTAGGTTTAAATAGGATAATTTAGTGCAAATTCTGGATTGGAAAACAGATACAAATTCTGGTTTAAAAACCAGGTGAAATGTGGATACAAAATAGGTGCCTATAATTTGGCAACTTTAGACAGCATTTTTTAAAGGAAATTATTTTAAAAATTTCGTATACCTTAGACAACGCTTTCAACAAAAAGCATTGTGTAAGGTGAGGTTTAGAAAGCGCTTTCATTAAAAGCGTAGTCTAAGGTGGGGTTTAGAAAGCGCTTTTAGTGAAAACGCTGTCTAAGGTATACCATTAAAATAAATAAAAAAGCTATGTATAAACTATATTAAAAAAAGACAAAAAACATTGTCTAAAGGGGAGGTTAGAAAGCTTTTTTGACAATAAAAACGTTGTATAAAACTCCTTTAGACAACGCTTTTGACATTAACCAAAGCGTTGTCTAAATCTTTAACAGCGCAGATTTAGACAGCGCTTTAAACCGCTGTCTAAAGTATAAAAAAAACGTTGTCTAAAATCTTGTTAGCATAGTATGACTTACAATTTCATGAGATGAATTAAGAAATTACTATAATTAAATTAATTATGTACACTAAGCTTTGAATTATGAAATATGAGTGATGGTATAATGACTTTGATAACTCTAGTGCACAGTAGAAAATATGATTATGAATCTGGTGGAAAGCAAGAATACATGCATAAAATGTCGGTTTATGAAAATCAAATTGAATAAGAATGATCTTTTTTTATAGAAGTCATTCAAATTAAACCCGGCAGCAAATATTTTAATTGGTAGAATTTTTTCCTCCTAACCAAATTAGATTAAATTGAAAAATAAATAGTAAATTACTTAAGTATATAAAGATAAATTTTTTTTTATATTCTTACCCATAAGACATACACTATATAGATTAGATTAAAAAATAAATAGTAAATTACTTAATTATATAAAGATAAAAAAAATTGATACTCTTACCCCTAAGACATACACTATACTATCATATACTATCATATTTATTGTTCTCCAATCCAATATGGTGAACAGTATTTTATTTAAAAAAATAGAAGTTTTAGAAAAAATTTAAAAATATATTTTTTAATTTAAAAAAAGTAAATATTAAGAAGAATTGTATAAAAACTATATGATTAATCAATTTCATTATTTATTAATCAAAATTAAATATTCTATTAAACAATTTTTTTATTATTAAAAATTATTTTTAATATCTGAATATTTATTAATCTATTTTATTATTTTATTAACAATACTTTACTATTCATTAAACAATTTTATTTTATTATTAAAAATTATTTTTATTTTAAATATATGGACATATATTAACTAACTTCATCATTTTATTAATTAATATTTTATATTTTATTAAATAAAACTATTTTATAATTAAAAATTATTTTTAATATCTAAACATTTATAAATCAAACTATAAATTATATTAACTAATTTCTTACGTTCA
The DNA here is from genome assembly GCA_963966055.1 of Lathyrus aphaca. Taxonomy (NCBI): domain Eukaryota; kingdom Viridiplantae; phylum Streptophyta; class Magnoliopsida; order Fabales; family Fabaceae; genus Lathyrus; species Lathyrus aphaca. The sequence goes on along the minus strand of OZ014522.1, from coordinate 439,558,645 downwards.
ATTAACCTATTTTGTTTATCCTGTTTATTCATTGTTCATATCATTATTTACATTTATATCATAACAGTTTGTATAAGTTTATCAGAGCACAAGACACCCTTTACATACCTACAGTGATTTTGGTAGAGTCTAGCAATACAAGTGAAAGAGGAATATCCAAGTGACTAAAACCTACAAAAGAAATTTCCTTAAATAAAACGTGAGGAATTAAAGTGTGTACTTTCTGAAAGTTTACTAGGGACAGAAGCAAAGTGACATAATCAATTCATTAATTAACAACAAACTATCAAAATCAACACTTGTCATTTCGTCTAATAATCACACCTTAATTTATTAAACAAATATACTTGCTTTGATTCTTACTCTGATTTTATAAAAATTTACTTTTAAATTTAAGGAATAATAATTAATAATACATAATTATAATTAGCTTTAAAAGACAACTCATTTAAAATAAATAAAAAAAGACATGAATAGAAAACGATAAAACCAAGAGAAAGAGAGTGTGGAATGAGATATGAGAATCAAAATCCCTTTTGTCTAGTGCACTATTGATATGAATATCACTCATTTAAACTTTATAAACTAGCTGCTTTTTCACACAAAATGTTTTCCTTGAAAACCCCGTAAAAACTTTCCTAAAAACAAGGCAACAAAATGATGAAAAATAAATAAATGAGGTCCAGTGAACATGAGAAACAAAAGCTAGTGTCTTACACTCCACTTGAAGATGTTGAAGATGACAGTTGAGGCCATAATAATAATGTAGTAACATATTTTTGGTAGATACCTTTAATTTCCTTCGACCAGGGTGCATACAAGACTTGATGGCGGTTATGTTATTTTAAGATGAAACCAAACACCTGTAGAATCTGACCCTACTTGTGTTCCTACTTTTTAACATTGACAAACATTATGATATTCACTATAACAAATTATATTAAAGTGGAAGGATATTTGGTTACCCTATTCTATTTTTAGGGCTTGGTTGTTGTCCATGAGGATGAGCACTCGTGTGCCTTCTCATTAAAAAGTTGTTTGTTGAAGCATGGGTTAGATGTGTACATGTTAAGTAAAATTATCGGAAGTTCGCACGAGTTAAAGTTGTTTATTTAAAATAATAATAATAAAAAATAATAAATATAGAATAAATTTATGATATAATCTATATAAGTTGAAATTATGATTGATAGTGTTTTGTGTTATAATTATATTCTATGAGAAATAATTCAAATGCACAATGAGATGAAAATTTGTGTTTTTTTCCACATGGATATCACTAGTAGTGTCTCGTGTTATAAATTCATTTCATAAACAACAATTCAAATGCATATTGAGAGTAATATTTATGTATGTTTTTTTTCCTGAATCTAACTGGTAGTGTCCGTATTATAATTTAATTTCATGACCAACTCAAATATGTCTAATAACTACAAATATTTACAAATATCATTAATAACTATTAATATTTACAAATATTTTGTTGATTAAAAAAAATGTATTGTGGTGATACTGACCGCTAAAAATAATGAGGTTCAGTAATAAAATTTACAAGAATTGATAAAGTTTACAAATATCACTCTCATTATTTCCTTAGTTAACATTACAAAATTCCATTCATATCTTTAGATGATTTGATAAGGGTCAGTTGTTGTTGATATATAATTGTTATTACAAAATCATTAATAACTGCAAATATTTAAAAAGAAATATGTAGCAAATTATCAACATGAATAAATTTAATATGCTTAATAATTATTTGAAATATACTATAACACTGTATTTAATATCTTTTATTAGAATATATTTTTGAACTTTATTTGAAACATTTTATTCCAAATATATAATTTGTATAAAATGTTCAAGTTTCAATTATTTATTTTGAAATATATTTTCCAATCTACATTTATCTAAAAAGTTACACTTAGTTCTTTAAAATGCAAAGCCAATGTTCTCTCAAAATAAAATGCAAATCGAATGTATGTATTCAGATATACAACAGTCTACAAACTCTAAGTAGCATTCACACAATTCTAATTCATCACAAGCTCATCATCTGCACGATAGAATTGCAACATTTTTAATGGCTCCACTTTCTTCTCCTCACCTTCATTACTCTGCAACTAACATTAAACTGCATAAAACCCGAAACGAACAATTCATCAATCTCAGCAAGACGATACGGAAACGCATCAACCAAACCACCATCTTTTATTCGTTCATCAGAGCAAAAGGGCTTCACAACATCATATAAAAAAAAAATTATAATAGATTATTGGCAATGTTTATAAAAACAGATTCATATCAGTAGAAAGAAAAAAAGAAGAGGAAACCGAAAAATCAATAGCAAATTCATGGAGGATTCAGTTCAGAGATGTGTATCAGTTCAAAATTACAAAACCTTCTAACTGAAATCATAATTAACTGTTAACAACCTTTAACTGAATTTCAGCTGAAAGCCCTAAACTACCCCCAATTCCACTTCTATAAGAACTCAATTTCTGCAATTTTCAGTTCTGGCTTCATTTTTGTTTTCCTGCATTTACCACTATTCTTCCATAACCACCCTAAAAAAAACTCTCTGCAACTGTTTCCTTCATCAGCTCAATCTTCATACCACCATTCTTCATCTTCTCCCTCCCAATCACTATGTCAAACAAGCCCTTAGCCAACACTTTTTTCTCTTAGACAGCGCTTTAAAGCGCTGTCTAAACCTGTGCTGCTATAGGTTTAGACAGCGCTTTGGTTAATCTCAAAAGCGTTGTCTAAAGGGGCTTTATACAACGCTTTTATTGTCAAAAATGCTTTCTAAACCCCACTTTAGACAACGCTTTTTGCTTTTTTTTAATATACCTTAGACAACGCTTTTTCTATTTTAATGGTATACCTTAGACAGCGTTGTCTAAACCCCACCTTAGACAGCGCTTTTAGTTAAAGCGCTTTCTAAACCCCACCTTAGACAGCGCTTTTAGTTAAAGCGCTTTCTAAATTCCACCTTAGACAGTGCTTTTTGTTGAAAGCGCTGTCTAAGGTATACGAAAATTTTAAAATATTTTCATATAAAAAGTGTTGACTGATCAAGGGTTGAAGAAATTCAATGGGGAAGTCATCTGATCAAGGGTTGACTTTTTAAGCAAGTCAGTGCAAAATCAGGGCATCTGAGGCCCTCAATGACCCAACCAAAGGGTGTTCTTCATCATTTTGATTGTGTATGATCTTTACTTGATCATTAAAGATGTTAGAAGTTCACAAAATTGAAGAATTTCAAGTCATTTGCAAAGTTGACTTTTTGGGAAGGTTTGACTTTTAATGAAATTGCCATTTTAGGAAACTTTTTTAACCCTTACTTTTTTATTCAAAAATGCTTCAAATGAAAAAACTTTGGTCATGAAAGTTGTAGAATGGATCATTCCCTTTTCAAAAAGTACAAGAACATGACCTAATTCATTTTGGATCAAAAGTTATGGTTTGTCAAAGTTGGCTAAAAATCACAAAATTTGAAGTTTTCTACCAAAGAGACATTTTGCAAAATGGTTTGTTCAAGTGTTCTAAAGGCCTCAAATGTGTGTCATTTCTTCACAACATGATCATATGACATCTAAAAATCAGAATTGGCCCAAGAATCATCTCATTTCATGCCTTGAACTTCAAGAAATCACAAAGGGGCCAAACCTTAGGAAATTTGCAAAACACTACACAAACCATAAACCACTTGCTGAATCACCTCATAAACAAATCCATGGACCTCCTTAAACTCAGCTGAGCAAGGACAAGCCAATGAGCTAGCTACACCATTGCCCATACCTCAAGTACACAACTTTTGACTTTTTGGTAAGAACACCCATACCAATCCCACAGTGACACAACAACTCTCTGCCCAATCCAGATCTTACAAACATACTCCAAGGCTTCATTTTCATAAGACATCTCACTCTGATCTTGCCCACAAGCCATAGTTACCAAAATCTCTCCAACTTGCATTTTCCTTCGAAACACTCTCCACAAGCCTCAAACACAAAAACAAACTTCACAGACAATCTCAACTCACTCCACTGATCACAAACCACCCATCACCATAGCCAGAAACTCCCTGAATCAAAAACACGATTTCAACACACCCTTGACCTGAGTTTCTGCCAACTTTCTCTAGAGGCCACATAAACTCCAGCTAAGTGTCAAAAGCTTCTAAGGAGGATCATTGGGACTTGTTTGAGCCAAAGAAACAGCCAGAAAGCTCCTGAATCGAAAGCTCCATCTCAGGTAGCATGATGAACAATTTTTCCAGAACTTTAATTTCTTGTTAGAATATTGTTCTGTATGTTGCCCTGATCATGGGGATCTATTTATTTTTGAAAATGAGCCAGAAACAAGCATGTTATGATGTTCTGAAAGTTTGACCTAAAAACTTCTTTGATTCGATTCGTGTTTGTGTTGGCAGTTAAACATGATTTTGTGCTTGATTCGTGTTTGGGGTGGGTAGAGGATGAATTCTGGAAAGTTAGAGCCTTTGAAATGGCCTGGAGAGGGAGATTGAGTTTTTGGTTGATCGGAGAAGATGACCGGAACACTGTTCCGGTCACCTGATTTTGTTTAGGGTTCAGATTAGGGCACTAATCATAATTAGTGAATTTTGAATCTTGGCCGTCCAGATGCGCGCCAAGTCCACTCCCGCGCGTGTATGTTTGAATGTCAGCCATTGATTGTGCTGACTTTTCTTTTTTTCAGTTTAATTCATTTTATTTTTCATTTAATTGCATTTGTTTTCTTCATTTTATTAAAAATAGTAAAACATCTTTAAAAATTCTGAAAATTTTTATACAATCTTTTATTAATTTTCAGAAACCAAAAACATTTTTATTTTTTATTTTTTGTATTAAAAAATATTTTTAAATCATTTAAAAGTTTATTTTTAATTAATTAATGAGAATTAATTAATTAAAAATACTTTTAGGTATTTAAAAATCACCAAAAAATTCATGAAACCTTTAAAATTATTTAGAAACATTGTCCAACCCTCAAACCAAATTTGTTTTTTGATCTTGATGTCTTTTGACAATTTTTCATGGAATTAATTTCATTTCAAGGCATTATTTTGATCCAATGTTCAAAAATTCATTTCTGCCTAGTCTTTAAGAGTTGGACTTTGATTCTTTTTGCATTGTGTCTTGCATATCATGTAGTTTGTAGGATTAAATTGGCATGTTTTGATCTTGCATTTTCAATTTGTTTGACATTTTTCTTGACAAGGTACCCTAAAACCCTAGAAATCTTAGGAAATTCATAACTTTCACAAGGTTAAGAATTTGATCCCCTCCTTTGGGCAGTGAGTTTGTGTAGGGTTAGGGTTCCTTTGAATGCATTTTCAATTTTTTACCTTGATGTTTGCTTCTGGTTTTGGTTTTTGTTTTGTGCATTGATCATAAACCCTAATTTGGGCTTCCTTTTGCATTCATCTTGCATTTGCTTGCATACCATGACTTGCCATGACATTCTATGCATCCATTTGATTCATTAGACATCTTAGGACATATTAGAATCATGTTTGATCATTGCATCTTTCATTTGTCATGTTGTATGTCATTTGTATTTCATAACTTTTCATGTATGTTCATGGTTCTAAGCATGCTTCATTTGCACTCATATGTTCATATGATCATCCCCATGCCTTGTTTCATGTTTGCATCATCTCATAGCATCATTATCATCATACATATGCTTCTGGTTTTGATTTGCATCATGCCATTCCATCTCATTTTGCATTGCATCTCATTCCTTTCACTAACTTTTCAGGTGGTGAGTTCTTTGAGAAGTGGATTTGCCTCCACTTCTCACATTTTCTTTTCGTCTCTCTTATGCATCATTGCTGCATTTTGTTTTGTGTTTGAGATTGAGCTTGCTCTTTCTTCTTCTCCTTACTTTCTTTCTTCAAGTGACTTGTCTTCTTAAATGAAGCAAGTTACTTTGCTTCTCTTTGCTCCTTTCATCTGCTTCCTGGTGGTTCCTCTGAATTTTTCTCCTGAAAACCTCACAAACCTTAGGAACAACCATGCATGACAATAATTAGGGTTTTGATTAGTTCCCCATTTAGATTTTACCTTTGTGTCTCATTGAGTCTTCTCTTCTCACCTCATAATCAGGGACTAAACCCTAAAGGTTTTAAGGCTTTGTGATTAAGCTTATGCCTGCATCCTTCTATTAGGATGGAGTGTATAACTTTAATCCTAAGTGTTAAACCCTTAATGTGTTTAACTCCTTTAATCAATCCACTTAATAATCATCAAGACATCAAGCTTGTAACTTGGGCCTTGCATTAGGGTTCTAATTCTTCCTTAATTGGTTAAGAAGGACTAACCCTAGTGTTAATGGACAAGTCCCCCTCAAGTTGTCTTATAAATAATAAAACTCACTTCATCATCTTATCATTAACTAAAATCCACTTGATAAAGGCTTTGTTTTGTCATGAGTTTAATCCCTAATCATGAATTAAGTTGAGGAGCTTTCCTCAGCTTAAACATTCTCATCTATTATCCTTCTATAAGGATGGTGTAATGAGTCTGTTTAATCCCTGATTATGGCTTAATCTCATTACTCAACACTAAACAAAAACAACAAAAACATCTAAATAATCACAAGTAGGTTAATGATCTTAATCCTACACCAAAGGTGATTAAGTGTGAGAAGCTGACTTCACACTTAAGGTATCCTCATTACCCCTAATCAAAGGGAAGATGTGATGAGTTTACTAAATCCACTGGTTTAGGCTTAAGCTCATTAACTTATGACAAACTTTCAAAAGCAATAAAAGACTGAAAACACAAAAAACAAACAATAATCGTCTCCTCCGGGATTCTTTTCTCATCACATTCACTCACAAACGAGAACTTGCTTCTTCCGTCTAATGCAAGACAGTTAGCACCTGAGCCAGACAGGTCATACACTTGAGCATAGGCAAGCAAGCAGTTCACAAGTCAAGTTATCTTTCAGTCTCTTTGGGTCGAACTACGGTGTTCTGACTTCCTCATTGCACGAGAGGATACGTAGGCATAACTTAACAGTTATTGAACAAAAGTCTCTGTATATTCCCCCTCCTTTCAGTTTCATTCTTTTAAGCCTCATGATCTTGAGCATCTCATTCTTTGTTCTTACACTGACACTTCACTTATACACTTCACACTGCTTTTACACTGACACCTGTACATCCTTTTCCAGCTCTTTTATACACAGATTGCACTGACACTACCCCTCTAAAACACAAATCTTTTAAGCGTGGATCCCGTCGAGTACGACGAACAATCTGGGTGCTAATACCTTCCCAGATTGTAACCAACCCCCTTTCTCAGTCTCTCTGGTTCGCAACCGTCTTATCCATATCTTTCTAGGTCTATGCAGCATTACCTTTCCTCCGGGATAAAAATGCCTAGCTGGCGACTCTTTCTTTTCTTGAATTCACTCCTGTGTGTTCTCATTCTCCTTTTGCCGACCGTTCGCGTCTGTACCCCTCTTGGCCTTATGTGTCATTTGGTGGGAGCGACAAAACCTCAACATGAAATATCCGCAATCTATACCATTACGTTGCAGATGGCATTACACATGAAAAGAAAATATGGATAAATCCTAAGTTTTATCAAGTATCATCACTAATGTAATAAAAAATGTGATAATTAATAATATACCGCCACTTTTATCCATGTAATGCTGTTGGCTCTCCTCTTTGATACTTGGATATCTCGTTGGGCTCGAAAAACTTGTATAATACTAATAAAATATAAATGACTATTTAGAACAATTCACATAAATAAATAAATACACAAAAGAATATTTAGAACAATCTCACTTACGTGTCAATCATGTTTTTCATATTCGGGTATGTTGTTCAATCATTTCCTAACGAGTCAAGATAATAAACAATTTCTCTGATAGGATTGATTGCGACCAACAACCAATGTCCATTGTAAGATTAAACAAATGTTAGATGGAAATTTTCTACACGACGTCAAAATACAAAATAATTATGATAAATGAATTTAGAATGAAAATCTAACCCGGTATTAAACGGTAAAAAGAACAACTTTTTCGTATCTTTGTTGGCCATGAAGAGGTTGCGAACGTACACCATCACGCCATCTGGTCTACTTAATATTAAAGTTAAGTTGACGGATGTGAGGCTTAAGTATCCAAATCTTTCGTCCAATCCACTTGGGCGCATCACTTTGTCATACAAAAACCTTAAATAAAAACATCATTAACATTAGACTATTCATTTGAAACATAAAGTAAATAAGTTGTTCAATTAATATAACAAAGTAAACCGGATATACCTCACGTAAGTATTGACAACACTGACGCCTAATTCTTCATGACGAAAGATTTGCACAAATTCTTTATTACCAACTGATTGTTCATATTCAAAGCCAAAAATACCTTCCTCCATATGTATAAGCTGAATACCTTCGGTCAGAATATTTGTCAACTCTAGAAACGTCTGAAGGCGCGACCTATACTTGGAGGTAGGTTATTTTCTAGCCGCGGTCTTCTTAGCACCAACCATTTTTTGTTGTGTGGAGATATTGATAACCTCCTTATCATGAAGCTACATATCATATAAATAGTTAGATGAAGTATAAAATCAAGAATTTAACATTTTCCATGCATAAATATCATATAATTGTAATGTACCTGTTTTTTTTAAACGAAGGACTCGGTATGCCACATAATAGCCTTATCTTTTTATTTGGATCTTGTTAGAGTCTAATTAACATAACCGTGTAAAATATGTACGTAAAATGCGCATAAGAACTTTGAATCTACACATTAAGGTTAACAAAGGTTCATAATGATTTTAAGCATACCTCATATCCTACGCTAATGAGGCTTGTCGTCCATGCAACAAACAAACCTATTGCTTGTTCCACTGTTGTTGCATCCGAAACATCGTCAGGACTGTAGTATCAACCACGACTTTCAAACATCCAGTAGGGAGCTATCTAATGTGAAGTAATTCTTCGTTAGTGTTATGCACTTTTCCCTTTCCAACCATCCGATAATATGATGACGATAAGTAGAGTTGACAATGGGAAATGCCCTAAAACCAATAATAAATATGAAATTGTTAACATGTATATATGTGTAGCGGTAAAATCATGAGTGTAAGTTATTGGTTAACTTAACTCAAGGTAAATAGAGTCTCCACCGCACTTTTATTTTATTCCAAATGGAAAAGGGGAAAAGAGCGAATAAAACCTAATGAATCTAAAAGCAAAAAGCTAAAAGAATCGAACAGAGAACGGGTAAGGGGATAGGTTACAAATTGGGAAGGTTTTACGCACCCAAAATGTTTGTGGTACTCCACGGGAGCCCTTTGAAATATTTATTGCTTTTTTTGGTTTGAAAATGGTTTGTTTGAAAAAGATTGAAGAGATGAGAAGAGAAATGTTTTTTTAATATTTTTGTGTTTGAAGAGACGATTGTCTCATGCCTACGTACCCACAAAGTGCAATGCGAGATCAAAATCTCGTAGTTCGTGGTACAAAATGTGAAAAGAAACAATGCGTTAAATTGATTTTAAAATGCGAAGATAAGTCGTCATTCTTTAGCGAATAATTCCGCTAAAAATAATGAACCATATCTAAACATAAAAATGGAAAAGGTGCACGAGGGCACAAAAACAATTGAATGAGTTTTGAATTTTTTAAAGTGTTTTGAAAAGAAAGTTTCGATATGCTTATGTGGTTTAGCATTTATTAAGAAACAAAAGATGAAAAGGTAAAACCGCTTGACATAAGTCAAGGTTTGATTATGAAAGGAGTTTGAAGTTTAAAAACAAAGAAGATTTTTTAAATAGGGAGAAGATTTGAAAATTTAAGAAAGGGGAGGAGATGAAGTGACTATCCTAAGACTTTAAAGTAAAAGTTAAGGGAAGAACAATCAAACTGTATGATGAACATTCTTTGAGACAATAGGACTTCCATCTTCAAAAACAAGTGAACCAAATCCGCTATGGTCTTCAATCCATAATAACTCAAGCAAAGGAATGATCCTAGAATCTAAATCCAAAACTCCAAGTCCAATGCTAAGGATAATGGCCATAGTCCAAAATTAAAGTCACAAGTCTTTTAGAAGTTTAATCCTTTATTAATGTTTTTATGTCCAAATGGACAAAAGGAAAATCAACCTAACAAAAAAATATAAGAGCAAATAATAAACATGAATAATGGATGAATAAAGCATAGTAAAGCAAAATAAAATAAAAGCAAATAAAAGTGCAAGAATTTAAATGTTAGTAGCAAAAGAAATTAATGTGCAAGAATCTAAAATATTAATAGTAGTAGTATAATAATATTTACATAATAATGGTATGGTGAACTTAATCAACCACAACCAAAAGAGAAAGAGTGACCAAAATCGAAGGTAACCGGATCCGCTTAGCATCTTACACTATAGCGATTAATCAAGGCAAATCGAATCAAATTCAATGAAATTTGAAAGGCGATTGGGAGACCCAAAGCACCTACGCATCAAACATTCATAAGTCTCGATTCTTAATGCAATATGATTAACCATTTTGGGATTACGCGATCAACAAGAGATCCGGTCCACGAAAGTGAAAGTACCCAATTAGATTTTTGTTCCGAAGTCGGGACACATTTAGGTCTATGTTAACCAATCGCCGAGTAATTTACGAAGTAATTACCCTACAAATGAGGCCGGCCACCACCAATTAAGGTGCATAATGTTAGTGCTAATGCATCCGAGATAAACGATATGTAAATCGTTATCCGGACGCGATACCACACAAAACTAAAGGTGAATACAAAATTGAGCCGCACTTATGGTATTTTTCCATCGTTAAGTTCAGTCACTCTTCTTGGTGGATTCAAGCATGAAAATGTATCACTAATGCAAAGTACCTTAAATGAATTGAATAATCCACTTAAAGGTATTTTTGAATTAATGAACATTAATTACTTTAATCTACACCCAAAGTTCATTGAAATTAAGGAGAAATCAATCCCAAAAGTGTTTCTCAAGGTAAAAATAAAAAGGAGGAAGAAGAAGAAGAAAGAGGAACCAAAAAGGGGCTTGAAACAAAGCCAAAAACATCATTCTGACTTGTGTTAACTGGTTAACCAATTGGTTAACCGGTTAACGCAAGCAGATTTTGAATAATTTGCGCTGTTTTTAAACTGGTTAACTGGTTAACCAATTGGTTAACCGGTTAACGTTGTACCAGTAGCAGAAAAATGCAGAAAATTCAGCATGATCCATTTTGAAACCTTTTCTCAAACATTGGATGATCATGATCTGAATTTGCACGAATTTTAAAACCAAAATACAGTGGAATCCCTGCAATCAAACAACAAATAAAGATCCAAAGGATCTAGAAACAAAGGCACCAAGGATCTACATCTTGAATGTTGATGGTGAATATGGGTTTATGGAGGAAGATGAATTACCAAAAGCTCTTCTGCAAATTGGACCAACACAAGTTTAGATCTACTGAAATTGATGAACAAAAGAATGAAAGGATGAAGGTTTAGCTCAAGTTAATCAAGAATTCAATGTGAATTCTTGATAACTTCAAAAGAAAGAAAGTGAGCTTTTGAGAACTTTGGTGTTGGGGGAGTATTTTGCAAGAGATTTTGTGGCTATAAAAAGCTTGTAGAAATTTTTGCAAGGTGAATTTGGCTCTCTAAAGCTTGGTGAATGAATGAAATTATGGTCCTATTTAAAGACGTTAAGTATGGGAATTTGGTGGAATGGAGCTTGCTTTGGTAATTCAAATTAGGTTTGGTAATTGAAAATTTGGTGGGAAATGGAAAAGAGTGGTGATTAGTGAGGGTTTATGGTAGGAAATGATCAAAGTGATGTAGAGAAATCAGAAACCAATGGATCTAAAATATTCCAATTAAATCAATGATCTAAGGGTGATGAATTTGAATAAAATATTCAATTTTCGCACTGGTTAACCGGTTAACCAAATGGTTAACCGGTTAACCAAGCCAAAATTTGAATATTTTATTCAAATGAGGTTGCTTGGTTGTTGCGGCCCAATTCTTGTTGTACATCGAAGAAATGAACACATGAACCTTGGAAATCCTTTGAATGAATCAATTAATCTTGGGAAATCCTTGAGCATATAAAAATTTGAATTATTTGCGGATCAACTTCGACTTTTTTCTGTGAAATTTCGCTCGAGCTGCAGGGCTGCTATTTTTGGCATTTTCACATGGTTCCTCTTCCTGAAAAAGGTTAGTAAAAGGAAACAAAAATATTTTTTTGATTTAATTAATGGTTAGTAAACATAAGCAAATGAAAGCAAATAAAAAAATGGTGATCCCCTGTGAGGCATAAACGTGCACCCGAGAAGGATAAATGAACCAGTGCAAGATCTTGTTTGTATGCAAGATGCAGATGAGATGCGAAAAATCTTAGGGTAAAAAATTAGGGTATGACAGATGCCCACATTTATGTTTCTTCAATCGAGAGACATGAAGATTGAAATCTTTGTTTCGACAAGATAGAAGATACTTAAATATCAAAATCCCAATTTTTGATCCTAAGATGCCAAAAAATGGAATGGAATGAAATGAAATGAAACGAGATGAAATGATATGAAAACATATGAGAAGTATATGAAATGAAGAGAAATCTGTGAGGAACAAAACGACACATGAAAAAGAATAAACGCTGGGGATAAGGAGCATAAGACTCCGACGGGGAAAAGCAGCATGCTAGAGACCACCACATGGCTCAGCTGAGGCGAAAAATGTCCAAGAATGGCAATTGGACAAAAAGGATCACAACATCCAAGAATTCCTCTGAATGAAGTGAGAAAAGTCCCGAAAAAATTACATCAGAAGCATCCAAGGATGACATTACTGACTTTACAAGGGATGTCCGAGAATGGCAATCAGAAAAAGGTAATCACAACATCTGAGAATAACAATCAGATAAAAAAGTGAATCACAACATTCAGGAATAGAACTGAATGAAATGGGAAAAGTCGAGAAAGTACACCAAATCAATGATGAATCCAACATGGAAATCCGAGAATGGAAATCGGAAGGAAAGTGATCACAACATCCGAGAATAGTAATCAGATAAAAATGTGAGTCACAACATTCAAGAACAGAACTGAATGAAATGGGAAAATGTCGGGAAAGTACACCAAATCAATAATGACTCCAACATGGAAATTCGAGAATGGAAATCAGAAGGAAAGTGATCACAACATCCGAGAATAGCAATCAGATAAAAATGTGAATCACAACATTCAGGAACAGAACTGAATGAAATGGGAAAAAGTCGGGAAAGTACACCAAATCAATGATGACTCCAACATGGAAATCCGAGAATGGCAATCGGAAGGAAAGTGATCACAACATCCGAGAATAACAATCAGATAAAAATGTGAATCACAACATTCAGGAACAAAACTGAATGTAATGGGAAAAAGTCTGGGACAGTACATCAAATCAATGATGACTTCACTATGGACATCCGAGAATAGCAATCGGAAAGGGAAGTGATCACAACATCCAAGAATAGCAATCAGATAAAATGTAAATCACAACATTCAGGAACAGAACTGAATGAGATGGGAAAAAGGTCCGGGACAGTACATCAAATCAATGATGACTTCACTATGGACATCCGAGAATGGTATCAGATAAAAGAGGTGTAAAAAAAACTAAGAAGAACAACAAGTATGTGAAGAAAAGGTTCTAGAGAGGCAAAGATAAATGCCGAGTAAGTTGGATTTTGATCACAAGGTAAGAAGTTGAAAACAACAAGACCTCAAGAAACGCATAATGAGGACTAACACACTCAAATATGCAAACGTTAACAAGAATGGGTAATAACACACCCAAGAAAATAATATGAGAGAAAATGTTGACAACCAGTTTAGACTCTTAGAGGAGTGGAAAAGATGGAAGACTGATTCCTCAACACAGAGATTACTGCCATTATGCTCGAAGATTAGAGATGCTACTGTTGAACAAATCTCTGTCACGCTGGTAAATTGTATCGAGTTGAAAATCTTTTGAGAGAAGTCATGAAAAGCTGCTTGGAGATTCTTGAAGAAGATTTCCCCAAGTTCAATGACTGATGAAGGTAAACTGATAATGGATTCATATCCTGACTACTGGCGGAGAAAAAATGATCAAATCGTTGAGATGACTGTTGAGAAAATAAACTGATCATGGCTTCAGTTCCTGAAATGAATGTTGAGAAGATAAATCCAGTATGAGTCTTGAAAAGATCGTATGATAACCAAATCTGAGTACAACTTGCACTGAGCAACAACTCTATTGAACCACGACCTGGGAAGAACTTGCCCCTGATAAAATCACTGACCAAGTTTCTCGGCTGTTTGAAAATTCCTTGATGAGGAAAGTTTGTTTGCAAATAAAAAGTGTTTGTACAAACCTGGTAATTTTAATGCAAAGTTCAATGCAAAGTTTGAAATCATTTTTTGATGTAAAGTAAATGAAAACATTGTCAAAACACAACGGTTGAGACAAAATTAAAGATAAAGCAAAGGTAAGAAAACAAATGATTGGTAACGAACTTGGGAGTCAGTTTACGCAACCTTGTTGTAGTATGCTTTTCAAAAGAAACATGGATTCAATTAGGACTTTTGAAGGTTGTAACGTGGTCTGTTTCACGGTTTATGAAATAAAGGATATAGACTAAAATTTTATTTGTACCCAACCCAACTTCGTGATGAACTCCAGTCCTACATTCAATTAAATCAACCTATGCATTCAAGCTCCAAGAAATTTGGGATTGCACAGATGAAGATGGTTTACAAGCCAAGGATTTTGAGATAGCAGTCACAAGCTTAGATCTACTAAATTGATGAACAAAAGAATGAAAGGATGAAGGTTTAGCTCAAGTTAATCAAGAATTCAATGTGAATTCTTGATAACTTCAAAAGAAAGAGGTTTTGTGGCTATCAAAAGCTTGTAGAAATTTTTGCAAGGTGAATTTGGCTCTCTAAAGTTTGGTGAATGAATGAAATTATGGTCCTATTTAAAGACTTTATGTATGGGAATTTGGTGGAATGGAGCTTGCTTTGGTAATTCAAATTAGGTTTGGTAATGGAAAATTTGGTGGGAAATGGGAAAAAGTAGTGATTAGTGAGGGTTTATGGTAGGAAATGATCAAAGTGATGTAGAGAAATCAAAAACCAATGGATATAAAATATTCCAATTAAATCAATGATCTAAGGGTGCTGAATTTGAATAATATATTCAATTTTTGCACTGGTTAACCGGTTAACCAAGCCAAAATTTGAATATTTTATTCAAATGAGGTTGCTTGGTTGTTGCGGCCCAATTCTTATTGTACGTCGAAGAAATGAACACATGAACCTTGGAAATCCTTTGAATGAATCAATTAATCTTGGGAAATCCTTGAGCATATAAAAATTTGAATTATTTGCGGATCAACTTCGACTTTTTTCTGTGAAATTTTGCTCGAGCTGCAGGGCTGCTATTTTTGGCATTTTCACATGGTTCCTCTTCCTGAAAAAGGTTAGTAAAAGGAAACAAAAATATTTTTTTGATTTTAATTAATGGTTAGTAAACATAAGAAAATGAAAGCAAATAAAAAAATGGTGATTCCCTGTCAGGTATAAACCTGCACCCGAGAAGGATAAATGAACCAATGCGAGATCTTGTTTGTATGCAAGATGCAGATGAGATGCGAAAAATCTTAGGGTCAAAAATTAGGGCATGAAAATATGTCAATTACATAATTTAAGCTAATAGTTCAATTTCTTAAAAATATATATAATTACCTCTACAATCATGAAGATCTTCAGGATAATCATGAAGATCTTCTTCAAGTACTTCTTAAAGTTGTACCAACCTCTCAAACATTTCAGGATAATCATATTTAAAAACAAACCGCATTTAGGTAATAGTTCAATTTCTTAAAAATATATATAATTACCTCTACAATCATGAAGATCTTCAGGATAATCATGAAGATCTTCTTCAAGTACTTCTTAAAGTTGTACCAACCTCTCAAACATTTCAGGATAATCATATTTAAAAACAAACCGCATTTAAGCTAATAGTTCAATTTCTTAAAAATATATATAATTACCTCTACAATCATGAAGATCTTCAGGATAATCATGAAGATCTTCTTCAAGTACTTCTTAAAGTTGTACCAACCTCTCAAACATTTCAGGATAATCATATTTAATAAGCACTTCTTCAACCAATGCCAACTATATTTAAAAAGAGATAAGTTATTTTCGTCTTTATAAGCTACTTATATCATCAATGTCATCTTTATAAGCTATTTCTATCATCAATGTCAACTATTTTCATGCTTTCCCTAAATAGAGATGAGATGATTTTGTGCCCTAACGGAGAAAAAGAAGACACTTACCAAAAATGAGATGGTGTATAGTGTAGTATGGAGCACGATGACAACAGTAGACGTCACGGTGGTGGAAGAGGGTGGCGATTGAAGCTTCGTTCTGTCAAAAATGGTCGTTCGCATTCGTCGTTCATAGGCGAGGGAAAGAAAGATACGTATTCTAATTATTTCATATAATTAGACCTTAGACATCGCTTTTGTGGAAAGCACTGTCTAAGGGAGCCCTTAAACAACACTTTTAAAAAGCGTTGTCTAAGGTCAACCTTAGACAGCGCTTTTGATTTTATTTTTTTATAAAATTAAAATACCTTAGACAGCTTTTTCCTCAAAAGTGTTGTCTAAGATATACCTTTAAAAGAAATTTTTGAAAGCGCTGTCTAAGGTCTACCTTAAAAAGGGCTTTTCCTATGTCTAAGGTATGACTTTTAGCAGGGCTTTTTTTTTTGAACAGCTACCGTATTTTATTTTAATTTTTACTTATAGCAGCGCTTTCTTAATAAAGCGATGTCTAAGGTATGATGTTAAATGTCATTTTTGGCATAATGAATCACGTTCAACAACCTTCACCATCTCAAAACTCTCTACAATTGTTTCTTCATCACACATCTTCAAAAAGAAACTAAACATCAAAACCTTGAAAAATGAATTCAACAAAAGCACACATCTTCATCGTCAATAATTCACCAATCTCAGAAGAGCAATTCAAGAATTAAAAGATCATTGAAGCGTCGACAACAAGAAAGAAGACGAAGAAGAGTTGAGCAAGAAAGGGAGAAGAAAGATAAAGAGACACAAATCATAGGAGTTATAACACCCCACTTTCCCAAATAAATAAAATAACTATTTTAATATAAAAATCAAATTTTCCAAAGTGGAAGGCTACATCATTTGCGACAATAACCAACAAAAGAGTCTTTTCATTAAAAACTGCGAAATAAAGTAAGTATTTAATTCAACTAAGACAATAAGCCAATCTCAACAATAATATCCTCAAATATTTGTTTTTATAAAGTAGATACGTAACAAAATAAAACAACTGAAAAAGTCTTCATTCTCGTGTTACGTATCAGAGCATCCTAGACTCGAACAGGCAACACGACTCCACGTACTCTCAAGTGCCTGGATTATTTGTACTTCTGAAGAAGCACAGACAAAACAACAATAAAAAAGGGGTGAGAAACAAATCCAAATATAAACGGTGTATATAACATCTACAAGGTAGCTTTTCACACACAACGACAATTACAACCAATTCACCAATATTCCACAACAACATATACAACATTGATTATGCAACAACATTCAACAATAATTATGCAATGTGACTCAACACGACACAATGCATGTGGTACCAGGTTTTATTCATTCAATCGAACACGATAATCACATACGTCCATCCGACAATGATTATCCCAACACTCTCCATAACGGAGTACGGATAATCGTATTCGCCCATCCGGCACGATCATCCTAACAATAACTCGACAAATGTATGCATGACAATGTAAAAGAATACATCATGTTTAATTCACCATATTATACATCTACACGATCCATCCGATCAAAACACAATAATTGTTTCACCAAAAATCACCAAAATCAACCTCACGTGATTTAACCGATTATTCGACTAACTAAATCCAACTAAATCTCATTATTAATTCACTCTCAATGTTAAATCTCGATTAAACATGTCTTAAGATTCATCTCAACACAAAACACCAAAATAATAGGCAAGGCACGCGAAATCGGGACAAAAATTGCAAAATTGTGCGTTTTTGCCCTAACCACTGGTCATACGCGTATTGCCAACCACTGGTCATACACGTATTGGCAAGGCAATACACATTTTGACCCTAGCCCATACACACCATTCACGTATCACACTGGCCCCTTTACCCCCAATATGTGTATTGACCATCTAATATGCGTATTTCCTCATAAGCCATGCACCTAATATGCATATTTCCCTTGAATACGCGTATCACTTGCTTCCCTCACTCCTCCATACGCGTATTGGCATGGTCCATATGCATATGGGCATAAACCATGCGATTACTGAGTTTTCTTCCTATTTCCAGATCTGTTCCTCATAACCTTCGTTTCCATGATTCGTATCAGTCCTATAATCGTTTCTACACCTGTTTTACACTCTTATTCTCATCTATCTTTCATCTATGTTACTATATTTAAATTATAATTTTGATCTAGATCTGAAATCGTACTGTTCATCAACAACAACAACAGCATCTGCATATTCAATGAATCAACCCCAACAACAACAATATGACAACAAAACATCATCAGTATTATCATCACATTCATAATTTCGCAACAAATATCACATATTTCACAGATTCGTCATAAACATCATAACAACAAGAATTCCTAAGAGGGAAGGATACCCCCAACTACCCATCATGTTAAATTACCTGAATTTAAACCCGTCTCCCCCTTACCTCGAATTTGGGTGAAAATTCCTGTGAATTTCTTCAAGAATTATGCCCTAGGTTGTTCTTCCTTCTCCTTATCTCCTTTGCTCTTCTCACAAGTTCTTTACGGTTAATTTCACCCTAATCTCTTGATTAGACTAATTCTCCTCTAAAGACCTCACCAAGACCTTTACTAATTTACCCCTTAATCCAATTAATATTAATAATATTAATTTTAATTATCAATATTATAATTTTAATAATAGTAATAATATTATTCATAATAGTAATAATAATAATTATAATAATAATAATATAGTTAATTAAATGATCTTCTCATAATTATCCGTACAATCACTATCACTAAGTGCACCCGATTCTAACCGTCCCGCTAAGACACAACACCACAAACAATAAAACATATGCCTTAAATAAGGCCAACCAAGCACCAAAATTCCCGACGATTAAATATTAAAAATGGGGTGTCACAACTCTCCCCCACTTATAATATTTTTGTCCTCGAAAATATACCTGATAAGAACAGTTCAGGATACGACTCCCGCATCCTACTTTCTAGCTCCCAGGTCACACTTCCATCAGCAGCTCCAAGCTACCCTCACCAGAGGAATCTCTTTACCTCTGATTTGTTTCATCTTGCGACCCTCAATTCTTATCGGCATCGCTTCCACAGTAAGATTTTCCCTAACCTGCACCTCATCCCTCTGGATAATATGAGATGGATTCGACACATACTTCCGAAGTTGCGATACATGAAACACATCATGCAAGTTCGAAGGCTCTGGTGGTAACGCCACCCTATAAGCAACAATACCAACTTTATGCAAAATCTGATACGATCCAATGAATTTAGGATCCAACTTCTTCGATTTCAAAGCACGCCTAACACCTGTCATTGGATTTACCCTCAAAAACACATGATCACCTTCAGCAAATTCTAATTCTTTTCTCTGATTATCATGATAGCTCTTCTGTCTACTCTAAGACGCATTCATCTTTTCTCTAATCATCTGAATTGCCTCAGTAGTCTGTTGTACGATTTCAGGTCCAAGCACCACATTTTCGCCAATCTCATACCAACATATAGGCGTTCTACACCTCCTACCATACAAAGCTTCAAAAGACACCATTCCGATACTAGAATGGTAACTATTATTGTGCGTGAACTCAATTAATGGAAAATGAGTATCCCACGCACCACCCTATTCCAACACACAAGTTCTCAATAGATCTTCTAACGTTTGAATAGTTCTCTCTGACTGACCGTCCGTCTGCGAATGATAAGCCGAACTTAATTTCAAAGTTCGAACCCAAAGCCTCCTACAAACTTTTCCAAAATTCAGATGTGAATCTCGGATCTCTATCTGAAACTATACTTGAAGAAACATCATGTAGCTTCACAATTACCCTGATATATATTTCAGCCAACTTCGTTAATGGAAAACTCATATTAATAGGGATAAAATGTGCGGATTTTGAAAGTCTATCCTCAACCACCCAAATAGCATCAAATTCACTCGTAGTATTCGACAAACTAGTCACAAAGTCCATAGCAATATTGTCCCATTTCCATTCCGGAATCTCTAACGGTTGCATCATTCCCGAAGGCTTTTGATGATCCACCTTCGATTTCTGACACACTAAACAAGCATACACAAATTGTGCTATATCCCTCTTCATACCAAACTGTCGCTCCCACCAAATGACGCCCGGTCAGAAGGGGTACAGACGCGAACGGTCGGCGAAAGGGGAGAACACACAAGGGTGAACTAAAAAGAAAAGATTCGCCAGCTAGGCATTTTTATCCCGAGGGAAAGGTAATGTTGCATAAACCTAAGAAAAGATGGATAAGACGGTTGCGAGTCAGAGAAACTGAGAAAGGGGGTTGGTTACAACCTGGGAAGGTATTAGCACCCAGATTGTCCGTCGTACTCGACGGGATCCACGCTTGAAAGATTTTGTGTTTAAAGGGGTAGTGTCAGTGTTATTTTGTGTGCAAAAGCTGGAAAAGAATGCAAGTGTCAGTGCTGGAAGAAAGTGAAGTGAAATATGTGAAATGTCAGTGTAAAGAAGGAGTACACAACTCAAGACTATGAGGCTCAAAGAGTAATGCTGGAAGAGGGGGAATATACAGAAACTTTTGTTCGATAATTGTTAAGTTATGCCTACGTATCCTCTCGTGCAATGAGGAAGTCAGAACACCGTAGTTCGACTCAAAGAGACTGAAAGATAAATTGACTTGTGAACTGCTTACTTCTCTATGCTCAAGTGTATGACCTGTCTGGCTCAGGTGCAAACTGTCTTGCATTAGACGGAAGAAGCGAGTTCTCGTTTGTGAGTGAAGATGATGAGAAAAGAATCCTGGAGGAGACGATTATTGTTTGTTTTTTGTGTTTTCAGTCTTTTTATTGATTTTGTGTTTGTCATAAGAAAATGAGCTTAAGCCTAAACCAAGGGTTAGTAAACTCATCACATCTTCCCTCCGATTAGGGGTAATGAGAATGCCTTAAGTATGAAGTAAACACCTCACACTTAATCACCATGATGTAGGATTAAGATCATTAACCTACTTGTATTTATTTAGATGTTTTTGGTGTTTTTGTTTAGTGTTAAGTAATGAGTTTAAGCCATAATCAAGGATTTAATGGACCCATTACACCATCCTAATAGAAGGATAATAGATGAGAACATTTAAGCTGAGGAAGGCTCCTCAACTTAATCCATGATTAGGGATTAACCTCATGACAAAACAAAGCCCTTATTAAAGTGGATTGATTAGTTAATGATGAGATTGAGAAGTGGATTTTATGGTTTGTAAGACAACTTGAGAGGGACTTGTCCATTAACACTAGGGTTAGTCCTTCTTAACCATTTAAGGAAGAATTAGAACCCTAATGCAAGGCCCAGGTTACAAGCTTGATGTTTTAGTGGTTATTAAAGTGGATTGATTAAAGGATTTAAACATATTAAGGGTTTAACACTTAGGATTAAAGTTATACACTCCATCCTAATAGAAGGATACATGCATAAGCTTAATCACAAAGCCTTAAAACCTTTAAGGTTTAGTCCTTGATTATGAGATGAGAAGAGAAGACACAAAGATGACACAAAAAAGTAAAACTAAAGGGGGACTAATCGAACCCTAATTGTCAACATGCTTGGGTATTCCTAGGGTTTATGAGGCTTGCAAGAGACCTTCAAGAAGAACCACCAAGGAAGAAGCAGGATGTAAGGAAGAGAAGCAAAAGAAGCAAGTCAACTTACTTCACTTAAGAAGATAAGTTGCTTGAAGAAAGAAAGTGAGAAGGAGACATGAATGAGCCAGCTCACTCTAATACACAAGTAAAATGCAGAAATGATGCATAAGAGAGATGAGAAGAGATTATGAGAAGTGAAGGCAAATTCACTTCTCAATGACTTACCACCTGAAAAGTTAGTAACAAGAAATGAAATGAAATGAAAATGAGGTGAAATGCAATGATGCACACCAAAGTCAGAAGCATAAACATGATGTTAATGATGCTAAGAGATGAAGCAAACACATATCAAGAGTTGTGGATAATCATACAAGGATAAGGATGCAAATGAAGCATGTTTTGAACCATGAAAGTTCATAAAAGTTTATGAAATGCAATGGAAGTATAACATGACAAATGAATGATGCAATGATCAAATATGATTCTAATATGTCCTAGGATGTCTTAGAAGTCATGTGAATGCACAAAATGTCATGGAAAGTTCATGTATGCAAGCATATGAGAGATGAATGCAAATGAAGGCAAAAATTAGGGTTTATGCACAAGACACAAAGCAAAATTCAAAATCAGAAGCAAATGACAAGATAAAAAATTGAAAATGGGATCAAAGGAACCCTAACCCTACATAAGTTCACTGCCCAAAGGAGGGGACCTAACTCTTAACCTAATGGGGGTTATGATTTTCTCAAGTTGGCTAGGGTTTTAAGGCACTTCAAAAGGAAAAATGCACATCAAATTGAAAATGAAAGATAAATTCAAACCAATTTTAGCCTAGAAACTACATGATATGAAGAATGTAATGCAAAAAGAACCAACATCAAACTCTTCATGGTTAGGCAGAATGAATTTTTCTAAGTTAGGACAAAAACATTGCCTTTTAAGAACCTTAATTCCAAATAAAAATGTCAAAATAGGTCAAGAACCAAAAAGAAATTTGTTTGAAGAGTTTTATAATGTTTCTAAATGTATTAAAATGCAATGTGAATTTTTTGTGATATTTAGAAACTTAAATGCTATTTTAATTAATTATTTCTCATTAACTAATTAAAATAAACATTTAAATATTTTTAAAATACGAACATTATGCAAAAAATAAAATAAAAATTATTTTCAGAAAGAGAAAAATATATTAAGGTATGATGCAAAAATTGAGATTTTTTAGAAATGATTTGCTATTTTAAATAAAATGTGCAAGAAAAATGAATTAAAATGAAAATAAAATTAAATTAAAGGAGAAGTAATAAGATCCAAGAGCCAGGATTCAAAGTTACAAGGAAAAGGTTGACCTGCGCGCGTTTTAAAGGCTGGGATTTGTCCTGGGTTGATTAAATTTTAATCCTAATTAATTAATGCTAATGACTGGATTAGGGCTAAATCACAGAATCTAGGTCGTTCATAGCGCGCGGGAAAGCCAGATCAAGGGTCCAAATTCAAACTTGACTTAAATACAGGATTAGGGCATAACCACTTTCAGGCGACCGGAACAGTGTTCCGGTCGTCTTCTCCGACGAGCCCAAACCCTAACTTCTCCCTCAGGCCACCAATCTCCAAATTTCTTACACAAAAATGATCTTCTAACTATCCTAAACCTAAATCCCCAACCAAAACTCATTTATTTTGCATCATGAACACGAATCGAACAAAAATGTAAAAACGGGCAAAAGTTTCAGAGCTCACATACATGGTGGTTTCTCAACCATTTTCAAAAATAATCATATCCCCATGATCAGGGAAGCATACAGAACCGTAAAAGAACTTAAAAGCAAGCTTCTGAGAAAAAAGTTCATCATGTTACCTGAGATGGAACTTTCTGGTTCTGGGATTTCTGACCTTTCCTTTGCTGCAAGTCCACCTCTTTGAACCCCCTGATGATGAAATGAAGCTTAGAATGAGTTTATATGGCTTGGTTTGAAGGTTTTGGTTCTGATATAACAGATTTGGAGAGTTAAGTATGTGATGTTTCAGGCTGTTTCAATGGTGGATTTTGGTTCTATGGAGGATGTGTGACTCATTGGTGAAGGAAAAATGGAAGTTTGATGGCTGTGGGAGAAGTTTCGAAGAGGTGAATTTTTTTACAGTTTTTGTGAATCCTGGCTAATGTGAGGTTGCAGGCTTGTGTGTTTGCCTCTTTCAAGTCCTTGAGGTCCACATATGAGGCTCTGATTGGGCAGAGAGTTGGTAGTGGCACAGTTTGATTGGCATGGGCAAAATGCAAAAAGTCATGACTTTGTGTACTTGAGGTATGGCTCGGGTCAGAGGGAGATTAGGGGCATGGCTGGGTTCAGCATGGACTAAGGAAGGCCCTTAGATTGCTTTTGTGCAGCTGTAATGGCTAGGGCAAGTGGTAGCATGGTTTTTGCAACTTTTCCCCCTTTGGAAGTCTTTGTGAATCAAGGCCAAGAAACCTCTAAACCCTTGGGCAAATTGCAGCCAAATGGGCCATATGAAGTTGTTATGATGTCTTGAACTCACTTAACAACTAATTCAAACATTAAAAATCCCTTTTGCAAAAACTCCATTCTTGAAGATTCATGAGAAAATGCCTTATGTAACTTGTAATTCAAGGCATAGAAATGAGAAATACTTTGGGAAATTATGAATTATGGACCATGAATGATGTTTATATGATGGTTGGAAGTTGATTTGAGGTCACATTTGGTTTTGGCAAGTGTTTTTGCAAGTTTCCTCTTTGGTACAAAAGTGAAAATTAAGTGATTTTGTCCAACTTTGCAAGGCCATAACTTGAGTTCTATGATGAATTAGATCAAGTTCTTGTACTTTTTGAAAATGGGAGGATCCAATCTACAACTTTCATGACCAAGAATTTTTCATTTGAAGCATTTTTGAATCAAAAAGAAGAGGTTGAAAAACTTTCCCAAAATGGCAAATTTCCATTACAAGTCACTTTCCCAAAATGGCAACTTTGCAAATGGCTTGAAATTCTTCAATTTTGTGAACTTCTAACATCTTATAAGATCAAATAAAGATCATACACATTCAAAATGATGGAGAATACCCTTTGGTTGGATGATTGGGGGTCACAGATGCCCTGATTTTGCACTGACTTGCTTAAGAAGTCATCTTGTGATCAGATGCCTTCCCCATTTAATTTCTTCATGAAAATTGGTACGCATGATCCTCATATCATATAGGGACCAATAGAAACAAGAATGACCAAAAAATTTGGAGTTATGGACTCTGAAACCAAAATCCTAAGTTTAGGTCATCTGTGCAGTTAAGCTTGGCTCTGCTTCCATGCCTTTCCTCAGTTCTTGTGATTTTTGACTTTCTTGATCTTGGGGGATATAATAGGATGATCGAACATACATGGGCCCTTTTGAGGTGATTTAAGCCCTTTGGAGTGGCTCAGATGGCCCTTGGATTCATCTGATCACAAACCCTAGATGCAGATGATTTTGAATCAATGCAGTGGAGCAAAAATGCAATATGAGATGCTATGATTGAAACTATGCAAATGAAAAGAATCACAAGCCATGGTGAAATAAGTGAGGGCAAATTTGGGGTGTTTACACAAACCACCAAAATAATTTCTTTAAATCCTGATACATCTTCGTAGCTCCTAGATGAATACTTAAGCTACTATAATGACTTTCTTCAAAGATAGCATTCTTCAACTCAACATTGTCCGGTACACAAATCCTGCCCCGGAACCTCAACACACCAGAATTATCTACTTGGAAATCACTCTCTGGATCATTGTCTCCTGAAGACATCAAGTCAACCAACTTCACGTCAAGCCTCTGATTCTCTTTTATAATACCCAAAAAGTCATTATTTACTTTCAGCATTCCAAGCCTCTGATTCTCTAAACTATTCAAGTAACTCCAATTCTTTCACCATTAATTCCGACATATGAATTGTCTTAGTCTCAAGGCATCTGCTACAACATTAGCCTTACCCGGATGATAACTAAAATTAAAATCATAATCTTTCAGAAATTCCAACCATCTTCGTTGCCTCATATTTAGCTCTTTCTGATCAAACAAGTACTTCAGGCTTCTATGGTAACTAAACACTTCAAATCTGGACCTATACAAATAGTGGCTCCAAATCTTCAACACAAAAACCACTGCATCTAAATCAAGATCATGAGTAGGATAATTTCTCTCATGCACTATCAACTGTCTCGAAGCATAAGCTACCACCTTACCGTCTTGCATCAAAACACCACCTAGTCCCATCTTGGACACGTCACAATATACAACAAAAGTTTCACCAAGAATTAGTAAAACCAACACTAGTGTCGTAGTCAATTTCTTTTTCAATTCTTCAAAACTTTCTGCACAAGATGCATCCCAAATAAACGTTTGACTCTTCCTGGTTAATTGAGTCAATGGTAATGCCAAATTAGAAAATCCCTGAATAAATCTCTGATAATAACCTACTAAACCAAGAAAATTTTGAATCTTCGTTACAGTCTTCGGAGGTTCCCATTGTAACACAACACTTACATTAGAATGATACACTGCTATGTAGGCGACTTGTTACTTCTAAACTGATCCAGATCACAAAACTCAGCATTCCCAACTACTGGACCAATATTCTCAACATCTTGTGCAATGGCTTGCATAGCAGCAGCAAGTGCGACATCAATCCTTCCTGCCATCTAATACAACAAACACAAACACTTCAGATTAGAACACAACCACAACTCTTATTCTAAGGGCTAACTCGACATAACATCTGGCCGGTTGAAATGACCTGCTCTGATACCAATTGTAACACCCCACTTTCCCAAATAAATAAAATAATAGTTTTAATATAAATATCAGAGTTTCCAAAGTGGAATGCTACATCATTTACGACAATAACCACCAAAATAGTCTTTTCATTAAAAATTGCGAAATAAAGTAAGTATTTAATTCAACTAAGTTAATAAGCCAATCTCAGCAATAATATCCTCAATTTTTTTTTGATAAAGTAGATACGTAACAAAATAAAATAACTAAACAACTGAAAAAGACTCCATTCTCGTGTTACGTATCAGAGCATCCTAGACTTAAACAGGCAATACGACTCCACATACTCTCAAATACTTGAATTATCTATACTTCCGAAGAAGCACAGACGCAACAACAATAACAAACATGTGAGAAAAAAATTCAAATATAAACGGTGTATATAACATCTACAAGGTAGCTTTTCACACACAATGCCAATTACACCCAATTCACCAATATTCCACAACAACAAATACAACAATGATTATACAACAACATTCAACCGTAATTATACAATGTGACTCAACACGACACAATGCATGTGGTACCAGGTTTTGTTCATTCAATCGAACACGATAATCACATACACCCATCCTACAATGATTATCCCAACACTCTCCATAACGGAGTACGGATAATCGTATTCGCCCATCCGGCACGATCATCCCAACAATAACTCGACAAATGTATGCATGGAAATGTAAAAGCATACATCATGTATAATTCATCATATTATACATCTACACGATCCATCCGATCAAAACACAATAATTCTTTCACCAAAATCACCAAAATCAACCTCACGCGATTTAACCGATTACCTGACTAACTAAATCCAACTAAATCTCATAATTAATTCACTCTCAATGTTAATTCTAGATTAAACATGTCTTAAGATTCATCTCAACACAAAACACCAAATTAATCGGCAAGGCATGCGGAATCGGGACAGAAATTGCAAAATTATGCGTTTTTTCCCTAACCACTTGTCATACGCGTATTGGCAAGGCAATACGCGTTTTGACCCTCGCCCATACATACCATACGCGTATCACATTGGCCCCTTTACCCCCAATATGCATATTGACCATCTAATACATGTATTGCCTCACAAGCCACGCACCCAATATGCATATTGACCATCTAATACATGTATTGCCTCACAAGCCACGCACCCAATAATCATATTGCCCTTGAATACGCGTATCACTTGCTTCCCTCACTCCTCCATACGCGTATTGGCATGGTGCATACGTGTATGGGAAGAAACCATGCGATTTCTGAGTTTTCTTCCTATTTATGTTCCTCATAACCTTCATTTCTATGATTCGTATCAGTCTTATAATCATTTCTACACCAGTTTTACACTCTTATTCTCATCTATCTTTCATCTATGTTAATATATTCAAATTATAATTTCGATCTAGATCTGAAATCGTATTGTTCATCAACAACAACAACATCTGCATATTCCATGAATCAACCAGAACAACAACAATAACAATAACAACAACAACAATATGGCAACAAAACATCATCAGTATTATAATCACATTCACAATTTCGCAACAGATATCACATATTTCATAGATTTGTCATAAACATCATAACAACAAAAATCCCTAAGAGGGAAGGATACCCCTAACTACCCATCATGTTAAATCACCTGAATTTAAACCCGTTCTCCCCCTTACCTCGAAAATGGGTGAAAATTCCTGCGAATTTCTTCAAGAATTATGCCCTAGGTTATTCTTCCTTCTCCCTATCTCCTTTGCTCTTCTCACAAGTTCTTTATGGTTAATTTCACCCTAATCTCTTGATTAGACTAATTCTCCTCTAAAGACCTCACTAAGACCTTTACTAATTTACCCCTTAATCCAATTAATATTAATAATATTAATTTTAATTACCAATATTATAATGTTAATAATAGTAATAATATTATTCATAATAGTAATAATAATAATAATAATATAGTTAATTACATGATCTTCTCATAATTATCTGTACACTCACTATCCCTAAGCGCACCCGATTCTAACCGTCCCGTTAAGACACAACACCACAAACAATAAAACACATGTCTTAAAAATGGCCAACCAAGCACCAAAATTCCCGACGATTAAATATTAAAAATAAGGTGTTACAGGAGTTCTTTGAAGACGTCGTAGCTCCACCACGAATCGTCAAAGGAGTCTCTCTTTTTCACGCCAAATCGAAGCTCTCGTCGTGCAAAGGATCTTCAGGATTGTTCTTCAATTGGTATGTTAATTGAATCTCATTTGCTGTAAGTTTCGATGCTTTAATATTCATTTATCTCTCACTATTATACTTGTTTTTCTTGTACTTGATCTTGCCTCAATCATAACGTTAGGGTTTAGATTATAAGAGCTTTGATCACATCGTTTGAAGAAGATATAAGCCAAACTGATTTAAAATTTGGAGAGATCAGGAAAAAAGAAGGAGGGTTAGTGAAGAAAGTTAGGGATTTTGTGGTGGTTCCTCCGGAGTCGACGACGACCTCCGTTGTGAAACCGTCTTCTTCGACGGTATTTTAGATTTCTGGCGACGAGGCAAGAGATGAGAGATTGAGACGTTCTGAGAGAGAGAGGCATACATTATGAAGAAAGAAATCCTTGTAATAAAGAACAATTCACCACCACTTGTGGATGAATTGGATAAAGATTTTGGCTTGTGGTCCACTCCGGCGGTGACACTTGTCACCGTCCGGTACGACCACCTATTTTCAATCCCACGCGCGTTATTCCACATTTTTTATCATGCACAATGCATTTTAAACCTTTGGTTGAGAGGACTGAGAGAATACTTAGATCCATTGGCTCGGATTGGGTCAACAGATTGACCGCAGATTCCACCATACACCCTCAAGCCCTAGGCGCCTTTGGGCTTAGTCAGACATGTTATTCGTCCCCCCATATTCCAAGGCCATGAGTTAATGAACATGATTTTTGCTTTCCCAACACCCCCTGACCTTTTGTTAATATTTCTTTATTTTTTTAATAATAGATTCAGAAAATCAATTTTAAAAATAGTTTTATTCATGAAAAAATTCCATAAAAATTCATAGTGATATTTTAGCATGTTAAATAGTTGTTGGTAAATTTTATTCTCTATTTCTCGATTTTTTGCATTTTATTCCGATTATTTGATTTGCATGTATTTTTATATATTTCGCATCTTTGCATATTGATCGGTTTGATCCATTTACACATAGCAGTTTGCATACTTACATCATATTCTGCCCCACTAACAATTTTCTTGTATTATGAGGTACCACTTGAGGATTCGAGGCTCATGGATGTGGATTTTTGTTGTATTTAGATGTATTTCAATGGTTTGATCGCTTTTATAGCTTAGGTTACCCCTCAGTGGGTTTCTCTTGCTTTTTCTTTTCCTCTATGATGTAATATCTTAGGATATTTTTATCTTTGATGTATGCTTGTATGATACATGTAAATAGGGTAGAAAAAAAGATAAAAACAAATGCTTAGAAAACCAATTTTCAAAAGAAAAAAAGTAATATTCGATTCAACGTCGAATTACTTTCAAAATAATAAATGAATTTCACTTGCTCTTAGGATTTCCCATGAGTTCCCACTCGTTCCACTCCATTGAACCCAAAGCAAAACCTTGTATGATTTGTATCGTAAGTCGACTGTCTAGCACATCACAGTCGACCCACCCAGATCCATCACTCCACTCCTTTTTCGATTCATTACACGTTTCACCTACCTTAACATAGGAGAGCCATGCTCATTATCTCTTTGAATTTTCATGTTTCGTGTTTATCATATACTTACTTGTGTTTTCCTTGCATGATCCCTTAGGATTCCTAACTTGGATTTAGTTCTCGATTAAAGCCAAAGTGGGATAGAATTTAGGATAGCCATCCATGTATCCTAACTTAGGTAGATTTTTCCTTTAAATCCTCAACCTTAGGATCAACATTTGCATGCTAACATTAGGGTTGGATTCTAGTCACCCCGTATACTTTTTCTTTATAACTTTGAGTCTCTCTCATCATCTTTAAAAAAAAGCCAAAAAAACACTTAGTAATAAGAGTATGCATAGTGTGCCACGAACTTTAAACTATATAGGAAATGATAAATGAAGGTCTCCTCCACTCATCTAGAATGCTTTGCAAATATCCCATTGGGGACGACCTTGTAAAGTATTCACTCCTGTATCATAGTCTTTAGTGCTACGTATACGACAAAAACATAATAAATCCACTTCTTCTAAAAAACAATAAATAGACAACACGGCTTCTCTTCTCATCTCTCACTCTTTGCGGAAGATTTCTGACTTGTCTGGACAATTCGACAACAAGATGATAACACACTCGATTCAGCAAGTTTGCAACACATGAGTTAGGACTATGGCAACGTCACCATAAAAAACACAAACAAACAAATTTCATCCCTAGTTAGGGGAACTATGTCGACTCTGATTCTCACTTCCCATGAGATATGTAGGCAGTGGGGTAGGGCCCATTCGAGCAAACTTCTTTCTTTTACCTACATTTTCCCCATTTTTTTCCTTTCCAGTTCCAGTTCAGTAGCAGTTTAGCAGTTTAGCAGTTTACAACACCCTTCGAAGTAGTTCAAGCAAGCGTGAATCCCATCGAGTACGATGGACACGAATGAGTGATAATACCTTCCCTTCATGTAACTCACTCCCTAACCCAGACTTGGTTGTGATGACCTTGTCATTTCCTTTTCCCCCAGGTTTTCTTCGATTGTTCTCCTTTCCCTTGTTGGGATAAAAAACGTATCGATGACGACTCTTTTGTTTTCCGTCGGTTATTTTTCGCATTGCGACAGAAAGCGCTGCTAAATGACCCACCTTAGAAAGCGTTTTTTAAAAGCTCTCTTATAGGTAGCCCTCAAGAAAGCACTTAAGTAAAAGCGCTCTCTAAGATTAATTATTAATTAAAATATATAACTTTCAGAATCACAAAAATGGTAAAAGGAGGGGGGTCAAACCCACACCCTTGAGGTATGGGAAGACATTATACAAGCACATTAACCACTAAGGTGGTGATATATCCATGAATTAAAATACAAAGATAAATATATATGGGTTACCTGAAAAGCATATTATTATTTTTAATATTTTTTTATATTATTTTTACATTAAATATTTAAACACTCAAAATAAATCATTTTTGAATAATTTTTTGCACATAATTCATTCATACATTCAAAATATTATTTTCAAAAAAATAACAAAAAATATTATTATTTTATTAATTTTAAATATTTTAAATAAATTCTTTTTATTTTGTTTCAAAACATTTTAAATAAATTATTTTTATCAATTTCTTCAAACAAAGAAATTTTCAGATCATCATACAAATAAAATATGAATTTTCATTCATACATTCAAAATATTATTTTCACAAAAATAACAAAAAAATTATTATTATTTGATTAATTTTACGTATTTTAAAGAAATTCTTTAAAATATTTAAAATTAATCAAATAATAATATTTTTGTTCTTTTTGTGAAAATAATATTTTGAATGTATGGATGAATTATGTGCAAAAAAAATATTCAAAAATGATTTATTTTGAGTGTTTAAATTATTAATTGAAAAATAATATTAAAAATATTAAAACTAATAATATTATTTTCTGGTACACTATATATATATTTATCTTTGTATTTTAATTATTGGATGTATCACCTCCCCCAGTGGTTAATGCGCTTGTACAATGTATTTTCCTACCTTAAAGCGTTTTTTGAAGTCACCCTAAGACAACGCTTTCTAATCAAAGCGCTCTTATAGGTAGCCCTTAAGAAAGCGCTTTAGAAAAGGTGCTCTCTAAAGTCAATTATTAATTTAAATATATAAAACTTTCAGAAACCCTAAGAAAGCGCTTTCTAAGCAAAACACTCTTATAGGTAGCCCTTAAAAAAGTGCTTTAGAAAAAAGCGTCCTCTAAGGTCAATTATTAATTAAATATAAAACTTTCAAAAACCCTATTATTCATTTCGAATCATTTTCTTGTGTTCTTCTCTTGCTTTTCTGACCATTTCATTCAGGCTTTCGTGATTGAGTTCAAGCTTTCAGAAACCCTATTATACATTACATTGTTGCTTTTGTTTCGTTTCGTAATTGAGTTCAAGCTTTCATTTTGTGTCGTTTCGTTCTGTTTTCGATTCGTGAAGTAGCTTACGTGAAGAAGAAGAACAAGAAGTACGTCGTTATGTTTTTGTTTCTTATTGTTATACATTGTTGTTGTTATTGTTCTTGCGGATGTTGTTGTTCTTGCGGATACTGTTTTTCTTGCAAATGTTGTTGTTGTTAGGGTACTCGTTGTTGTACATTGTTGTTGTTCTTTCAATTTTTATATTGTTCTGTTTTTTGGTGTTGTTGTTGTTGTAGTTTTTTGGTGTTGTTGTTGTTCTAAGTTCTTTTTTGGTTTGGAGAAAGGCTTTTGTGGGTGGCATCCTTGTGAGAGAGAAGATGCTACATGAGATAGTAGTATTAACAGAAGAAAGAACTTAGTTGCCATTGTCTTTTTTGGTTTATTTTTTGTGTTTTTGAGTTTTGGATGAGAAATTGATGATAAGTGTGTAGATTTATGTACATATAATTTGAGAAGATATGATACAATTGTATGCTACATCAGCAGTCAAAACAAAAGAGCTTATTACTTCATGTTTATGATATATTTGTTAGTATAGTTAGTACCTTGGTTTTTTATGTTAATACTTTTATAATTGAAGTGCATTCTATACTAGATCACCATAGCAACATGTTTTCGATTTTGGTAATGTCAAAAGTAAAAATAAAGATGATAAATCAGCTAGCTTTATATACAATTTTATTAGTCTAGAAATATATTGTATTGCATGGGAAAGGTTCAAAGAGCAATTCTTGTATTAAGAATCAGGTCCCTGGTATGCCCTAGTATGAGATCCTTTTATATTTTGTTTTCTCAAAAATATATATTATATCCCATCCTTTGAAGTTATGAAAATTGTCTTGTTAGTGTTTAGGAAAATGTTGTAACATTCATGCTTTGTTTCACTTTGATTGCCACAACTTGTATCCCATCCTAAAGTGTCATACAACTTGGTATAGTTAGAAAAAAAATCAGTTTTGGCATTAGTTTGTGATGGTTCTTGAATTAGTTTATATTAAAGATGAAAATGGATTAAGTTCTATGAACTTGGCTATGTGTTTGAAGTGAGCAGTGAGTCTTAATATTTGGTTAGACATTTAATTACCCAAACATTTTGGTTAAGTAATAGTTCGTGAAAAATAGGTGCTTGTTTATGATTACATGTTGCCACTTATCAAGTTATGTCTCATAATTGGTCAATTAATGATATTTCATTTTATGATACGTATATAGGGGGTCTTGGTAATTCTAACCTATCTGGACATTGTATGGGTCTAAAAGGTGTTTACATCTCTACATGTAATTAGTTGTTCTTTCTCGCCACTATAATTAGTAGTGCTTTGAATGAACTAATATGATGGGGTTACTAACTTATTGAATTTTCTATATATAGGGGTTACTCGTGATCAAAGTGTGAAAGTCGGGTTGTTTCCCTACATGTAAGTATTTTTTATTTTTATTTTTGTTTAGTTTAATTAGTATAACTATGGATAATAAATGGATGTCATCAAGTTGATTATCGAAAGAGTACGAGAATGGGGTATCGGAATTTGTTAAGTTTGTTGTTGCACATGTCAAAGACCCTAGTCGAATGATATGTCCTTGCTTGGGTTTCTGTTTTGTGGGTCGGGTTGACGCAGTTCAGTTGGCATCACATTTAAAGAGGCATGAAACTTATTAAAGTTATTCATGTTTGAATTTTCATGGTGAGAAAAGTAACGGGAATGTTGAACCGGGGGATAATACGGCCTATGCTTCAAATGACAATGACTCAGATACATACGATTATGATCGAGTCGAAGAGATTGTAGAAGCACTTGAAGATGATCTTAAGGATTATCCTGAAATATTTGAGAGGTTGGTAAGCGATGCAGAGAAACTGTTGTATAATGGTTGCACTAAATTCACAAGATTGTCTATGTTATTAAAGTTGTACAACTTAAAGGCAAGCAATGGATGGTCGGATAAAAGTTTCACAAAGTTATTGGCCCTTATGAAAGATATGCTTCTAGAGGATAAAAGTTTCATAGAGATATACCAAAGAACAAGATGATAAAAGTACTATGCAAAATAGTGGTGTCACTGTGGTAACTGAAGCAATGCACATTTCAAATGTGAAAGACTTAAACCCCAAAACTACAAATCTGACATATTTTTGGGATTATCGAGCGTATTTAGGTGTTTGATTATGAGAAGTTTCAGATTCCTATATTTCGTTGCAAGTGGGTTGAAAACAATAATGCGTACGAATGGATAAGTCGGGATTTTTGCAAGTAGATCTTAATATAGTGGGGTACAAAGATGAGCCTTTTATTATAGCCTCTCAAGCTAAACAAGTGTTCTATGTCACTGATCCGACAAGTACAAAATAATTTATAGTGCTTTTATCTAACAAAGTAATTGATGAAAACATTGGATATCAAGGTGATATTGATGTTGATATTGAATCATTTACTAGAAATGATCAAGATGAAAATATTATACCGAATACATCATATACTAGAAATGATCATAATGAGGGTATTTGGATCAATACAACCGTCTGTGTTGTTAAGAGACGGGTATAACATATTTCAACCAAGAAAAGAAAGAGATGTGCCTAAAAAGGGTACTAGTTATAAATAGATGATGAATTTTTATATTTGTCATTTAATTTTTGTATATAGATTGTGGTAGTTGTCATGTTATATATAACTTATATCATTCAATGATTGTAGATTATGGATTTTTATATTTGTCATTTAGTTTTTGTTTTTTTTCTTTCTTACAGGTCAAATGGCTAGTAACCAGGAAGACACACACGAGACAAATGATACGAATGAAGCTCATAATGAAGCTTCGAATGTAGAAAGTGACATAAAACGAGGAATAACAAGTATGAAGTCAATCATCCATGCTAGAGACAAAGGCGTCAAATTTGATGTATATTGGAGTGATGAGAACCAACTAATTGATCCTAACGGTTCAATGTTGTCTTCATAGATTGGTTCACTTGTCCGCCAACATATTCCAATTACCAGTGATAATTGGAGGAATCCATTGTTGAATTTACTTATACTAATACACTAGTGATAATGGACTGAGATACAAGTACTTACCAAACATGATTGATGTGTTATTAGAATTTTTTTGACGATTAAGTATTTAATTTACTTATACTAACACACTTTATGTTTATATGTGTATGTTTTGTAGAGGTCCTTTAATATTGATGAAAGCCGGAAAAGTATTGTCTTCAATTGACCGGAAAGAGACACAGAGGGTTTTGAGCCTTATTATCAAACAAATATCTGAGGGATAAGGAAAAAAATTTGTTGAAGCAGAATTTCCACATTTGTATGAGAATTTGATTACACCGGAAGAATAGGGCACTTTTGTAGCAAAACGGAAAATCGAAAAATTCAATGTAATGTTATCTTTTCATGTCTATTAATTTTATTATATAATTGTTGCATTAGTTTATTTTGATATGACTTAAACTTGTTTATCCAGGATTTGAGTACAATTAATTGCCAAAGAGCATCAAAACTCGCGTATCCATACATAAAAAGGGCGTTTGGGACATGCACGCTTAAAACAACAAATGATATGATCTTATTAATTGTCTCAATATGTTATAATTGACAATCTTATTAGTTGTATCAATGTTTAGTTAGAAGAGGAGAAAAGTGAAGAAACATCTCTTCTGGAACATGTTTTGTGGAAGGTTGCTTATGTGGGCAAGTGTCGCTCCCACCAAATGACACACAGGGCCAAGAGGGGTACATACGCGAACGGTCGACGAAAGGGGAGAGAACACACAAGGGTGAACTCAGAAAGACAAGAGTCTCCAGCTAGGCATTTTTATCCCGGAGGAAAGGTAATGCTGCATAGACCTAGAAAAGATATGGATAAGACGGTTGCGAACCAGAGAGACTGAGAAAGGGGGTTGGTTACAACCTGGGAAGGTATTAGCACCCAGATTGTCCGCCGTACTCGACGGGATCCACGCTTAAAAGATTTGTGTTTTACAGGGGTAGTGTCAGTGCAATCTGTGTATCAAAGCTGGAAAAGAATGCAAGTGTCAGTGTGAAAGAAGATGTGAAATGTATAAGAGAAGTGTCAGTGTGAGAAAAGGAATGAAATGCTCGAGACTATGAGGCTTAAAGAATAATGCTGAAAGAGGGGGAATATACAGAGACTTTTTGTTCGATAACTGTTAAGTTATGCCTACGTATCCTCTCGTGCAATGAGGAAGTCAGAACACCGTAGTTCGACTCAAAGAGACTGAAAGATAAATGACTTGTGAACTGCTTACTTGTCCATGCTCAAGTGTATGACCTTTCTGGCTCAGGTGTAAACTGTCTTGCATTAGACGGAAGAAGCGAGTTCTCGTTTGTGAATGAAGATGGTGAGAAAAGAATCCCGGAGGAGACGATTATGGTTTGTTTTTGTGTTTTCAATCTTTTATTGCTTTTGGATTTGTCATAAGTTAATGAGCTTAAGCCTAAACCAATGGGTCAGTAAACTCATCACATCCTCCCTCTGGTTAGGGGTAATGAGGATACCTTAAGCATGATGTAAACACCTCACACCTAATCACCATGATGTAGGATTAAGACCATTAACCTACTTGTGATTATTTAGATGTTTTTGTTGTTTCTGTTTAGTGTTAAGTAATGAGTTTAAGCCATAATCAAGGATTTAATGGACCCATTACACCATACTAATAGAAGGATAATAGATGAGAACATTTAAGCTGAGAAAGACCCCTCAACTTAATCCATGATTAGAGATTAACTTCATGACAAAACAAAGCCTTTATTAAAGTGGATTTTAGTTAATGGTAAGATGAAGAAATGGATTTTATGATTTGTAAGACAACTTGAGGGGGACTTGTCCATTAACACTAGGGTTAGTCCTTCTTAACCAATTAAGGAAGAATTAGAACCCTAATGCAAGGCCCAAGTTACAAGTTTGATGTCTTGATGATTATTAGATGGATTGATTAAAGGATTTAAACACATTAAGGGTTTAACACTTAGGATTAAAGTTATACACTCCATCCTAATAGAAGGATGCAGGTATAAGCTTAATCACAAAGCCTTAAAGCCTTTAGGGTTTAGTCCTGGATTATGAGGTGAGAAGAGAAGACTCAAAGATGACACAAAGGTAAAACTAATGGGGGACTAATTAAACCCTAATTGTTATCATGCTTGGTTGTTCCTAGGGTTAATGAGGCTTGCAATAAGATCTTCAGAGAAACCACCAGGAAGGAAGCAGATGAAAGGAGGAAGAAGCAATAAGAAGCAAAAACAACTTGCTTCACTTAAGAAGACAAATTGCTTGAAGAAAGAAAGTAAGATGAACATGAATGAGCAAGATCAATCCAATACACAAGATAAAATGCAGCAAAGATGCAAGAGAGATGAGGAGAGATTGTGAGAAGTGAAGGCAAATCCACTTCTCAAAACAACTTACCACCTGAAAAGTTAGCCAAAAAAGAAATGAAATGCAATGCAAATGAGGTGAAATGTCATGATGAAAACCAAAGTCAGAAGCATTTACATGATGTTAATGATGCTAAGAGATGATACAAACATGAGGTAAGACATGAGAATGATCAAACAAGCATAAGGATGCAAATGAAGCATGCATTGAACCATGGATGTACATGAAAAGTTATGGAATGCAAAGGACATATAACATGGCAAATGAAAGATGCAATGATCAATCATGATTCTAATATGTCCTAAGATGTATTATGAATCATATGGATGCACAAAATATCATGGCAAGTCATTGGATGCAAGCAAATGAAAGAAGGATGCAAAGGAAGGCACAAATTAGGGTTACATGCATCATGCAAAGCAAAAATCCAAAACCAAAAGCAAATGACATGATAAAAATTTGAAAATTCAATAAAAGATACCCTAAACCTATATAAGATCACTGCCCAAAGGAGGGGATCCCACTCTTAACCTAGTGAAAGTTATGAATTTCCTAAGATTGCTAGGGTTTTGGGGTACCTCACCAAGAAAAATGCTAAACAAATTGAAAATGCAAGATCAAATCAAACCAATTTTATCCTATAAACTACATGCTATGAAGAGTGCAATGCAATAAGAATCATCATCCAACTCTCAATGGTTAGGCAAAAAGGAATTTTTGAAGTTTGAAGCAAAATATTGCCTTAAAATGGAATTAAATCCAATGAAAATGATCAAAAGGCATCAAGAACAAAAAAGAAATTTGGTTTGAGAGTTGGACAATGTTTCTAAATGCTTCTAAATGCAATGTGAATTTTTTGTGATTTTTAAATACCTAAATGTATTTTTAATTAATTAATTTTCATTAACTAATTAAAAATAAACATTTAAATGATTTAAAAATAATTTTTAGTGCAAAAAATAAAAATAAAAATATTTTTGGGTTTTAAAAATTAATGAAATCTTTGACAAAAAATTTCATAATTTTTAAATGATTTTAACTATTTTTAATAATTCGTGCAAATAAAAGGAAAAGAAAATGAATTTAAAATGAAAATAATGAAAAGTAATCCAGAAGAAGGGCCAGGATTTGATCTGGGTTTGGACTGGTTGACTGCGCGCCAGATCCAAAGGCCCAGATTCAAATCTGGCTAATTTTGTTTTATAATTTAATTAAACAGGATTTAATTAATTAATTGGAGATTAGGGCTTAAATGACAAATCCAGGCCACTCATTCACGCGCGGGAAAGCACATCTAAGGGTCCATATTCAAAACTCCTAATTAATCACACTTAAACCTAATTAATCTCAGGCGACCGGAGATAAGCTCTGGTCGTCTTCTCCGGCTGCCTCCCTCACCAGAATCACCCCAAACGCATCCCCAAGACCCACAAATCTCCAGAATCAATCCCTCAACACTGGGTAACAAGAATCCATGGCTAAAAACAATTTATATTGACTACACAATGAGAATCGAAGAAAACAAATTCTAGGGCACAAGTTTCAGGTCAACATCAAATGCTCATTTCTGGCTCATTTTCAAAAATAAATAGATCCCCATGATCAGGGCAACACATAGAACAATATTCTAACAAGAAATCAAGGTTCTGGAAAATTTGTTCATCATGTTACCTGAGGTTGAGCTTTCAATCCAGGAGCTTTCAGTTTGCCTCTTTGCTTCAAAATGGCCCCAATGATCCTCTTGATGAATTTGTTCATCGTATTTTGATTTCAGGGAGTTTCAGGGCAAGGTGAAGGGTCAGGGATGATCAGTGGAACATGTTGAGAGTTTCTATGAATTTTTTTTGGTGTTTGTGTCTTGTGTAATGTGTTTCGGAGGAAAGTGCATAAGAGGTGAAAACTTGGAGCTATGGCTTGGGGGATGTTTCAGGCTTGTGTGTCTGTTGTGTTGAGTCCCTTTTGGTCCACTTATCACATCTGGATGGGTCAGAGAAGTTGGTGTGGCACTGTGGGATTGGTATGGGTGTTTTTGCATAAAGTCCAAGTTAGGTGTACTTGAGGTATGGGCAAGTGTGAGGCTGTGATAGGGGCATGGTTTGGCTCATATGAGATCAGGGAGAGCCATGGAAATGGATTAGAAGCAATGCAGCAAGTGGATTAGGGTTTGTGATAGGTTTTGCAACTTTGTGACTTTTTGGCCCTTTTGTGATTTCTTAAAGCACAAGTCATGAAAATGGACAAACTCTTGGTGCATTCTGAATTTTAGGCATTGGTTTATGTTTGTGCAAAGGTTAGAAGTCACTTTGAGGTCACAATTTGCCTTGACAAAAGGTTTTGCAACTTTGCCTCTTTGGTGCAAAACTTGAAATTATGTGATTTTTCCCAACTTTGACAAGCCATAACTTTTGATCCAAAATGAATTAGAATGAGTTCTTGTACTTTTTGAAAAGGGAATGATGCATTCTACAACTTTCATGACCAAAGTTTTCTCATTTGAATCATTTTTTAATCAATTTGAGGGGTTTGAAAAACTTTCCCAAAATGGCAAGTTTACATTACAAGTCATTTTCCCAAAAAGGCAACTTTGCAAATGGCTTGGAATTTTGCAATTTTGTGAACTTCTAACATCTTCTATGATCAAATAAAGATCATACACATTCAAAATGATGATTAACAACCTTTGGTTGGGTCATTGGGGGCCTCAGATGCCCTGATTTTGCACTGACTTGCCCAAGAAGTCAACTCTTGATTAGATGCCTTCCCCATGGAATTTCTTCATGAAAATTGATATGCATGATCCTTATAACATATAGAGACCAATAGAAACAAGAATGACCAAAAAATTTGGAGTTATGGCCTCTGAAACCAAAACCCTAATTCTAGGTCATCTGTGCAGTTAAACCTGGCTCTGCTTCCATGCCTTCCTCAGTTCTTGTGATTCTTTGACTTCCTTGACTTTGTGAGGATATAATATGATGCTTGAACACACATGGACCCCTTTGAAGTGATTGATGGTCTTTGGAGTGGCTCAAATGGCTCTTGGATTGCTCAGATCACAAACCCTAGATGCAGATGACTTAGAAACAATGCAGTGAGGCAAAAATGCAATATGTGATGATGTGATTGAGCTTATGCATATGAAAAGATCACACGCCATGGTGTGAATGGGTGAGGGCAAATTTGGGGTGTTTACAGCTGCCCCTATTCAAGCATGAGTTAGCTGTGTAGAATGTAAGCAACGGCTTAACAGATAAACAGGATAACTTGTGGTTGAATACCAAAGACAGTCCAAAATTTGCACTCACAGAATGAAGAAGAAAAGGGATATAGATTGTAAAAGGAAAATAAAGTATGATTATAAAGTGCGGGTGACGGAGGACGACCGTCGAGCAGAGGACGATTGCTGGGGATAAAGCAATGACGGGGACGACCGACATGCTGGGGATGATGCGGGAAGTAAAGCAATGACGGGGGCGGCCGACAAGCTGGGGATATAAGAGATTATGATGGGGACGGCCATCAAGACAAAGCAGCAAAGATTCTCTGGGGGTTAAGGGTAAATGAAATAAATGATGAGGTACGGTCATCAGAGGTGGAGGACGATCACCTGGCAGGGTGCGGCTGCTCTGTTGGGGATAAGATGAGGGACGGTCATCTAAGGTGAAGGACGATCACCTGGCAAGGTACGGTTGCCAAAAGGTATCACGACATAGGACGAATGTCGGATAAAAAGGTCGACGATGGGGGAGGCCATCAGAATAGCATGATGAAGGACGATCATCAAGAGGTGAAGGACGATCACCTAGCAGGGTACGGCTGCTCTCGGGGTTTATCATGACATAGAACGAATGTCTGATAACAAGATCAACGATGGGGACAGCCATCGGATAAAATGATGAATAACGATCATCAGGAGGTGAAGGACGATCACCTAGCAGGGGACGGCTGCTAAAAAGGACACGACATAGTGTCGCTCCCGATAAGTGACGCAGGGTCAGATAAAGGTACAGACGCGAACGGTCGGCGAAGGGAACAGTGAGAACACACAGCCGTGAACTCACTGGAGGATGAATAGAGTCGCCAGCTAGGCATCTTTATCCCGGAGGAAAGGCAATGCTGCATAGGCCTAGGAAAAGATGGATAAGACGGTTTGCGAACCAGAGAGACTGAGAAAGGGGGTTGGTTACAACCTGGGAAGGTATTAGCACCCAGATTGTCCGTCGTACTCGACGGGATCCACGCTTGAAAGATTTGTGTTTTAAAGGGGTAGTGTCGGTGCAATCTGTGTATAAAGTAGCTGGAAAGCAATATGTACAGGTGTCAGTGTAAAAGAGGTGAAGTGTATAATGATGTGTCAGTGCAGGAACAGGAATGAGATGCTCAAGATCATGAGGCTAAAGAATGAAGCTGGAAAGAGGGGGAATATACAGAGACTTTTGTTCGATAACTGTTAAGTTATGCCTACGTATCCTCTCGTGCAATG
Organism: Lathyrus aphaca; assembly: GCA_963966055.1. Lineage (NCBI taxonomy): Eukaryota > Viridiplantae > Streptophyta > Magnoliopsida > Fabales > Fabaceae > Lathyrus > Lathyrus aphaca. Next base: position 439,515,730 of record OZ014522.1, on the reverse strand, counting down.
AGGAAGTCAGAACACCGTAGTTCGACCCAAAGAGACTGAAAGATAAATTGACTTGTGAACTGCTTGCTTGCCTATGCTCAAGTGTATGATCTGTCTGGCACAGATGCAAACTGTCTTGCATTAGATGGAAGAAGCGAGTTCTCGATTGTGAGTGAAGGTGATGAGAAAAGAATCCCGGAGGAGACGATTATTGTTTGTTTTTGTGTTTTCAGTCTTTTATTGCTTTTGAAAGTTTGTCATAAGATAATGAGCTTAAGCCTAAACCAATGGGTTAGTAAACTCATCACATCTTCCCTCTGATTAGGGGTAATGAGAATACCTTAAGTGTGAAGTCAGATTCTCACACTTAATCACCTTTGGTGTAGGATTAAGATCATTAAACTATTTGTGATTATTTAGATGTTTTTGTGGTTTTTGTTTAGTGTTAAGTAATGAGGTTAAGCCATAATCAGGGATTTAACAGACTCATTACACCATCCTAAAAGAAGGATAATAGATGAGAATGTTTAAGCTGAGAAAAACTCCTCAGCTTAATCCATGATTAGGGATTAAACCCATGACAAAACAAGTCTTTATTAGATGGATTTTAATTAGATTAATGGTATGATGATGAAGTGTTTTTTATGGTTTGTAAGACAACTTGAGGAGGACTTGTCCATTAACTTTAGGGTTAGTCCTTCTTAACCAATTAAGGAAGAATTAGAACCCTAATGCAAGGCCCAAGTTACAAGTGTATTGTCTTGATGATTATTAGATGGATTAATTAAGAGATTTCAACACCTTAAGGGTCCAAGACTTAGGATTAAAGTTATACACTCCATCCTAAAAGAAGGATGCAGGCATGATCTTAATCACAAAGTCTTAAAGCCTTGAGGGTTTAGTCCCTGATTATGAGGTGAGGAGAGATGACTCAAGGAGAGACACAAAGGTAAAACTATGAGGGGAGACTAATCAAAACCCTAATTCATTGTCATGCTTGGTTGATCCTAAGGTTTGTGAGGTTTTCAAGAACAACCTTCAGATGAGCCACCAGGAAGCAGATGAACAAGATCAAGAGAAGCAAAGTGACTTGCTTCATTCAAGAAGTCAAGTCACTTGAAGAAAGAAAGTGGGAGAAGGAAGAATGAGCAAGCTCAAACCCAAACACATGTAAGAATGCAACAAGGTATGCAAGAGAGATGAAAAGAAAAGTTATGAGAAGTGGAGGCAAATTCACTTCTCAAGTTCACTTACCACCTGAAATGTTAGAAGCAAATGCAATACAATGCCAAATGAGATGAAATGATATGATGCTAAACCAAACCAGAAGCATACACATGATGATTATGATGTTATGAAGTGCTGCAAACATGAGGCAAGACATGGGGATGTTCATACAAGATCATGAATGCAAATGATGCAAGCTAAGAAGCATGGATAAGCATGAAATGTTATGAAACATACAAGACAAATGGCATAGCAAATATGTAATGCAATGATCAATGATGCTTCATACATGTCTTAAGATGTCAAATGAATCATGAGAATGCACAAAATGCAATGACAAGTCATGTTATGCAAGGAAATGCAAAAGGGAAGCAAGAGAAGGCCCAAATTAGGGTTCATGGATCAAACATCACACATAAACCAAAAACAGAAGCAAACCTTAACATAAAAAATGGAAAATGGTACCTAAAGAAACCCTAGACCTATAATGAATCACTGCCCAAAGGGGAGCTCTCAACTCTCAACCAAACTCAAGTTATGAATTTTGCAAGTTATTAGGGTTTTTTAGGGTTCTTATCAAAACAAATGCCAATCAATTAGAAAATGCAAGATCAAATCATGGCCATTTTACCCTTGAAAGTACATGTCAAATGGAAAACAATGCAAAAAGAACCAATGTCTCAACCTTCACCAAAAGGCAGAAATGAATTTTTAAACACATGATCAAAATAATGCACAAAATATGATTTAATTCCATGAAAAATTCTTAAAATGCATCAAGATCAAAAAAGAAATTTGGTTTGAAGGTGGGACAATGTTTCTAAATGTCTTAGGACCTTTCATGAATTTTTTTGTAATTTTTAAATACCTAAAAGTATTTTTAATTAATTAATTCTCATTAATCAATTAAAAATAATCTTTTAAATATTTAAAAATACTTTTTTAATGATAAAAATAAAATAAAAAATATTTTTGTGTCATAAAAATTAATAAAACCTTAAAGAAAAAGTTTCATAATTTTTATGATTTTTTAACTATTTTAAATAAATTGTGTAAAATAAATGAAAGAAAATGAATTAAAAATGAAATAAAACAAAAGTAATCAAGATGGACGAACAGGATGCATTCTGAATTTAAAAAGGTTGACTGGCGCCAGATCCAGTGGTTGGGATTATTCCTGACTAATTATGGATTAATTAAAACTTAATGAAGAATTAGGGCTAATCAAACACATCCTGGCCATTGAAACTGGAGGGAAGTCAGCTGGTCAACGCGCATCAACGGCCAGAATTCAAACTAACATAATTAATGACAATTAGGGCAAATCACTTTCAGGTGGCCGGAGAAGACTTCCGGTCGTCTTCTCCGGCCAGCTCTCACCTGAGAAACACCAAACTTCCTAAAAACGTAAAAGAAATGAAATCTAAGACCAAGGAAATGATCCCTACACTCTCACGAATCAAACCCCTAACTTAAAACAAATTTAAAGTTCCTAAATCAACTGAATCGAAGCAAACAATTTCTAGGGTTCGTAAGCTTCAAACAGAAATTAAATCCTTAAAACGCAACCATTTCAAAAACTAAAGGTACCAGAATGATCAGTGCATCATGAAGAACAGGTTTGTAACTTAAAAAGAGACTTCTGGAAAAATTATTTTTGAGCTACCTGAGTTTTGGAGCTTTCAGTTCTGGAACTTTCAGGCCTCTTCCTTCAGTGCAAGCTGCTCCTCTTGGTCCCCCAAAGGTGCTTGGATGCTCAAATGGAGTTTAGATTTGCTGGATGATGAGTTTCGAAGAGAACTGCTTCAGTTCAGTCAACAATGGCAGATGAGTTTCTGGCACTTTCAGGCTGTGGAGAGGGGTTGTTTATGATCTATGAGGTGTGTTGAGAAGGTTTGTGGTGTTGGTTGATGTGTTTGTGGCTTGTGGAGAGAGATTCGATAGAATCTGCAGCTTGAGGTGAATGATGGCAATGGAGTTTTCAGGCTTGTTTCAGGCTCATGCTTTGGTGGTTTCTTGTTTATGGGGTGGGGTGAGTTGAATGATGATGAGAGTTTGAGTGTTTGGAGGCTGTGGAGAGAAATTCGAATGAACTTGCAATGAGGAAGGTTTTTGTGAATGTGGTGTATATGTTGGTTTTCAGCCCTTGTTCTTGATATGTTCAGCTTGCAAATTGTACATGTGACTCTCTCTCATTGGCTGGCTGATGTGACTTGTGCTTTTTGGATTGGTAGGTTAACTTTTGCAACTTTGTCAACTCTTGTGTAAGAGAAAGTAAGGTGAGGTGCTAGGCAAGTACATGGGCATGGGCTGGCGCAGCAAGGTGAGGTGAGAGGCTAGCAAAGCTCAGCAGCCAATGCATCAAGTTGTAGCAAGCATGATGATGAGTTTTGCAAGTTGTGGCATTTTGGTTCACATGTGATCCTTTGCATAACCAAACATGAAACCAAGGGCAAACTTAGTTCAAATCTGATTTTATGACTTGAAGAAATGTTTGTGTACTGGTTTGAGAGGAATTAGAAGTCACATAATGCATTAATCCAAGGTTTTGCAAAATTTCCATTTGATGCATAACTTGAAAATCAATGATTTTTGGCAACTTTGCATGGCCATAACTTTTGATCCAAGAAGAGTTTGATCATGTTCTTGTACTTTTTGAAAAGGGAAAGATGAGATCTACAACTTTCATGACCAAAGTTTTTCCATTTGAAGCCTTTTTGGATCATAAATCAAGGCTTGAAAAATGACCTAAAATGAAGCATTCTTGAAAAGTCAACCATGTCCAAAAAGTCAACATTTGCAAAAACCCTAAATTCTTGATTTTTGTGAACTTCAACCTTCTTCCATGATCAAATAAAGATCATATACACTCAACATGATGAAGATCACCCATTGGTTGGGTCATTGGGGGCCTCAGATGCCCTGATTTTACACTGACTTGTCTGAAAAGTCAACTCTTGATCAGATGACTTCCCCATGGAATTTCTTCATGAAAATTGATATGCATACTCCCTATACCATATAGAGATCAATGGAAACAAGAATGACCAAAAACTTTGGTGTTATGGCCTCTGAAACCAAAACCCTAATTTTCAGTCAACTGTGCAGTTCATCCTGGCTCTGCATCCACTCAAACCCTAGTTCTTGTGATTCCTCTGCAATTTTGACTTTGAGGAGATGGAATATGATGATTGGGCACACATGGATCCCTTTGAGTTGATTGGTGGCCTTTGGAATGGCTCAAGAGCCCTGAGGTTGCTCAGATCACAAACCCTAGGTGCAGATGCCTTAGAAACTATGCAGTGAATCAAAAAGGTACTATGAGATGATATGATGGTGTATATGCATATGAGATGATCACAAGCCATGGTGTGAATGGGTGAGGGCAAATTTGGGGTGTTTACAGCTGCCCCTATTCAAACATGAGTTAGCTGTGCAGGATGTAAGCAACGGCTTAACAGGCAAACAAGATAACTTGTGGTTGAATACCAAAGACAGTCCAAAATTTGCACTCACAGAAATGAAGAAGAAAAGGGATATAGATTGCAAAAGAAAATAAAGTATATTATAAAGTGTGTGCGACGGAGGACGACCGTCGAGCAGAGGACGACTGCTGGGTAAAGAGCAACGACGGGGACGGCCGACATGCTGGGAAAAGTGGTAGAGCTAAAACGGGGACGGCCGACTAGCTGGGGAAAGTAAGATATTATGATGGGGACGGCCATCAAGATAAAGCTGTAGCATTCTCTGGGGATTAATGAAACATGACGGGGACGGCCATCAAGCTCAATAAAGCAAGGTAACCAATGACGGGGACGACCATCGGGCTAAAAAGGAAAAGGGACCACGACGGGGACGGCCATCGGGTTAAAGAATAAATGAAATAAACAGATGATGGGGTACGGCCATCAAAGGTGAAGGACGATCACCTAGCAGGGGACGGCTGCTCTGTTGGGGATAAAAAGGTAAATATGATGGGGACGGCCATCAATGGTGGAGGACGACCACCTGGCAGGGTACGGTTGCCGAAAATATCAACGATGGGGACGGCCATCGGATAGAAAAGGTCAACGATGGGGACGGCCATCGGATGAGCATGATGGAGGACGACCATCAAGAAGTGGAGGACGACCACTCAGCAGGGTACGGCTGCCCTCAGGGTTTCTCATAACACAGGACGAGTGTTAGGTAACCAAAATCAACAATGGGGACGGCCATTGGACAAAGTGATGAAGGACGATCATCAAGAGGTGGAGGACGACCACCTAGCAGGGGACGGCTGCTAAAATCAACGATGGGGACGGCCATCGGATGAGCATGATGGAGGACGACCATCAAGAAGTGGAGGACGACCACTCAGCAGGGTACGGCTGCTCTCAGGGTTATCATAACACAGGACGAGTGTTAGATAAAAAAGAAAAAGTTTTGTTGGTGATCTACTGGGGATCAGTAAACACGGACGAGCGTTTACATCCAAGAAAGGAAAGTATAAGTGTTTGGTATCGTGTATAGACTAAAGATGCGGACGAGCATCCTTAAGACTATGATACGGACGAGTATCATATAGAAACAAAACTGACACATGTTCAGAGATGATGATACGGACGAGTATCAACTGGTTAACAAAGAACACGGACGAGTGTTGCATCTGAAAGGACTCCTCTGAGGAATAATAGACACGGACGAGTATCTATATTCAAGAAGACATAAGTGTTTGACACGGTGTATGGATTAAAGATGCGGACGAGCATCCTTAAGACTATGATACGGACGGGTATCATGTAGAAACAAACATTAGACGCAATGTTCTGAGATGATGGTACGGACGAGTACCAACGGGTTAACAAAGAACAAGGACTACTGTCGAATCTGTGGGGATATGAGTGATGATGTATACAAGATACGGACGAGTATCCGTATAGGTGTACAAATGAGTAGTGAGTATTGTATATGAGTGTTTATCTGCTAGGGAGAGTGACACGGACGAGCGTCAGGAGAGAAAAGTATAGTATAAACAAGTGTATGGGTTATAAGAGTGTACGCGGCTGCTCTGGGGGTACGACACGGACGGGTGCCAAGGGGGTGTATATACAAGTATAGGCGACCATGCTGGGGATATGACACGGACGGGTGTCAAGGATTGTGTATGTATAGGTATATGTGAGTGCAAAGAGGATGTCTTTGGCCTTCTGCTGGTGATATGACACGGACGGGTGCCATGAAGTATCTGCAGTACTGGTGATCTTGGTTTGTAAAGTGTTTTTAGGCAACCTGCTTGGGGAATGATGACACGGACGGGTGTCAAAAGGTGTATGCACTGGTGTTTGTGATTTGTGAGGCAACTGCTTTTGCTGGGACCCTGGTGGGGATTTTTCTGTATATATTCTGTATGCCGACAGATTGTCAATATTTACAAGTGATTCACAACATGACTCATGATTATGCTATGCGTTTGATTTTTTTGCCGTAATGCTCCGTATTAGACGGAATGCTACGCTCTGAGGGTGAATATGATGCGAATGCTATGATTATGCAAAAGGGGCAGAGATCCGGGATCTGGATCCCGTTGTTGCGAAGATCTCTGGTTGATCTACTTGGAGTGAACATCCCAGCTGGGGATGAGATCGTTGGTAGATCTAATGATGTATCTGCTTGGGGACATAGGTCACTGATTGACATATCCTTATAATACGGGACCCAGCTGGGGTTTGTAGAAGCTTCCTCCTCTCTGTTGTGACTTCTTCGTGCGTTGCTCTTCTGAATAGAAGCTTGAGGCTCTGTGGGGAGATGATTCCCTGATGCTGTGTCTTGCTGAGGAAGGATAGTTGGTACTTCAGCTGGGGAATGCTGTCGGATAACTCAGCTGGGGAGAGAGCATTTCGGATGCTGATATATTCTGTTGATTCGCCCGCTTGCTGAGATATACTTTGCATGCCCCAAGTTGCGTTCTGGATACCTGCAATCCTGCAAAGATAAGGAAACGCGCAAATGGTCCCGAGGTATCCCTTACTGGATTCCATCATAGGCGATAAGTACTTTCGAGAGTAAGTAATATTCCCTGCAAGCATGTGCTTTGTTTTTTAGAGTAAGGCGTCTGTACTTATGCAATTGTATTTTTAGAGATATCAGACAATTCTTTGCAAAACATAAATGTAAAAGACGAGACATGACTGAAAAATCTGATTTTATTAATTCATGTGCCCTGAATTGGCAAGATACAGTCAAAGAAACATATCTCCTGAAATGAGGAGATTGTTACAAATTGAGAAATGAAATGCTGGCAGTGTTGATGACGCTTTGAGGAGCTTCCCCTCCCGCTAGGACTCGTATGACAATGACGTTCTTCTCGTCTTGCTTTCTGGAGAAAGTTGATTCTGATCGGAGCTTGATTCTGTCAAAGCTTTCCAAGTTGTAAGTGATACAGACGAATTCAGGGTGCAGTTGTTCGCTTATTCCCTTATTTTGCATGGATCGCCCTTTCGGGTTTTCAATCCATCGGGATTCCCATTTTTGCCTGAGCTGTCCAATGCGGCTTTTCAACTCAGCGGGTGTACATTTTTTATTTATTTCCCTTATTTTTGCCCGAGTCTTTTATTCTGTTTTTGACTCGCCGGGATGCCCTATTTTTGCCTGGACTTACATTCTGTTTTTATGTCCAGCGGGTCATTTTTATGCGAAGTATTTTTTAACTGCATCCGAATTCACGGGGGACGGGAAGTCTTCACCATCCATGGTGCTGAGCATCAGTGCTCCACCAGAGAAGACTTTCTTTATAACGAATGGTCCTTCGTAATTTGGAGTCCATTTGCCCCTGTGGTCTGTATGAGGAGGGAGGATTCTTTTTAGCACAAGATCTCCCACTTGGTACTCTCGCTGCCTAACTTTCTGATCGAAGGCTCTCTTCATTCTCTTCTGATATAGCTGCCCATGGCAGATTGCAGCCAATCTCTTTTCTTCGATCAGACTCAGTTGCTCGTATCGGGACCTAACCCATTCTGCTTCACTCAGTTTGACATCCATTAACACCCGTAGCGAGGGTAATTCAACTTCAACTGGTAGGACTGCTTCCATGCCATATACAAGTTGATACGGTGTTGCCCCGGTGGATGTCCTGATCGACGTGCGGTACCCATGCAAGGCAAATGGCAACATTTCATGCCAATCTTTGTAGGTGACTACCATCTTTTGCACAATCTTCTTGATATTCTTATTTGCCGCCTCAACAGCGCCATTCATCTTTGGCCTGTAAGGAGAAGAATTGTGATGTTGGATCTTGAAGTCCCGGCATAATTCAGCCATCATTTTGTTGTTTAGATTTGAACCATTATCAGTAATGATTCGCTCGGGCACTCCATATCGACAGATGATATCTCTTTTCAGAAATCGCGCTACCACTTGCCTTGTGACGTTTGCATATGAGGCTGCTTCAACCCACTTTGTAAAATAGTCGATGGCGACCAGGATGAATCTGTGGCCATTTGAAGCAGTTGGCTCAATCTTGCCAATCATGTCAATGCCCCACATAGCAAAGGGCCATGGTGACGACATGATGTTCAAAGGGTTGGGGGGCACATGTACTTTATCTGCGTAGATCTGGCATTTGTGACATTTTCTGGCATAGGCACAACAGTCTGCATCCATTGTGATCCAATAATAGCCTGATCTTAACAACTTCTTAGCCATTGCATGCCCTCCAGCATGAGTACCAAAAGAGCCTTCATGCACTTCATGCATCAGCAGATCTGCTTCCGTCTTGTCAACACATCTGAGGAGTACCATATCAAAGTTCCTTTTGTATAAAGATCCATCAGTGTTCAGAAAGAAACTTCCAGCAAGCCTTCTCAAAGTCTTCTTATCATTGGAAGATGCCCCAGATGGGTATGTTTGATCCTCCAAGAAGCACTTAATGTCATGGAACCAAGGCTTATCGTCTTTGACAACATCTGCTGCAAATACATACGCTGGTCTATCAAGTCTTGATACTGAAATCTGAGGTACAAAGTTAGCAGTTTGAACTTTGATCATGGACGAAATGGTAGCCAAGGCATCTGCAAACTGATTCTCGTCCCGAGGGATATACTCAAGTTTGACTGTTGTGAAGAAAGTCAGTAACCTTCTTGTATAATCCCTGTAAGGTATCAGATGATCTTGGTGGGTGTACCATTTTCCGTTGGTCTGATTGATTACCAAAGCTGAATCTCCGAATACGGTCAATGTCTTGATCCTGAGGTCAATGGCTTCCTCAAGACCCATAATGCAAGCTTCGTATTCAACTTCGTTGTTAGTGCAGTTGAAAGTGAGTTTTTCCGAGAAAGGCATGTGAACTCCTTTTGGTGTAATGAGTACTGCACCAACACCACGGCCATTCATGTTAACAGCCCCATCGAACATCATAGTCCATTCTTCCTCCGGGTCAGGCCCTTCGGTGTGAATAGGCTCTTCGTGATCTTTTGCTTTAATGAACATGATGTCTTCGTCAGGGAAGTCAAACCTCATTGGCTGGTAATCATCAATGGGTTGCTCAGCAAGATATTCTGACAGTACACTGCCCTTGATGGCTTTCTGTGATGTGTACTGTATATCGTATTCTGTGAGAATCATCTGCCATCTTGCAACCCGTCCGGTAAGAGCTGGCTTCTCGAATATGTACTTGACTGGGTCCATTTTTGAGATTAGCAAGGTAGTGTGGGTCAACATATACTGCCTTAGTCGGCGAGCAGCCCACGCTAAAGCACAGCAAGTTTTCTCGAGCAGTGAATAACGCTGTTCACAGTCGGTAAACTTTTTGCTTAGGTAGTATATTGCATACTCTTTTCGACCAGACTCGTCATGCTGGCCCAGCACACACCCCATTGATTCTTCCAATACTGTCAAGTACATAATCAGAGGTCTTCCTTCAACTGGCGGCATGAGGATTGGAGGTTCTTGCAGATATTCTTTAATCTTGTCAAAAGCCCTTTGGCAATCTTCGTTCCACCTGACCGTCTGTTCCTTTCTTAGTAGCTTGAACAAGGGTTCACAGGTTGCTGTGAGGTGAGATATGAACCTTGAAATGTAGTTCAATCGACCTAAGAACCCTCGAACTTCTTTCTCAGTTTTCGGTGCAGGCATCTCTTGAATAGCTTTAACTTTATCAGGGTCAACCTCAATCCCTTTCTCGCTTACAATAAAGCCCAGCAGCTTACCGGATCGCACCCCGAATGTGCATTTGTTGGGGTTCAACTTCAGTTGATACTTCCTCAGACGCTTGAACAACTTGAGCAGATTCACCAGATGATCTTCCTCTGTAAGGGACTTGGCAATCATGTCATCCACATAACATTCTATTTCCTTATGAATCATGTCGTGGAATAATGTTACCATAGCCCGTTGATACGTTGCACCGGCGTTCTTGAGCCCAAATGGCATTACCTTGTAGCAGAACGTGCCCCAGGGTGTAATGAATGTCGTCTTCTCCATGTCTTCAGGTGACATTTTGATCTGGTTATATCCTGAAAACCCATCCATGAAGGAGAATACCGAGAACTGAGCCGTATTATCAACCAATACATCGATGTGAGGTAATGGGAAATCATCTTTCGGGCTGGCCCTATTCAGGTCCCGGTAATCAACACACATTCTTACCTTACCGTCCTTCTTAGGCACAGGTACTATGTTAGCAACCCACGGCGGGTAGCTAGTCACAGCAAGGAACCCGGCGTCCCATTGCTTTTGTACCTCTTCCTTGATTTTCATAGCCATGTCTGGACGAGTACGGCGTAGCTTCTGTTTGACCGGAGGGCACTCTTCTCTTAAAGGCAGCTTGTGCACAACAATATCGGTATCCAACCCTGGCATGTCTTGATACGACCAAGCAAACACATCAACATACTCTCGAAGCAGATCTATCAGTTGTCTCTTCACTGAGTCTTGCAGGCAGGCCCCGATCTTGACTTCTTTCACATTTTCCTCTGTACCAAGATTAATCACTTCAACCTCCTCCTGATGAGGAGTAATAACCTTTTCCTCTTGTCTTAACAACCTGGCTAGCTCTTCAGGAAGCTCGTATTCTTCTTCAACCCCTTCGTCAGCTTGATTGATCGGATTGTCAAAGTCATACGATGTCATAGCCGTGCTGTTGTCGGTGCGGTCAGGATGGCACTCTCTGCAAGGGTTTTAATTGGTTCATTTTAGTGATCTGATTTTAGTCTTATTTAGAAAAGTGAAATGAAGTTGTCATTTTGAAAAACAATGCCATTTATTTTTGTACAAAAAGAAAAATGGAAAAACAGTGAGCATAAAAGAAAAAAGACTCGTTTGCAAAAAGATTGTCTGATATTTCATTAATTTAATCTTGTTTGCACAAAAGTACAGATGGCCCTGATTACAAAATGAGTCTTGTCATCTTGGGCAAGATGCAAGACTTTGATGCATGCTTATAAAATACAGGAAATAATAATTACTCTGCTCGAGTAACACTTATAATTCCCTGGGAAGACCAGTTCGAGATACTGCTCCCCGGGATCTTCGGACGAATCCAATTCTCCAGGTTGCGCTCCTCTTCCAGCTCGTCTTCCAGACAGTTGATAGCATCGGGGGTAAGCATCCCCCCACTGACAAAACCAGGCTCTCCAGCAGCCTTCACTTGATGTTGAGTTGGTTTGTAACCCAACCCAAATTTGTCCTTCTTTTCCTCCACAGCTAAAACCTTGCCCCAGCCTAGGGCAGTTCCTTCCTCAACAACCTTCCGGGCTTGTTGGTATGACGACATGGAGATCCCTGAAACAGCAGATGCTTCATTCACATTCAAGGCTTCAAAACCTTGGCCCATGGTTTCAACGATCTCTCCATCCATTTCAATATACTTGTAAGTAGCCAGATGGCTAACAAATATATCCTCCTCCCCACAGATTGTGACAACTTGGCCTTCCCACTCATATTTTAACTTTTGGTGAAGGGTAGACGTTATTGCGCCAGCGGCGTGAATCCAGGGTCTACCCAACAAACAGCTGTAGGCGGGCTGAATGTCCATCACATAAAAGATAGTTTTGAAGGTCTGCGGGCCAATTGTCACAGGCAGCTCAATCTCTCCTAGCACCGATCTCTTTGAGCCATCAAAAGCTCTAACCACCAGGTTGCTGGGTCTCAATGCCAGTCCATCATATTCAAGCTTCACCAGAGCCTTCTTTGGTAAGACATTCAGGGATGATCCTGTGTCCACCAGCACATGTGAAAGGACAGCTCCTTTGCATTCCATGGTTATGTGCAAGGCTTTGTTGTGATTGAGGCCATCCACTGTCAGGTCAGAATTGGTAAACCCTAGCCCATTGCTAGCAGTAACATTTCCAACAACGGTTTCCAATTGGTTGACAGTAATCTCCTCGGGCACGTAAGCTGCGTGCAGTACCTTCAGTAGTGCATTCCGATGGGCTTCGGAGCACATGAGCAGCGAGAGGATGGAGATTTTGGATGGTGTCTGATGAAGCTGATCCACAACTTTATAATCGCTCTTTTTGATGATCCGCATAAACTCATCAACTTCCTGATCAAATGAAGTCTTCAGGGCTTCTTTGGCAGCTGGATCTTCCTGCACCGGGCCTTTTCCCTTTGCTTTGGCAGCAGCCTCTGCCTCAGCAGTAGGTCTTTGGACTTGTGAAGCAAAGAGACGTCCGCTTCGGGTGAAGCCTCCGCCTCCGCCCACATTATCAATTTGTGGTGCATGTGCTGATGTTTCAAGAGTGATTCTTCTCCCTTCACGGTATAAGTCAGAGCCATAGTGCCAGGGGATGGCCCTATTGCTCTCATATGGTACAGGTCCAGGTACTGTGACGGTAACCGGACTGATTGATGCTGCCGAAGGGACTGCAATTGTTTGTGGATCATAAAAGATGGTAACTGGTGCTCTAGTGGGAGCAGCACCCTCTGAATGGTAGGCGGAGTTATTTTCTGGATCGTAGAAGATGGTAACAGTAGAGACATCTTCATGATCGTTTGCTGGAGTTGTAGGAGGTGCTATTGGGAGGACTGTTGTTGTCGTTGATGGAGAGTCGAAGTGGAATGAAGCTGATGTTGTAGCAGAAGGAACTGTTGAAAACTGATCATTTGGGAGGACAGATGAAGTACTTGCTGATGTTGTTGATGAATTATAGGGAACAAGAGTTGTTGCAGTTGTAGGAGGGTCTGAAACCGTTGTTGATGAAGTTGCCGGATTCGTCGGAAATGATGTGGTGATTTGTAAGAGGCCACTCTTAATAAGGTTGTCAATGCCATTCCTCAAGTCTTCACACCCATTCCAAGAGATATTGCAGTAAGGGCACCCCAGTTCACACCCCGGAAATATATCATTTTCACGGAGCTGAGCCTTGATTTCCACCAACGGTGTCCTGATCTGATCCACACTAGTTATCAAATGAGACTGTTGGTCTTCTTCAATGGCATTAATTCGGGGACCACCATGGTGTGGCATTGGGTTCTTATTGACATTGGGTGGAGGTGCAAAGTTCAGAGCCTTGGAGTCTACCAAGTCTTGTACCTTCATATGCAGAGCTCTGCATTTTTCTGTACTGTGACCAGGTGCGTTTGAATGAAAAGCACACCTAGCATTGGAGTCATAGTTCCTTGGTAGGCTGTTGGGATCCGGAGGTGCCAACGTTCTTAGCTCAACCAGGTTGAGTTTCAGAAGTTGTGGCAGCAAGGCAGCATATGGCATTGGGATCGGGTCGATCACTCTGTTAGCTTGGGAAGGCCTTTGTTGGAATGGCCTCTGTTGATTGTTGTTGTTGGAGTTGTAGTTGTTTCTTGGAGGATATTGATTCTGAGGGTACTGAGGTTGTTGTTGGAAATTTTGTTGAGGAGGTTGATAGACGGGCTGAGGATGAGCTGGAGCAGGGATTGTGACTGCTGCTATCGTTCTGGGAACATACTGGGGTCTCCCCCTGTTGGTGTGAATGGCATTGGTCTCGCCAGATCTTCTCGGGCCTGCAAAAGGCTTTCTTGTACCACTGGACGAGCTTGCACCATTATCAGATATCTTACCCATTTTCAACAGGCTTTCGATTCTCTCCCCAGCTATGACAACATCGGCGAAGCTGGTGGAAGAGAAAGCAGCCAACCTGTCAATATACGTTCCCTGGAGAGTGTTCATAAACATGTCCGCCATTTCTCTCTCGGACATTGGTGGTTGAACGGCAGCAGCCAATTGCCTCCATCTTTGGGCATATTCACGGAAACTTTCCCTTGACGACTGTGACATTCCCATTAGGAGAGTCCTGTTGGGTGCCATGTCTAAGTTGTATTGATACTGTCGGATGAAGGCCTCCGCCAGGTCCTTCCAGCATCTCACAGTTGCCCTTGTCAAGTGGGAATACCATTCCCTTGATGCTCCAGTCAAACTGTCTTCGAAGTAGAACATCCAAAGTTTCTCATCCATTGTATAGGCCTTCAGCCTTCCCAGAAATGACTGCAAATGAGTCCGGGGGCATGAAGTCCCATTATACTTTTCGAAACAAGGGGGCTTGAACTTGTGGGGGATCCTGACCCCGTCTACCAGCCCCATGTCCATGACGTCGAAGCCCAAAGAATTTTGAGACTCCAGTGACCTCAACTTTTCAGCTATTTCATCCAATCGCCTATCATAGGCCTCTTCTCCAGCACCCATTACCGTGAATTGGTCCTCCTGAGGATCCTCTTGAAGTACTCTGGCTGCAGTAGCTGTTCCCTGAACGTTTGCGGGAATGTGGATCTCAGGATGTAGATGTGGGCCAAACACCGGGGGATTAACATGTGGTTGCACCCTTTCGTTGTTACTTGTGCCAGCAGTTCCCACATGGGGGTCCTCTTGAGTTCTCCCCTCTACCAAAACTCTAAGCCTCTCCTGGCTTTGAGCTAAGTTATTCATCACTTCCATGAATTGAGTTATCTGGGTTCTCATCTCCACCCTTTCGTTAGCCATCTGGGTTCTGGCCTCATTGAGATCTTGCTGCAACTGGTCCATTTGGATGCCCGGAAGGTTGCTTCTAGTTGGGTACCTGTGTGGCCTGTTGAGAGGAAACACCCGGCGACGAGCAATTCTGCCTGAATATCACAACAGAGGTTAGTAACAATAAAACAAAACCTACAAAACAAACAAAAGGGTTAGTATGCAATGCAGTTGTGCTTATTTGCTATCAAGGGTATCCGGTTTGGTCTTCAGTTTTGACCCTTCCAGACCCTTGAAGATGATGCTGCTTGAGGTTGCTTCTGAAATGAGCTCAGATGGAAACCAACAAATATATTACAAAGGTGAAATTATACAAATTGTTCTTTTTACAACACAAGCCCTTAAAAGGGGCAAAATACATCACAAAAGAAAAGCAAAAGTACATGAGATAAGAACAGCAACAAGCAAATGATCAAACTCCAAGGCCAAACTCATCCTCACGAACTTCCTTAAGAAGTGCCTCGGTCACAGGATCAGCCGGGCGCTCCGTGAGACTTCTGATGAGAAGGTTTCTTGTTGCAACAGCTGCAGTCAACTTCTTGTTCTGACTTTGGTCTTTAGATCTCTTCACTCCAGCTTTGATTTTTAGCTCTGATATTTCTTCCTGGGCTGCTGCCAGGGCTTTTTCCATCTGCTCCATCTTATCTTGAACTCTCTTGTCTTCTAGAGTGCGGGCCTCAGTGATCCGGACCCATCTGGCCTGACTCTCTTTCAAATACAAGTCTGTTCTTGCTCTCTGGAACTGGGCTTCTTTACAAGCGTTCTTCAGAATCTGTTCACCAGCTTTAGACTTGTTGATGTACTCTCCAGACTTCTCAATTTTAGTCAAGTGCTCAACTCTCAGCTTCTCCAATCTTTCAATCTCCCTCACACCTTCACTCCTCTCCCGGAGGGTCTTCTGTAGGGCTTGAGATAACTTCTCATTTCTTTCCTTCAGACTTTCAAACTCTTCCAGACTGATGGTAGCAGGGGGGGGCTGATGACGACTCAGGCATGTCTTCTATGGTGAAAGGCAATCCAGAGAATTGGGCTCTAGCATAGGACCACTCATGATATTGGGCTGATGCTACATTATTGCACTTTCCCAAAATGGTGACTCCTTTGGTTTGAACATGATCCCAGGCCCAGGCAGCCTGCCTAACAACAGCCAAGTTAACCTTGTTCTCACAGTAGAGGGTCTCAACCAAATCCTGTACCCTAGGAGCATGGACCAGTGCATAGCCTAATTGCCTCTTGAACAGCAGAGGGTTGTAGTTGATACTCCCCTTAACTCCTACCAAAGGCACATTGGGAAAGTGCCCACAGCTTGTGATAATATCTCTGCCCTTGGTGCTCTGAGTGCACCATCTGATGTCTGCTGAAGTGAGAGTAGTGAGCCTCTTAGCCCAGTTGCTTTGCTGGTGAGGGTTCAGGAATGCATCTGTCCTGGGTAGATGCCTGAGAAGCCAAGCATGGAATAGTGGAGCACAACACCTCACTAACTTCCCCCTTTGCTTCTCATTCCTCTGATGTACTGAGTAGTAAAGATCACCCAGCAAAGTTGGCACTGGGTTCTTCAGGATGAACAAATGGATTGCATTCTTGCTGATGAATCTGGGCTCATCTGCAAACAACACAATTCCATAGACACTTAGGGCCAACAGAGCACAAACAGCTTTCCACTCCCCCAGGGAGGCCTTCAGACTAGCTTGAGAAATCAGGAAATCCAGATGAAAACCAGGGACCTTAGCCTTGGAGGTCATATGTTGCTCAACCAAAACAGGCTCCAGATATAAAGCCTTGGCTATTTCTCCATTGCTGGGAAAGACCATCTCAGGGTTGAAAGGGATCTCTCTCTTGATAGGCAAACCAGTCAAATATGAGTATTCTTCCAACAGAGGCCCCAACTGGAAGTCTCTAAAAGTGAAGCACCTCAATGGGGGGTCATAGAACTGGATGCAGGTGTGGATGAGGCTCCTCTGAGATGGGTCCAGATCCATGACCAAGTCAAGTATATCCCCATAGCTTTCTCTGAACAAAGATATGTAATCCGGAGTGATCAGGGTCTGGATCCTCCTGATATCTGACAAGTCTGGTTGGAAGAAATGATAAGTGATGTTGCTTTTCTTTGGAGCCATGATGCTGAAGACTGAGTAGAATAAGTGCTGATGAAGAGGTTGAGAAGTGGGCCACTGGCTGGCTAGTGCAAGTATCTGAAGAACTGAAGCAAATGCTGGTGGAGACAGGCCAAAACTGCAGATGGGGTCAAAACCAAAACCTGATGAAAATGGATACCCTGAAAAACAAATAAGCACATGTTAATATGATGCAATGGGTATGTATGCAGATGAAATGCAAGGGTTTGTGACTGAGCTGGATCTGATTAAACTGCCTTGATATAGATCCATGTGTGTTCAAGAATTCCAGATGGAGGTCTAAAAATCCAGTAACCAAGGTGGGGGACTCAAATAAAGAGCCACAAGTCCAGGGTTTTAGAATCACAAGAACTATCCAACATGGAGCATTCTTAACAAAGTCAAAGTAACAGGGTATTCAGAGGTCAAGGTACCTGCAAACCTGTAAACAGCCCAACCCCCTCACAGGTAGTGATCTAGAACAAGGATCCTCAGACTTGGATCCGTTATGAGAAGTGTAAACACTTCTAACCCGGAGGTACAGTGTTTACAATAACCATAACAATTCCTCCTCTAATTCACCTCAGTTTCTGAAGGTCAAAACTAAAAGGTCATCCAGACTTAGCAGGCTTCCCAGATCCCCCTAGCATTGCAGGAAATCCGCAACACAGAGTTCTCAAGAAGAAACCCATATCTGAACCGTGTTTCATATTCCCGCACCAGACCGAAATGGAATGGGAAAGAATATGATTCACTCTATCCTATGTGTCACTCAGGTCCCAGGTGTAGGACCTTAACTCTCAATGAAACACCCACCCACCAAAGGGAAACCAAATCCAGCCAGCCAGCACAGTATGATAATATGATATACACAAATGCAATAAAGAAAGCAGTAAAGTAAATTGTACATAAAGCAATAAAAAATAAATACAAGCACAAACAAACACATAACACCCCAATAAACACAAATCAATCAAGCGCTAGGAGGAACCCACAAAAAGAACCAGAAGCCCTGGTTGCAGTATAAGGGTCCCCAGCAGAGTCGCCAAGCTG
This sequence comes from Lathyrus aphaca, assembly GCA_963966055.1. Lineage (NCBI taxonomy): Eukaryota > Viridiplantae > Streptophyta > Magnoliopsida > Fabales > Fabaceae > Lathyrus > Lathyrus aphaca. The sequence continues at coordinate 439,497,400 of OZ014522.1, read as the reverse complement.
TCGCTCCCGATAAGTGACGCAGGGTCAGATAAAGGTACAGACGCGAACGGTCGGCGAAGGGAACAGTGAGAACACACAGCCGTGAACTCACTGGAGGATGAATAGAGTCGCCAGCTAGGCATCTTTATCCCGGAGGAAAGGCAATGCTGCATAGGCCTAGGAAAAGATGGATAAGACGGTTTGCGAACCAGAGAGACTGAGAAAGGGGGTTGGTTACAACCTGGGAAGGTATTAGCACCCAGATTGTCCGTCGTACTCGACGGGATCCACGCTTGAAAGATTTGTGTTTTAAAGGGGTAGTGTCGGTGCAATCTGTGTATAAAGTAGCTGGAAAGCAATATGTACAGGTGTCAGTGTAAAAGAGGTGAAGTGTATAATGATGTGTCAGTGCAGGAACAGGAATGAGATGCTCAAGATCATGAGGCTAAAGAATGAAGCTGGAAAGAGGGGGAATATACAGAGACTTTTGTTCGATAACTGTTAAGTTATGCCTACGTATCCTCTCGTGCAATGAGGAAGTCAGAACACCGTAGTTCGACCCAAAGAGACTGAAAGATAAATTGACTTGTGAACTGCTTGCTTGCCTATGCTCAAGTGTATGATCTGTCTGGCACAGATGCAAACTGTCTTGCATTAGACGGAAGAAGCGAGTTCTCGATTGTGAGTGAAGGTGATGAGAAAAGAATCCCGGAGGAGACGATTATTGTTTGTTTTTGTGTTTTCAGTCTTTTATTGCTTTTGAAAGTTTGTCATAAGATAATGAGCTTAAGCCTAAACCAATGGGTTAGTAAACTCATCACATCTTCCCTCTGATTAGGGGTAATGAGAATACCTTAAGTGTGAAGTCAGATTCTCACACTTAATCACCTTTGGTGTAGGATTAAGATCATTAAACTATTTGTGATTATTTAGATGTTTTTGTGGTTTTTGTTTAGTGTTAAGTAATGAGGTTAAGCCATAATCAGGGATTTAACAGACTCATTACACCATCCTAAAAGAAGGATAATAGATGAGAATGTTTAAGCTGAGAAAAACTCCTCAGCTTAATCCATGATTAGGGATTAAACCCATGACAAAACAAGTCTTTATTAGATGGATTTTAATTAGATTAATGGTATGATGATGAAGTGTTTTTTATGGTTTGTAAGACAACTTGAGGAGGACTTGTCCATTAACTTTAGGGTTAGTCCTTCTTAACCAATTAAGGAAGAATTAGAACCCTAATGCAAGGCCCAAGTTACAAGTGTATTGTCTTGATGATTATTAGATGGATTAATTAAGAGATTTCAACACCTTAAGGGTCCAAGACTTAGGATTAAAGTTATACACTCCATCCTAAAAGAAGGATGCAGGCATGATCTTAATCACAAAGTCTTAAAGCCTTGAGGGTTTAGTCCCTGATTATGAGGTGAGGAGAGATGACTCAAGGAGAGACACAAAGGTAAAACTATGAGGGGAGACTAATCAAAACCCTAATTCATTGTCATGCTTGGTTGATCCTAAGGTTTGTGAGGTTTTCAAGAACAACCTTCAGATGAGCCACCAGGAAGCAGATGAACAAGATCAAGAGAAGCAAAGTGACTTGCTTCATTCAAGAAGTCAAGTCACTTGAAGAAAGAAAGTGGGAGAAGGAAGAATGAGCAAGCTCAAACCCAAACACATGTAAGAATGCAACAAGGTATGCAAGAGAGATGAAAAGAAAAGTTATGAGAAGTGGAGGCAAATTCACTTCTCAAGTTCACTTACCACCTGAAATGTTAGAAGCAAATGCAATACAATGCCAAATGAGATGAAATGATATGATGCTAAACCAAACCAGAAGCATACACATGATGATTATGATGTTATGAAGTGCTGCAAACATGAGGCAAGACATGGGGATGTTCATACAAGATCATGAATGCAAATGATGCAAGCTAAGAAGCATGGATAAGCATGAAATGTTATGAAACATACAAGACAAATGGCATAGCAAATATGTAATGCAATGATCAATGATGCTTCATACATGTCTTAAGATGTCAAATGAATCATGAGAATGCACAAAATGCAATGAAAAGTCATGTTATGCAAGGAAATGCAAAAGGGAAGCAAGAGAAGGCCCAAATTAGGGTTCATGGATCAAACATCACACATAAACCAAAAACAGAAGCAAACCTTAACATAAAAAATGGAAAATGGTACCTAAAGAAACCCTAGACCTATAATGAATCACTGCCCAAAGGGGAGCTCTCAACTCTCAACCAAACTCAAGTTATGAATTTTGCAAGTTATTAGGGTTTTTTAGGGTTCTTATCAAAACAAATGCCAATCAATTAGAAAATGCAAGATCAAATCATGGCCATTTTACCCTTGAAAGTACATGTCAAATGGAAAACAATGCAAAAAGAACCAATGTCTCAACCTTCACCAAAAGGCAGAAATGAATTTTTAAACACATGATCAAAATAATGCACAAAATATGATTTAATTCCATGAAAAATTCTTAAAATGCATCAAGATCAAAAAAGAAATTTGGTTTGAAGGTGGGACAATGTTTCTAAATGTCTTAGGACCTTTCATGAATTTTTTTGTAATTTTTAAATACCTAAAAGTATTTTTAATTAATTAATTCTCATTAATCAATTAAAAATAATCTTTTAAATATTTAAAAATACTTTTTTAATGATAAAAATAAAATAAAAAATATTTTTGTGTCATAAAAATTAATAAAACCTTAAAGAAAAAGTTTCATAATTTTTATGATTTTTTAACTATTTTAAATAAATTGTGTAAAATAAATGAAAGAAAATGAATTAAAAATGAAATAAAACAAAAGTAATCAAGATGGACGAACAGGATGCATTCTGAATTTAAAAAGGTTGACTGGCGCCAGATCCAGTGGTTGGGATTATTCCTGACTAATTATGGATTAATTAAAACTTAATGAAGAATTAGGGCTAATCAAACACATCCTGGCCATTGAAACTGGAGGGAAGTCAGCTGGTCAACGCGCATCAACGGCCAGAATTCAAACTAACATAATTAATGACAATTAGGGCAAATCACTTTCAGGTGGCCGGAGAAGACTTCCGGTCGTCTTCTCCGGCCAGCTCTCACCTGAGAAACACCAAACTTCCTAAAAACGTAAAAGAAATGAAATCTAAGACCAAGGAAATGATCCCTACACTCTCACGAATCAAACCCCTAACTTAAAACAAATTTAAAGTTCCTAAATCAACTGAATCGAAGCAAACAATTTCTAGGGTTCGTAAGCTTCAAACAGAAATTAAATCCTTAAAACGCAACCATTTCAAAAACTAAAGGTACCAGAATGATCAGTGCATCATGAAGAACAGGTTTGTAACTTAAAAAGAGACTTCTGGAAAAATTATTTTTGAGCTACCTGAGTTTTGGAGCTTTCTGTTCTGGAACTTTCAGGCCTCTTCCTTCAGTGCAAGCTGCTCCTCTTGGTCCCCCAAAGGTGCTTGGATGCTCAAATGGAGTTTAGATTTGCTGGATGATGAGTTTCGAAGAGAACTGCTTCAGTTCAGTCAACAATGGCAGATGAGTTTCTGGCACTTTCAGGCTGTGGAGAGGGGTTGTTTATGATCTATGAGGTGTGTTGAGAAGGTTTGTGGTGTTGGTTGATGTGTTTGTGGCTTGTGGAGAGAGATTCGATAGAATCTGCAGCTTGAGGTGAATGATGGCAATGGAGTTTTCAGGCTTGTTTCAGGCTCATGCTTTGGTGGTTTCTTGTTTATGGGGTGGGGTGAGTTGAATGATGATGAGAGTTTGAGTGTTTGGAGGCTGTGGAGAGAAATTCGAATGAACTTGCAATGAGGAAGGTTTTTGTGAATGTGGTGTATATGTTGGTTTTCAGCCCTTGTTCTTGATATGTTCAGCTTGCAAATTGTACATGTGACTCTCTCTCATTGGCTGGCTGATGTGACTTGTGCTTTTTGGATTGGTAGGTTAACTTTTGCAACTTTGTCAACTCTTGTGTAAGAGAAAGTAAGGTGAGGTGCTAGGCAAGTACATGGGCATGGGCTGGCGTAGCAAGGTGAGGTGAGAGGCTAGCAAAGCTCAGCAGCCAATGCATCAAGTTGTAGCAAGCATGATGATGAGTTTTGCAAGTTGTGGCATTTTGGTTCACATGTGATCCTTTGCATAACCAAACATGAAACCAAGGGCAAACTTAGTTCAAATCTGATTTTATGACTTGAAGAAATGTTTGTGTACTGGTTTGAGAGGAATTAGAAGTCACATAATGCATTAATCCAAGGTTTTGCAAAATTTCCATTTGATGCATAACTTGAAAATCAATGATTTTTGGCAACTTTGCATGGCCATAACTTTTGATCCAAGAAGAGTTTGATCATGTTCTTGTACTTTTTGAAAAGGGAAAGATGAGATCTACAACTTTCATGACCAAAGTTTTTCCATTTGAAGCCTTTTTGGATCATAAATCAAGGCTTGAAAAATGACCTAAAATGAAGCATTCTTGAAAAGTCAACCATGTCCAAAAAGTCAACATTTGCAAAAACCCTAAATTCTTGATTTTTGTGAACTTCAACCTTCTTCCATGATCAAATAAAGATCATATACACTCAACATGATGAAGATCACCCATTGGTTGGGTCATTGGGGGCCTCAGATGCCCTGATTTTACACTGACTTGTCTGAAAAGTCAACTCTTGATCAGATGACTTCCCCATGGAATTTCTTCATGAAAATTGATATGCATACTCCCTATACCATATAGAGATCAATGGAAACAAGAATGACCAAAAACTTTGGTGTTATGGCCTCTGAAACCAAAACCCTAATTTTCAGTCAACTGTGCAGTTCATCCTGGCTCTGCATCCACTCAAACCCTAGTTCTTGTGATTCCTCTGCAATTTTGACTTTGAGGAGATGGAATATGATGATTGGGCACACATGGATCCCTTTGAGTTGATTGGTGGCCTTTGGAATGGCTCAAGAGCCCTGAGGTTGCTCAGATCACAAACCCTAGGTGCAGATGCCTTAGAAACTATGCAGTGAATCAAAAAGGTACTATGAGATGATATGATGGTGTATATGCATATGAGATGATCACAAGCCATGGTGTGAATGGGTGAGGGCAAATTTGGGGTGTTTACACATAGGACGAATGTCGGATAGAGAGGGGTTCTAATGAATAGAGAGTCCACTGGGGAATGGCAGACACAGACGAGTGTCTAAAATCAAGAAGACATAAGTGTTTGACACGGTGTATAGATTAAAGATGCGGACGAGCACCCTTAAAACTATGATACGGACGAGTATCAGTAGAAACAAACGCTTGACGCATGTTCAGAGATGACGATACGGACGAGTATCAACTAGTTAACAAAGAACACAGACGAGTGTCGGATCTGAGGGGATTTAAGTGGTATATACGGACGAGTATCTGCATGAAGAAAAAGATGGTAAGCAACAAGTATGAGTGATACACGGACGGGTGTTTAACCCGCTGGGGAGAGCATGACACAGATGGGTGTCGGAAAAAGTGCATCATAAACCAGGGTATGATTTCCAAAGTGTTTAGGTAACTATGCTGGGGAAGACGACACGGACGGGCGTCAGGGAATTGTATAAATATGCACACATGTGTTGCGAGTGCAAAGGGGACGCTTTGGCTTTCTGCTGGGGATATGACAAAGACGAGTGTTGGGAAGCATTTGTACTGTATATGCATCTGTTTGCTTTGGGCGATTTACTGGGGAATGATGACATGGACGAGTGCCGAAGGGAGCATGTGTCTGTATCTTTAAGGAACATGCCTTTGTTCTCTGGTGGGGAATTGGGGAATATTCTGTATATTGTTGATGGACTGTCAGAATTTACAAGTGTTCAGTTCGACACATGGCTTGTGATTATGCAATATGTTTGATTTTTGCCGTAATGCTCCGTATTAGACGGAATGCTATGCTTTGTGGGAAAATATGATGCGAATGCTATGATTATGCAAAGATACCGATCTGGGATTCGGATCCCGCTGCCGTGGAGATCTCTGGCTGATCTGCTTGAAGTGGATTCCCCAGCTGGGGATAAGATCATTGGTAGATCTGGCACATATGACTCTGCTTGGGGCAAATAGATCACTGATAGATCTTTCTTAGTAATGAGGGACCCAGCTGGGGTTTGCAGAAGCATTCGTCACTCTGTTGTGAGATTCTTCAGTCGTTGCTCTTCTGGCTAGAGGCTGGAACTCTGTAGGGTGATGGTTCCCGGTCCTTGCACTTGGCTGAGGAAGGAGAGAGATCACTGATAGATCTTCCTAAGGATCTCTGTGGGGATCCTGCTGAGGATGATGCTCGACAACTCGGCTGGGGATATGAGTACTTTCAGATGCTGCTCTTTGCTGGAGGAGTGATGACTGGCAACTCTGATGGGGAGAAAGCATCTCTGGTGTTGTTCGGAAGGTGTGCTAAGAAAATAACGATATGGAAGCCTACTGGGGAGAAGCTTTCATGCCCCATGTTGTGCTTTGAATTACCTGCAATCCTGTAAAGACAAAGAAACGCACAAGTACCCTGAGGTATCCCTTACTGGATTCCCTCAAAGGAGTTTAGACGCCCCCGGGAGTAAGTATATTTCCTGCAAGCATGTAGTTTTAGGAAAGACGCATCTGTATTTATGCGATCAACAAACTAATGACATCGGACATTTTTGCAAATAAAAGAGTACGAGACGGTGTGTGACTGAAAATATGATTTTATTAATTTGCGTGCCCTGAATTGGTAAGAATACAGTCAAAGAAACGGATCCCCTGAAATGAGGAAATCATTACAAATTGAGAAACAAAGAGGTGCTGGCAATGTTGATGACGCTTCAAGGAGCTTTCCCTTTTTGCTATGACTCGTATGACATTGACGTTCTTCACGTCTTGCTTTCTGAAGAAGGTTGATTCTGATCGACGCTCAAACCTTTCGGAACTTGTCAGGTTGTAAGTGATACAGATGAATTCAGACTGCAATTGTTCGCTTATTCCCTTATTTTGCGTGGATCGCCCTTTCAGGTTTTCAATCCACCGGGATACCCATTTTTGCCTGAGTTGTCCGATACAGCTTTTCAACTCAGCGGGTGTACATTTTTTTTGTTTATTTTCCCTTATTTTTGCCCGAGTCTTTTATTCTATTTTTGACTCGTCGGGATGCCCTATTTTTGCCTGGACTTACATTCTATTTTTATGTCCAGCGGGTCATTTTATGCGAAGTATTTTTTAACTGCATCTGAATTCACAGGGGATAGGAAATCTTCACTATCCATAGTACTGAGCATGAGTGCTCCACCGGAGAAAACTTTCTTTACTACAAATGGCCCTTCATAGTTTGGAGTCCACTTGCCCCTGTGGTCTGTATGAGAAGGGAGGAGTCTTTTCAGCACGAGATCTCCTACTTGGTACTCTCGGAGTCTGACTTTCTGATCGAAGGCTTTCTTCATTCTTTTCTGATACAGCTGCCCATGACAAATGGCAGCCAATCTCTTCTCTTCAATCAAATTCAGTTGTTCGTATCGGGATCGGACCCATTCTGCTTCATTCAGCTTAACATCCATTAGTACCCGTAGGGAGGGTAATTCAACTTCAATAGGTAGGACTGCCTCCATACCATACACAAGCTGATACGGTGTTGCCCAGTGGATGTTCTGATTGACGTACGGTACCCATGCAAGGAAAATGGTAGCATTTCATGCCAGTCTTTGTAGGTAACCACCATCTTTTGTACAATCTTCTTGATGTTCTTGTTAGCTGTCTCAACAGCGCCATTCATCTTTGGCCTGTAAGGAGAAGAATTGTGGTGTTGGATCTTGAAGTCCCGGCACAGTTCTGCCATCATTTTGTTGTTTAAATTGGAACCATTATCAGTAATGATTCGCTCGGGAACTCCATACCGACAAATGATGTCCCTCTTCAGGAATCGGGCTACCACTTGCCTGGTGACATTTGCATAAGAAGCTGCTTCAACCCACTTGGTGAAATAGTCAATAGCAACCAGGATGAATTTGTGGTCGTTTGAAGCAGTCGGTTCAATCTTGCCAATCATATCAATGCCCCACATGGCAAAGGGCCAAGGTGAAGACATCACATTCCGAGGATTCGGAGGCACATGCACCTTATCAGCATAAATTTGGCATTTATGACATTTTCTGGCATAAGCACAACAGTCTTCATCCATTGTAATCCAGTAATAGCCTGATCTTAACAACTTTTTAGCCATTGCATGCCCCCCTGCATGGGTACCAAAGGATCCTTCGTGCACCTCGTGCATCAACAATTTTGCTTCTGTCTTATCAACGCATCTGAGGAGTACCATATCAAAGTTTCTCTTGTATAGGGAACCATCAGTATTCAGGAAGAAACTGCCAGCAAGCATTCTCAATGTCTTCTTATCATTGGAAAATGCCCCAGGTGGGTATGTTTGATCCTCCAAGAAGCATTTGATGTCGTGGAACCAAGGCTTATCATCTTTAACAACATCTACTGAGAACACGTATGCTGGTCTGTCAAGTCTGGATACTGAGATCCGAGGCACAAAGTTGGCAGCTTGAACTTTGATCATGGATGAAATGGTAGCAAGAGCATCCGTAAACTGATTTTCATCTCGAGGGATATACTCAAGCTTGACTGTTGTGAAGAAAGTCAATAACCTTCTTGTATAGTCCCTATAAGGTATCAGATGATCCTGGTGGGTGTACCATTTGCCGTTGGTTTGGTTAATTACCAGGGCTGAATCTCCGAATACAGTCAAAGTCTTGATCTTGAGGTCAATGGCTTCCTCAAGACCCATGATGCAAGCTTCGTATTCAGCTTTGTTGTTAGTGCAGTTGAAGGTGAGTTTTGCCGAGAAAGGCATGTGAACTCCTTTAGGTGTAATGAGTACTGCACCAACACCACGACCATTCATATTAACAGCCCCATCAAACATCATAGTCCATTCTTCCTCTGGGTCAGGCCCTTCAGTGTGAACAGGCTCTTCATGATCTTTTGCTTTTATGAACATGATGTCTTCATCAGGGAAGTCAAATCTCATAGGCTGGTAATCATCAATGGGTTGCTCAGCAAGATAATCAGACAGTACACTGCCCTTGATGGCTTTCTGAGATGTGTACTGGATGTCATATTTAGTGAGAATCATTTGCCATCTTGCAACCCGTCCGGTAAGTGCTGGCTTCTAAAAAATGTACTTAACTGGGTCCATCTTTGAAATCAACAAGGTAATGTGGGTCAAAATATACTGCCTTAGTCGGCGAGCAGCCCACGCTAAAGCACAACAAGTTTTCTCGAGCAGTGAATAGCGTTGTTCACAGTCGGTAAACTTTTTGCTTAGGTAGTATATTGCATACTCTTTTCGACCAGACTCGTCATGCTGGCCCAACACACACCCCATTGATTCTTCTAATACTGTTAAGTACATAATTAGAGGTCTTCCTTCAACTGGAGGCATAAGGATTAGAGGCTCTTATAAGTATTCCTTGATTTTATCAAAAGCCTTCTGGCAGTCTTCATTCCACCTGACTGTTTGTTCTCTTCTTAACAGCTTGAACAAAGGCTCACAGGTTGCTGTAAGGTGAGATATGAACCGTGAAATGTAATTCAATCTACCTAGGAACCCTCGAACTTCCTTTTCAGTCTTCGGTGCAGGAATTTCTTGAATGGCTTTAACTTTGTCAGGGTCAACTTCAATCCCTTTTTCACTTACAATAAATCCCAGCAGCTTACCAGATCGTACCCCGAATGTGCACTTGTTGGGGTTTAACTTCAGTTGGTATTTCCTTAGACGCTTGAACAACTTCAGCAGATTTACCAGGTGGTCTTCTTCTGTGAGGGACTTGGCAATCATGTCATCCACATAACATTCAATTTCTTTATGGATCATGTCATGGAACAATGTTACCATAGCCCGCTGATACGTTGCACCAGCATTCTTTAGTCCGAATGGCATCACCTTATAACAGAATGTGCCCCAGGGTGTGATGAAAGTTGTCTTCTCCATGTCTTCAGGTGACATTTTGATCTGATTGTATCCTGAAAATCCATCCATGAAGGAGAACACCGAGAACTGAGCCGTATTATCAACCAATACATCAATGTGAGGTAAAGGGAAATCATCTTTCGGGCTGGCTCTATTCAAATCCCGGTAATCCACACACATCCTCACCTTGCCATCCTTCTTAGGCACAGGTACAATATTAGCAACCCACGGTGGATATCTAGTTACAGCAAGGAAACCGGTGTCCCACTGTTTTTGTACCTCTTCTTTAATCTTCATTGCCATGTCTGGGCGAGTACGGCGCAGTTTCTGTTTTACCGGCGGGCAATCTTCTTTTAAAGGCAGCTTGTGCATGACAATATCGGTGTCCTACCCTGGCATATCCTGATAAGACCAAGCAAAGACATCCACATACTCCCGAAGCATATCAATCAGTTACTCCTTTACTGAATCTTGTAGGTAGGCCCCGATCTTAACTTCTTTCACGTCTTCTTCCGTACCAAGATGAACCGTCTCGACCTCCTCCTGATGAGGAGTGATAACCTTCTCCTCTTGCCTTAACAACCTGGCTAGCTCTTCAGGAAGCTCATAATTTTCTTCAACCCCTTTATCAGCTTGATTGATTGGATTGTCAAAGTCATACGAAGTCATAGCTGTGTTGTTGCCGGTGCAGTCTGAAAGGCACTCTCTGCAAGGGTTTAGATTGTTCATTTTAGTGATCGATTTTAATCTTGTTTAGAAAAAAGTGAAAGATGAAGTTATTTATTTTGAAAACATTGCCATTTTATTTTTGTACAAAAAGAAAAAATGAAAAGACAGTGAGCGAAAAAAGAGACTTGTTTGCAAAAGATGTCCGATATTCATTGATTGATCTGTTTGCACAAAATTACAAGATGGCCCGATTACAAAATGAGTCTTGTCATCTTGGGCAAGATGCAAGACTTGATGCATGCTTAAAATACAGGAAATAATAATTACTCTGCAGGAGTAACCCTTATAATTTCCTGGGAAGACCAGTTAAGGACTTGGCTCCCCGGGATCCTTGGACGTATCCAGCTCTCCAGGTTGCGGTCGCTTTCTTCCTCGTCTTCCAAGTTGTTCACTGCATCCGGGGTGAGCATTCCCCCGCTGACAAAATTGGGCCTTTTGGCAGCCTCTGATTGATCTTGTTGAGTTGGTTTGTAACCCAACCCAAATATGTCTTCCTTCTTTTCCACGGGCAGCAGCTTGCCCCAGCCTTGGGCAGTACCCTCTTCAACAACCTTACTGGCTTGCTTATAAGATGTCATGGAGGTTCCTAGTACAGCAGATGCTTCATTAATATTCAGGGCCTCAAACCCCTGGCTCATGGTTTCATGGATTTCTCCATCCATTTATATGTACTTATACGTAGCCAGATGGCTAACAAAGATGTCATCTTCCCCACAGATGGTGATGATCTGGCCTTCCCACTCGAATTTCAGCTTCTGGTGAAGGGTAGACGTAACAGCGCCAGCGGCATGGATCCAAGGTCTACCCAACAAACAGCTGTAGGCCGGCTGAATGTCCATCACATAGAAGGTAATTTTGAAGGTCTGCGGGCCAATCATCACAGGAAGATCAATCTCCCCAAGCACTGATCTTTTAGAGCCATCAAAAGCTCTCACCACCAAATTACTCGGACGCAATGCCAAGCCATCATACTCCAGCTTCACTAAGGCCTTCTTTGGTAGAACATTGAGCGATGACCCAGTGTCCACCAGCACATGAGATAGAACAGCACCCTTGCATTCCAGGGTGATATGTAAAGCCTTGTTGTGGTTACGCCCCTCAGTTGTTAAGTCAGCATTGGTAAAGCCCAGTCCATGACTAGTATTGACATTTGCTACCACAGTTTCTAGCTGATTAACAGTGATCTCCTCTGGCACGTATGCTGCGTGCAGGACTTTCAGTAATGCATTCCTGTGAGCTTTAGAACACATTAATAGGGATAATATGGAGATCTTCGAGGGAGTTTGGTGAAGCTGATCCACCACCTTGTAATCACTTCTCTTTATGATTCTCATAAACTCGTCTACATCTTGTTCGAAAGATGTCTTCTGAGTCTCTTTGACAGCCGGCTCTTCAAATACCACACTCTTCCCCTTTGCCTTGGCAGCAGCTTCTGCTTCGACATTAGGTCTTTGCAATTGTGAGGAAAAAAGGCGTCCGCTTCTGGTGAAGCCTCCGCCTCCCCCAACATTATCAACTTGTGGAGAAGAGGTTGAAGAATCCAAAGTGATTTTCTCCCTGTTGCAGTAAAGGTCAGAGCCATAATGCCAAGGTATGGCATTACTACTTTCATATGGAATTGGCCCAGGTACCGTAATAGTAACTGGACTGACTGCAGCAGAGGAGGGTATTGAAATGGTGTGCGGATCGTAGTAAATGGTGACTGGTGACCTGGAAGGAGGTGCCACTGTTTGTTATTGGAAATTGTTGTTTGGAGGAACATTTGATGGATCATAGTAGACGGTGACTGCAGAGACATCTTCATTAAGTCTTGCTGGTGTTATAGAAGATTCTACTGAATAAATGGACGCTGATGTTGTAGAAGAAAGGGTTGTTGACATTTGATTTGTTGAAGTGATGGATGGAGCCATTGTTGATGATATTGATGAATTGGTCGGAATGATTGTTGCTGCAGTTGTAGGGAACTCAGGAACTGTTATTAAGGGAATTGCTGGATTTGTAGGCGCCGTTGTTGATATCTGAAGTATACCACTTTTGATAAGACCATCTATGTCGCTTCTCAAATTATCACACCCGTTGACTGCGATGTTGCAATACCCACAACCGAGCTCACACCCGGGGAACATCTGGCACTCTAGAAGCTGGGCTTTAATTTCAACCAGAGGTGTTCGAATTTGTCCAACACTGGTTATCAAGAAAAATGGCTTATCTTCCTCAATGGCATTAATTCTTGGCCCTCCATGATTGGGCATGGGATTCTTGTTGACATTTGGAGGGGGTGCAAAGTTGAGGGCTTTGGAATCCACCAGATCTTGTACCTTCATTTGTAAAGCCCTGCATTTCTCAGTATTGTGGCCAGGTGCATTGGAGTGGAAAGCACATCTGGCATTGACATCATAATTCCTTGGAAGATTGGAGGGATCCGGTGGTGCCAATGTCCTTAATTCAACCAAGTTGAGTTTCAGGAGTTGTGGCAATAAGGCAGCATAAGGCATAGGGATAGGGTCAATCACCCTATTTTCCTGTGACGGTCTTTGCTGAAAAGGTCTTTGTTGTTGATTGTTGTTGTTGTTGTTGTAGGTCCTCTGTGGCGGATACTGAACTTGCGGTTGATAATGTGGTTGTTGTTGTGGTTGATATGCTGGTTGTTGAGGAATCGGAGCTGGAATAGTGACAGCTGCTACTGATCTGTGGACATACTGAGGTCTTCCCCTGCTGGTATGAATGGCGTTTGTCTCACCGGTTCTTCTAGGTCCCACAAAAGGCTTCCTGGGATTACTGGACGAACTTGCACCATTATCAGAAATATTACCCATCTTCAAAAGGCTTTCAATCCTTTCTCCAGCTATAACTACGTCAGCGAAACTGGTGGAAGAAAAGGCAGCTAGCCTATCAATATATGTTCCTTGCAGAGTATTCATGAACATGTCGGCCATCTCCCTTTCCGACATGGGTGGCTGGACAGCAGCAGCAAGCTGTCTCCACCTTTGGGCATATTCCCTGAAGCTTTCTCTGGAGGACTGAGACATTCCCATCAGAAGGGTTCTGTTAGGAGCCATGTCCAGATTGTATTGGTACTGCCTGATGAAGGCTTCAGCCAGGTCCTTCCAGCATCTGATAGTAGCTCTGGTCAAGTGCGAATACCACTCTCTGGAAGCCCCAGTCAAACTGTCTTCAAAGTAAAACATCCACAGTTTTTCATCCATGGTGTATGCCTTAAGTCTCCCCAGGAAGGACTGTAAGTGAGTTCGTGGACAGGAAGTTCCATTGTACTTCTCGAAGCACGGGGGTTTAAACTTGTGGGGAATCCTTACCCCGTCCACTAACCCCATATCCATTACATCGAAGCCTAAGGAATTTTGAGACTCCAGAGATCTCAACTTCTCAGCAATTTCATCAAACCTCCTATCATAAACTTCATCTCCAGCTCCCATTACAGTAAACTGTTCCTCTTGAGGATCTTCTTGCAAGATCCTGCCTGCAGCAGTATTGCCCGGTACATTTCTTGGAATGTTGGCCTCTGGATCTAGATGAGGTCCAAATACTGGTGGGTTAACATGAGGTTGACCTCCCTCATTGTTGCTGGTTCCTCTAGTGCCAGGATGATGCTCTTCGGGGGTCTGTCTTTCTACCAATGCCTTTAGCCTTTCTTGACTTTGAGCCAGGTTAGTCATTACAGTCATGAACTGGGCCATTTGGTTCCTCATCTCCACTCTTTCGTTAGCCATCTGAGTTCTGACCTCTGTCAGGTCCTGCTGTACTTGATCCATTTGGATACCAGGAAGATTGTTGCGAGTAGGATACCGGTGCGGACGGTTGAGAGGAAACACCCGGCGGCGAGCAATAATTCCTGAACCACAACAGAGTTAGTAACAAACAAACCAATAACAAAAACCTACAAAACAACACAAAAGTTAGTATGCAATGTAGTATGCTTATTTGCTTTCCAAGGTATCCGACTTGGCTCTTGGTTTTGACCTTTCCAGACCCTGAGGAGTGTGCTTTGATGTTGTTTGAAAAAAGAAACTTATTAAAACAAACCAACAAATACATTACAAATGGTGGATCATACATAATTTGTTTTTTACAACATATGCCCATGAAGGGCCAAAATACAACATAAAATAAAAGTACACTAAATGTAAATAACAACAAGCAAAGAAGTCAAACATCTAATCCAAACTCATCCTCCTTAACCTCCTTCAAAAGTGCTTCAGTTACAGGACCAGCCGGATGCTCTGTAATAGTCCTGATAAGAAGGTTTCTAGTGGCAATGGCAGTGGTCAGCTTCTCGTGCCTGTCCTGGTCCTTTGACCTCTTCAGACCATCCCTAAGCTTCAATTCTGAAATCTCCTTCTAGGCTTCCAGCAAGGCTTCCTGTTGTTTCTTTTCATTGGCCTCCAACTGCTCAATCCTGGCCTGAGTTCTCTTATCTTCTTGAGTACGAGCTTCAGTGATTCTGACCCACCTAGCTTGACTTTCTTGCAGATAGAGATCAGTCCTAGCCTTCTGAAACTGGGCCTCTTTACAGGCATTCTTCAATATTTGCTCCCCAGCTCTTGATTTCTTGATGTAGTCCTCTGCTTTCTCAATCTTGGTCAGATGTTCCACCTTAAGCTTCTCCAACCTCTCAATGTATAGACGACCATCACTCCTCTCCCAGAGGGTCTTCTTCAGAGCTTGAGACAGATTCTCATTCCTTTCCTTCAGCTTCTCAAATTCTTCCAGGCTGACAGTGGCTGGAGGTGGTACTGTGGATGGTCCAGGTGCATCCTCAATGGTGAAAGGCATCCCAGAAATCTGAGCTCTAGCATGAGACCATTCATAATACTGAGCTGAAGCCACATTATTGCACCTTCCAAGAATGGCCATCCCTTTGGTCTGGATGTTGTCCCAAGCCCAGGATGCTTGTCTGACAACAGCTAGATTAGGCTTTATCTCACAATACAGGGTTTCAGCTAAATCTTGCACCCTAGGAGGGTGGACCAAAGCATAGCCCAGTTGTCTCTTAAACAGCAAAGGATTGTAGTTGATGCAACCCTTCACTCCTACTAGAGGTACATTGGGGTACTGCCCACAGCTAGTTATTATGTCCCTGCCTTTGGTGCTCTGGGTACACCATCTGATGTCATCTGAAGTCAAAGCAATAAGTCTCTTAGCCCAATTCTTCTGTTGGTGAGGGTTCAAGAAGGCATCTGTCCTGGGTAGGTGTTTGAGCAGCCAAGTGTGAAATAGAGGAGCACAACATCTCACCAACTTTCCTCTTTGCTTCTCATTCCTCTGATGAATGGAATAATAGAAATCTCCCAGCAAGGTGGGTACTGGGTTCCTTAGAAGGAAAAGATGAATGGCATTCTTGCTGATAAACTTGGGCTCATCTGCAAATAGTATAACCCCATATATACTGAGGGCTAACAATGCACAAACTGCCCTCCATTCTCCCAAGGAGGCCTTCAGGATGGCCTGAGAAGTCAGAAAGTCTAAGTGCAAACCCGGGATCCCAGCCTTTGTGGTCATGTTCTGCTCAATCAATATAGGCTCTAGGTACAGTGCTTTTGCCACTTCTCCATTGCTGGGAGGAGTCATCTCTGGGTTGAAGGGGACACCACCCCTGACAGGTACTCCAATCAATGATGAGAATTCCTCCAGCAGAGGTCCTAACTGAAAGTTCTGGAAAGTGAAGCATCTCAAAGGAGGGTCATAAAACTGTAGGCAGGTGTGGATCATACTCCTCTGAGAAGGGTCCAGATCCATAACCATATCAAGGATGCCTCCATAATGTTCTCTGAATAATGGGATGTGATCTGGAGTGATAAGTGCCTGGACCTGCCTGATACCAGTCAACACAGGCTCAAAGAAATGGTATGAGATGTTGCTTTTCCTGGGAGGAGCCATGACTGCTGATGAAGAGCTGTAGACAAGTGCTGATGAAAATCAAGACTGGTAATGGAGATGGGCCACTGACAGGCTGATGATGGTGATGATGAAGATGACTGAAGCAGATAACTGATGAAGATAGATGAAGCAGATAGCTGATGAAACAGAGGTATATGCAGATGAAGGGGTCAAAACCAAGCCAGATGTAATGTGGATACCCTGAAAAACAAACAAACAAATGTTAAATGATGCAAATGATGAGTATGCAAATGATTGCAAGGGTTTGTGATCAAGTTCAATTTGATTAACTGTCTTGATATAAGTCCATGTATGTTCAAGAAGTCCAGATGGAGGTTCAGAAATCTAGTAACCAAGGTAGGGGGACTCAATTAAAGAGTCACATGTCCATGGTTTAAATCACAAGAACTGTCCAAAGTGAGGTACTTTTAAACCAAATAGTAACAGGGTATGATGTGGCCAATGGTACCTACAAACCTGTAAACAGCCCAACCTCCTCACAGGTGGTGTTCTAAAACAAGGATCCTCAGACTTGGATCAGTTATGAGAATTGTAAACACTTCTAACCCGGAGGTACAGTGTTTACAATAACCATAAAAGATCCTCCTCTAATTCACCTCAGTTTCTGAAGGTCATAGTAAAGGTCATCCAGACTTAGCAGGCTTCCCAGATAGCCCTAGCACTACAGGAAATCTGTAGCACAGAGTTCTCAAGAAGAAACCCATATCTGAACTGTGTTTCATATTCCCGCACCAGACCGAAATGGAATGGGAAAGAACATGAACCACTCTAGCCTAGGTGTCACTCAGGTCCCAAGTATAGGACCTTAAAATCTCAGTGTAACCCCACCCATCAAAACAACAAACCAGATCTAGCAAGATGATAGCATGACAGTATGATGTATAAAAATGTAAAGAAAGCAATAAATAACTGTACATAAAGCAGTAAATAAAGCAACTATATAAACACAATTAGCACATAACACCCCAGTAAACACAAATCAAACAAGCGCTAGGAGGAACCCACAAAAAGAACCAGAAGCCCTGGTTACAGTATAAGGCTCCCCAGCAGAGTCGCCAAGCTGTCGCTCCCACCAAATGACACACAGGGCCAAGAGGGGTACAGACGCGAACGGTCGGTGAAAGGGGAGAGAACACACAAGGGTGAACTCAGAAAGACAAGAGTCGCCAGCTAGGAATTTTTATCCCGGAGGAAAGGTAATGCTGCATAGACCTAGAAAAGATATGGATAAGACGGTTGCGAACCAGAGAGACTGAGAAAGGGGGTTGGTTACAACCTGGGAAGGTATTAGCACCCAGATTGTCCGCCATACTCGACGGGATCCATGATTAAAAGATTTGTGTTTTACAGGGGTAGTGTCAGTGCAATCTGTGTATCAAAGCTGGAAAAGAATGCAAGTGTCAGTGTGAAAGAAGATGTGAAGTGTATAAGAGAAGTGTCAGTGTGAGAACAAGAATGAAATGCTCGAGACTATGAGGCTTAAAGAATAATGTTGAAAGAGGGGGAATATACAGAGACTTTTTGTTCGATAACTGTTAAGTTATGCCTACGTATCCTCTCGTGCAATGAGGAAGTCAGAACACCGTAGTTCGACTCAAAGAGACTGAAAGATAAATGACTTGTGAACTGCTTACTTGTCCATGCTCAAGTGTATGACCTTTCTGGCTCAGGTGTAAACTGTCTTGCATTAGACGGAAGAAGCGAGTTCTCGTTTGTGAATGAAGATGGTGAGAAAAGAATCCCGGAGGAGACGATTATGGTTTGTTTTTGTGTTTTCAATCTTTTATTGCTTTTGGATTTGTCATAAGTTAATGAGCTTAAGCCTAAACCAATGGGTCAGTAAACTCATCACATCCTCCCTCTGGTTAGGGGTAATGAGGATACCTTAAGCATGAAGTAAACACCTCACACCTAATCACCATGATGTAGGATTAAGACCATTAACCTACTTGTGATTATTTAGATGTTTTTGTTGTTTCTGTTTAGTGTTAAGTAATGAGTTTAAGCCATAATCAAGGATTTAATGGACCCATTACACCATCCTAATAGAAGGATAATAGATGAGAACATTTAAGCTGAGAAAGACCCCTCAACTTAATCCATGATTAGGGATTAACTTCATGACAAAACAAAGCCTTTATTAAAGTGGATTTTAGTTAATGGTAAGATGAAGAAATGGATTTTATGATTTGTAAGACAACTTGAGGGGGACTTGTCCATTAACACTAGGGTTAGTCCTTCTTAACCAATTAAGGAAGAATTAGAACCCTAATGCAAGGCCCAAGTTACAAGTTTGATGTCTTGATGATTATTAGATGGATTGATTAAAGGATTTAAACCCTTTAAGGGTTTAACACTTAGGATTAAAGTTATACACTCCATCCTAATAGAAGGATGCAGGTATAAGCTTAATCACAAAGCCTTAAAGCCTTTAGGGTTTAGTCCTGGATTATGAGGTGAGAAGAGAAGACTCAAAGATGACACAAAGGTAAAACTAATGGGGGACTAATCAAACCCTAATTGTTATCATGCTTGGTTTTTCCTAGGGTTAATGAGGCTTGCAATAAGATCTTCAGAGAAACCACCAGGAAGGAAGCAGATGAAAGGAGGAAGAAGCAATAAGAAGCAAAAACAACTTGCTTCACTTAAGAAGACAAGTTGCTTGAAGAAAGAAAGTAAGATGAACATGAATGAGCAAGCTCAATCCAATACACAAGATAAAATGCAGCAAAGATGCAAGAGAGATGAGGAGAGATTGTGAGAAGTGAAGGCAAATCCACTTCTCAAAACAACTTACCACCTGAAAAGTTAGCCAAAAAAGAAATGAAATGCAATGCAAATGAGGTGAAATGTCATGATGCAAACCAAAGTCAGAAGCATTTACATGATGTTAATGATGCTAAGAGATGATACAAACATGAGGTAAGACATGAGAATGATCAAACAAGCATAAGGATGCAAATGAAGCATGCATTGAACCATGGATGTACATGAAAAGTTATGGAATGCAAAGGACATATAACATGGCAAATGAAAGATGCAATGATCAATCATGATTCTAATATGTTCTAAGATGTATTATGAATCATATGGATGCACAAAATATCATGGCAAGTCATTGGATGCAAGCAAATGAAAGAAGGATGCAAAGGAAGGCACAAATTAGGGTTACATGCATCATGCAAAGCAAAAATCCAAAACCAGAAGCAAATGACATGATAAAAATTTGAAAATGCAATCAAAGATACCCTAAACCTATACAAGCTCACTGCCCAAAGGAGGGGATCCCACTCTTAACCTAGTGAAAGTTATGAATTTCCTAAGATTGCTAGGGTTTTGGGGTACCTCACCAAGAAAAATGCTAAACAAATTGAAAATGCAAGATCAAATCAAACCAATTTTATCCTATAAACTACATGCTATGAAGAGTGTAATGCAAGAAGAATCATCATCCAACTCTCAATGGTTAGGCAAAAAGGAATTTTTGAAGTTTGAAGCAAAATATTGCCTTAAAATGAAATTAAATCCAATGAAAATGATCAAAAGGCATCAAGAACAAAAAAGAAATTTGGTTTGAGAGTTGGACAATGTTTCTAAATGCTTCTAAATGCAATGTGAATTTTTTGTGATTTCTAAATACCTAAATCTATTTTTAATTAATTAATTTTCATTAACTAATTAAAAATAAACATTTAAATGATTTAAAAATAATTTTTAGTGCAAAAAATAAAAATAAAAATATTTTTGGGTTTTAAAAATTAATGAAATCTTTGACAAAAAATTTCATAATTTTTAAATGATTTTAACTATTTTTAATAATTCGTGCAAATAAAATGAAAAGAAAATGAATTTAAAATGAAAATGATGAAAAGTAATCCAGAAGAAGGGCCAGGATTTGATCTGGGTTTGGACTGGTTGACTGCGCGCCAGATCCAAAGGCCCAGATTCAAATCTGGCTAATTTTGTTTTATAATTTAATTAAACAGGATTTAATTAATTAATTGGAGATTAGGGCTTAAATGACAAATCCATGCCACTCATTCACGCGCGGGAAAGCACATCTAAGGGTCCATATTCAAAACTCCTAATTAATCACACTTAAACCTAATTAATCTCAGGCGACCGGAGATAAGCTCCGGTCGTCTTCTCCGGTTGCCTCCCTCACCAGAATCACCCCAAACGCATCCCCAAGACCCACAAATCTCCAGAATCAATCCCTCAACACTGGGTAACAAGAATCCATGGCTAAAAACAATTTATATTGACTACACAGTGAGAATCGAAGAAAACAAATTATAGGGCACAAGTTTCAGGTCAACATCAAATGCTCATTTCTGGCTCATTTTCAAAAATAAATAGATCCCCATGATCAGGGCAACACATAGAACAATATTCTAACAAGAAATCAAGGTTCTGGAAAATTTGTTCATCATGTTACCTGAGGTTGAGCTTTCAATCCAGGAGCTTTCTGCTTGCCTCTTTGCTTCAAAATGGCCCCAATGATCCTCTTGATGAAGCTTTGAAGCTTGGTTGGTGTTTAGAGTGACTGATTTGTGAGTTTGAAGAGGTTCTGTTCAGAGATGGGGAGAAATCGTATTTTGATTTCAGGGAGTTTCAGGGCAAGGTGAAGGGTCAGGGATGATCAGTGGAACATGCTGAGAGTTTCTATGAAGTTTTTTTTGGTGTTTGTGTCTTGTGTAATGTGTTTCGAAGGAAAGTGCATAAGGGGTGAAAACTTGGAGCTATGGCTTGGGGGATGTTTCAGGCTTGTGTGTCTGTTGTGTTGAGTCCCTTTTGGTCCACTTATCACATCTGGATGGGTCAGAGAAGTTGGTGTGGCACTGTGGGATTGGTATGGGTGTTTTTGCATAAAGTCCAAGTTATGTGTACTTGAGGTATGGGCAAGTGTGAGGCTGTGATAGGGGCATGGTTTGGCTCAGCTGAGATCAGGGAGAGCCATGGAAATGGATTAGAAGCAATGCAGCAAGTGGATTAGGGTTTGTGATAGGTTTTGCAACTTTGTGACTTTTTGGCCCTTTTGTGATTTCTTAAAGCACAAGTCATGAAAATGGACAAACTCTTGGTGCATTCTGAATTTTAGGCATTGGTTTATGTTTGTGCAAAGGTTAGAAGTCACTTTGAGGTCACAATTTGCCTTGACAAAAGGTTTTGCAACTTTGCCTCTTTGGTGCAAAACTTGAAATTATGTGATTTTTCCCAACTTTGACAAGCCATAACTTTTGATCCAAAATGAATTAGAATGAGTTCTTGTACTTTTTGGAAAGGGAATGATCCATTATACAACTTTCATGACCAAAGTTTTCTCATTTGAAGCATTTTTGAATCAATTTGAGGGGTTTGAAAAACTTTCCCAAAATGGCAAGTTTACATTACAAGTCATTTTCCCAAAAAGGCAACTTTGCAAATGGCTTGGAATTTTGCAATTTTGTGAACTTCTAACATCTTCTATGATCAAATAAAGATCATACACATTCAAAATGATGATGAACACCCTTTGGTTGGGTCATTGGGGGCCTCAGATGCCCTGATTTTGCACTGACTTGCCCAAGAAGTCAACTCTTGATTAGATGCCTTCCCCATGGAATTTCTTCATGAAAATTGATATGCATGATCCTTATAACATATAGAGACCAATAGAAACAAGAATGACCAAAAAATTTGGAGTTATGGCCTCTGAAACCAAAACCCTAATTCTAGGTCATCTGTGCAGTTAAACCTGGCTCTGCTTCCATGCCTTCCTCAGTTCTTGTGATTCTTTGACTTCCTTGACTTTGTGAGGATATAATATGATGCTTGAACACACATGGACCCCTTTGAATTGATTGATGGTCTTTGGAGTGGCTCAAATGGTTCTTGGATTGCTCAGATCACAAACCCTAGATGCAGATGACTTAGAAACAATGCAGTGAGGCAAAAATGCAATATGTGATGATGTGATTGAGCTTATGCATATGAAAAGATCACAAGCCATGGTGTGAATGGGTGAGGGCAAATTTGGGGTGTTTACAGCAAGGATGGAGTTGTTAGTGAAGATGCTCAACATGTTTATGACGAATGTGTAAGTATAACGTTATGTCTTTAAGTTAATCGGAATTTTATTAAAATATAATTAATTTTTAATCCCCACTAATAATTTTTTATTTATTAATGAATTTCAGGAGACTCTATCTAAATCCTTAACAACCGGTGAGGAGGATTGCAGAAGCATTCTTAGTCGAGTACTAAATGTTCCTGAGTATTCCGGTCGGGTGAGAGGTAAAGAATTTGGCGTGAATCTATCTTCCTTGTATAAGTAACCAAAGAGGAAAAATCCCAGAAACCAAGAAGACATGCAATCATTGGAGGAACTAAAAGCGCAAATCCGTGAATTGCAAAAGGATAAAGAGAGATATGAGGCAGAAAAACACGGTTCTAGGTTGAAAGATACTAGTGACAAAGCTAGTATCAATTGTGAAAATAAAATACCTGAGGTAATTAGCACATATTTATTTTAATTGAATTAACACATTTATTTTAATTGACCTTTATACACATTAATTGTTATGCATCCACTATTGCTTCAGGGCATTTCATCTTGTCGGCTATATTTGTCGTTACCGAGTTATCGCGTGGTTGACAAGTGAAAAGGGAATAACAAAGTGGGAGTGTTACTTCACCATAAACCGTTGTGAGAAGCAATAGGTTCGTATGTTGCATGGCCGTCAGTTCTCATTTCTATAGATGATGAGGTATGTTAAAAACCATTATGAATCTCTTAGTATTCAAATGTCAATCCTGAACCATTCTGAAAATCATTCTGAACCATTACGTATATTTTTTTACATGGTAATGTTAGACTCTTACAAAACCCGCATCTAAGGATAAAGGGATTTTGCCGAAAAAAGAATTTGTTGCATCACAAAGAGAGGTACATTTAAAGTGTTATTCTATGATCCGAATTCAAAATTTTCATGATTTTCTACTTTACCTAACTTATATGATTGATAGGTTCCTACTCAAGCTTCACAACAGGTCATCAACCAGAAAAAGGTTCCTGCAAGGACCATGCAGGAAAAAAGAGCTCTTGCACCTCGCTTTCGGTTGTATCTTGAGACACTTGTGGCAACATCATATGTGATGGAAGATGTTATTCGTCAAATAGACATGGACGCATGTCTTTTTAGATTTCCTCATTCCGAGATAATCGGAAGAGAGGACATGGAGCAAATTTTCAAGTATCTTGAATTAGGCATCGGTGTTATGCATGCATATATCTGGTACTCCGATCAATCTATCATTTATTTATTTGAACAATTTAGTTACACATTTCAATGAAAATAATCTAATGTTTATTATATTCTTATTTAAGGTTCTTGAAAAAATTATGTGCAGGACGCAATTGTCAAACTGATTTTGTTTCTTTGCTTGCACCCGTGTCAATGCAACGATAATTAGTTTGAATTAACTTTCAGTAAGAGACCAATTAATTCAGAGATTTACGACCAGTAAAATAAAAACTTTGTTTTTTTACCGTATAATACTGGACATGGGTAAGATTTTCATTCTAATTTTATTCTAATCTTTGTATCTTTTGCGTATAAATTATCCATCTAAACTTTTGTTATATTTTACAGTGGCCACTGGTTGTTGATTGCCATTGATCCTACAAAGAGAAGTGATCTATTATATGAATTCATTGGAGCATGATTGGTCAACATATCCGAGTATGAAGAAAGTGGTTGATACGTAAGTGAGATTGTTTCAAATATTTATGTGTATTTGTATATTTAATTATTTCTATGAGATTGTTCTAAATTTACACTTTTATTTTATAGAGTTATACTAGTATACCGAGCACAAAGAGATGCTCGAGTAGCACGGGCTAAAGCAAACACTATTACATGGGTACAAGTGGAGGTATATTAATTTTTACAATGTTGCTTATTAGTGATGCTACTTGATAACACAAAACAACTATATATTAATTCTTATTTGTTTATCTATGTGTAATATCCTCAACAGAAAAATAGCATAGACTGCGGGTATTACGTTTTAAGGTTTATGAGAGAAATCATTCAAATGGATCGATTAGAAGTTCCTATTCAGGCATGCATGGATTTATAACTTTGGATTTATTTTAATATTTATCGGATATGTCATAATTTATTATTTTAAACTAACTAATGCATATTTTGTTTTGTTATGTAGTAATTTGATAAATACGTGTGTTCTCATTACACGCCCTCAAAATTGCAAGAAATCACAGAGGAATTGTGTGAATACCTTATTGAAAAAAGAATTATTTAAGGTATATGATAATGAGATTATGTGAATGTTATTGACTTGTAGTTTATGTAAATGACTTGTGGTTTATATAAATGACCTGAATTGTATAATTTTGGATTGAAATGGTATTAGTGGTATTAGTGAAATGGTATTAGATTTGAGATGTAAATGACTTGTGGTTTATGTGATTCATGAGATTAGTGGGAATGGTTAATGAATCATACTAGAAATTGTTAGTGGAAATGTGAATTATACAGGTTTATTGAAATGGCTTGTATTATACAGGTTTTTGCATTAAAAAAATGGTTAAAATGAGATTTTTTTAAAAATTTATTAAAATTATAGTATAGAAAAGACGCTTTTTAGAAAAAGTGTTGCCTATAGTCCATAAAAGAAAACGCTTCTTCTAAAAACCGCTCTCTAAAGGTGTCGCTCCCAAAAGATGACACATAAGGCCAAGAGGGGTACAGACGCGGACGGTCGGCGAAAGGAGAATGAGAACACACAGGAGTGAACTCAAGAAAAGAAAGAGTCGCCAGCTAGGCATTTTTATCCCGAAGGAAAGGTAATGCTGCATAGACCTAGAAAGATATGGATAAGACGGTTGCGAACCAGAGAGACTGAGAAAGGGGGTTGGTTACAACCTGGGAAGGTATTAGCACCCAGATTGTCCGCCGTACTCGACGGGATCTACGCTTAAAAGATTTGTGTTTTAAAGGGGTAGTGTCAGTGCAGACTGTGTATCAAAGAGCTGGAAGAGGATGTACAGGTGTCCGTGTAAAAGGAGTGAAGTGTATAAGTGAAATATATACAGTGTCAATGTAAGGACAAGAGTGAAATGCTCATGATAATGAGGCTAAGAATAATGCTGGAAGGAGGGGGAATATACAGAGACTTTTGTTCGATAACTGTTAAGTTATGCCTACGTATCCTCTCGTGCAATGAGGAAGTCAGAACACCGTAGTTCGACCCAAAGAGACTGAAAGATGAATTGACTTGTGAACTGCTTTCTTGCCTATGCTCAAGTGTATGACCTGTCTGGCTCAGATGCAAACTGTCTTGCATTAGACGGAAGAAGCGAGTTCTCGTTTATGAGTGAATCAGATGAGAAAAGAATCCCGGAGGAGACGATTATTGTTTGTTTTTGAGTTTTCAGTCTTTTATTGCTTTTGAGAATTTGTCATAAGTTAATGAGCTTAAGCCTAAACCAGTGGATTTAGTAAACTCATCACATCTTCCCTCTGATTAGGGGTAATGAGAATACCTTAAGTGTGAAGTCAGCTTCTCACACTTAATCACCTTTGGTGTAGGATTAAGATCATTAACCTACTTGTGATTATTTAGATGTTTTTGTTGTTTTTGTTTAGTGTTGAGTAATGAGATTAAGCCATAATCAGGGATTAAACAGACTCATTACACCATCCTAATAGAAGAATAATATATGGGAATGTTTAAGCTGAGGAAAGCTCCTCAACTTAATCCATGATTAGGGATTAAACTCATGACAAAACAAAACCTTTATTAAGTGGATTTTAGTTAATGATAAGATGAAGAAGTGATTTTTATGGTTTGTAAGACAAACTTGAGGAGGACTTGTCCATTAACACTAGGGTTAGTCCTTCTTAACCAATTAAGGAAGAATTAGAACCCTAATGCAAGGCCCAAGTTACAAGCTTGATGTCTTGATGATTATTAAGTGGATTAATTAAAGGAGTTAAACACATTAAGGGTTTAACACTTAGGATTAAAGTTATACACTCCATCCTAATAGAAGGATGCAGGCATAAGCTTAATCACAAAGCCTTAAAGCCTTTAGGGTTTAGTCCCTGATTATGAGGTGAGAAGAGAAGACTCAATGAGACACAAAGGTAAAATCTAAATGGGGAACTAATCAAAACCCTAATTATTGTCATGCATGGTTGTTCCTAAGGTTTGTGAGGTTTCAGGAGAAATCTTCAGAGGAACCACCAGGAAGCAGATGAAAGGAGCAAAGAGAAGCAAAGTAACTTGCTTCATTTAAGAAGACAAGTCACTTGAGGAAAGAAAGTAAGAAGAAGAAGAATGAGCAAGCTCAATCTCAAACACAAGTCAAAATGCAGCAATGATGCATAAGAGAGATGAAAAGAAATTGTGAGAAGTGAAGGCAAATTCACTTCTCAAAGTGACTTACCACCTGAAAAGTTAGTGAAAGAAATGCAATGCAATGCAAAATGAAATGAAATGGCATGATGCAAACCAAAATCAGAAGCATGTGTGTGATGATAATGATGCTATGAGATGATGCAAACATGAAACAAGGCATGGGGATGATCATATGAACATATGAGTGCAAATGAAGCATGCTTAGAACCATGAACATACATGAAAAGTTATGGAATGCAAATGACATACAACATGGAAAATGAAATATGCAATGATCAAACATGCTTCTAACATGTCCTAATATGTCTAATGAATCAAATGGATGCATAGAATGTCATGGCAAGTCATGGTATGCAAGCAAATGCAAGATGAAGGCAAAAGGAAGCCCAAATTAGGGTTTATGATCAATGCACAAAACAAAAACAAAAACCAGAAGTAAACATCAAGATAAAAAATTGAAAATGCATCCAAGGGAACCCTAAACCTATACAAATTCACTGCCCAAAGGAGGGGTTCTAACTCTTAACCTAATGAGGGTTATGAATTTCTTAAGAATGCTAGGGTTTTAAGGTACCTTGTCAAGAAAAATGCTAAACAAATTGAAAATGCAAGATCAAATCATGCCAATTTAATCCTACAAACTACAAGATATGCAAGATGCAATGCAAAAAGAATCAAAGTCCAACTCTTAAAGACTAGGCATAAATGAATTTTCAAAGATTGGATCAAAATAATGCCTTAAAATGAAATTAATTCCATGAAAAATTGTCAAAAGACATCAAGATCAAAAAAGAAATTTGGTTTGAGGGTTGGACAATGTTTCTAAATGATTTTAAAGGTTTCATGAATTTTTTGGTGATTTTTAAATACTTAAAAGTATTTTTAATTAATTAATTCTCATTAATTAATTAAAAATAATCTTTTAAATGATTTAAAAATATTTTTTAATGCAAAAAATAAAAATAAAAATGTTTTGGTTTCTGAAAATTAATAAAAGATTGTATAAAAATTTTCAGAATTTTTAAAGATGTTTTACTATTTTTAATAAAATGAAGAAAACAAATGCAATTAAATGAAATAAAAATGAAATAAAATGAGAAGTATGCTGATCCAGTGGCCAGGATTCAAATGATACGCGCGGGAGTTGACTGGCGCCAGATCTAAAGGCTGGAATTCAAACTGGCTGGATTTAAATTAATCTTAATTAATTAAATTAATAAAACAGAATTAGGGTTAAGTGTGAAATCTGGACCACTCGTTCGCGCGCCAGTCAAACAAAGTCAGTCTATCCTACGTACCAAATTCAAACTGCATTTAATTACATGGATTAGCCCTAATCACTTTCAGGTGGCCGGAGAAGACTTCCGGTCGTCTTCTCCGGCAAGACCCTCACCTGAAAGTTGCTAAAATCCTCAAAACTCCATGAAAATGAAAACTAAAGGCCCAGAAATCATCCCCATTCGAAACTAAATCAAAACCCCCAAACAAACATCATTTTTATTCATCAATCATGTGAATCGAAGCAAAACATGTTTAGGTCAGAAAAGTTTCAGAACAAGATTAAATGCTTATTTCTCAACAATTTCAAAAAGTAATAACATCGGAGTGATCAGCAAAGCATGAGGAACAAATTAGAAACTTAAAAACTCATTTCTGGAAAAAAAGTTCTTGATATACCTGAGCTTTGAGCTTTCTCAGTTTGCAACTTTCTGACCCTCTTTCTTTGTGCAAACCACTCCTCTTAGGCCCCTGATGAAGTCTTGATATTTGGAAAAAGTTTATGATGGCTGGTTTTTGAAATGGCAGAAGTTCTGTTCAGGGGGGGGATCGTGTTTCTGATTCAGGGAGTTTCAGGCAATGGTGATGGGTGGTTTTTGATCAGTGAGGTGTGCTGAGTTTGTTTGTGAAGTTTGTTTGTGTGTTTGAGGTTTGTGCTGAGTGTTTCGAATGAAAATGCAAGTTGGAGCAAAAATGATAACTATGGCTTATGGGCAAGATCAGAATGAGTAGTCTTATGTGTTAGGCTGGGTTTTGTCCATGTATCAAAAGGGGATAGGTCAGAAAGTTGTTGGTGGCCTATGGTGATTGGTATGGGTCTTTGGCCAAAATGTCAACTTGATGTGTACTTGAGGTATGGGCTATGGCACAACTTGCTTTTTGGCTTGCTTTTGCTCAGCTTGAATCAAGGAATGTTATGAAAAAGGTTTAGAGGCAATGCAGCAAGTGGTTTGTAACTTGTGATAGGTTTTGCAAGTTGGTTCAAGTTTGGTTTCTTTGAAATTTCTTGAGTTTCAAGGCATCAAAGTGCAAAGTTCTTTGGCCCATTCTGAATTTTAGAGGTCATATGATCATGTTGTGAAGAAATGATACACATTTGAGGCCTTTAGAACACTTGAACAAACCATTTTG
The DNA here is from genome assembly GCA_963966055.1 of Lathyrus aphaca. NCBI lineage: Eukaryota > Viridiplantae > Streptophyta > Magnoliopsida > Fabales > Fabaceae > Lathyrus > Lathyrus aphaca. Next base: position 439,467,938 of record OZ014522.1, on the reverse strand, counting down.
CAAAATGTCTCTTTGGTAGAAAACTTCAAATTTTGTGATTTTAGCCAACTTTGACAAGCCATAACTTTTGATCCAAAATGAATTAGGTCATGTTCTTGTAATTTTTGAAAATGGAATGATCCATTCTACAACTTTCATGACCAAAGTTTTTCCATTTGAAGCATTTTTGAATCAAAAAGTAAAGGTTGAAAAAGTTTCCCAAAATGGCAATTTCATTAAAAGTCAAACTTTCCCAAAAAGTCAACTTTGCAAATGACTTGAAATTCTTCAATTTTGTGAACTTCCAACATCTTCCATGATCAAATAAAGATCATACACAATCAAAATGATGAAGAACACCTTTTGGTTGGGTCACTGGGGGCCTCAGATGCCCTGATTTTGCACTGACTTGCTTGAAAAGTCAACTCTTGATCAGATGACTTCCCCATGGAATTTCTTCATGAAAATTGATATGTATTCTCCCTATACCATATAGAGACCAATAGAAACAAGAATGACCAAAAAATTTGGAGTTATGGCTTCTGAAACCAAAACCCTAATTCTAGGTCATCTGTGCAGTCAAACCTGGCTCTGCTTCCATACCATTCTCAGTTCTTGTGATTCTTTGACATTCTTGACTTTGAGAGGATATAATATGATGCTTGAACATACATGGACCCCTTTGAAGTGATTAATGACCTTTGGAGTGGCTCAAGAAGCTCTTGGATTGCTCAGATCACAAATCCTAGATGCAGATGACTTAGAACCAGTGCAATGAAGCAAAAATGTGATATGAGATGATATGATTGAGCTCATGCACATGAAATGATCACAAGCCATGGTGTGAATGGGTGAGGGCAAATTTGGGGTGTTTACAGCTGCCCCTATTCAAACATGAGTTAGCTGTGCAGGATGTAAGCAACGGCTTAACAGGCAAACAAGATAACTTGTGGTTGAATACCAAAGACAGTCCAAAATTTGCACTCACGGAATGAAGAAGAAAAGGGATATAGATTGTAAAAGAAAAATAAAGTATATTATAAAGTGTGGGCAACGGAGGACGACCGTCGAGCAGAGGACGACTGCTGGTGAAAGAGCAATGACGGGGACGGCCGACACGCTGGGAAAGGCACGGGAAATAAAACAATGACGGGGACGGCCGACATGTTGGGGGATAAAAGGGATTATGATGGGGACGGCTATCAAGTAAAGTTATAAGATTCTCTGGGGATTAATGAAAAATGATGGGGACGGCCATCAAGTTCAAGAAGTAATGTAAACCCAAACGATGGGGACGGCCATCGGGCTAAACTGATGAAGGACGATCACCAGGAAAAAGAAAAGGGACCACGAAGGGGACGGCCATCGGGTTAAAGAATAAATGAAATAATGATGAGGGACGGTCATCAAAGGTGAAGGACGATCACCTGGCAGGGTACGGCTGCCGAAAATATCGCGACATAGGACGAATGCCGGATAAAAGGTCAACGATGGGGACGGCCATCGGACGAGCATGATGAAGGACGATCATCAAGAGGTGAAGGACGATCACCTAGCAGGGGACGGCTGCTCTCAAGGTTTATCATGACGTAGGGCGAACGCCAGATAACAAGATCAACGATGGGGACGGCCATCGGATAAAATGATGAAGGACGATCATCAAAAGGTGAAGGACGATCACCTTAGCAGGGGACGGCTGCTAAAAATCACGACATAGGACGAATGTCGGATAGAAAAGATCAACAAGGGGGACGACCATCGGATGAGCATGATGAAGGACGATCATCAAGAGGTGAAGGACGATCACCTAGCAGGGTACGGCTACTCTCAAGGTTTATCATGACATAGGACGAATGTCAGATAGAAAAGAAATTTTGCTTTGCTGGCGATCTACAGGGGAATAGTAAACACGGACGAGTGTTTATATCCAGGAAATAAAAGGTATAAGTGTTCTGACGTTGTGTATAGGTTAAAGATGCGGACGAGCATCCTTAAGACTACAATACGGACGAGTATCGAGTAGAAACAAATACTGATATGTGTTCAGAGATGATGATACGGACGAGTATCAACTGGTTAACAAAGAACACGGACGAGTGTTGAATCTGAGGGGACTCCTCTGGGGAATAGTAGACACAGACAAGTGTCTATATTCAAGAAGACAAGAGTGTTTGACACAGTGTATGGATTAAAGATGCGGACGAGCATCCTTATGACTATGATACGGACGAGTATCAGGTAGAAACAAACGCTTGACGCATGTTCTGAGATGATGGTACGGACGAGTACCAACTGGTTAACACAGAACACGGACTAGTGTCGAATCTGAGATGATATAAGTGGTGTATACAAGATACGAACGAGTATCTGTATAAGTAAAAACAAGTATGAGTGGTGTATAGATGAGTGTTCAACTTGTTGGGGAAAGTGACACGGACGAGTGCCAAGAGGTATATTATAAACAAGTATATGCTTTACAAAGTGTTTATGTTACTGTGCTGGGGAAGGTGACACGGACGAGTGTCAAGGATTTGTATATATATGTATCTGTGAGTGCAAAGGGGATGCTTTGGCTTTCTGCTGAGGATATGACACGGACGGGTACCACTAGGAGTATATACTGATGTTTGGGAGTGTAAAGCAACTGCTTTAGCTTTAGCTCTCTGTTGGGGAATCTGGGGGGTTTTCTGTATACTGTTGATGGGTTGTCAATATTCACAAGTGTTTGATTCGGAACATGGCCTATGATTATGCAATATGTTGGATTTTTTCCGTAATGCTCAGTTTTAGACGGAATGCTACGCTTTGTGGGGTGAATATGATGTGAATGCCATGATTATGCAAGGATACCAATCTGGGATTTGGATCCCGTTGCTGTGAAGATCTCTGGCCGATCTGCTTGAAATGGACGTCCCAGCTGGGGATGAGATCATTGGTAGATCCGATGAGATGTATCTGCTTGGGGAAATAGGTCACTGATAGACCCATCCTGGTAATAAGGGACCCAACTGGGGTTTGTAGAAGCTTTCATCACTCTGTTGTGATTCCTTCATGCGTTGCTCTTCTGGATAGAGGCTGAAGCTCTGTGGGGAAGTGTTTACCTGGATTTTATACTTGGCTAAGAAGGAGGAATGATTGGCACCTCGGCTGGGGAGAAATAACAAGTGGCAACTCAGCTGGGGAGAAAACACTTTGGGTGCTAAGACTGAGTGTTGATTTGCCAGCTTGCTGGGATGAAGCTTACATGCCCCATGTTGCTCTTTTGAATACCTGCAATCCTGCAAAGATAGAAACATACAAGTAATCCCGAGGTATCTCTTACCGGATTCCAGACACTCCCGGGAGTAAACATATTTCCTGCAAGCACGCATTTTCAGAGAGACGCATCTGTATTTATGCAATCGATATATTAGTGACATCAGACATTTTTGCAAATAAAAGAGTACGAGACAAAACATGACTGGAAATCTGATTTTATTAATTCATGTGCCCTAAATTGGCAAGATACAGTCAAAGAAACATATCCCCTGAAAGGAGGAGATTGTTACAAATTGAGGAACAAAATGCTGGCAATGTTGACGACGCTTCAAGGAGCTTCCCTTTTGCCGTGACTCGTATGATATTTGACGTTCTTCTCGTCTTGCTTTCTGAAGAAAGTTGATTCTGGTAGAAGCTTGATCCTTTCGAGGTTTACCAGGTTGTAGGTGACACAGACGAATTCAGAATGCAGTTGTTCGCTTATTCCCTTATTTTGCATGGATCGCCCTTTCGGGTTTTCAATCCATCGAGATACCCATTTTTGCCTGAGTTGTCCAATGCGGATTTTCAACTCAGCGGGTGTACATTTTTTTGTTTGTTTTCCCTTATTTTTGCCCGAGTCTTTTATTCTGTTTTTGACTCGCCGGGATGCCCTATTTTTGCCTGGACTTACATTCTGTTTTTATGTCCAGCGGGTCATTTTATGCGAAGTATTTTTTAACTGCATCTGAATTCACAGGGGACGGGAAGTCTTCACCATCCATAGTGCTGAGCATGAGTGCTCCACCTGAGAAAACTTTCTTTACTACAAATGGTCCTTCATAATTCGGAGTCCACTTGCCCCTGTGGTCTGTATGCGGAGGGAGGATTCTTTTCAGCACAAGATCCCCTACTTGGTACTCCCGGTGCCTAACTTTCTGATCGAAGGCTCTCTTCATTATTTTCTGATACAACTGCCCATGACAGATTGCAGCCAATCTTTTCTCTTCAATCAGACTCAGTTGTTCGTATCGGGATCGGACCCACTCTGCTTCGTTCAGCTTAACATCCATTAGTACCCGTAGAGAGGGTAATTCAACTTCAACATGTAGGACTGCTTCCATACCATACACAAGTTGATACGGTGTTGCCCCAGTGGATGTTCTGATTGACGTGCGGTACCCATGCAAGGCAAACGGTAGCATCTCATGCCAGTCTTTGTATGTGACTACCATCTTCTGCACAATCTTCTTGATATTCTTATTAGCTGCCTCAACAGCGTCATTCATCTTTGGCCTGTAAGGAGAAGAATTGTGGTGTTGAATCTTGAAGTCCCGGCATAGCTCTGCCATCATTTTATTGTTCAAGTTGGAACCATTATCAGTAATGATTCGTTAGGGAACTCCGTATCGACAGATGATATCTCTCTTCAGAAACCTGGCTACCACTTGCCTTGTAACGTTTGCATATGAAGCTGCTTCGACCCACTTGGTGAAATAGTCAATGGCAACCAGGATGAATCTATGGCCATTCGAAGCAGTTGGCTCAATCTTGCCAATCATGTCAATGCCCCACATAGCAAAGGGCCAAGGTGAAGACATCACATTCAAAGGATTGGGAGGCACATGCACTTTATCCGCATAAATCTGGCATTTATGACATTTTCTGGCGTAAGCACAACAGTCGGTATCCATTGTGATCCAGTAATATCCTGATCTTAGCAATTTCTTGGCCATTGCATGTCCTCCTGCATGGGTACCAAAGGATCCTTCGTGCATCTCGTGCATTAACAAGTCTGCTTCTGTTCTGTTAACGCATCTGAGGAGTACCATATCAAAGTTTCTCTTGTACAGGGAACCATCAGTGTTCAGAAAGAAACTTCCAGCAAGCCTTCTCAAAGTCTTCTTATCATTGGAAGATGCCCCAGGTGGGTATGTCTGATCCTCCAAGAAGCGCTTAATATCATGGAACCAAGGCTTATCATCTTTGACAACATCTGCTGCGAACACATATGCTGGTCTGTCAAGTCTGGATACTGAAATTTGAGGTATAAAGTTGGCAGCTTGAACTTTGATCATAGATGAAATGGTAGCCAGAGCATCTGCAAACTGATTCTCGTCCCGAGGGATATACTCAAGCTTGACTATTGTGAAGAAAGTCAATAACCTCCTTGTATAATCCCTGTAAGGTATCAGATGATCCTGATGTGTGTACCATTTGCCGTTGGTTTGATTAACTACCAGAGCTGAATCTCCGAATACAGTCAATGTCTTGATCCTGAGGTCAATGGCTTCTTCAAGACCCATAATGCAAGCTTCGTATTCAGCTTCGTTGTTAGTGTAGTTGAAAGTGAGTTTCGCCGAGAAAGGCATGTGAACTCCCTTAGGTGTAATGAGTACTGCACCAACACCACGACCATTCATATTAACAGCCCCATCAAACATCATAGTCCATTCTTCTTCCGGGTCAGGCCCTTCAGTGTGAATAGGCTCTTCATGATCTTTTGCCTTTATGAACATGATGTCTTCATCAGGGAAATCAAATCTCATAGGCTGGTAATCATCAATAGGTTGCTCAGCAAGATATTCAGACAATACACTGCCCTTGATGGCTTTCTGAGAGGTGTATTGGATGTCATATTCTGTGAGGATCATTTGCCATCTTGCAATCCGTCCAGTAAGTGCTGGCTTCTCAAAAATATACTTGACTGGGTCCATTTTTGAGATCAATAAGGTAGTGTGGGTCAACATATACTGTCTCAGTCGGCGAGCAGCCCACGCTAAAGCACAGCAAGTTTTCTCGAGCAGTGAATAACGTTGTTCACAGTCGGTAAACTTTTTTCTTAGGTAGTATATTGCATACTCTTTTCGACCAGACTCGTCATGCTGGCCCAACACACACCCCATCGACTCTTCTAATACTGTCAAGTACATTATCAGAGGTCTTCCTTCAACTGGAGGCATAAGGATTGGAGGCTCTTGTAAGTACTCCTTGATCTTGTCAAAAGCCTTCTGGCAGTCTTCGTTCCAACTGACCGTTTGTTCTTTTCTTAGCAGTTTGAACAAAGGTTCACAGGTTGCTGTGAGGTGAGATATGAACCGTGAAATGTAGTTCAATCGTCCCAAGAACCCTCGAACTTCTTTTTCTGACTTTTGTGCAGGCATTTCTTGAATGGCTTTGACTTTATCTGGGTCAACTTCAATCCCTTTTTCACTCACAATAAATCCCAGCAGCTTACCGGATCGCACCCCGAATGTGCATTTGTTGGGATTCAGCTTCAGTTGGTACTTCCTCAGACGCTTGAATAGCTTCAGCAGATTTACCAGGTGGTCTTCTTCAGTGAGGGACTTGGAAATCATGTAATCCACATAACATTCGATTTCTTTATGGATCATATCGTCGAATAATGTCACCATAGCCCGTTGATACGTTGCACCAGCATTCTTCAGTCCGAATGGCATCACCTTGTAATAGAACGTGCCCCAGGGTGTGATGAAGGTTGTCTTCTCCATGTCTTCAGGTGACATTTTGATCTGATTGTATCCTGAAAATCCGTCCATGAAGGAGAATACCGAGAACTGGGCCGTGTTATCCACCAATACATCGATGTGAGGTAATGGGAAGTCATCTTTCGGGCTGGCTCTGTTCAGATCCCGGTAGTCAACACACATTCTTACTTTGCCGTCCTTCTTAGGCACATGTACTATATTAGCAACCCACGGCGGATAGCTAGTCACAGCAAGGAACCCGGCGTCCCACTGCTTTTGTACCTCTTCTTTGATTTTCATTGCCATGTCTGGGCGAGTACGGCGCAGTTTATGTTTAACTGGCGGACAATCTTCTCTTAAAGGCAGCTTGTGCATAACAATGTCGGTGTCCAACCCTGGCATATCTTGATAAGACCAAGCAAACACATCCACATATTCCTGAAGCAGGTCAATCAGTTGTTTCTTCACTGAGTCTTGTAAGCAGACCCCGATTTTAACTTGTTTCACATCTTCATCTGTACCAAGATTGATCGTTTCGACCTCCTTCTGATGAGGAGTGATAACCTTTTCCTCTTGTCTCAACAACTTGGCTAGCTCTTCAGGAAGCTCGTAATCTTCTTCAACCCCTTCATCAGCTTGATTGATTGGATTGTCAAAGTCATACGAAGTCATAGCCGTGCTGTTGTCGGTGCGGTCTGGAAGGCACTCTCTGCAAGGGTTCAGTTTGTTCATTTTAGTGATTGATTTTAATTTTGTTTAGAAAAGTGAAATGAAGTCGTCATTTTGAAAACATTTTCATTTATTTTTGTACAAAAAGAAAAATGGAAAAACAGTGAGCGAAAAAAGAAAAAAGACTCATTTGCAAAAGATGTCTGATTATCATTGATTGATCTATTTGCACAAAATTACAGATGGCCCGATTACAAAATGAGTCTTGTCATCTTGGGCAAGATGCAAGACTTGATGCATGCTTAAAATATACAGGAAATAATAATTACTCTGCAGGAGTAACTCTTATAATTTCCTGGGAAGACCAGTTTGAGATACAGCTCCCCGGGATCCTTGGACGTATCCAACTCTCCAGGTTGCGGTCGCTTTCATCCTCGTCTTCCAAGTTGTTCACGGCATCTGGGGTGAGCATCCCCCCACTGACAAAATTGGGCTTCTTAGCAGCCTCTGTTTGATCTTGTGGAGTTGGTTTGTAACCCAACCCAAATCTATCCTCTTTCTTCTCTACAGGTAGCAACTTGCCCCAGCCTTGGGCAGTCCCTTCTTCAACAACCTTCCGGGCTTGCTGATAAGATGTCATTGAGGTTCCAGGTACAGCGGATGCTTCATTTATGTTCAAGGCCTCAAACCCTTGACTCATAGTTTCGTGGATCTCCCCATCCATCTCGATGTATTTGTATGTGGCCAGATGGCTAACAAAGATATCTTCCTCTCCACAAATAGTAACGACTTGGCCCTCCCACTCGAATTTTAACTTCTGGTGAAGGGTTGACGTCACGGCGCCAGCGGCGTGTATCCATGGTCTACCCAATAGACAGTTGTAGGCAGGCTGTATATCCATCACGAAGAAGGTCGTTTTGAAAGTCTGTGGGCCAATCGTTATAGGCAACTCAATTTCTCCCAGAACTGATCTCTTAGAACCGTCAAAGGCTCTCACTACCAAGTTGCTGGGACGTAATGCCAATCCTTCATACTCCAGCTTCACAAGGGCTTTTTTAGGTAAGACATTGAGGGATGACCCTGTGTCTACCAGTACATGGGAAAGAACTGCACCCTTACACTCCAAGGTAATGTGCAAAGCCTTGTTGTGATTGCGGCCTTCCGTCGTCAAATCAGTGTTGGTAAACCCTAGTCCGTGACTAGCGTTAACATTTCCAACTACAGCCTCTAACTGATTGACGGTAATCTCCTCTGGCACATAAGCTGCGTGCAAGACTTTTAATAGTGCATTCCGATGAGCCTCGGAGCACATTAGCAATGATAAAATGGAGATTTTGGAAGGTGTCTGGTGAAGCTGGTCCACTATCTTGTAATCACTTTTCTTGATGATTCTCATGAATTCATCAACCTCTTGATCAAAAGGGGTTTTCAAAGCTTCTTTAGCAACTTGTTCTTCTTGCACCATGCTCTTCCCTTTTGCTTTGGCAGCAGCTTCTGCTTCAGCAATGGGTCTTGGAATTTGCGGGGCAAAGAGACGTCCGCTTCGAGTGAAGCCTCCGCCTCCTCCCACATTGTCTATTTGTGGTGAAGAAGTTGATGATTCTAAAGTGATTTTTTGTCCTTCGCAGTATAGATCGGAGCCGTAATGCCAAGGGATGGCATTATTGCTTTCGTAAGGAACTGGCCCATGCACTGTGATAGTGACTGGACTGATAGCAGCTGCCGAAGGGACCATGATAGTATGTGGATCATAGTATATTGTAACTGGTGTTCTGTTAGGAGTGGCATTTTGTGAGTTGTAGGCAGAATCATTTGCAGGGTCATAATATATTGTAACCGTTGAGACACTTTCATTATTTGTTGTTGATGTTGTAGGAGGTTCTGAATGAAGGGGTGCTGAAGTTGTAGAAGGGATGTTTGTTGACATTTGGTCTGTTGAAGTGACAGACGAAGCATTTGTTGATGAGATTGAAGAGTTGTTTGGAACAATTGTTGTTGCAGTTGTAGAAGACTCGGGGATTGTTGTTAAGGAGATTACTGGATTTGTTGGTATTGATGTTGTGATTTGAAGCAGGCCACTCTGGATGAGACCATCTATGCCACTTCTCAAGTTATCACACCCATTTACTGAAATGTTGCAATAAGCACATCCTAGCTCACATCCGGGGAACATTTGACATTCAAGGAGTTGAGCTTTAATCTCTACCAGGGGTGTCCGAATCTGCCCCACACTGGTTATCAAGTAAGACGGCTTACCTTCTTCAATAGCATTGATTCTGGGTCCTCCGTGGTTGGGCATAGGGTTCTTACTGACATTTGGTGGGGGTGCAAAGTTTAGAGCTTTGGAATCCACTAGATCCTGTACTTTCATGTGCAAAGCTCTGCACTTCTTTGTACTGTGGCCAGGTGCATTGGAATGAAAAGCACATCTGGCGCTGGCGTCATAATTTCTGGGCAGACTGGCGGGATCTGGAGGTGCTAATGTCCTTAGCTCAACCAGGTTGAGTTTCAGGAGTTGTGGCAATAATGTGGCATAAGGCATAGGGATCGGATCAATCACCCTATTGGCCTGAGATGGTCTCTGTTGAAAAGGTCTTTGTTGATTGTTGTTGCTGGTGCTGTTGTTGTTATAATTTCTCTGAGGTGGATACTGAGCTTGTTGCTGGTAGTGGGATTGTTGATGTGGTTGATATGCTGGTTGTGGATGAATTGGAGAGGGAATGGTGACAGCTGCCACTGACCTATGAACATACTGGGGTCTTCCCCTGCTGGTATGGATAGCATTAGTCTCACCAGTTCTTCTTGGGCCCACAAAAGGCTTTCTTGGGTTGCTGGACGAGCTCGCACCGTTGTCGGAAATCTTACCCATCTTTAGAAGGCTCTCAATTCTTTCCCCAGCTATGACTACATCCGCGAAGCTGGTAGAAGAAAAGGCAGCTAGCCTATCAATGTATGTCCCTTGAAGGGTGTTCATAAACATGTCGGCCATTTCCCTTTCCGACATAGGTGGTTGGACAGCAGCAGCAAGCTGTCTCCACCTCTGGGCGTACTCCCGGAAGCTTTCCCTGGATGATTGAGACATTCCCATCAGGAGGGTCCTGTTGGGAGCCATATCCAAGTTGTACTGGTATTGTCTAATGAAGGCCTCAGCCAGGTCCTTCCAGCATCTGATGGTTGCTCTGGTCAAATGAGAGTACCATTCCCTTGAAGCTCCTGTTAATCTATCTTCAAAATAAAACATCCATAGCTTTTCATCCATGGTATATGCCTTCAGCCTCCCCAGAAAGGATTGCAAGTGGGTTCGCGGACAGGAAGTTCCGTTGTACTTTTCAAAGCACAGAGGTTTAAACTTGTGGGGAATCCTGACCCCGTCCACTAAGCCCATGTCCATGACATCAAAACCCAAGGAGTTTTGAGACTCCAAGGACCTTGATTTTTCAGCAATTTCATCTAGCCTTCTGTCATAGGCTTCATCCCCAGCTCCCATCACAGTGAATTGATCTTCTTGGGGGTCTTCTTGTAGTACTCTGCCTGTAGTAGCATTCCCTTGTACATTAGCAGGGATGTTGATCTCTGGGTGAAGATGAGGGCCATACACAGGTGGGTTGACATGAGGCTGAACCCTCTCATTGTTACTTGTTCCACCAGTCCCTAGATTGGGGTCTTCCTGAGTCTGCCTCTCTACCAATGCTCTTAATCTTTCTTGGCTCTGTGCCAAACCATTCATCACCTCCATAAACTGGGTCATCTGATTCCTCATTTCCAGTCTCTCATTGGCCATTTGAGCCCTGACCTCTGTAAGGTCCTGTTGTACCTGGTCCATCTGTATACCCGGAAGGTTGTGGCGGGTAGGATATCTGTGTGGACGGTTGAGTGGGAACACCCGACGTCGAGCAATAGTTCCTGAACCATAACAGAGTTAGTAACAAAAAACAAAACAAACCTACAAAACAAAACAAAGGTTAGTATGCAATGCAGTATGCTTATTTGTCTCCAAGGTATCCGGCTTGGCACTTGGTTTTGACCTTTCCAGACCCCTGAGGAAGATGCTTTTGTTGTTGCTTGAAAGAACTTAGATAAAACAAACCAATACATATATTACAAAAAGTGAATGATACATAGTTTGTTTTTTACAATTCATGCCCTCTAAGGGGTCAAAATACAACATAAAAGGAAAAGTACAATGAAAAGAAAGCAACAACAAGCAAAAGTCAGACACCAAGACCAAACTCATCCTCCTGAACTTCCTTTAGAAGTGCTTCAGTCACAGGATCAGCTGGACGCTCTGTGAGGTTCCTGATAAGAAGATTCCTGGTGGCAACAGCTGCAGTTAGCTTCTTGTGTCGACTCTGGTCCTTTGACCTCTTCACACCAGCCCTAATCTTCAACTCTGAGATCTCCCTCTGGGCTGCTAGCAGGGCTTCTTGTTGCTCCTTTGCACTAGCCTCCAACTGCTCAATCTTGTCCTGAGTCCTCTTATCTTCCTGAGTACGAGCTTCGGTGATCCTGACCCACCTAGCTTGACTTTCTTTCAGATACAAATCAGTCCTGGCCTTTTGGAACTGAGCCTCCTTGCAGGCATTCTTCAAGATCTGCTCTTCAGCCCTTGACTTCTTGATGTAGTCTTCTGACTTCTCAATCCTGGCTAGATGCTCCACTTTTAGCTTTTCTAGCCTTTCAATGTCCAGCCGACCATCACTCCTCTCCCAGAGGGTCTTCTGTAGAGCCTGAGTCAGATTCTCATTCCTCTCTTTTAATTTCTCAAACTACTCTAAGCTGACAGTGGCAGGAGGTGGTGCTGTGGATGGTCCAGGTGCATCCTCAATGGTAAAGGGCATTCCAGAAATTTGAGCCCTGGCATGAGACCACTCATAGTACTGAGCTGAGGCCATATTGTTGCATCTCCCAAGAATGGCCATCCCTTTGGTCTGGACATTGTCCCAAGCCCAGGATGCTTGCCTGACAATAGCTAGATTAGGCTTAATCTCACAATAAAGGGTTTCAGCCAAGTCTTGTGCTCTAGGAGGGTGGACCAATGCATAGCCCAGTTGTCTTTTGAATAACAGAGGGTTGTAGTTGATGCAACCCTTTACTCCTATCAGGAGTACATTGGGGAACTGCCCACAACTAATAATGATGTCCCTGCCCTTGGTGCTCTGAGTGCACCACCTGATGTCATCTGAGGTCAAAGCAATGAGTCTTCTAGCCCAATTCTTTTGCTGGTGAGGATTCAAGAATGCATCAGTCTTGGGCAAGTGTTTGAGCAGCCAGGTATGGAACAGGGGAGCACAACATCTCACCAATCTTCCTCTTTGCTTTTCATTCCTTTGGTGAATAGAGTAGTAGAAATCTCCCAGTAAGGTGGGCATTGGGTTCCTCAGAATGAAAAGGTGAATGGCATTCTTGCTAATAAACTTAGGCTCATCTGCAAATAATATAACCCCATATATGCTGAGGGCTAATAATGCACAGACTGCCTTCCATTCTCCCAAGGAGGCCTTCAGGATGGCCTGAGAAGTCAAGAAATCCAAATGTAGACCAGAGATTCCAGCCTTGGTAGTCATGTTCTGTCCAATCAGAGAGGGTTCCAGATACAATGCCTTTGCCACTTCTTCATTACTGGGAAAAGTCATCTCAGGGTTGAAGGGGACACCACCCCTGACAGGTACACCAATCAGTGATGAATACTCTTCCAACAAGGGTCCCAACTGGAAATCCTGGAAGGTGAAGCATCTCAAAGGAGGATCATAGAACTGCAGGCAAGTATGAATCAAGCTCCTCTGGGAAGGGTCCAAATCCATAACCACATCAAGGATGCCTCCATAATGTTCTCTGAATAGTGGTATATGGTCTGGAGTAATCAGGGCCTGGACCTTCCTGATGCCAGCTAGCTCAGGCTCAAAGAAATGGTAGGAGATGTTGCTCTTCTTGGGTGCCATGTTGCTGAAGAAGAGCTGAAAATAACTGCTGATGAAGACTGATGCTGGTGATGAGCCACTGACAGGCTGAGACTGGTGATGACAGTAGCTGAAGCAGGCAACTGGTGAGAATGGCTGTAGCAGATAGCTGGTGAATAGGGGTCTAATCAGATAAAGGGGTCAAAACCAAGCCAAAATATGTGATGTGGATACCCTGAAAAAACAAATAAGCAAATGTTAAATGATGCAATGATGATGTATGCAAATGATATGCAAGGGTTTGTGATCAAGCTGGATCTGATTGCTGCTTTGATATAAGGGTCCATGTATGTTTGAGAAGTCCAGATGGAGGTTTAAAAGTCCAGTAACCAAGGTGGGGGACTCAAATAAAGAGTCACATGTCCAGGGTTAAAATCACAAGAACTGTCCCAAAATGGAGTACTCTTAATCAAAACAAAGTAACAGGGTATGCTGAGGTCAAGGGTACCTGCAAACCTGTAAACAGCCCAACCCCCTCACAGGTGGTGTTCTAAAACAAGGATCCTCAGACTTGGATCAGCTATGAGAAGTGTAAACACTTCCAACCCGGAGGTACAGTGTTTACAATAACCATAAAAGATCCTCCTCTAATTCACCTCAGTTTCTGAAGGTCAAAATAAAGGTCATCCAGACTTAGCAGGCTTCCCAGATAGCCCTAGCACTACAGGAAATCTGTAGCACAGAGTTCTCAAGAAGAAACCCATATATGAACCGTGTTTCATATTCCCGCACCAGACTGAAATGGAATGGGAAAGAACATGAACCACTCTAGCCTAGGTGTCACTCAGGTCCCAGGTATAGGACCTCAACTCTCAATAGGACCCCACCCACCAAACCAACAAAACCAGATCCAGCCAACAGTATGACAGTATGATGTATATAAAGCTATAAAGAAAGCAATAAAATAACTGTACATAAAGCAATAAACAAAACAAATATACAAACACAGATAGCACATAACACCCCAGTAAACACAAATCAAACAAGCGCTAGGAGGAACCCACAAAAAGAACCAGAAGCCCTGGTTACAGTATAAGATTCCCCAGCAGAGTCGCCAAGCTGTCGCTCCCAAAAGATGACACATAAGGCCAAGAGGGGTACAGACGCGAACGGTCGGCGAAAGGAGAATGAGAATACACAGGAGTGAACTCAAGAAAAGAAAGAGTCGCCAGCTAGGCATTTTTATCCCGAAGGAAAGGTAATGCTGCATAGACCTAGAAAGATATGGATAAGACGGTTGCGAACCAGAGAGACTGAGAAAGGGGGTTGGTTACAACCTGGGAAGGTATTAGCACCCAGATTGTCCGCCGTACTCGACGGGATCCACGCTTAAAAGATTTGTGTTTTAAAGGGGTAGTGTCAGTGCAGACTGTGTATCAAAGAGCTGGAAGAGGATGTACAGGTGTCCGTGTAAAAGGAGTGAAGTGTATAAGTGAAATATATACAGTGTCAGTGTAAGGACAAGAGTGAAATGCTCATGATAATGAGGCTAAGAATAATGCTGGAAGGAGGGGGAATATACAGAGACTTTTGTTCGATAACTGTTAAGTTATGCCTACGTATCCTCTCGTGCAATGAGGAAGTCAGAACACCGTAGTTCGACCCAAAGAGACTGAAAGATGAATTGACTTGTGAACTGCTTGCTTGCCTATGCTCAAGTGTATGACCTGTCTGGCTCAGGTGCAAACTGTCTTGCATTAGACGGAAGAAGCGAGTTCTCGTTTATGAGTGAATCAGATGAGAAAAGAATCCCGGAGGAGACGATTATTGTTTGTTTTTGAGTTTTCAGTCTTTTATTGCTTTTGAGAATTTGTCATAAGTTAATGAGCTTAAGCCTAAACCAGTGGATTTAGTAAACTCATCACATCTTCCCTCTAATTAGGGGTAATGAGAATACCTTAAGTGTGAAGTCAGCTTCTCACACTTAATCACCTTTGGTGTAGGATTAAGATCATTAACCTACTTGTGATTATTTAGATGTTTTTGTTGTTTTTGTTTAGTGTTGAGTAATGAGATTAAGCCATAATCAGGGATTAAACAGACTCATTACACCATCCTAATAGAAGGATAATAGATGGGAATGTTTAAGCTGAGGAAAGCTCCTCAACTTAATCCATGATTAGGGATTAAACTCATGACAAAACAAAACCTTTATTAAGTGGATTTTAGTTAATGATAAGATGAAGAAGTGATTTTTATGGTTTGTAAGACAAACTTGAGGAGGACTTGTCCATTAACACTAGGGTTAGTCCTTCTTAACCAATTAAGGAAGAATTAGAACCCTAATGCAAGGCCCAAGTTACAAGCTTGATGTCTTGATGATTATTAAGTGGATTAATTAAAGGAGTTAAACACATTAAGGGTTTAACACTTAGGATTAAAGTTATACACTCCATCCTAATAGAAGGATGCAGGCATAAGCTTAATCACAAAGCCTTAAAGCCTTTAGGGTTTAGTCCCTGATTATGAGGTGAGAAGAGAAGACTCAATGAGACGCAAAGGTAAAATATAAATGGGGAACTAATCAAAACCTTAATTATTGTCATGCATGGTTGTTCCTAAGGTTTGTGAGGTTTTCAGGAGAAATCTTCAGAGGAACCACCAGGAAGCAGATGAAAGGAGCAAAGAGAAGCAAAGTAACTTGCTTCATTTAAGAAGACAAGTCACTTGAGGAAAGAAAGTAAGAAGAAGAAGAATGAGCAAGCTCAATCTCAAACACAAGTCAAAATGCAGCAATGATGCATAAGAGAGATGAAAAGAAATTGTGAGAAGTGAAGGCAAATTCACTTCTCAAAGTGACTTACCACCTGAAAAGTTAGTGAAAGAAATGCAATGCAATGCAAAATGAAATGAAATGGCATGATGCAAACCAAAATCAGAAGCATGTGTGTGATGATAATGATGCTATGAGATGATGCAAACATGAAACAAGGCATGGGGATGATCATATGAACATATGAGTGCAAATGAAGCATGCTTAGAACCATGAACATACATGAAAAGTTATGGAATGCAAATGACATACAACATGGCAAATGAAATATGCAATGATCAAACATGCTTCTAACATGTCCTAAGATGTCTAATGAATCAAATGGATGCATAGAATGTCATGGCAAGTCATGGTATGCAAGCAAATGCAAGATGAAGGCAAAAGGAAGCCCAAATTAGGGTTTATGATCAATGCACAAAACAAAAACAAAAACCAGAAGAAAACATCAAGCTAAAAAATTGAAAATGCATCCAAGGGAACCCTAAACCTATACAAATTCACTGCCCAAAGGAGGGGTTCTAACTCTTAACCTAATGAGGGTTATGAATTTCTTAAGAATGCTAGGGTTTTAAGGTACCTTGTCAAGAAAAATGCTAAACAAATTGAAAATGCAAGATCAAATCATGCCAATTTAATCCTACAAACTACAAGATATGCAAGATGTAATGCAAAAAGAATCAAAGTCCAACTCTTAAAGACTAGGCAGAAATGGATTTTCAAAGATTGGATCAAAATAATGCCTTGAAATGAAAGTAATTCCATGAAAAATTGTCAAAAGACATCAAGATCAAAAAAGAAATTTGGTTTGAGGGTTGGACAATGTTTCTAAATGATTTTAAAGGTTTCATGAATTTTTTGGTGATTTTTAAATACTTAAAAGTATTTTTAATTAATTAATTCTCATTAATTAATTAAAAATAATCTTTTAAATGATTTAAAAATATTTTTTAATGCAAAAAATAAAAATAAAAATGTTTTTGGTTTCTGAAAATTAATAAAAGATTGTATAAAAATTTTCAGAATTTTTAAAGATGTTTTACTATTTTTAATAAAATGAAGAAAACAAATGCAATTAAATGAAATAAAAATGAAATAAAATGAGAAGTATGCTGATCCAGTGGCCAGGATTCAAATGATACGCGCGGGAGTTGACTGGCGCCAGATCTAAAGGCTGGAATTCAAACTGGCTGGATTTAAATTAATCTTAATTAATTAAATTAATAAAACAGAATTAGGGTTAAGTGTGAAATCTGGACCACTCGTTCGCGCGCCAGTCAAACAAAGTCAGCCTATCCTACGTACCAAATTCAAACTGCATTTAATTACATGGATTAGCCCTAATCACTTTCAGGTGGCCGGAGAAGACTTCCGGTCGTCTTCTCCGGCAAGACCCTCACCTGAAAGTTGCTAAAATCCTCAAAACTCCATGAAAATGAAAACTAAAGGCCCATAAATCATCCCCATTCGAAACTAAATCAAAACCCCCAAACAAACATCATTTTTCATTCATCAATCATGTGAATCGAAGCAAAACATGTTTAGGTCAGAAAAGTTTCAGAACAAGATTAAATGCTTATTTCTCAACCATTTCAAAAAGTAATAACATCAGAGTGATCAGCAAAGCATGAGGAACAAATTAGAAACTTAAAAACTCATTTTTGGAAAAAAAGTTCTTAATATACCTGAGCTTTGAGCTTTCTCAGTTTGCAACTTTCTGACCCTCTTTCTTTATGCAAACCACTCCTCTTAGGCCCCTGATGAAGTCTTGATATTTGGAAAAAGTTTATGATGGCTGGTTTTTGAAATGGCAGAAGTTCTGTTCAGGGGGGGGGGGTGATCGTGTTTCTGATTCAGGGAGTTTCAGGCAATGGTGATGGGTGGTTTTTGATCAGTGAGGTGTGCTGAGTTTGATTGTGAAGTTTGTTTGTGTGTTTGAGGTTTGTGCTGAGTGTTTCGAATGAAAATGCAAGTTGGAGCAAAAATGATAACTATGGCTTATGGGCAAGATCAGAATGAGTAGTCTTATGTGTTAGGCTGGGTTTTGTCCATGTATCAAAAGGGGATAGGTCAGAAAGTTGTTGGTGGCCTATGGTGATTGGTATGGGTCTTTGGCCAAAATGTCAACTTGATGTGTACTTGAGGTATGGGCTATGGCACAACTTGCTTTTTGGCTTGCTTTTGCTCAGCTTGAATCAAGGAATGTTATGAAAAAGGTTTAGAGGCAATGCAGCAAGTGGTTTGTAACTTGTGATAGGTTTTGCAAGTTGGTTCAAGTTTGGTTTCTTTGAAATTTCTTGAGTTTCAAGGCATCAAAGTGCAAAGTTCTTTGGCCCATTCTGAATTTTAGAGGTCATATGATCATGTTGTGAAGAAATGATACACATTTGAGGCCTTTAGAACACTTGAACAAACCATTTTGCAAAATGTCTCTTTGGTAGAAAACTTCAAATTTTGTGATTTTAGCCAACTTTGACAAGCCATAACTTTTGATCCAAAATGAATTAGGTCATGTTCTTGTAATTTTTGAAAAGGGAATGATCCATTCTACAACTTTCATGACCAAAGTTTTTCCATTTGAAGCATTTTTGAATCAAAAAGTAAAGGTTGAAAAAGTTTCCCAAAATGGCAATTTCATTAAAAGTCAAACTTTCCCAAAAAGTCAACTTTGCAAATGACTTGAAATTCTTCAATTTTGTGAACTTCCAACATCTTCCATGATCAAATAAAGATCATACACAATCAAAATGATGAAGAACACCTTTTGGTTGGGTCACTGGGGGCCTCAGATGCCCTGATTTTGCACTGACTTGCTTGAAAAGTCAACTCTTGATCAGATGACTTCCCCATGGAATTTCTTCATGAAAATTGATATGCATTCTCCCTATACCATATAGAGACCAATAGAAACAATAATGACCAAAAAATTTGGAGTTATGGCTTCTGAAACCAAAACCCTAATTCTAGGTCATCTGTGCAGTCAAACCTGGCTCTGCTTCCATACCATTCTCAGTTCTTGTGATTCTTTGACATTCTTGACTTTGAGAGGATATAATATGATGCTTGAACATACATGGACCCCTTTGAAGTGATTAATGACCTTTGGAGTGGCTCAAGAAGCTCTTGGATTGCTCAGATCACAAATCCTAGATGCAGATGACTTAGAACCAGTGCAATGAAGCAAAAATGTGATATGAGATGATATGATTGAGCTCATGCACATGAAATGATCACAAGCCATGGTGTGAATGGGTGAGGGCAAATTTGGGGTGTTTACAAAAGGTATATAATTTTTTTAATTAAAATATAGGTATACATTAGAGAGGGCTTTTAAAAGCATTGTTTAAAGGGGGACAAAAGAAAACGTTTTTTCCTCAAAAAGCGCTCTTTAAAGGTATATAAAAAAAATCATTGAAATTTTATACGTATACATTCGACATCGCTTCTAAAAGCGTTGTCTAAAGGCCAACTTTAGAGAACGTTTTTAAGGAAATAGCGCTGCTAAAGGCCTACTTTAGAAAGTGCTTTTAAAGGTAAAGTGATTTCTAAAGTAGGCCTTTAGTAGCACTTTTTCCTAAAAAAACGGTGTTTTTTACCTACAACAGCGCCACCTTAGATAGCACTTTAAGCGTTGTTAAAAGCCAAAAAAAGTGTTGTCGTAGCCCTTGTTTGGCATAGTGATTATTGTTTAAATTTGTAGACGATGAGACAACGCGGGACTTACGAGTGTGGGTATTATGTCATGAAACACATGTTAAACATTGTCTTTGTTGACATTTTTGAATCATGGCATAAGGTATATACGTCATAAAATATTTACATATATTAATGGTAAAATAGCACTAGAGGTCCTTTAAGTTATTTTATAGTACCAAATAAGTCATTAAGTTTTTTTTTTTGTAACGATCAGGTCCTTTAAGTTATTTTAAATTAATAAGTTAGTTCCTTAATTTTGTTTTGTAACGATTTGATCCTCTTTTTAAAAATCTCCATAATAATAAATTGCAAACTCATATACCATTTGAACTGGTTTTTCGCGCTGATCACGAATATGTAAGTAGTTTTGCGTTTGATTGTGTATTTTGGTCGGATTGACGATTTTTCATTATGCATTTCGTCCATTTTTACCTTATTCTCATGAACCGGTAACTTGTTTGATAAATTTGATTGCATATTCGTAATCAACGCGAAAAACCAGTTCAAATGGTATATGAGTTTGTAACAGAGATTTAAAAAAAAAGACCAAATCGTTACAAAACAAACGTAAGGGACTAACTTATTAATTTAAAATAACTTAAAGGACCTAATCATTACAAAAAAAAAACTTAAAGGACCTAAGTGGTACTATTAAAAAACTTAAAAGATTAAAACATGTATTTTGCCTATATTAATATATTAGTTGACTATTGAATTATTATCATGCATGATATTCAATTTTTTTTTCTTTTTCTTATGTAGATGTTTAACCACGAAACCTCATTCCACGTTGAGGACTTTGTAGATCTTCGTAAACGGACGTATATCCACAACGCGCTTAAGGGTCCTTCTATTTGATTTATTACTTAGCAACATTCCTCAATATATTTTTTTCTCTTTCTTATGTATTGATGATGTGAATATTACTTTTGACTTACATGTATATATTGTGTTTGATGTAAATAATAATTTTGGTTTTCGATGCACAATGTGAGTTGTTTTTAATGTTCTTTATGCATGGTTAACAAAAATACAAGTTGTGGTAAATTTTCTGATATGAATATAATATTTACAGGATAGAATATGAGAAGAATTTGAAAAAAAGAGAATTTTTATATTTAAAATAGAGGCAGCTCTGACAGTGGTTATAAAACTTAACTGTGGTTGTATATTGAACGCTGACCAGAATAATATAAATAATAAAATATTGATGTTGAGAATCAAACACGATTATCTTTAGTTCTATCACAACGGTTGTGTAAACTAACTGTGGTTATATATATATCTTTTTCAACCGTTCGTAAATGTCTTTCCGTAGTAAGTGAACATAAAATAAAAAGAAATATATATCGGATTACTTGTAGGTGAATAATCCTATGAACAAAATTGACATAAACCAAATACTTATAACTAAGTTATTGGGTGATAACCATTAATACCTGATAACGTTGCTACTAGTTATTCGTTATACAAAGATATATACCCGAATATTTGATAGGAAGTTATCTAATGAAGATCAATGCACACCAAATAACTTGATTGAAAGTAATCAATGAAGTGAAAATACTTATCAAAAAACTTGGAAGTAAAATAATCCGATAAACTTATGTAGAGGTGTATGAAATTCGGAAAAATTATATGTAAAAGTAATAATTAAATTATAAATAACTTGATTTGTAAAAAAAGAAAAAGGATAAAGTAAGTTTTATTTTTAAAAAAGGGTGAAGAAATTAGTGTGGGGGTACAAAGTAATGTTTTCTCCATTGCATTGCTTTATTTAGATCTATCAGGCTTCAGGCCCAATATCAATTACAGAGAAAAAAAGCCATTTTACTATTAATTAATAACTTAATAAAATTTCAGTGATTTGTATCCAAAAAAATATATTCAGTGATTGATTAGTCATTCGGATTAATATCTGAAACTCTGAATCACTTGTAAACTTAACTCTTTTCTCAAATTATTTTGGTAACTCCAAAAGACTAGCAAACCCCGAGAATATAATTCTAATATTTTTGACCATTTGCTTCTCATTAGGATTTTTACTTTATACATCTTTTGTAATTTGTGATAGGATTTTTAGTTTATACATCTTTTGCAATTTGTGATAATAACAAACAGAGAGATAATCATATTTATAATTGTTAAAATTTTAATGGGCCATAGATATAACCCAATAACAAAATGACAATAACAAAATGTGTTTTTTTCTTCTCATTTCCCTCTTGAGATTTTAACACATATATTACAACAAAAATGTTATGAAGGGTTTTGCTCAAGTTTATTCTATTCATAATGATATTAATTCCTTAAACATCCATGACATAAATTTAGCAAGAGAAATTTAGAGTTAAGTGGTTCAAGATAAATGACATTAATATTAGTTACTTTCGTAGGCTCACTAAGATCAAACAAGTTTCCAATTATAAATTTAAAATCAAAATAGGGGATGATTATCTTGATAATTATCATGACAGAAAGATTCCTTTTTTTTTTTATAAGCAATGGAATTCAATAAAGGGAGAAAAGGGGATTCTCCTGCCCAAAAATACAAGGTAACCTCCAAAAAACTATAAAAGAATCCATCAGAAATTTGGTCCAATTGTAAAGACTACAAGTCCTACGGGATTTCTTAATCGCTAGCCACCGCCAAGATAACAAAACCACTCTATGAAACATAACCTCAATATTACAAAAATCACCCATGAATATAATGATATTCCTAGTGTACCAAAGAACCCAACACGTGATGAACCAAATAGAGCAAATAAAGTGATCCTTACACCTCCCTTTCAACTTCAACCTCCACATCTAAACATGCTCACAACAATTACCCCCGTCAAAACTCGTCACACCAACCCAATTAAACATTTTAAGCCAAAGAAGTCGGGTTTTAGAGCAAGAAACGAAAACATGAGAATTGTCCTCATCAAACATAAAACAGAAGACACAAACCTTATCGTGGATAGACTTTACGATACCTCTAGCCGCTAAGTTTAAACGCATTGGAAGTCTATTAAGCACATTCCTCCAAGCGAAAATCTGGAATTTTTACGGAATTTGGAGTTCGACAACAAATCAAGAACTATCATCTCCGAGGCAGCAAGATGGTGGGTAAGAATAAAACCCAACACAACATTATACATGGATTTAACGGAGAAACCACAACACGCATCAGGAAGCCACCTCCAAGAATCACGAGTCTGCACCGAAGTCCTCACACCATGCAACAAAAGAACCAACGAATGCGAGTCACTATCGAAAGAATCAAACAAAGCATAATCATGGAACATAAACAGACAACACCAGACTCCTTGTAACACCCCATTTCTACCCAAATTTATAATTTAAATCAGAGTTATAAAAATTCATCCACAAACATGGGATATTACATTTTCAACTTTAAAATCAAATAACAAGGCTTCATTAATAATCATGCTTCACAAACTACACAACGGATTTCAACAAAAATGTTTCAACTTTAAAACAACTTCAATAAATTCAACATTAAATACATCAACAAAGTTTTCAACATAAATCAACTAAAATAATCTTCAACTAAATAGAAATCCAACACAAAATAAAACATGTGTTCATCCCCCCGAAGTGCTACGTATCAGAGCGACAAACACCGACTTGAAACGACTAGGTACTCGAATCTTAGTTACCTGCACATTACCAACAGAGGGAAACAATCAAACAGAAGGGGTGAGATATCAAATAACATAAACAGGGTTATGATAATCAATATGTAAGAAAGAAAATCATATAATCACACCACTTCACACAACAAGCAACATCAACGTATAACTTACATCCAACAACTGATATCATTATAAACAAAATGCAACTCGAATGCGACTCAACTTATATATGCATGTGGTACCATTTGGAGTAAACTCCCAACTTGAGACATTGCTAGTTTATCGAGGCATCAACAACTTATTTGTCAATCCAGGCCAACTTGAATCGAGCATTCGCTCCAACTTGAAAATATGCAAATGTATGCATTTAATAATGGCATACAACAACAACAACGGCATAATCAACAACTTAGCAACATGACAACTTAACAACTCAGCAACATGAATCAACATTGGTCATATGACCTGCAACTTAATAATCTTCCCCAAGATCGTGACAACACGACTTATAGCAACTTCAACGTGAAAAATGACAAATTTCGGCTTAAACGATTAGATTACTAAATTAATTATTTTTAAATCTTCAAATCAACTATAATCTGTTAGACGCTGTGGCGAGTGATCTAGAGGGGGGGGGGGGTGAATGGATCACACCCTTGTTTTCACGGATTTAAAACTTTTTCAGAGTTTTCAAAGTATTATGGAAGCAAAGGTCCCAAATAGAGCAAGCGTCTATTCTGAACCGGCCACTAGAAGACCAGACAAGCGATAACGTGCTGGATTTAACGATTGCTACGATAAAGAATAAACCACACAATATGAAAGCAGTTGAATGCACCTATCACTAAATCAATTTTCAATGAATCGTAACACAAATATAATACGAAAGTAAAGATAGAGAGAAGAAACAATACGCCGAGATTTGGTAAGGAAGTTCCCCACGGTCGTCCTCGCGTGTGGGTACGTCTCCCTCTCAATTTCAAATCGAAATTGAGAAATCTTATATCAAAGTTGCTGTATCCGTTGATTACAAGGTTTGAATACAAAATCCAGAATTCTAAACTCCTAGAATTTCCTATTGTATCAACCTCCACTCGATTTGAGCCCAATCGAGATTTCTCGCAAGCTTCACAATCAAACCACCGGTTCCACGACCTATTTGTAGAATCCACTGATTCTCAAAACTCTCGCTGCGGCTGAATTTGACTTGTAAACTTGACTCACAAAACCCTCAAGAACACGTCCGTTCTTGAAGGAAAACCCAGCTGGTTTTTCCCTTGAAATCTCCTATCAATCTTCAAATCAGCTAGATCTACGATCATACCACTGAACTTTTATCTCTAAAGTCTTCAATTCACAGGACAGCAACCACTCTTGTTGATGTTCTTGAATATGAACTTTGAGAAGATAATGAAGATATCTTGATTCTAGATTTCAAGCTTGCTCCACAAAGTTGAAGTTCCAACACACCACAAACCCTATCTTGATGTGTTCTTCAATGTTCAATCACTACTGAAAATTCGTATGCACAATTTCTGTAATCTGTGATCTGTGTCCAAAATGAAAAACAAATGCATATATATATGCTGCAGAAACTGTTAGTCAAAAATAACAGAACAATGAATCGATCCCAGTCAACATGAATCGATTCATACTGATTGGTTTTTAGAAAAACAGAGTTTATTAAATTGGATGAATCGATACATAGCAAGATGAATCGATTCATTATGCGAAAACCAGAATTCACCTAACAGCGTGAATCGATTCAAGACATAATGAATCGATTCATTATGCGAATTTTTCAGCAAAATGCCTAATCAATGAACACCAGAATTTACACTACAACATGAATCGATTCAAGCCATAATGAATCGATTCATTATGCGTATTTTTCAGCATATTTACAAACAAGGAAGATCAAAAGAACTAAAGTGATAAAACATATGACATATCATAGAATCAATCATAAACCACTTTAAAATTCATAATCGATCAAAAACTAAGAGGCTCACAAACTCCCCCTTTTTGATGATGACAAATTTTGAAGTGTAGAGAGAGAGAGAACTCCCCCTGAGTTTGTGCTCATATTGTTGTCACACTTTTTCTCCCCCTTTTGTCAACAGCAAGAAAGGATTATAGAGGATGGATTAAAGAGAAACAGAAAAACTAAGATATAAAAAAAATCACTCACAAAGAATGAATAAGAAGGCGTAAACAAGTGAAACAAAAGCACATATCATAATCAAGCAGAAAAAAAATACGAATTACAAAGCCAAACCGACACAAATTGTTCAAACGAAAGATGCAAACTATGTCTTAAGCAATACACAAATATGAAATGCAAAATGAAATGCTTCAATGAGGGGTATGGCCACCACATGACTCCGCATCATCACGGTCAGGATCACGGAAACTTGGAGGAGGTGGTGGAGGAGGCATCTCATCTGGATTCTGCCCCATAAACGCATAGCGCCGAAAACGCCTCTGGACTTCGGTACTTTGAAACCTTTCCATGATACCCGGGTGAGAACGACAGTCATCCATAAAGCCGGACATCTCATTATAAAACACTTGATGCCACTTAACGAGCTCCGTATGCCAGGAATGTTGATTGTGGTACATACGAGTATGTTCGTCATGCCATTCACGATGCTCCTTATGCCATTCAGATTGTTGGACATGCCAAGAACGAGCTTCCTCATGCCGAGCATTGTTTGCCACTTCCATCTGTGCAAACATATCAGTGAGATAAGCTGGAGCAGCAGTGGATGAAGTCGGTGCAGCCGACGAAGGAGCAGGATCATAATTAGTGGGAGACCACCTTTGTGGTATCCACTCACCCCAACCGGTGTTTGCCGACGCATCGGCAGCAGGGATTTCAGCTTCTTCCATATCTTCATCTCTCATTTCTTCTACATATATGTGTTCATCCGGGTTATCAAAGTTGTAGATGCGAGTACGTGTGCTACGTTCAAAGAAGTAGTAACACCTACGCTCGATGTCCCATCGATACCCCATGTGAGAAAGTGTAGCATGGTTGAATTCCTGCACACTTGAAACTGGTAGAAGAGGCACAGGAGGAAATGTAATTTTCCAAAATTTCATAATCCTCATGATTTGAGAAGCATAAGCCAGAGATATGTTCTTGGAGCTGTTTCGTGTCAGGAAGATTCGTTTGACAAAGTAATTTGCCCAATTCAGTGGAATCTTATTCATGAAAATGTATAGGAGATGAATATCCGGCTTGTCCAGACGAGAGTGACCACCGGACCTTGGACGCAATATGTGCGAAAGAATCCAATGCAGGATCCGTGGGACACTTTTGATCATCCCTGATGTTAGTTGCTCATCATCAGCAAGGGGTCTATCCAACTTAGAAATGGATGCACAAAATGGCTTCAATTTAAAATCTGTTTCGAAATTCTGGTCATGCCACATCTGTAAATCGTCCAACTCAGATGGCATACCAAACACAGTAGCCCAGTCAGAAGCATCAAAACGATATGTTCTTGTTCCAATCAAGCATTTAAACATATATCCCCTTGCAGTTTTTACGCCAGCATAAAATGCACGTATGAAATCCTCATGATATTCATCTTTGACATATAAAAAGAAACCAAAGTTTTGTGCATCAACCAATCCAGCAACTTCTTCTAATCCTAGAGTACGTGCATCACTAGGATCAAACATATGAGGTTTCATAACTAACCTTGATTTGAAGGAAGTTTCAAACTCTTCAATGACAGCCGGATGAAGGAGAGCAGCCCCAGATGGAGGGATTTCTGGAACAGGAGGAGCTTGAGAAGAAGACCCAATATGTTCTTTTCCTTTTCTCTTGATTCTTTCTCTTGGTACCATTACTCTTGGAGGCATTGTGAAGGTTTTAGGGTTTGAGAGAAGAAGAGGGGTTTTTAGGGTTATGATGCAAATGATGTAACTGATGTAATGAGATAATGAGAGATATAATGGAGATAATGGGATATTGAAACAGTTACAAATGTAATGGGGAATGCTGATGTGTCGATTCATTAAAGAAAAAACTGAAATTTCGTCAGTATGGATCGATTCATTTATGTATGTATCGATTCATTATTCGAAAAATTTTAAGAGGTAACTGCTATGCATCGATTCATGAAAGTATGTGTCGATACATACTGTAACTGTCCAAAAAAAATTTGTCAAAATTAATCCATGAATCGATTCAAGCTAGTTGGGATCGGTTCATGTTGCGAATTTTTGTTTTGTAAATGAGAAGGGATCGATCCAAGTGAGCATGAATCGATGCATGCTGTAACTGAATTTTAAAAAATCTGTAAAATTAAATCATGAATCGATTCATAAGTGTAGGGATCGATTCATATTTCGAAATTTTGAATATTTCAGTGATTTTTCAAGAATTGACACACTTGTTATGCAGAAATACACTTATGCAGAAGCAAAAACACTCATTATGCATTTAATTGAAATACAATAAGGTATGCAAACTGAAGAATCCCAAATATTCAAGTTCAAACAGTCATATGAACAGAAATTTACATAAACCAATGATCATTAATCAAAAACATACATTGATCATATATCTTTATCAAGGAGAAGAGAGGAAACGATATTACCTCTATCATAGTACTCTTGTAAGACACTATAGGCTACACACAAAACTTAACAAATATGATGAGATAAATAGAAGTAGTGTCAATCAAGCTTAAGACAACAAAGTGGAGAGATCAAGAATTCCCAACTCGCGACGAATGTTGAAAAACGGTTCAGTTGCCAAAGGTTTAGTGAAAATGTCAGCAAGCTGATATTTAGAATCAACATGTTCAAAAATGACATCCCCTTTTTCAACATGATCACGAAGAAAGTGATGTCGAATCTCAATATGTTTGGTGCGCGAGTGTAAAACAGGATTCTTAGTGAGGTTAATGGCACTAGTGTTGTCACATTTAATTGGTATACGTTTAAGTTCAATATCAAAGTCCTGTAGTTGCTGTCTTAGCCACAGAATTTGAGCACAACAGCTACCGGCTGCGACATACTCAGCTTGTGCAGTAGACAAAGCTACGGATACTTGCTTTTTACTATGCCAACTTATTAAAGAATTTGAAAATAGATGACAAGTGCCACTAGTGCTTTTCCTATCTGATTTGCAGCCAGCAAAATCATAATCAGAAAAACCTATTAAACTACAATCACCTCCTTTGGAATACCAAAGCCCATATTTAGATGTTCCATTGAGGTACCTAAATATACGCTTGACTGATTTTAGGTGAGATTCCTTAGGATTTGATTGATATCTTGCACACATACACACACTAAACATAATGTCTGGTCTAGACGCAGTAAGATACAAAAGAGATCCGATCATACCTCGATACCTTTTGACATCAACACACTTACCATGTTCATCTTTATCCAAGTTTCCATTGGTAGGCATAGGAGTGTCAATTGATTTAGAATCATTCATTCCAAATCGTTTGAGCAGCTCTCTACAATATTTTGTTTGACATACAGCTGTACCTTCATCAAGTTTCTTTATTTGGAGGCCTAAGAAGTAATTCAACTCTCCCATGAGACTCATCTCAAACTCTCCCTGCATAACTTTAGAAAATTCCTCGACCAAGTGTATGTTAGTTGATCCAAATATGATATCGTCTACATAAATTTGAACTAAAAGAATGTGTTTTCCTTTGTGTTTAATGAAGAGTGTATTATCCACTTTACCTCTAGAATATCCATGATCAAGTAAAAATTTACTAAGTCTTTCGTACCACACACGAGGTGCTTGCTTAAGACCATATAAAGCACGTTTTAACTTGTAGACATGATCTAGATATTCAGAATTTTCAAAACCAGGAGGTTGTGAAACATATACCTCTTCATTTATAACACCATTTAAGAATGCACTCTTTACGTCCATTTGGTAAAGCTTAAAATTCATGGAACACACATAGGCAAGCAAAAGACGTATAGCTTCAAGGCGAGCAACAGGAGCATAAGTCTCCTCATAATCTATGCCCTCCTCTTGGTTATATCCTTGTGCTACCAAGCGTGCCTTATTTCTAGTTATCACCCCGCTTTCGTCTAGTTTATTTCTAAAAACCCATTTGGTGCCTATGATATGATGATCTCGCGGACGCGGGACAAGTTCCCAAACGTCATTTCTCTTAAATTGATTTAGCTCTTCTTGCATGGCCATTAGCCAAAATTCATCAATCAAGGCCTCTTTGGCATTTTTAGGTTCTACTTGTGATACAAAAGCAAAGTGAGAACAAAAATTACTTATCTTAGAACGAGTCAAGACTCCTTTTGAAATGTCTCCCAATATATTGTCTATGGGATGGTCTTTAGAGGATTTCCATGCTAGTGGAAGATCCTTTACTTCGGATGTTCCTTCCTCTTTATCTTTTTCAATACATGTATCTTCCTCCTTCTCAATAGCAACCGCCTCAGATTGATCAATTTCCGAACCAGCTTCTTTGAGTATGTCTTGTGTAGATACACCTGCATCATTAAAAGAGATACCTTTTCCGACAATTTTTGGGTAAGACTCATCAAAAGAAACATGGACAGATTCTTCGACAGAAAGTAAACGCCTATTATAAACTCTATATGCTTTACTTGATTGAGAGTAACCTAGAAAAATACCTTCATCAGCTTTAGCATCAAACTTCCCAAGATTTTCCTTACCGTTATTCAAGACAAAACATTTACAACCGAACACATGAAGATGAGACAAGTTGGGCTTTCTACCTTTTAGGATTTCATAAGGAGTTTTATTCAGAATAGGACGAATTAGAATCCTATTGAGAACACAACAAGCCGTACTTACTGCATCGGCCCAAAAGTATTTTGGTAAGCCACCCTCATTTAGCATTGTTCTTGCCAATTCCTCTAAAACTCGATTTTTACGTTCCACAACACCGTTTTGTTGTGGAGTTCGAGGAGCTGAAAAGTTATGCTCAATGCCATACTTGTCACAAAATTTATCAAAGAGGTGGTTTTGAAATTCACCTCCATGATCGCTTCGGATTGTAACTATTTTAGAATTCATTTTATTTTGGGACAGCTTTGCAAAACTTTTGAAAGCAGAATATGTTTCATCTTTGCTTTGAAGAAATATAGTCCAAGTAAATCTAGAGTAGTCATCTACTATTACAAAACCGTAATAGTTTCCACCTAAGCTCTTTGTCCTAGATGGTCCAAAGAGATCCATATGGAGAAGCTCAAGGGGTCTTGAAGTTGAAATTATATTTTTAGATTTGAAAGAGACCCTTGTTTGTTTTCCCATTTGGCAAGCATCACATAGGTGGTCTTTTGAAAACTTTATTTTTGGAAGACCTATCACTAGATCCTTGGATATAACCTTGTTAAGCAAATCTAAATTAACATGCGCTAAGCGTCTATGCCATAGCCATGAATCATCATTTAAGGCAACTAGACATTTAGTGCTTGTTAAGGATACACTCAATAGATCAAGCATATATATATTGTTTACTCTAACACCCTTAAACACAACATTTTGTTCGGTATGTTCAATTTTGCAACATGTTTTTGTGAAAGACACTTTATAACCTTTGTCGCATAGTTGACTTATACTTAACAAGTTGTGTTTAAGTCCCTCTACAAGATGTACTTCAGAAATAGTAGTGGTAGAGGGATTACCTACACTACCTTTACCAAGTATTGCTCCCTTGTTATTGTCTCCATAAGTAACATACCCCTTTTTCTTTGCTTTGAAGTCAATAAAAAGTGATATGTCACCCGTCATGTGCCTTGAACATCCGCTGTCCAGAAACCATCTTCCTTCCATGGATGCAAGACACTCATCCTACAATATCAAAAGAGAGAAGCAGGTACCCAATTTTTATTGGGTCCAAGTGGGTAAGTAATAACATGGTTGCCTTTAGCCTTCCATTGGTAAATGCCTTTAGGAACAAGAAATCTTCTAAACTTTCATTTCTCAATGGTATGGCCAGCACGACAACAATAGTGACAAACACTACGATAATGATAGTGTTTACTATTAGTCTTTAAATCCTTTGGAACAAAAGAATATTTTGCATACGGAGGATTTAATGACTTTTTGAACAATCTAGTATCAACGGCATAACTAATCTTAGGTTGCAAGGCTTTCTCCAACTTAGCTTTAAGAGAGATGACCTCTTGTTGCCAAATGTGGCACCTTTCACAATGCCTAATTTTACTACAGCCATCAATACCAATAGCTTTTGAATTTTCTGCAATACTAGCTTTTAAGCATTCTAAATCTTTTTCAGCATATTGTACTTTACCTTCCAAGTAAGAAAAGATTCTTTTATCGGAAGCTAACCTTTTAAATGCTTCTTTAGCTTCATTATGCAGTTTTTCAAAAGCTACTTTTAATTCAGAAAAAGATAATGAAGAAAAGTTGTTGTAATAAGCTTGTTTTACCTTTTTATCATCATTTTTCTTCTTGTGATGGGACTGATTTTTGGTGTGAGCCATAAGACACAAATTTCCGGTTTCATCGCTATCACTTGTGTATTGTGTACTTGATGAATCACTATCACTTTCCCAAGCAATGTAAGCTCTTCTTTGCTTATTATTAAACTTTCTTGGAGGAGCTTTTCCTTTATCCTTTTTCTTTAAAGGACAATTCGTTTTATAATGACCGGACTTGCCACAATTAAAGCAAGACCCTCTTTCTCTATTCTTCTTAACCTCTTCTTGTTTTGAATCCATAGATTGTCTTCTAAAGTTTATGAGATTTTTGTCGGAGTGCTTTATCCCATTCTTTCGAATGAATCTATTATATCTCCTAACAAAAAGTCCCATTTCTTCGTCACCGGAGTCTTCGTCACTACTTGACTCATTTTTGCTTAGCTCTTTTTGTGAGGACTTTGAGTTTGAAGCCATAAGAGCTATAGGCCTCTTCTCACCCTCTTTGTCTTTGTTCTTCTCTTTTCCCTTTTTACTTTTGTTTTCAAACTTTTCTAGACTTTCTAGTTCTTGCTGATGTTCTTCCAGCTTTCCAAACAAAGTAGTCATTGTGAGTGTCGTTAGATCATTTGCTTCCTTGATAGCTGTCACTTTAGGTTGCCATTCCCTGCTAAGACATCTCAGAATTTTATTAGTAGCAATATCATTGGAAACCGGTTTTCCAAGTGCATTCAAACGATTAATAAGATGAACAAATCTCTTTTGCATGTCAGGAATTGATTCTCCTTGTTTCATGCGAAAGAGTTCGAACTCTTGATTTAGTGTGTTAATGCGGGACTGTTTTACTTCAGTTGTACCCTCATGAGCAATTTCTAAAGCATCCCACATTTCTTTAGCTTTCGAGCAATGGGAAACTCGATAATACTCATCTGCACTAAGTGCTGAAATTAGCATATTTCGAGCTCTCCAATCACTTGACCACTTTCTCTCATCTTTTTCATCCCAATCGTCTTCTGGTTTAGGTACTATGGCTCCTGCCTCATTCATCATGGTAATTTGAAAAGGACCATTTTGAATGGCATCCCATACGCGCCTATCAACAAAATTTATATGTACTCGCATGCAGTCTTTCCAATAGCCATAATTTTCACCGTTGAAAACAGGAGCTCTATTGTACGCCCCCTTTGGTTCAGAATCCATAGCGTTACAGGCAACCACAAAGCACCAGCGAACCGGTGCTCTGATACCACTTGTTAGACGCTGTGGTGAGTGATCTAGAGGGGGGGGGGGTGAATGGATCACACCCTTGTTTTCACGGATTTAAAACTTTTTCAGAGTTTTCAAAGTATTATGGAAGCAAAGGTCCCAAATAGAGCAAGCGTCTATTCTGAACCGGCCACTAGAAGACCAGATAAGTGATAACGTGCTGGATTTAACGATTGCTACGATAAAGAATAAACCACACAATATGAAAGCAGTTGAATGCACCTATCACTAAACCAATTTCCAATGAATCGTAACACAAATATAATACGAAAGTAAAGATAGAGAGAAGAAACAATACACCGAGATTTGGTAAGGAAGTTCCCCACGGTCGTCCTTGCGTGTGGGTACGTCTCCCTCTCAATTTCAAATCGAAATTGAGAAATCTTATATCAAAGTTGCTGTATCCGTTGATTACAAGGTTTGAATACAAAATCCAGAATTCTAAACTCCTAGAATTTCCTATTGTATCAACCTCCACTCGATTTGAGCCCAATCGAGATTTCTCGCAAGCTTCACAATCAAACCACCGGTTCCACGACATATTTGCAGAATCCACTGATTCTCAAAACTCTCGCTGCGGCTGAATTTGACTTGTAAACTTGACTCACAAAACCCTCAAGAACACGTCCGTTCTTGAAGGAAAACCCATCTGGTTTTTCCCTTGAAATCTCCTATCAATCTTCAAATCAGCTAGATCTACGATCAAACCACTGAACTTTTATCTCTAAAGTCTTCAATTCACAGGACAACAAACACTCTTGTTGATGTTCTTGAATATGAACTTTGAGAAGATAATGAAGATATCTTGATTCTAGATTTAAAGCTTGCTCCACAAAGTTGAAGTTCCAACACACCACAAACCCTATCTTGATGTGTTCTTCAATGTTCAATCACTACTAAATATTCATATGCACAATTTCTGTAATCTGTGATCTGTGTCCTAAATGAAAAACAAATGCATATATATATGCTGCAGAAACTGTTAGTCAAAAATAACAGAACAATGAATCGATCCCAGTCAACATGAATCGATTCATACTGATTGGTTTTTAGAAAAACAGAGTTTATTAAATTGGATGAATCGATACATAGCAAGATGAATCGATTCATTATGCGAAAACCAGAATTCACCTAACAACATGAATCGATTCAAGACATAATGAATCGATTCATTATGCGAATTTTTCAGCAAAATGCCTAATCAATGAACACCAGAATTTACACTACAACATGAATCGATTCAAGCCATAATGAATCGATTCATTATGCGTATTTTTCAGCATATTTACAAACAAGGAAGATCAAAAGAACTAAAGTGATAAAACATATGACATATCATAGAATCAATCATAAACCACTTTAAAATTCATAATCGATCAAAAACTAAGAGGCTCACATAATCAACTTATTTTATCTCTACTTAAAGTCTAAGAATGACCCAACTCGAAACGGGTGCAAAAATAGGACGAATAGCCAAAAACTTCATTTTTCTGCACTCACTCTGCCCAAATTCATATTGCCCTACTCCTTACGCATAATTCCCAACGTTGCTATGCATAATGCCTGCGTAAGGGGATTTGTTACGCGTAATGCCAATCTTGTTACGCGTAACACCAGATCTGTTACGAATTCCACCAGAAAGCATATAATCTTACCTCTACTACGATTTACACAACACCATCACACCATTCAAGCTTATTTGGGTTTCTACATCAATTTTAAACTCTAAATCTTCTGTATCTATTCATCTATTAATCTCAATGACTGATTTTACGAGTCTTATCTCCTTTTCTACACGAGTATTCTGCATCAACCAGTCTAACAACACACACTACAACAGAAACAACAACGATTCAACAACATCACAACTTGTGTATCAGAAATTTCAACAAGAACAACATAATCCTTCATGATATATCAACACGAAAATCACACAACAATTCATACAAAACACAACGACGAAAATCATATGAAACCCAACCTACATACAAATTATCTAGTCCCGATTATGGAATTTGAACCCCGCCCTTACCTTGGATTTAAGGTAGATCGAATTCACTAAAAAATCTCCACGAAAATCCTCAACCTAGTCTCCTCTTGATCTTCCTCTAAGACTTGTTCTCTTCTATCTCACAAAAATTCTGATTAACTCTAATTAGGTCTTTTGTCTAATTCCACTAAATTATCACTAATCAACCTAATTACTAATGGGCCTAAAACAACACCCCCAACATTACTACCCTCACCACACAACTAAACCCAACTTAATATTATACTAATAACACTTATTTTATTTATTCGACTTATTTAAATCAAACGACCGAACACAACTTAACCCGCAACATAATATCAACTTAAACAACTTAAACAACTTAACGACACAAACGACAAAAACAACACTCAACAACCAATAAACGGGAAAAATACGCAATAATATTTAATTAAATTAATCAATTAAATATGGGCATTACACTCCTTCCACCCAATTTCTCATATCAGCAATAATCCAATCCTTAGTAGAAGAGGCTTCGAAAAGATTACGGAAAAGGTTGCACAACAGAATATCGTCTATCCAACCCGCAGACCAGAAAGGGACTAAGAGACCATCCCCCACGTTGGCAGAGATAGAGCTACAGAAAGAGGTATTCGCATATCCGAAATGGATTGCGAGGATATATCTCATCCAAAGCGAACATTTGAAAAGGAGAACAGGTCCAAAACTCGAACAAACCAAGTCAGCCAAATTACCGAAACAAGACAGCAAAATAGGGCACGAAATCTCAGAACCAGGTTGTAAAAATTTCCACAACCACTTCACTAACAACGCCTTATTGAATTAATCCACCCTCTTAATACCTAAACCACCTTGATCCTTCGGTAAACAAATTTTATTCCAAATAACCCAAGCCATATAAGTCTTCGAGTAAGAACCGGACCATAAAAATCTTCTTTAAACTGCGATGATACTATTAGGCACCTTCCTAGGCATTTTGAAGAAAGAAAAAAGATAAATGGGCAAGTTGACAAGGATTGAGTTCAAAATAACTCTCCCTCCTATCGACAAATTCCTCCCTGTCCAATGCGTTAACCTTTTCTTCAAACACGCAAGGACCGGATTCCATAAATGAATCCTCATGAGATTTCCACCAACATGGATTCCTAAATATTTAAACGGAACAACACCATATTTTCAAAAAAGGAACCTGCCATTAGCCTAGGTAAACTCAGGATCCAACCCCACACCAAACAAATAGTTTTTCACAAAGTTAATTTTAAGACCAGATACCATCTCAAAACCCCTCAATATCGCTTTAAGAGTCCACAAGTTAGGGGTGGCCCCATCACAAATGAGGAGAGCATCGTTCGTGAACTGCAGCAAATTAATAGATTCGGAATTGCTAAAGCTGAAGTCAGACAGAAGACCCAAAGAAGAAGCTCTATGAACCATAATGGCCATACCCTCAGTGACCAAAGCAAAAAGAAGAGGCAATAAAGGGTCACATTGTTTCAAACCCCTAGAATCCTTGAAATCCCCCGTCAGAGAATCGTTAATCAAAACAGATAATTAATTGTTATACACCACTCCTTTCATCCAATGGAGCCAATTCCTTCCAAAACCCATAGTGATAAGCACCTTATCAAGGAACTCCCACTCAACGCAATCGTAAGCTTGGGCAAAATCCAATTTTAACAAAAAATTATTTTTCTTACGCTTCTCCAAATCCAGAATTCCATTCCCCGCCAATACACCATCATAAAGAATCATACCCGGTATGAAAGCCAATTGAGATGGAGAAACAAGCTTATGGATCACACCCCTCAACTTATTAGCCATAAGCTTCGTACTGACTTTCGAAACACAATTTACTATGCTAATAAGTCTAAGGTCCTTGAAACAAATAGGGACATCCATTTTAGGTATCAATGTAATAAAAGAAGAAATGAAAAATTTGGGGAGAAAGCCAGTTCTAACGAACTGTAGCATGCAAGCTGAAAACTCTCCACCAATAATATCCCAGTAAGCTTTGAGGAAATGAAAAGAAAAGTCGTCTGTACTGGGAGCCTTGTTACTATCACTATTAAACACAAACCTCCTAGCATCCTCTATAGAAAGATCCTCTTCAAGAGAAGAACTATCCTCAAAACTAAGCTTCATACAATCATGGAGTACCAGATTCGGCCTAACAATAGAAGGGTAATGGAATTTAGCACTGAAAAACTCCAAAGCAGCAGACCTAATATCACCAGGATTATTCAAAAGAGCATTGCCAACACGAATAGCTGTGATAATGTTCTTCCTATATCGATTCTTCAGTGAAGCATGGAACAACCTAGAATTCCCGTCACCATCTGCAGCCCAAGAAATCCTAGACTTTTGAAGCAACAAACTCTCTTTGATCCTAAGGTTCTTCTAAATTTCCTCTTGACAATCCAATCTAGAAACCAAAACATCTTCAGAACTTAGGTCAAAACTCTCAGCGAGATCATCTCTAACCCATTAAGCTTCTTAACGTTCATGTCATTTTTCAGGTCAATCAACCCAAACACATGGACATTCCACCATCTGAGATTCTCTTTGAGCATTCTAAATTGTTAGACAATGGAGCGGATCTAGAATGGGGGTTGAATAGATCCTTTTTCAAATTTAACTTTTCAAAAATACTTTGCGGAAGTTCCTCGGAAAACTCGTCTAAAACAAATAAAGTCACCGGTGATCGGATATGCGTTTTGAAATCGAATGGGAAATAATGGATGATAATAAAAATTAAGACAATGCAACTAAATCACTCAAATTCAACACACTTGATAATCCACTCTTAACAATGAATTATAAAGGAGAAATAAGCACAGAAGAAATGAATTTATGTTTTTTGACTTTTTCTCAAACACTTGGTGTGCACCCACACAAAGTGTTATGTCTATGTTAAAGTAGTGCAAAATGTTTACAAGGTTGTTGTCAAAAATTGATAACAACAATTTATCAAATAGTTGGTGTGCACATACTCAACCAAAACAGAATTTTTCAAAGCACACAAATTCAAGTTATGCAGAAAATATTTGAATGAAACGATTAAAGAACACACGGGATTTGTTTAGGCAGTTCCTTCACCGTCCTCGCTAGAAGTACTTTGCCCCCAATTCTCAACTGAATTGGGATATTTCATTACTATTGCAATTGTTTATACAAGAAGAAAATTGGAACAACAAACCAATCCGAATTGCGATTGTTGCAAAAACTTCTTCTTGCCCCTTGATTCGAGAAGAACCAAGTCCTTCATGCGGGTCAAGAAAACCTCTGATTAACAGCTCCCTTCTTGCAAGAATATACAATCCTTCAAACTTTGAGCATGACAAATTTTCTTCAATGCTTGTGAACCCACAATTATCTTCGTAATCCTCCGGTTAACGTGATGCGAATGAACGATTCCCTTGATCTTCAGACACCCTCACTCGGCTGAATCTACAAACAATGATTGCGTACAAAACCTCCAAATCCTCTATGATTTTGGAGGAGAAAACCCCTTTGGTTCTTACAAGAAAAACCCATAGCTTCTCTACCCATTCTGAAATATCTCTATCTCAATTGGACGTTATCACCATAAGTTGCACCTTGATCAACAAAGATTGTTGTGTGTGATTGTTGATTGATGCAAAGACGGAGAAGATGAAGAGAAGGATGTGTATCTATTTCACTTTTCTTGTTATTTTATCAAAGAAATGAAAACAACTATTTATATTGGTTAGAAAAAATATAAAACAGAAAGAAAGAATAATTGAAAAAAATGCAGGCAACGGTAATGAGTCGGCCTCCCACTAGGGTGAGTCGACCTGAATGGTTCCTGTGAGTTGACCCAAATTTCTGGCTCAGTCAGCCTGTTGGGACCCGAGAGATTTGGAGGAAAAAATAATTCACTTGAGTCGGATCATGGAAAGCAATGAGTTGACTCAAATCAAATCAACTGAATGAGTCGACCTACTCAGGAGAATGAGTCGGCTCATGTAGTCAAAATTTCTTTAATATGATTTTTATTCATGAGATCATTCCTTATTTCTTGTGTTCCCCACAATATTTCAACCATACTAAGTTTTTGGCATTATTCAAAACATATGCCAAATCTTACAAACTCCCCCTTTTTGATGATGGCAAAAACTTGTTGAAATTGTAACATACAAGCAGTTATACCAAACTCCCCCTGAAAATATGCCACCAACAAGATATACTTTACAATCTACACATATCTCCCCATTTGACAACATCAAAAAGAGAGAAATATGAGTAACCAATATCGAATAACCATAAACAAACTATGAGAATACTAATTACAATAAAATTCAACCATCCACAAACACACAATAAGGGATGAGATGAAAAGCGACAATAAAATAAACACGACAAGATAATGAAACAAACTAACTGAAGTAAGCATTAACCATAGCAAAATAAACAAAACAGAAACACCATATGAAAATAGTAATAATAGTCATTTAAGAAAAAATGAAATGTTAATGAAAATGAGATGCGATGCAATGATTTTCTCAAGGCCTTGGACCACGACCCCGATGTGATGGATAACGACGATGATAAGTAACAGGCTGATGATCATCTGTATCACCTCCAGTATAGTGAAGAAAACTCATGTTGAGTGTGTTGAAAGAGTTTGCAAGTGCATCATTAGAACCATGGACTTCATTAATCTGGGCCAAAAAGGTAGAAGAAAATGTCTCAAAAGTAGTATCTTGAGTGTCCAAGTGGTTTTGCAACTTGGTATACCGGGTGTCTTGAATAGATACATATTCAGCAAATGCCTTATCTTGCTCAGTTAGCCTTCTTTCCAACTCATTATATCACTCGATTTGAGTGTTGTAGTAGTTTTATTGTTGAAGTTGCATATTCTGGAGCAGATTCCTAATATCGGTTGTGTTGTCTTGTGGAGGAGGAGATGGAGGAGCAAATGAAGTTGTTATGTGAGTCCATCCTGTGTGTTGCCATTCGCCCTAACCTTGATTTTCATAAAATGCAGAATCATCAGAAGGAGCACGATACCAGTCTTAATTATCAACATGAACTTCATCTACATTCATATCCTCAATATTTTGATTTTTGCCATCTTCAGCATCATCTTCATCCTCATTATCATTACCTGAGCCAGCCCGAGTAATGAACATGTATCTTTTTTCTTTTGGATCCCACATATGACCCATTAGACTAAGCGTATTTTGTTGGAAACAATTATTTTCAGAAACAGAAGTGATAGGTAAACCTTTAACAACTATTTGTGCCTTGTTGATAATTTCTTGAATAATGGAAGGATAAGCAAGAGCTACACCTTTATTTTCCTTAAGAGCAAAGATGTGACTTGCAAAATAGTGTAGTCAGTTGACTTTTACCTTATTCTGAAGTATGTAGATAAGATGAACTTCGGCCATATCAATACGAGAAAAACCTCCTTTCTTGGGACGCAAGTTATGCGACGCAATCCAATGAAGAATACGGTTCATAGGCTTAACTTTTCCGGTTGTAGTAGATGACGGAAACAATTCACAATTAACCGCATCCTCAATAAACGGTTCCTTTATCATACCGTTTAATTCCTTACGAAACTCATAGTTATCAATTTAGCAGAGTCAGTCATCAATATACTTGCAGCCTCAGGATCAATACCAAAAATATCTTTCCAAACTTGAGAGTTACAACAAACATTATATCACCCATGCAAAAATTAAAAGCAAAACCCTTGAATTTACCAACAAGGCCCGCATAAGACATTCTTACCAAATCCTCATTATAATCTTCGTGACAAGATAAAAATGGATTGATTTTTTGAAAATCAATCAAGTCAACAATATGAGAAATGTGCATCTCATTTGTAGTTCTTTTGGAATAAACATAATGAGGAATAATCTTCCTATTCTTGAACTTTTTATCATAAGTTTCACTCAAATCAGATGGAATGAGAGAAAGAGCATTTACCGGTAGAGAGGAGTGAGATGAGGATCCCCTTGTGGTCCTTTTACCTATAGTCCTTGTAGCCATCTTGAAGATTTTGAAGAAGATGAAGAATTTGTGAAGGGGTTTTAGGGTTCTTGAGAGAGAGAGAGAGAGAGAGAGAGATAAAGATGAATGATGAAGATGAAATGATTTATGAAAAGAAATGTATGTTATGGAATTAAAAATGATTAATTTCATTAAAGAAATTCAAATCAACCATAAATTTGTGGTAGAAAGCAAGAGGCGCCGACCTAAGAAGTCTAAACATGTAGACAACACGTGTTTTCAAGGCGTACATGTCAGTTGATTCGACAATGAGTCGACTCAAACAAGTTAATGAGTCGACGCAATTCAAAATGTGAAATGAGCCGACTTGTCAAAACTAGAGGTCGACGCAAACATGTCCTTGAGTCGACGCATGAGTCGGCCTATTGGGACCCGAGCGTGCAGATTAAGAAAACACCATAATATTCAACAATATCATACCAAATAATTATAATATCACGTCACAAAGCATCCAAATGACATATATATTACTATTTTGATATTTTGAACAATACAATAGATAAATAAGAACACAAACAAAAGCACACACACTTCCTTGTTTTATATCATAGATGTCTCACAAATATTCATATATTAAACAAGTTACTTGAGACAAACACATTGAGAATGATATTACCTCGTAGATGTGAAAATGAAAGATGAATAATCAAACGTAATCACTTCAATAAACAAGTTGTTAGTGAATAAATATGTTAAGTTAAACAATAATATATGATAACCATATTTAAGATTAGGATCAATCTTAAATGTCAAGAACACCAAGTTCCTTACGAATATGAAAGAAAGGCTCAGTGGCAAGTGGTTTTGTAAAAATATCGACAAGTTGATTTGAACATTCAACATGCTCGAATACCACATCTCCTTTCTCTACATGATCTCTAAGGAAGTGATGTCGAATTTCAATATGCTTAGTGCGTGAGTGTAAGATTGGATTTTTGGTATGGTTTATTGCACTAGTGTTGTAACATAGATTTGGAATATTTTTTAGAACAATATTGAAGTCGAGAAATTGTTGTTTTAGCCATAAAATTTGGGCACAACAATTCCCGACAACAACATATTCCGCCTCCGCATTTGACAAAGCAACGTAAACTTGCTTTTTGTTATGCCAACTTATAAGAGAGTTAGAAAAGAAATTAAAAGTGCCACTAGTGCTTTTCCTATCTACTTTGCACCCGACAAAGTAGGAATTGGAAAAACCTACCAACAAACAATCTCTACCTTTAGGATACCAAAAACCAAACTTAGAAGTACCACAAAGATATCTAAGAATGCTTTTAACAAATTTTAAATGTGATTCCTTAGGGAAAGATTGAAATCTAGCACACATGCAAACACTAAACATAATATCCGGACGAGATACGGTAAGATAAAGAAGAGATACGATCATACCTCGATA
Source organism: Lathyrus aphaca (assembly GCA_963966055.1). Classification (NCBI taxonomy): domain Eukaryota; kingdom Viridiplantae; phylum Streptophyta; class Magnoliopsida; order Fabales; family Fabaceae; genus Lathyrus; species Lathyrus aphaca. The sequence continues at coordinate 439,425,359 of OZ014522.1, read as the reverse complement.
CCTTTTTGTATCCACATCCTTACCATTTTTATCACGCTCGAGACTTGTTGCCGTAGGCATTAGTGTATCAATAGGTTTCGAATTTGTCATATCAAACCTTTTGAGAAGTTCATTGCAATACTTTGTTTGACTTATAAAGGTGCCTTCTTCAAGCTGTCTAATTTGGAGTCCGAGAAAGTAGTTAAGCTCCCCCATCATACTCATCTCAAATTCACCTTGCATAGAACTTGAAAACTCCTTGACTAACTTCATATTAGTAGATCCAAAAATGATGTCATCTACGTACACTTGTACTAATATTGAGTGATTTCCTTCTCGTTTAATAAAGAGAGTAGTGTCAACTTTTCCTCTTGAAAAACCTTGATTTAATAAAAATTTACTTAGGTGCTCATACCAAGCTCTAGGAGCTTGTTTGAGACCATACAAGGCATGTTAAAGCTTGTAAAAATGATTAGGCTTTTTATGGTTTTCAAACCCGGGAGGTTGACAAACATACACTTCTTCATTTATGTATCCATTAAGGAAAGCACTCTTTACATCTATTTGATATAATTTAAAATTTTGTGAGCATGCAAATGCAAGTAAAAGGCGTATAGCCTCGAGTCGGGCAACAGGAGCATAAGTTTCTTCATAGTTTATGCCTTCCTCTTGGTTATACCCTTGATCAACAAGACGGGCCTTGTTGCGAATAATAATACCGTTTCCGTCCATATTATTTCTAAACCTCATTTCTTTTAAACTGATTAAGTTCCTCTTGCATAGCTAAAAACCAATGTTCATCGAGTAAAGCCTCTTTGAAGTTTTAAGGCTCAATTTGAGAGACAAAAGCATAATGAAAACAAAAATTACTTATCCTTGATCGAGCAGTGACACCCTTTGAGATATCTCCAAGAATATTGTCGATGGGGTGGTCTTTTGAAGTTTTCCACTCCAACGGTAGGTCATTTTGAATTGATGCTTGATCTTAATCTTTGAGATCATATTCTTTAACCGGCTCCTCCTTAGCTTTATCGGGAAGGGGTTCAACACGAGACACATCTTGATATTTAACAATCTCTTCAGAGGAAGCACCCGCATCAATAACACCACTACCTTTTCCGACAACTTTCGGACAAGATTCATCAAAAGAGACATGCATAGATTCTTCAACAATAAGTAATCTCTTGTTTTATACTATATATGCCTTACTTGAATTTGAGTATTCAAGAAAGATACTTTCATCCGCTTTTGAATCAAATTTGCCAAGATTTTCATTTCCATTATTTAACACAAAACATTTACATCCAAAGACATGGAGATGAGATACATTTGGCTTCCTACCTTTTAAAAGTTCATAAGGCGTCTTGTTTAAAATAGGTCGAATGATTACCCTATTTAACACATAACATGCGGAACTTATAGCATCGGCCCAAAAATATTTAGGAAGACCACTATCATTGATCATAGTTCTTCCTAACTCATCTAACACGCGATTTTTACGTTCCACTACACCATTTTTTTGTGGAGTTCTAGGAGTGCAAAAATTATGTTTAATTTCATGTTTTTCACAATACTTTTCAAAAAGATGGTTTTCAAATTCACCTCCATGATCACTTCGAATAGTTACAATGTTAGTATTAAGTTTGTTTTGAGACAACTTGGCAAATGTTTCAAATTCCGATAAGGTGTCACTTTTAATAGCTAAGAAAATTGTCCAACAAAATCTTGAGTAGTCATCCACAATAACAAAACCATAATAATTGCCTCCTAGACTTTTGATTCTAGATGGACCGAATAGATCCATGTGTAGAAGTTCAAGAGGTCTAGATGTAGAAACTAAATTTTTGGATTTAAAAGATACCTTTGTTTTCTTTCCCATTTGGCAAGCATCACAAATATGGTCTTTGGTAAAAAAAAATTTGGTAAACCAACTACCAAGTTTTTGGAGACAATTTTGTTGAGCAAGTCAAAGTTGATGTGTGTTAAATGTCTATGCCATAGCCAAGAGTCATCACTCTTAGTGACTAGACATTTAGGATCATTAATGGACACCACATTCAAGTCAAGCATGTATACATTATTAAACCTTAAGCCCTTAAACATATCATCCTTATTATCATCATGTTCAATTATGCAACCTTCTTTTGAAAAAGAGACTTTATGTTCCTTGTCTCATAATTGAATAATACTAATGAGATTATGTTTAAGGCCTTCCACTAAGAGGACATTAGAGATATATGTAGAAGATGGATTACCTACACTACCTTTGTCGAGTATAGCTCCCTTGACGTTATAACCATAGGTAACAAAACCTTTCTTCTTAGCCACAAAGTCAGAGAATAGGGAGATGTCACCTGTCATATGTCTTGAGCAACCACTATCGAGAAACCACCTCTTCTCCATAGTCTCAAGACATTCCACCTATATATTAAATAAGGGAAAGAGGTGGCCAATTTTCGTTAGGTCCTTGTGTGTGAGTGAAACTTTGGTTGCATTTAGGCATTTAGCAATAGTGTGACCCCTCTTGCAACAATAAATACATTCTAAGGTTGGTCTAGAATTCCATTTGCTATTTTAATCTTTCACCACATAGGTGTATCTTTGGTATGGATTGTTCATAGAATCTCTAAAATTTGAATAATCAATAGAAAAGGTCATCTTGGGTTGTGATACTTTGTCTAGTTTGGCTTTAAGTGTTCTAACTTCTTTTTGCCAAATCCAAAAAGTTTCACAACCATGAAAGTTAGACCATCCTTGTTTGTCTTCTTTAATTGATTCTACTATAGAAGCTTTAAGGGCCACCAATTCTTTTTGAGAATCAGATACCTTTTTCTCCAAATGCTTAAAAATAAGCTTATCAGAGGCTAATCGCTCAAAAGTGTTTTTAGCTTCATGATGGAGAACCTTAAAACTACCAAGCAATTCAGGATAAGACAATTTTTCAATATTTTCATATTTAGAATGACTTACTGGCTTTTTACCCTTGGTATGAGCCATAATACAAAGATTTACTTTCTCATCCTCATCACTTGAGCTTGCTTTGCTAGAAGGTTCATGATAACACTAAATTTCATCGTATTTTTGACTCCGATTTCACATGCATTCTTAGCTTTTATTGTTATTTTGTTATTTTATTACTTTGTTTTTCTTTATTTTCAGGTTTCCTGTGTAATCGGGGCTTAAATCGAGAAGAGGAGCGAAAAAGGAGTGGAAACGGACGAAAACCAAGAAATTCAACTTTTTACACTTACGGCATCCGCCATGGCTGGCGCCATGGGGTCTGCCATGACGTGGCCACGTCTCAAGACCACTCCACAACTTCCAAGACCCATGATCCCCACTTTCTTCATCCATTTTCACTCATGGCGGGCGCCTTGGCCTTGTGGCGGGCGCCACAAGGCAAAAGTGGTTCCCTCCACTTTTTAGTGGAGGGGGGCATCCTGGTCATTTCCCATTTAAGATTTGCCTATAAATAGGACTTTAAAATCTCGTTTTCTTCATCCAAACTTAGAATCTCTTAGGCATATATCAGTTTTAAAGTAGTTATCATTCCACATCGGGGTGTTACTGCAATCGAGTGATCGAGTCTGTATACGTCTGTGTGATCGAGTTTTGGAGCACTTTGGGAGGAAGTTAATTGATAACGAGAAAAAGTATCGTTTTATTACTATGTTTCAATGCCGTTTTATCGCACATTTATCGTATTAACACCCGATTCTTCGAGTTTTCTTTGTCATTTTGCAGGTATAACAATTATAGAGCTAAATCATAAGTCAAAAGTGAAATGAGCAAAAACAAGCATGAAAAGAAGAAGAAGAGAGGAATTCTGCAAAATGCTGCATAATTGTAGCAGTCACGACCGTCACCATGCAGTCACGACCGTGACACGCTAATTGGACCAGTCACGATCGTCACCAATCCCTCACGACCGTGACACGCTAAATATGAAGATAACGCCCGTGACACCCTTGTCACGAACGTGACAAAGGAAAATTAGGTTTACTTGGTATGAATTGGTCATGAACGTGCTACGTGAAGTCAAAAACGTTTCCTATTTTTCCGCAGACTCAGTGGCACATTTTCTCCTGGATTCTCTCTTCAACACCGAAGCCCACGTATGGATTTCAACTGCCAAGCCCAAATTATGTTTCCTATAAATAGCTTGATTTCAAAGTAAAAACTACAGAGTATTATTTTTAGTTTTTCGCGGAAGCTCTGCCGTATTTCCATTGCACCCTATTTCATTATTTTTCCAGCAATTATTCTTGTTCTTGCTTTATTTTCTATATCCCAACCAAATCAAAATAACAATTTCCAACATTAGGAAATTGTTATTATTTAATTCCTTTCAAGCCTTCAGCATTTCATTTGTAATTTTATTTTCGATTCCGGTTCGCACTCCGAGCTTGCCAGACTGTGGAAGAAGGAGTTTTACATTATTTTTATCATTCAGGTTTTTAATTATTTTGCATTTATATTAATTTAATTGTTTATGTTAAGAATTTATTTTTATTACTTTATAATGCATACTTTAAATTATGTTCATCTGTTTCTGCATCTGTCTGGTACAACAAATATGAGTAGCTAATTAATTTAGGCGGTATGTAATTAAAATACACTAAATCGGTAAAATCGAATCTAGGCTTAAAACAATTAAGAACTTAAAATTCTGGCTGTGAATTTTTATTATAAAATTAATCTTTTTGTTACGAGAGTAAGGAAAGTGTAATAGGTTAGGTCGAGACCACGAGAGTGTGAGATTTTAACCAGATAGCTAAAGTTAGGCATTTAATTTAAACACAGCGAGAGCGCTTTAAAATGAATTAGACTTATTAAGTTTCCAAAAATTATTTCTAAACACTTATGGGCTAGCGAGAGCAGGCATAGGGCTTTAGGAGTAAGATCTGAGATAAGACCACGAGAGTGTGAGTTAAAGATATTTAAACTGATAACCTCTACAGAATAAATTAAGTGAACCATCCTTATAAGCCTAGGTTAGGTTGACCCGCCTAAGTTAACATAATTACATACCGACCGCCTTATTATTATTTCATTAAACTAAAATTTAATTCCCGTCTTTAATTCTTAAAAACAAAATCGTGACAACCATACACCTTAGCTAAACTAGTAAACCCTCTAGCACTAAGTGATCATAAAGTCCCTGTGGGATCGATAATCTTTTATATTACTTCGATAGGTTGTGCGCTTGCAGTTAAGATACCGCTAGACACATATTGTATTGCGTCTTTAACCCATCAAGTTTTTTTGCGCCGTTGCCGGGGACCTTAATTTAGTTACTAGTGCACTTTAGAGTAGCATTGTCTAGACTAAGGTAACAACTATTTCTTTTCTTAATCTAATTTCCCGAGTGTATGCCAAGTACTCGCTCTCAAGGCGAAGACTTGCAACCTCTAATCCCAGAATCGGAACGCTTCTTACACGTAAGAAGACGAATATTCGATTACGAACGAAATTACAACATTCCAGATCTTCATATTGATCCACCGAAACCAGTCGGAACATCAAAGGACGCAGAGATGGCTGAAGAACCGAATCATCCACTCAAATATTACGCTAGTCCTTCGCAAGCTGAACCGCATTCTAGCATTGCCGCACCGGCTATCAACCGAAACGATTTCGAACTGAAACCTTCGCTGATATCAGCCGTGCAACAAAATCAATTCGCCGGAAATCCTACCGAGGATCCAAACCTTCATCTTTCGATATTTGTGCAGTACGCAGATACCGTAAAAGCCAATGGAGTTACCCAAGAAGCTATTAGATTACATCTTTTTCCTTTTTCACTTCGAGACAGAGCGAGAGCCGTGCTTCAATCTCTACCCTCGAATTCAGTAACTACGTGGGAGGAACTAAAGAGAGTCTTCTTGACAAGATATTTCCCACCTAGCAAGACAGCTATGCTAAGAGCTCAGATCAACGGATTTAAGCAAAAGGAAAACAAATCACTTTTCGAAGCTTGGGAACGCTATAAAGATATGTTGAGACTTTGTCCACATCACGGGTTAGTAGAATGGATGGTCATCCATACCTTCTACAATGGACTCTTGTACAATACAAGAATGACAATTGACGTTGCCGCAGGCGGTGCACTAATGGACAAAGAATATAACGATGCTTATGCACTTATCGAGAGTATGGCTCAAAACCATTACCAATGGGGAAGCGAGAGAGTCGCAACTGAGAAACCAACAAAAGGATGTATGTACGAAGTAAGTAGTATGGACCAAGTCAATGCAAAGTTTGACCAACTAAACCAAAAGATCGACAACTTGGCCATAACACCAACAGCCACCGTGGTTGCGGTAACACCTAACTGTGAGTTATGTGGAGTTCCAGGATATGCTGTCCCTGATTGTCAACTATTAGCAGGAATTCCCACAGATCAAGTGAATTATGCTCAAGGAAACCTGTACTCAAACACATACAACCCAGGTTGGAAGAATCATCCGAACTTCTCCTATAATAACAATAATGCTTTATATGCACCAGGTCAAGCACCAGCTACACCACCGGGATATCAAAAGACTGCTCCTAATGTCCCTAGAAAATCGAACCTTGAGTTGATGATGGAGAACTTCATAGCTACCCAATCTCAAACAAACAAGGATTTCTTAAACCAAAACATACACACTAGTGAGCAGATCAAGCAATTAGTGAGCAAGGTAGATACGTTAGCTACACATAACAAAATGCTTGAAACTCAGATTTCACAAGTAGCTCAACAACAAGCACCTATCGCTGCACCAGCTGGAGTATTTCCTGGACAACCTCAACCTAATCCGAAAGGACAGGCCAATGTTGTGATATTAAGAAGTGGCAAGGAACTTGACGGACCTACCGATCCAAGACTTGACAATCCAGCCATGTACCAAAAACCGGATAAACCGACTGAAATGGTGAATGAACCAGAAGAAAAGGAAGATAATAATCAAGAGGCAGTGGAGAAAGAAAAGCCTTATGTGCCTCCACCGCCTTATAAACCACCAATTCCATACCCTCAGAGATTAACCAATTCTAAGACGATGGGCCAGTTTAAAAAATTTGTTGAACTTCTGAAACAGTTGAATATTACTATTCCATTTACATAAGCTATCACTAAAATGCCCTTGTATGCTAAGTTTCTAAAAGAAATCTTATCCAATAAGAAAAAGATAGAGGATAAAGGAACCGTTACACTTACTGTTGAGTGTAGCGCAATAATTCAGAATAATATGCCTCCTAAGCTAAAAGATCCAGGAAGTTTCTCTATACCCTGTGTAATAGGAAAATTCGTCATTGACAAAGCTCTATGCGATTTAGGAGCCAGTATCAGTGTTATGCCCTTAACAATTTGAAAAAGGCTAGACATGGGAGACCTAAGACCAACTAAAATGTCTGTTCAACTAGCCGATCGCTCTATTAAATATCCTGTAGGCATACTAGAAAACGTCCCAGTACGTATAGGACAATTCTATATTCCTACTGATTTCATAATCATGGACATCTCTGAAGACTCCACTACACCTATCATACTAGGAAGACCATTCTTAGCTATCGCCGGATCTATAATAGACGTAAAGAAAGGAAAGCTAACCTTTGAAGTAGGTGAAGAGAAAGTTGAATTTATTTTAATACAATTCTTACAATCACCAGCTATAGAGGATACATGTTATCTATTGGACGTAATTGACGAATGTGTAAGAGAAATGGAAATGAAAGAAACTACCTATTCTGAAATTATGAAAATTCAAATCCCTCCGATTTTCGAAGATGATAATTGGCGTGAACCATATCAGGATGATAGTCTAAGCGAAAGTTTAGCACTTACACCGGATCCCATGCCAAGTAAGAATAAACCTACATTAGAGTTAAAAACTTTACCTAAGAACCTGAGATACGAATTCTTAGACACCGAATGTACAAGACCAGTTATAATCAATTCCAGTTTAGGAACAATTGAAACAAAGAATCTTTTAGATGTCTTAAAGAAATATCCAACTGCATTAGGATATAACATATCTGATCTCAAAGGAATATTCCCTTCAATCTGTATGCATCGTATTCTGCTTGAAGAAGATTGCAAAACCTCCAGAGAATCTCAAAGAAGAATTAACCCAATCCTTAGCACTGTAGTAAAGGAAGAAGTTAAGAAACTACTAGATGCTGGAATAATATATCCAATCTCTGATAGTAAATGGGTTAGTCCAGTACATGTAGTACCAAAGAAAGGAGGTATCACTGTTGTGAAAAACGCTAAAGGCGAATCGATATCACAAAGAGTAGTGACATGACATAGAGTGTGCATCGATTATCGTAAACTAAACAAAGCCACTCGAAAAGATCATTTTCCACTACCTTTTATAGATCAAATGTTAGAACGATTAGCCAAGCACTCATATTTCTATTATCTTGATGGTTACTCAGGATTTTTCCAAATCCCTATCCACCTAGATGATCAAGAAAAGACTACATTCACATGCCCTTATGGAACATTCGCTTATAGACGAATGCCCTTTGGATTATGCAACGCTCCTGCAACCTTTCAAAGATGTATGATGTCAATCTTCACAGATTTCATAGACAACATCATGGAAGTGTTCATGGACGACTTCTCTGTATGCGGGCAAAGTTTTGAAGGATGTCTATCAAATTTAGAAATGGTATTAGAAAGATGTGTAAAAGTAAACCTCGTGCTTAACTGGGAGAAATGTCATTTCATGGTCAGAGAAGGAATCGTACTAGGACACGTTATATCTGACAAGGGAATTGAAGTTGATAAAGCTAAGATAGAAGTCATAAAAGATCTTCAACCCCCTAAGACCGTTCGAGAAATACGAAGCTTTTTAGGACACGCCGGTTTCTACCGACGATTCATCAAAGATTTCTCGAAAATCACTAAACCTCTTACCGGTTTATTAATGAAAGACGCTGAGTTCATATTCAATGAAGATTGTCTAAAAGCATTCGAAACTCTAAAAACATCCCTCATCACCGCACCAATCATGCAACCCCCTGACTGGAGATTACCTTTCGAAATCATGTGCGATGCGAGTGACTATGCTGTAGGCGCAGTTCTAGGACAGAGGAAGGACAAGAAACTTCACGCAATTTACTACGCCAGTAGAACCTTAGATTCTGCTCAGATGAACTACGCCACTACTGAAAAATAATTGTTAGCAGTTGTCTTTGCGCTTGACAAATTTCGTTCCTACCTAGTGGGAGCGAAAATAATCGTTTACACAAACCACGCTGCTATTAGATATTTATTAACTAAGAAAGATGCTAAACCAAGACTCTTGAGATGGATTTTACTCTTACAAGAGTTTGATCTTGAAATAAAAGATAAGAAAGGTACTGAAAACGTCGTAGCGGACCATTTATCTAGAATAGAAGGTATTAAACCCGAACAAGTGCCGATTAACGATGATTTTCCGTATGAACAGCTGATAGCACAAATAGGAAGCGACCCAGTTCAGTTAGACATAGATGAACCAGAACCCGTGGAAACAATCCAAACAACCGTAGGACTGCCATGGTACGCTGACATTGTCAACTACCTAGCTGCAGGAGCTCTTCCACCTGACTTAACCTATCAGCAGAAAAAAAAATTCTTTCACAATCTCAAACACTACTATTGGGATGAACCATTATTGTTCAAAAGAGGACCCGACAGAATCTTTTGTCGATGTATTCCCGAAGAAGAAATAGAAGATGTCATTGCTCGTTGCCATTCATCTCCTTATGGTGGACATGCAAGCACTTCCAAGACTTGTGCAAAAATCTTACAAGTCGGCCTACTCTGGCCTAATTTATGGAAAGATGTCCACATCGCTGTTATAAATTGCGATCGGTGTCAACGCACCGGTAATATTTCAAGAAGAGATGAAATGCCTCAAAAAGGAATATTAGAAGTAGAAGTCTTTGACGTTTGGGGAATAGATTTTATGGGACCATTCCCATCATCTTTCGGTAATAATTACATACTCGTAGCTGTAGATTATGTTTCAAAATGGATTGAGGCTATAGCTTCTCCTACAAATGACACACGAGTAGTAATCAAGCTTTTCAAAAATATAATCTTTCCCAGACTTGGTGTGCCTAGACTCGTCATAAGTGACGGTGGCTCGCACTTCATTTCAAAAATCTTTGACAAATTACTATCTAAGTATGAAGTCAGACATCGTGTAGCAACACCATATCATCCACAAACAAGTGGACAGGTCGAAGTCTCAAACAGAGAAATTAAACAAATCTTAGAAAAGACTGTCGCCATATCTCGGAAAGATTGGTCATCTAAACTTAATGAAGCTTTATGGGCTTATAGGACAGCTTACAAGACACCCATAGGAACTACACCCTTCAAATTAGTGTATGGAAAGTCTTGTCATCTCCCGGTAGAACTAGAACACAAAGCATATTGGGCGATTAAAACTCTCAATATAAACTACAATGCCGCAGGAGAAAAGCGAATCCTCGATAATACCGAATTAGAAGAGTTAAGGTTAGATGCTTATGAGAATGCTAAGATATATAAAGAAAGAACTAAGCGATGGCACGATAAACGCTTATCTAGGAAAGAATTTAGTGTGGGAGACGTTGTACTCCTCTTTAATTCAAGACTTAGGCTCTTTCCTGGAAAACTAAAATCTAGATGGTCAGGACCCTTTGAAATAACTAGAGTGTTCCCGAGCGGAGCAATAGAAATTAAGGGTAGGAATAGTGAACCGTTCACAGTAAACGGACAACGTTTAAAACATTACCATAAAGTTGAAAATAGAGATTATGCAAATAGTCTAAGGCTTTTAGAGTTGTCCACTAATTTCCCTGATTAATCTACCCCTAAGCATTACGTCAGGCTTATGACGATAAAAACAACGCTTAATGGGAGGCAACCCATTTTATCATTTACCATTTTATTGTTTTATCGTTTTATTGCTTTGTCATTTTATTGTTTTATTGTTTTATTTCATTATTATCATTATTGCTTTTATTTATGCATTTATTTCCTTATTTTATTTATTTTTATTTTTATTTTTTAAATCACTTTTACAGATTTTCTAAAGTCTTTTCCACTTTCCTTCTCCCCCTGATTTGTTTCCTCCATATTTATACTAACTATGGCTAACCAACCGAGAAACATTATGGAAACCAAATTTAGAGGTAGGAACCAAAGAATGAAATTTAAAGAGTTATCATAGAGACCAATGGATTTGACTCTGTACCCGGATGATCTGACTATGGAAACTTTAGGAATACATGATAGCATCATATACCTGTTTAACCAACTTGGATGGGAGAATGCACTAATAAAACAAAAGTTTGTGACTTACCGCGAGCTCACCCTTGAGTTCTTAAGCTCCTTAGTTTACTTACCCGAGCGCGGTTTTGGATTCAGGAAAGGATTTATCAGTTTCTGACTATTCGGAATAAAATATGACTTTAACCATAAAGAACTAGCTGACTTATTAGGATTCCCTAGTGGACCCTTTGCTTTTACTACCACACAGGTAGAATTGATGGACATTGAGCTGGACTTCTTTTGGGGAACCTTAACCGGAAATTACCATCCTGAGGCAAATAACATGAACAATGATGAGATACATAACCCTACTATCCGCTATTTCCATAAGATCCTTGCCCACACCTTCTTTGGAAAAGAAGAAAACCTTACTGGAGTATCTAAAGATGAGATATTCATTATGTCCTGTCTGACTAATGGACAGCCAGTTAATGGTGTGCCTTTCATGATGCAAACCTTCACCCGAATCCAAGAAGAACGTGATCTACCCATATTGGTAGGAGGCCTTGTCACCATGATTGCTGATGCCTTAGGACTTAGATACCAATTACACAAGTGTAACCGTTTAGGTATCATCCGTCCTATGAATCTGAACTTTTGCTTTAACCGTCAAATTATAAGAAACTTAGGAAAACCACCTTACGAGTACCTAATCAGGAATGAAGTAGTAACCCTGTTCACATTACCAAACCATGCTAGAGTCAGTGTTCATAATAAAGATAATTGGCTTTATGAGCTTACCCCTCCTGACTATCCATTCACTCCCGAAACACCACAATCTTACAAGATAAGGGATGATATAATGACCGATGTAGAAAGTGACCCTGAGACACCTCCTGGTTACCATGACATTGACCACACTGATGAAGTGATTGAAACCCCTGAAGTAAATCAAGTAGAATATGCTGACAACTTAAAGAAAATTATGAATACTCTTGAAGTTTACCAAGTCGATATTAATGCTGTTAAGGATGAGGTTAAAAGCATGCAATTTGACGTTATAGGTTTAACTGACATAACGTGTGAGCAATTCTACCATTTAAACTCCGCACTTGAAGATTTGAAGTAGCAACTTTGAAAATGCTGTAGTGATTTAATTTATTTTACTTCTTGCTTTTGTTTCTAGTTAGTTTTAACATTTTGCAAACATTTTCGTACCTTATTTTTATTAATGTAATTTTCCTTCAATTATATCAAAAGCAAAGTACTTCTAGTTTTACCATTTTCCAATTTAATCGATTTCTATGCTTTCCATTACTTACTGTTATATTTAAATTGATTAATATTTTATGATTTCTCGTGTGATGAAATTTGCTGCTAATATATGTTGATCCAATATTATATATAGTGTTTGTGTTGGAATTAAATAAGAAGTGATAATAAAGAAAACAAATTGCATTGAACGAGTGAGATAATGCATTCTGTGAAGAAGAAAATATTATAAGTTTTTAAACCCTCACAGTCGTCATCCATCTCTCACGATCGTGACAAGCTAATTAGCGCGTCACGACCGTCACTCATCCCTCACAAACAACGATCGTGACGGTCGTGACGCGCTAATTAGCTTGTCACGATCGTGACAAGCTAATTAGCGCGTCACGACCGTCACTAATTCTGAGAAACAGAACCATTCACCTTCGCAGAACCCACTTTTCCACTTTCAAAAAAAAAATCAGAAACCTCCCATTATCTCCTCACTATCCCGTAACCTCCCATTACCCTCAATCAATTTCATTAACCTCTCCATTTATTCCAAACCCCTCACATTCACTCCTTTCACTATAATCAGAACCAAATTCTTCACATTTTTCATTTTCTCACAAAACTCAAAAACCTCTCATCTCTCATTCCAGTACTTGCATGCAATGGAAGAAATTCAATTTAGAGATGGTGAACAAGGAGAAACCCAAAGACAAAAGTTTATCAGGTTTCAGAACCGTGGCGTCCAACCCACTCGGTATGTCGACATTGACTGCTTGAGGGAGTTGGGATTGCTCAATGGCGTGAAGCTCCTACTTAGGCATGTTGGTTTGTGGCACTTGTGTAGTCAACCACAGCCGACATTCGAACTCCTCACATTGGAATTTTTGAGTTCGTTTCAATATGTTACACCTCCCGGTTCATCAAGTCAAATCACCGGCATTGCAAAGTTCAGAATGCTCGGACGAGAGTTCGAAATCACACAAACAAGGATCGCCGAACTGTTAGGTTTCGATCACGGCGACGACGCTCATCTCCGCGTGCCGGACAACTTCAGCGAAACCGCTTTCACCTTGTGGCACGACATCACCAACACCCGTGCTACTGCCTTTCAGAGTCTCAATGCTACCCACATCCATAACCCGGCGATCCGATATTTCCATCGCATCATCTGCAATACTATTTTCGCAAGAGAGAGCAATCACAAGCTGAACTCCAAGGAGCTCTTGTTCTTGCACTGTGCCTTAAATGACGAGCGCATCAATGCTGCCCCATTCCTTTTATCCCATATCCAGTCTGTAGCGCAACGAGGCGCAACCCCCTTCTATGTAGGCGGGATTGTCACCACCCTCGCCATTCAGCTGGAGCTTGGTGACCTGATTATCCATTTGCCTCGCAGAGCCGCAGAGTTGCTTACAAAGAACTATTGCAGGTCCGCCCACTTGATATCCCAGAGAGAGGATGGCAGTTTCAACCCTGTTATCCAAGGCACCGTTTATCATCACATCACCTTGTCGTGTCGTGACAGCATCGATCCGTCCAATCGAGCCAACTGGCTATTTGCTTTACCGGATGCTGCAGGCCACGTCCCCATTATTGATGAGCAGGCCGATCCACTAGTGGACGAGATGCAGGATACCATGGATGCTGCTGACCCTGTACAGGACATTCCTGAGTCCTCCACCAGACAGCCACCTGCACCAGAATTCACGCTTGAAGACGTCCTCTGTGCCATTCATCAGCAGAATCAGATGAATGCCGCACTAGAGCGAAGGCAAAAAGAGCAACATGATGCACTACTTTCAGCTGTTGCCAGCATCCAGAGGACGACAGATGAGAAGCTCAGAGAGATTTTTAGCGAGCTAGAGGCTTTGCGTATTGATATCACTGCTTTCACCGGCACCGGTTCTGATCCTGAAGCGACTCCGACCAGACACTCCTGCACCAGAAGCCGAGGCCGTGGTCGTCAGCAACCTTAGTTTATGTTTATGTCTATGTTTTTCCATTTCTGTTGTTTGTATTGTATTTTCCCCGCTATTATATCACAACATTGAGGACAATGTCTGATATAGTGTGGGAGAGATACCTTTCCTTTTTCCGCATTTCCCTTTCCGCACTTTCCATTCTGTTGTATTTCCCTTTCGTATTTTAATGAAACAAAGTAATATTTGTGCTATTTCTTTAGTTTCGAATTTTCCCCGTTTATTTAGCCATACAAAAAAAAATTATATTTTTATCTTCGCATTACCCGACTTACCTATGAAATCGTAGTTAGGAAGTTGAGAACGATTCAACAAGATCAATACAGTCTTGACACCTTAGACTTCCCAGTTAAGCATTCCGTTCCGATAATTGTTACAACTACACCTTAAGTTTCAGTTCTAAAAGTAACCCCTAGTAGTTTATACTAGCAGTCAACACCGTCTGAACACAAACCACGTGGGGAGCCGATGAACATAAGTGTTTGATGCCTAAATCTATAATGATCTTTCATATCTCGATGCCAATAAAAAGAAATTGCACCAAAGTACACGGTCGCATATAAGAAACGAGAAGTATGAGAATGAGTCCATTGCGGGTTGGTTCAGAGGTACCTGGTTCTGAACTTGGTAGGGCGTGCTACGGCTCGATCCCCCACAACCTCCAAATCGGATAATATATATAGGCTTGCCACATTCGTGTACCAGACCCCGTGCTTATAAAGGATCAAAGTCACTAACCGGCTACTCCACTACGTGCGTGCTAAGGCAAAGGGCTTAATGTGATTGCGCTAGAATGAAACCGGGTGAAATAAGATCGAAAGACTCTAGGTAGAATCGTAACGCAATTACCGAATGTTTCGTTTAACAGGAAGTCGACGACTTAGCTTGTTGCTTGTGTCATTAGTGTATCGTTGGTGTTTTATTCTAGTACCGGTTTATCTAGCAAAACGATTCCTCATATGGTTTGTTATGAGTATGCGTCGATGGAAACCTGTCCGATCATTTTTCAACCGACTATTCGCTTGAGGACAAGCAAAGGTTTAAGTTTGGGGAAGTTTGATAACGAGAAAAAGTATCATTTTATTACTATGTTTTAATGCCGTTTTATTGCACATTTATCGTATTAACACTCGATTCTTTGAGTTTTCTTTGTCATTTTGTAGGTATAACAATTATAGAGCTAAATCATTATTCAAAAGTGAAATGAGCAAAAACAAGCATGAAAAGAAGAAGAAGAGAGGAATTCTGCAAAATGTTGCATAATTGTAGCAGTCACGACCGTCACCATGCAGTCACGACCGTGAGACGCTAATTGGACCAGTCACGATCGTCACCAATCCCTCACGACCGTGACACGCTAAATATGAAGATAACGCCCGTGACACCCTTGTCACGAACGTGACAAAGGGAAATTAGGTTTACTTGGTATGAATTGCTCATGAACGTGCTATGTGAAGTCAAAAACGTTTCCTATTTTTCCGCAGACTCAGTGGCACATTTTCTCCTGGATTCTCTCTTCAACACCGAAGCCCACGTATGAATTTCAACTGCCAAGCCCAAATTATGTTTCCTATAAATAGCTTGATTTCAAAGTAAAAACTACAGAGTATTATTTTTAGTTTTTCGCGGAAGCTCTGCCGTATTTCCATTGCACCCTATTTCATTATTTTTCCAGCAATTATTCTTGTTCTTGCTTTATTTTCTATATCCCAACCAAATCAAAATAACAATTTCCAACATTAGGAAATTGTTATTATTTAATTCCTTTCAAGCCTTCAGCATTTCGTTTGTAATTTTATTTTCGATTCCGGTTCGCACTCCGAGCTTGCCAGACTGTGGAAGAAGGAGTTTTACATTATTTTTATTATTCAGGTTTTTAATTATTTCGCATTTATATTAATTTAATTGTTTATGTTAAGAATTTATTTTTATTACTTTATAATGCATACTTTAAATTATGTTCATCTGTTTCTGCATCTGTCTGGTACAACAAATATGAGTAGCTAATTAATTTAGGCGGTATGTAATTAAAATACACTTAATCGGTAAAATCGAATCTAGGCTTAAAACAATTAAGAACTTAAAATTCTGGCTGTGACTTTTTATTATAAAATTAATCTTTTTGTTACGAGAGTAAGGAAAGTGTAATAGGTTAGGTCGAGACCACGAGAGTGTGAGATTTTAACCAGATAGCTAAAGTTAGGCATTTAATTTAAACACAGCGAGAGCGCTTTAAAATGAATTAGACTTATTAAGTTTCCAAAAATTATTTCTAAACACTTATGGGCTAGCGAGAGCAGGCATAGGGCTTTAGGAGTAAGATCTGAGATAAGACCACGAGAGTGTGAGTTAAAGATATTTAAACTGATAACCTCTACAGAATAAATTAAGTGAACCATCCTTATAAGCCTAGGTTAGGTTGACCCGCCTAAGTTAACATAATTACATACCGACCGCCTTATTATTATTTCATTAAACTAAAATTTAATTCCCGTCTTTAATTCTTAAAAACAAAATCGTGACAACCATACACCTTAGCTAAACTAGTAAACCCTCTAGCACTAAGTGATCATAAATTCCCTGTGGGATCGATAATCTTTTATATTACTTCGATAGGCTGTGCGCTTGCAGTTAAGATACCGCTAGACACATATTGTATTGCGTCTTTAGCCCATCATTAATCCTGCCGCCATTTTAATTCCAGTTCGTATTTTATTTTTCCGCATTGCTTTACTTTTATTTATTTTCCGCATTGCTTTACTTTATTTATTTCCCACACGTGCTTTACTTTATTTATTTCTCGCACTCGCACTACTTTCGTTTATTTTCCGCACTCGCTTTAAATACCTTTATTTCTCGCACTCGCACTACTTTTATTTACTTTTCGCACTCGCACTACTTTTATCTACTTTCCGCACTCGCACTAATTACTTTTATGAAAAATTATAAAAAGAACTTTTACGTTACTATGTCTAACTAAATCCATAAAGGTTAGAATGTAAGGATCGTAATTGAACCAGTATTCCGTACAATTGTTCGTGGAAACACTTAAGGGCTATTTTAACTTTCAATATAAGTTTAATTGTTTTTAACTATTTCAAAAACAGCAAAAAGCGCTTTGTCTAGTTCATTAGAAGTTTTTAGATTAAAAAGAAAAGAGATTTTAAAACGATTTTCGGACGCGTTAAGAAGTTTAGAGTCTGGTTCGTGAGAACCTCTTTTTGCTAAGAAATCCAGGTTAAAGTACTTTTCAACTTAGTCAAGATACTATATTTCTTAAAAATAGGTTTACTATTCTAACGCAGTACACACCTTCTTATCCGTGACAATAGGAGGGGTTGATTAGAGAGTACAACTCGGTTCTGAATATGCGAAAGCGATAGTTCCTGTTAAATTAGTTCTTTTCAAAGCAGAAAACATTGCCCATAATTAATTTTATTAACAAGTACCGGATTATTAATTGATTATGTGAATTACATTCGAGCCTGTCTTTATTAATTGTTTAAAATTACCATTTTATTTACCATTGCACACTCCTTAAAACCCTTATATTCAGTTGCCTTAGATACACACCATAACAACATGTACGATAGATTGACACTTGGTCTCTGTGGATTCGATAATCTTTTATATTACTCTGAGGTGTTCGTACACTTGCGAAAAACACGCATCAAGTTTTTGCCGCCGTTGTCGGGGACCAATTTCGTCAAATTTCATACCCTGTTGTTACACTGTTTAGACTAAGGTTGTTACCTGCCGGTCAATGCGAAAGACTCGCAGTGCCGAAAGCTTAGTAGACCCTCTAGTTGAACCTGAACGTTACGCTCGCGCACGTTTATTTTTCCATAGGAATAGGAGAGCTATGGCCGAAGATCAAAACCGAAGACCTCTTAAGGACTTCGCCCAACCATCAAACGAGGAACCTAGTTCCAGTATAGTAAACCCCGCTATCCCAGCCAATAATTTTGAACTTAAACCATCCCTGCTGCAATTAGTGCAACATAGACAATTCGTAGGTCTTGCTACTGAGAACCCAAACGAACATTTAAAAAACTTTCTCCAGTTAGAAGACACCTTTAAAACCAATGGAGCTCCTTCTGAGGCGATACGCTTAAGATTATTTCCCTTTTCCCTCAGAGATAACGCTCTATCATGGTTAGATTCCCTTCCACCCAATTCCATAACAACTTGGGAAGACCTTAGAAAAGTTTTCCTTGCTAGATATTTTCCCCCAAGTAAGACCGCTCTTCTTCGAAACCTAATAACCAGATTTACCCAACACCAAGGAGAGTCGTTGTTCGAAGCCTGGGAGAGATATAAAGAGCTATTAAGAGCATGCCCAAATCATGGCTTAGAGAATTGGCTAATCATTCAAACCTTCTATAATGGACTTCATTATAACACTAAGATGACCATCGACGCTGCCGCTGGTGGCGCAATGATGAACAAACCTTACCCTGAAGCTAGTGCCCTTATCGAAGATATGGCCCAAAACCATCAATCATGGGGAGTAGAACGAGCGACAGTGGAAAAGAAGGAAGCCCAGGGAGGAATACATGAGCTAAGCTCTATGGACATGATGCAAGCTAAAATGGACGCGTTGGCCCTTAGAGTCGAACATATGTGTACAACTCCGAATACTGTAGCTGCAGTTTCGCCGAATTGTGAGATATGTGGGACGCAAGGACACCAATCCGCCGAATGCAATATGTTAAATGAGACCAACCCTGAGCAAGTGAACTACACCCAAGGGAACCCATTTTCAAACACATACAACCCTAGATGGAGGAATCACCCAAACTTCTCCTATAAAAATAATAACCCTATCCAAAATACCGCACCTCCAAGACAACAAGGTTACCAAGCCCCAAGAACAAATCAACCTATGCAACCTGTACCACCAAGTCTGAGCCTTGAGAAAATTGTGGAAATTTTTATCACCGCTCAAACACAACAAAACAAAGAGTTCATGAACCAAAACGTCCATGTTAACAAACTAATTACCCAGTTAGGAACCAAGGTTGACCAAATTATTACTCACAATAAGATGCTTGAAACCCAGATCTCTCAGGTAGCTTTAAACCAAGCCCCTCAGACTACACCTGGAGGACAGTTCCCTGGACAACCTCAACAAAACCCAAAAGGGCAAGCAAATGCCATTACTCTACGAAGTGGAACCGCTTATAAGGAACCTTCTAACCCTAGATTAAGTGAGCCTGAAACTTCTGAGAGAAATGAGGAGAAGGAACCAGAGGAATCTGAAAACCCGAAAAGTCAAGAAAAAGGAGAAGAACCTAAAAACAAAACCTATGTACCACCACCACCATACAAACCACCAATACCATACTCTCAAAGACTAAATAAAACCCAAATCGATAATCAGTATCAAAAATTCGTTAAGGTTATAGAAAAACTTCATGTAGAAATCCCCTTTACAGAAGCCATCACCCAAATACCTTCTTACGCTAAGTTTCTCAAAGATATACTTACGAATAAACGTAGACTTGAAGATCCGAAACCCGTGGAATGTAATTCTATTTCCGAAAATAGGTTAGCAAAGAAAGATAAAGATCCCGGAAATTTTTCCATTCCTTGTATTTTGGGGAATCATGTCATCGAAAAAGCTTTTCTAGACTTAGGAGCTAGTGTGAGCTTAATGCCTTTAGCAGTTTGTGAGAGATTAAACTTAGGAGAATTACAACCTACTAAGATGTCACTTTAATTAGCCGATATATCCGTTAAATACCCTATAGGCATACTTGAAGACGTCCCTGTTAGGATAGGTCAGCTGTTTATACCTACTGATTTTGTTGTCATGGACATTAAAGAAGATGACGACATACCAATCCTCCTAGGTAGACCGTTCTTATCAACTGCTGGAGCCTTAATAGATGTTAAAAAAGGGAAACTAATCTTCGAGGTAGGTGACGAGAAGATAGAATTTGTACTTTCGAAATTTCTTATGGCTCCTGTAATAGGAGATGCTTGTTATGCCTTAGATATCATTGATGAATGCATTAGGGAATTAGAACAAGAAGAAGAAACTGAATCTATAAAATTGCCATCAACCCTTATTTGGGAAGATGACAGTTATAAAAAACCCTACATTGATGATAACCTTCACGAATGTTTATCTCTTACCCCAGATCATATGCATTTCCCTATGAAACCAACCGTAAAACTTAAGGAACTACCTAAGAACCTGAGATATGAATTTCTTGATGAAGAAATGAACCGTCCAGTTATAGTCAGTGCTACCTTAAACCAAGAGGAAACAAACCAATTGTTAGATGTTTTACGAAGGTACCCCTCAGCCTTAGGATATAAGATCTCAGATCTAAAAGGAATAAGCCCATCTGTATGCATGCATCAGATTTTGCTTGAAGAAGATTCAAAACCCTCCAGAGAACACCAACGAAGAATAAATCCTATGATGAGTGAAGTAGTTAAGACTGAAGTTCTTAAGTTACTAGAGGCAGGCATAATATATCAGATCTCGGACAGTAAATGGGTGAGTCCTTTGCATGTAGTACCTAAAAAGGGAGGCATCACAGTCGTGCAAAACGAGAAGGGCGAACCTGTAGCAAAAAGAACTGATGGAGGTTGGCGTATGTGCTAGATTATAGAAAATTAAATAAAGCAACTAGGAAGGATCATTTCCCATTACCATTCATAGACCAAATGTTGGAGCGCCTAGCCAGACACTCTTACTTTTGTTACCTAGATGGATATTCAAGATTCTTCCAAATACCTATTCACCTCGAAGATCAAGAAAAAACTACCTTTACATGCCCTGTTGGAACTTTTGCCTACAGAAGAATGCCTTTTGGACTCTGTAATGCCCCTGCCACTTTCCAACGCTGCATGATGTCTATCTTTGCAGACTATTTAGATGGAATCATGGAAGTATTTATGGATGATTTCTCAGTTTGTGGATCTGATTTCAAAAATTGTCTTATCAACCTTGAGAAAATCCTGGAGAGATGTGTAGTGGTAAACCTTGTGCTAAATTGGGAAAAGTGTCATTTCATGGTCACCAAAGGGATTGTTTTAGGACATATAGTTTCCGAAAAAGGTATAGAGGTAGATAAAGCTAAAATAGAAGTCATAGAGAATCTAAAACCGCCGAAGACTATCAGGGAGATAAGAAGTTTTCTTGGACATGCCGGATTTTACCAACGTTTTATCAAGGACTTCTCCAAAATAACAAAGCCCTTAACTGGTCTTTTAATGAAAGATGCTAAATTCATCTTCGATGAAAAATGTACTGAAGCATTTAATATTCTGAAGCAAGCTCTGATTTCAGCACCTATAATGAAACCCCCTGATTGGTCAGAACCGTTTGAGATAATGTGTAACGCTAGTGACTATGCTGTATGAGCCGTTCTAGGTCAGAGAAAAGATAAAAAGTTACACGTAATTTATTATGCCAGTAGAACCCTAGACGCTGCACAACTCAACTACGCAACAACCGAAAAAGAGCTCCTAGCTGTAGTTTTCGCCATAGACAAATTTAGATCTTATCTAGTAGGAGCCAAAATTATAGTTTACACCGACCATGCTGCCATTCGTTACTTACTAAGTAAAAAGGATGCCAAACCTAGGTTAATTAGATGGATTCTATTACTCCAAGAGTTTGATTTAGATATCCGTGATAAGAAAGGCACAGATAATGTAGTAGCTGATCACCTTTCTAGGCTAGAATACCTGAAACCTGACTCAGTGCCCATAAATGACGATTTTTCCTATGATAGACTGATCGCCCAACTAGAAACTTTTGAAGATGATAACCCAGACCCACATGAGCATTCTCATAAATCCTTATCCGTAAGTAATGTACCTTGGTATGCAGACTTTGTTAATTACCTAGCCGCTGACATCATACCCCCTGATCTAAATTACCACCAGAAGAAGAAGTTCTATAGTGATGTGAGAAACTTCTATTGGGACGAACCATTTCTTTTCAAGAGAGGTAAAGATGGAATTTTCCGCCGTTGTGTTCCAGAAGAAGAGGTACATAATATAATTGAGCATTGTCATTCTGCACCCTATGGTGGACATGCAAGCACATCTAAGACCTACGCCAAGATTCTTCAAGCTGGCCTATTCTGGCCTACCATGTGGCGTGATGTCCATGCTTTCATTGTCAAATGTGACAGATGCCAACGTACAGGAAATATTTCAAGACGTAATGAAATGCCTCTAAGAAATATCCAAGAAGTAGAACTCTTCGACGTATAGGGTATAGACTTTATGGGACCGTTCCCACCATCTTTAGGAAATCAGTACATCTTAGTAGTTGTTGACTACGTGTCTAAATGGATTAAAGCTATCGCCGCTGTAAACACCCCAAATTTGCCCTCACTAATTTCACACCATGGCTTGTGATCTTTCATATTTGCATTAGTTTAATCATATCATATCATGTTGCATTTTTGCTTCACTGCATTAGTTCAAGTCATCTGCATCTAGGGTTTGTGATCTGAGCAATCCAAGGATCCATCTGAGCCACTCCAAAGGTCTTCAATCATTCCAAGAGGGTCCATGTATGTTCAATCATCATATTTTATCCACCAAAGATCAAGGAAGTCAAAGAATCACAAGAACTAGCAAAGCATAGAAACAGAGTTAGGGTTTAACTACACAGATGACCTGAAATTAGGGTTTTGGTTTTAGAGGCCATAACTCCAAATTTTTTGGTCATTATTGTTTCTATTTGTCTCAATATGTTATAAGGGTCATGCATACCAAGTTTGATGAAGAAATTCATTGTGGAAGCCATCTGATCACTGGGTAACTTCTTGAGCAAGTCAGGGCAAAATCAGGGCATCTGAGGCCCCCCAACATGGAACCAAAGTGGATTTTTCATCAAATTGAAGTTATTTGGTCTTTATTTGATCATTTAAGTGCTTGGAAGTTCACAAATTGGAAGACAAGTGAGCTAAACCAAAAGTTGCCAAAAATGGAAATGACTTGTAATGTAAACTTTCCATTTGGGGAAAGTTTTTCAACCTCCTCTTTCTCAACCAAAATTGCTTCAAATGAAAAATTGTTGGACATGAAAGTTGTAGATTGGATCATTCTCTTTTCAAAAAGTACAAGAACAAGACCTAATTCATTTTGGAACTCAAGATATGGCTTGTCAAAGTTGGCAAAAATCCCATAAATTTCAAGAATGCACCAAAAGGGATTCTTTGCAAAACCACTTGCCAAGGCTTTTTGTGACTTCAAACACACTTCAATACATCATAACATCATAGTGCATTGCTTCTAGATCAGAATTGCCCAAGGAATTGCAAGATTACATGCCTTGAACATCAAGATTTCTCAAAGGGGCCAAGACTTCACATAATTGCAAAACACCCCATAACTTTATTCCCACATGCTAAATTGCTTCAAGATTGAATTTTTGGACTTCCTTGCAGTCAGCTGTGCATGGACATGCCCAAAGGCCAGCTTCATCCTTGCCCATACCCCAAGTACACAAGTTGGTGACTTTTTGCAAGAAGGCCATACCAATCACAATAGGGCACAACCACTCCACAGACCTATCACAAGTTGATATATGGACAAAATGCTGATCATAACACACAAGAACACAAGCTGAACCCTAAGAATCACCAAGTTCACAAAAACTCTCCCTCTTGCAAAAGCTTTCGAATTTCATAACTCAGCCACTCAATCTTCAAACTAATTCCACCATTCATCTCTGAATCACTCACTGATCACAAACCAACCATTGAAACAGCCAAAAACACCTCATACACCAAATACAATTTCTGACTAGTTGGAGTGCAAACTCACAAACCAGCCATCCTCAAAGCTTTCCAAGCATTGCAACTGCCTCAGGAGGTTCAAGGGAGTCTTTTTGCAGCAAGGAAGTGGCCAGAAAGCTCAAGGGTGAAAAGCTTCATCTCAGGTAGCCATTGAAATTAATTTTTCCAAAACTCTCTTTTTATGTTACAAAATGATAAAGCATGCTCCACCGATCACACTGAACTTTAAAATTTTGAAAATGATTGAGAAATGAGTGTGTATTGATTGTCTGAAATTTTTGCCATGTTTATGTTTCTCTTCGAATCATGAGTTTGAGTGAAAAGAAATTTGTTTTGAGAGTGGATTTGGATTCAGGGAAGTGAGAGGAGTGAATCTGGAGCTTTAGAGCTCCAGAAAGTGCCTAGGGAAGAAGTTGGAAGTTTTCAGGTGAGGGGGTCACCGGAGAAGACGACCGGAGCTCTTCTCCGGTGACCTGAGAGTCATTAAGTGATAATTAGGGTTAGGGCTTCTATTTAAACGTGGACCCTTGGATCTTCATCTCCCGCGCGTGTTGTGTGGTCCAGATTAGATCATTAGTTATTAATTAGGATTAAACAATTAATTAATTAAGTTTAAGTAAGTTTGAATGTAGGCCACAGGATCTGGCGCGCAGTCAACCAATCCTTCCCCAGATTCAATCTCAACCATTCCCTTTGATTACTTCCATTTTATTTAATTTATTTCATATTTTTCTTATTTATTTTGCTCCAATTATTTAAAATAGCAGGAAATTTCCAAAAATATTTTTATTTTGCATTTTGATTTCAAATAATTTTCTCAACCCAAAAATATTTTTATTTTTATTTTTTATATTTAAAAATCATTTTTTAGACATTTAAATGTTTATTTTTATTAATTAATGAAAATTAATTAATTAAAATATCATTTAGGTTTCTAAAAAATCCCAAAAAATTCATATTGCATCTTTAAACATTTAGAGACATTGTCATACCATCCACACAAATTTCTCTTTGGTTTTGAACCATTTTTGATCATTTTTCTTGAATTTAGGGTTCATAAAATTCACATTTTAGAACCCTAACTTCAAGAATTATTTTCTGCCTAACCAAGAATGGTATGACAATGGTTCTTTTTGCATTGATCTTCATTTGACATGTAGTTTCTAACATAATTTTGTCATAATTTTCTTCTGCCTTTTTGATTTGATTTGCATTTTTTCCCTTTGTCACACTTCTTTTGCACTGACACTTGTATTCTTTTCCAGTTTTCGCACACAAAATAGCACTGACACTACCCCTTTAAACACAAACTTTCAAGCGTGGATCCCGTCGAGTACGACGGACAATCTGGGTGCTAATACCTTCCCAGGTTGTAACCAACCCCCTTTCTCAGTTTCTCTTGTTCGCGACCGTCTTATCCATCTCTTTTCTAGGTTTATGCAGCATTACCTTTCCTTCGGGATAAAAATGCCTAGCTGGCGACTCTTTTCAGTTCATCTTTCATTTCTCCTCTTGCCGACCGTTCGCGTCTGTACCCCTTCTGGCCCTGTGTCATTTGGTGGGAGCGACAGCCGCACCCACGAATGACACCATAGTAGTCATCAAATTGTTTAAAAACTATATATTTCCCAGGTTTGGAACCCCCCGTTTAGTCATAAGTGATGGAGGATCACACTTCATATCGAGAATATTTGATAAACTTTTAAGCAAGTATGGAGTTAAGCATAGAGTAGCAACACCATACCACCCACAGACCAATGGACAAGTGTGTAAACACCCCAAATTTGCCCTCACCCATTCACATCATGGCTTGTGATCATTACATATGCATAAACACAATCATAGCATCTCATATCCCATTTTTGATTCACTGCATAGATTCAAAGTCATCTGCATCTAGGGTTTGTGATCTGAGCAATCCAAGAGCTTCTTGAGCCACTCCAAAGGCCATCAATCACTTCAAAGGGGTCCATGTGTGTTCAAGCATCATATTATATCCTCTCAAATTCAAGAATATCAAAAATCACAAGAACTGAGAATGGTGTGGAGGCAGAGCCAGGTTTAACTGCTCAGATGACCTAAAATTAGGGTTTTGGTTTCAGAGGCCATAACTACAATTTTTTTGGTCATTATTGTTTCTATTGGTCTCTATATGGTATAGGGAGTATGCATATCAATTTTCATGAAGAAATTCCATGGGGAAGTCATCTGATCAGGAGTTGACTTTTCAAGCAAGTCAGTGCAAAATCAGGGCATCTGAGGCCCCCAATGACCCAACCAAAGGGCATTCTTCATCATTTTGATTGTATATGATCTTTATTTGACCATGGAAGATGTTGGAAGTTCACAAAATTGAAGAATTTCAAGTCTTTTGCAAAGTTGACTTTTTGGGCAAGTTTGACTTTTAATGAAATTGCCATTTT
The DNA here is from genome assembly GCA_963966055.1 of Lathyrus aphaca. Taxonomy (NCBI): domain Eukaryota; kingdom Viridiplantae; phylum Streptophyta; class Magnoliopsida; order Fabales; family Fabaceae; genus Lathyrus; species Lathyrus aphaca. The sequence goes on along the minus strand of OZ014522.1, from coordinate 439,398,700 downwards.
AGGCAACTTTTTCAACCTTTACTTTTTGATTCAAAAAAGCTTCAAATGGAAAAACTTTGGTCATGAAAGTTGTAGAATGGATCATTCCCTTTTCAAAAAGTACAAGAACATGACCTAATTCATTTTGGATCAAAAGTTATGGCCTTGCAAAGTTGAGCAAAATCATTAAAAATTCACTTTTGCACCAAATGGAAAACTTGCAATTTCTCATGGCAAGCCTTTATGTGACTTCAACATGACCTCTAATCATCATACCAATGCTACACATGACATAAAATCAGAATTGGCGCAAGGAATTTCTCATTTTGTGCCTTGATCCATAAGTCATTTTCATGAAGATGCAAAGAGGGATTTTTGGCAAAATCATTCTCAAAGGAGTTATGTGATCACTAATTGGTTTCTATGCATTGTCATGATCTAGTGAGGCATCCCACATCAAAAATCCAGCAAGAGTTCTCACTTTTACATAGCCAAAATCATGAGATAACACAAGTGGGCAAGTTGCAAAATCTCTCACAATTCATGATCCAAATGCTGCAGACTTTCACAAGCAATCCAAGGGTCATCCTTGACTCAAGCTGAAGCAAGACAAGCCCTTAGACTGCTGCTGCCATAGCCCATGCTGCAAGTACAAATCAACTTGACTTTTTGGCCCAAACCCCCATACTCTTGGAACAGTGATCAGCCACCTCTACTGACCTGCTCCACAGGCTACTCACACATCATGGGAGTGTTATAGCAACTCATTGGCCATTGAAACAAGACACAACACAGCCCTCACAAAAAATCTGTCAAAAACTCCTCTTCTTCGAATCTCTCTCTACAGCCATCAAACACTCATTTTCTCTTCACCAACAAATCATACACACTCAGGAGAACCAGAATCCACCATTGAAGCAGCTTGAAACCCTACAAATCCTGACTGTGAAACCTGCCATATCAGAACTCAAACTCTCAAACTAGCCACCCACAAAGGATTGTGAGCATTCCATTGGCTTCAGGGGGTTCAGAGGAGACATTCTGCATCAAATAAAGGTCTGGAGAGTTCATATCCATAGCTCACCACTTCAGGTAGCTTCAAATCTCAAACTTTTCAGAGCTTGTATTTTATGTTACAAATAGAAAGTGCATGTCTTACTGATCATGATGGTATCTTTAGAATAAAAAATAATGAAGAAATGAGTATTTGGTTGCTCTCTGAAATTTCACCCATGAATCTTGTTGGCTTCGATTCCCTCTGTTCTTGGGTTATAAATGTTGTTTGAGGGGTGGTTTGAATGGGGTTTGGGTAGAGGATCATTTCCCTGCTTTCAATTTGGTGAATGGTGGCCTGTAGCATGATTTAGGGCTTCCAACCCGCCGGAGAAGATGACCGGAGCTTCCCTCCGGTCACCTGAAAGTCATTAGCCCTAACCCTAATTAATTTGCCAGATGCGTTCACAGCCATTGGATGCGGATTAGTTTAAGAATCGTGTGGTCCAGATTGAGTCATTAAACCCTAACCTGTTTTAATTAATTTAATAAATCATAATTAAATTAATTAAGCCAGAAATGATCCTGACCCTTGATTCACGCGCGCAGTCAAGCCCTTTCTCCCAGATTTGAATGTCAGCCTTTGGATTGGAATACTTTTCATTTTCTTTAATGTTAATTCAATTGTTTTATATTTAATTTGTCCATTTATTTAAAAATAGTAAAACCTTTTCAAAAATTCTGAAAATTTTTATACACACTTTTATTAATTTTCAGAAACCAAAACCAAAAACATTTTCATTTTTATTTTTTGCATTAAAAAATATTTTTAAATCATTTAAGATTTTATTTTTAATTAATTAATGAGAATTAATTAATTAAAAATACTTTTAGGTATTTAAAAATCACCAAAAAATTCATGAAACCTTCATAATCATTTAGAAACATTGTCCAACCCTCAAACCAAATTTCTTTTTTGATCTTGATGCATTTTGAGAATTTTTCATGGAATTAAAATCATTTCAAGGCATTATTTTGATCCAAACTTCAAAAAGTCATTTCTGCCTAACCATTGAGAGTTGGACTTTGATTCTTTTTGCATTGCATTTTGTTTAGCATGTAGTTTGTGAGATTAAATTGGCATGATTTGATCCTTCATTTTCAATTTGTTTGGCATTTTTTCTTGTTAAGATACCCTAAAACCCTAGAAAACTTAGGAAATTCATAACTTACATTAGGTTAAGAGTTAGAACCCCTCCTTTGGGCAGTGAGTTTGTATAGGATTAGGGTTCCTTTGAGTGCATTTTCAATTTTTTATCTTGATGTTTGCTTCTGATTTTGGTTTTTGTTTGATACATTGATCATAAACCCTAATTTGGACTTCCTTTTGCATACATCTTGCATTTGCTTGCATAACATGACTTGCCATGACATTTTATGCATTCATTTGATTCATAACACATTTTAGGACATATTAGAATCATGTTTGATCATTGCATCATGTATTTGCCATGTTGTATGTCATTTGCATATCATAACTTTTCATGTGTGTTCATGGTTCTAAACTTGCTCCATTTGCATCCATTTGTTCATGTGATCATCCCCATGCCTTGTTTCATGTTGGTATCATCTCATGACATCATTCTCATCCCATATATGCTTCTGTTTTTGATTTGCATCATGCCATTTCATCTCATTTTGCATTGCATTGCATTTCCTTCACTAACTTTTCAGGAGGTAAGTTACTTTGAGAAGTGAATTTGCCTTCACTTCTCACATTTTCTTTTCATCTCTTTTATGCATCCTTGCTGCATTTTGTTATGTGTTTGAGATTGAGCTTGCTCATTCTTCTTCTTCTCACTTTCTTTCTTCAAGTGACTTGTCTTCTTAAATGAAGCAAGTCATTTTGCTTCTCCTGATCCTTTCCTCTGCTTCCTGGTGGTTCCATTGAAGATTTCTTTCTTAAACCTCACAAACCTTAGGAACAACCAAGCATGACAATGATTAGGGTTTTGATTAGTCTCCCCACTTAGCTTTTACCTTTGTGTCTCTTTGAGTCTTCTCTTCTCATCTCATAATCAAGGACTAAACCCTAAAGGCTTTAAGGCTTTGTGATTAAGCTTATGCCTGCATCCTTCTATTAGGATGGAGTGTATAACTTTAATCCTAAGTGTTAAACCCTTAATGTGTTTAACTCCTTTAATCAACTCACTTAATAATCATCAAGACATCAAGCTTGTAACTTGGGCCTTGCATTAGGGTTCTAATTCTTCCTTAACTGGTTAAGAAGGACTAACCCTAGTGTTAATGGACAAGTCCCTCTCAAGTTGTCTTACAAACCCTAAAAAACACTTCATCATCATATCATTAAATAAAATCCACTTAATAAAGGCTTTGTTTTGTCATGAGTTTAATCCCTAATCATGGATTAAGTTGAGGAGCTTTCCTTAGCTTAAACATTCTCATCTATTATCCTTCTATTAGGATGGTGTAATGGGTCTGTTTAATCCCTGATTATGGCTTAATCTCATTACTTAACACTAAACAAAAACAACAAAAACATTTAAATAATCACAAGTAGGTTAATGATCTTAACCCTACATCAAAGGTGATTAAGTGTGAGAAGCTGACTTCACATTTAAGGTATTCTCATTACCCCTAATCAGAGGGATGATGTGATGAGTTTACTAAATCCATTGGTTTAGGCTTAAGCTCATTAACTTACGACAAATTTTCAAAAGCAATAAAAGACTGAAAACACAAAAAACAAACAATAATCGTCTCCTTCGGGATTCTTTTCTCATCATCTTCACTCACAAACGAGAACTTGCTTCCTCCGTCTAATGCAAGACAGTCAGCACCTGAGCCAGACAGGTCATACACTTGAGCATAGACAAATAAGCAGTTCACAAGTCAATTCCTTTCAGTCTCTTTGGGTCGAACTACGGTGTTCTGACTTCCTCATTGCACGAGAGGATACGTAGGCATAACTTAACAGTTATCGAACAAAAGTCTCTGTATATTCCCCTCTTTCCAGCTTTATTCTTTTAGCCTCATGATCTTGAGCATTTCACTCCTGTTCTTACACTGACACTTCACTTATACACTTCACTTTTCTCTTACACTGACACCTGTACATCCCTTTCCAGCCTTTGATACACAAATAGCACTGACACTACCCCTTTAAAACACAAGTCTTTTAAGCGTGGATCCCGTCGAGTACGGCGGACAATCTGGGTGCTAATACCTTCCCAGGTTGTAACCAACCCCCTTTCTCAGTCTCTCTGGTTCGCAACCGTCTTATCCATATCTTTCTAGGTCTATGCAGCATTACCTTTCCCCCGGGATAAAAATGCCTAGCTGGCGACTCTTTTCGTTCCCTGTGAGTTCACTCCTGTGTGTCCTCGCACCCCCCTCTTGCCGACCGTTCGCGTCTGTACCCCATTTGACCCGGCTTCATTTGGTGGGAGCGACAGCTTGGCGACTCTGCTGGGGACCCTTATACTGCAACCAGGGCTTCTGGTTCTTTTTGTGGGTTCCTCCTAGCGCTTGATTGATTTGTGTTTACGGGGGTGTTATGTGCTATTTGTGCTTGTATTTGTATTTATTTTTGCTTTATGTACAGTTGTTTTACTGCTTTCTTTATAGCTTCACATATATCATACTGTCATACTGTGCTGGCTGGATCTGTTTTGTTGCTTTGGTGGGTGGGTGTTCTATTGAGAGTTGAGGTCCTATACCTGGGACCTGAGTGACACCTAGGCTAGAGTGGTTCATGTTCTTTCCCATTCCATTTCGGTCTGGTGCGGGAATATGAAACACGGTTCAGATATGGGTTTCTTCTTGAGAACTCTGTGCTGCAGATTTCCTGTAGTGCTAGGGCTATCTAGGAAGCCTGCTAAGTCTGAATGACCTTTAGTATTGACCTTCAGAAACTGAGGTGAATTAGAGGAGGATCTTTTATGGTTATTGTAAACATTGTACCTCCGGGTTAGAAGTGTTTACACTTCTCATAACTGATCCAAGTCTGAGGATCCTTGTTTTAGAACACCACCTGTGAGGGGGTTGGGCTGTTTACAGGTTTGCAGGTACCCTTGACCTCAGCATACCCTGTTACTTTGTTTTGATTAAGAGTACTCCATGTTGGAACAGTTCTTGTGATTTTTAACCCTGGACATGTGACTCTTTATTTGAGTCCCCCACCTTGGTTACTGGACTTATGGGCCTCCATCTGGATTTCTTGAACATACCTGGACTTATATCAGAGCACTTGATCAGATCCAGCTCAGTCACAAACCCTTGCATGTCATTTGCATACATCATCATTGCATCATTTTAACATTTGCTTATTTGTTTTTCAGGGTATCCATACTTTATTTTGGCTTGGTTTTGACCCCATTATACGCATAGACCTATCTACTTCAGCTATCAGCTACTTGCTTCAGTCACCAGCATCTGCCTGTCAGTGGCCCATCTTCAGTGTTATTCTCCATCATCAGCATCTGTCTCAGCTCTTCTTCAGCAACATGGCACCTAAGAAGAGTAACATCTCCTATCATTTCTTTCAGCCTGAGCTAGCTGACATCAGGAAGATCCAGACCCTGATTACTCCAGACCATATACCACTATTCATAGAACACTATGGAGGCATACTTGATGTGGTTATGGATTTGGACCCTTCATAGAGGAGCCTGATTCATACTTGCCTGCAGTTCTATGATCCCCCTCTGAGGTGTTTCACTTTTCAGGATTTTCAGTTGGGACCTTTATTAGAGGAGTATTCATCATTGGTTGGTGTACCTATCAGGGGTGGAGTCCCCTTCAACCCTGAGATTGCTTTTCCAAGTAATGAAGAAGTGGCAAAGGCATTGTATCTGGAACCTTGTCTGATTGGGAAAAATATGACTACCAAGGCTGGAATCTCTGGTCTACATTTGGATTTCTTGACCTCTCAGGCTATTCTGAAGGCCTCCTTGGGGGAGTGGAAGGCAGTCTGTGCATTATTAGCCCTTAGCATATATGGGGTTATTTTATTTGCAGATGAGCCTAAGTTTGTTAGCAAGAGTGCAATCCATCTTTTCATCCTGAGGAACCTAGTGCCCACCTTACTGGGAGATTTCTACTACTCTGTTCACCAAAGGAATGAAAAGCAGAGAGGAAGATTGGTGAGGTGCTGTGCTCCCCTTTTCCATACCTGGTTGCTCAGGCACTTGCCCAAGACTGATGCATTTTTGAATCCTCACCAGCCAAAGAATTGGGCTAGAAGACTCACTGCTTTGACCTCAGCTGATATCAGGTGGTGCACTCAAAGCACAAAGGGCAGGGACATTATTACCAGTTGTGGGCAGTTTCCCAATGTACCTCTGATAGGAGTAAAGGGTTGCATCAACTACAACCCTCTGCTATTCAAAAGACAACTGGGCTATGCATTGGTCCACACTCCTAAGGCACAAGACTTGGCTGAGACTCTTTATTGTGAGAATAAGCCTAATCTGGCTATTGTCAGGCAAGCATCCTGGGCTTGGGACAATGTCCAGACTAAAGGGGTAACCATTCTGGGAAGATGTAGCAATGTGGCCTCAGCGCAGTACTATGAGTGGTCCCATGCCAGGACTCAATTTTCTGGGATGCCCTTCACCATGGAAGATATACCTGGATCATCTTCAGCACCACCTCCTGTAACTGTCAGCTTAGAGGAGTTTGAGAATTTGAAAGAGAGAAATGAGAAGCTGACTCAGGCTCTACAGAAGACCCTCTGGGAGAGGAGTGATGGGCGCTTGGACATTGAAAGGTTAGAAAAGCTAAAGGTGGAGCATCTGGCCAGAATCGAGAAGTCAGAGGATTACATCAAGAAGTCTAGGGCTGGAGAGCAGATCTTGAAGAATGCCTGCAAGGAGGCTCAGTTCCAAAAGGCTAGGACTGATTTGTATCTGAAAGAGAGTCAATCCAGGTGGGTCAGGATCACCGAAGCTCGTACTCTGGAAGATAAAAGGACTCAGGACAAGATTGAGCAGCTGGAGGCTAGTGCAAAAGAGCAACAGGAAGCCCTGCTGGCAGCCCAGAGAGAGATCTCAGAGTTGAAGATTAGAGCTGGAGTGAAGAGGTCAAAGGACCAGAGTCAACACAAGAAGCTAACTGCAGCTGTTACTACCAGGAATCTCCTTATCAGGAACCTCACAGAGCGTCCAGCTGATCCTGTAACTGAAGCACTTCTCAAGGAAGTTCAGGAGGATGAGTTTGGTCTTGGTGTCTGACTTTTGCTTGTTGTTGCTTTCATTTCATGTACTTTTATTTCTTATGTTGTATTTTTGACCCCTCAGAGGGCATGATTTGTAAGAAACAAACTATGTATCATTTACTTTTTTTGTAATATATGTATTAGTTTGTTCTATCTGAGTTCCTTTCAAGCAACATCACAAGCATCTTCCACAGGGGTCTGGAAAGGTCAAAACCAAGTGCCAAGCCGGGTACCTTGGAAACAAATAAGCATACTGCATTGCATGCTAACCTTTGTTTGTTTTGTAGGTTTGTTTTGTTTTTGTTACTAACTCTGTTGTGATCTCAGGAACTATTGCTCGACGTCGGGTATTCCCACTCAACCGTCCACACAGATATCCAACCCGCAACAACCTTCCGGGTATACAGATGGACCAGGTACAACAGGACCTTACAGAGGTCAGGAACCAAATGGCCAATGAGAGATTGGAAATGAGGAATCAGATGACACAATTTATGGAGGTGATGAATGGATTGGCACAGAGCCAAGAGAGATTAAGAGCCTTGGTAGAGAGGCAGACTCAGGAAGATCCCCATTTAGGGACTGGTGGGACAAGCAACAATGAGAGGGTGCAGCCTCATATCAACCCACCTGTATTTGGACCCCACCTTCATCCAGAGATCAATATCCCTGCTAATGTACAAGGGAATGCTACTACGGGCAGAGTGCTGCAAGAAGACCCCCAGGAAGATCAGTTCACAGTGATGGGAGCTGGGGAAGAAGCCTATGACAGAAGGCTAGATGAAATTTCTGAAAAATTAAGGTCCTTGGAGTCTCAAAACTCCTTGGGTTTTGATGTTATGGATATGGGCTTAGTGGACGGGGTCAGGATTCCCCATAAATTTAAACCACCGTGCTTTAAGAAGTACAACGGGACTTCCTGTCCACGGACCCACTTACAATCCTTTCTGGGGAGGCTGAAGGCATATACCATGGACGAAAAGCTATGGATGTTTTATTTCGAGGATAGCTTGACAGGAGCTTCAAGGGAATGGTACTCTCATCTGACTAGAGCCACCATCAGATGTTGGAAAGACCTGGCTGAGGCCTTTATCAGACAATACCAGTATAATTTGGATATGGCACCCAACAGGACCCTCCTGATGGGAATGTCACAACCATCCAGAGAAAGCTTCCGGGAGTACGCCCAGAGGTGGAGACAACTTGCTGTTGCTGTCCAGCCACCCATGTCAGAGAGGGAGATGGCTGATATGTTTATGAACACCCTCCAAGGGACATACATTGATAGGCTAGCTGCCTTTTCTTCTACCAGCTTTGCAGATGTCGTTATAGCTGGAGAAAGAATTGAGAGCCTATTAAAGATGGGCAAAATTTCTGACAACGGTGCCAGCTCATCCAGCAACACAAGGAAGCCTTTTGTGGGCCCAAGAAGAACTGGTGAGACCAATGCTATCCATGCCAGCAGAGGCAGACCCCAATATGTTCATAGGTCTGTGGCAGCAGTCACCATTCCCGCTCCAATTCATCCACAACCAGCTTATCAACCACAGCAACAAAACTACCAGCAACAAACTCAGTATCCTCCTCAGAGAAACTACAACAATACCAACAACAACAATCAGCAAAGACCGTTCCAACAGAGACCTTCTCAGGCCAATAGGGTGATTGATCTGATCCCTATGCCCTATGCCACATTACTGCCACAACTCCTAAAGCTACCCCTGGTCGAGCTAAGGACATTGGCACCTCCAGATCCTCCCAATCTGCCCAGAAATTATGACGCCAGCGCCAGATGTGCTTTTCACTCAAATGCACCTGGCCATAGTACAGAGAAGTGCAGAGCTTTGCACATGAAGGTACAGGACTTGGTAGATTCTAAGGCTCTAAACTTTGCACCACCACCAAATGTTAACAAGAACCCTATGCCAAACCATGGTGGCCCCAGAATCAATGCTATTAAAGAAGACAAGCCGTCTTACTTGATAACCAGTGTGGGTCAGATTCGGACACCCTTGGTAGAGATTAAAGCTCAACTCCTTGAATGTCAAATATTCCCGGGATGTGAGCTAGGGTGTGCTTATTGCAACATTTCAGTGAATGGTTGTGATAACTTGAGAGATGGCATAGATGGTCTCATCCAGAGTGGCTTGCTTCAAATCACAACATCAATACCCACCAATCCAACAATCTCCTTAACAACAGTTCCCGAGTCTTCTACAACTGCAACAACCATTGTTCCAAACAACTTTTCAGTTTCATCAACAACTGCTTCATCTGTTACTTCAACAGACCAAATATCAGCGAACATCCCTTCTACAACTTCAGCACCACTTCATTCAGAATCTCCTACAACAACAACACCCATCCATTCAACAATGTCTCCTACAACTTCAACAGCAAATGTCTCAACGGTTACAACTTATTATGATCCTGAAAATGATTCTGCCTACAACTCACAAAATGCCACCCCTATCAGAGCACCAGTCACAATATACTATGATCCACATACTATCATGGTCCCTTCTGCAGCTGCCATCAGTCCAGTCACTATTACAATTCCTGGACCGGTACCTTATGAAAGCAATAATGCCATCCCTTGGCATTACGGCTCTGATCTATACTGCGAAGGACAGAAAATCACTCTCGAATCATCAACTTCTTCACCACAAATATACAATGTGGGAGGAGGCGGAGGCTTCACTCGAAGCGGACGTCTCTTTGCCCCACAAATTCAAAGACCCACTGCTGAAGCAGAAGCTGCTGCCAAGGCAAAAGGGAAGAGCACGGTGCAAGAAGAACAAATTGTTAAGGAGGCTTTGAAAACACCTTTTGATCAAGAAGTTGATGAATTCATGAGAATCATCAAGAAAAGTGATTACAAGATAGTGGACCAGCTTCACCAGACGCCTTCCAAGATCTCCATTTTGTCATTGTTAATGTGCTCTGAGGCTCATCGGAACGCACTACTAAAAGTCTTGCACGCAGCTTATGTGCCAGAAGAGATCACAGTCAATCAGTTGGAAGCTGTGGTTGGGAATGTTAATGCTAGTAATGGACTAGGATTTACCAACACTGATTTGACTACGGAAGGCCGCGATCATAACAAGGCTTTGCACATTACCATGGAGTGTAAGGGTGCAGTTCTTTCCCATGTGCTGGTAGACACAGGATCATCCCTCAATGTCTTACCTAAAAAGGCCCTTGTGAAGTTGGAGTATGAAGGATTGGCATTACGGCCCAGCAACTTGGTAGTAAGAGCCTTTGACGGTTCTAAGAGATCAGTTCTGGGGGAAATTGAGTTTCCTATAATGATTGGCCCACAAACTTTCAAAACGACCTTCTACGTGATGGACATTCAGCCTGCCTACAACTGTTTGTTGGGTAGACCATGGATTCATGCCGCTGGCGCAGTTACGTCTACCCTTCACCAGAAGTTAAAATTCGAGTGGGAGGGCCAAGTCATTACTATTTGTGGAGAGGAAGATATTTTTGTTAGCCATCTGGCTACCTACAAATACATTGAGATGGATGGGAAGATCCACGAAACTATGAGTCAAGGGTTTGAGGCCTTGAACATAAATGAAACATCTGTTGTACCTGGAACCTCAATGACATCTTATCAACAAGCCCGAAAGGTTGTTGAAGAAGGGACTGCCCAAGGCTGGGGCAAGTTGCTGCCCGTAGAGAAGAAGGAGGATAGATTTGGGTTGGGTTACAGACCAACTCAACAAGATCAAGCAGAGGCTGCTAAGGAGCCCAACTTTGTTAGTGAGGGGATGCTCACCCCTGATGCTGTCAACAATTTGGAAGACGAGGATGAAAGCGACCGCAACCTGGAGAGTTGGATACGTCCAAAGATCCCGGGGAGCAGTATCTCAAACTGGTCTTCCCAGGAAATTATAAGGGTTACTCCTGCAGAGTAATTATTATTTCCTGTATATTTTAAGCATGCATCTAGTCTTGCATCTTGCCCAAGATGACAAGACTCATTTTGTAATCGGGCCATCTGTAATTTTTGTGCAACAAGATTAATCAATGAAATATCAGACATCTTTTGCAAATGAGTCTTTTGCTTTTCCGCTCACTGTTTTTCCATTTTTCTTTTTGTACAAAAAAAAATAAATGGCAATGTTTTCAAAATGACGACTTTATTTCACTTTTCTAAACAAGATTAAAATCAATCACTAAAATGAACAAACTGAACCCTTGCAGAGAGTGCCTTCCAGACAGCACCGACAACAGCACGGCTATGACTTCGTATGACTTTGACAATCCAATCAATCAAGCTGATGAAGGGGTTGAAGAAGAGTATGAGCTTCCTGAAGAGCTAGCCAGATTGTTGAGACAAGAGGAAAGGGTTATCACTCCTCATCAGGAGGAGGTAGAGACGATCAATCTTGGTACAGATGAAGATGTGAAAGAAGTTAAAATCGGGGCCTGCCTACAAGACTCAGTGAAGAGACAACTGATTGACCTGCTTCAAGAGTATGTGGACGTGTTTGCTTGGTCTTATCAAGATATGCCAGGGTTGGACACCGACATTGTCGTGCACAAGCTGCCTTTAAGAGAAGAATGCCCACCGGTTAAACAGAAATTGCGCCGTACTCGCCCGGACATGGCAATGAAGATCAAAGAAGAGGTACAAAAGCAGTGGGACGTCGGGTTCCTTGCTGTGACTAGCTATCCGCCGTGGGTGGCTAATATAGTACTTGTGCCTAAGAAAGACAGCAAAGTAAGAATGTGTGTTGACTACCGGGATCTGAACAGAGCCAGCCCGAAGGATGATTTCCCATTACCTCACATTGATGTATTGGTAGATAATACGGCTCAGTTCTCGGTATTCTCCTTCATGGACGGATTTTCAGGATACAATCAAATCAAGATGTCGCCTGAAGACATGGAGAAGACAACCTTCATCACACCCTGGGGCACGTTCTGTTACAAGGTGATGCCATTCGGACTAAAGAATGCCGGTGCAACATATCAAAGGGCGATGGTAACATTATTCCATGATATGATACATAAGGAAATCGAATGCTATGTGGATGACATGATTGCCAAGTCCCTCACTGAAGAAGACCACCTGGTAAAACTGCTGAAGATGTTCAAGCGTCTGAGGAAGTACCAACTGAAGTTGAACCCCAACAAGTGCACATTCGGGGTGCGATCGGGTAAGCTGCTGGGTTTTATTGTGAGCGAGAAAGGGATTGAAGTTGACCCTGATAAAGTCAAAGCCATTCAAGAAATGCCTGCACCAAAATCTGAAAAAGAAGTTCGAGGGTTTCTAGGTAGATTGAACTACATCTCAAGGTTCATATCTCACCTTACAGCAACCTGTGATCCCTTGTTCAAATTGTTGAGAAAAGAACAGACGGTCAGGTGGAACGAAGATTTCCAGAAGGCTTTTGACAAGATCAAAGAATACTTGCAAGAACCTCCAATCCTTATGCCGTCAGTTGAAGGAAGACCTCTAATCATGTATTTGACAGTTTTAGAAGAGTCAATGGGGTGTGTGCTGGGCCAGCATGACGAGTCTGGTCGAAAAGAGTATGCAATATACTACCTAAGCAAAAAGTTTACCGACTGTGAACAACGTTATTCACTGCTCGAGAAAACTTGCTGTGCTTTAGCGTGGGCTGCTCGCCGACTGAGACAGTATATGTTGACCCACACTACTTTATTGATCTCCAAAATGGACCCAGTTAAGTACATATTCGAGAAGCCAGCGCTTACCGGACGGGTTGCAAGATGGCAAATGATCCTCACAGAATATGGCATCCAGTACACCTCTCAGAAAGCCATCAAGGGCAGTGTATTGTCTGAATATCTTGCTGAGCAACCCATTGATGATTACCAGCCTATGAGATTTGACTTCCCTGATGAGGACATCATGTTCATAAAAGCAAAAGATCACGAAGAGCCTGTTCACACTGAAGGGCCTGACCTGGAAGAAGAATGGACTATGATGTTTGATGGGGCTGTTAATATGAATGGTCGTGGTGTTGGTGCAGTACTCATTACACCTAAAGGAGTTCACATGCCTTTCTCGGCAAAGCTCACCTTTAACTGCACTAACAACGAAGCTGAATACGAAGCTTGCATTATGGGTCTTGAGGAAGCCATTGACCTCAGGATCAAGACATTGACCGTGTTCGGAGATTCAGCTCTGGTAGTTAATCAAACCAATGGCAAATGGTACACCCACCAAGATCATCTGATACCTTACAGGGATTATACAAGGAGGTTATTGACTTTCTTTACAACGGTCAAGCTTGAGTATATCCCTCGGGACGAGAATCAGTTTGCAGATGCTTTGGCTACCATTTCATCCATGATCAAAGTTCAAGCTGCCAACTTCGTACCTCAAATTTCAGTGTCCAGACTTGACAGACCAGCATATGTGTTCGCAGCAGATGTTGTCAAGGATGATAAGCCTTGGTTCCATGACATTAAGTGTTTCTTGGAGGATCAAACATACCCACCTGGGGCATCTTCCAATGATAAGAAGACATTAAGAAGGCTTGCTGGAAGTTTCTTTCTGAACACTGATGGTTCCCTGTACAAGAGAAACTTTGATATGGTACTCCTCAGATGCGTTGATAAGACAGAAGCGGATTTGTTAATGCATGAAGTGCACGAAGGATCCTTTGGTACCCATGCTGGAGGGCATGCCATGGCTAAAAAGTTGCTAAGATCAGGATATTACTGGATCACAATGGATGCTGACTGTTGTGCCTACGCCAGGAAATGCCATAAATGCCAGATTTATGCGGATAAGGTGCATGTGCCTCCCAATCCTTTGAATGTGATGTCTTCACCCTGGCCCTTTGCTATGTGGGGCATTGATATGATTGGTAAAATTGAACCAACTGCTTCGAATGGCCACAGATTCATCCTGGTTGCCATTGACTATTTCACCAAGTGGGTCGAAGCAGCTTCCTATGCAAACGTTACAAGACAAGTGGTAGCCAGATTTCTGAAGAGAGATATCATCTGTCGATACGGAGTTCCCGAGCGAATCATTACTGATAATGGTTCCAACTTGAACAACAAAATGATGGCAGAGCTATGCCGGGACTTCAAAATTCAACACCACAATTCTTCTCCTTACAGTCCAAAGATGAACGACGCTGTTGAGGAAGCTAATAAGAATATCAAGAAGATTGTGCAGAAGATGGTAGTCACCTACAAAGACTGGCATGAAATGCTACCATTTGCCTTGCATGGGTACCGCACGTCAATCAGAACATCCATTGGGGCAACACCGTATCAGCTCGTGTATGGTATGGAAGCAGTCCTACCTGTCGAAGTTGAATTACCCTCCCTACGGGTATTGATGGATGTTAAGCTGAACGAAGCAGAGTGGGTCCGATCCCGATACGAGCAACTGAGTCTGATTGAAGAGAAGAGGCTGGCTGCAATCTGTCATGGGCAGCTGTATCAGAAAAGAATGAAGAGAGCCTTCGATCAGAAAGTCAGGCACCGAGAGTACCAAGTAGGAGATCTTGTGCTGAAGAGAATCCTCCCTCCTCATACAGATCACAGGGGCAAGTGGACTCCGAACTACGAAGGACCATTTGTAGTAAAGAAAGTTTTTTCTGGTGGAGCACTGATGCTCAGCACTATGGATGGTGAAGACTTCCCGTCCCCTGTGAATTCGGATGCAGTTAAAAAATACTTCTCATAAAATGACCCGCTGGACACAAAAACAGAATGTAAGTCCAGGCAAAAATAGGGCATCCCGGCGAGTCAAAAACAGAATAAAAGACTCGGGCAAAAATAAGGGAAAATAAACAAAAGAATGTACACCCGCTGAGTTGAAAAGCCGCATCGGACAACTCAGGCAAAAATGGGTATCCCGATGGATTGAAAACCCGAAAGGGCGATCCAGGCAAAATAAGGGAATAAGCGAACAACTGCATTCTGAATTTGTGCGTATCACCTACAACTTGGTAAGCTTCGAAGGGATCAAGCCTCTTTCAGAATCAGCCTTCTTCAGAAAGTAAGACGAGAAGAACGTCAAAAGTCATACGAGTCATAGCAAAAGAGGAAGCTCCTTAAAGCATCGTCAACATTGCCAGCATTTTGTTTCTCAATTCGTAACAATCTCCTCATTTCAGGGGATATGTTTCTTTGATGTATCTTGCCAATTCAGGGCATTTGAATTAATAAAAACAGATTTTTCAGTTACACGATGTCTCGTACATTTTTATTTGCAAAGAATGTCTGATATCTTTAAAATATTGATTGCATAAATACAGATGCTTCTCTTCTAAAAACTACGTGCTTGCGGGAAATATACTTACTCTCAGAAGTGTCTAAACTCCTATGACGGAATCCGGTAAGGGATACCTCGGGATTACTTGTGCGTTTCTCTATCTTTGCAGGATTGCAGGTATCCGAAGCGCAACATGGGGCATGTAAGCTTCATCCCAGCAAGCTGGAAAATCAACACTCAGTCTCAGCACTCAAATTGTTTTCTCCCCAACTGAGTTGGCAGGCATCACTTCTCCAACAGGGCAGTACCAGAAGGTGCCCGTATCTCCAGCTGAGTTGCCAAGTATCCTCCTCAGCAGAAACTTCTAGGAAGATCTTTCAGTGATCTTTCTTCTTCCCCAGCCAAGTTGCCATCTACTATTCCTTCCCAGCCAAGTATTAAAGCCAGGGAACTATCTCCCCACAGAGTTTCAACTTCTATCCAGAAGAGCAACGCATGAAGGAATCACGACAGAGTGACGAAAGCTTCTACAAACCCCAGTTGGGTCCCCTCATTACCAAGGATGGGCCTATCAGTGACCTGTATCCCCAAGCAGATATCATCTCATCAGATCTACCAATGATCTCATCCCCAACTGGGATGTCCTTTACAAGCAGATCGGCCAGAGATCTTCGCAGCAACGGGATCCGAATCCCGGCTTGGTATCTTTGCATAACCATGGCATTCGCATCATATTTACCCACGAAGTGTAGCATTCCGTCTAATACGGAGCATTACGGCAAAAATCAAACATATTGCATAATCATAGGCCATGTTTTAAATCAAGCACTTGTGAATAATAACAATCCATCAATATACAGAATACCTCCCAGATTCCCCAGCAAACACAGTTGCCTTACATTCCCAAACACCAGTATATACTCCTTGTGGCACCCGTCCGTGTCACATCCCCAGCAGAAAGCCAAAGACATCCTCTTTACACTCACGTATACTTATATAATTTCCTTGACATCCGTCCGTGTCATTTTCCCCAGTGCAGTAACATAAACACTTTGTACATCAGATACTTGTTTATACTATACTCTTCTCCTTTTGACACTCGCCCGTGTCACCCTCACCAGCAGTTCGAATACTCATCTATACATCACTCATACTTACTACTCATGTTACTCATACAGATACTCGTCCGTATCTTGCATATACCACTTATATCCCCACAGATTCAACAATAGTCCTTGTTCTTTGTTAACCAGTTGATACTCGTCCGTATCATCATCTCAGAACATGCGTCAAGCGTTTGTTTCTACCTGATACTCGTCCGTATCATAGTCTTAAGGATGCTCGTCCACGTCTTTAATCCATACACTGTGTCAAACACTCTTGTCTTCTTGAATATAGACACTCATCTGTGTCTACTATTCCCCAGAAAAGTCCTTTCAGATTCAACACTCGTCCGCGTTCTCTGTTAACCAGTTGATACTCGTCCGTATCATTATCTCTGAACACGTGTCAGTATTTGTTTCTACCCGATACTCGTCCGTATCGTAGTCTTAGGGGTGCTCGTCCGCATTTTTAATCTATACACAAACATCTAAACACTTATACCTTTGTTTCTTGGATGTAAACACTCGTCCGTGTTTACTATTCCCCAGTAGATCGCCAACGAAGTAAAATTTTCTCTTCTGACACTCGTCCTGTGTCATGATAAACTTTGAGAGCAGTCGTCCCCTGCTAGGTGCTCGTCCTCCACCTCTTGATGATCGTCCTTCATCATGCTCATCCGATGGTCGTCCCCATCGTTGATCTTCTATCCGACATTCGTCCTATGTCGTGATATTTAGCAGCCGTCCCCTGCTAGGTGGTCGTCCTCCACCTTTTGATGATCGTCCGTCATCATTTTATCCAATGGCCGTCCCCATTGTTGACTTTGGTTATTTGACATTCGTCCTATGTCATGATAAACCTTGAGAGCAGCCGTCCCCTGCTAGGTGGTTGTCATCCACCTCTTGATGATCGTCCTTCATCATGCTCGTCTGATGGCCGTCCCCATCATTGACCTCTTATCCGGCATTCGTCCTATGTCGCGATATTTTTGGCAGCCGTACCCTGCTAGGTGGTCGTCCTCCACCTTAGATGACCGTCCCTCATCTTGTACCCAACAGAGCAGCCGTCCCCTGCTAGGTGATCGTCCTTCACCTTTGATGACCGTACCTCATCATCTGTTTATTTCATTTATTCTTTAACCCGATGGTCGTCCCCGTCGTGGTCCCTTTTCCTTTTCCTGATGATCGTCCTTCATCAGTTTAGCCCGATGGCCGTCCCCATCGTTGGTTACTTTACTTTATGAACTTGATGGCCGTCCCCATCATTTTTCATTAATCCCCAGAGAATATTACAGCTTTGCTTGATGGCCGTCCCCATCATAATCCCTTTTATCCCCAACATGTCGGCCGTCCCCGTCATTGCTTTATTTCCCGCACTTTTCCCAGCATGTCGGCCGTCCCCGTCATTGCTCTTCACCCAGCAGTCATCCTCTGCTCGACGGTCATCCTCCGTCGCTCACACTTTACAATATACTTTATTTTCCTTTACAATCTATATCCCTTTTCTTCTTCATTTCTGTGAGTGCAAATTTTGGACTGTCTTTGGTATTCAACCACAAGTTATCTTGTTTGCCTGTTAAGCCATTGCTTACATCCTGCACAGTTAACTCATGTTTGAATAGGGGCAGCTGTAAACACCCCAAATTTTCCCTCACCCATTCACATCATGGCTTGTGATCATTACATATGCATAAACACAATCATAGCATCTCATATCCCATTTTTGATTCACTGCATAGATTCAAAGTCATCTGCATCTAGGGTTTGTGATCTGAGCAATCCAAGAGCTTCTTGAGCCACTCCAAAGGCCATCAATCACTTCAAAGGGGTCCATGTGTGTTCAAGCATCATATTATATCCTCTCAAAGTCAAGAATATCAAAAATCACAAGAACTGAGAATGGTGTGGAGGCAGAGCCAGGTTTAACTGCTTAGATGACCTAAAATTAGGGTTTTGGTTTCACAGGCCATAACTCCAATTTTTTTGGTCATTCTTGTTTCTATTGGTCTCTATATGGTATAGGGAGTATGCATATCAATTTTCATGAAGAAATTCCATGGGGAAGTCATCTGATCAGGAGTTGACTTTTCAAGCAAGTCAATGCAAAATCAGGGCATCTGAGGCCCCCAATGACCCAACCAAAGGGCATTCTTCATCATTTTGATTGTATATGATCTTTATTTGACCATGGAAGATGTTGGAAGTTCACAAAATTGAAGAATTTCAAGTCTTTTGCAAAGTTGACTTTTTGGGCAAGTTTGACTTTTAATGAAATTGCCATTTTAGGCAACTTTTTCAACCTTTACTTTTTGATTAAAAAAAGCTTCAAATGGAAAAACTTTGGTCATGAAAGTTATAGAATGGATCATTCCCTTTTCAAAAAGTACAAGAACATGACCTAATTCATTTTGGATCAAAAGTTATGGCCTTGCAAAGTTGAGCAAAATCATTAAAAATTCACTTTTGTACCAAATGGAAAACTTGCAATTTCTCATGGCAAGCCTTTATGTGACTTCAACATGACCTCTAATCATCATACCAATGCTACACATGACATAAAATCAGAATTGGCCCAAGGAATTTCTCATTTTGTGCCTTGATCCATAAGTCATTTTCATGAAGATGCAAAGAGGGATTTTTGGCAAAATCATTCTCAAAGGAGTTATGTGATCACTAATTGGTTTCTATGCATTGTCATGATCTAGTGAGGCATCCCACATCAAAAATCCAGCAAGAGTTCTCACTTTTACATAGCCAAAATCATGAGATAACACAAGTGGGCAAGTTGCAAAATCTCTCACAATTCATGATCCAAATGCTGCAGACTTTCACAAGCAATCCAAGGGTCATCCTTGACTCAAGCTGAAGCAAGACAAGCCCTTAGACTGCTGCTTCCATAGCCCATGCTGCAAGTACAAATCAACTTGACTTTTTGGCCAAAACCCCCATACTCTTGGAACAGTGATCAGCCACCTCTACTGACCTGCTCCACAGGCTACTCACACATCATGGGAGTGTTATAGCAACTCATTGGCCATTGAAACAAGACACAACACAGCCCTCACAAAAAATCTGTCAAAAACTCCTCTTCTTCGAATCTCTCTCTACAGCCATTAAACACTCATTTTCTCTTCACCAACAAATCATACACACTCAGGAGAACCAGAATCCACCATTGAAGCAGCTTGAAACCCTACAAATCCTGACTGTGAAACCTGCCATATCAGAACTCAAACTCTCAAACTAGCCACCCACAAAGGATTGTGAGCATTCCATTGGCTTCAGGGGGTTCAGAGGAGACATTCAGCATCAAAGAAAGGTCTGGAGAGTTCATATCCATAGCTCACCACTTCAGGTAGCTTCAAATCTCAAACTTTTCAGAGCTTGTATTTAATGTTACAAATAGAAAGTGCATGTCTTACTGATCATGATGGTATCTTTAGAATAAAAAATAATGAAGAAATGAGTATTTGGTTGCTCTCTGAAATTTCACCCATGAATCTTGTTGGCTTCGATTCCCTCTGTTCTTGGGTTATAAATGTTGTTTGAGGGGTGGTTTGAATGGGGTTTGGGTAGAGGATCATTTCCCTGCTTTCAATTTGGTGAATGGTGGCCTGTAGCATGATTTAGGGCTTCCAACCCGCCGGAGAAGATGACCGGAGCTTCCCTCCGATCACCTGAAAGTCATTAGCCCTAACCCTAATTAATTTTCCAGATGCGTTCACAGCCATTGGATGCGGATTAGTTTAAGAATCGTGTGGTCCAGATTGAGTCATTAAACCCTAACCTGTTTTAATTAATTTAATAAATCATAATTAAATTAATTAAGCCAGAAATGATCCTGACCCTTGATTCACGTGCGCAGTCAAGCCCTTTCTCCCAGATTTGAATGTCAGCCTTTGGATTGGAATACTTTTCATTTTCTTTAAAGTTAATTCATTTGTTTTATATTTAATTTGTCCATTTATTTAAAAATAGTAAAACCTTTTCAAAAATTCTTAAAATTTTTATACACACTTTTATTAATTTTCAGAAACCAAAAACATTTTCATTTTTATTTTTTGCATTAAAAAATATTTTTAAATCATTTAAAAGTTTATTTTTAATTAATTAATGAGAATTAATTAATTAAAAATACTTTTAGGTATTTAAAAATCACCAAAAAATTCATGAAACCTTCATAATCATTTAGAAACATTGTCCAACCCTCAAACCAAATTTCTTTTTTGATCTTGATGAATTTTGAGAATTTTTCATGGAATTAAAATCATTTCAAGGCATTATTTTGATCCAAACTTCAAAAAATCATTTCTGCCTAACCATTGTGAGTTGGACTTTGATTCTTTTTGCATTGCATTTTGTTTAGCATGTAGTTTGTGAGATTAAATTGGAATGATTTGATCCTTCATTTTCAATTTGTTTGGCATTTTTTCTTGTTAAGATACCCTAAAACCCTAGAAAACTTAGGAAATTCATAACTTACATTAGGTTAAGAGTTAGAACCCCTCCTTTGGGCAGTGAGTTTGTATAGGATTAGGGTTCCTTTGAGTGCATTTTTAATTTTTTATCTTGATGTTTGCTTCTGATTTTGGTTTTTGTTTGATACATTGATCATAAACCCTAATTTGGACTTCCTTTTGCATACATCTTGCATTTGCTTGCATAACATGACTTGCCATGACATTTTATGCATTCATTTGATTCATAACACATTTTAGGACATATTAGAATCATGTTTGATCATTGCATCATGTATTTGCCATGTTGTATGTCATTTGCATATCATAACTTTTCATGTGTGTTCATGGTTCTAAACTTGCTCCATTTGCATCCATTTGTTCATGTGATCATCCCCATGCCTTGTTTCATGTTGGTATCATCTCATGACATCATTCTCATCCCATATATGCTTCTGGTTTTGATTTGCATCATGCCATTTCATCTCATTTTGCATTGCATTGCATTTCCTTCACTAACTTTTCAGGAGGTAAGTTACTTTGAGAAGTGAATTTGCCTTCACTTCTCACATTTTCTTTTCATCTCTTTTATGCATCCTTGCTGCATTTTGTTATGTGTTTGAGATTGAGCTTGCTCATTCTTCTTCTTCTCACTTTCTTTCTTCAAGTGACTTGTCTTCTTAAATGAAGCAAGTCATTTTGCTTCTCCTGATCCTTTCCTCTGCTTCCTGGTGGTTCCATTGAAGATTTCTTTCTTAAACCTCACAAACCTTAGGAACAACCAAGCATGACAATGATTAGGGTTTTGATTAGTCTCCCCACTTATCTTTTACCTTTGTGTCTCTTTGAGTCTTCTCTTCTCATCTCATAATCAAGGACTAAACCCTAAAGGCTTTAAGGCTTTGTGATTAAGCTTATGCCTGCATCCTTCTATTAGGATGGAGTGTATAACTTTAATCCTAAGTTTTAAACCCTTAATGTGTTTAACTCCTTTAATCAACTCACTTAATAATCATCAAGACATCAAGCTTGTAACTTGGGCCTTGCATTAGGGTTCTAATTCTTCCTTAACTGGTTAAGAAGGACTAACCCTAGTGTTAATGGACAAGTCCCTCTCAAGTTGTCTTACAAACCCTAAAAAACACTTCATCATCATATCATTAAATAAAATCCACTTAATAAAGGCTTTTTTTTGTCATGAGTTTAATCCCTAATCATGGATTAAGTTGAGGAGCTTTCCTTAGCTTAAACATTCTCATCTATTATCCTTCTATTAGGATGGTGTAATGGGTCTGTTTAATCCCTGATTATGGCTTAATCTCATTACTTAACACTAAACAAAAACAACAAAAACATTTAAATAATCACAAGTAGGTTAATGATCTTAACCCTACATCAAAGGTGATTAAGTGTGAGAAGCTGACTTCACATTTAAGGTATTCTCATTACCCCTAATCAGAGGGATGATGTGATGAGTTTACTAAATCCATTGGTTTAGGCTTAAGCTCATTAACTTACGACAAATTTTCAAAAGCAATAAAAGACTGAAAACACAAAAAACAAACAATAATCGTCTCCTTCGGGATTCTTTTCTCATCATCTTCACTCACAAACGAGAACTTGCTTCCTCCGTCTAATGCAAGACAGTCAGCACCTGATCCAGACAGGTCATACACTTGAGCATAGACAAATAAGCAGTTCACAAGTCAATTCCTTTCAGTCTCTTTGGGTCGAACTACGGTGTTCTGACTTCCTCATTGCACGAGAGGATACGTAGGCATAACTTAACAGTTATCGAACAAAAGTCTCTGTATATTCCCCTCTTTCCAGCTTTATTCTTTTAGACTCATGATCTTGAGCATTTCACTCCTGTTCTTACACTGACACTTCACTTATACACTTCACTTTTCTCTTACACTAACACCTGTACATCCCTTTCCAGCCTTTGATACACAAATAGCACTGACACTACCCCTTTAAAACACAAGTCTTTTAAGCGTGGATCCCGTCGAGTACGGCGGACAATCTGGGTGCTAATACCTTCCCAGGTTGTAACCAACCCCCTTTCTCAGTCTCTCTGGTTCGCAACCGTCTTATCCATATCTTTCTAGGTCTATGCAGCATTACCTTTCCCCCGGGATAAAAATGCCTAGCTGGCGACTCTTTTCGTTCCCTGTGAGTTCACTCCTGTGTGTCCTCGCACCCCCCTCTCGCCGACCGTTCGCGTCTGTACCCCATTTGACCCGGCTTCATTTGGTGGGAGCGACAAAGTGGAAGTATCTAATAGGGAGATCAAACAAATTCTTGAGAAGACTGTCTCTATATCTAGAAAAGATTGGTCACAGAAACTTCAAGAAGCATTGTGGGCCTATAGAACCGCTTTCAAAACCCCTATAGGAACAACCCCTTATCAACTGGTCTATGGAAAATCATGTCACTTACCTTTTGAGTTGGAGCATAAGGCCTATTGGGCCATCAAAACTTTGAATTTGGATTACTTAACTGCTGGTGAAAAATGTATCCTTGATATCCACAAATTATAAAAGCTTAGACAATCTGCCTACGAAAATGCCATCATATACAAAGAAAGAACAAAAGCTTGGCATGACAAAAGAATCATAAGAAACGACTTCAAAATAGGCGATCGTGTTCTCCTGTTCGATTCTAGATTACGACTTTTTCCAGGGAAGCTTCGTTCGAGATGGACTGGCCCTTTCGAAGTATCTAAGATTCTAAGATCTGGTGCTATTGAAATCAAGAACCAAACATGTAAACCATTCATCGTCAATGGACAGAGGTTGAAGCCCTATGAAGGAGGTGACATCCCAACAACATACACCTGCCATACTCTGAGTGATCCACCATATCCTTCAAATGATGTATAAAATTCGGTCGTCGAGCTAATGACGTTAAACAAGCGCTGCATGGGAGGCAACCCATGGTTTTCTTATTTACGTACTTTTTATTTATTTTTTCTTTATTTTAATTTGTTTACTTTATTATTATGTCAGTACTAACGATTGAATGGTTTATGTGATTTCAGGACTTGTTTGCTAACCTTGTGCAGAATGCAGAACCCCGATGACATGCACGTGGCCTTTAGAGACGACACACAGAGAGAGTGTTACTATGTCCACATGAGACGCCCTATGGAACCTACCAGGTACCTAGACCAAGATTGCATGGATGCCTTAGGGATAGAGCCAAGCGTCATATTCTTATGTCACCAACTCCAGTGGGACCAGTTTGACGATATGAACAACACTTACATGAACTTGACTCTAGATTTCCTCAGCTTGTTTCACTATAATCCTTGGGTTGGGCCCGATGGACATGCTGTTTTCAGGTTGTTCGGGACTGACTACTCCTTCTCTCACAAAGAGTTTGGTGATTTAATAGGTTTTCAGACTACTCCTGATGTTATTCCAGAGACACTGATGGGGTATTTTATGAGTAGAGAAGTGGAAAAGTTTTGGTCTAACATCTCGGGTGGAGGGAGCCAAGATCCTTCCACTCAGTTTTCTCAGGTAATCCACAACCCTGCGTTAAGGTACTTCCAGATGATTCTAGCACACTCTTTCCTTGGTTTTCCAGATACAAAGACTCTGCTGAGTGAATAGGAGATTTTCCTACTATTTTGTGCGACTTAGTCACGCCCAGTTGCTTATGGCAACTTCCTGTTGAAGGGCCTTGCCAGTGTCGCCAGATCATCTGTAGGCATTATACATGTCGGTGGGATTGTTACACAGATTGCTACTGCATTGGGTTTGTCTCGCAAATTATTGCACCTCAGGACCTTCTGCTGCTACACCACCCTAGATGTTGACTTTTGTCTTGACAGAGGACTGATGAGGAGGGCCTCTTTTGAGCCCAACACGTTTATATTACTGATCGACGGCGAAGTGATACATTACTTTACATTACTAGACCCGCTGATGACCAGTGTCCATGACCCTGCTAATTGGAGTTATGCTTTAGAGGGTTATGGAAAGACTGTCGAAGAGCCAAAATCACCTCCCGCCGCTGAGTACACTCCTACACCTCTTTCTCCCCTAATCACTATTATGTCTAACAATATGTCTTTGCAGCCGTCTGATCTACAAACTCAGATTTATGAGCTCCGCAAGGAGACTTACCTTCTCAAGCAGGAAGTAGCGGACTTGGAATTACAGATCCAGGTATCTGATCTCACTCATGCCTCAGAGGCCGATGCTCTATATCAAGGAGATTGAAGAGCTTCGGAGGGAGATAGCTGAGATTCGTGGATCAAACCAAGAAGAGAAGCCTACCACATGATTCGTTTTACACTGACGTTATTACCCTAGTATTTAATTTCTTTTTTATGCTTTATTTTATTTCTCGCATCTCCAGAAATATTTTATATTATTGCATCTATTACATTTTCTTTTCATGTACTTTGATTTTATCTTATATATTATTTCATGCACTAATCTTATTTTTTCTCTTTTCTTTTGATTTATTTTATTTTTGTCGAGTAAAGAAAATATATATATATATATATATATATATATATATATATATATATATATATATATATATATATATATATATATATATATATATATATATATATATATATATATATATATATATATATATATATATATATATATATAAAGACAAAAGTATTTTCATTTTTGTCTTCATAAAAAAATATGCAAGCTTCATGCCTTAGAAGAGAGAAGAAAACGCTATCCGGACCCCCCGAAGACCGAAGGTGCAAGAGGGCCCAAAAGAAGAATTGAAAAAAAATCCAAGGCCCAACAGAAATTGGCCTTATGGCGGGCGTCATACCCCCTGTGGCGGGCGCCACACCGTCCTTCATCAAAATCGGGGCTGATTCCCCATTTCCACCATTTTCACACCTTCAAAGCTCAAAAACCCATTTTTCCAACTTCCAAAAACCCCATTGAACCCCATTAAAGCTCCCTCATTTCCAAAACATTCACCATCTATAAAATCTATCCAAAATCCATTTTCATTTTCATCCACCACAAACCATAAAAATCCAACCTTTACCATTTATCTCATAAACCATTTTTTCACCACTTTTTACTTCTCAAGGAGCAACAACAATGGAGTTCAATGGATATCTTCTTCGCGATGGAAGACCGGGTGATAGGCAAAGGAAAATTATTCAAAGGCTTCAGAGTCGAGAAATTCTCTCGACTAGGTACGTCGATGATAACTGTCTTTATGCTTTGGGTCTGTATCATAGTGTTTTTCATTTATTAGATTTTTTAGGCTTGCATGATATTTTTGTTAACCAGGAACCTACCTATGAGAGGCTGACAGTTGAGTTTTTAAGTTCATTGATATACACTGTCAGTCCTAACACTTCTAGCACAGTCAGTACCGACGAACTAACAGGCTTGTTAGGAATCCCTCATAGGGAAGGTGCGATATGTGAGGCACCTTTGGATGCGGAATGGTCGGCCGAGGTATTTTCCTTTTGGTAGAGGCTGTCAAGTACTTCAATAAATTCTTTTGAAGGAATACTTGCGTCGACCATCCATAACCCGACCATAAGAGTTTTCAGATATCTTTTGGCATGTACTATTTTTGGCTGGGAAATTCCAAATAAGGTAAACGCTAAAGAGCTCCTATTTTTGCAAGGATGCCTCACTAATACCCATATCAATCCGGTCCCGTTTATGCTTGGACACATGGCTTTAACTACTAACAAAACAGGACCGATTGTTTTTGGAGGTCTTGTTACGTCTATTGCTTGGGCTCTTGACCTGGACAATGAGATAGCTACACTTGAACCACTCCCTTCTCACACAATTAATTTGAAATTTCTAAAAGACATGAAATTGTGCCGAACGAGGAGAGCAGGTGGTTATGAGTTGATGGTTCATGGGGTAGCTATCCCATCTGTTGCTTTACCTTGCAGTAGACGTACTGATGTACGTAATGAAAGGAACTGGACCTATGATCTGAATGCTCCACCTGTTTTGGGTCCACTTCCTCCTAATATTCTTGATGGGGAGGCACATGACACTGATGAAGAATATGATCGGAGAGATCAATCTCCCGTACCTCACATGTCCTCCCATCATCCTTCACAGTCACACATCACACCATCTTCCTCTAACCTTGTTGCAGGTGCTGCTCCTGGATTCTATGTCACTGAGGAGATGTGGCGTGATATGACGGCTATAGAGGAAAGGCGAGACAGCCTACTCTCTACTATTTCACAACAACTGACGGACATCATGAGCTTCATGCAACAATCGTGATCGGTTTCGAATCGTGCCTACAGTAACGTTTGACGTGCCTTGACCGACATCACATCAGAGTAGGCCCGTCAATGAGAAGTCAACCGACGGCACTACCAGCTTATGGAGGCCACTCAGGGTTCCATCCTAGGTAACCTTCGAGAGGTCCGGGGTGCTCAGACTGCCTTATCAGCCCGACTTGACCGGAGGGACCAGCAGCACAGTAGATCCCGTTGTTCCAGACCATCACAGCAGGACGGCGAGGGCACCAGTTCTCCTCAGCAATAGTTTTTCAGGTTACCCTCCTTATTTTATTTCGAAACATTGGGGACAATGTTCGATTTAAGTGTGGGAGGGGATTTTATTGCTTTCTGTCATTTCCCTTTCTAGTTATTTATTTGCTTTCTGTTATTTCCCTTTCCAGTAAGTTATCTAGTTTAACTTTTCTTAGATAATGCATGAGTCTGACGAGTCACCAGTATAGTGTATTTTTAGTACATCCTCATTTTTTCACATTTCCTTAGCCTTACCAAAAAAAATTTAAAAAGAAAACAATGTTGTTTCACATGTTTTTTGGGCTTTGAGACAGGTTTGGATTAGGATGTGGTGACTTAGGTCAACTTTTTGAAATATCAGTACCATTATAGCACCATAGACCTCTTGAATATAGGAATCACTCCTAAACCCCGCACCATGGCCTTTATTATCATTCAAAAAATTGTCCCAAGTAGTTTATTCTAGCAGTCAGCTCCGGCCTAAACATGCTCTACGTAGGGGGCCGATGAACATAAGTGAATGATCCAGTGCTAATAAAAAAAGAAAAAGGAAAACTCTGGGATAGGTGACCCTCACAAAGTCATTTAAACCGAAAAAAGAGAATAAAAAAATTTGTTTTGCCACAAAAAGAAAAAAATTGCAGTCACCTATTGTTAGTAGGTTCAGAGGTATCTGTCACTGAACTTGGTAGGGAGGATTACGATCCGATCCCCCGCAGCTACATTTAGGAAAAATAAAAACGGGTTTACACATGCTTATGTGCCAGAAACCTTATGTTATGGATCAGAATCACTAACCGGTCACTCTACTTTGAAGCATGTACGGATAACGGGCTTAATGTGATTGCGCCTGAATGAAAAGGACCCAAAAAGAGATGAGAAGATAGGCCTAGGTATTGTGGGATGACATGGGGTGGTTAATATAGGATTGAAGTTTGTGTCTGTGTTATTATGGTACCCTTGGTTCACTTAGTTAGTACCTGTCACTACATCCTGACTTGAACTTAGAAGCCCTTTAGCTCAAATCACATGTTGACACCAGTTTTCTTCATTTTTGAGCTTTAAATGTTTGCTTGAGGACAAGCAAAGGTCTAAGTGTGGGAGGATTTGATAACACTAAATTTCACCGTATGTTTTACTCCGATTTCGCATGCATTCTTAGCTTTTATTGTTTTTCTTTATTTTCAGGTTTTATGTGTAATCGGGGCTTAAATCGAAAAGAGGAGCGAAAAAGGAGTGGAAACGGACGAAAACCAAGAAATTCAGCTTTTTACACTTATGGCATCCGCCATGGCTGGCGCCATGGGGTCTGCCATGACGTGGCCACGTCTCAAGACCACTCCACAACTGCCAAGACCCACGGTCCCCAATTTCTTCATCCATTTGCACTCATGGCGGGCGCCATGGCCTTGTGGCGGGCGCCACAAGGCAAAAGTGGTTCCCTCCACTTTTTAGTGGAGGGGGGCATCCTGGTCATTTCCCATTTAAGATTTGCCTATAAATAGGACTTTAGAATTTCGTTTTCTTCATCCAAACTTAGAATCTCTTAGGCATATATCAGTTTTAAAGTAGTTATCATTCCACATCGGGGTATTAGTGCAATCGAGTGATCGAGTCTGTATACGTCTGTGTGATCGAGTTTTGGAGCACTTTGGGAGGAAGTTAATCCTGCCACCATTTTAATTCCAGTTCGTATTTTATTTTTCCGCATTGCTTTACTTTTATTTATTTCCGCATTGCTTTACTTTATTTATTTCCCGCACTCGCTTTACTTTATTTATTTCTTGCACTCGCACTACTTTCGTTTATTTTCCGCACTCGCTTTAAATACCTTTATTTCTCGCACTCACACTACTTTTATTTACTTTCCGCACTCACACTACTTTTATCTACTTTCCGCACTCGCACTAATTACTTTTATGAAAAATTATAAAAAGAACTTTTACTTTACTATGTCTAACTAAATCCATAAAGGTTAGAATGTAAGGATCGTAATTGAACCAGTATTCCGTACAATTGTTCGTGGAAACACTTAAGGGCTATTTTAACTTTCAATATAAGTTTAATTGTTTTTAACTATTTCAAAAACAGCCAAAAGCGCTTCGTCTAGTTCATTAGGATTTTTTAGATTAAAAAGAAAAGAGATTTTAAAACGATTTTCGGACGCGTTAAGAAGTTTAGAGTCTGGTTCGTGAGAACCTCTTTTTGCTAAGAAATCCAGGTTAAAGTACTTTTCAACTTAGTCAAGATACTATATTTCTTAAAAATAGGTTTACTATTCTAACGCAATACGCACCTTCTTATCTGTGACAATAGGAGGGGTTGATTAGAGAGTACAACTCGGTTCTGAATACGCGAAAGCGACAGTTCCTGTTAAATTAGTTTTTTTTAAAGCAGAAAACATTACCCATAAGTAGTTCTATTAACAAGTACCAGATTATTAATTGATTATGTGAATTAAATTCGAGCATGTCTTTATTAATTGTTTAAAATTACGATTTTATTTACCATTGCACACTCCTTAAAACCCTTATATTTAGTTGCCTTAGATACACACCATAACAACAGGTACGATAGATTGACACTTGGTCTCTGTGGATTCGACAATCTTTTATATTACTCTGACGTGTTCGTACACTTGCGAAAAACACGCATCAGTTCACTATCACTTTCCCATGCGATATATGCCTTTCTTGCTTTGTTGCCTTTCTTTTGATATTTGTCTTTCCCTTTGTCTTTCTTTAACATTGGGCATTCCGGTTTGTAGTGACCCGATTTTCCATAATTATAACATGATCCTTTTAGCTTGTTTTTTTTTTTACTCTTGCATGGAGGGGTTAGATTAACTTCTATAGTTGACAAGCGCTTGTCCGAATGAGAGATTTCATTCTTTCTAAGATACCTATTGTATCTTCTAACAAATAGCCCCATATCCTCATTTGATTCATCGTCTTCGTCACTTGATTCACTCTCACAATCTTTGTTGGTGGATGATTTTAAAGTAGAAGTCTTCAATGCAATAGACTTCTTCTTCTTCTCATTGTCCTTTGGTTTTTCTTTCTTTTCTTTCTTCTCATTCTCTTCATGCTCATGTAGATTTAAAAGTTCTTGCTCATGGTCTTGTAGCTTCCCAATCAATTTTGTCAAATCCAATGTCCTTACATCATTGGCTTCTTTGATTGTCGTTACCTTTGGTAACCATTCCCTAGTAAGACACCTTAAAATTTTGTTAGTAGCTACATAGTTGGGAATAGTTTGTCCAAGAGCATTTAAGCGAATTAATAAATGAGAGAATCTATTTCCCAATTCACCAATAGTTTCCCCTTGGTTCATGTGAAAGCGATCAAACTCTTGTTGCAAAGTGTTAATTCTAGCTAGCTTCACGTCATGAGTTCCCTCATGGGCAATCTGTAATGCTTCCCATATAGCTTTAGCTGTAGTATGATGAGAGACTCTAAAATATTCATCCGCTCCTAAAGAAGAAATAATCATATTTCGAGCTTTCCAATCATAGCTATAGTTCTTTTCATCTTTTTCATCCCATTATGCTTCAGGTTTAGGTATTTCAAGGTTATTCTCTCCGGTCATGGTTATTTGAATAGGACCATATTGAATAACCTTCCATATTTTTCTATCAACAAAGTTGATATGAATACACATACAATCCTTCCAATGACTATAGTTTCATCCGGTGAAAATAGGTGCTCTATTATACGCCCTCGTTGGATCGTTATCCATTTTCTAAAAAGTTATATGTGAAGCACTGGATGAACCGGTGCTCCTGATACCACTTTTTAGACGATGACACAGATCTATAAAGGGGGGTGAATAAATCCTTTTTCAAATTTAACTTTTCAAAAATACTTTATGGAAGTTCCCCGGAAAACTCGTCTAAAACAAATAAAGTCACTGGTGATCGGATATGCGTTTTGAAATCAAATGGGAAATAAAGGATGATAAGAAAAATTAAGACAATGCAACTAAATCACCCAAATTCAACACACTTGATAATCCACTCTCAATAATGAATTATAAAGGAGAAATAAGCACATAAGAAATGAATTTATGTGTTTTGACTTTTTCTCAAACACTTGGTGTGCATCCACACAAAGTGTTATGTCTATGTTAAAGTAGTGCAGAATTTTTACAAGGTTGCTGTCAAAAATTGATAACAACAATTTATCAAATAGTTGGTGTGCACATACTCAACCAAAACAGAATTTTTCAAACCACACAAATACAAGTTATGCAGAAAATATTTGAATGAAACGATAAAAGAATGCATGATATTTGTTTAGGTAGTTCCTTCACCGTCCTCGCTAGAAGTAATCAGCCCCCAATTCTCAACTGAATTGGGATATTTCATTAATATTCCAATTGTTTATACAAGAAGAAAATTGGAACAACAAACCAATCCGAATTGCAATTGTTGCAAAAACTTCTTCTTGCCCCTTGATTCGAGAAGAACCAAGTCATTCACATGGGTCGAGAAAATCTCTGATTAACAACTCCCTTCTTGCAAGAATATTCAATCCTTCAAACTTTAAGCACGACTGATTTTCTTCAATGCTTGTGAACCCACAATTATCTTCCTAATCCTCCAGTTAACGTGATGCAAATGAACAATTCCCTTGATCTTCAAACACCCTCACTCGGTTGAATCTACGAACAATGATTGCGTACAAAACCTCTAAATTCTCTACGATCTTGGAGGAGAAAACCCCTTTGGTTTTTACAAGAAAAACCCACAACTTCTCTACCCAATCTGAAATCTCTCTATCTCAATTGGACGTTATCACCATAAGTTGCACCTTGATCAACAAAGATTGTTGTGTGTGATTGTTGATTGATGCAAAGACGGAGAAGATGAAGAGAAGGATGTGTATCTATTTCACTTTTCTTGTTATTTTCTCAAAGAAAATGAAAACAGTTATTTGTATTGGTTAGATAAAATATAAAACAGAAAGAAAGAATAATTGAAAAAAATGCAGGCAACATTAATGAGTCGACCTTCCACAGGGGGTGAGTCGACCAGAATGGTTCCTGTGAGTCGGCCTAAATTTCTTGCTCAATCAGCCTGTTGGGACCCGAGATATTTGGAGGAAAAAATACTTCACTTGAGTCGGTGTGGCTCTCAATAACCCATAGACTATTCAGGAAGGATTCTAAAGTGCTGGTTTTAACAACGATCATTTCGCTGCTGTCATCATTGAAGATGATGAAGATGAAGAAATGTTTGACTTTGTTATGCACGGAAAGATTTGAAAAAATTGGATTCCGGTTGATGTTCCTTCTATTGTTGATGTTTCAAAGTAATTTGTTTTATTTTCTTTCAAAAATCCTTTCACTCTGCCAAAGGTGAAAGTGATGTTTGTCGGGCTTTGTTTCAAATTTTATCATCATCAATAAAATGTTATTTTGTTATCTCCATATGTGTTTTTCCTTTTTGCTTTATTCTGAAAAATGGTAACATAAAAAACCCAAAATAAAAATAATCATTGTTTATCTGCATGATGTTTGCACTTTTGTTCGTACTCTAAAATAAAAATAAAATCATTGTGTATATTGATTGATAAACCCATTGAAAACAATGATCCTATGCCCACTCCCAACTTTGAATTCCCTGTGTTTGAAGTTGAGGAAGAGGATGTTGAAGAGATTCCTGGTGAGATTTCTCGGTAGCTTGAGCACGAGGAGAAGGTTATTCAGCCTCATAGAGAGTCTATAGAATTGGTCAACTTGGGTTATGAAGGTGATAAGAGAGAAGTCAAAGTTGGAGCATTGCTTGGTCCTGATGTTAAGAAGAGGATGGTTGAGCTTCTTAGATAATATGTTAATGTGTTTGCTTGGTCCTATCAGGACATGCCGGGTCTTGATACTGATATTGTGGAGCATAGATTGTCGTTGAGGCCTGAGTGTCCACCTGTGAAGAAAAAGTTGAGAAGAACTCATCCTGAGATGGCAGTAAAGATCAAGAGGAGGTTCAAAAGAAAATTGATTGTAGGTTTTCTTATGACATCTAACTATCCTCAATGGATGGCCAATATTGTGCCTGTTCCAAAGAAAGACGGAAAAGTCTGAATGTGTGTTGATTACAGAGATTTGAATAAAGCCAGTCCAAAAGATGATTTTCCATTGCCACACATTGATGTGTTGGTAGATAATACGGCTAAGTTTAATGTGTTTTCCTTTATGGATGGATTTTCCGGTTATAATCAAATAAAGATGGCACCCTAGGACATGGAAAATACCATATTTATTACACCATGGGGAACATTCTGCTATAGAGTGATGCCCTTTGGATTGAAGAATGCTGGTGCGACATACCAAAGAGCTATGACCATACTTTTCCATGATATGATGCACAAAGAAATTGAGGTATATGTTGATGATATGATCGCTAAGTCGAGAAATGAAGAGGATCATGTTGAACATTTGCTGAAGTTATTTCAGAGGTTAAGGAAGTTTAAGCTTCGTTTGAATCCGAACAAGTGCACATTTGGTGTACGTTCTGGAAAAGCCTTCTCCAAGAACTGAAAAGCAAGTAAGAGGGTTCTTGGGCCGTTTGAATTATATTTCGAGGTTTATCTCTCACATGACTGCCACGTGTGCTCCGATCTTCAAGTTGCTTCGAAAAGACCAAGGTTGTGTCTGGACAGATGATTGTCAAAAGGCATTTGAAATTATCAAAGAATATCTTCTTGAACCTCCTATCTTGTCTCCTCCGGTGGAAGGTAGACCCTTGATTATGTATTTGACTGTGTTGGAAGATTCCATGGCTTGTGTGCTTGGTCAGCAAGATGAATCTGGAAGAAAAGAATATGCAATTTACTACTTGAGTAAGAAATTCACTAGTTGTGAGTCTCGGTACTCCATGCTTGAAAAAACTTGTTGTGCCTTAGCTTGGGTTGCAAAGCGTCTTCGCCAATACATGTTGAATCATACAACTTGGTTGATCTCTAAAATGGATCCAATCAAGTATATATTTGAAAAGCCTGCTTTGACTGGGAGGATTGCTCGTTGGCAAATGTTATTGTCAGAATATGATATTGAGTACCGAGCTCAAAAAGCTATAAAAGGTAGTATCTTGGCTGACCATTTGGCACATCAACCGATTGATGATTACCAGCCTATCAAGTTTGATTTTCCAGATGAGGATGTGATGTTTTTGAAGATGAAAGATTGTGATGAACCTTTGATTGAGGAGGGGCCGGAGCCTGGATCTCGATGGGGTTTAGTTTTTGATGGTGCTGTAAATGCACATGGAAGAGGAATTGGGGCAATGATCATGACTCCCCATGCTTCACATATTCCTTTTGCTGCAAGATTGACTTTTCCTTGTACCAATAATGAAGTTGGGTATGAAGCGTGTATTATGGGTCTTGAGGAAGCTGTTGATTTGAGGATTAAGCATCTTGATGTGTATGGAGATTCTTCCTTGGTAATCAATTAGATCAAGGGTAAGTGGGTAACTCATCAACCCCATTTGATCCCTTATAGAGATTATGACAGGAGAATATCAACTTTCTTCACTAAAGTTGAGTTTCATTATGTGCCTCGTGATGAAAATCAGATGGCAGATGCTTTAGCAACTATAGCTTATATGATAAAGGTGCACCAATGGAATGAAATTCCCATGGTCAGAGTGATGCGGCTTGAAAGACCAACTCATGTGTTTGCAGTTGAAGAGGTCCATGATGACAAGCCTTAGTATCATGATATTAAATGTTTTCTTCAGAGTCAGGAATACCCACTTGGGGCATCCGATAAAGATAAGAGGACTTTGAGGAGATTGGCAGGCAATTTCTTCTTGAATGGAAATGTGCTTTATAAGAGGAATTTTGACATGGTCTTGCTCAGATGTGTGGATAGACACGAAGCAGGCATGTTAATGAAAGAAATTCATGAAGGATCTTTTGGTACTCATGCTAATGGGCATGAAATGTCTAAAAAGATGTTGAGAGTAGGTTACTATTGGCTGACAATAGAATCTGATTGTTGCAAGTATGTGAAAAAGTGCCATAAGTGCCAAGTGTATGCTGGTAAGATTCATGTGCCGCCAACTCATCTCAATGTAATTTCTTCCCCGTGGCCTTTCTCTATGTGGGGAATGGACATGATCGGTATGATTGAACCTAAGGCTTCGAATGGACATCATTTTATTCGTGTGGCAATTGACTAATTCACCAAGTGGGTGGAAGCGACATCATATGCTAATGTGACCAAGCTAGTTGTGGTTCGGTTTATCAAGAATAACATTATTTGCAGATATGGTGTTCCGAATAGAATCATTATTGATAATGGTTCGAAATTGAATAATAAGATGATGAAAGAGCTTTGTGAAGAATTCAATATTCAACACCATAATTCTTCTCCTTATAGACCGAAGATGAATGGGGTTGTTGAAGCTGCGAATAAGAACATTAAGAAGATTATTCAGAAGATGGTTGTGACATATAAGGACTGGAATGAGATGCTCCCTTTTTCTTTGCATGGGTATCGTATATATGTCTGCACTTCAACAGGGGCAACCCATTTCTCACTTGTTTATGGTACATAAGCAGTGCTCCCCGTCGAGGTTGAGATCCCATCAATGAGAGTTCTGGTGGAAGCTAAGTTGACTGAGGCTGAATGGTGTCAGAGGATATTTGACCAGTTTAATTTGATTGAGGAAAAGAGAATAACTGCTTTGTGTCATGGTCGGTTGTACCAGCAAAGAATGAAGAAAGCTTTTGACAAGAAGGTCAAACCTCGTGTATTCAGAGAAGGCGACCTCGTGCTCAAAAAGATTCAGTCTTTCATTACAGATTCTCGGGGCAAGTGGTCTCCGAACTATGATGGCCCATATGTTGTTAAGAAAGCCTTCTCTGGTGGTTCATTAATGCTTGCAACTATGGATGGTGAGGAGATCACTCGTCCTGTGAATGTGGATGCAGTCAAGAAATACTTCGCCTAAAAAATAAAAGAACAACTCGCTAAGTTGAAAACCCGAAAAGGCGGCTTAGGCAAAAATGAGCGTCTCGGTGGATTGAAAACCTGAAAGGGAGGTCCAGGCAAAAATTAGAGATAAACAGAAATAATTATCCCAGTAGATTGAAAACCCGAAAGGGAAATCTAGGCAAAAGTTAGGGATCATGGCAAGTAATTGCATTGACAGACTGGATCACTTGTAGTAATCGAGGATTTCAGATTCTATCCCTCAGAAGAATTGCCCATCAAAGATTCTTATTCACTCATCCTTGACTGGAGTTTCAGACACAGTGGAGTTCAAAGTTGATAGGGAGAATAGTGATCATTATATTTCAATGTAGCCCGTTTCCATGTATTTACCATTTTTCAAACTTGTAATGATCCATGGAGTCATGCCATTTGGTGACTACCATTCTATCAATGAATTTGAGCTTTTATCCAATTATTTGAAATTATTTATGTTGTTTTTGTTTATAAAATTTCAATTTATTGTTGATGATATTTTTTGAAACAAATTTAATAAATTTAATTTTTGAAGATTATAAAAACATTTTTCCTTTTGATATGTGAACAAAGAAAGGATATCAATAGTGATTCCAGGGATAGTAAAATCCTGATGTGTGTAACCCGTCTCTCCTAAAGCAGGGTTTGATTTGGTTGTGTCCTTACGGAACTCATGAATAATCCTAGCATGTTTATATTAATAATGTTTTATGCCCCATCAACATGAACAAGGTTTGTAAATACTCATAATTCTGCTCCCTTCCCCAGAGGAGTTGTTGGAAGGTATATCCTAGAAAATCCCCAGCTAAGTTTTGATCTCTTCCTCAACAGTTTACCCTTGACTTAAGAAGTATCGGGAATCCTCAGCCGAGTCCTTTCTCTTCAGCATGAATTGGTTGCATCCCTCAGCAGAAGTATTGGTATATCAATCAGTTTAGAGGTTTTCTTTCACCTGATGGTGGTTATTGATTTAAATTCCCTCGTAACTATGATTTGCTATGATGTTAACTTCTGGTATCCCCACATGGGTCGAAAAGTCCAAACTTTCAGTAATGATTGGTCTCTATAGATCCCCGGTAGGTCTGCGTGTGATGGTTTCCAGCAGATTTCTATTTGATCTTCAACAAGTTTTACACTCTTTTCCCAAGCAGAGCAAGAGTGGCATAACTCCTCCCCCAAGCAGAGTAAGAGTGGCATGACTCTTTCCCCGAATAGAGCAGGAATAATATGATAATTATTCCCCGCAGAAGTTTGATTAAGAACATTTTTGTCCCTGCAAGGATCGTGGAAGTTTTCCCTATCCCCGACATGTCATTACCTTTCCTCAGTAGGGTGGTATCCCTATGCAGAGTTGATATTTAAAACTCCAGTAGGCTATGTTGTATTTGCATCACTGGTAGATCTTTACCTTGTTTCCTTAAACAGAACTTTGAAGAAATTTGTCCCCATCAGAGTTTAATAGGGACATTTCCCTCTTCCCCCAGAGTATGGAAGATTTTGTGTTGTAAAGGTATCTCCGACATGTTGTCCTCTCAGAGCGGGATTTCTGGTGTTATTATTTTATGGATTCTTGAAGAATGATTTGTGGATTGAATCCCTAGCATTGGTTTCCCCAGTCTGAGTTATGCCTTATGGCAGGATTTTATTCCTCTGATGATTTTTGATGTTCCCCTGCAGGATTCTGATTCTAATCTCCAACATGGTCCCTGGACTTGTTGCCCTGATTAGCCGAGTATCCGGTTGTTGTGGTGTTTAAGTCCCCTTTTTCTTACCTTCATGTCTATTTTGTCAGCATATTCATACGCATATCCATACACATAAGCATGGCATCATTCGCTTGCATTCTTGCATTTATCTTTGTTCCCCGCTCTTTGGTGTGGACTTTGTCGCTCCCCAGATTTCCATCCTGGTACAAACGCAAAAGTGGCGCAGAAAGAGGTAGAGTCGCCAGCCAGGCATTTTTATCCCGAAGGAACGGGAATGGTAATGTTGCACAAACCAGAAGAAAAGAAAAGGAAGGACACAGGTCCTGCGAACCAAAGAGACTGGGTTCGGGAGTCGGTTACGACCTGGGAAGGTATTAGCACCCCAGATCGTCCGTCGTACCCGACGGGATCCACGCTTGCAAAGAAACTGTTTCAAAGGGTGAATGGATGAAAGCTGCTGCAAAGAAAAGGAATTAAACTGGATAAAAAGAAAATAACAGGGGACTGAAAAAGAAATGAAAAGGAAAAATGTAGGGAAAATAAATATTGTGCTCGAACAGGCCCTACCCCGCTGCCTACGTACCTCATCTGGACATGAGGATCAGAGTCTCCGTAGTTCCCCTAATTAGGGGTAGAAAAGATTGCTTGTGAATTAAGCCTTGAACTGCCTATGTCAATGCTCAGGTGTTGCAGGCTCGGACGACGAGTGCGTAACCGTCTTGCATAATGACAAGTAGGAGCAAGTTCGCGAACGGAGCGAAGGAGATGAGAAAAGAATTCCCGAAGGAAATACGATTATTGTTTGTTTGCGTTTTTTAGAGCTTTTTTATTGGTGTGGCACAAGTGAATGAACTCAAGCTCTTTTCTATGGAATGTGTACTTGCTACTACATTCCAAGATGGAATAATAGAACAAGCACATCAAGTAAGGAGAACTTATCCAAGACTTTTTTCCAAAGGCCAGGGCCTAAATTCATAGACTTGTTGAATTTATTAGGTGTTTTAGTGATTAAAAATGAAGAAGTGTTTTTTAGGGTTTTTCTTGATGAAGATGACTTCATGATCTGACTTGTGCATCATGCTAGACAAATGCACTATTCCAAGATGGAATGAATACATATGCCCCGTGGAATAAGGCTATTACACAAGAAGTCACTTCTTTCTTTATTAATGTTTTTTAGGTTTTTGTTTTGAGATGAGAAGAGAAAGAACCAAAGGAGCAAAAAGGAAAAAGTCTAAAATGGGGAAAGACTAAACCTAAAATTGTCATGCAAAAGAGTGGTCCTAAGGTTAGTGAGGTTTCAACTATCCTAAGAAGAGGAAAGAATAACCAAAGATGAGCAAGAAGAAGGGGAGACAAGATCTAGCAAGCAACTTACTCCTCTAAAGGAGATAAGTTGCTCCTAAAGGGGGAAGAAAAAAGTTGCAACACATGATGGCATAAGGCACATCAAAAAGCACAAAGAGAAAGCAACTTAAAAGGAAAAGGATGAAGAGTTGAAATGTGGATGAACATCCACACTTCTCTTACCATGAGCCCCTGCAAGTGTTAACAAAATTCGGCACATGTTCATCAACAAAACTCATGGAAATGGCATGCTCAAAGCTCACATCAACAAAGATCAAACAAACATGTCACATTACGCACACAAGCATTTACGTGTCGAGAACATGGAAGCATGCATCAACCAGCAAGCAAATCACCCTAAATAATCATATTCAATGATCATACAATGATCAATGGCAATTAAAACAAGTAAGGGGATCAAACAAGCCCAAAACAGCTCAAATATGGCATACAGCTTCAGTGTTAACTGGTTAACCAAAGCGTTAACCGGCTAACCAATCCAAACCTGCAGCAATTTACATAGAAAACAGGTGCGTTAACCGGTTAACCAAAGTGTTAACCGGTTAACACTGAAAAAACAGCAACAATTCCTGCAGAAAATCAGCTCAAAACCAGCTTATTCAAATAATTCCACACCAGACCAGCCATCAATTGAGCATGAAATAAATGGATCAATTCACATTAATTAGCATCATCAAGCTCATGAACATTAATACATAGATCTGGTTACAAATCAACCAATCAAATCAAGCAACACAAACAAATACGCAAGCACATGGCGGATCTAAAGCATAAGCATGCAAATAAGCTAAAACAGAGCTAGATCTGAATTTAACCAACCTACAAAGCTGAGGTATGCTTTGGTGGTTATTGGTTGAGCTGGAAATGAGAGATCTCGCAGAAAACTTTGAAGATCTGGTGCTAAGCTTCACACTCCATGCAAAATAAATGCAAGAACAAAGTCTTGATGCAGAATTTTGGATCCAAAAGCACTTCTAAATCCCAACCAGATCTGAATCACCAATTAACCAACAAAATGATGCAAAAAAGCTATGGATGGAGGTCTAGTTCCAAGATCTACACACCTTAAGGCAAGGTTATGTGATCTTCAAAGAGGAACTTTAAGTGAATTTGGAAAATATGAGAGAGAAAATGAGAGAAAAGTGAGAGAGAAGAGTGAAAATTCAGAATGGGAAGTGAAAAAATTGAGAGAGCTCCCTTGGTTTGGAGAGAAATGGATTAAATATGGTTTAGGTTTGGGGCCCAAAATTTAGGCTTGGGATCCAAAAAAAATGGTTTGGCAATGTGATTAGGTTTTATCAATGGAATTAGGCTTGTATAAATGCTCTAGATCCTTCTCTTTAATTCAAATCAATAAAAAAAATCAGAAATTTGGAAATTTGGAGCCAAAGCACATGCTGAATTTGCTGCTGGAACTCAAAATTCGCAGTCATTAACCTGTTAACCAAAGCATTAACCGGTTAACGCCAGTGAATTTTGAATTTTCCCTCCTTTTGGTGGGAAACCTCAGGAATAACCCGGCGCCAACCGTTTTGACCTGATTTTGATCCTCAATCCTTTTTTAGGTCCTTGACCATGATATCAAACTTGTAATATGCCTTGTGAGCTTTGAATTTCCCTGATAATTGACCATATGCCTTATGCTGGAACATGCAAGTGCTATGCCTCATTTTTCTATGTAATATGCTAAGGACATGACATGCTGATGATGATTATGATATGATGATGATGCTAAACAGGAGAGGGAAAATTTGGGGTGTTACAGCTGCCCCTATTCAAGCAATTGTTAATCTGAAAAGGACGGTAGCACGGCTATCGACCATTAAAGATGAATTGTGGTTGAATAACAAGAAGACCTGAAATTTGCACTCTACTGGAGAATGCAAGCAATGGGAAATAAACCCAACCAATGACGCTTTGGCGACTGGAGTGGGGAGAAAGCATATGAGCTCCTTCCAACCTGAATTGTTACTTCGGACAGGAAAACTTAGACAGACGAGTCTCCTTTGAACAAACCTGTTACGCCAGGAACTGGACATACGAGCCCTCTTAAAATAAACCTGTTATGCCAGGGACTGGACATACGAGCCCTCTTCAAATAAACTTGTTACGCCAGGGACTGGACATACGAGCCCTCATACAAATAAACCTGTTACGCCAGGGACTGGACATACGAGCCCTCTTCAAATAAACATGTTACGCCAGGACTGGTGATGCACTTAAGTCTGTGGGATAGACATGCATAATCAAGATAGACGCACCCTCTCCATATGTTATGCATAGACATATGGTCTAAGACAGACGAGTTTTCTTTGAGAAAACATGTTACGCCAGGTGCAACATTAGGATTTGAAGAACCCTCTTCACAAATCTTGCATAGATAAGTGGGGCTTGAGATAAACGAACCTCCTTCGGATAAACCTGTTACACCAGGACCGGTAACCATTTTGACGTTTACTCCCACCGTCAGGACTTCAAACCTCTTCAATACAGACGAGTATCAGATGATCATCAAGAGAACACAGACGAGTGCCATAAGTCAATGATACAAATGAATATCAGATGATGATCTAAGAAACACAGACGAGCGCTTTAGGCAATGATATAGACGAATACCAGCCACTGATACAGAGGAATAACAGAAATCCAACACAGACGAGCATTTGGATTAACAATATAGACGAGTACCAGAGATCCAACATAGACGATCATTTAGAGTAGCAATACAGACGAGTATCAAAGTGATTTTCAAATCAACATTCATATGGATATAAGCTAACACAGACGAGTGGGAAGGATGATACAGACGAGTATCCAATAATGAAAACAAGCTTCAAACAAATAACAAACACAGACGAGTGTTGGAGAACGCATACGAGCATCACATAAGTTCAAACACAGACGAGTGTCGAGCATCAAATGGATGTTACACACAGACGAGTGTTGGGAAGTGCGGACGAGCATCAAACAGGTGTCACGCACAGACGAGTGCTGAGAAGGGTGGACGATCATTAGCATTTACCCATCATAGGCGACTGTTGGGGAAAGCAAACGAGCAACGACAAAGTGTGAATACAGACGAGTGTTGGGGCGATGCAGACGAGCACTTATCAAGCATCAAACACGGACGGGTGTTGAAAGTTGCGGACGAACATCAACCAAATCAAACACGGACGAGTGTTGGGGATGCAGACGAGCATCAAACACGGACGGGCGTTGGGGTGATGCAGGCGAGCAACAAGCAGATATCAACACAAACGACTGCTGGGGAAAGAAGACGAGCAAAGACTGCCCAGTAAGAAACACAACTCTGCCGGGGAGAATTGAACGAAGAATATTTCACAAACGAGCGAGTGTTGGGACCGCAGACGAGCAACTATCACACATCAAACACGGACGGGT
Organism: Lathyrus aphaca; assembly: GCA_963966055.1. Classification (NCBI taxonomy): domain Eukaryota; kingdom Viridiplantae; phylum Streptophyta; class Magnoliopsida; order Fabales; family Fabaceae; genus Lathyrus; species Lathyrus aphaca. Next base: position 439,355,746 of record OZ014522.1, on the reverse strand, counting down.
GTTGAGGGGGATGCAGACGAGCAATTATCAAACGTCAAACACAGACGAGTGTTGTAGGGCATGCAAACGAACACAAAACGGATACTCAGCACAGATGAGTTCCAAGAAATACATACGAGCATCAAGACGAATACCCAACATAGACGAGTGCCAGGAAATGTAGACGAGCATCAAAACAGATACCCAACACAGACGAGTTCCAGGAAATGCAGACGAGCATCAAAACGGATACCCAACACAGACGAGTGCCAGGAAATGCAGACGAGCATCAAAACGGATACCCAACATAGATGAGTGCCAGGAAATGCAGACGAGCATCAAGACAGATACCCAACACAGATGAGTTCCAGGAAATGCAGACGAGCACCCTTTGAAATGCCCTGATTGGCAACAAAAATCCCGACTCTGCAGGGGAACCTGGTCAAAGGGTTTGACGATGCCTAACTCTGACTGGGGAGAGAATTCTGAAAATTTCAACTCTGTGGGGAAACAGGCATTTAGTTGCTCGTTGGGGATAGCCCATACTGACACAAAGACTCCGATTGGGGACAAACCTCTTCGATCGGATTTTGAAGTTCTGTTGGGGATACCACCCTACTCTGACTCAGCTGGGGACGGTTCCATCTGAACTCTACTGGGGATAACTATGTCTTTCTCGTGAAGAACAAACGCCGCTTGGGGGTGACACCATCTCTGATTAGATTTGAAATTCTGCTAGGGGTCTCACTACTATAGCTCAGCTGGAGAGCATTCTCTGCTTGGGGAAGTGCAACATCGCCCTGTAAAACCTGCAACAACAGTATACACACAGGTGCCTCGGGGATTTGCATGGTATGATCTGTTCATCCATTGTCACCCGACACTCGAAGATAATTTTAACTGTTTCCCTGCCATGTCAAAATTTTTTATAAAAAAAAAAATCAACATGTTTCCAATGCCATGTTCTTTTTTTGCCAAAAAATTTAGGACATTTTTGCAAACAAAGTAAACACAACACAACACGACTTTATGACTGAATATTCATTCATTGAATGGCCTCTGAATAGGCAAATCTTTACATCAGGAAGCAACTACCTGGAAAGAGGTAGCTACCATAAAAATTGAGAAAAGAAACTACCCTAATGGCAATGTACACGGCATTCCAATGAGTTTCCTTCCCGCTATGACCAACATGTCTTCAAGACTTTCTGTTCTTGCCTTTTCTTTCTGAAGCAGACGAGGGGACTGATTCCTATCCTTCTGATATTGTCAGACTGCACGAAAAGGTGATTTGGTTCAGATTACCCGGATCGCAATTGTTCGTTTATTCCCTTGTTTTGCGTGGATCGCCCTTTTCGGGTTTTCAATCCACCGGGATACCCTTTTTTTTCCCGAGCTGTCCAATGTGGCTTTTCAACTCAGCAGGTGTAAATCTTTTCATTTATTTCCCTAACTTTTTCCCGAGCTTTTTATTTTGTTTTTAGCTCGCCGGGATGTCCTTTTCTTGCCTGGACTTTAATTATGTTTTTGTGTCCAGCGGATCTGTTTATGCGAAGTATGTTTTAACTGCGTCTGAGTTAACAGGAGACTGGAAATCTTCTCCATCCATAGTTGTGAGCATCAGCGCCCCACCTGAGAAAACTTTCTTCACTATGAATGGACCTTCGTAGTTTGAGGTCCACTTGCCCCTGTGATCTGAACCTGGAGAAATGATCCTCTTGAGCACAAGCTCGCTTACTTGATACTCACGAGTACGTACTCGTTGGTCGAATGCTCGCTTCATTCTTCTCTGATAAAGTTGACCATGACAGATAGCCGTTAATCTCTTTTCCTCAATTAGGCACAACTGATTGTATCGGGCACGTACCCACTCAGCCTCATCAAGCTTCACGTCCATCATCACACGCAATGAAGGAATTTCTACCTCAACAGGCAAGACTACCTCCATTCCATACACCAATGAGAAATTCATTGCCCTAGTTGATGTCCTGACTGACGTTCGGTACCCATGAAACGCGAATGGTAACATCTCATGCCAATCTTTGTAAGTGACAACCATCTTCTGCACAATCTTCTTAATGTTCTTGTTAGCTGCCTCTACTGCGCCATTCAGCTTTGGCCGGTAAGGAGAAGAATTGTGATGTTGAATCTTGAAGTCCCGACACAGTTCTGCCATCATCTTGTTATTTAAGTTGGAACCATTATCAGTAATGATTCGCTCGGGCACTCCGTATCTGCAAATGATGTCTCTTTTTAGAAATCTGACTACCACTTGACGAGTGACATTGGCATAAGATGCTGCTTCAACCCATTTGGTGAAGTAATCGATCGCAACCAAGATGAAATGATGATCGTTTGAAGTAGTAGGCTCTATCTTTCCGAAAATGTCAATTCCCCACATAGAAAAGGGCCAAGGAGATTACATGACGTTGAGCGGGCTAGGAGGAACATGCACTCTGTCTGCATATACTTGGCACTTGTGGCACTTACGGGCGTACGAACGACAGTCTGCATCCATTGTTAGCCAATAGTACCCTGATCTCAATAATTTCTTAGGCATTGCATGCCCTCCTGCATGAGTACCAAAAGATCCCTCGTGGACTTCTTGTATTAACAGGCCTGCTTCGTGTCTATCCACGTTGTTGCACCCCAAAATTTGCCCTCACAATACAAGACTTTGTGTGCTAAGAGGTTCACAAGTTTCACAAGACCTTTCATAAGGTTCATGAAGTTTACAAGGCACTTTATGAGGTTCACAAGGTTCACAAGACCTTTCATGAGGTTCATGAAGTTTACAAGACACTTTATGAGGTTCACAAGGTTCACAAGACATCTTATGAGGTTCACAAGGTTCACAAGACCTTTCATGAGGTTCATGAAGTTTACAAGACATCTTATGAGGTTCACAAGGTTCACAAGACCTTTCATGAGGTTCACAAGGTTCACAAGACATCTTATGAGGTTCACAAGGTTCACAAAGTTCATCATGGGTCAGAAGATTTGACAAATCCCTCAGGCAAGGCATTCTCCTAAGCAGTGCATCCAAAACTAGGGTTTTGACTTTAATCAGGCTAAATGGACTTCCAAGACTTCAAGTGAGTTTCATAATATATTACATGTGTCTAAGAATCCCCATGACAAATTTCAGAACTTTTCTCAAAGGTTTGCTCAGTCAAATGATCAAATAGGTCAAAATCAGTCAAAGCAGTGAAAAAGTCAAACTGAGGTCAACTGTGGTCAAACCAAAGTCAAACTTCATGATTTTTTGTCAACATCAAGTATATTAAGTAAAATTCATCATTTGATCAAGGGTTGATCATGATTCATCAAGGATATTTCAGATCATCAAGAATCAGAGGATTCTAAATTAGGGTTTCCTCAGGAAAAGTCAACTGAACTTTGACCAGCCATAACTTTCACATGCTTCATCACATTTTTTCCATAGAAAGCTCATTTTGAAGGAAATTGAATTATCTACAACTTTGTGTCTCACAAGCCAAGCCCAAAAATGCTTCATTTGGAAGGTATGAGCTAAGACATTATAGGTCCTTTTGAAAGTCAACAAAAAGTCAACAACTTCAAAAGGGCATAACTTGAGAATGGTAAATGATATGGACATGAAACCAATGGGGTTGGTTAGAGGACTCTTCAAGCTTTCCAAAATGTCCAACATCACCCTCATAGCATTAAAATTGAAGGATATTTGCCCTTGCAAAGTTTGGAAATTTTAGGGAAGTTTATGAAGCAAATGGAGGCTTAAAACCAAATTTTTCCAAATGGGCTTGCCATGTGATGATCCAATCCATACAAATACCTCAAGCACGACCCAAAGCAACAAAGTTCTGATTTTTTATTATTTATTTATTATTTATTTTGATTTTATCCATTAAAAATCAAATTAAATCTAAATAAAATATGAAAACTCAATATTTGAATGTGATTCTTCTTCTAGAAAGTTTTAATAACCATTCAAAGCTGATTGATATATTCCAATTTCGTGCTAGCTTGATTTGGCAATGTTAGATAAGATATTTTTCAATATTTGGAAGGAGATTTCTTCATCATCAAGGTACTCAAAAAGCCCATAGAACCCACAAGTATTTTGACCTAATTTAATTCATTATATATACACAAACATAACCCAATGCATAGGACACGAATTCCCTGCCTCAAAGAGTAAGTTCACACATCAAAAAAATCACCAAAAATTCAAATTTGGATTTCACAATTCAAGCTCTTTCAAGCCAATTTGAAGGTTGAGACATGTTCAATGAACATCACTAAATCTATTGGAACCATTTGTAGCATCTAAAGCATTGCATATGACCTAAACCGAATCTGTTTTGTTCTTGACTTTGAATTTTTCGATTCTCTTTATTTATGCATTGCAAACTAATTTTGTTTATTGATTCGTGATTATTTGAAGCTTGTGATGAATTCTGGGCAGTTTGATTGAAGAAAACATGGCTGAATCGTGTGTTGCCATTTTAGGGTTCTTGACCTTCAAATTAGGGTTTTGCGTTTGAATGAATATAAATGATTTCTAAAAACGTGGATCAATTCCAAATGACCTCTGGACCTTGCTTGCACTCTTAATTTAATGAAATCATGTTGTTTTGATGGTGTTCAAATTTCGCAGGTTTCCTGTATTTAAAAATTCGCAGGAAAAATCATAGTTAATTTTGTAGCTAAACTCGCAGGTACCAAGGTTGAAGATGAAGACCATCTGGCGCGAAAAATTAATTCAAAAAAGTCACTTAAAATATAATGTTGTGTTTCTGATTGTGTATCACATTGAGCGTGTGGCTCAGTTGGTTTTGACGTTGGTGTGTGATGGTAGAGGGCCAGGGTTCGATCCCTTGGTCAAGTTCTTTTTATTTAAAAGTTCATTTAATTGTTAGACTTAATATATAATTGATTGTTGTGGATTAACTACCAGTTGCACCCTCCCGGCTGGATGGTAAGTACGCCTGCGTGTTATGAGAAGGTCCTGGGTTCGAATCCCCCCAGGCCTTTTTGTGTTATTTGCTTTGTTTTTTCCATGATTTTTCAGGTCAAACAACAAAACCTAATGGAGTTCTTTCCTTAATACCTACGCGCGCATGGCCCAGTGGTTAGCTTGGTTGGCTTGAGGTTGTGAAAGCTCAAGGGCTGGGTTCGAATCCCAACCCAGGTAAGTTCCTTTTTTCTCTTTTTCTTGTTTTTTATTCAATTAGTTTATATTATAATTAAACAAATTTAAATAATAAAATAAATAGAATGCTTATATTATTTTAGAACTCATCCTTTTTTTTAATTTAAATTTTATAAGAAAAATTATTTATGTTTTTTTTAATTATTAATATTGTAAAATTTTATATAGTTATTAATTAATCCTAATTTGTTATTCTAAAAAATATATAAACCCTAATTTTCTAAAACCCTAAAATATTTTGTAAAAACCTAATTAATTTTTTATAAACCCTAATAATACTTTTAAACCCTAATTATTTCATGTGAATGTTAATTATGTCCATATTTTTATTATTTGATATAATTCTTGTATATAGACAATTTTAGGTAATTAATTAAAACTTGATAATTTAATTTTGTAAATATAATAATATGATTATTAATTATAATTAACCTTATTTTCATAATATGTATATATTTTATAATTTGGTTATAATTTAATTCTTGTATGTAAATAATTTTTAGTATATGCTTAAAAATAATTAAAATTTGTTAATTTTGTAAATATAATTTATTTTCATAATATGTTTATAATTAACCTAATTTTTATAATTTGTATATAATTTAAAACTTTATAATAATTAGTATAATATGAATTATTTATATTTTCTCCTTAAATCTTAAATAATAATTGTTTATAAAAATTGAACTTTTAATTATTATGCTAATATTCTTATTTATTTTATTATTAATGCTACTTATTTTCATATGATATTTATTTTATTATTACTAACCCCATTTATATATTGTGATTTATTATTATTATTATTACTAACCCAATTATTTATTATTATTTATTTTGCTTATTTATTTAATTTGTTAATTATTATTATTATGTAATTGTCTCTTTGATGTAATATTTTAATAGTAATATTTAATATTTATTTTTAAATGCTATGGTTAGTAAAATAGGGATTGAAACATGTTTGTATTTTAAAATTAATTTAGATCACTAATTTAAAAGATAAATATTTAAAATTGTACACTCACACACGTAAGTCGATCTTTGATCGCCATCTCACTTCCTTAAGGATACCTCTCATGTTGCCTAAACAAAAGGTCAAGTAGGGTGTATAAAGCAAAGTCCTTCATTTCACATCATCTAGTCCCTTAAACAGATAAAAAGATCAAGTCCCTTCGAATGTTGCCTTCGTAATGATCTTGTCCCTTCCGAATAAAGATGATAAGTCCCTTCGAATTGCTTATACACCCCACAGTTGCCTAAACAACAGATGTCCCTTCACTTGTCCCTCACATCCAAGGTAATGACTAACTATTCCTTAATAATAGGGATAGTCTTACCATTTAAAGGATTCAAGAACAGAAAAGACTTAAACTTAGGGTAGGTTCCTCTTAGATACTTGCTCACTCTTCAAAACATTTCAATTACTTCATACATTTCAAACAAATTTTCAAAACAAAGGTTTTATACGCATCCGTACATGGATCATTATAAAACACTTAAGAAAATTTCTATTCACATACTTCACATTTCAAAAACATTTTAAAGTGAGCTAAGTAACTAAGAGCCCATGGATAACCATGGATGTAAAGGGTGCTAACACCTTCCCTTTACATAACCTACCCCCCGGACCCAAATTCTTTTAAAAAGGTATTTCCTGTTCTTTTATGCCTTTCCTTTGGATAAAATAAAAGTCAGTGGCGACTCTTGCTATCCGCAACATAACTAAAGTCAGTTCTCCCACCGTGTTACAGAACTGGCGACTCTGCTGGGGATTTAATAAAAGAGGGGTACCCTTAGGAATTAGATCACTTTAAACTTGTTTGCTTTGTTTGCTTTACTTTACTTGTTGGGTGCTCTTATGTGTGAAAGATCCTAACCCGGATCTAGTGTACCTTAGTTAAATGGCAATAGACCAAGGAAACTGTACGGCGTATACCGATATGGTTGATCTGGTGGCCATAGTTAGTGTGACTTCTTGGTTGGTGCTTATGTTCCTTAAGTCAAGTTGAGGATAATATGAGGCTGCCATATGTTGTCAATACACTAACTAACTTTTAGAACCCTAGTTATCCCATCTTGGCCTTTAGAAAGTAGTGAGATAACCGACTTTGGTGAAGACTGAAGTTGGTTGATACTCGATACTACGCTCATTAAGATCTTAAACTTGGAGGGTTTTGGTTGGCAAGTAAGTTTCCTACTGAACAACCACCCTTGTGAGGGATCAATGATATTGAGATCCCTTAGAACCTGGTTACTTTTGTAGGACAGGATGAACCAACTAACTTCAGGGGAGGGTACTTACCTTTGAACCTCATGCAAGCCTTAAAACCTTGGGCTATTGTGTGACTTGTTTGTGTGTGCCACATGTTTGTGATTGAGCATAACATCATGGCATCACCATGCATCATAAGCATAGCATTTTCACTAACCATTTCAAGGACCAAAGGATTTATCTTTGTTCTTTGTTGCAGGTCATGGCTTCTGCTCATAGAAACACTATCAGGATCAACTTTGTAGGCATACCTCCTAAACTTAAGGAATTGGTTTCTCAAGTTTCTGAAAGCTCTCAGTTCATCAAGAGACATGGTCACCTAATGAAGACATGATGAGTGTTCTGTTCCAATTCTTTGATCCTAAGCATCATTGCTTCACGTTCCCCGACTATCAGCTGGTTCCTACAATGGAAGAGTTCTCTAAACTTCTGGGTATACCTGTTCTTGATCAAAGACCCTTCACAGGCTTGGAGAAAGAGCCTAAACCTGAGGTTATTACTGCAGCTCTACACCTGAAGAAGTCTGACATTGTTCTAGAAACGAGAAGCGGAGTTAAGGGTATTCTTGCTAAAGTATTAATGGATAAAGCTCAAGTGTTCTTGAAAGCTATGAGCTATGATGCTTTTGAGGAGATCTTAGCCTTGTTGATTTATGGCTTAATGTTGTTCCCCAATCCAGATCAGTTCATAGACATTCATTCCATCAACATATTCCTGAGTCACAATCCAGTTCCTACCTTTCTCGGAGACATCCTACATTCTCTTCATACTCGTACTACAAGGGCAAGAGGAACTCTGATGTGCTGCATACCTCTGCTATCTAGGTGGTTTATTTCTCACCTTCCTCGCTCAGTGATGAAGAATGAACAAGGGTTCAGATGGTCTAAAAGGATCATGTCACTCTCTCATTCAGATATCCATTGGTGCTCTAAATCTATGGAGAATGTCACTATCATTGACCGTTGTGGGGAGTTTCCTAATGTGCCACTTCTAGGCATAAGAGGAGGCATTACCTACAATCCTTCCTTAGCTCTACGTCAGTTTGGTTACGCTCGAAGTGATGGCCCACATGACATGTTGATTCAGGGTATTGTGTTTTACTATGACAACGATCTGCAAGGTTACCGTCAGAGATTCATACGAGCATGGGGAAAAGTGAACAAGGTTGACAGCAAGACTCTGGAGCCTAAGTACACTATTCATATGGAAGCTTATCTCAGATAGGTGCGATCTCGTGCTCAGACTCTCATGATGCCATATCCTGCTATCCTGCCAGTTATCATGGAACCTGTTGCTGAAGGAGATGCTTCTTATACCATCCTTCACCCAGACATGCCCACTGACATGGAAGACTTACAGAGGTCTTGGATCCAGTTGAAGGAGCAAAAGGATACTTTCGAGGCTCATTACAAAGCAAGCCAAGAAAGAATCCTGGAACTAACAAAGCAACTTCATGAGGAGCAGAATCTCAACTCATACCTCGACACAAAGAGGAAGCGTCCATGGGAGACTTAAAACCCCATCTCTTGTATTTATTTCATTTCATTTTTTGTAAGCCCAAGAGGCAAAACAAATTTCTTATTTGTTTAAGCAAATTTAAGTCCTGTGGTCCTTGAAAACATTGCATATACCTTCACATACCATATCATTGCATCACAGGTTTATTGTGCACAGGTTTCTTATCTTCTCGCTGTTTATTTCAGCAATGGCTCTTGAACAAACAGTTAAGGATCTCCAGGCACAAAATGCACAGTTCCAAGAGTTGATCCTGAACTTGTCCAAGGGGCAGGATGAATTGAAGACACTGCTGGCCAAGAAGACTAAGAAGACTAGAAGGTCAGGTGGCCTGATTAACATGGGAAGAAGGTTCAGAGGTCCTGTCAAGACCAAAGAACGGGTTGAAGATTATGAGTCTGAAGGGTCTGAGAAAGAGGGAGACAGTCTCCACAATACAATGGGGGACTCTGATTCTGAAGCTAACTACTATCATGAGCCTAATGAAGATAAATTCAAGATGCTGGTGGATAAAATGGATGCTATGGAATTGCAAAAGTCTTTTGGGCTGGATTTTGAAGACCTGAGTTTGATATCTGGGGTAGTCATACCCATTGGTTTCAAGGTTCCTACTTTTGTTGTTTATGATGGTGTCTCTTGTCCCAAGCTGCATCTGAGATCTTATGTCAGGAGAATCCAACCCCATACTGCTGATAAGAAGTTGTGGATCCACTTCTTCCAAGAGAGCTTATCTGGAGCTCAATTGGAATGGTACTATCAGTTGGAAAGTGTCAACATCCGTGATTGGGATGATCTTGCTGAAGCCTTCTATAAGCAATATCAATACAATGCTGATTTAGCCCCTACTCGCATGCAACTTCAGAGCATGTCTATGGGTGCTAAAGAGAGCTTCAAGGAGTATGCTCAGAAGTGGAGAGACTTGGCTGGAAGAGTGCAACCACCTCTAACTAACAGGGAGTTAGTGGATATGTTCATGTGCACGTTGAATGGTCCTTTTTATAGTCATCTCATTGGAAGCTCATCATCTGGCTTCACTGAGTTGATAATGACAGGAGAGCGCGTAGAAAGTGGTATAAGGAGTGGCAAGATTCAAGTGGGTGCTTCTTCATCAGGTGCTGCAAAGAAGCCTCCCAGTGGGAATAAAGAGTCAAATGTTGTTTATGGTCAACCTGATCGTAATAGAAGGCATCAATCTGTGAGTGCAGTTCACATCTCCAATCCAACTACTGCAACAACAGAGAAGCCACAGGGAAATCAACAGAGGGCTAGAAGGAAGTTCACTAAGATCAACATGTCAATGGCCCAAGCCTTGCAACACTTGTTGAAGGCTGAACTTATCACTCTGAAAGATGCTCCTCAGAATCCTAATGTTACCTCTCCCAGGTACAATCCTAATGCACGATGTGCCTATCATTCGAATTGTCAGGGACATGATACCAATAGTTACTGGGTATTGAAGAACAAAATTCAAGATATGATTGAGGCTGGAGAAATTGAGTTTGACCCTCCGGGTACTCCAAATGTGATTACTGCTCCCATGCCAAATCATGAGAAGACTGGCAATGCCATTGATGAAGATTCACATATTTCCTCAGTTGCAGATTTGACTACACCATTGTCTGTTATCAAGAAGAAGTTAGTACAAGCTGGGTTCTTTCCAAGTTGTCGTGAAGATTGTGTCTATTGTGCCTATAAGCCGGATAGTTGCTGGAGGTTGAAGGACGGAATTCAACGCCTCATGAATAATTATACCATAGTGTTTGAGAGGACACCACCTTCTGTGGAGAGTATGGTTGATCATATAACTAAAGGTGCGAAGGTTGAAGAGGTGGATATGGTTGATAAAGTACCGGTAAGGATTACTTCCAAAGGACCTGTCAAAATCACTCATAAGGGTCCAATTAAGATTACTGCTGAAGGCCCTGTGAAGATTGTTGTTGAAGCTAGAGTGGCTCCTATGATCATTACCACCCCTGGTCCTATTTCGTATACTTCTGATAAAGCTGTGCCTTGGCATTATGGGTCCGATGTTTATATCCATGGTATTAAGCAGGAACCCTTAGCTGATACGCCTGTTGTTGATGCAAACATTGATGTTGATAATATTGCTGGATCTAGTAAGATCACACGAAGCGGAAGAGTCTTCTCTCCTCCAATTACCTCCAAGAATGCAGTCACTCCAGCTGATACCTCCACCACTGATGCTCGGGGCAAAGGTCCTGTTATTGAACCTATACCAACTGATGTGCCAGCTGCTGATGATCTTTCTAAGCAGATGGAAGAAGTATTGAAAATCATTCGCAAGAGTGATTATGACATTGTTGATCAATTGGGGCATACTCCCTCCAAGATTTCTATGTTGTCTTTGTTATTGTGTTCTGAAGCTCATGCCAAGGCCTTGATTAAATTTCTAAAGACTGCTCATGTACCAAATGAAATTTCTGTTGACCAGTTTGAAAATTGTGTTGCACACTTGACCTATGATAATGGGTTAGGTTTCTCCGATGCTGATTTGACCCCGGCCAAAAGGGATCATAACAGGGCTCTACATATCTCAATTGAATGCAGGGGCACTACCCTGTCACATGTGCTGATAGACAATGGTTCCTCGCTGAATGTGTTGCCCAAAGAAGTCCTGAATAAGCTTAGTCCAGAAGATGTTGTGTTGAAGCCCAGTAATATAGTGGTGAAGGCTTTTGATGGCTCGAGAAGAGTGGTGCATGGAGAAATTGATCTCCCAATCAAAGTTGGTTCTCAGGTTTTTAATGCTACCTTTTATGTAATGGATATCCGTCCGTCGTATTCTTGTTTGCTTGGGCGTCCCTGGATCCATGGGGCAGGTGTTGTAACCTCTACATTACATCAAAAGCTGAGGTATCCAGTAGAAGGGAAGGTTGTTACTGTTTACGGAGAGGAAGGGTATATGATTAGCCATGTGAATACCTTTAAATATCTTGAAGTGGAAGGTGAATATGTTGAAACTCCTTGTCAGACATTTGAAGTGGTTCCTTGGATTGTTAATGATTATGAAGCTCCTCCTGTCGTCAAGAAAGTTACTATGGTCACCAGAGTACCCCCTACAATGGCCTCCCTTAAAGATGCTAGAGCTGTGGTGGATGAAGGTGGTTGTACTATTTGGGGTCAGCTTCCTGATATTTCGTACAAGTCTGACAAATTTGGTTTGGGTTTCACTGCAGAGTCCCAGAAGACTGTTCGTCGTGCTCGTGCTGTTCGTATCACCAATCAGGGGATTATGAAAGATCAGATCAATGATGTGGATGACTATGATGAAGACTACAACTTGGATGCTTGGATTTTTCCTACTGTGGGTGTTGGGCTCAATAACTGGAAGGCTGAAGATGTTATTCCTATCTCCTTTAGTCAGGAGTAAATACTATTACTGTGTTGTTGTTTTTTTAAGTTTGTAATTTCTTGAACAATTGAACTCTTAAGCCTTGTGCCTTACCCGGGGCACAATGGTGTGCTTGTTACGGGATGTCATTTCATTTGCATACTTCATTCAATAAAAATCAGTGGACGTTTCGTAAATATTGTGTTCCTTGTCTTTATTTTCTTTTTTTTTTTTATCAGCTATGTGTTCTTACACACACCCACATCACTAAAATGTAGATCCTCATCCACTCTAGATCCTGTTGATAACAGTTCTACTATTGCCAATTATAATTTCGAGAATCCGATCTATCAAGATGAAGACGGAAATGAGGACGATTGTGAAGTACCTATAGAGCTTGCTAGGTTGTTACAACAAGAAGAGAAAGCTATACAACCACATGAAGAGCCAGTCGAAGTTGTGAATTTGGGAACTGAAGAAAACAGGAAAGAGGTCAAGATAGGGGCTGAATTAGAGGATAGTGTCAAGAGCAGATTGATTCAGATGTTACGTGACTATGTGGAGATCTTTGCTTGGTCTTATGAAGATATGCCAGGGTTGGATACAGACATTGTGGTTCACCATTTACCAGTAAAAGAAGATTGTCGTCCAAAGAAGCAGAAGGTTCGTCGCATGCGTCCTAAAATGTCAGAAAAGATTAAAGCAGAGGTAATGAAACAGTTTGATGCAGGGTTCTTAGCTGTGACTTCTTATCCTCAGTGGGTTGCAAATGTGGTGCCGGTACCTAAGAAAGATGGTAAGGTACGTATGTGTGTAGATTACAGGGATTTGAACAAGGCCAGCCCCAAAGATGACTTCCCACTTCCTCATATTGATGTTCTGGTAGACAACACTGCTCAGCATAAGGTATTCTCCTTTATGGATGGTTTCTCTGGTTATAATCAAATCAAGATGGCACCTGAAGATATGGAGAATACAACATTTGTTACACAGTGGGGCACCTTTTGCTATAAAGTGATGCCATTTGGTTTGAAGAATGCAGGGGCAACATATCAGCGTGCTATGGTGGCTTTGTTTCATGACATGATTCATCATGAGATAGAGGTATATGTGGATGATATGATAGCCAGGTCCCAGAATGAAGAACAACATTTTGATCATCTGTATAAGTTGTTTGAGATATTGAAGAAATACAAGTTGAGATTGAACCCAAACAAGTGTACTTTTGGAGTTAGATCTGGTAAGCTCCTGGGTTTTATTGTCAGTGGAAAAGGTATTGAAGTAGACCCTGCGAAAGTGAAAGATATACAAGAGATGCCAGCTCCCCGTACTGAGAAGGAAGTTAGAGGTTTCTTGGGACGATTGAATTACATTGCAAGATTTATTTCCCAATTAACTGCTACCTGTGATCCAATCTTCAAGCTGTTGAAGAAAGATCAGGTAATGGAGTGGAATGACGAGTGTCAGACAGCCTTTGATGAGATCAAGAAATATCTTCTAGAACCTCCAATATTGATGCCACCAGTTGATGGAAGACCCTTGATTATGTACTTAACAGTGTTAGACAACTCAATGGGGTGTGTGTTGGGGCAACATGACGAGTCTGGTCGAAAAGAGCAGGCAATATACTACCTTAGCAAAAAGTTTACCGACTGTGAAACAAGATACTCACTGCTCGAGAAAACTTGCTGCGCTTTGGCATGGGCTGCTCGCCGACTAAGACAGTATATGTTGACTCATACTACCTTATTGATTTCAAAGATGGATCCAATCAAGTACATATTTGAGAAACCTGCTCTCTCTGGAAGAATTGCAAGATGGCAAATGATCTTAACAGAATATGATATACAGTATACTACTCAGAAGGCCATTAAAGGAAGTGTTGTGGCTGATCATTTGGCTCATCAAGCAGTGGATGATTATAAGTCAATGAGTTTTGAGTTCCCTGATGAAGATATTATGATTATTACCAAAGAACCTGGACAATATGACGGACCTGAACAAGGATCCCGATGGACTATGGTTTTTGATGGAGCTTCTAATGCACTTGGTAATGGTGTTGGTGTTGTGATCAGTTCCCCTGAAGGTTGTCATACCCCGATTACTGCCAGACTTTGTTTCTATTGTACTAATAATATGGCTGAGTATGAGGCATGTATCCTGGGTATCAAAGCTACCATTGATATGAAGATTCAGTTCCTTGATGTGTATGGAGATTCAACCCTGGTGGTAAGTCAGATTAAAGGAGATTGGGATACCAAGCATGATAATCTCATTCCTTACAGAGAGTATGTGTTGTCTTTGATCCCACATTTCAAAGAAATTACCTTTGGACATATTCCACAAAGAGAGAATCAGTTAGCAGATGCCTTAGCCACCATGGCATCCATGTTTGAGATCAGCTGGGATGATGAAGCTCCCAAGATTACTATTGATAGATTTGAGAAGCCTGCATATTGCAATGAGATTGACACTGAAGAAGCAGAGGAGAAGCCTTGGTTCTATGAAGTGAAAAGATATCTTGAAGCTCAGGAGTTCCCTGAAGGGGCATCTGTCAAAGATAGGAAGTTTCTGAGGAGGTTTTCTGCTAAGTTCTTTTTGAGTAATGGGATTTTGTACAAGCGCAATCATGATTCAACTATGCTTCGTTATGTGGATAAGAAGGAAGCAACTGAAATTATGGAAGATATGCATGATGGGATCTTTGGCACTCATTCTAGTGGTCATACTATGGCAAAGAAGATATTGAGAGCAGGGTACTATTGGTCTACCATGGAAACTGATTGCTATCAACACTCCAGAACATGTCACAAGTGTCAAATTTATGCTGATAAAGTACATATACCTCCATCACCATTGAATGTGTTGACTGCTCCTTGGCCTTTTGCCATGTGGGGCATTGATATGATTGGGGAGATCAAACCTACTGCTTCTAATGGGCATTGTTTCATCCTGGTTGCTATTGATTACTTTACTAAGTGGGTGGAGGCAGCTTCATTTGCATCTGTTACTAAGAATGTGGTGGCTCGATTCATTAAAAATAATCTCATATGTAGGTATGGCATCCCTGAAAGGATTATTACTGACAATGGCTCTAATCTGAACAACACTATGATTACTGATCTCTGCACGCAGTTCAAGATTAAGCATCACAACTCTTCTCCGTATCGTCCAAAGATGAATGGGGCAGTAGAAGCTGCTAATAAGAACATTAAGAAGATTATACAGAAGATGACTGTTACTTACAAGGATTGGCATGAGATGTTACCATTTGCTCTTCATGGTTATCGCACTACAATACGTACTTCAACAGGGGAAACCCCATTCTCCTTAGTATATGGTATGGAAGCAGTTCTGCCCATTGAAGTTCAGATTCCCTCTTTAAGAATTATGAAGGATGCAGGTTTGGATGAAGATGAGTGGATTCAGACTCGACTTGACCAGATAAATTTGATTGATGAGAAGAGGCTAGCAGCAGTTTGTCATGGTCAGATGTATCAGAAACGGATGATCAAAGCTTTTAACAAGAAGGTTAAACCAAAGGTATATCAGGCTGGTGACTTGGTAATCAAGCGTATCATATTACCACAGAGTGATCCTAGGGGCAAGTGGACTCCTACATATGAAGGACCATTTGTAGTCAAGACAGTATTCTCAGGAGGTGTCATGATACTTACTACTATGGATGGTGAAGACTTCCCGCAGCCTGTAAACGCAGACATAGTTAAAAAATACTACGCATAAAAAGAGACCCGCTAGGTTGACTGGCCTAGGCAAAAATAAGGGCATCCCGGCGAACCAAAAGGGTTCGGGAAAAAATTAGGGATATATATATAAAAAAAATGTACACCCGGCAAGTCGAAAACCTGAAAGGGCGGCTTGGGCAAAAAAGGGTATCCCGGTGGATTAAAAACCTGAAAGGGCAATCCAGGCAAAAGTTAGGGATTAAAGCGTATGACTATGTCTCATTTGGATCACCCATGAAACTACAACCAGTTGTACTACTTACTCAAGTTCGAACAGATAAAGCTCAATTCAATCGTTTCCGTCTCGACAATAGAAGATGAGATACTTGAAGATAATGGCAATAGTAGAATTGAAACTCAATAGGATTATTTCCCACATAGCTGATTTTCTTTGTTTTGTAAAAACCTTTATGACAAATTCCTCTTACTAGGATTTATGTCTCCTTTTACAAACTTACCCATGTATGGGTCACTCTTTGATATAAATAAAATTCCATCTTTGAATCCAGATTTACTTTTACCCTATTTACATAAGCGAAATGTCCATTGGTTGTGTTTGAATGTATCTATGCTTTTGAATATGATTGATGTTTACCAGAAATGCATAGATGCTTAATATGATTGATGTTTACCAGAAATGCATGAAAATGCAGTAATAGTATTTACTAAGGACGAACGAGGGAAGGAATTCAACGAAGCTTCGCCGGTTCATCCCCACAAGACAGCTACAAATCCCCCGGTAGGGTAAATCCATCTTCATAAGTACTTCAAGTCACATCTCCCCTGGAATTTATATCCATCTCTTTTATCCTCATACGGATAGTCGGGAATTTATTTTTCCAATGGGAGTACGACGAACGAAGAAGGGAGGTTATGTATACCTTACTATCAAACGAAGACGGGAGGTTATGTATACTATCGAACGAAGACGGGAGGTTATCGAACGAAGACGGGAGGTTATGTATACTATATTATCAAACAAGACGGGAACAAGTTTCTCATATTCTTCAGCAACAAATCGGGATTTATTTTCCCTGGCCAGCAGTTGTTATATGAAGATATCCAGACGCTTCAGGCTGCATGATGCATACATACATCATTTACATCATACCATAACATACATATACATAAATACATAATACATTATTTAAGTGCATCATATTATACAGGCATACATAATGCATAAACTAATATTATCATACAGAGTGTTATAATCTTGTTTTTCAGATTAATTCTCCAGTAGACAAACTTCATCAACAACT
The DNA here is from genome assembly GCA_963966055.1 of Lathyrus aphaca. Lineage (NCBI taxonomy): Eukaryota > Viridiplantae > Streptophyta > Magnoliopsida > Fabales > Fabaceae > Lathyrus > Lathyrus aphaca. The sequence continues at coordinate 439,338,423 of OZ014522.1, read as the reverse complement.
TATGACTATTGGGCCGTTGTTTATCCTCCCAAAAGTTATACTTATACCTCAGGACGTTGTTTATCTTCCTGAAAGCTATCATCATACCTCAGGACGTTGTTTATCCTCCTGAAATCAATCATTACCTCAGGACGTCGTTTATCCTCCTGAAAGCTATCATACCTCAGGACGTTGTTTATCCTCCTGAAAGCATATCATGGCTTTGGGCCGTTGTTTATCTTCCCAAAAGTTATACTCATTACCTCAGGACGTTGTTTATCCTCCTGAAAGCTATCATGACCTTGGGCCGTTGTTTATCTTCCCAAAGGTTACCTCATTATCATGGGACGTCGTTTATCTTCCCGAAGGCTATCTTGAGACGTCGTTTATCTTCTCAAAAGCCATATCATGACTATTGGGCCTTTGTTTATCCTCCCAAAAGTTATACTTATACCTCAGGACGTTGTTTATCCTCCTGAAAGCAATCATTACCTCAGCACGTTGTTTATCCTCCCAAAAGTTATGCTTATACCTCAGGACGTTGTTTATCCTCCTGAAAGCTATCATTATATCTTCATATTTTGGACTGCTTTATCCTCCAAGAGATGTATTTGAAGAACTTTTCTCCAAGTGGCATCTTTAAGCCCACTCAAGCATATACAACTAGTCATCAGTATCACTCTACGCACCGGTGAGTGCAAATTTTTGGGCTTTTGTGTTCAATCCCCTTCAACCTTCCAGGTCACGACTGGCAAATATACCAATCTAACCCCTCAGGTTTCAGAAAATTGAACAGGGGCAGCTGTTGCACCCCAAAATTTTCCCTCACAATACAAGACTTTGTGTGCTAAGAGGTTCACAAGGTTCACAAGACCTTTCATAAGGTTCATGAAGTTTACAAGGCACTTTATGAGGTTCACAAGGTTCACAAGACCTTTCATGAGGTTCATGAAGTTTACAAGACACTTTATGAGGTTCACAAGGTTCACAAGACATCTTATGAGGTTCACAAGGTTCACAAGACCTTTCATGAGGTTCATGAAGTTTACAAGACATCTTATGAGGTTCACAAGGTTCACAAGACCTTTCATGAGGTTCACAAGGTTCACAAGACATCTTATGAGGTTCACAAGGTTCACAAAGTTCATCATGGGTCAGAAGATTTGACAAATCCCTCAGGCAAGGCATTCTCCTAAACAGTGCATCCAAAACTAGAGTTTTGACTTTAATCAGGATAAATGGACTTCCAAGACTTCAAGTGAGTTTCATAATATCTTACATGTGTCTAAGAATCCCCATGACAAATTTCAGAACTTTTCTCAAAGGTTTGCTCAGTCAAATGATCAGATAGGTCAAAATCAGTCAAAGTAGTGAAAAAGTCAAACTGAGGTCAACTGTGGTCAAACCAAAGTCAAACTTCATGATTTTTTGTCAACATCAAGTATATGAAGTAAAATTCATCATTTGATCAAGGGTTGATCATGATTCATCAAGGATATTTCAGATCATCAAGAATCAGAGGTTTCTAAATTAGGGTTTCCTTAGGAAAAGTCAACTGAACTTTGACCAGCCATAACTTTCACATGCTTCATCACATTTTTTCCATCGAAAGCTCATTTTGAAGGAAATTGAATTCTCTACAACTTTGTGTCTCACAAGCCAAGCCCAAAAATGCTTCATTTGGAAGGTATGAGCTAAGACATTATAGGTCCTTTTGAAAGTCAATAAAAAGTCAACAACTTCAAAAGGGCATAACTTGAGAATGGTAAATGATATGGACATGAAACCAATGGGGTTGGTTAGAGGACTATTCAAGATTTCTAAAATATCCAAAATCACCCTCATAGCATTAAAATTGAAGGATATGTGCCCTTGCAAAGTTGGGAAATTTTAGGGAAGTTTATGAAGCAAATGGAGGCTTAAAACCAAATTTTTCCAAATGGGCTTGCCATGTGATGATCCAATCCATACAAATACCTCAAGCACGACCCAAAGCAACAAAGTTCTGATTTTTTTTTTTTTTATTTATTATTTATTTTGATTTTATCCATTAAAAATCAAATTAAATCTAAATAAAATATGAAAACTCAATATTTGAATGTGATTCTTCTTCTAGAAAGTTTTAATAACCATTCAAAGCTGATTGATATAATCCAATTTCGTGCTAGCTTGATTTGGCAATGTTAGATAAGATATTTTTCAATATTTGGAAGGAGATTTCTTCATCATCAAGGTACTCAAAAAGCCCATAGAACCCACAAGTATTTTGACCTAATTTGATTCATTATATATACACAAACATAACCCAATGCATAGGACACGAATTCCCTGCCTCAAAGAGTAAGTTCACACATCAAAATAATCACCAAAAATTCAAATTCGGATTTCACAATTCAAGCTCTTTCAAGCCAATTTGAAGGTTGAGACATGTTCAATGAACATCACTGAATCTATTGGAACCATTTGTAGCATCTAAAGCATTGCATATGACCTAAACCGAATCTGTTTTGTTCTTGACTTTGAATTTTTCGATTCTCTTTATTTATGCATTGCAAACTAATTTTGTTTATTGATTCGTGATTATTTGAAGCTTGTGATGAATTCTGGGCAGTTTGATTGAAGAAAACATGGCTGAATCGTGTGTTGCCATTTTAGGGTTCTTGACCTTCAAATTAGGGTTTTGCGTTTGAATGAATATAAATGATTTCTAAAAACGTGGATCAATTCCAAATGACCTCTGGACCTTGCTTGCACTCTTAATTTAATGAAATCATGTTGTTTTGATGGTGTTCCAATTTCGCAGGTTTCCTGTATTTAAAAATTCGCAGGAAAATTCATAGTTAATTTTGTAGCTAAACTCGCAGGTACCAAGGTTGAAGATGAAGACCATCTGGCGCGAAAAATTAATTCAAAAAAGTCACTTAAAATATAATGTTGTGTTTCTGATTGTGTATCACATTGAGCGTGTGGCTCAGTTGGTTTTGACGTTGGTGTGTGATGGTAGAGGGCTAGGGTTCGATCCCTTGGTCAAGTTCTTTTTATTTAAAAGTTCATTTAATTGTTAGACTTAATATATAATTGATTGTTGTGGATTAACTACCAGTTGCACCCTCCCCGCTGGATGGTAAGTACGCCTGCGTGTTATGAGAAGGTCCTGGGTTCGAATCCCCCCCAGGCCTTTTTGTGTTATTTGCTTTGTTTTTTCCATGATTTTTCAGGTCAAACAACAAAACCTAATGGAGTTCTTTCCTTAACACCTACGCGCGCATGGCCCAGTGGTTAGCTTGGTTGGCTTGAGGTTGTGAAAGCTCAGGGGCTGGGTTCGAATCCCAGCCCAGGTAAGTTCCTTTTTTCTCTTTTTCTTGTTTTTTATTCAATTAGTTTATATTATAATTAAACAAATTTAAATAATAAAATAAATAGAATGCTTATATTATTTTAGAACTCATCCTTTTTTTTAATTTAAATTTTATAAGAAAAATTATTTATGTTTTTTTTAATTATTAATATTGTAAAATTTTATATAGTTATTAATTAATCCTAATTTGTTATTCTAAAAAATATATAAACCCTAATTTTCTAAAACCCTAAAATATTTTATAAAAACCTAATTAATTTTTTATAAACTCTAATAATACTTTTAAACCCTAATTATTTCATGTGAATGTTAATTATGTCCATATTTTTATTATTTGATATAATTCTTGTATATAGACAATTTTAGGTAATTAATTAAAACTTGATAATTTAATTTTGTAAATATAATAATATGATTATTCAATTATAATTAACCTTATTTTCATAATATGTATATATTTTATAATTTGGTTATAATTTAATTCTTGTATGTAAATAATTTTTAGTATATGCTTAAAAATAGTTAAAATTTGTTAATTTTGTAAATATAATTTATTTTCATAATATGTTTATAATTAACCTAATTTTTATAATTTGTATATAATTTAAAACTTTATAATAATTAGTATAATATGAATTATTTATATTTTCTCCTTAAATCTTAAATAATAATTGTTTATAAAAAATTGAACTTTTAATTATTATGCTAATATTCTTATTTATTTTATTATTAATGCTATTTATTTTCATATGATATTTATTTTATTATTACTAACCTCATTTATATATTGTGATTTATTATTATTATTATTACTAACCCAATTATTTATTATTATTTATTTTGCTTATTTATTTAATTTGTTAATTATTATTATTATGTAATTGTCTCTTTGATGTAATATTTTAATAGTAATATTTAATATTTATTTTTAAATGCTATGGTTAGTAAAATAGGGATTGAAACATGTTTGTATTTTAAAATTAATTTAGATCACTAATTTAAAAGATAAATATTTAAAATTGTACACTCACACACGTAAGTCGATCTTTGATCGCCATCTCACTTCCTTAAGGATACCTCTCATGTTGCCTAAACAAAAGGTCAAGTAGGGTGTATAAAGCAAAGTCCCTCATTTCACATCATCTAGTCCCTTAAACAGATAAAAAGATCAAGTCCCTTCGAATGTTGCCTTCGTAATGATCTTGTCCCTTCCGAATAAAGATGATAAGTCCCTTCGAATTGCTTATACACCCCACAGTTGCCTAAACAACAGATGTCCCTTCACTTGTCCCTCACATCCAAGGTAATGACTACCTATTCCTTAATAATAGGGATAGTCTTACCATTTAAAGGTTTCAAGAACAGAAAAGACTTAAACTTAGGGTAGGTTCCTCTTAGATACTTGCTCACTCTTCAAAACATTTCAAGCACTTCATACATTTCAAACAAATTTTCAAAACAAAGGTTTTATACGCATCCGTACATGGATCATTATAAAACACTTAAGAAAATTTCTATTCACATACTTCACATTTCAAAAACATTTTAAAGTGAGCTAAGTAACTAAGAGCCCATGGATAACCATGGATGTAAAGGGTGCTAACACCTTCCCTTTACATAACCTACCCCCCGGACCAAAATTCTTTTAAAAAGGTCTTTCCTGTTCTTTTATGCCTTTCCTTTGGATAAAATAAAAGTCGGTGGCCACTCTTGCTATCCGCAACATAACTAAAGTCAGTTCTCCCACTGTGTTACACACGCATCTGAGCAAAACCATGTCAAAGTTCCTCTTATACAAAACCCCGTCTATATTCAAGAAGAAGCTAGCAGCAAGTCGTCTCAAGGTCTTCTTGTCATTGGATAATGCCCCAGCTGGGTATTCTTATTTTTCTAGGAAAAGCTTGATATCAAAATACCATGGTTTCTCATCAGAAACTTCGTCTACAGAGAAAGCGTAAGCTGGTGTGTCAAGTCTGGAAATGTTAATCCTGGGCACATAGTTCCAACACAAGACTTTGATGGACGAAGAAAGAGTAGCTAATGCATCGGAAAATTGATTCTCATCTCGTGGTATGTACTGAAGCTTAACCATTGTGAAGAACGTCAATAGTCTTCTAGCGTAATCCCTATAAGGAATTAAGTGTTCTTGATGTGTATACCACTTGCCGGTAATCTGATTAATAACGAGGGCTGAATCTCCGAATATATCGAGGGTCTTAATCCGAACATTAATAGCCTCCTCTATCCCCATTATGCACACCTCGTATTCCGCTTCATTGTTGGTGTAGCCAAAAGTAATTCTGGCAGCGAAGGGAAAGTGAACACCTTCGGGAGTGATAAGAACAGCAACAACTCCACGTCCGTTGATATTGACTGCCCCATCAAACATCAACATCCATTTGGATTCAGGGTCTGGCCCCTCCTCCAGAAGTGGTTCCTCACAATCTCTTGCCTGGAGGTACACGATGTCCTCATCAGGGAAATCAAACTTCATCGGCTGATAGTCGTTTTCAAGCGGTTGTTGTGCAAGATAATCTGACAATACACTTCCTTTGATGGCTTTCTGGGAAGTATAATGTATGTCATACTCTATTAAGATCATTTGCCACCTTGCAACCCTTCCGGTTAATGCTGGTTTCTTGAAAATGTACTTGACGGGGTCCATTTTAGAGATTAGCAATGTGGTATGGGTCAACATGTACCGTCTCAGTCGGCGAGCAGCCCATACCAAAGCGCAACAAGTTTTCTCGAGCAGTGAGTAACGGGATTCACAGTCGGTATACTTTTTTCTAAGGTAGTAAATAACATGCTCTTTTCGACCAGACTCGACATGTTGGCCTAGAACACACCCCATCGGCCCTTCTAACACAGTCAAGTACATGATAAGTGGTCGTCCTGGAACTGGAGGCATTAGAATCGGAGGCTCATGCAAATATTATTTTATCTTTTCAAAGGATCTTTGACAGTCCTCATTCCACCTGAGCGTTTGCTCTTTTCTCAACAATTTGAATATTGGCTCGCATGTGGCAGTTAGATGAGATATAAACGGCGAAATGTAGTTCAATCTCCCTAAAAACCCACGCACTTCTTTTTCTGTTTTTGGTGCAGGCATATCTTGTATTGCTTTTACTTTTGCAGGATCTACCTCGATCCCCCTCTGACTAACAATGAAACCCAACAATTTACCGGACCGCGCTCCAAAAGTACACTTGTTTGGATTCAACCTCATCTATACTTTATCAACTTATCAAATAACTTTTTGAGATTGACCAGATGCCCTTCTTCGTCCTGGGACTTGGCAATCATGTCGTCCACATAGCATTCAATTTCTTTATGTATCATATCGTGGAACAATGTTACCATAGCCCGTTGATACGTTGCCCCGGCGTTCTTCAATCTAAAAGGCATAACCTTGTAACAGAATGTACCCCACGGGGTAATGAACGTCGTTTTCTCCATGTCTTCCGGTGCCATCTTGATCTGATTATACCCGAAGAAGCCATCCATGAAAGAAAATACTGAGAACTGAGCGGTGTTATGTACCATCACATCAATGTGAGGTAATGGAAAGTCATCCTTTGGACTTGCTCTATTTAGATCCCGATAGTCGACACACATCCGAACCTTACCGTCTTTCTTTGGTACAGGTACAATGTTAGTGACCCAAGGTGGGTAACTGGTCACAGCAAGGAACCCGGCATCCCACTGCTTCTGAATTTCCTCCTTGATCTTCATAGCCATATCAGGGCTGGTTCTTCTCAGCTTTTGTTTCATGGGAGGACATTCTTCCTTTAGTGGCAGCTTGTGCACAACGATGTCAGTATCTAGTCCTGGCATATCTTGATACGACCAGGCAAAGATATCCATATATTCACGTAGCATACCAATCAATTCCTTCTTTACCTCGGCCTGCATACTGGCCCCAATCTTTATCTCTCTCTTTACATCTTCAGATCCGATGTTGATGATCTCTATTTCTTCCTGATGAGGCTGAATGACCCTTTCCTCTTGTTTCAACAACCTGACCAATTCTTCCGGGAGTTCACAGTCTTCCTCAACCCCTTCATCAGCTTGGTAGATAGGATTGTCGAAGTAATGCATAGTCATAGCAGGAACGTTGTCACAGGAATCCGAATGATCACCACTGCACAAGTGATGTGCTTATTTCAGAATCGGGTTTTTTTTCAAAGGAGACACAAACGCATAAAACACAGGAAAGAAAAACATTGCCATTTTATTTCTGTGAGCAATTTTAAAATGAAAGAAAGAGAACACAATTTTCTTGAAAAATGTCCTTTATTTCATGGAAAAAGTAAATGCATTAAAACATGGTGGCCCTACATATGGATCCATGCACCTTGGGCAGAGTGCAGGATTTGACATGCAGTATGATAAAAATGGAAACAAAGAAAATTACCTTGACTGCCAAGTAACTTGAACAAAATCTTCAGTAGACCAGTTCCGGAGCTCCTCCCCAGGTACGCATGGGTGAATCCAGTTATCCAAGTCACAGTCACTATCCCCATATGCGTCTGTTGCACAAACATTGTTGTAGTCGAGCATTCCAGCGCTAGTGAATGCTATGGGCTTACTGCCATGAGACCAGCTGGACTGACCAGGTTGATATCCGAGACCGAACTTGTCATCTTTCTTTTCCACTTCAAGCAGCTTGCCCCAGCCCTGGACATTTCCGGATTGAACTACCTCCTTAGCTTGTTTATAGTAGTAGATAGGATTCCCTTCCTTCTCACAGCTCTGAACTGCTGGAGACAACATACTGACATTAACCGACTCAAAAGCTTGACAAAGTGTCTCATGGATCTCCCCATCCATTTCTACATACTTGAAGGTCGACAGATGGCTTACGAAAATATCCTCTTCTCCGCATACAGTAATAACTTGGCCGTCCACCACATACTTCAACTTCTGATGCAACGTGGATGTTACTGCGCCAGCAGCGTAAATCCAGTGACGTCCCAGCAAACAACTATAAGCGGGTTGAATATCCATAACATAGAATATACTCTTGAATACCTGAGACCCAATCTTCAATGGTAGATCCACCTCCCCAAACACAGATATTTGGGACCCGTCGAAGGCTTTTACAATCAAATCACTAGGTCGTAGGACGATGCCATCAACGTTCAACTTCATTAAGGCCTTCTTAGGGAGCACGTTGAGAGAAGAGCCTATATCCATTAGGACATGGGATAGAACAGCGCCCTTACACACCATGGTGATATGCAAGGCTTTGTTGTGATTGCATCCTTCAGAAGTGAGATCTCTATCTGTGAATCCCAACCCATGGCTGGCGTTTATGCTGCCTACCACAACCTCCAACTGATTGACAGTTATCTCTTGTGGTACATACGCCATTTGCAGAACTTTTAGCAAAGCCTCTCGATGAGCTTGGGAACACATCAGCAACGACAGAATGGATATCTTGGACGGGGTCTGATCAACTGTTCAACCACCTTATAGTCGCTTTTCTTAATTATTCTCATGAATTCCTCGACTTCCTTTTCAAAAGTGCCCTGACCGGCAGCAGGAGTTGTCACCTCTTCAGTTACTATTTGTTTACCCTTAGCTTTTGCAGTATCTCCAGCTTCGGGATCCCCTCTAAGAGCTTGAGGAGCAAAGAGACGCCCACTCCTTATAAATCCACCAACTCCTCTGACATTCACAACAGTCGGGTCAATTGTTACTGCTTTACTCTCCACCTTCTGGCCTTCTACGTACACGTCCGAGCCATAGTGCCAAGGGATGGCTTTGTCATCAACATAAGGGACTGGTCCCAGAACAGTAATGGTCACCGGACTCACTTCGGGAACATAGATAGTCACAGGCTCTCTCCGGACAGGAACCTCAGTAGGATCAAAATAAATTGTCAATGTAGATACATAATCGCCTTTGTGGTCAACTCTGTCAAACTGTAGGGACCCCTCATCAATCAAACACTGCATCCCAACCTTCAAATCCCCACAACCATTAACCGAATTCAAACAACCCTCGCAGTCATAATCACAACCTGGAAAAACCTCCTCCTTCAATAATCTGTCTTTCACGACTAACAAGGAAGTCTTCACTTCATCCACATTCAAGATCAAATTTGACCTCTCACCACTGTCAACGGCATTTATCCTAGCCCCTCTATGATTTGGAATGGGTTTTGATGTAACATTTGGAGGCAGTGCGAAATTAATTGCTTTTAAATCAATCAAGTCTTGGACCTTATGCTGCAACGCCCTGCACTTCTCTGTCGAGTGCCCGGGAGCTCCTGAATGAAATGCGCATCTTGCATTAGCATCATACCCCATTAGAAGCTATCCAGGTGGAGGTGGTGATAATGTCCTCAACTGAACCAAATTCAAGTCTAACAATCTTTGGAGCAGTGTCGTGTATGTCATTGGGATGGCCTCAAGCACCTTGTTAGCTGGACGAGCTTGTCTCTATTGATATGGCCTTTGCTGATAATTATTGCACTGCGGCTGTTGCTGTTGTTGTTGTTGTTGTACAGGACCTATAGGGATGGTGATAGCGGCCACATGCTCATAAGATCCTCTGTATCTGCGGCCCCGACCTCGACCGTACACAAGATTAGTCTCTCCCTCCCTTCTTCTTGGAGGTCCACTGAAAGCCTTTCTCACACCACTTGAGCTACTTGCACTAGTGTCTTGAATCTTCCCCATTTTCAGAAGAGTTTCAACCCTCTCTCCAGCTATCACAATATCGTTGAACTTTGTTGCCGAACAAGACGACAGTCTCTCAATAAACACCCCCTGCAGCGTTCCCATAAACATATCTGCCATTTCATTTTCCAACAAGGGAGGTTGTACTCGAGCAGCAAGCTGACGCCACCTCTGGGCGTATTCTTTGAACCCTTCCTTAGAACTCTGAGACATTGTCTGCAATTGGGTACGATTTGGATCCATATCCAAATTATACTGATATTGCTTTACAAATGCCTCAGCTAGATCCTTCAAGCTTCGAATATTGACCCTACTCAGCTTCATGTACCATTCCAAGGAAGCTCCTACAAGACTATCCTGGAAGTAATACATCCACAGCTTCTCATCATCTGTATGTGCAACAATCCTTCCTACAAAAGACTAGAGGTGAGTTTTCGGGAAAGTTGTTTCGTTGTACTTATCAAAAGTGGGAACCTTGAACTTGTAGGGATTTCTCACCCCTGGCACCAAGCCCAAATCTGTGATGTCAAACCCTAGAGAACTCTGAGACTGAATGACACGAATCTACTCAGCCATTTCTTCGAACCTTCTAGTCATGTCAACCCATTGGCCTTCTGCCTCATCCAGCAAAGTGAACTGCTCATCCTATCCATCCATCTACAGGTTATTCACTCCATCATTGATAATAGTGACCCCTGGTTGCACCACAGGGATTTCAACATGATGGGCGCCAGCCCCGTTGCGATTGCCTCCATCTATTGTCCCATTGTTCCTGACTTGATTGTTCTCCACCATCTCGCGCAAACGCTCTTGAGTTTGACCCATCCCAGCCATGAGGGTCATGAAGTTGTCCATTCTCGTCCTCAAGTCAGCCAGATCTGCTTGCATCTGCTCCATTGCTCTTTCTCTGTTCACCTTTGTAGGGTATCTGTGCACCGTTGACTGTCTCTAAACCTTTTTGGGAGCTATAGTGCCTGAAAGTGACATGAACGTTAGAACACTAGGGAAATACCTGCAAAACAACAAACATGTTATATGCATGCAATGTAACTATTCATGTTTCCATATTTAGGCATTAATATGCCCCGTTCTGGTATTTTGACAGAAAATACTCCAGATGACTTCGGAAACTAGCTTTTCAAACTCTTTCGAGGAATATTCAGATCCTGGTGTCTTAAGACCAACAACTTTTCTCATTTAGAAACGGTAACTGGAAAGTATCATTGCATAGCATGAACAAACTACCAACAATCAGAGTTATAGACAAGAACAAAATTCCCCAAAGGGTGACAATTCAATACAAATGACAGCAAGATAAAGCAAGACTCCTACAACAAGCCTGTAGGTAGTCTGGATACAATCAACAATAAACTAAAACCCTAGACTAAAAGGAAAATCCAGGCTCCTCTTCTGCAGTCACCCCCTCCGTCCGGTTCTTCTTGACGCCTGCTCTCAGCTTAAGATCTGCAATCTCCTTCGTTGCTTCCTTCAAGGCTAGTTGGCTCTGTTCCAATTGTTGAGTCTTTTCCCTTCGTATTTTGTGAACTTGTTCAACCTCTTCTTTCTTGAATGCCATATGTGCTTCAAAGAACTCTTCCTTTTCTTTGTACTTCTTCTGCTCCTGTTCTCTTTGGCCCTGTAACCAAGTAATGGATTGACGAGCTTCTCTAAGGGTCTTCACAATCTTCTTATGCTCCGCTTCTCTCTTTTACTATGTTAAACCTAATCTCTGAAAATGAGCTTCTCTCCCAGTAAACTCCTTTTCTTTAGATTCTAAAGTAGCCTGCATCATCTGTGGCTTTTCTTCTGCTTCTTGCTTAGCGTGATTGGCACGGTGATACAAACTAGCAATTTCAGAATTCTTTACCCGAACCTCGTGCAACTGAGCTTCCAGCTTCTTGTAATCTTCAAGAGAAACAGTGGTTTGCACCGGTACCTCCTTTGGATATAGCGGATCCTCAACCGAAAACGGAAGGAAGAAGGTATCAACCCTCCCTTGTATCCAAGCGGCAAAAGAGGGATAGGTCTTAGGGTCTACCTTTCCAAATTCTTTCTTACCCTCTCTAACCTTTGTTTCCCAAGCTTGGGATGCTTGAATAACCAACAACTCATTATCTTTAGCTGGAAAATACAAAGTCTTAGTTATTTCTTCATCTGATGGAGGATCCTCAGTGGATAACCAAATTGCTTTCTGGACAGCACAGGGTTATTACTTATCACTCCTTTTCTTCCTAATAACGGCACATAGGGAAACTCACCACACCTTGTAATAAAATCCTTCCCTACCAAGTTTCTGCTACATCCCTAGGCTATATCATCAGATGTTAACCCCATCAATCTTCTATCCCACTTCCAATCTTGCTTAAGATCTTTGAACGGTCTTGACTTCGGAAGCTTCTTAGCGAATCACTCGGCGAACACTGGAGCACAACAATTCACGTACCCTTTTCTTTTCTCATTTCTGTGATGGACGCCGAAGTAAATGTCTCCCAACAACGTAGGTACCGGGTTTCCTTTAATGAAAAGGGTGATAGCCTCCAAGCTTAACCATCCTTTCTCTCCTGGGAAAAGACTTATCCCGTAGACCATTAATGCTAATAGCTCACTGAACTCTAACCATTTCTCTCCCAAAGCAAACACATGGGCTTCTGTGATAAGAAAATCCAGAGTAAATCCCCTCCCTTTACTGGCTTCTAACTCTATCTTCACTCTAAGCATACTCAAATGACAAGCACCTGCAATGTCCTTGTATAGGGGACACTTCTCCGCAGCATAATAGGGAACACCATTCTTGATAGGGATCTTCAGGATATCAGAAATCTCTTCCATAGTAGGAGCCAAGACGTAGTCAGCAAACACAAAAATTCTCAACTGAGGGTCATAAAACTGCAACAAAGAATGCAAACTATCTCTCTGATCGACTGTCGGTTTGTTCATGTAACCCAAAATCTTCCCATACTGGCTTCTGAAATCATCTGAAACCTTGTCACTCATCAAATCCACCAATTTTTGAATACTCCCAATTTCGGGTTGCGGGAAAGTGTAATGAGCATTCCTTTTTCTGGGTATCCCTCGAACTTCTGTCATCTGGAGAAACAATGAATACCAGAACTTGCTACATAGGCTAAATACTAACCTGGAATGGAAACACAAATAGTTAATGCAAGTATGATGCGATGCAAATGCAATGCAGGCATATGATCAACAACTGGGACTGTCTGGATACGGAACACGGGACCTAAGTGACCAAGAACCAAGATTCTCTGAATAAAGCCTCATGAACAAGAATTCAGTCTCAAATAAGCCCCAAAATCAAAGATCCAAATCCATGTAGCCTTATCAAATCACAGAAATGTACTGGCAATGAGGTATGATGAGGTAAAGGGTTCCTGCAAACCTGTAAACCCCTCCCAATCTCACAGGTGTGCTTCGGGTCAAACATCATGGACTCTCAAAGCCGAATAGCAATAATACGTTCACCATTTCCGAGAAATGGCTCATGACCAAATCAGGGAATCGGTTTGGCATTATGTACTACTTAGGGAGGCCTCAATGTGAGTCCGGGAAAAACAAGCATCCTTTATAAGTTCCCAGCTTCAAGCGCTGGAATCGAGAAACAATAGTACATTCATCCTGAAGGGTACAATACTATCGTCATACGACCAGATGCTTTAACTGAGTTCCTATAAAAGAACTAGGCCATCCTATGCGAGTTCCCAGTGGGCCCTCGGGTACGAATGGGTTTGCCACAAAATGTGGTCTGCCACTGTCACCACTGGAGAGGGATGTTTCCACAAAGGTCCTCAATGATCGGTCTCCAGATGCACATAACTATCGAGGTCATGTATTACCCCAGAAAGATTCCGGCATAAATACATTTCCAAGACGGTCGTAAGTCTGGGTGTGGAACTTACTACTACCAACATAGCAAGATGCCATGAAGCCAAAGTGACTGTCCACTCTAAGTCCTAGGGTGAACTCGAGCCCCGGTTACGAGCTCATCTCTCAATAACAATTCCCAGTCCCATAAAAAAAAGGAAACCAACACATCCAAACAGTCCAGTATAATGATGCATGAAGAGGTAGAGTCGCCAGCCAGGCATTTTTATCCCGAAGGAACAGGAATGGTAATGCTGCACAAACCAGAAGAAAAGAAAAGGAAGGACACAGGTCTTGAAAACCAAAGAGACTGGGTTTGGGAGTCGGTTACAACCAAGGAAGGTATTAGCACCCCAGATCGTCCGCCGTACCCGACGGGATCCACGCTTGCAAAGAAACTGTTTCAAAGGGTGAATGGATGAAAGCTGCTGCAAAAAAAAGGAACTGAACTGGATAAAAAGAAAATAACAGGGGACTGAAAAAGAAATGAAAAGTAAAAATGTAGGGAAAATAAAGATTGTGCTCGAACGGGCCCTACCCCGCTGCCTACGTACCTCATCTGGACATGAGGATCAGAGTCACTGTAGTTCCCCTAATTAGGGGTAGAAAAGATTGCTTGTGAATTAAGGCTTGAACTTCCTATGTCAATGCTCAGGTGTTGCAGGCTCGGACGACGAGTGTGTAACCGTCTTGCATAATGACAAGTAGGAGCAAGTTCGCGGACAGAGCGAAGGAGATGAGAAAAGAATTCTCGAAGGAAAGACGATTATTGTTTGTTTGCGTTTTTTAGAGCTTTTTTATTGGTGTGGCACAAGAGAATGAACTCAAGCTCTTTTTTATGGAATGTGTAATTGCTACTACATTCCAAGATGGAATAATAGAACAAGCACATCAAGTAAGGATAACTTATCCAAACTTGTTTCCAAAGGCCAGGGCCTAAATTCATGGACTTGTTGAATTTATTAGGTGTTTTAGTGATTAAAAATGAAGAAGTGTTTTTTAGGGTTTTTCTTGATGAAGATGACTTCATGATCCGACTTGTGCATCATGCTAGACAAATGCACTATTCCAAGATGGAATGAATACATATGCCCCATGGAATAAGGCTATTACACAAGAAGTCACGTCTTTCTTTATTAATGTTTTTTAGGTTTTTGTTTTGAGATGAGAAGAGAAAGAACCAAAGGAGCAAAAAGGAAAAAGTCTAAAATGGGGAAAGACTAAACCTAAAGTTGTCATGCAAAAGAGTGGTCCTAAGGTTAGTGAGGTTTCAACTATCCTAAGAAGAGGAAAGAAGAACCAAAGAGGAGCAAGAAGAAGAGGAGACAAGATCTAGCAAGCAACTTACTCCTCTAAAGGAGATAAGTTGCTCCTAAAGGGGGAAGAAAAAAGTTGCAACACATGATGGCATAAGGCCCATCAAAAAGCACAAAGAGAAAGCAACTTAAAAGGAAAAGGATGAAGAGTTGAAATGTGGATGAACATCCACACTTCTCTTACCATGAGCCCCTGCAAGTGTTAGCAAAATTCGGCACATGTTCATCAACAAAACTCATGGAAATGGCATGCTCAAAGCTCACATCAACAAAGATCAAACAAACATGTTACATTATGCACACAAGCATTTACGTGTCGAGAACACGGAAGCATGCATCAACCAGTAAGAAAATCACCCTAAACAATCATATTCAATGATCATACAATGATCCATGGCAATTAAAACAAGTAAGGGGATCAAACAAGCCCAAAACATCTCAAATATGGCATACTGCTTCAGTGTTAACCGGTTAACCAAAGCGTTAACCGGTTAACCAATCCAAACCTGCAGCAATTTACACAGAAAACAGGTGCGTTAACCGGTTAACCAAAGCGTTAACCGGTTAACACTGAAAAAACAGCAACAATTCCTGCAGAAAATCAGCTCAAAACCAGCTTATTCAAATAATTCCACACCAGACCAGCTATCAATTGAGCATGAAATAAATGGATCAATTCACATTAATTAGCATCATCAAGCTCATGAACATTAAGACATAGATCCGGTTACAAATCAACCAATCAGTTCAAGCAACACAAACAAATACGCAAGCACATGGCGGATCTAAAGCACACGCATGCAAATAAGCTAAAACAGAGCTAGATCTGAATTTAACCAACCTACAAAGCTGAGGTATGCTTTGGTAGTTGTTGATTGAGCTGGAAATGAGAGATCTCGCGGAAAACTTTGAAGATCCGGTGCTAAGCTTCACACACCATGTAAAATAAATGCAAGAACAAAGTCTTGATGCAGAATTTTGGATCCAAAAGCACTTCTAAATCCCAAACCAGATCTGAATCACCAATTAACCAGCAAAATGATGCAAAGAAGCTATGGATGGAGGTCTAGTTCCAAGATCTACACACCTTAAGGCAAGGTTATGTGATCTTCAAAGAGGAACTTTAAGTGAATTTGGAAAATGTGGGAGAGAAAATGAGAGAAAAGTGAGAGTGAAGAGTGAAAATTCAGAATGGGAAGTGAAAAAAATGAGAGAGCTCCCTTGGTTTGGAGAGAAATGGATTAAATATGGTTTAGGTTTGGGGCCCAAAATTTAGGCTTGGGATCCAAAAAAAATGGTTTGGCAATGTGATTAGGTTTTAGCAATGGAATTAGGCTTGGATAAATTCTCTAGATCATTCTCTTTAATTCAAATCAATAAAAAATCAGAAATTTGGAAATTTGGAGCCAAAGCACATGCTGAATTTGCTGCTGGAATTCAAAATTCGTAGCCGTTAACCGGTTAACCAAAGCGTTAACCGGTTAATGCCAATGAATTTTGAATTTTCCCTCCTTTTGGTGGGAAACCTCAAGAATAACCCGGCGCCAACCGTTTTGACCTGATTTTGATCCTCAATCCTTTTTTAGGTCCTTGACCATGATATCAAACTTGTAACACGCCTTGCAAGCTTTGAATTTCCCTGATAATTGATCATATGCCTTATGTTGGAACATGCAAGTGCTATGCCTCATTTTTCTATGCAATATGCTAAGGACATGACATGCTGAGGATGATTATGATATGATGATGATGCTAAACAGGAGAGGGCAAATTTGGGGTGTTACAGACTTTCCCCACAAAGTGTGTGTGTGTGTGTGTGTGTGTGTTTTCTTCCTCTCAAGTTTAGAGTGTCGACCATTAAGCAAAAAGTGTTGATTCTTTCTATTTCCACACTGAGTTTGTTTCTCGTGGATGATTTTGATTCAGTTTCCTCCCCAGTTTATTACCTGGATGGAATTTCCCAGTTGAGATATTCCCTCCTCGGGATGAGTCTTGTTTGACCATTTCTTTCCAATTTGTTCTTGGATTGAATTTTGGTCCCTTTTGATGAGTTAATATTTGCTTTGGAATTAAGCTATCACTGTTTGATAGTGGGCATTAGTTTCCCCAACTTGAGTATGTTACTTTGGAATTAAGCTATCCATTATTCGATAGTGGGTAACGTTACCAATCTAATCAAGCTCTTTTGCTTGTACTCCTACCCAGTAAATCCGGTAGTCGAGAATCGTTCTTTCTACCCAGTAAAAAGGTAATAAAAGTTGTTTCCCTTTGAGCTCCTACCCAGTAAATTCGGTAGTTGAGAATTTTTCTACCCAGTAAAAAGGTAGTAGAGTTTATCCCTTTTTGTTTTGCTCTTATCCAGTAAATCGATAGTTGAGTCCATCATCTTCATATCTTCTACCCAGTAAACCGGTAGTTGGTGATTCTTTTCCGATTAGGTATTCCTCCATCTTTGGACTCGAATACTTCATTTGGTCGATATCCCCTGGAAGAGTGTTTGCTATCCCTCTTTGATCCTTTACCTTGATTATATCATTGAACTTTTCCCCATGAAGAGTCAGATATCCAGTGATTTATTTTCCTGGTAACTCTTTTGGTGTCTTTTGTTTTCCCCAGTGGGATTTTCTTCTATGTCCCCAAGCTTTTTGCTTTCCTCTGGTGGTCGTGTTTTCCCCACAGAGATTTTGGGTTTGCATATCTTATCATATCATGTTCTCTTAGGACACAAATTTGGGTTTTCTGTATTTAAGTCTCTCCCATCTTGCAGAGAAGAAGATATCAATCTTCATATCTTCAGATTGAAGAAACTTAAATTGGGACAACTATTGCACCCTAATTTTTTCCCTAAGTTTTCTTTGCATTTTCATCTGCATCTTGCATACAAACAAGATCGCGTTGGTTGCTTGGTTCTTCTCGGGTTAGGTTTATGCCTCGTAGGGGATCACTGTTGTCTTTAATTACTTTATTTGTTTATTTTTACTAACCATTAATCAAAATCCAAAAATATTTTTGTTACCTTTTACTAACCTTTTTCAGGAAGAGGAACCATTGAAAATGCCAAAAATAGCAGTCCTGCAGCTCGAGTAAATTTCACAGACAAAAGTCGAAGTTGATCCGCAAATAATTAAAATTTATCTGATCAAGGATTTCCCAATTTAATTTATTGATTCAAAGGATTTCCACGGTTCATGTGTTTATTTCTTCGACGTACAAAAAGAATCTGGCCAAAACAACCAATCAATCACCTTTGAATAAAACATTCAAATTTTGACTTAGTTAACCGGTTAGCCAGTGCGAAATTTGAATATTTTATTCAAATTCATCACCCTTTGATAATTGATTTAATTGGAAAATTCTAGATCCATTGGTCTTTGATTTCTCTACATCACCTTGATCATTTTCTACCATAAACCCTCACTAATCACCGCTCTTTTCCATTTCCCACCAAAATTGCAATTACCAAGCCTAATTTTAATTACCAAAGAAAGCTCCATTCCACCAAATTCTCATACCTAAAGTCTTTAAATAGAACCATAATTTCATTCATTCACCAAGCTTTTGATAGCCACAAAACCTCTTGCAAAATACTCCCCCAACATCAAAATTCTCCAAAGCTCACTTTCTTTCTTTTGAAGTTATCAAGAATTCACATTGAATTCTTGACTAACTTGAGCTAAACCTTCATCATTTCCTTCTTTTGTTCATCAATTTTAGTAGATCTAAGCTTGCTTTGGTCTATTTTGGAGAAGAGCTTTTGGTAATTCATCTTTCTCCATAAATCCAGATTCACCATCAACATTCAAGATGTAGATCTTTGGTGCCTTTGCTTCTAAATCCTTTGGATCTTTATTTGTTTTTTGATTGCAGGGATTCCACTGTATTTTGGTTTTAAAATTCGTGCAAATTCAGATTATGATCATCAAATGTTTGAGAAAGGGTTTTTGGAAATGGATCAATGTTGAATTTCTGCATTTTTTTGCTGCTGCTTCAGCGTTAACCGGTTAACGCAAGTCATAATTGAATTCTTGACTTGTTTCAAGCCCCTTTTTGGTTCCTCTTTCTTCTTCTTCTTCTTCTTCTTCCTCCTTTTTATTTTTACCTTGGGAAGTACTTTTTGAAGTGATTTCTCCTTAATTTCAATGAACTTTGGGTGTAGATTAGAGTAGTTAATGTTCATTAATTCAAAACTACATTTAAGTGGATTATTCAATTCATTTAAGGTACTTTGCATTAGTGATACATTTTCATGCTTGAATCCACCGAGATGAGTGATTGAACTTAAGGATGGAAGAATACCATGAATGCGGCTCAATTTGGTATTCTCATTTAGTTTTGTGCGGTATCACGTTCGGATAACGATTTACATATCGTTTATCTTGCATGCATTAGTACTAACATTATGCACCTTAATTGGTGGTGGCCGACCTCATTTGTAGGGTAATTACTTTGTAAATTACTCGGCGATTGCTTAACATAGACCTAAATGTGTCCCGACTTCAGAATAAAAATCTAATTGGGTATTTGCACTTTCGTGGACCGGATCTCTTGTTGGTCCCGTAATCCCATAGTGGTTAATCATATTGCATTAAGAATTGAGACTTATGAATGTTTGATGCGTAGGTGCTTTGGGTCTCCCAATCACCTTTCAAATTTCATTGTATTCGGTTCGGTTTTCCTTGATTAATCGCTATAGTGTAAGATGCTAAGTGGATTCGGTTGCCTTTCGATTTTGGTTGCTCGTTTTTTTGTGATTGATTAAGTTCACCATACCATTTCTTATGTAAAGATTATTATTCTATTATTATTATTAATATTTTAGATTCTTGCACTTTAATTGCTTTTTCTACTAACATTTAAATTTTTGCACTTTTATTGCTTTTATTTTATTTTACTTTATTATGCTTTATTCATCCATATCATGTTCATTATTTGCTCTTATTTTGTTGTTGATTTTCCTTTTGTCCATTTGGACACAAAAACATTAATAAAAGGATTAAACTTCTAAAAACATGTGACTTTAATTTGAGGACTATTGGTTACTATCCTTGGCTTTTGGAATGAAGAGTTGGACTTAGATTCTTAAGACACTTCCTTTGCCTTGATCTTCATAGAGTTGGAGTTAGCCTTTATTTGGCCATTTGCTAGCTTATAAGGATGTAACTCTTATGCTCATAATATGAAGTGTCATCAAGTTTGGTTAGATCTTTCTTCCCTTATCTCCTTATTTTCTTTTTTTAGGATAGTCCCTTCATCTCCTCTCATTCTTTAATTTTCAAAATCTTCTCCCTTTTTCAAAGGATTCCTTCTTTTTTAAATCATCACCTCTTTAATAAACAAAACCTTGACCTTTGTCAAGTGACTTTTACTCTTTGTCCTTTCTTTTAAAATCAATGAATCTAATGTTGACCTTAATTCAAAAAAAAAAAAGAATCAAACTCATTCAAGTTGTTTTGTGTCTTTGTGCACTTTTGTTTATTTTCTTTAAAAGAGTGCCGATTATGAGTCATTATTCTTTAGTCGGGTGCAAGTCTTTCAATCTTCATGGTTGTAGTTTGATGTAATTGAGTCTCTTGTCATTCGTGGGGGTTTAGTGGCATACTCGTTGATTTTATCCGAGTTGGTGGCCTCCCCATAATGATGTAAGAGTACATGCATTCATTCTCATGGTAGGTTGTTTGGCCATCCACTTGAAGATGATGATTTCTCTTCACTTAATAAAATTAATCATAACTCACCCTTTTCACTATTTGTACCACGAACTACGGGGTTTTGATCTTACATTGCACTTTGTGGGTACGTAGGCATGAGGTGGTAAACCTCTCCAAACACAAAAATATAAAAAAAAAATTATCTTTTCTCATCCCCCACTCTCATTTAACAAACCTTTTTCAAACCAAAAGCAGTGAATTTTTCAAAGGGCTCCCGTGGAGTACCACAAACATTTTGGGTGCGTAAAACCTTCTCATTGTGTAACATATCCCCTTACCTGTTTCTCTGTTGTGTTTCTTTAGCTTTTTGCTTTTAGATTCATTAGGATATTATTCGCTCTTTTTTTCTTTTCCTTTTGGAATAAAAATAAAGCGTGGTGGCAACTCTGTTTACTTTGAGTTAAGTTAACAAATAGCTTACACTCATGATTTTACCGCTACACATAGCATAGTCCAAGCGAACCCACTTAAAATCTTTATTAAACCATGATCGGCCATCATATTAGCAAATAAACGTATTCCTAAGCTTAATGCGCGAAAACAATAAGATATTATCTCAAGGAGTACTAAAATGGCGCTAACGGTAGTGGGACTCCTGCGGGTAATAATACGCTTAAAAAATGAAGCCCATTTCTTTGAAATCCCACTATAGTAATGCCAATAAAAATAGAAAATAAGAGACCCAAAGTAATGAGAAAATGACTTGTAACTGTGAAGCTATAAGGTATCATACCCTGAAGATTACAAAATAACAAAAAAGCAAAAGTGACAAAGATGCAAGGGAAAAACTGTTGTTTCACATTTCCGGAAAGACCACCTATTTGTTCGTTTCATCACAATGGGCCTTTCTCAAATTGGGCTAATAACATATGAATTTTTTATATCTATTTTATTAATTGATATAATGTTTTATCTTTATTACTATAATAATCTATTTAATCATATCTTATTACTCAAATATTTTATTTATATTAATCTTTTTTTGGAATATTAATTCATAAAATTGCATTCTATTATAATTAGAAAATTTTGATTTTTTTTTATAAAAATAATTGTTCCAATAAAGTTTTTTATTTTAAAATTGTTATAATTATCATTGTATATCCATTCTTACTCAAAAATATATTATTTGAAAAACACTTTATTAATAATTTGTATAATAAAATAAAAATTTTACTTTCAAAAATTATTTAAATTTTAGAAAATAATTGTTTATGTAATATATTTTTAATTATATAAAGGGTAATCCTAACTTGTGCCCTATGACACAAGTTAAAAACTAAATCGAAAAATAATATATTGGAAATTGTAGACTGCATTTAATAAAAATACAAAATTTAATTTTTTATTGATATTTTCAATACAAATTTTCTATAAGTGTGTTTCTTAACTTATGCCCTAGGCATAAATTTGTATTACCCTTAATATAAATATTAATTAACTTAATAAATATATACAAATCTGATAAATAATAGTGATAATCATATAATATAAATTATGACGGATCTCGTGTGATAAAATGGATATCCCATTAATTCTTCTTAAAAATCCCATCCTTGAGAATGGAACTAAATAGCCACATTTGCTGAACTTGACCCAATTAGCCATGTGATAATTATTGAAATTTAAAAAATGGCAGCAAAAATAAGAAACAAAAAAGCATTTATACAACGCAAACGGGTATTTTGAGAATTTCGTTTCCCCATGCACATGTATATAAAGCAACAGCTGTTCAATTGTCTACACCCAAAACAAAAAGCAGCCGTTTACGAGAAGAAGATTAAGGAACCCTTCCCGTATACTATTCCAAAATTCTCGTGATTTTATTTTATTTTATTTTTGCAGTTAATGTTAACTCAAATTACAATCTAGAAACAAGAATTTTATTCTTTCCTAGTACAGCTATTAATAACCACTTCATTACATTACACGTTTACACCAACCAAGTTGATAAAGCCTAACAAAAACCGACTTTTGAATTCCGATGAAAAAGTTCATTATCAAAATTCAAAACATTCTGACTGTGTTTAATTTTTGTTGAGGAAAATTTATGATAAACTTAAAAACCACACCTTGAAAATATTAACTTCAAAAAAACCTTATTATTCTTTTCAGTCCCAATTATCATAACAAAGGTTGTTAATATATGTTTTTGTTAAAAACATTTTTTGTAATTTTTTTTATCATTTTAAAATTTCATTTAATATGAATTATTATTTTGTTGATGATTTTTAAATTTTGTTTGTAAATAGAAAAATATATGAAATGAATAATTAATGATTAAAAATATGTTGAAAATAAATAATTTAATAACAAAAATATTAATTTTCTAAGTAATTAATACCTCTATTTTTTATTATAAGTTATTTTAGGAAAAATATTTTGTATTATATAATATAAGTCATTAATAGATTTCGGTTTGAAATGGTTGAACGGGTATGTATAATAGTTTTATGTCTGTCTTGATTAGGGCTGAAAATGAGTTGAGTCGAATTAGTTTTAGCTCAGCTCGACTCGTTAAGTATTTGTTCGACTCAAATTTTGATTTGAGTTTGACACGTTTTTTTTAAGCTCAAACTCGACTCATTATAAGTTCATGAACAATTTGATTCAACTCGTTAGATTTATCTCGTTAGGTTCAGCTCACTTATTTCACAGACTTAAAAATCATTTTTTAAGTCTATTTGTTTTATATATTTGACATTTAAAATTAATTTTTTTTAAATAAAATATTGAAATAAAATAAAAATTATCTGATTGAAATTTAATTTTGCCTCAAAACTTTACTAATTCAAAAACTACACATCTTTCAAGAAATATATTTGAAAGTCTAATTTAAAAATTATCCAATTGGAATTTAAATTTATCTAAAAAATTCACTTCTTCATATAAATATTTAGGAACCTTACAAATTTAATGAAATTGTACATCAAAATTGACTAGAAATCGATACATTTCCATCATAAAATGTGTACATCACTTGCAACCTTTATTACATATGTTATTTTAGTAAATGTCATAATGCCTCCAACAAGAATAACTCTAAATGCAATTGTCAGCTTTACTGTCATAATTAGTACGGAAAGGACAATATAGGGTTAATATTTCGAGTAAATCTTTAAACATACCCTTAAAGAGAATATAATCACTCTCATATATAATCGAGTTGACTAATAAACTTAACGAGTCGAACTATGTATAATTCAAATTCAACTTATTTAGTTAACGAACTTAGTTTTTCACTCATCAGCTCATTTGGTTCATGAACTTAATTCCACGATTTAATTGTTGAACCAAATTCCGAACTATTTTTGAGTTGGTTTAGTTCATTTCCAACCCTAGTCTTGGTTAATGGGAGTCTTTCTTGTGATTTCAAGACTACGACTAGAGGGATGAAGCAAGGAGATCCGTTATTGCAGTTTCTCTTTGCTATTGTGATATGAATAATAAATGATTAAAAATATGATAAAAATAAATAATTTATTAACAAATATATTAATTTTCTAAGTGTTCGCAGTAGATTTCGACGAACAATCTCTGGTTTTCCAATCTCCTTGAATCTGGGTAACTTGCAGGACCAACCAAACAAGTCCTAGGACACATGTACCAAAATTCGAATGTATTTCGTGAACTCTTAGAATAAACGTTTTTTTATTCTTCTATTTGGTTTCTTGAATCTCAAAGTTATCTTCAGACATCTTTCCGATTTTGACCATGTTCACATTGAATGGTTCAGCATAACTGGCTTCCATCACCTGCATAGGATTGATATCAATCCTCATTTGTTGCTTTGGTTTGTCTCCAAACTTCAGCCTTCCATCCTGAATTGCATTCTGAACAAGATCCCTGAAAAGGAAACATTGAGAAGTTTTATGACCCAGAAAGTTATGGTATTTACAAAAATCTCTCTTTTTCTGTTGGTCAACAGAGGGTTCTTTAACTCCTGGTGGTCTTATTAACTGACCATCTTTGACCAACAAATCGAAATTTTCGTCACACTTGGTGACGTCAAAAGTATAAGTTCTTTTAGGAAACTTATTATTCTTTTCTAGTTCGACTGGATTTTTTCCGTTCGACGGAGTTAGCATTTTGCAAGATTATGGTGGGCCTTGTTTCATTTCTACCAAGTCAATTTCTTGCTCGTCGAAGATAACTGGTTCATCTTCGTCACAATCGTCCTCTTGACATATTCCTACATAGGCCACTCTTTCCTTTTTATTTTTGTTTGCCCTAAATTTCTCAGCTTTTAGTCTTTCAATTTGTCTTACCCTATCTGCTAATTGTGCCATGTCTCTCAAATATTGAGTATCTAGTTTCTTTCTTATAGAATAATCTAGACCTTCTGCAACCATTTCGACTAATTCTTGTTCTGGCACTTGTGTGAAACATCTTGCCTTCAACAATCTGAATCTATTTAGGTAATCATCTATAGGCTCTGAAAACTTTCTCTTAACACTGGCTAATTCCTTCAAACTTATCTTAGTTTGTCTCATATAAAATTTTCCATGGAACAATCTTTCTAACCGGGTCCATGTGTATATGGAGTTTGCTGGCAGAGACGTAAACCAAGTAAACGCGTTCTTTGTCAACGAACTTGGGAAGTATTTCATTCTCAAATTTTCATTATGGGCTATTTCTCCCGCTTCGATTAAATAATGTGTTATATGCTCTATGGTGGATTCACTAGTGTCCCCTGAAAATTTGGTAAATTTGAGGATTTTCCACCTTGGAGGTAACTCTTGTTGTAGAACGTACTCAGATAATGGGGAAGCATAACTAGGACTTTGCAATCCTATGTTTACCCCATTTTGCGCCATTATTCTTTCAACCCTGGCTTCCAAATTATTTTCGACATGCAGATTATTATAGCGCATTCTCTGTTGCAAGACATCATCAACATCCTGACCTCTATGGACTATTACCCTTCCAGGCTCCCGTTGAATAGGGACTTCGACACGAGGCTATTCGACCACTTCTTCTTGGATCCTAATGTTGGCCTGGGGGTTGTTTACAGGTCTCTGGTTTATTGTAGGCTCTTCTTCGACATTGATCAATGGGTTCTGAATTACAGGTTCTCTCTGTCGATTATGAGGGACACCAAAGAAATCAGCAATACGCGCCATCTGCGCTTCCAATACTTGATTTGTTTGGGTAGTGTTTTGTATCAAAGGATTAAACACTACTCCCATTTGTTGTGTCAACATTTGGACCATATCATGATTACTTTCGTCCATTTGTTGTCGTATTACTTGCGCAAAATTATTTGTAATTGCTGGCATTTGGAAGCCTGGTGGGGGTTGATTCAATCTCATGTTCCCACCAGATCCTGATCCTTGTAATGGTGATGACCTATTTAATAAGGAATCAGAATAGATTGCATATGCGTTTTGCAAACTTGCCATAGTGGTAATAGGCATCTCATAAGGTTGTTCCCTACCAAACAAAGACATTCTAAAGTTTGTCGCAAAAGGCCTATGAACGTTCCCTATAGGGGGATGCGTTCCCATGGACATTTGGTGTCCCATGGAAGAAAAACTAGGCGCACTTGACACTGCAAACGCAGGTGTTGACCCTGACGAAGAGGGTATGGCTTCTAACACAGAAACTGACCCTGTATTTCCTCCAGTCAAAGGAGTGAGGGTAACTACCGTATTATTTTCATTTTGGTTATGTGGCGGATTTTCCATTCTTCTTACTCTAGTTCTTTTAGGTCTTCCTACGTCAGTTACGGCTAATTTACCGCTTCTCAGAATCATACAACGCAGTAAAACGTTTTCAAATTAATAGTTACTCTATTGAATTTTTTAGAATTTTAGAACTGGTCCCACTGGGCGTGCCAATTTGTTCGCAGTAGATTTCGACGAACAATCTCTGGTTTTCCAATCTCACTAAATCCGGGTAACTTGCAGGACCAACCAAACAAGTCCTTAGACACATGTACCAAAATTTGAATGTATTTCGTGAACTCTTAGAATAAACATTTTTTGATTCTTCTATTTGGTTTCTTGAATCTCAAAGCTATCTTCAGACATCTTTCCGATTTCGACCATGTTCACATTGAATGGTTCAGCATAATTGGCTTCCATCACCTGCATAGGATTGGTGTCAATCCTCATTTGTTGCTTTGGTTTGTCTCCAAACTTCAGCCTTCCATCCTGAATTACATTCTGAACAAGATCCCTGAAAAGGAAACATTGAGAAGTTTTATGACCCAAAAAGTTATGGTATTTACAAAAACCTCTCTTTTTTTGTTGGTCAACAGGGGGTTCTTTAACTCCTGGTGGTCTTATTAACTTACCATCTTTGACCAACAAATCGAAAATTCCATCACACTTGGTAACGTCGAAAGTATAAGTTCTTTTAGGAAACTTATTATTCTTTTCTAGTTCGAATGGATTTTTTCCGTTCGACGGAGTTAGCATTTTGCAAGAGTATGGTGGGCCTTGTTTCATTTCTGCCAAGTCAATTTCTTGTTCGTCGAAGATAACTGGTTCATCTTCGTCACAATCGTCCTCTTGGCATATTCCTACATAGGCCACTCTTTCCTTTTTTCTTTTGTTTGCCCTAAATTTCTCAGCTTTTAGCCTTTCAATTTGTCTTACCCTATCTGCTAATGGTGCCATGTCTCTAAAATATTGAGTATCTAGTTTCTTTCTTATAGAATAATCTAGACCTCCCGCAGCCATTTTGACTAATTCTTGTTCTGGCACTTGTGTGAAAAACTTGTACAGAAATCCTTGTAAAAATACTCTAAGTACCCGTGTGAAAGAGAAAAAGAGATTTATCTGGAATGTACATGTAAACACCATTTTTCATTATAGTTTATGAAAGTTTACAATTTCTT